>OZ004600.1:44262526-45650026 GCA_963924605.1 Malthinus seriepunctatus
AAACCAAATAAACACCAAAATGATGAATTATATTAGATATTACCATATAAACTTTCCAATCGAGATTTCCTCCATATAATTTTCGAGTTAATTATTGGCAATATTAAACTAAACGATGTATTAGATATTTATCAGATATTTCTAGTTAAACATAATAGCTTTTCTATACAAACAGTTTAATTAAGAGGGGAAATAACATCAAACTCATATATTTTAAAGCTTATCTAAAATCATATTAATATTAGCCCGAGGTGAAGATGTAAACTTATGTGCTTTTGGATACGGATGTGTTTTCTCCACAATATTTAATAGATGCGTGTGCTATACGCTTTACCACTCGTATTATTAATTGGTTATAATTATTATACGAAACAGAGAATAGAGTACCACGAAAACAAAAATAAGTAAGTAGGTCTTTTAAATAAATAAATAAATATAAGATTTAAACAACGGTTTTCTTATACCTAATTAAAAGAAACAAGTTACAAAATTGCATTTTAAATTTCTTGAATGAACGCATACACTAATTATACAACGAGTAGCTCTTTAAAGTTGACCAGTAGGTGTAAAGATTATTTTCTGCTTATGCACCTATCACTTGTGTGTGTGTAGTTACGGATGGTTGTCACTGAATATTTATGTAGTTCCGGCTTACAAGGCACATTTCCTTTGTAAGGTGAATTTTTATATACATCCTGTGGGGATGATAATAGGTATGAATGAAATAACACAACGATTACTTTGATTTACATTATGGAAACTGTTACAATTGTAAGCAGTGGTAATAATTTAAGTTTCAACCAACTGTGGAAATGTCAAGTTTAATCAAAGACCATTTCAATATCAAATCAAATGAGATTTAACTTTAAATTAAGTGGCTAAAAATGCATGAAAAATAAGCATTTATTTAGTGGCTCCCATATAAGGTGAAAATGACAAAGCTTCGATTGAAAATTTGTAGAGCTTTTTGCATGACAATTTTTTTTTGTACATAATCACGTTACCTTTTTAAAAAAAAATTGTCTTATCGAATATAATTCGACTTCATTTTTCAATCTACAAAAAATTGACATTTGCACTCAAGTGCCAAAATGCCTAATAGTCCGGTGCACTACTGAAATTTTACATAGTGCTCGTGGGACAAATTAGTATAAAGCTGAAACCTTTGATATTGTAGTGTACTTATAGCCCTTATTATAGTACTAAAAGTCCCCACCCTTCCGAGGGCTGGAACACCCCCAAAATTGCGTTTGAATCTCAAAAATTACACTTTTTATCATATTTTTGCAATTATCTCGAAGACAAGGTAGTAAGCGAAAAATTATAAAGAGTCCAAAATTGAAGAAGATAAAATCATACGACAAAAATCTCATTTGCAATTTTTCAAAATATTTAATAGTTTTTGAGAAAAATGTTATTGAAAGTTAACCTATTTTGCGCGTATTACAGTACTCATGGGTTGCGCGATCAAAGTGTTGCTGAACGCCCTATTTTACATTATTGAAAATTTCTCATTATCTATCAGATTTAGAAAAAAACAAAAAATATGTAGTTGAAGAGGACATCTTCAGCTTTAAATTACATGCAAAATATTTTGATTTTAAGTAATTTATCATGGAGAAAAAAAATAATGAATGTAAAATAACCTAATTTTTCTTAAAATTAAAAAATCTCCTAAAGTAATTGAGGAAATATAAAATCTATGTAGGATTACTATCTTCATGATGTATACTTTAATGTCCTAAGAGCAAATTTTTTTTCGAGTTCTATTTTGACAAAAAATTGGACTTTGAAATTCATGATTTTTAAAAAAAAATTTTCTTAGATATTTTTCTATCTTTAAAGGACTGTCAAATAATAAAGAAGAGATCGAAGGCCATATATTTTAGTTTGTAGAAAGCCTATAGTATACGTTTTAAGAAGCCATCTTAAAAATTTACATTATTTAACGTTTTCATCAAAAAATTTTCAACAATATGAAGAAAGATCGAAATACGTAGTTTTTTTTCCGAAATTGGTCATTACTCGCTTAATTTTTGAGAATTCAAACTTTTTCTTGAACAAAAATAAAGGTAATACTCTAAAGGTTTTATATCTGCTAATCGCATCTTGATATGAATTCTACTTTAGAAACGACAGCAGTTTGTACGATGAGAAAATGAGCAAAAAAATTGTAGTTCACTGCAGTTATGAAATTTTACATATGGTGAACCTGGAACAAAATTATCTAACTCTAAAATTTTTGCTATTGTTTAGTACTTATAGTCCTTATTATCATACTAAAATTCCCCACCCTTCCGATGGGGGAAACCTTAATTGTTCAAATTTGTGTGGAAAATGTTTAGGAATTGCACATGAAAATGTGCAATTCCTGCAGCAATATATTTCAAGAACTGGAAGAGAGCGTCGAATTATTAGAAGATTAGTTTTTATTTTATTTCGTTTGTGTTAATACAGGGTGAGTCTGAGCGATGGGTCTATTAAGTTCAAATCGAGCTGTGTTAATTTTAGAAGAAAACTATCAAAACATTAGTTATGACGACATGCTCTACAATTTAAAAATATTTTGGAGTGTACAGATTTAAGTACATCAGGAAACACCCTGTATATTCCAAAATATTTTGGATTACAGAGCATTTCGTCAATAGTAACTAAAGTCTTGATAGTTTTCTTCTAAAATTAACACAGCTCGATTTAGACTTAATAGGCCCATCCCTCAGACTCATCCGCTATTTAAATTATAAATTATTACAATATTAATTTGTGTCAAGTACCTATACGTTTTATCTGCGTATGTAAAAGAATTTATAATTTTCCTCTAAGATTGGAGGGCTGCATTAGTTACGATTTTTGAGTTCAAATAAAAATGGTGAATTTTTTATAGGCATAAATTTTTATCTCTTTATTATTTTCCTAGTTTTCCCGATAATTTCATAAATATGCGTAAAAGTGCAATTTTGGGGGGTTTCCCCCATCGGAAGGGTGGGAAATTTTAGTATGATAATAAGGACTATAAGTACTAAACAATAGCAAAAATTTTAGAGTTAGATAATTTTGTTCCAGGTTCACCATATGTAAAATTTCATAACTGCAGTGAACTACAATTTTTTTGCTCATTTTCTTCATCGTACAAACTGCTGTCGTTTCTAAAGTAGAATTCCTATCAAGATGCGATTAGCAGATATAAAACCTTTAGAGTATTACCTTTATTTTTGTTCAAGAAAAAGTTTGAATTCTCAAAAATTAAGCGAGTAATGACCAATTTCGGAAAAAAACTACGTATTTCGATCTTTCTTCATATTGTTGAAAATTTTTTGATGAAAACGTTAAATAATGTAAATTTTTAAGATGGCTTCTTAAAACGTATACTATAGGCTTTCTACAAACTAAAATATATGGCCTTCGATCTCTTCTTTATTATTTGACAGTCCTTTAAAGATAGAAAAATATCTAAGAAAATTTTTTTTTAAAAATCATGAATTTCAAAGTCCAATTTTTTGTCAAAATAGAACTCGAAAAAAAATTTGCTCTTAGGACATTAAAGTATACATCATGAAGATAGTAATCCTACATAGATTTTATATTTCCTCAATTACTTTAGGAGATTTTTTAATTTTAAGAAAAATTAGGTTATTTTACATTCATTATTTTTTTTCTCCATGATAAATTACTTAAAATCAAAATATTTTGCATGTAATTTAAAGCTGAAGATGTCCTCTTCAACTACATATTTTTTGTTTTTTTCTAAATCTGATAGATAATGAGAAATTTTCAATAATGTAAAATAGGGCGTTCAGCAACACTTTGATCGCGCAACCCATGAGTACTGTAATACGCGCAAAATAGGTTAACTTTCAATAACATTTTTCTCAAAAACTATTAAATATTTTGAAAAATTGCAAATGAGATTTTTGTCGTATGATTTTATCTTCTTCAATTTTTCGCTTACTACCTTGTCTTCGAGATAATTGCAAAAATATGATAAAAAGTGTAATTTTTGAGATTCAAACGCAATTTTGGGGGTGTTCCAGCCCTCGGAAGGGTGGGGACTTTTAGTACTATAATAAGGGCTATAAGTACAATACAATATCAAAGGTTTCAGCTTTATACTAATTTGTCCCACGGCTAATGCTAAATGCACTGTAGTATAAGGTAATTTATTTCGACCTTTTTGAGCATTATTAATGCAAGAAAAAAGCCCTCGCGCTGCGCGCTCGAGCTTTTTTCAGATTAATAATGCTCAAAAAGGTCTCAATAAATGTACATGCATTTTGACACTTTCATGCAAATGTCAATTTTTTATCGATTGAAAAATGAGGTCTTGTGATATTACAGTTGAAAATTAAAATTTTGTTACATCTTATGAACAAACAATTTCGTACGAAATAAATAACTTTATGAAATGTTAAAAGTGAAACACATTCCAAATAGTATAGTAAATTCGATTGGAAAATAAATCAACTATAACCAACCCCCTGCTGGTTATTAAATCCAACAAGGAAGCATATCGAATTGTAAAAACCAACACAGTATCATTTTCCCCCACAAACAACCGATTCAGTTTTAATGTAATTTTTCCAGAACCGCGCCCTTTATTTGTAAAGTAATAGATTTTTGCAGATACCAAATCACTTTGGCCGTTTTATTACTAAAACTGAAACAATTACACCAACTGTTTTATTTAAGGTGTGATGATTTATATCTACGGAATTAAATTAAAAACGCGTGCTTCAAATTTCCCATTTTAATTAAACAATTAAGAAACCTTATATAAATTTAATCAACGCAATTATTTTATTACAACTACTCCACTAAAGCACTAAACCTTTTTCGAGTAAACTAATGAAGTGTCTGAAAATTTTTTGCCCTAAAACGTAATTTTCAAGTAATTCGATAGAGAAGAGAATACTCAAATAAATTAACCTGAATCAAATTACAAACGTGATTAAGACATTAAAACAAAGATAGCCCATTTTATTTCTTCGCGTTTAATCAAAAAGCAAGCTGGGCTAAAGAGTTAAAGATTTTATTCGCTTTTATATAGACTTTCCAAAGCATTCTTATACAACTAGCTATATTAGGATAATAAATAATCTTATTACACCTTTAATAAATTTCATTACCAAAGATAATTGGTTTAATAAAAATTATATTGCTTTTGTGACGACATAAAATTTAAATTAAAGAGATTAAACTTCGTTTTACTTACTGAAGTAGTAAATAACTAAATAAAGAGTATTTTAACATAGAAAGAAAATGTGAGTTTTAAATGATCAAAAGATAATTATTGGATAATAATGAGTCGGAACTCCTCGTAATTTAATCCACTCCATCTTTTTGCCAGGCAAATTAGAACCGAGATAGTCCATTTTTTCCTGCATGTATGATATCTGGAGCAATTTCAATTAAGTTTCGGGGCCCCTGTAGATCTATAGCAGGAATGGCCAACAAGTCGATCGCGAAACGATTTTTGGTAGATCATAGCCCACAGGAAAGAGATTTCAACACGCAAACGCAATTTAGACGTGACTCATAGAAATAAACAGTATATTTGCTTCTTTAGCCCCGTTTCACATGGAGCGTAGGCTACGCACTAGTCTCTACGCTTGATACAGTGCTATCAATATGTGAAAGGTTACATTTGGTACCATGCGGTAACCAATCTTCGAGCGTAGCGCGTAGCCTACGCTCCATGTGAAACGAGGCTTAGTATACACAATAGCTGACTCATCAGCCATTTTTGGCCAAACGTCAAAGTGACGTCGATGTAATTTGCCCTATTTCTAACCCTATCATTTTACTTGAGGTTAAGCAGTTTTTAAATTTTTTGACAAGAATGGGTTTTGAAATAATATATCGACGGTTGAAAGGAGAAATGTATAAAACGCCATTTTTTGGTATATGGGTTATTAGAATTATTGAAATCGGCGGATTTTTCTGCGTCGATCTAGCCATGTTTCATTCTATTCCGATTACGTTTTGGCGTATTATACATTTTAGTTTTAGAGGGGATACCAAAAAAAATGGTGTTTGTTTCAAAGGACACAGGAAATTTTGATCTTTAAATTGCTCTCCTGTAAAGTTGGTATACTGGCGCTTTATACATTTCTCCTTTCAACCGTCGATATAGTATAATAACATAACATTTTGCCACCCATTTTGCCGCTCGAAAAATCGAAATAGCGCAATTGATATTAAACTTCACTTTGACGTTAGGACCAAAATGGCTGATGAGTCAGCTGTCTGTATCATAGATGACGTTAAGATTTTAGTAGGTAGATCGCGACACATTTGTAAGAAAAATGGGCAATCATAGGTTTAGTGAAGTTGCTCACCCCTGGTATAGATCCAATGTTTAATATTTTAAGACCCATTCATGTTAAAAAATTTAAGAATGGCTTACCTCATTTAATTTGAATTCATTCAAATTACATCGAACATCACTTTGACGTTTAACCAAAAATGGCTGATGAGTCAGTTATTAGTGCGATCTAGTTTATGATACTAAAGGAGCCACGACTGTTTGTTTCTATAAGTCACGACTAAATTGCGTTTGCGTGTTGAAATCTCTCCTGTCGGCTATGAGCTACCAAAAATCGCTTCGCGATCTACCGGTCGATCGCGATCGACTTGTTGGTCATTCCTGATGGTCTATTCCCTATAAGAGCATAGGAGCAAAATATAGCCTATTCTATCTTCCATCCATTTTAGATACACGAAATATCAGATGACCGTCATCTGTTTCACAAAGGAACCTTCCGGTGCTAGGATTATGGTATGATCTTGTTATGCTGAAAAATAGAGTTTGGCTTCACATAAAATAATGAAAGTTTCACTTTACTCGACTCAATTAACCCTGAATACGGGGGATTTAGACCAGAGAAGCGAGCCTTCCATGTGAGAGTGAGATTGACATCCTATTGTAAAAGAAATAGAAAAATCGATCATAGGTATGCAAACTTTGGTTCGGAAACACCTGATAGTAAACAATGTAATTCAATTAATAATTCATTTGTATAGGATCGACAGGAGAGTTATAGGTTTTCTGGTAACTAAAAAATTGCTCTATGGAGTATAAAATCTTCTAAGTCTCGAGTGTCAAATCGAGGTCATCTTAAAATGGAGACGAGATCTTACAGGGTGAATGGACGACCAACGAAAAGGAAAAACCATCATGGTGAGAACGTGAGAAGGTTTATCCACATAGAGAAGGGTTATTGCTCATATTAACCTTTTTGTACAAGAACTACCTCTTAAATAGTTTTCCCTTTAAGAAATGCCACAAAGAAAAGGTAATAAGTGCAACTGTAAATCAAGAAGTCTAATAATTAAAATACGTAAAAAGTAGAAAGAACGTACTTTTTTCTTCAAACGTCAAAAAAAGTTTAACTTTCCCGCCGAGGCAGGAAAAATTGTCAGCAAAGTATTTTTCACTGTCTAGGCAGCGAAGTAAATTTTTAACTCAAGTTAATTTTTATTTTTATAACGTAAAAAATGTTTTCTAAGCATTTTTAATGTAAAAAATATAATGTTTTTTAAATTTTCCTTTATAATTAGTTCGTTGCATTTAATAATTAGCTTTTTTTCCAAATTAAAGTTAGTTTAAAAAAAGTATTTGATAATTGAACTACAAGGAATTGACAAGAGATGGTGCTCTTTCAAAAATCAAAATTTTCAGTTTTACGCTTTACGTTTTCAGAAAAAATATAATGTTTTATACGGAGTCAAAGTAGTTTTGTGTGACTCGCCTGTATAGGGTATTTTCCAATTTTTTAAATATCGATTATTGCTGCGTTATTGCATAGCAAAGTCGATTATCAATAACTTGGGCACACTAAAAATATTTCAATCAAAAAAGTTTTATTAAAAAGTGCTTTAGTAAAAGCATTAAATGCTGCAGGTTCAAAGTGAAAATTAAAACGGAAGTGACGTCACGAGTCATACACATCACGCTTGTTGCTTAGTTACATGTATTAAATGTCAGTTAATGTGTAATCAAGGTTATAATAAGTTGGAGCTCATTAGTTGAATATTGACGAATATTGACAGCTACGACTCGTGACGTCATGCCGCTTTTATGCGGGAAACTTTATAGTTTGAATTTCAAATAATTATTTTGGCAAAACCTACAGTCGCAATTTTTTTTAATGTGGTTTTGAGATTACGTTATCAATAAGGTAACTTTCTAGATACATTTTAAAAAATTGGAAAATACCCTATTGCCTGACTCTCTCGCTACGCTCGCTCTTCAGCCAAACACAGTCTTGTCACACAAAACGTCACTTTGTCTCCTTATAAAACAAATAACTATTTCCTATCTGTCTATTTACTTGAAAATTAATCACTTTGTCCAATTTTAGCAATTAGGAATAACTGGAAGTTAAAATGTACTTCCTGCAAATAAACGATTTCTGTTAGTTTTAAAATTATGTTTTTCCCATAAAAGTGCAATTGAAATTTATCGTCTGTTCTAAACATTAAACTAATAAAGCACCTACAACAATTAACCTATTTTGCAAAACTAATAAACAAATGTTACCGATATCAGCAAAAAAGTTTATTGATTATTAAAGTGAGGTGGATACATAAACTATGTGTCTTTTAATTTATTTATTATTCCACGGACGTCCTTTAAGTGTGAGCGAATATGAATTAGTTATTTTCCGCATTATAAGGAAGTAGATGTAATGATTAATTTTTTTTATACACAAATTGTGTGCTGAAAGAATATTAATTAGTACGCCGTTTTACCTCCTATAATAAACTTATTGTTAATTTACTTTTCCATTTACTTAAAAGTATCACTGTTATACCGCTTCCTTGTTCACTCTTCTGGAACCAGCAATAAATCGTCAATTCATACTAAATGTTGTAGTTTTGGCTTTATAAGGAGTTGTTTGATTAGTTTTTTTTTACAAAAAGTTTAGATACAGATACAGATACACTCGCTAAAGCAAACATGGCTTCGGAACAAAGTCAAATTCTGCCTTTTAATTATAAAATATATTGGTAGTGGCTGTCGACCTTGGAATCTGGAATCTGGAATCTGTAATTTGGCTAATGGGGTAGCAGGGCTTTGCCCTTTACCTCCTTCATCGGTAGAATCTGAAAAATAAAAAACGTTGATTAATGTTAAAGTGTGAAATGTGACCGAAGTCACTGACGATAAGCGTTAGTCTATTTTGATGGCGGAAACGAGCTTATAATTAGACTCAGTCAAGAACCAACTTGGGCCTTTTCCGAAACCTAGACTCGTTGATGTTGTATCCCCATAGTCCTCGGATGGTGGGGTTGTAGTGGTCCAGTGTTGTCTCATGGAACTTGGAGGCTGCTTCTCGGATGTAATCCTGGATTACATCCTCCGCTGATCATCTGTAGGTCTCGTTGAAGGTTGCTGTTCCGGATGAACCATGGTGCGTTGACAATGGTCCTCAGGACCTTGTTTTGGATGACTTGCATCTTATTGATGTTGGACGGTGCGGCGTAGCCCCAGGCTGGTGCGGCGTACGTCATGATGAGTCGAATGACGGTCTTGTACAGAAGCAGCGTGTTCCTGAGGTCCAGCGTTGTACCTGGAAAAAGCAGATATAGTAATGAAAATGCAGCTCGTTCTCGGACGATAGCTCCCTCGATGTGTGGTTTCCAGGTCAGTCCTTTGTCGATGGTTAGTCCTAGGTATCGGGTTTCCTCTTTCCAAGGAATGGCTTCGCCGAAGATCTCGATGTTTGGCGGACGACGAAGACTTGGTCGCTTGGAGAAGTAAATGGACGAACTCTTCTGTGCGTTGACGGAGATTCGCCATTTCTTGAATCAGAGCTCCAGGCTGTCGGCTGCTCGTTGAAGTCGGTATCGTACTAGGCGAGGGTCCCTGTTGCTGGCCATGAAACAAGTGTCATCTGCAAAAATATAAAGATTAGTAGCTTCGGTTAATGGCATATTGCTTGTGAAGATGGTGAAGAGGTGCGGAGATAGGGTAGCACCTTGAGGGACACCGGCTAGGATAGGTCTGGAGGTGGATAGGACGTCGTCGATCTTGACCCTGAATGATCGACGGGAAAGGAAGGAGGGGATGAGCTTCATTATCGATAGTGGATAACGAGCGGTGATTATCTTGTAGAGTAGACCTTGGTGCCAGACCTTGTCGAAGGCCTTGGAGACGTCCAGGAAAACGGCAGCGGCGCAGTACTTGTGATCGAATGCATCGGCGATGAACTCGACTACGCGAACTGTTTGATGGACGGTAGAGTGTGCTGGTCGGAATCCATATTGTTCGTCTTGGATGACGTATCCCTCTTCTGTATGTTCTCTCAGGCGGGATAGGATGACCCTTTCGGCGATCTTGCTTATGGTGGTCAGAAGACTGATCGGGCGGTAATCTTGGGGAAAGGTGCGGTTCCCTCCGGGTTTGGGGATTACGATGACATCAGCGGCTTTCCATTTCTTCGGGAAGTGCTGAAAACGGAGAATAGAGTTAATAATCGTACACAGCCAGACAAGAGCTAAAGGAGGAAGGTTACGTAAAGCTTGGTTTACCAAGGTTTGCCGTCGTGACCAGGACCTGTCTTGGTCTTCGTCTTCTTGATGAGAGTTCTGATTTCGGACGGACTAGCTGGCGCGATGGCTACGTCGTCTTCGTCTCGAAGCCATCTGCGGACGTGGGCCTCAACTTCGTCGATGTGATCGTCGTCGTTCTCCAGTGGAGTACATTGGCGCTCGAGGTTGTCCGCAAATGCTTCGGCTTTGTCTCGGTTGGAGTAGGCCATGCCTTGGGTACCGTGGATCGGAGGGATGGGTGCTCGCTTCTTCCTGAGTGCCTTCTGGGTTTTCCAAAGGGAGTTGTCCTGTGTGTTGAGCGAAGCGAGGTGGAGTTGCCATTCCTCGTTTCGTTTTTCACGCAGGGCGCTCTTCACTTCGGAGGTCAAGCGATTCCATTCTCTCTTGTCGTCTGGGTGTTGGGTACGTTGGCTGTCGACCTTGATTTTCTCGAGATGAGCCTGGACTCATCCTGGGCGGAGCCAATGCACAAGCTCGCATCAATTTTAGTGATATATATAGAGAGAGAGTACTCGCTCCCTCTATCTGTCCTACACACGATATTGGCTCAGCCCAGGCAATCTCCAAAAAATCAACGTCTAAAAAAGTTTATTACTTTATCTCAAACCTACATACAGTTGTTCCAGCGGATCTTTGCCGGTGGAGAACTCGGCTAAGTACGTAAAAACACGCAACCTGATAAGTAGTGTAGCATCTATCTTTGTTGGCGCAACGTAATATGACGCTAAATTGTAACGACGTATGTACTCTTATCGTGACATACAGCGGCAAAGATTCCCTGGAACAATCATAATATCCAATCATAATATCACATAATATTAGTTTATGAGAAAAAGTAAAAAAGCAGGAAAAAACCGTAATTTTTCAGCGACCAGAAATAGCTAAGTCACTTCCACATAAATCACGTGATATTCAAATAGAATTTTTCTATTGGTCGGGTCGAATTTTGAAAATACGGTTTATAACAATCACACAAGAATTGATATGCGTCAACCTTATTTGACAGAAATCTGTAGGTAGTGGCTTAGCTATTTCTGGTCGCTGAACACAGATTAATAAATTAATTACAGTTGAACTTCGTAACTCGAACTACAGCTTGCCACAAAAAACTTCAAACTATCAAGGCTTTGAGTTATAAAATTATATTTCATTCTCACTCTTGATGCTGTGGCCAACAAATTTGTCCGAGTTATCAAAAATTCGAGTTGTCAAAGTTCGAGTTATAGAAGTTCTAGTGTATTTCTAGAAAGAATAATATTAAAATTAAAAGAATTTCGCTTTACTTGGCCTTTTTTTGTACGTTCAAGATATTAGTAGCTATCTAGCTATTACAGTTGCTTCTTAGGTAGAAAAAGTGTTATTTATTAATTCACTAGGCACTTTTATATTATCCACTTTTCAAGTTAATAGACTGTAATACAAAACCAAATTAAGTAAAATGTTTCTTATTACCTCAAGAACCTCATCATCGCATCGCATTTTGTTACTACCTTAATAACGACGTAGTTTTTGAATAGCTTATAGTTATCTATTTTATCCTTTGTACTTTTAGATTAATTAGCCCAATACTAAACTTATAATATTTAAAACAAAGAGAGAAATTTTTTCTCATTAAAAATCTTAGATAAGGGAATAGTAAAATAGAAGAGATTTCTTCAGATGTACAAAAAAGAAGAACGTTTGTTTCAATAAAAAAGAGGTTTTATATTCATAGTGCAATTAATTTTACATTCAAACTTTAAGAAAATATTTGTAAAAAGTCCTAATAGACTTTAGTACACAAATTGCCTATTATTTCATTTCTTCATTAAACGAGTATTAGATTTTTTGTTGAGCATAAAAATAGAACATAGAATTTTATTTATTGATCAACTTCCTTTGAAAGTTATTCACTTCCTTAATATTATTTGAAATAATCAAACATGTATACACAAAAGATTACTAAATTTTGAGATTCAAAGCTCACAATGAATTACTTGTTTTATTTTTCAAAGATTTAAAAACAAGGAATTGATTGAAATGGTTTCCAAATGAGAAATAATAACAATTTAATTGCTTAAATAGTTTTAACATGCTCGCCCCCAACTTGAATTAATTGGAAAAAATATCATTTTGTTCCTTATTCTCTTATCTATAAAACTCTTTTTACAAAAAAGTGGATTCTCTATTAGATCAGAAGTTATTAAATATTTCCGCATGCGAGATCGTCAGAGATCTCAGACCCAACAATTGCCCGATTACAAATCCTTGCGCTCGAAAATATTTGATAACTAAACTCAAACTTTTATTTAATAAAATAACTCCAATTAATTCAAGTTGGGGCGAGCATGTTAAAACTATTTAAACAATAAATTCAATAGTAATTATTTTTCATTTGTTCACAATAAAAAAAATTTTTTTGATACACTTCGAAAGCTAACGTAATAAACTGTAAAATAAAAAAAAACGACATTGATCCGATCAGTACAACTGGAGATAATAAATTTCAAGTATGAGAAGATTGGAGAAAATCCAGCAAATTATCGAAAATTCATATCTGAATATTTTCGAACAAAAATATTTTTCAGCAAAATCCTGAAATACGGGTCAAGTAATTTGAAGAATATAGGCTGTAAAATTTTTTTTGGAAGATTCTAAAATGTCAAGTTTAAATTGGTGTGCAAGTTTGTAAAAGAATGACCCATGTCCAAAAGTTTTAAATTAAAAAAATCAATGTTGTTGCTAAGCAATTAGGGTTGTAGATGAATAGTACCAATTATTTTCTTATTTATACGATTGCGAATTTTAATTGTTTCGTAATCTTCACAACATTATAAACTTTAGCATTAAATTTATTGTTACGAAATTCTTAATAAAAAGGCAAAAAACTTCCAACAAAGCACCTATGTTGTACCAGTCAAATCAATAGCAAATTGCCATAATTTTCCTAACAAGTTAAAATGTTTTTGCCTTTAATTATTTTCAATTTTTGTGTAATTTTGGGTGAGATTAAAATTTCAAACTTTTTATACTGATGTTTTAAGTAAAATTCTCATTCAATTAGTCTATTCGTCCTCATTAAAATACAATCCAAATGGAAATTGTAAAATTATCGGAGGTTCAGATGCTCCAGATGGTACGTACACATATCAAATTTCTTTACAAGAAAATGGAAAGCATCGTTGTGGAGGAACCATTGTTCATCCCGAATGGGTTATTACTGCAGCCCATTGTCTTTTACCGTTTGTTATTATAAAATTTTAATATAATTATTTTAACTAGTAGGTTATTATTATAGGCGAAGGCAATCATTCGAACAATTCAAAGTGGTTGCAGGATCAATTAAACTTAGTGAAGAAGGGGATGTTTATGAAGTGCTTGACATGCACTCCCACCCAAACTATACCAAAAGCAACAACGACGTGGCTATTTTAAAAATACCACCAATTAAGTTCAACGCTCATGTATCAAAAATTAAAGTAGAAACTGAAAATGTTGGAGGTAATGTTCCTGTGATCCTTACAGGATGGGGTGTGAATGGAAGTAGACTAGAAGTAGATAATTTACAACACATTGATCTTAAAACAACTACCCTTGAATTTTGCAAAGAGGAATTTCCTGACGAAGTTGAAGATACTCATATTTGTACTTTTACAAAGAAATGTGAAGGAGCGTGTTACGGAGATTCTGGTGGTCCATTAGTCGAACATAAAGGAAACGAATTTGTATTAACTGGTATTGTTTCTTGGGGAATTCCGTGTGCAAATGGTTATGCCGATGTTTACTCTCGTGTTTCTTCCTATATTGAGTGGTTTAACTCAAAGTGTAACGATTGTTTGAATAAATAAATGTTTTATTATACAGAAGTTGAATTTGCAGTCTTACTTATTAGATGGTATAGGAAAGATCACAATAAGTGACATCTCTTGCTAATCAAGTTTTGGATAACTGGATAAGTTGAAGACGTCGATGATGGGATTATATCCTTGATTTGCGTTTAATTTACGTTTACTTTCAAAATTCTTGCGAATGAGTAGATAATATTCTACTCCAAGTATGTGCTCATGGGCATGGGCATTTGGTATGAATAAAATATAACTCAGCAGAAAAACTATTAACTATTTATTTTTTAGTCCGATTTATTGAGAAAGTTCATAATTATAAAAATAGGAAAATAAATGGATTCAATGATAGATCTTACAAAACGAAAGAAATCATAGATTTATTTATAATTGAAGTGCGCTTTTTACAATCAAAGAAGAAATCTCGAAATTACCTAAGATTTAGGTTAAAATCAAAGTTGCGTATAATTTTATAGCTAGGAATCTTCAACAGTTTTAAAATTTTATCGCTCTAAACTATTTAGAAAAATTACATCGGAAGTCCGAGTTGTGCGTCATTCATAATGTGTTAAAAATGACATTCTAGATCTTATGCAATCATATGGAAAAATTAGGCATATGAGCGTAAAGAAATTAAACTTACAATAAAAAAAATAAAAATCAGTGTAGGGTGGATAATAGATGCCATTGGTAGAATAAAAATAACGGATGATTGCATAATGCGAAAAACAAGAAAAACAATCACGTCAAACAAAATTTGAAAAAAATAACTGATTTTCTTTTATAAAACGTTTTTTTTGTTAAGTATTTTTTTTACTCGACATTGAATTATTAAGATTGTATTAATTTTTAGCTGTTGCTCAACTTGATTGTACATGAAACCGCACAAGACAACACCTCATGAATTTGAGGAATGTAATTATAAAAAAAAAATTGAAAAGGGATGGACATTGGACAAACGTTCAGAACACCGTATATTTATTCTTGAATGGGATCTTCTATTTTTATTTTCAACTTTTTCTACTAATTATGTAGAGTCTACTCTACAGGGTGGCAACCAGATCTCTCGGTCATTGGGATTTAACATGTAAAATCATACTTTCGTACTTTCCCGCTTTCATATTTAGTCTAGAAAAAAAATTTTAAATAAAAGTTTTAGAGCATAAAATTCTGCAACTAAATCAATTAAGAAAATTAATTTTGGATGCTTTACATTACAACGCCATAAATTTAATTTGAAAATTTCGATAATTAGCAGAATAGCGATTGCCTTGAAACACAAATAAAAATTGTCAAATGTTTTACACTTTATCTGTCAAAATAATTTTGAATTTTATTTAATTATTGTATAATTTATTTAATAATAAATAATACATTTAAAAATAAGTTCTAACCTCAATTATTTGCAACAAATTTTAACATAAAATGACATTTCTAACTTCTAAGCATTTGTAATGTAAAAAAGTTGATTAAAAATTTTTTTTTTATAATATTTGACAATTAAACTACAAGTAATTGACTAGAGATGGCGCTCATTATATTTATGCTAGTTTTCGAAACGTTCAAATTAAACTTCTGACGTTATAAAGCATCCAAAATTAGTTTTGTTCATTGATTTAGATGCAGAATATTATGCTCTAAAACTATTATTCGAAGATTTTTCATCTAAAATTAATGGGAAGCAGGGAAATACCAAAGTATGATTTTATATATTTTAGTCTATATCACAGTATAATAATATGCTACGCATACAGTAGTGCCGACGTGCAAAAATTGTGTCGCTAATATTGTTTTGCGCATGCGTGAATTTGTACTATCCGATTAATGGCGGGTTATTGTTGAATACAGTGCACATTCAATATAGTCACCTATGATAAAAGAAACCAGGCAACTATTTTTTATAAATTCGCATCATGCGTGAATTTGTACTATCCGTTAAATGGCGGGTTATTGTTAAATACAGTGCACATTCAATATAGTCACCTATGATAAAAGAAATCAGGCAACTATTTTTTATAAATTTTATGTCAGCATGAACGAGCATGAATGACAAATCGAATGTGCACGTTATTATTATATTTTTTATAAATTAAATATTTTTTATTTGCATCAAAAACCGAAACGGAAGGTACCTTGTACTAATGAAACATGATTTCAATACATTCATATACTTATTTATGCTACCCTTTACAAATAGATATAAAAATAACAGTGACAGCTGACAGAACCTATAAAAGTAATTTTGAATTTACGCGCGCTTATATACTTCATACTATCCGATTAATGGCGGACGGTGTTCAAGGTCACTGATTTTGGCGACAAGAAATACAATGGTAACCATGGGGTTGTCACTACTGTATGCGTAGCAAATAAGTATACTGTGTCTATATGACCGAGAGGTCCAGTCACTACCCGGTAAATTGAGAAACTAATGACGTGGTCTTCTTGCCTAAAATTCTCGGTTTAGATTTTAAATAATAAAATAAAAATGATTAATAAAATCTCATATAAGCTTCTCAATTTAGTGCTACAAATTTTGCGCCAAGCTATCAGTAGGTCTGATAGGTCATACGTCTTCTCTTAAAATGATAAGACGTTCAAATAACAAATAACACCTATGACACTCAAAACATTAGAGTGTAGCGTCACTTCTCCCAAGGCAATGGCAAATCAGTGTGAGGGAAATTGTCCACCGAAGCTTTTCAATTTAGTGCTACAAATTTTGCACCAAGCTGTCAGTAGGTCTCATAGGCTATACGTCTTCTCTTAAAATGATAAGGGGTTCAAATAATACCCATGACACTCAACATTAGATTGTATTGATGAGATATGACGTTTAACTCTGAAGATTAAAAGAATTTAAGCCTGTAGAACGTGAAAACTTTAGAGCAAACTCGTCGGCTTGTTTGATAGTGGCAATTTCGACATTTTTACAACGAGAGTCGATTTTATTTTCTGTGAAAGTGTTCGAAGAAATATTGCTACCTATACGTCGATATTTCTTAAACTAAACATTATTACAAGTCATTCAATTAACTATAATAACAAGTTATCAATTGTTACGTAATACGAAATCAATGAAACCAAACCTATTATATCCACAGCCCAAGCCTTCAAATTTGATAATTGCTTTTTGTACAGGTAAGTAAGTAATTTAAACAAAAACAAATTGAAATTGAATATTGTAAAATGAATTCACTCAAGTATCGCTTACATTAACCTACTTAAGGGTAACAATAGTGTAAGGAACTACACGCTCTTATAGCCCCCTTAATTACGAGCTTTTAATACAGTTCAAAGTTAGCAAATTTAATTGTTGCACATTTTATTTAAAAGAATTGCAATTGTTAGTTTTAAGAAAGAATAATTTGTCTTTTGTGCATTAAAGATTTTTGAAGTATAAGGGTTCACACAAGTACTTTATACACGCTGTAGAGTCTTCAAAATTTGAATCTATCGAGACGAGAAGGCTTAGAAATGCTTAATATAATGAAATATGTGAACGAAATGGATACGTTACCAAACTATAAAATTTCTTCACCATAGCTTCTAGTTTGGTGGTTTTGCACTCTTTAATTCAGGGACGTAGCTAGGGGTGGTCATGCCCACCTAAAGACTCTCTCTGCCCACTTTAAATAATTTTTAAAATAAACAATTAGTTAGGCACTAAATATTGAAAATGCTACTACTAAAACAGTAAACTTAAACTAGGGTGTTAAATTTGACTCAATTCACCAAAATATAAAAATTATTTTACACTAGACTAAGTGCATTTTTTAGTCATAATTTTATAGCCCTCCCCCGAAATGAAGCTACCCAAAATTTGCCCACCCAGTATTGTAAGTCTAGCTACGCCCCTGCTTTAATTATTCAAGTTTAGTCTGACTATATTTACATGATGTAAAAATTTTCGTTTCAGTTGCTATCAAAATCATCATCGATCACCCCTTTAATCCGCACACACTCACTAAACCTATTTTAATTTTTGAGTAGCAAATTCGAGATTTAGTGCAAGATATTAAAAGAAAGGTAATTTTAAACAACGAACAAAATTTTTATTTATTTCCCTAAATGACAAAATTTAACTTTTATTACAATATTAAAATGCAAAAGCTCCATAAATTTCCCATTTCACCAAACAGATTTAACAAAAAGCTCCTTAAAACTTTTCTAAAATCAGCGTCTTCCCCTAAAATCTCACAAGAATAAAAAAATGAGAATAAATACACTCAAAAGCCATAATTTTAAATTTAAGAACGTTTAACTGACAAAAAAAGTTAAGTTACACCTTTTCTAAAATTATCTTGTGGTTGTAAAACGCTAAACTTGAAAACTCAGCACGAGGGTAATTTGATAATAGACAGGGGTTGTAAGCGTAAATTCAAAAAGGGTGCCGAAATAAAAATGCATTTGCTGCAACGTGTGCACGTGTGTAGAATGATAAAATGTTATCGCACAAATCTGTAGTGGAACAAGGATGGACTTTTCATTGTAAACACAAAATTGCGCTCGAGAACATTGCGCAGCTTGCTGGAATCGAGCGGCATTTGAATTTTACTCAATGATGCGCAAGTTGTGCATTTTCAGTGCTCCCTGTACAGTTGTTAGTAGTGGGTGTCGTGCTTAAATAAAACACGTGGTTTTTAAATGTATGTTAAAGTTCGTTTGTGCGAATTTAAACTTAATTTTGTATAATTGAACTGAATTAATTGCTTCTAAAGTATTTAGGTGAGTAGGCTTTGAATTCCTAACTTATATCATCAGGATAGGTGTTTTTTGCAACTTTGTGATGAAACAGCGTGCGAAAGGGTTAGTGCTCTTGTGGTTTACATTTTAAACTCTTTAAGGTACGTGACTGTTGTTGAATTTGTGTTAAATAAAAATTTGGAAAAAAGGCGTCCATTTCGTTTGCGTTTCCACGCAGCATCCAAAATCATTGATCGCAATTTTGCAACTTGTGCTTCCTTCATGTATTTACGTTTTGGATGCTTAGGTTAGGTTTGTTTTTAAAATGAAAAATCACATTAACGACCTTTTAGATTTTTTTTAACTTTCGCTGTTGTAATTGAAGGTTTTTAAAGCGTTTTTTTTAAATCTTTTTAACCACATGCAAAGGTTGTTATGTATTTTTAATTTAAAACGGTTTTGCTGGTTAATTATAGTCTTAATTTCTAATTTGAGATTCGAAGAAAAGCTGTTTTTGTACAGTAGGGCATGTTATTTTTGTAATAATCAGCTGGTAAATTCAAGGTCTGTAGTGATCCAGTGATGCTTGCCAAATTTGAGGAATTTGTGTCACAATTATAATTAATTTCGCGAATATTTTAAACATCTTAGTAATAGCAATATTATTTATTTAAATAATGTGTTATGTGTGTGTGCCAAAAGTGTGGCCCTGAACTGAGAGCCCTTGCAAAAATCGTATGAAGTCCGAACTCTTCGAAAAAAGGCAAATACAGTCGAACCTCTATTTATATAGTAATTTCCCCTATTTGGTGATGTTTTTTCGAGGATCTTGATCTTCAAGCTAAATTGCATGTAAAAATACCCCTAAATTATGATGTTAAACCTCTATTTAGTGACCTTTTTTAACAAAATTTTACCTAAAAATATTGAAAATTAAAGAAAAAATTTAAACTAAGCTGGTTGGGTTTATCCGAAAAAAATTAAAATTCTATAGTGAGATGTTTTACTAACAACATTTTACCTAAAGATTATAAAATTTGAATTTGAACACAGAGTAATTGTTTGAACTAGCCATGTTTAAGCTGTACTTTCACCAAAATGAGTAAGGTAGTCTTTAACTGCAGGTAAATTTGTAGGATTTTTACCTAATGCTGAGGTGTTGAAATAAAACCACTTGAATTTAAAATTTGAATAAAGTCCCGTTAACTTGGGTTTATCGCAAAAAAGGCTTTGCTTTCTTATTGTAGGTAGAAAAATTCATAAGATAAGAGGAAGGAACAATGAAATTTTACCTAATAGAGCGTGTCACTTGTCATGAAGTTCAATTTTATTCCACGAGGTTCGCACAATCGACGGTCCCAAACGTCAAATTACAGTATTACCAAATTACTTTTATTGTATATAATTATAGGAATTTTTTCAAATTTGTTTGAATTAAGTAATTTGGTAATACTGTAATTTGACGTTTGGGACCGTCGATTGTGCGAACCTCGTGGAATAAAATTGAACTTCATGACAAGTGACACGCTCTATTGTTATAACTTTCTGGTCTTCTCAGTTTTCCGTCAATTCTTGAATCAAGCAATTTTTATTTATATATTTATATGTCTATTAATAAAATGATTTTTTTTAAGTACACATAGGTGTGATTATTAACTTATTTTTTACATTTTAATCCATATTATTCGGTTTCAGAAACATTACTTAAAATGGCTACCAAAATTTTGAACGAACTCTATTTAATGATGTTTTTTTTGAGAACCTTCAACATCACTAAATAGGGGTTCGACTGTTAAGTTAAGGGTTAAATAATGTGTTATGTGTGCGTGCCAAAAGTGTGGCCCTGAACTGAGAGCCCTTGCAAGAATCGTATGAAGTCCGAACTTTTCGAAAAAAGGCAAATAATTAATTGCTTACCTATTAGTGTAGTCAACGAACCAAAATTTATCCTGATTTTCGGACTTTTTTTGTAACAGCGAGTTTTTTCTCTTAATCGGTCGAAACCAATCCTGTGAGTTTGTGTATAAAATGTCTCAACTCAATTTTGACCGGAAGGCCCTTATTCTTCGACTTTAGTGTAAAAGTTTGACTTTTTCAAGTTTCCGTTTCACTATTTTTTGAATAACTTAACTTGTATTGGTAGGATCGGGACCAAAATATTTTCCTTTTGTTTGTAATGAATCTCTCTTTCAAACTGCCTGGGTTAAAATTATTTATATTAATTTCCTAACCTAAAAAAAATTCAAAACTGTTGTCATTGGTCGGTTGTAGTTTTTTCTAGAGAACTTGAGTTTTAATTAATGTTATGGTATGAAACTTTAGGAAGTTACAGCTGATATAGTAACAAATCCATATTACAAGTTGGGTCCAAAAATATTAAGAACAACGGCTAAAATTTGCATTTTGGTTCAAATTTTCTTCTTCAAATTTGTTGTGAGCAATTGGTGGTATCCCAATAATTCTTCCCTTGAAATGTAGGAAATTTAATGCTATTTCAGATGTAAACAAAAACAATCACATCAAACCAGTTTTTCTTCCGATTTCTTTGAAGATAAAAAGAAAATCTTTTAACTGTTTGTCTACAAAACCAATTTTAGTGGTCGAAATTTAATTCTTCTTTTACGTATTTTTGAAAATTAATCATAAAGAACTCCTATAAACTATTTTTGACCATTAAAACTGGTTTTAATGTCAACCATTTCGACCACAAAAATTAGTTTTGTGGGTAAATTGTTGAAAGATTTTATTTTTCTTTTCAACGAAATCGGAAGAAAACGTGGTCTAATGTGATTGTCTTTGGTTTCATCTAAAAGAGCATTAAATTTCCAACATTTCAAGGGAAGAATTATTACGATATCACCAATAGCTCACAACAAATATGAATTAGAAAATTTGAACCAAAATGCAAATTTTCGTCTTTGTTCTCAATATTTTTGGACCAAATTTGCAATATGGATTTGTTACTATATAAGCTATAACTTCCTAAAGTTTCATACCGTAATATTAATTATTACTTGAGTTCCCTATGAAAAACTACGACTCACTAATGACGGCAGTTTTAAATTTATTTTGGGTTAGGACATTAATATAGATTATTTTAACCCAGGCAGTTTTAAAGAGAGATTCATTACAAACAAAAGGAAAATCTTTTTGTCCCGATCCGACTAATACAAGCGAAGTTATTCAAAAAATAGTGAAACGGAAACTTGAAAAAGTCAAACTTTTACACTAAAGTCGAAGAATAAGGGCCTTCCGGTCAAAATTGAGTTGAGACATTTTACACACAAACTCACAGGAATGGTTTCGACCGATTAAGAGAAAAAACTCGCTGTTACAAAAAAGTCCGAAAATCAGGATAAATTTTGGTTCGTTGACTACACTATATGTATTTTATTAAAAATTTTTGATCACGTTTATAGAAGTTAAAACTCAAAAACACGTGAATATCGAATCGAATAGCAGGTTAGAATCATAGAATGGAAAGAAAATGATTAAGACTTGCTTGACATTTTTCAAAATATGTCTGGGTTCTCTATAATTTAATTTGATAAAAAAAATGAAAGAATTATTTTTGAAATTGTTCCAAAGTTTGGCCCTGACTTAGAAGAAAAAATCAATTAATCGATGATTGATATCAAATTTTTGAATTACCAGTAATAGATTTGCCCCTGCAAACTCAGGGCCGTTTTAGATGGATTAAGTGTCGTACTAATACTACTAACTGTTAGTAACTGAATCAACTCAAGGAGTAAAAGCTCGGGAATCTAAGCTTTAATGTGGTGCGTTGAAATTTTGACGCATAACCTTGTACGACGTTAAAGCTTAGATTCCCGTGCTTTTGCTCCTTCAGTTGATTCAGTTACTAACAGTTAGTGCGATATTTAGTCCATCTAAAAAGACCCTCATACAATATCAGAAGGTTTCCAGTAATCAGTAATCGATACAATAACAGAAATGTCATACTTTGATTTCTAAGCATTTTTGATACGGGTTTATTTTGATCATATGAAGTTAAATTTTTGGAAATTCAATGACAGTTGTGGCCATAGATGTCAGATATTATGTGGTAGAAAGTTGTAGCCACCATCAATTGATATTGTACTGTCCAACTGTCTATTGCTGTCTATCTCACTTATATATTCCGGTTCAAGTGTCTCTCTCTAATCTTTACAGTACCACGAGTTCATTAGTGTTTGATCCAAATTCTTATTAGTCAAATGTATGCTATTGGATACGCGTTTATAATCAATAAAATTTCCTATATACAGGCTGTTTCAAATTCGAGTCTATGCATGGGGATCTCGGAAACCGTAAGAGATACAAAGGTGGTTAAATGGGGGCAAAGTTGTGCGATCAGGAGCCCAATATTATGACGTTAAGAAATCGCAGGTATTTTAATTACTGTAGAAGATATTCACAAAAAACTGAAATGTTGAAATTTTAATTTTATTTTTTCTTGACTTTATTAGAAGGAATATTTAAAAACAAAGAACACTTCTTTATAGCCACTTTTTATTCTCTATCACGACCTACTATTAAAATTTGCGCACAACGTTTCGTCTCTCTGTAACCATCATCAACTTCAGTTTTTTAAATATGGCAAAAATTAACTATTGACATTTTTGAATAGTATTTTTAATTCTCTGTTCAATGATGCATTAAACGTTAAATCCAAAAATATGTTCATTATTTCGATTAAAACCGCCGTAATTAATGAAGCAAAAATTAAGATTTATAAGTTGGCTACTTTTCAAGTAGCCAATTAAAAAGTTATTCCCCGTTAAGGATTTTATTTGTTTTTCTAGCCTACTCGATGTTAAAATTCATTGAATTATTAAATAAGAGTGGAATATCAATAGTACCAATCAACTGAAAAGTTGAAGTGTGGTATGATACATCATTAAATAGAAAATTAAAAATGCTATTCAAAAATGTCAATAGTTAATTTTTTGCATATTTAAAAAAATGAAGTTGATGTTGGTTACACAGAGACGAAACGTTGTGCGCAAATTTTAATAGTAGGTCGTGATAGAGAATAAAAAGTGGCTATGAAGAAGTGTTGTTTGTTTTTAAATATTCCTTACAATAAAGTCAAGAAAAAATAAAATTAAAATTTCAACATTTCAGTTTTTGGTGAATATCTTCTAAAGTAATTAAAATACCTGCGATTTCTTAACGTCATAATATTGGGCTCCTAATCGCACAACTTTTCCTCCATTTAACCATCTTTGTATCTCTTACGGTTTCCGAGATCCCCATGCATATACTCGAATTTGAAACACCCTGTATAAGAAATTATACATTATTTGTAATGTCACTTAATGTAGGTAGTGTGACAACAGACATTTAATGGCCAGTTGCTCGTACATTTTTGCTTAGTTATGGATCCATAACATTCCAAAACTTAACCATTTCTATTGTTTGAAACCGGTTTTTGAACACTTAGGGAATATATATCTATTCGTCAGTAGATAAGTATCGATAGAACGACTGGCCATATTTAATAATAATAATTTAGACCAACCTAAAAGTCGTGGCGGATATGTAAAGCACTTACACGGACCAAACATTAATGAACGCATTGTAATCGTAACTATTGCTGAAAACATGCATATTTCGACATCATTCAAAGTAACTAGAGCCATAACCCAGAATCAAAGAATCCTCTTGTATATCACCTAAAAACATCATTAATTTCTTGCCTATACCCTCGATTCTTCCACTTTTTGCATCTTTCAAACATTTCTACGTGCGTCTACGTCAAAAGTTTGTTTTCCTTTTCTATTGTCTCTATTTCTTCCCGTTTGAGCATAAATATATTGCTGAATCGGTACGCCATCCAAACGTCTCCACTTCAGCTTCAAACAGTTTCAGTTTTAAATTAAGGGGATTTTAAATAAGCTATCGTTCAGAATCGTAGCTATATAGGACCTCGACTACATCAACAAACTTTAATATTTTCAATTTTTAAACGCAGACAGTGGCATAACTAAGAGATTGGTGACCCTCCCTCAATATCCAGAGTGGGAACCCTATCTACCGTTAATAATCATTCTACTTGACCACAAATCGATTTTATAACAAATTTAGATACTAGTTTTAGGGGCCCTCCCGCAAGGAAGGCCTTGCAGACCCGTTATTTACGCCACTGAAGGCAGAAGTTAGTGCTTCGGGTGAAAACGTGTAATTTGGTTTAAAGGACCGTAACTCCAAGGTTGGGTTTCATAAAGGGTGTTAAGCACGTTCTCAACATTTGCCGAACTTAAGTTCGAGATCGCGGTTTTAAATCCGTTTCATAAAGCTTTCTCAAACTGGAACAACGACCAGACGAACAGTCGCCACTTTAGGCGTTTATCAGTTGGAAACAAACGTATAACGTACTAATCGATAACCGCCGAAAGCGGCGACTGTTCGTCTCGTCATTGTTCGAGTTTGAGAAAGCTTTACGAAATGGACGATCTCGAACTTAAGTTGGGCAAGTGCCGAGTACGTGCTTAGCACCCTTCATGAAACCCGCCCCAAGTGGGTTACTTTTAAATAAATTTTCAAGGTGTTTTTTATAGTAACAAATAAAATGTTACAGGATCAAACAATGTGAAAACCTACAGGCCAACAAACGAGAACTTTCAGTTCAAATGCGCACAACGGGAAGGGAGACGACATTCGGAGTAAGAGAGATGTGCATGTGCGTAGGTTCAAATGTAAAATTTACGTAGTGATAACACACTTTTGATACTGTGCATCCTAAAAGCAACTCAAAGTTCTCGTTTGTTGAACTGTACAAAACTATTTCAAGAAGTGAAATTGTGCTCTAAAACTGGTTTCAGTCACTTTTCTTCAAAAGTCTGGCAGGTAGTACAGAGTACCGTTGCATTTGCACAAGAGGATCTCGGTATAAAGAGATAGGTATTTGATGAACTGAGAGAAAATGTGCCTTATTGCCTGACTTAATCGTTGCTGAACGAAAAATTAAAAAAGCTGAAGCGGTTGTAGAGTTATTAACAAAAAAACAAAATTTTGAGCTAATGTTAATAAATGTTAAGTAGTACTTATCAGAGTGGCTAGCATTCACACTATGTCAAGACTTTCTGTCACATCGTGAAATTGTTGTTAAAAATGTACCAAATGTACACTGCATGCAAAGTGACAGAGAAAAAGTACATGACTGTTATTTTCGTCGAAAGACCGTGTTAAAGGAGCGGTTTTTTATGTATATTTTGTTAATAACTCCACAACCGCCTTAGTTTTTTTTAATTTTCACTTGGCAATAATTACGACAGCCAATAAGACCCATTTTCTCTACATTAATCATTCAGCTATCTCTTCCCGTTTCCAAGATCCCTATCGTGAGCTATGTACAAACGTAACAAGACTCGCCTACTAAACTCTTGGGTTGGTATGTGGCTGTGACCGATTTTAGAGCAAGAATTCTGAAAGAATTCACTTGAAAAAATGACAAAATTCTATAGTTTCAAGTTGCTAGCTCCTCGACTATCAGCTTTATTTCTATGATTTAGTTCAATAAATTGAAACATATTTGGACATTCTGGAGAATAAATACAAATAGGCCTTTTTTGATTGATTAATAGCTCCACAGATCTTTATCCCCGGAGTTGATTTCCAATGCTCTCTCTCCCTTCCTCCATTTTGATGAAACTATGTATTTGTGATTGCGTTTTCATGTCATAATACCCACACAAACCACAAATACGAAATTTTATACTGCAATCGCTCTTGAGGTAGTAACAAACAAAACAGAAAGTCAAACTTTTTATTAAAATTCAACAAAATCGTTGGTATAAAAAACTCCGTAACTCCATTAGGTGAGAGGGTCTCAAAAAATAAAAAAAGTTACCAACAATACCCTAAAAGCGTGCACCTTTTTTCCATTTAAGCCAATTTCAATGACGAACCTTGAACCTGGACTAATTTAAATTTACTGATTGACGTTGATGAATGTGAGGCTTTTCAGTTGTATAACAATTAAACCGAACAGTGTATGGTGCATAATTTGATGATATCTCACTGAGGTTGATATTAAAAATTGGGCAGATCGAATAAACAACGATTCAATTAGCATAAAAGACATATTAATTAATGTAAATGATTAAATTTAGTCGTAAATATTATAACACTAATAGGCCAGTAAACAAGTACATCTTACCTTGCAAAAGGTCATGTAGTTTTGGATTTTGGATATGTTATATGTACCTAGGCCCTTATTAAAAA
Organism: Malthinus seriepunctatus; assembly: GCA_963924605.1. NCBI lineage: Eukaryota > Metazoa > Arthropoda > Insecta > Coleoptera > Cantharidae > Malthinus > Malthinus seriepunctatus. The sequence continues at coordinate 44,289,817 of OZ004600.1, forward strand.
CTCAAGTTTTGGAATTCGGCGCGCCTGTGCGCGCTTCAGTACAACCACTTTTGTGTCATTTTTTTCGGTTTTTGCTCAATAACTCTTTACTAGTACGACCTACAAAAAATATTAATGTTACCTGTTTTCTAGAGCACAAAAGTTGCTGCAATTTATCCCAATAACGTGTTTTTCTAAACCATACAGTTACCGAAATACAGAGCTTCAAAGTACAAAATTTTTCAAAAAGTTAGGGAAAAGTACCACAAAAAAGACAGTGTTCATCATCTTAACGGTTTATTGGTTCAATTTAAAGACATCATGAGTAACACTTTGTAGTCATATGATAGATCTGTGCATAAAAAATTACAAATATGACCACAATACGAAGAATATTTTATACAGGGTGAGTCGGGAGAAACGCACCAAACGCCAAGGGGGTATTTTACATGTAAATATAAGACGAAAAAACCCAAAAGTTGTAGTCCGATTTTGATTGGTTTTCAAGTTACAACGACTTAAAAGCTTGAATCGCTAGTAATATAATTTCATTAATTTATAAAAACACCCTTTTTTTAACTTTAAAGCTCTTTATTTCGGTAACATGGTTTTCTAAACCTCATATTTACGGAAATACAGAGTTTCAAAGTATAAAAAGTGGGTTTTTCAAAACTAATGAAATTTATATTACTAAATATTCAAACTTTTAAGTCGTTGTAACTTGAAAACCAATAATAATCGGACTACAACTTTTGGGTTTTTTCGTCTTAGACTTACATGTAAAATACCCCCTTGGCGTTTGGTGCGTTCCTCCCGACTCACCCTGTTTAAAATATTCTTCGTATTGTGGTCATATTTGTAATATTTTATGCACAGATCTATCCTATAGCTACAAAGTGTTACTCATGTTGTCTTTAAATTGAACCAATTAACCGTTAAGATGATGAACACTGTCTTTTTTTGTGGTAGTTTTCCCTAACTTTTTGAAAAATTTTGTACTTTGAAGCTCTGTATTTCGGTAATTGTATGGTTTAGAAAAACATGTTATTGGGATAAATTATAGCAAATTTTGTGCTTTAGAAAATAGGTAACATTAATGTTTTACGTAGGACGTACTAGTAAAGAGTTATCGAGCAAAAACCGAAAAAAGTGACACAAAAGTGGTCGTACTGAAGCGCGCACAGGCGCGCCGAATTCCAAAACTTGAGTTTTTAATAAGGACCTAGGTACATACAACATATCCAAAATCCAAAACTACATGACCTTTTGCAAGGTAGCATACGCTTATTACGACCTGTTTACTGGGCTATAAGCACACAAAACCAACTTGTTACAAATTTATTACAACGTTATATCCAACATCCTGAATTGACCATGCAAACCAATGAAGACTAATTGTGCATAACATAGTAAATATCAACCGGAAAATATTTCCACAATTTTCAACAATTTAAATTTGAAATAATCTGATTTAATTGATTTTGTAAAAGTAACAACGAAAATAGCAATTATTATTTAAAGGCTGGGAATTCTTTTTCATGTGATGATTCTTAATTTATATTGATTGTGTGATACGTTAAGTATTAATTTCCTCTAGACGCCTTGTATAATTTAATTTTTAAATTAAATTATTTAAATGAACAAACAAAAAGACTTTAATTAAAATGTTATAATTAGGAAATAAAAAATTTTCAATCATTTTTTAAAATTCTCAATTAATTTTGTAATTTAAATCTTTCTCGAAAAAAAACTGATTTCATCCACAATAAAAATTTTATTTTAATTAACCAATAAATGAATTTCTAATTTTCATCTTTTATTGGTTTTTTAAAATTTAGTTTTTCAATTTAACCATCAGTAATTGAAAAATTCGACGTATTGTAAACATCATTTTTAAACACTTGTCCACCAATTTTACCCCAATTGTCAATCAAAAAATATTTTCCAACTTTTTTTTAAATTGATGAAGTAGAGAATTTTTATTTGAGGTTTTATTACTATTATATTACGTTCTAATGTTGTTTGAAAAGATTCTTTTTATTAGCAAAGAATGCTACTAGATCGACAGATAAATTTTATTTTCCTCAGCCTTGTGGCATAAAAGTAAGAAAGAAGACGCAGAAAAACCTTTAAAACTTGAATTTAGTTAATTTGTTACATTTATAGTGTTAAGAATATTTTTCTTATATAAAGTCCTCCTCCTAGTGAGTATATTATGGAGAAATGTATTTCAAAGATTTGCCAATTTATACAACGCGAGTTTTGGGATTAATAAGGGATGCTTTATATAAATTTCTACGTATACATCAAAAGAACCACAACAATTGTTGCTATAGGTGTTGTTCAAGTTGGTACATACAAAACCAACTTACGGAATATGCTTTTGAATCATACGAAATAATTAAATTTCAGAAATACTTCCACAAGTATGGCGTGGTTTAATCTCTTGATTTTGACTTGTAGTGTAATTAATCCTTTTGGGGCCTCATTTTCAGAGCTCTAAAGAAATTTTTTACGTTACTTACAGTAACATTAGTAATATTTAGTAGGGTCGAGGTGGTAAATAGCCTTTGCTGACTTGGCTCGTTTTTGCAATTCGCAATCTGATCCAAAAATAGTTTCATCACTATACGAAATTGTGACTATTTTGTGCTTAATCAATTACTTTTTCAACTCTCTCTTATACGTCTCTATTAAGATTTTTCTAGAGCACCATCTTCTATCCATACCTTCAGACAAACACGTCTGTGCATTTAAGTCAGCACATGATGTTAAAGCGGAATTCGTACTAGAACCAACCCTTGTCATAATTCATGAGTCCACGAAAAATATTTTAAGTTTCCTCCAAGCCCAGTTTTAAGCTTCTATAGGCATATAAGAAACTTACTGTAGTAGCTCCTCCCATTTTAATTTTGAAGTTAGAGGCCTGTTGAATAGAGAAGAACCCATCTGCCTACGCCATTGTGCACCGAAGGTGGACGATCATTCTGGGTAACCGCACTTCTAACAATTTTCAATTGCAATTTGGTCCCGTCCGACCAATTTAAGTCTTTTGCGCATGGACTCGGTGGGTTCTTCTCTATTCAACAGGCCTCTACTTCTTTCTTTAATTTTAACTACGCTTTGATGTACATGGTGACCATAGTAGCATATTATTATCTTTAATAACGATTCTCACAATACTTGGGATTATCTGTTATTATTGGTCATCCAGTATTTTTTGTACTTATTTAACTTAAAGTATAGAAACAATTAGAATGCATTTCCAAACAATTACCATCGCAAAAAGAGCAGTACATAGTACAACATATTATAAATAGTTGTGTTATGAGGCTGTTCGTTAATGACCACATAAATATTTCGTTAATTTCGTATTTCATCGTAACTATGTTAATGGCGGTCTAGTGGTCTCTGTAAGTCGGATATATTGTCGGTCATTAATACAGTACTACCAACATGCCTAATGTTGTTAACCACTTATACATTGATGCTACTTACTCTATAAGTACGAACATTATAAGCTATGTTTTAGCATTATGTTAAACAGGCGTTTGGTTTATGTTCGTTTGACCATTTCCATCCTCTTATTTTGAAAGGCAATTGGGTATTATCATCCTATTACAACTTTAACGATTAAAACAAAAAAACATCAATAATTACACGGTACACAGGTGTAAAATACAAAAAAACAACCAAAGGTCTCTCTCCAAAGGTACTCAAACGAATTACAAACTACTGTTTTACTACTTGTAAGTGTAAACTACTTGTTTGTACACCACGATATCGTCAGTGTATTTTAAAACGTTTTCAAACAATTTTAATTTGCTTTGCAAGATTGTTTTAATTTAAATCTGAATACGAACTTTTATTCCTCTATCCGGAGGATTATTTTACGGATAATTGCGAGTATGTTTATATTCCCATTGGCATCATTTCATAGATTGCTGAAGCTTGTTCCTCAAGAGTGGACACTTCTCGTCTCGATTGACTTCCAATTCATTGCATACTGGCGTCGCGGTCGTCGGTTTATTGTCGATGCAGCAATAAGTGAAAAAAGGTATGGCGTCGTTTTCAATAGATTTTCGATTTAATTAAATACATTGAGTTGGTTGCTTGTTGCATTTGAAACCTTTTTGCCACTGCCACCGAAGTTTCATTGATCATTTAAGTTACAGTATTGGAAAAACTGCAACTACGCAACAAAGTCGCTTTTGTGTAGCGGTTTTTAATTATCATTCTGGAACGTGGTGCTTCTTTGACGTCAGAGTACACTCGATTCTTGAAATTACGAACATGCTGGCATAAGCTCTTGGAAATGTGATGGTCAAACTACCTTTTATTGAGTTGTTCAAAAGCTAAAGTTTAAGACGATAAATAAAAGTCTTAAGCCTGCTACAAACGCAGGCCAAAACTGTGAAGGCTAGTCGGAACTATCAGTAAAGGCTCGTCTTCACACACAGACTTGCCTTCCGGCTTGGACTGTACGGCCTGTCCGGAGCGTGTGGACAGCATTCAGACGGCCTGTGCAGACTTTAAATTCGCCTGTGCAGGCCGGCCTGCACAAGCCACACTGGAGTGTCTGGACATCGTTCAGGCGGACTTTGATCTGGCGTGTCCAACTTTAAGCGTTGCTTTAAAATTTGCACGCGCGGACCGGTAAGTCCTAGCGTGTGGATGCAAAGTAATAGCTCAGTTGTAGACTGTGCAGGCGACCTGCACAAACCAACCGGAGGGTAAGTCTGTACGTGTGGACGCAAAGTATAGTTCCGACTTGCCTTCCGGTTTTCCTGTACAGGCCGCCTGCACAGCAAACCGGAAGGCAAGCCTGTGTGTGAAGAGGAGCTTTTAGTCTCTACACGTGCAGGATTTTACTATGGCAGACCGCTTGAACAATCTACAGACACTACTATAATTATCGGCCTGAGTTGGAAGAGTTTTAGTGAGACAACCGTTACAGTTAAGAAATAAAACTCGTTGTTAATCTTAAACATATACTAATAAACCGTAACTCACTGTTTTCAATATTACATTAGATTATTCAAGGGTACCATAATTAGTGCCCCCGACGTCATTGAAAACATGGTGTTTTCGCGACCACGTGCTTGTGATCAACCTTAGTGTTTGCGTCTATTGTGTAAAGTTGGAACAATCACTCTGCCTCCACACGTGCACGTTTTTATTACAGGAAACCTAGGCAATGGATGCTACAACTGTTCCGAGCGACTGAACGATCAAAAGGCGCTACGCCTACACAGGCCTGTAGTAATATAAACCTGATCATTTGTAGTAGTTTTTAACCTAATTTGCATTTTCAAGATTATGATACACGGGTTAATATAAGTATTCTTATTGGAGATTATTAGTTCACAGTTAGTAGAGTTGATGAAATTGTAGTTCCGTAGTTATCAATCTCTTCAGATTTTCAAAAATTAGAATGTTTTCGCCTAATTTATCATATTTAACTGCTCCTTACTTATAATTTACGGTTTTTAGATCATCCAAGGATTACGCAGTTAAATGTGTACTGTTTTTTTAATTAAAATGTTTAAAAAACAATTAAATTTCATGTAATTTCCAAATAAAGTGGTACATACTGTACACTGTAACATTTCAACGTTTCGATAACAAATGATATAAAATAAGTGACTGTGAAAGAACATCAAATTGATCGAAGCTCAAAATATAATGAAAAGTGAAGTAGGCTACTTTCAATTGTCACTCAGATTGACCCCATTTTCTATCCATACGAACCATTTAAAATTTAACCACATTATAACGTGCGATGGCCCCCGTTGTAATTTACCTAAGTTTTAATGAAAACGTTTTATCTGTGGATCTTTTTTTTGTGTAAGTACGTGTTAGTTGGAAATTTTTCAACACAACTTTCAAAGCATTCAAAATAGCTTTCTGCACGTTTTTTGAATTCTTACCACTATTGTGCCTAAACTTCTTTATTAAAATGTTCAATTGAAAGTTCAAAGAAATTTTGGCAGTCCTATTCAAAAGAAATTTTAAATCTTTTTTCTTGTATTCTTCTACCATCTACCTATTGGAAGGATTCGTAGAATAAGATTTATTATTTCATTTAAAATTTCTCTTTTCTTAATCACTTAATCCTTAAACTTTTCCTTTGTTATTAAAAACGGTTTTATCTTGCTAATCAAGTTTTTATGAACGAATTAAATAAATATTGTCTAATTTCTTAACGTTGTTGTTTTAATAAAGAAAAAGGGCCTTCGAATTTAAACGCATCCCATTAAACAAATCGATCTTTGTGTAAACTTAATTAAATTGTTATTGCCTCCATGTGTGAACATATCTTAAACATTAAACTTCTTGTCCGTTCTCTTTTGTCTTTTTACTTAGTTTTTCCAGTACATAAAAGAATAACAATTCTCTAACTTAATTGCAGTATTCGTATGAGAAGAGAGCTCTTAAAAGTTGTTATCAAAAAAACAAGTTGAACCCAAAAGTAACAGAATTGTGAAAATAAATAAAGAGGAAAGTTTGTACGGTTCGACAACAACTTGGTAAAAGTTTTTTAAAAACTTTATATTCTCATATAGTTGGGTTATTTTTTACTTTGTTATAAAACGATAGTTTTTGGATGAAATAAAAATTTGCATTTAAATGGTATAACTTCTATTTTCAAGGACGTGGTTTAAAAAGGGCAGATGTTTATTGTACAATGAATAGGGGGGTTAAAAAGGAACAGATTTAATAGGTAGCTAACCTACCTGTGTCTGTGTAAATCTGACTTTATTCAAACTGTATTGAGTTTAAACATTTTATATTTTTTAACTTTATTCACAGAAAAAGCATTTGTATAAAGGAAAAAAGGCAAAAATGGTGAAATATACAAATGAAAAGAATTTTTTCAAATAAAATCAATAGTTGAGGGTTGACAGGGTATATTTATTTTATTTTGAGGGTCGAATAAGATACAACAACAAACATTTAAATTACAACCCACTTCATTTATATTTGTTCTAATTTTCCCCTTCAAAAAGTCCATTTTTCAAGGGTGGTTTAATGAGTACTTATAAAACGTGCGGAAATTTCGATAAAATAAAAATCATTTTTTATTAATTTATAAAAGTCTTTCAATTTCGTTGAAAAGATTAATCCCCTGTAAGATTCGGTTTTAGTGAAAGATTATAGAACCATACTTCCCAAATTAATAAATTGGAAAAAATCAATCACTTCCCGAACTTACCAAACTTTTATTCAGTTTAGCATTAAGTTCCTAAAGAATTTACATTAATCTTTTAATTAATCGAATTAAAAAGTAAAATTTTCCTCTCAAATTTTTTCCTTTTCATTAAATTTCAACTTTGAATGTCAAAGTCAATGTTCAACTACACTTTGAATGTCAAAAGAGATACTATAATATTTAGTATTGTTCAATGAACTGTTAGCATGATGTGCTTTGAATGTAATTAGATATTATTAATTTTTAACGCGAACGTAATAATTAATTAAGGAAGTTTGTTGTTGTAAAATAATATTTGTTGGAAATGTCATTTTCTAAGTAAAAGATTTAATTAAATGAAGAACCTTGTAAATGGAGTTTTGTGACAAATGTGAAGAAATTGTGTGGCGAGATATTAAAACTTTAACCTGCAACTCTTTTATTACATTGTGGATCACTTTACTATTTATGTAATTTAATTATTAACCTACCTCTATATTGCAAAATTATACACAACATTACTCTGTAGCTAGACCGTTACTTAAATGCAAGACTCGTATTTTTATTACCTACAAGTTTTAGTTAAAGGTTTTTTAAGCATTTTTGTCTGTAAATATACGGTTTTGGGAATGAGAATGAAGATCTTGCTATGGTTGGCCATGGCCATGAACTTTCGTTTTTTAGTTTGCCAAAATAAAAAGTCCCCATTAAGTTGACTGACAGCTCTTGACAGTACCAAAAAAATGACAGGCCCTTGACAGACCAACTATTAACACAATACCTACAATACCTAACTTAACTGATTTTAGTTCTAATTTATACGGGGTGGAATCTGTCACCCTAACATGGCCATAACCATAGCGCAAATAAACAGTGAACGGATAATATATTATAAAAATTTAAAAACGGCATTGTACAACCAAAATATAGGGCTTTCGTCCTAACTAAGTCGGTTTTCAAAATTGCCTAGCTTTAGGGGGCATATTTTTTATTTTTTGGATATGTTACAGACAACGTAATTCTCTATTGAAATATAAATTTTTATACAAATCGTTAGAGCCGTTTCGGAGTAATGATTTTTTAATGTAAAAACTTCAAAAATCTCTCATTTCTTTTGTAATAAAAATGCAAACCTGCAATTGGATATAAGTACGTATCAATCCCATGAATATCTATTATTTGACATTATTTTCGGTTAACAAAGCACTTCCAGTTAAACCGGAAATAACAAAAATATCCAAATTTTTAGAGCCACCTTATGTATTTTTAAATATTTTAAAAGCTCGTAAAATTCTCTGTTACACTATACCAAATACTTTATATTTTGACTTCCGGTTTAATTGGAAATACCCTCTATATTTATCTAAAGAGGAACCATCTTTTATAGGTTGAACATAAGGTAAGATGTCACGTCGTCCAAAATTGAAACGAATCCACGAAACAGGCACCTCGTGTCCTCATAATCGTCGTTTTTTAAAAAGCTAGACGTTACAGGATGTGAGTAAAAGACAAATGGCGTAGTATCACACTATTGGTTTGGACAACGGGGATGAGAACTAATGAGAATAAAAGTGAACAAAACAATACATAAGACACAAAACAACATTAATAATTATTTTTTAATTAACCATTAAAATCTTCAGAAGTTAAACAATTTCAGCTTGAATATTAAAACAAACAATGTCTTCGTTTTTACCATTAGCTTTTAAACTCACTCTTAATTCAAATGGCATCTGAAAAATATCATTACAACATTTTAAAATCAAAAATTTAGAAAACAAACTGTTGAAAAGGGTTACTTTCATTTGTCAAGTTATAGAGAGCGGAATTTATACATTTTGCAATTATTCTTCGGAATAAAAGTCATATAGGATAAGCACTAAACTAAAATAATAGTAGGAGCTTACTATTTACATATTCAAGATGCACATTATTTAGAAAACGTGTACAATAATTTAATTAATTAATTTGCAAGTAATTTATTTAAGTATTAAGAGGCATGGATATATTGTATAGGGAGGTAATTATGACATTGCTAAATAAAATTATGTAGATAATTCCGCTCTTTTATATCTATGTACAACTATCAATATCAAAGAAGTTATGGATATTGGAACACACTTACCTTAGGAAAAAGAGTACTAATAAACATATCCAATCTATACTTGCTAATTTCATTTACTTTAAGAGGACAATTAGTGTTAACAAGAGTGTTACATGCATTTGGTTCAAGTAGAGGGTAAGGAACATCAGTTCCATCCACATGTGCAATTACAGATGCTCGAAGGGTATCAATATGCTCGGCTAAAAATGACCAAAAACTAAATTGTACAAAATTCCAACACAATGTGTCTTACAGTGCATGGGTTAACATCATATCTCTTAACATAGATACCTATCTTTGGTATTAGAAGAGATAAAAGTTTAGTTAAATTCTCTCAATAGTGTTCAGTTTATGAAATTTGATACTTGGTATTATAAACATTCCTAAAACTAAAAATATTTAAAAATCCAATATGGCGTTCAAAGACGTTTCGATAATATGAGAAATAATAAAGATTTTGGAAATTACAAAAATTTACTACAACTGCTACAATAAATCATAGCTGACTCGTCAGCCAATTTTGGTTGTACGTCAAAGTGACGTTTAATGTAATTTGAGCTATTCATAACTCTATTATTTTACACCAGGGCGAGTCTCTTAAATTTTTTGATGAGAACGGGTCAAAAAATATTAGACAACATAATGCAAAATCGGAATAGCGCAAATGACATTAAACTTCATTTCGGGTACGGCCCATACAGTAGCCAGTAGCTATAATTTAGGGGAATATCATTGGTTGATTTTGATGTCGCGAACGTAAGTCGCTGATCTCTGAACGAATTTCTAAAGTTCTGAACAACTTCTGAAAACACTACAATTTTTTTCTGAAGAGCCCATTCCACCACTTTTATATCTCTATTAGTAACAAAGATCGCCATGTTAGGCTACGTCTTGTGGGACACGTGTATTATGTATATCAAATAATTATGTAACCTACAGTATAGTGTACAAATAGATATAAGAACCTGACTTCTAGAAGTCAACAGTTGCTCATCAATAGTGACTAAACAATAACTAACTCTATCGTAAATCATACACCATCACCCAATGTACTGTGCGGAAGCAGGTAAAGTAAATAAAAATAAAGGATAATGAGAATTTTCGCCTACGTACCGTACCTGCTTTGGCAAATATCTAAAAGGGTACCTAACTTAACAATCGTCACAGTACATTGAGTGATGGTGCATGATTTACGATAGGGTTGGTTATTGTGTACTGGCATATGCTGATGGGCAACTGTTGACTTCTAGAAGTCGGGTTCTTATATCTATTTGTACACTATAACCACCACTTGATGGTACAATTACCACGAATACATGCAGTATTGAATACGGATTTGAGTTTTGACTCAAAACTTACTAAAGCGTATACATGGAAATGTCATGTTTGTCTGGAAATGTCAGGATTGAATAGTTTTTGTTAAAAATGAGTTTGAAGATGAAGATTGGCACTAAACGAAGCGAGTTTGTTAACTAACAGAACAACTCGCAAGGGTTGGGAGTATTCCATCGCTTCTAAGCGTATACATGGCAATTTTCACTTCAAATTTCGATACGATCCCATATTTTGTGGGATTGGATCGAGGTATTGAATACGCGTGTTTAAAGTGTATACATGCGGTTTTCAAAACTCAAAACGTTTTCAATTCGTATTCAATACTACATGTATAGGGAGTAATTATCTATTAGATAATAAAAAAAGCAATATAATAGGTACACTTGTTAGTTCTACTTCCATTACATTTTATATTTTTGACAACTGTTCCGCCCAATTTGTGCATATTGAAATTGGTCGAAACGTCCTAACAATTGTCAAAAAGTAAAAATTTAATTCCAAGAGAAGCAAGTTTATTTGGCTTTTTTAATTATGTATTACTCACTAGCTTTAAAAGTCAAGTATATAACGATGTCAGTGCTTTTTCTAAATTGGCAGGGTTGTTTTGTACAGTTGACGACATCAACTTCTATCGGCCTTGAAGCAGGGTTATTACGACCTTTGCAAAAATTAATTAGCTTTATTGGTTTATAATAATTATTAATCTTTTGTGATACTTACATTCATCTACTGGCGTAACAGCAGTAACCGCAACTGCAAAGATTATTAAAAAGAGGCACTGTTGAACAAAAATGTAGTATCTATCCAAAAACATTATGAGTAGTTGTAGAGCTCTCGCAATATCTCTGCGACTATGGGCGCCTACTTCAAGCAACCGCTTAACCACGTTTTATATCTACTTCGGACACATGATCGATCTAAAAATATTAAACTGCTTTTAAGTTTGCATGATCTTTATCGTGTATCATTTTTAGCACAATATTTCGTTTGAGACCGGCATAAAACGTGGTTAAATGCTAGCTTGAAGTAGGCGGTCATAGTGGCGGAGATATTGCGAGAGCTCTAATATCAAAACTATTCGAATGTGAATTACTATAAATGGATTTTTTAATACTTTTCTCACTTAAATAAAACTATGCACCTGTGCTATACTTTTAGATAAGATATGATCATAGAGCTTATCTAAAAGTAAGTATTTAGGTACTCGGAAGCATTTTTTTTAACTGTTTCCATGCCTACACTCAATTATTCTCAATTATCAATAAGTAATTTTCGTATGACAACTTCATAGGAAAGAAATAATATTAATATAAAAATTTAGAATGTAATCCGAAATTGCATGTTGAGACTGGACAGTGGACACACTGTATAAAAAACAAAAAAGAGAAGAATGATTTTGTATAAAACAAATATTTAAAATAAGCCACCATTATAATATAATTTATGTAATAACAAATAAATACCTAATATCCAATAGCAATTACTTTTTTTCGATTGTGTCAATTGCTTTTATTTCGACTTGGAGAAAAGATTCGGAAAGTTGTATTGTTTTGTAATTGAAAAAAACAAGGAAATTGTTTTGTTTCACATTATTATTTTTAAATCTCTTTCTCAAATATACATAGGTACTATGCCTTTCTTTTGAAATAGTTTTTTTTTCAATTTTATTCTTTTACGTTTATTTGATTGCGTTCGAATTATCAATTTGTATTTGAATTTTTTCAAAAGCTTAATTTATTGCTATTTATTTTGTTACCTCCTACTGTATTATTGTGTGTTTTGATTTATTTGTTTAAAGTCTGAATGTTTTTGATTTGATCTGTGGTCCAATAATTAACCGAGTCCCATAGGGGATATTTTTTATTTCAACAATAAAATATAGTAAGGGGTATAACTGTTAGTTTTCTCCGCTTCAGCAAATAATAAATAACCTTAAAATAAATTACGATTTTGATAATGAACTTACATAATAATGTAAAGTATTAGGCACAATAAATTTAATGAGAAGTAAGAAAATTCAATAGCTCGATGTATGGGTTTTGTATAATCCTCTGTTCACAATCCCAATTTTGTAAATAATATATTTGACTAAATTAAACCCCCGGAAATACTTAAAATGCAATAAATAGAATAAATTTAACTTAATTTACTGTAAATGATTAAATACCCTTTGTAAATGTAGTGTAGGTCGGTTAGTGGATTGTTATAAAATAAATATAAATTCCATCTATTTTAAAATAATATTTGAAGATGGTTTTATTTGCTCAAGGAATAGTAAAAATATTTATTTATATTGTATAAAAAAGTATATAAGAAAGAAATTGAGAATGCGTTTCCTAAGGCTATGGGAGAAATCTGTTTCTACGTAAAAGATTACCAGTAGCTTAGGTACTGAAAATTTACTTTTGGGCAGTCGAACTCCTATTTAAGAAAATACACGCGTAAGTACACTCAACTAGTAAATTAAAAATCTAATATTAACAGCCACAAAAGAAAATCTCTTTATAGAGCTTGTTTCATCAACACTTGGTCATAGATTCTTTAGGTCAATAATTACCTTTTCTTATTAAAATTTACTACCAAGTTATATTGGGTTTAATCGTTTATTTTGACCTAAAGAACCTATGACCAAGCTTCCCATTCTGCTTGAAACACCTTGTACAACCGGATGACCACAACAGAATTTTATTCTGAAAACAAAGCAACGACTTGGGTATTGTAATACCAACTAGGATCTCAAATTTTCCACAGAAAATTGAGTTATTTTATATTTTTTGGAAAATAAACGTTTATGGCGAATTGCGGTGATTTCATTACTTACTCTATTTTTTTAAATTCGTGTTTTGAGGTCAACTGGGAAAATCTTATAAATGTAATTTAAAAATCAATGCACCTATTTTTACCTAGATCTAGTTTACTTACGATGACAAAAGAAATAATAAGGATTAAAGGATTAGAAACAAATACGAAAGATTATCAATAAAACATGTTCTAAATACAGGGTGGTTCATCGAAAACGAACAAGCGTCGTTTCTCGTAAAACTCAAAAATCGCTCAAACTCGTCGATTTAATTTTCGTGGGGGACAATTTGATTTGCTACTTTAAACACCGCAAGTTCAACCCCTTAGCGGGGGTGCAATAAAGACCAAAAATTTTAATAGGGAAAGGTGGTGGAGCGGCATATCATTTTAAAGATATTGAAAATCTCTTTTCAATGATTTATCAATTTTTAAACTTTAACTTTACGAATTTATAAAGAAAACCTATTTGTTTCATTTTCTATTGGCGACTCTGTATACAACCTTCTAAATAAAATTATATTAAGAAGGCTTAGGCAACACGAATACATATTATTTAGAATGGGATTTGCGAATTAAAGAATTTACTTTATAAACATTTCTAAGCCTTCTAAGTTTACAATACAATTTTATTTAGATTTTATACGGTACGAAACAAAACAGTTGATATTATATTGACCTAATTACTTAACCTAGGCTTAAGCAATTTTTATAAAGTGATTCTAAAATGTAAAGAGGTGGAGTAATTGCCAGATCTTAGCGACTTTAAATGTTCAGAAGAGCAAGTGAGAAAATTGTAGAAAAAGACACCCAAACATTGTTTTCACAATGGGTTTCACGTATTATGTAAACTTGGTTATGTGGTAGTACACAATTTTGTTTTTTGCGCAGGTCGCTAAGATCTGGCAATTACTCTACAGTGTCTTCAGAAATACCCTCTCCAAGTAACCAATTTGCTAGGCAACCACCAATCTGATTGGCTTTCGAGATTTGTTTTGACAGAGAACAGCAAGCGACTTTGGAAAATTCTAGCGACACATTCACAATTAATGCTACAACTACTACAGTAATGGCGGTTTGCATCGCTTATTGTACGGGTAGACATAAATGAAAACCCTCTGGCAGTACCATAAAGCTTGTAATCGACACCCTTAGAATACTCCACAGGTAGCACATCAGGTATCTCTTGCAATTGGTGATGGGTCGTATTTAAACATTTTTGTTACCGTTTTTAGTAAATGAATTGTGGTGTATTTGTGATTTTTCTGTGATTATTTTCAAATATGTTCTGACCATGGGAAGAAACCTTTGCGCTACTTTAAAAAAACTTAAAAATTGCTTTTTAAAAATCTAAAAATCATAAATAAATAATTTAAAATTTAGTCCGGCTCTGTTTCTTTGCTTATACTTTCACCAGCTTTGTGTACTTATCGGCTTATAATTTAGGATACTCAGGTAAATTTTTTTATGGCTTTTCATTTATGTCTACCCGTACTATACAGATAGTTTATCTGGCGGATAAGTTGTCAAAATATAATTTATTTGCCACATAAACTAATATCGGTGCAAAAGGCCATAAGTAACAGGTACAGTCATCCTCACAATTAATGGCCACCGTTGGCTATACGTTTAGCACAAATTGTGGATGTAACCATCATAACACCCCATACTTAATTTGAGGGGTAACTTTATTTTGCCAACAAGTAGTAAATCAACAACCTATCCTTCTGTCCTTTTGTCGTTGTTGGCTAATAACCACCCTGGCGTATAGCCAGGCTGGCCAATAATAGTGAGGCTGACTGTACCTTTGTAGCAAATTTAATCATCAGTTATATTAGATGGAGGTGCATAGGTGATTAGTGTGTTATTCAATAATATTAATTCCAGCGTCACACCGATGTGATGCGACAGTTACGTACTAGGTCATTTATCGGTAATAGATACAGGGTGTTTGCAGTGAATAGAATTAAATTTATTTTTCGTATGTATCATTTCATCTCGTTTATTAGATATAGCCATTTGGAATTGCTACTTGTGACCTACTCATATTAATAAAAGTTGCCACATGACTTGATGATCCTCTTGATTTCTATTTATGGGCAGAGAGGAACTCTAAAGGAAATAATTTTCCATTTCGAAATTCGTATAGAAGAACACCTCTTACAAGGAATTAATTTTGGTTTCTCAAAAATCCAAAAAGGAGTTTTCAAATTAATTATTTCTAGGAGTTAGTTCGTCGATGTCAAGCTTATCTTAATGTGACATGCTGCATGCTCGACCATTTATTTTGTGACAATCGGACGTTTATGTTTGTATGAAAAAATGTTTAAATTTCTTCCTTTAAACTCTCTTTTATTTTTCGGCGTAACTTATGAAACACTGTATAGTAGCTGTAGGGAATACTGGGAATACAAGAATACGGTAACGTCCATATTTACGACTAAACGTGAATTTAGCGTGGCTGTTATGTGAACGCTGCTTTAAACATAAAGATTTCTGTAACCGATAAGGGTCCGGGAACTGATGCATAAATTTGGTCAAGATTCAACTTTCCCGGTCCCTGAGTTTAGCGTCAGCCACATTTCTAATTTCCGTGCAAAATAGTTATCAACTTTGACAATATAATCTAAGTAAAGTTAGGTAGATAAACATAACAACATAACTTTTGAAATATTTCACATTATAAACGTGGATACAAATTGGAGGTCAGGAGGTCTTTTGAATTTCCTGCAAATCCGCTCATGGAGAAACTAATCTTTCATGTAACGTTCAATGGAGTACAAAAAATTATTAAAGATAGAAATAAGTGGCAAAAAAATATTACACGATGCTAAATCGGCCTATCAATTTATTGCGACAAGTGGCCAACTTCTCCGACGCATTGTATGGTGAGCAGCAGTAGGATTGTCGTTAGACGAATGCATTCAATTATACAATTTATATAGTTAAAATTGGCCGGTTATCCCGATAAATTTGTAGGTGTGTACCCGGTTTTAATCAATATAAAAAATTTGCGACCTTTGCTAACTTTGACTGTTCTCTGTTCAGGGACAAGATGCAGCTAAGCCACGCCCATAAAATGCGCGCGATATTATAATAGAATTTTTCTATTGGTCGAATTTTGAAAATACAAGAATTGACATGCTTGTGGGTAGTGGCTTAGCTGTTTGTGTTTCCTGAACAGAGTATAGTAGAAATCTCAATTGCTATTGCTACCGCGAGCCAAATTAAAACAGACGGCAGTGCTCATCCAGCACTGAAATAAATTACAAAAAAGTTACGCTTTTAGACGATCTGCTAGAATTTTTTAGCAGTCGATTGTCTGTCTTGCTTCTTCTATGACTCTAAAATCATCTAAATTGTTTAATATTCTGATAAACTAACGAAGTTTAGCAATTTTGTTTTTAAGCCTGAACAAAGAGTAGCAGTTTCCCGGCATTTTGAGTAAGATTAAAAATACATATTCTGTAAAATCTGGGATTCAAATATTTTATTATCCTCGTGGGCTATCTCTTCCACAAGCCACACTTTATTTATTTGAGCAAAGCTACAAAATTTCCGGGCATGGAGAAGAATAAAAAATTATGCGAGTCTCATAAGCATTACTTCACATCAATTATGCGAACCTTTATAGCTTTTTCTGTATGATTTGTGTGATTGAATGTACGTGACTACGTGAGAGTAATTGGATATCAATGCAAATAATATAAATTCAAAAATGAATTTGCATGAAAACTGGCAAATCCGTTCGTATAATATTAAACTCCTGTTGTACTAATATAACATAAAAGTCAGTTAAAAAAATGTTTAAATTGAAGAAATAAAAGGAAACTGAGTAAACCTATCTACCGAAGCAAACACGTACAATTACTTATATTAGAATTGCTTACAAATTAAATAAATAAAACATACAATAAAGTCTAAATCGGAATGGTAACATATAATATAAAATCAATTATTGTCGACTACAACAATAAAAAAAAATTTGCATTATTTTTAGCAACTCAATGATCCCGTGCAACAATCAAAAAGGAAGTGACGTTATTCGCATTAGTCCAGCGTAGCAACTCGCACTACCGGATATTAATTTTTTTAGAATAGAATAATATACCGTATTTCCGTAAAAGTTTGTTTTAAATTACTCATTGTCACTTGTTACACATAAAAGATAATTGCCACTGTTTCACCAAAAAAACTAAAACTTAGTTTGTTTTTTAAATTCTTTTTAAATTCTCGCAACTCACAATTTGAAATATGAATTTCAAATTCAATATCGAATTTCTATTGTGTGAATCTGTGTTACATTTATGAGTATAAATAAAACTCTTATATAAGGTCATTTTATTTGCAAAAGGCAGCCTTTTTTGTCTGATGTTTTACAACCTATGTTTAATGCAAACAACAACTTACTTTCAAGTCAATATAAGCAATGGGTGAAAGTGGTGAAAAAAACAACAAGGAACCTGTCAATACGTTAGTTATAGCCCTACAACAAATTACCTTTCCTTAATGTATCCTGCCATTTTAAGTCGCTCCGTGTTTGTTTTAGAAACGCTAAAAGGATGGTCTAATAAATATAAAGTTACTATATCCTTTTTGAAATTTAAACGTAAAAAGTATCTAGGTGTAGAAAACATTCACGAAATAAAGAGATAACATAATAGAAAAAAAAATACTGATTCTAAAGGGAATAGTTCATTTACTAATGAACCTTTAGATTTCGCTAAAATAAATTGGGATCAATTTACAGTGTAGATCATTAATCTGATTCGTTATTTAAAATTTGCTTTTTGCGTGTATGCCCAAAGGGCACAATTAGTTATATCTTCAACCTAATTTCCCAGGGACTCTCTTGTGTGCGTTTTTTGGCGTGAACAAGGCAAACAAGAAGCTTAATTTAAAGAAATCGCGTCAAGTCGCTTTAGTCCTTTATTTTATTCTGCTTTTAGCTTTCAAAACATCTTTTAAGACATGTTTACAAATTTCTTCTACTTAATAAATTGCGCTCGTACGTGCTAAAATTTAGGTGACGTTATTCCTTAAATAATTTTGTTTTGAGCCCTTACATAAATAAAATCGCTTGAATGTGAATAGTTAAACCGCAAGGACTATTAAAGCTGTGATTCTCACGGAAACGCGCGTTTAAATTGTCCCCCTTCAGTGCACGGGCAGCCCGAAAAGACTCACCCCAAAATCACAAACTATATAGGACTAGTACACGCGTGCCAACTGTCGAGAATTTAATTATCCCACCTAAAAGCTATGATTGATGAGAATCTTCCTTTTAGTACTCCCTCACGTCATTTTATTGCTACCGGTGATGCTACCTCGTATTCAACTAACAATGGCATCTGTCACGACACGAGAGTTTCCAGAAACATTTACTTGATGTATATCTATTATAAGTGTGTAAGTATTTCCTTCAAAACTATATTTCCTCATCTTGAGAAAATCAAATGTGACTGTTGTAGTTGAAAGCACATTATAGTTAATTGATTACCTCCTTGCTATGGTATTTTCAAACTTCGCCTTAAATTTATATACCAACTTGAGACAATTGTGTATTAAGTTGTACTTTATTTAAATTAACCTAGTACTTACTACTAATTAATTCAAATTAATCTTCTCCGTTTCTGAAAGCCTTTTGTGTAAAATGTTAACCAAAAGTGTGTTACTAGACACTATTATGGAAATCGATACTCGAGTGGTTTAATAGTCTTGTTATAGAAGTTTTGAAACGAAATCGGCGTGTCCTTTTACTTTAATCCCTGGGCTCGTAAGTACTAAATATGAATATCAACGATGTCGCTTATAACCGCACAGAACCGCAGAACTCATTTAATATCCGACGTCCTTTAAAGTTCAGTTTACGGTACAAACATACCAAGAATTGTAGGTATCGAATACCTACATACAAGGCGAGGTGCATTGGCATAACTCGTTGACTTTTCTATCGGAAAAATTTTAATCTAAACCTACATAAATTTATTTTTCTCTCGTGACGTAACAATAAATTTTATACTTTGGTTTGGTGAAATATTTCAAAACGTAGTATATCAAGAATTTTACACATGCTGATGAACTAAATTCACGTACGATAATAGCATTTTGGTTTATTCCTTTCGCCAACATTTCACAAGATCTGCCATTATTATGCGAATTTGAATTTAAATCGCAAAATCAAAAATATTACAACGAGTGATCAAAATACGACTTGAGAATTTATATAAAATTATACAGTGTGCCTATACCTATACTGCGACTGTTTTTTATAAAATATTTTGTCTACTTTCTCAACACATAATGACAATATTATGACACTAAAAATAGTGTCTTAATGAACTCGAGTGATGTAATGAATTTTCCTAGAAAACCCTGCTTTTTTAGAAGTGCTCATTTTTTTGTACTCTATTTTTTGACCATCACCACCGTTGGAAAAGTCGTAGTTGGTACGACTTCTTTCAAACTTTCCAAATTAGATCATCAGAAGCTAATTTACACTTTTTATTTTGAGTAAAAGTATGTACAGGAAATATTGTTTATGAAACAAGCATGTCTTCAAAAAATATGCATTAGAAAAGAGACTGTATTAGGGATTGATTAAAGTTTTAAACAAAGCCCTAAGCTTTAATTAAAATGTTTTTTTATTTTTTAACTTCTTTTTAACTTTAAGGTTTTCAAAACAAGTTAAAAAATGACTTTAAAAAAAAATTATACTCTTGAACAATTTTTGACGTCAATGTCTGTTATTGTAAGTTAAAATAAAAATACCTCTCATGTGCTTAGGGCTTACCTTAGTTTCTTTTCGGATCTTTGAAAATCTTCTGAAACAAACAAAATAAATAAAATAAAAATAAAAAATATAAATTTAGTTATGCAATTAACAATTAGTTTTCGTGCTTAACGTACATTTTAATTCTGGTAAATTGAGAATTCTTTTAAATATTGCAATGGTTAACACTACCTGTCCACACACGCACGGGCATTGCCTTCCAGTTTGGCCTTTACAGGCGGCCTGAACGCTGTTCAGGCGCTCCGGTTCAGCCTGTGCATGTCGCCTGAACGGCGTTGACATACAGGCGGCCTGTACAGGTCAAACCGGAAGGCAAGCCTGTGTGTGTGAACGAGCCTTTATACGTGAAATAATTTTAATACAATGGGTGCATTCACCGGACGTAACAGTTGTGAAGCAGCTACCAAATAATTCGGTGACTTCCCTCTACTTTGGGAACGTGTGCGGAACGGTCGCCATTTTATCGAGCGCCTTTCATTTGCGTTATGTTGGACTATCTCGATACCTGCTCACTTAACAAAATTACCTCACGATAGTAGCGCTAGTGATGTAGCGGCTGGTAACTGTTCCACAACTGTTACGTCCGGTGAATGCACCCATTGTGTTTAAAGCCTGCGCCACACGCACATCGGGGAAGGTCTGGACATCGTTCAGGCCTTCACAGGCCAAACCGGAAGGTAAGCCTGTTAAGAGATAGCGATTTATCCTAATTAAACCATTGACCATCAAACTATTTTTTAACAAGATTTGAGTCAAGGTCTTATTTCAGTAATTGGATCTTAATTAACTGTGAGATACACTAAGACACCTAGAGTGGGTATCGTTCTCGATATTTGTCATCTTACCTACATGTTCTTCAGAAAACGACTCATTTTTACATCGATCAGTCAGTTGTAGTCACGTTGGTTGTAGACTAGTAATTGTTGTTTTCCTAACAAGGTGTGGTGTGCTTGAGCTTATAGTTAAGTTGTTATGATTATAAATGGGAAGGTTCCTTCTTTGTCTATATTAATTTATGATTGCCCGAAATTAAGTGGAATTATGTTCGACAAGACAGGTAACTATAGTTAATCTGCTTTTAGTTTAGTTGCATAATCATTTTTAGTATAGTTGTTCTCTCACAACTAGTTTCTATCGAGTTCATTTTAATGTGTCTTGTTACATTTAACCCAATATAGAGTTTAAATGGAAACTTTATAAAACAAATATAATTTGTTATGAAGCACCAAAAACATAAAGGGTTTTCTCGAGGTTTTCTGTGGTATAACTAGATTAATTCGGAAATTAGAAAGTTTTGAGATTTAAATAATCATCTCAATTTCATAAGTGGATTTCAGATTTATTATATTGATGGTGATATTAATGGTTTATAATTTATAGCTTTGTAACAAGATTTATAATTTAAATTATGAATTTGTCGAACTTTACTAGGTATCTACTTAAAAAGGTTCTATGAATCAATCAATGGTCAAAATATTAAAATTGAATGTTCGCAATTAAAGTTTGTTACTGATGCCATTTTTCACTTATTTCCTCTCATTTATTTGTCGTTTGGGATTAATAAAATTCTTTAGATAGTAAAATAAAGGTGAAAATAAATGAATGGTCATTGGTCATTTAAGCTAGGTCAGGACTAGGGCTGGGGATGGGGAAAAATATCGATATATTTATTTTTTGTATCCATATATCGCCTACAGTCCCACCAGCTTTATTAGCTAGCTGAGGGGGCGTGGCCAGCGCTGTGATAGATTTTGAAGTACACTACGAGTTAAAAGTATTTGACAAGTAACTGTCAGTAAAATTGAATATAGGTTAATATTAAGACAGTGAATTTGAAAAATACAACTAACTTTCATTTTGAAAGGTTTTATCATATCATAACCTAACGTAGTTATAGATACACGCGACTTTTAACTATGCCTGTACCTACCCTAAATTCTTTATTATGATTGGACGAATTTTTTCCCGCAAAAAATATTTTAAATAAAATTATTTTAGTTGACATATTTTCCGTAACGCAAAATTGGTTGGTGGAGCTTTAGTCGATATTTTTAAAGAAAAATATCGATATATCCGAGGAGTACGACTGTTCTGAATACACTGGGGTACACTGACTGCAGTAGACTGCCCATGACTGCATATGCTATGGCTGCTATTGACTGCAGATGACTACCGTTGACAGTTCAATTTTTGTACATTGACTGCAGAGAGTGGATAACCCCTCAGATATATTGATATTTTGATATAGGTACCCAAAGTCTTGAAAGTTATGAATGTCACTCAGTTGATAGCTCTACAATTGAGTTTGCTAACAGCTTTTTCTATTCCCATAGAATCTAGATGAAACTTATGGATAAGTCAAAACCATTTTTTTTTCATTGAAACTGAAATTTAAACACTTACCATTTCTTAATGCAACCATCAATTAAACAACATTCCCTGATATCTTCAATTTATAGCTTTAGTCATCCCGTTAATAGTTCTTTGTATTTTTTTATTAATGAAATATATCTGATTCATAGTTAAATTCTAACGTACTTTTTAATTAGTACATCCTCTGCAAGCCACCCATTATCTAAAAGATATCTTAAACGATGCTATGATTGATTCCCAAGGCCTAAAATATAAAAAAAATACTCGATGACAGATAAACACCTTTAAAAGTTTCTAATTTTTTTTATCCGACACATAATAATAATGGTTGTACCTGTGTATTTATAAGTAAAAGGTTTTTTTATATCTCAGGTACAGGTAGATATAGAAACCAATTTAAAAAGCACCTGTTCTAAATTGTGCCTTCGGCAGGTCGTAGAATATATTGCACAATTTATTATTCTCAAAACCATTTAAGTTTTTTCCCTGTAAAGATTTTTAGTTTGATTTGTATAACCTATAGAAAGCACAGAACTACTATTGACACGTTTTATTGCTACTAACAATAAGAGACACCCCTCTCACAAAGTGTATCAGAAAATTTTCTCATGGTATCAAAAATCGGATCCCACATGTTGTACCCACTACTAACTTTAAGCTGGATAGATTCTATCACAGTTTGTGTAATTCGACCGTGTGTGTCAGAGAATGAGGGATGATTGGTCTTTTTTGTTGGGCCGACACATTTTATGTTTCACTAATCAGTGACTAAGTAGATAATTAGATTAAATTTATTAATTCAATTTTTAAAACAGTATATCATGTAATTTAAGCTATTGTCAATTAAGAGAGAAGACATTCCAAATTTAAATTTCTAGGTCAAAAGCGTAACGCATTGCTTTATCATTTTTTTGTTTGTTTTTCTTTTTTTCGTGTTCACGTATGTATAATTTTTACGTTTTTACGTATCAACATTTTCCAGAACATTTATCTTTTTTAAATTAAAAATATGAGCTTTGCATACAGTTTTTCCGGTAAAGCGCGAAGAAGTTAATGTTTGGTAATAGTCGAGATTATTAAAGATAAAGCTGTAACGCTTAAAGGGGTAATTACAATGATCTATTAACATAATAAGGTCAAATTTATGATATAGTCATAGCTGTGTGGTTATCCTGCAAAATTAGCGTAATTTTAATTTGCACATTAAACTACTGTAAAACACGCCTACTTTTGATAAAATTAAATGACCTCTTCAATTAAATAAAATTAATTCGGTAGTTCATCTTTTTATTAGATTTAATTAATAGCAACGTGATGGGGTAAAGCAGAAAAAAAGGGTTAAAATAGTAGCATGTTGTTGGTGTATAATAACATATGTTTTGTTTAGATTTTCAAGATGGAAGTATAAAAAATGTACACCTACAACCTGTGTTTTTGCTCTGAAATTTATGTTTGGAAGTTTGAAATATGGAGGGTTGAAATTACTTCCAACCGACTAACTTACTTACTATTTTAATTAACATAAAATTACAAAGTGCAACTCATAGTTTTTTTACTTGGCTACAAAATTTAAGTAGTAGATGAACCATTAGAATAAATTACACAGGATGATTTTTTTAAGTTTGCCATTTTTAATGTATGCATAGTTTACACATACATATAAGGTTTTCTAGTTTCTATAAGTCAACAGTTGCTCATCAGCTTATGCCAATACACAATAACAGTCATACAACATAGGCGAGCATTCTTTGTACTATATGACGATCGTAAACCTACCCTTTTAAATATTCACCAAAGCAGGTAGGTCCTGCTTACCAGGAAATACCATTATTCTCTATTTTTATATAAGTATATATACAATCGTCATAGTACAACGGATGTTTGCTTATGATTTGCGATGGCTATTGTGTATTGGCGTAAGCTGATGAGCAACCGTTGACTTATAGAAGCTGAAAAACCTTGTATGTATGCTTAAACTATACTTAAAGATTTACTCAAATTATTTATTGAGCTACAAAAAATTTATCACGAAGGTTTAGAATTTTTCATAATTGAATAGAAATAAAAAATTAATAAGAAATGTTGTAGGATTATAGTCACACACTGTATAAAAAAGGTCTTATCAAACCAAGATTGCATTTTGCATTACTTTCTCGTTTGAAAAAGACGCGAGCAAAATAAACTGTCAAGTTGAATTATGCGCCACTTATAAAATGCGATATCCAAAAACACCTATAAATTATAATAAATGTTTCAGATTTTTGAAAAATAAAAATTTCTTTCGAAAGTAGACTAAGCATCAAATTGGTATTGTTTCTTTTGATAAGACCATATAAGTGACAATATTGCAACATCTATTACCAAACTATCGAAAATCAATTCAATGCTCATTCAATTGTTCCAATTTACTCTTCATGCTAGAGAATTCCATTTGTGTCTTGGTTGAAATTAGATCTTCTGCGATTGTAATGTGATGAAGATGCTATACGTTTTCAATCCGATTATACTAACTTACGCTCGACTTCACTGTTGATAATTATTTCTTGTTCTATTTTCACAGAAAAATGAGCGCTGATATAATTTCAATGGCGACTTAAATAAATAAACAAGGCCATCTTTGATATTTAAGACAACATTTTATAAGAAGCCACTTACCTAAGCAACTTTTTATTCACTTTGCATTGTTTACAAATTACATTTACGATCGAAAAGCTCTAAAAGAAAAAATGTGTAAGAAAGTTAAAAAAAAACTCAAGTGGATTTGGCGTGAAATTTGAAACACAAAAATTAGATTTGTGTTGTGTTATAGATAGATATCTACAGGATAAAACAAAACAGTGACGCACTTTTATAATTTCATTACTGCAAGACAGATTTATGTTGGCGAGCAACATATGCCCAGATAACTAAATTGTTTAAAATTATAAAATTACTAAATTATTAAAGGGGCGTGGCCAAATCTGCGCGAACTTATCCCTACCGCTCGCCATCAGGTATCTCTGTTGCAGTACTTTTGTGGCAATCGCTATTTCTGCTAATTTTCCACATTTTCAAATTACATTAATGGCGTTATAAAGCATCCAAAATTAATTTTGTTAATTGATTTAGATTCAGAGTTGTATGTTCTAAAACTTTTATTGAAAGATTTTTTTTCTAAAATAAATTGAGAAGCAGGAAATTACGAAAGTATGATTTTACATGAATTAAGTCCCTATGACCGAGAGGTCCAGTCACCACCCTCTGTATGTAGCAAAATTCAACTCGATATAGCTTTATTGCGCACTAATGGTCTATTTTCGTGCTAATTTACTTACACGTATTATTAGTAAGTATACATTACAAATACGTAATTTCAATTCACAATTTCAATCATTAGCATATATTTTCAATTCCTTTGTATGCTCTTAAATTGAATTTCTGGAGAAAGTAACTGGAATTTGCTCCAATTTATTTTCAATTATCTTTCTATTTCGGGACTTGAGTCCCTTAATTGCCTAAGATTGCTAATTTCAATTGTATTTTAAGCTTCTCTACTATAAAATTTGAGAAAAAAATTTGAACAGAATTGAAAGAGGTGGATTAACTTTAAAAGCGTAGCTGTAGTGCTTATATGTTATTTCTAAAGATTATGTAAATTTTTAATAAAATTTAAATATCATGTAAAGGGTTGAACACTCAAAAGCTTTTCGAATTATAAAATAAGAAAATTAAA
Source organism: Malthinus seriepunctatus (assembly GCA_963924605.1). Taxonomy (NCBI): domain Eukaryota; kingdom Metazoa; phylum Arthropoda; class Insecta; order Coleoptera; family Cantharidae; genus Malthinus; species Malthinus seriepunctatus. The sequence goes on from OZ004600.1 coordinate 44,316,104, forward strand.
GATTTGAGTTTTATAAGATAAAATTTAACTTGGGCTAAATTTTTATGTCTATAGAGGTCAATATTGACGATTTTGATGACCGCTGTTGAAAAAGTTTTAACCTACTTGAGTATATCGCGAGATACGACTCTAATGCTGTCTGATCTTTTTCTGGTACTTGAACTAGGGATAACCATTCCATATTTAATTACTGGAAATTCTTTTTGCCATACTATAGCTTAAAAAATGTTTATAAAATTTAAAATGGCACTCAACATTACGAATTATAGTACAATTTACTACTACGCTTAATAAAATTAGGAAAAATAAACATTTTTTGTATCAACTAAAACTTTATTTACTCTGACACAAAGTTCAGTTTCTCTTATTTTTTATAGTGAGTTCTAATTATTTTAGTGACAAAAATTTAGTTTCATTTCTCTATTTTAGTTTTCAAAAATATTATTAATTAAACTTTGTGCTTTGCTTAATTCGAAAGAAAATTTATTCGTTCGAATTATTTACAAAGTTGAAGTATTTTTTCTCAAGCTACCTACATTTGTCATTTGAGAAAAGCGAAATTTAATTTCCTTATTTTAATATTAATACTTAATTTATTCCGGATTCCAACTCTGATGATGGATTTTTATTGAAAGTATTTTTTTAAATTGTTCATTTTTATTTTTGAGTCAAAAATCTGCTTTAAAATCCTGTATATGCAATAGAGTTTTAGAATAAAAACCCAGTTATTGTGTTTGTAATTCATAAGAAGCTTAAGTATACGGGTATACTTAGCGATCAAGAGTGCATTAAAAAGCTTTTTATGGAATTAATGAATTTAAAAACGTTTTTTTGCAAATTTAAAAAAAGTACAAGATGTTTCATTCACATTGAAAAAATAACCTGTTTACAATAATATACGAAGTATTACACAAGGCGGCAAATTTAGAATTGATAATTTTTTTATGGATTAAACTGTACTTAATCGAAAGGGTATGCACATTGAAGCTCAAAAATAAAAAAATAAAAATTTTTTTACGAGTTGTTTTTGAGATAATCCACAACTTGTGATTTTTTTACCATTTTTTACCATTTGTTTTTCTCAAAAACTACTAAAGGATGCTAAAAAATTCAAAGTTTATGTTAAAGAAAACATTTCAATCTTTCCAAAAAATATTTTTGAATTTTTGAAAAAAGTTCCAAAAGTTCAAAAAAAAAGTTCTAAAATTTTATTTTTAATTTTTTTAGAACTTTTTGAACTTTTTTTTGTTTTTTTACTTTACCTGAAAAGAGCAATTTTTTTTACACAAAATAGTTAAAAATTACGAAAATCCTACGAGTCAATAAAATATGAAGCTTAAGATTAAAAACAAAAGAAAGATTTGTATACAGGGTGTCCGGCATAAACCTCCGTTCCTTGAAGTGGGTGATTTGTGAGCTCAAAATAGAGTGATAAAACCGAATTTACCTTAGTCCAAAGTTGTTTGCCTACCAAGTTACAGCGCTTTGAAGTTCTTCAAAAAAAAATCGATAAATAAGCGTAACTTTGGAATTAAAAGTGATGGAACAAGAAAATTTATGGAATATACTTTTCTTGATGAGAGGAAAAACTTGGTAATCAGTAAAAATCGATATGATTCTTCTGAGGTGGTTAGTTGCCCCTCCCTCGATGTTAACGCACCCTTAACTTTTTGTTTTTAACTTTTACTGATTACCAAGTTTTTCCTCTCATCAAGAGAAGCATATTCCATAAATTTCGTTGTTCCATCACTTTTAATTCCAAAGTTACGCTTATTTATCGATTTTTTTTTGAAGAACTTCAAAGCGCTGTAACTTGGTAGGCAAACTTTGGACTAAGGTAAATTCGGTTTTATCACTCTATTTTGAGCTCACAAATCACCCACTTCAAGGAACGGAGGTTTATGCCGGACACCCTGTATACAAATCTTTCTTTTGTTTTTAATCTTAAGCTTCATATTTTATTGACTCGTAGAGGATTTTCCTAATTTTTAACTATTTTGTGTAAAAAAAATTGCTCTTTTCAGGTAAAGTAAAAAAAACAAAAAAAAAAAGTTCAAAAAGTTCTAAAAAAATTAAAAATAAAATTTTAGAACTTTTTTTTTGAACTTTTGGAACTTTTTTCAAAAATTCAAAAATATTTTTTGGAAAGATTGAAATGTTTTCTTTAACATAAACTTTGAATTTTTTAGCATCCTTTAGTAGTTTTTGAGAAAAACAAATGGTAAAAAAATCACAAATTGTGGATTATCTCAAAAACAACTCGTAAAAAAATTTTTATTTTTTTATTTTTGAGCTTCAATATGCATACCCTTTCGATTAAGTACAGTTTAATCCATAAAAAAATAGCAGTGTCGCCTTGTGTTATTGCTATATCAACAGTATTGCTGTCTCTAACCACTCGAACCCATCAGATGAAGAGTTTTATTTAAAAAAAAACACATTTGTCAAAGAATTTGAAGTTTATCCATTTTAAACATCCTCTATCAGCAAGAGTGCGTAGTTGTGACGTTGTGAGTAACGTTTAAAGTATCTATAAAATTTTAATTCGCTGCTATGTCTATCTATACAATTTGTTATTGATCTGTGGTTATTTTTGAATTTATCCAAATTTTTGATTTTCTACCTTCAACTTTTATTTCTTTTTGGTGGAACAAATCTGATCACATGCAATCTGAACATGTATACTAAACTTTAACACAGACAGGCATAACTATTTCGACTCCATCAATCATACACTGAGGTTACCCGGGGGTTCCCCAGAACTCTACTATACGGTGATCTGATAGATCCTGTTCGTGAAGGTTTAATCGAACAGCGCAATAGCGAGCACCCTATGGAAGAACAGTCTGGCTCTTGATCAAGGCCACTCTAAAACGTCCTCAATAATACCGATACTGCCCTTATAATTAGAGGAGGTGTGAGGCCTTGACTTAAAGAAGACACAGAGTGAGCTATTAAGAGACATTCTGGGGCACTGTGGCTTGAAGTGTATAAACTCGGCTGCCAGTTCGGAACAGGGTAGTCAAAAGAATTAGAGGTGAGCGAAATCTTCGCATAAGGAAAAAGCCGACCGATACCAGTGAGGCAACAGTCATCAAGCGCAGCCGGTGAGCTATTCTGATGCCCTGCTGCTGTCTGACTAAGCTCCTGTCGCTTGACTGCTCAGGAAAAACCCAATACTGCTGCCACTTCAGGTGCACAATGAAGTTATTTGGCACTTATTAACTGTTGATGGCAGAACTGCAGCAACCGTTAACATGTTAAGAGTCAGCACTGCAGTGGCGGAAATAACGGACCCTTAGGGCCCGCTTTGCGGTAGGGTCCCAAGATAGAAAAGGCTCCAGAAACATCGTTTAGTCGGAATTTTGTCATAAAATCGAATTGTAGTTAAATAAAATGATTATTTAAACATTTAAAGGAATGGGCAGGGGCCGCACTCTGGATTTTGCGGGAGGTTCCCCAAACTCTTTGTTATACTACTGTTTAAATGTATTTTAATATAGTAGACTTTTGGATTTTCTGGAGTGTAATAAGGAGGGTGACATCTTTCGCCTTACACACATTCGGGTCACCAAAATTGGCCTCATTATGCACACTTTCAAAGAGATACCAGTACTCAATCTATCCCACTTCTCATTTTGATGAGTTTGGAGTTTGCAGATGGAATGTTGTTATTTATAGGCAAGTTAAACTAGAAGGCCCTCAACGTACATCCCCTAGATAGGTACGTACACGATGATTTATAACGGACGTGATAATTTGCATATTTGGATTCATAGCTGCATCCTCTGCATTAGGATTGGCTACTATACCTAGTGTATGTTGAAGTTATTCATTTAGTCGACAGTCTCTCATCGTTAGCTGCTTTTTCATGTCGACGATTAGTTCCATTGGCATTCCTGGTAGTATAAAGGGCGCTTAGGAAATTTTGTTTAAATAAAATGACGAGGATTTTCACTGAGAGTACAGATTAGAGAATTACAGCAAAGTAGATGTAATGACGTGCTTTGAAGTAGCCGGGTATCGATTCCAGCTTTCTGACATGTATTGGCGAATGCTCGAACTTCTTCTTCTTCGACTATAATATTAACATTCGACGAGTTTCTAGTACACAACGACTCCATAACTAAGAACTCGTTAACATTGTTTGACAGTGGTGCAAATAACGGGCTCGCAGGGCCCGCGTTGCTTAGGGCCCCAGAAACATCGTTTTAGTACGAAATTTTATTATAAAATCGAATTGTGGTTAAATAAAATCATTATTTAAGGGAATGGACAGGGTCCCACTCTGGATTTTGCAATAAATGATCAGCAACGTGCTAAGGTATAGTCAATCAAGAACACAGACATACATACATACAGCCAGGCAGGCAACGATAATTAATTTCAAATATTCTGTTTAATTTACATCTTGACGACCATTAACTGTCAACTGTCATCCATACTACTAGAGCTGAAATTTTTCTTTGATTTCCAATCTTCTCGTCTATGATTTGTATGTGCAACTGTGAAAAAAGAGCTTGTTGGAGTGAGTTTCTACAACAAATGGAGTTCAAAAAAGTTCGATACTGAGGGCGTGAAAAAAGAAGAGAAGAGAAATAATTTTGTTCCGAACATATTAATCTAAAACCTCTACACATACTATTAAAAATAGACATCCTGTATAAATTATGATAATTCAAAATGCTTTATGTGACTCACGTGCATCAACTTAAAATTGACGAACACCAGAAACACATTGAACTTCCTTCTAATAATCACAACCAAACAGGTTACCACACATCATCTTCAGCAAATAAAAAATATTTTTTTATTATTTAAACAAATATTTACATTAAGTACTATCTACATGTTGTGTGGCGTCATTTGAAGGAAATCATAATTTGATCTTTGAACATTTAACCCCAACTTTAAAGTTTTAAACACTTTTTTTAAATAAAGACATATGTGCAAAATTCCACTCACTTTAAAGCTGCTGAGTATCTTGTTAGGATTAGAGTATACAACATACACATACAGTAAAGAAGCTTAAGCGCTCCTTGTTGTTTAATATTTTATGTAAGGTAAGTGAAGCTTTTAAGGATATGAGAGTTTAACACGTTTTGATTTACTTTTAAGACGTTTTTTAAATTTATTTCTTGTTTACGTTTAAAGATGCAATTTAAAACGAAAAACAAACTCGCTACTCTTTTTCAAATATTAAATTAGGAACAAAAATGGAGTGAGTTCAGGTAAGTCATGTCGCACTTTTTAATTACTGTTACTGAAAAATCTTAATGTGATGTAGTAATTAACAATTTGTGCGCTAAATGTATAGCTTTGTTTAACGAGTTTGTCTTTTCGTTTTTTTAAATTCTTACAAATGAAGAAGGATTCAACTGTCGTTATGCTCCACCCATGTTAATTGTTGACTCTATAATTAGATCAAAATTTACATCCTATTTCTTTAATTTACAAGTGCATATTATATTATTTTTTACTATCGTGTTCTTAGTCTCCTTCGAAATATGTAGTAATATGATAAAAAAAAAATTTAATTTCTAGGTGTTGTGGGTCCGTCTCCCTGAGCCGAAAATTGTAATAAAAAACCATAGAAAAAGTCATTGTGACAGTATATCTGTAGTATACCATATGTATAGTCCATAAAGTAAAAGTAACTGAACACTTTGTATATTTTTGAGTATTTTGAAACCACATTACGACCACATCAAAGGTTTTTCTATTTTTGTTAAAAAAGTCGAGGCTTATTTAATATATTATTTTTCAAGTGACTGTCGGATTTAAAGTTAATTAAATTACATTCCTCATTGATTAAAATTAACGTGAAGCCATGCATAAAACCAAAAATATGTATGAGATAAAACTAACAGACGTATTATATATCCTGTTCCACTTTCAGCCATCATTTCAAGAGTTTACTTATTTTGAAAATATACAGAAGCTTGTACAAAAATTACGTTACGTTATTATTAATTAGTTTGCGGTGTAAAATCACTTCTCTAGAAGGAGACCTTTTAAATGACGATTAATAAGTAGATAATAGTAAAAACCCTTATAGTTGCCAAAAATTAATTTCTCAGCTTAAAAAATTTCAGAGATAGATAAAATGAAATTCTCAACAACTGTAATTTGAACTCTACGTCCTCCTAATACCCTAGAATTACCAATAATTTTCAAAATACGTACTTAAAAGAAATATAATCTTCTGTTTTTTGGTTTTATACAAGGTTGGGTTAAGTTAGATAGAGATGAGTTAGGTTAAGATTGTTAATAAATGATGCTCCTACTTATACATTTATTACTCGTAGAAGTGTGATCTCAAAAGCGTTTGGTCCTGTCGCAAATTGCCTATCTTGCCAGTCCGGCCCTGTACATCAAATGGGTGTTTCTCTTTAATCTTCACGTTGAACTATCAATTTAATCACTTTCACGACTGGAAACTAGAAATATTTACCATGCAAGCTCGCCTAATCATCGTCTTTTACAAACTTATTTCATAATTCAATGACTAAAAACTGTCAAAAATATACCAAACTCGCCCTTGACTAATAGCTGGTTCTGGTTGCAGACGATCATCTACTCAATCATAAAAAATCCTCTAATGTTGAGCTGAATTAGTTCTCTTCCTAACTATCGTACATCGTGTACTCATAACATAACAAGGTCATAGGCCTTAAAATGAAGAACAGGGAGCCAATAATTAAGGAAAGGGCTTAAAAATGGTGACTTTGAAATAATGTCAAAATGTTTCTTCGAAACCATATCTTTCGCTACTTTGCATAGGAAAACATTAGGTTAAGACGTGGCTAAAGGCTCGTCTACACACACAGGTTTGCCTTCCGGTTTGCAGGCGGCCTGCACAGGTCACCTGAACGCTGTCTAGACCGCCTGCACAGGCCAAACCGAAGAGTGTGGACGTCTGGACATCATGTGTGCAGGCCGCCTGCACGGGCAAACCGGAAGGCAAGCCTGTGTGTGTAGACGAGCCTTAAGACTAGCAAGTTATGCTGAATGAAATTTATCACTATTATGAGAACTAAAGGCTCGTCTTCACACACAGGCTTGCCTTCCGGTTTGCCTGTGCAAGCGGCCTGCACAGGCCAAACTGAAGCATGTAGACATAGCGTTCAGGCGGCCTACACAGGCCAAACCGGAGCATTTAGATATAGCGGTCAGGTGGCATGCACAGGCCAAACCGGAGCGTGTGGACAGCATTCAGGCGGCCTGTGCAGGCCGCTTGCACAGGCAAGCCTGTGTGTGAAGACGATCCATAAGATCGGTCCTTATACAGGGTGTATCCGAAGTAGGTGGACAAACTTCAAGGAGACGTTCCTTACCTAAAATTAAGGTACCCGTATTTTTTTGTTTTGGTCAATACCAATTTTTGACCGGTGTGGGAGCCCCTAACAGAGGGCCCCCTAAAACACTATTTTGTTAACATTTTAGAAATCCCTTAACCGATTTTAATAAAATTTGGTATAAAAACTAACAAAGTGAATTAACATAAGTACCTATCCTACTTTTGTTAAAATCGCTAGAGGGCGCTAGTTACGTACAACTGTTCTTGGTTTTTCTGTAATAACTTTTTTGGCCGAAACATTTTTTAATATTTTTATTTCATAATTAAATGTAAAATTTCATTATCTAAAAAAAGTGTGTGTGTATCTTTTTCCTAAGATACACAGTTTTTGAGAAAAAGACGAAAAATACCGACCGAATGCGAGAATTTTGAACTATTTTCTCAATCAAAAGATAGTCGGAAAGTTGATTTTTCATTTTTAAAGCTTGTATTTATAATTCCTCTAATTTTAGTGCAATTTTACTTTAGAAATTGTAACACAATCTTTAAAAATGAAAAAATCAGCTTTCCGACATCTTTTGATTGAGAAAATAGTTCAAAATTTATGCATTCGGCCTGTATTTTTCGTCTTTTTCTTTCTAATTGTGTATCTTACGAAAAAGATCAAAAATACTTTTTTTTAGATAATGAAATTGTACATTTAATTATGCAATAAAAAAATTGAAAAATGTTTTGACCAAAAAAGTTATTGCAGAAAAACCAAGATCAGTTGACCGTAACTAGCGCCCTCTAGCGACTTTTATAAAAGTCGGATATGGTACTTATGTTAATTCACTTTGTTAGTTCCCATACCAAATTTTATTAAAATCGGTTATGGGGTTTCTAAACTGTTAACAAAATAGTGTTTTAGGGGGCCCGCGGTTAAGGGCTCCTACACCGGTCAAAAATTGGAATTGACCAAAACAAAAAAATACGGGTACCTTCATTTTAGGTAAGGAACGTCTACTTGAAGTTTTTCCACCTACTTCGGATACACCCTGTATATTGTTGAGTCGTGAGTTCGAATGCTATCACAGAATGTAATTTTCTATTCCAAATAAACCCTCAAAGAGCATAGCACTTACCCTGGCCATTAAAAAATTGTTTATAAAACGTGTGCTTTTAGCAGAATACTGTAAATGTTAAGATAATTTTAAAACATACGCCATTTAACCTTGTACCATTAGATCATATTATTAGGCCACCTTGCATTTTGGTATGAAACATAAAGAGGTAGAAAAACGTGATGTAGAACATTAATTAACAGCGTTCATGAACCGCTTTTGTTTTTTGAACTTTTTAATTGTTACGTCGCGTCGGTCGGTTATACGAAGTCAATTTAGTAGACCATAACGGACACGAAGAGGATTTTATGTTTCATATTACACACGTGAAGTGCATTCAATGTCTCACTGTTGTACTATACACTATTATACGAGTCACATATTAGATTACTTTTATTTTCTTTACAATTATAGTAAGTTTGTATTATTTCATTTATCTAAGTCCAAAGACCTACAGAGAATGGTTTATTTCATAATAAGTAGAAATTATTATCAGAAATGATCTTGACTTTTCTCAATTTATTGTATTTTATATCTTTAGGTAATACCTGAAACGGTGTACGTCATATTGGCATCCCCATTTTTGTTTAATGTATTAGGTAACATTTTAAATTTATATAGGTATTAATATCAATTTCACCATATTTTATTTGTGAATGCATTTTAACCGCATTGAAGCAAAGCTCTGACTGGAAATTATTCGTTTACTAGATTGAGAGGTTACAGAGCATCTTCAAAGGAAGTAGCAAAAGTTTTACAAACTAAAATAAACTTTATAAAGTATATTACAAATTTGTACGAATTGGTTAGTATATTAAAATATTAATTTAGAAGTTTTTATTTGAATTTCTTTATGACTTGTTTATTGAGAAAATATTGGCTCTAATGGAAAGCTTTCTGAAGTTGTCGAATTAATTTTGTGTACGTTTATGTTTGAAGGGGTGGAACAAATAATTGTTATTACAAAAATAAACTGTGCTTTGAAATTTAGATTAGAAAATTTAAATTATCTAACGAAAGTTAAATGGTTGCTTTACGCACCAAAGTTTTGAACAAAAATAAAATTAAGTTGAAAGTTACTACTTGACTTGTGGTAGTTTTTAATTTTCAAGATCTAAATGAGAAATGTATAGCTAGAAAATATAAATATCTACTATTTTATTTTTTTAATTAAATTTTTTGATGTTTAGAGTTCTCCCGAGTCAAAAATAGTAGATATGGTTGTGTAGTAGGTCGAAAATAGAGTCAACCTTTGAGTAATTTCTAAAATCGCTAAAAGTGAGCTTGCAGGTAGAGTTTATACGTTTTAGAGAATTTTTTAAATTTTTAATGCTGGGTTGCATAAAAGAAAATTATATTTTAACTCTAGAATTAGATTTATAATCGTATATATGACAACGTTACACAATAAATAAATAAATAAAAGTGTTGAAGTTTGACGTTCGTTTTCACAATTCAACACAAAACGTTGCCATTTTAAAGGTTTATAAATCTAATTCTCGGATTAAAATATAATTTTCTTTTATGCAACTTTTGTGTAAAAATAAATTCTAAAAATATACACATTATAGTTTATCAATAGCAATTTTGAGTTGCGAAAAATCGCAATATAGCATATGAATTGAATTTCAGTGTTACGACGTGTTACTAGATAATGAATTCTGATTTTAGCATATTGCACAGCGTACAATAGTGAAGTTTTAAAATAAGAATAAAATATAAAATTTTCTAATCGTATATCATTTTGATGTACGAGTTTGGGGTTTAAATCTTGACATTTGCTATACAAATCCTAGCTTTTGGACAAGGAGCACACAAAATAGGTATGAGGTCAAATGGTTTATTGATTCTCGGATGATAAATATTGGATAAAATGAGTTATTGATACATTTTATATAAAATAAAACTTATACTTTGTAAATAAATCCATAATTCAATTTAAAACAAACCAGTTGCAAAGTATTCTTGTTATCAACCCCTATCTGTTGTTTATTTGCGTTTAATGGTTTAATGGAGCCATTTTGCTCAAATAGGTATTTTACTTATGCAGAAGTTAACACGTACAGACAGACAGCCTTTTATGCTTGAATCTGACGTTTCTCGCCAATACTTTGCTGATTTTTGAAACCAATTTTTCAACAATGTTACAAAACATATCCAACTTCGTGAGTATAGGGTAGGTAAAAGAGGTTACTATTATTTAATCCTTTTAACTCGTAACAGGAAGTTGGTTTTAAAAGTCATTTTATGGATAATAAGCTACACCTTAAAGTATTAACTAAATGGGCGGTAGTAATATGGTAAGACATTCTTGTTAATCTATTAAATTGACCATAATTGGAAATTAAATTTAGTTTACTACCCTATAAAATAAACAGGAATTTTAGTTTAAAATAATTGCTTGTTAGAGAACTCAATTATAAATATGAATTTTGGTTTTATCTGTACATAATATTACAAAATTTTAATTAAAATTATGATTGGTTATTGTATAAAAAATATTTCTAATTTAATTAATAGCATATACAGGGTGGCCAAAATTTCATTACTATAGAAAACTTTGTACAACTGGATCATGAAGGCGCATTAAGCGCGCTACTTTCTCTCTGCCCATCTCTGTCTGTTATACCTCCGCTATCTATGAATAACATCTGTTTACGCCCATGTTTAGTTGAATTATGTTGCATAGCAACGTAATTAGTAATTATGTTCAAATAATAACCCTAGTGGTTTATGTAAAAAAGTTTTGTAAAAAAAAACAATATATAACTGCTTGTCAATAAAAACTGATAAAAAAAATCTATTATTGAAGTTATTAAAACTCGTTTAAAGAAATTGGTCCTTCGAAGCAAGTCCACTCGAGAGGAAACATTGGTCCAATCGAGCCGGATAACCAGAAAAGTTATCACCAAGTCCAGTGGATAAGGCTAGATCCACTTGAGGCGCTATTTGGGGGTAAACCAGTAGAAATACCAGGAGACAGATTAACGGTTTGTATTAATCTGCTTTGTTGTTATTCGTATACATTTCTTTATTTGTTGTGTGCTCACTTGGAATTCGTTTCAATTCATCATGCCAGGCTCTAATATTAATACATTAAAGTTAAAAAGGGATCAATTTGTCCATAAATTGAACAAATTTGAAACGTATTATAATAAAGTGACTAGGTCGAAAGCAGAGGTGGTTGAAACACGAAACAGATTGGCTAGGGTTGTAGAGAGTTTCGAGGAATTTGAGAACATTCAATGTGACCTCGAAAGGTTAAATCCTGACGAAGCGGGTGAAAATGTAGCTATCGAAAACAAATATTTTCAATTAACGGCTAATGCCGAAGAATTTATAGAGTCATTTAGCAATGTTGCCGAGCCTAAAGAGACTGCGTCTCCTGCTATACAAAGATTGCCTATAAAATTGCCTACAATGAGTTTGCCTCAATTCTCTGGGTCTTATACAGAGTGGACCTCATTTGAGGACAATTTGCAATCTCTGTTCGAAAGACATTCATACTTGTCAGATTTTGATAAATGTCATTATTTAAAATTAAGCGTGAAAAATGACGCTGCTAGGTTAATTTCCCATTTAAAGACAACCTCAGAAAATTATAATATTGCATGGGCGCTCTTGAAAGAGCGTTATAAAAATAATAGGTTAATTGTTCAAAACCATCTTACGAATATTTTTAATATGCCTTCAGTAAATAAAGGTTCATCAGAGAACATCAGATGTTTACTTGACACGGTCTATTCAAACTTATTAGCATTAAATTCGTTGAAGTTGCCTACAGAATCATGGGACACTTTAATAATCTATATCGTTTTGTCGAAGTTGGATTACAGTACAAAAAAGGATTGGGAGACTTCGTGGAAGTCAAAAGAACTACCTGCGTTGCTTGATCTAACCGAGTTCTTAAAGCATTATTGCAATACACGCGAAGCTATAGACTTTCAATCAAATAGCAAACCATCACACTCCAACTCCTCAAATTCAAATTCTTCAAATTGTAAATTGCCTGATCGCCGATTACAAAATGTAAAATCTGTTAATCATTTAACTAATAATGTTAGTAAATTAAATTGCGTTTTTTGTAAATCGCCAGCTCATTCAATATTTAGATGTACAGAGTTCTTAAAGTTAGATGTTGATCAAAGAGTCGAAGACATCACTAAACTTAGTTTATGTACAAATTGTCTAAAGGTTAATAATCACAATGTTACGACTTGCTTTGTAAAACACAACTTTTGTCGAGTGTGTAATAAATCGCATCACACATTGTTACATAAAGATAATCAGTCGGTTACAAAGCAAAAGAGTCCAAGCGTACAACCAATTACGTCCAACTATCAGTCAGATCAGACTTCATCTATCGTGACTAACACGTCATCCGCGGTTAGTAATGTAATCTTATCAACTGCAGTAGTACATGTAAACAATAATGAAAATCAATTAGTAAAATTGCGAGCTTTACTAGACTGTGGAAGTCAGTCATCCTATATAACTGAAGCTGCTTGTGAAAAATTAAAAGTGTCTACAGGAAATTACAAACCAGTAAATATCTCCATACAGGGTATTAATGGCAAAGTTTCCCAAATCTCTAAAACGTTAAAAATAAATGTACTTTCAAGATTCAGCACATTTTCAAAGGAGGTTGAATGTTTGGTTTTACCTAATATAACCAAAAGGCTTCCATTACGTTATATACCACAAGGCAATTTAGAGATTCCAAGAAATATAAACTTGGCCGACCCGCTATTTTATAAACCTTCAGATGTTGATTTACTGCTAGGGAATGACATATTTTGGGAGCTGGTGACAGTAGGACAACTCAAGCTAGATAATCATAAACTTATTGTTCAAAATACTCATTTAGGTTATATCGTTGCTGGTGAGTTTGTTGACAAAGGCATAATACAGAAAACAATGTGCAACATTTCCGTTGTGCAACTCGATAAGGCATTATCTAAATTTTTCGAAATGGAGCAATACCCAGAGGTCGGGGTTAAACACCTTCTGTCAAAGGAGCAAAATAGCTATGAAGCTCATTTTGCAGCCACTCATAAAAGACTCGCGGATGGTAGGTTTCAATTACACTTACCATTTAAGAATGAACAAGTAGCTTTAGGATCGTCTTTTGAATTAGCTTGTAAAAGATTTTATAATTTAGAAAACAAGTTAAATAAAAATCCAGAATTAAAACAAGAATATTCAAACTTTCTTAAAGAATATGAATCATTAAACCACATGGAATTAGTACAATCTACAGATGATGTTAATAACGACCGTAATCATTATTATTTACCACATCATTGCGTACTAAAGGAAAGTAGTACTACAACAAAACTACGAGTAGTTTTCGATGCGTCAGCTGCAACCACTAACAATTTAAGTCTCAATGATAACGTAATGGTAGGTCCAACGTTGCAGCCTGAATTAATCACAATTTTATTAAATTTTCGCCTCTTCACATATGTTCTGTCCGCCGATATAGAGAAGATGTATCGCCAAATTTGGATAGATCCGATACATCAAAATTATCAACGCATAATTTGGCGCGACAATCCTGAAGATAACTTGAAAATATACAAGTTAAAAACAGTAACATACGGAACCTCTTCGGCTCCTTATCAGGCCATCAAATGTCTGATGCAATTAGCTGATGACCAAGCACAAAAATATCCTTTAGCGTCTAAAACAATAAAGTCTTCATTCTATGTTGACGATCTGTTAGTTGGGTCAGATTCAGTAGTAGAGGCTTTGCAAATTAAGGCTCAAACGATTGAATGTTTACGCCAAGCAGAATTTCCATTACACAAATGGATATCAAATAGTAAAATTTTGGTTTCTCATCAAGATAATGTAAAAGCAGAACGCTATGTGAATGTCGACAAACAAACAGAAAATAAAACTTTAGGTTTGATGTGGGATAGCGAAAAGGATCTCCTGAGTTATCGCATTCAAATAGACACTGCAAAAAGGTGTGCAGCAACCAAACGTTTAATGTTGTCAAAGATTGCTCAAATCTACGATCCTCTAGGTTTGGTTGGATGTGTGGTAGTTAAAGCAAAATTATTCTTGCAAAAACTATGGAAATTGAAATTAGGATGGGATGAACCTGTTCCTCAATTAATTTTAAACGAGTGGAATGAATTTTATGAGGATTGTCCCAACCTAAACAAAATACAATTTCCACGACTGGTTTTAAAAGAATATTGCGAAATTATAGAAATTCATGCTTTTGTGGATGCCAGCGAAAGGGCTTACGGTACCGTAATATACCTAAAATCGTATAAAGGTCATAAAGCGTGTGTTCGCTTACTATGTGCCAAATCACGCGTGGCTCCTATAAAATTTTTAACCATACCGCGATTAGAATTAACAGCAGTTTCATTGATGGCAAATTTGGTAAATAAATTGTTAAAAACTTTAAATAAACCAATTTGTAAATCTTACTTTTGGACAGATTCTACGATTGTTTTATCGTGGTTAAGTGCTGATCCAAGTCAATTGAAAACTTATGTAGCAAATCGTACCTCAGAGATTGTGTCATTCGATATAAATAACTTTTACCATGTAAAAGGTAACAGCAACCCAGCGGATTTAATTTCACGAGGTTTATCACCAAGTGAATTGCATTCAAGTATCCTTTGGTTTAATGGACCTAGTTGGTTAAGTCATGAAAATGTATCGTGCTGGTCAAATCAACATATTTCTAATTTTTGTAGTCTATCAAATTTAGAAAATCTTCCAGAGGTAAAATTTACTACTAATTTAGCGACAAACGATCAAAGTAATAAATTTGAAATATTAACCAGATATTCAAAATTTTCTAAATTACAAAGGGTCATAGCGTATTGTTATCGTTTTATTCATAATTGCATCAATAAAGGAAAAATCAAAGATGAACTAGGAGTAAAAGAACTGCGCGAAGCAAAGGTATGCATACTAAAACTACTACAAGGGGAGGCATTTAGCTCAGAATTTAAGGAACTAAAAGGTGACCACAAAAAGGTCAATTCAAAAAGTACTTTATTGACGCTAAACCCCTTCTTAGACAAAAGTGATTTAATCAGAGTAGGAGGGCGGCTAAAAAAGGCCGTAATTAGCGAAACACAAAGGTTTCCCATTGTATTACCTAAAGGTCATCACGTAACAAAAATGTTAATAAGAGACGCACACGAACGAACATTGCACGCGGGGCAACAGGGTACGTTGGCATATTTGAGGTTAGAGTATTGGCCACTTGCAGCTAGGAGCATGGTTAGACAAACAATTCAGAAGTGTATTACATGTTATAAGTTTAATGCCCAAACTTACAACCCAATCATGGGTAATTTACCCAAAGATAGACTACAGCCGACCAGACCATTTTTGTACTGCGGTTTAGATTACGCGGGTCCTATAAATATTAGGCAAGGTAAGAGTAGGGGAAGATATGCAAGCAAAAAGGCTTATATAGCTTTATTTGTTTGTATGGCTACGAAAGCCATACATCTAGAATTAGTGTCTGAGTTAACGACTGAGGCGTTTTTACAGGCGTTAAAAAGAATGATAGCTAGACGAGGCAACATTGCTAAATTATTCTCTGATAATGCTACCAATTTTGTAGCCGCTAGCAGGGTATTAGTCGATGTTGATTGGTGTTTCATACCACCTCGTAGTCCCCATATGGGAGGCCTGTGGGAAATCAACATCAAATGCGTAAAGAGTCATTTGAAGCGAATTATAGGTGATGCGCACTTGACTTTTGAGGAGATGTATACGATCTTGACTTCTATTGAGGCCATTTTAAATTCACGCCCTCTCATGGCGTTATCGAATGATCCTAACGATCTCATGTATCTGTCTCCTGGGCATTTCTTAATTGGAGAGCCTCTAAACGCACCGGTAGATCCCGATGTAACAAATATAAACGTTCATCGTCTCTCAAGATGGCAACATATCGACCAAATGAGGCAACATTTCTGGCGACGGTGGTCACAAGAATACCTGTCCCATCTTCAACAACGGACGAAGTGGAAAGTGACAAATTCAAAGGTACCTGAAATAGGAGCGTTGGTATTAATGAAGGAGGATAATACCAATCCTCTCCAATGGAAGGTTGGCAGAATCACGGAGATATTTCCAGGCACCGATGAAGTAGTTCGAGTAGTGTCTGTCAAATGTAGTAATCAAAAAGTGTACAAACGGGCGGTACACAAATTGTGTCCTTTACCGATCAACAGTAGTTAATATTCGTTTATTGAAATCATAATTTCAATGATCGGCGGGATGTTTACGCCCATGTTTAGTTGAATTATGTTGCATAGCAACGTAATTAGTAATTATGTTCAAATAATAACCCTAGTGGTTTATGTAAAAAAGTTTTGTAAAAAAAAAAACAATATATAACTGCTTGTCAATAAAAACTGATAAAAAAAATCTATTATTGAAGTTATTAAAACTCGTTTAAAGAAATTGGTCCTTCGAAGCAAGTCCACTCGAGAGGAAACAACATCTGTCAATCTCATCTGTCAGTCTCACATTATGTCATATCACCTCTTCAGTCAATCTCTTCTATTATTTCATCTCATCTGTGAATCGCTTCTGTTATTTAACAAACAATCTCCTCTGTCATTGTCATCTCATCTCATCTGTCAATCTCATCTGCCATCTCATCTTATCTGTCAAACTTATCTGTGAGATTAAATGACAGATGGACTTCGGATAGAATGATAGATGATATGATAGATGAAATGACATATGGGAAGACAGATTGGTTGACAGATGGGTTGACAAATGAGACGAGAGATGACCACCTTGACATATGAAATGACAGGTGACCCCTCCCCTTCATGGTGACAGATTAACATTTGACATGTTGTAACTATGGTGACAGATTACCCCCACTCCCACAGATTAAATTGACATATAGTGACAGATATGATCTTCTTGACATTGACATACGTTAGGTGACAGTAGAACCCCTCCTCTGACACTGACATGATAACTATGGTGATAGATTGACATTTGACACTACCAATTTCTTCTCTAGACCAACCCTACTTCCCCCACTCCCTATTTGTCTAAACCAAACCCTATCCTACTATTCTCACTCTCTCTATCTCTATTTATTTTTTATATTTATATCACTCTCGGACCTTGCTGCGCATTTCCGATGATCCATGTGTTTTTTATTGTGTGATAATTCAGAGAAACAGTTAACATATTTGCCAAGTTTAAAGCCCGCTACATTACAGACCAATACTGTACACTACACAGTAAACAGGCTCCCTGAACGATCTATAAACTCTCCGATATGTCTGTGCTGATCCAGTTAGCACAGGTTTGCTATATGGCGCCCGAGCTTAGTGAGCTTAACTGCACAAGCCAGTAGGGACGATTACTTCGCCTCCACATGTGCGGGTTTTTACTGCGGCAGTCCTCTGCAGGTTAACACTGAGCAGCCCGGCTAAACTATCTACACGTTAGCTTGTACCGTAGTACAAGTCTAAGCGATTGTAGCGGCTTTTAGAGTTACATTATTGAAAATAGAGCTGAAAATCGTTTGGACTGAAGGTCCAACAACATGACAAATTTTTGAGCAACTTTACGCTCGGTTTCATCGAGTCGAATAATATTTTAATCCGAGAATTAAATTTATAATCCTTAT
This sequence comes from Malthinus seriepunctatus, assembly GCA_963924605.1. Taxonomy (NCBI): domain Eukaryota; kingdom Metazoa; phylum Arthropoda; class Insecta; order Coleoptera; family Cantharidae; genus Malthinus; species Malthinus seriepunctatus. The sequence goes on from OZ004600.1 coordinate 44,334,153, forward strand.
AAATATATAAATAAAAATGTCAAAGTTTGACAAATTGTATTCACTATTCACTACAAAAAGAACTTAATCTCAAATTTTAATATTCATTTACAAACTTCAAACTTTGACATTGAAGTGTTTAACGTTGCCATATCAGAAGATTATAAATCTAATTCTCATATTAAAATATAATTTGTTTTTATACAACCGAGCGTTACACTATTTTTCTTAAAATTGTCTATCAAAAACCTCTAAACAATTCTTTTTTACATTTTTAGAAACAAAAGAATTTGAATTTCAGTTCTTTTCAATAACTTGAAAACTATAATATGGCAACGTTACACAATAAATAAAAAAATAAAAATGTGAAAGTTTGACGTTTGTTTTTACAATTTAACACAAAAACAACTTATTGATATTTATCTATCTAATATTTATTTACAAACGTCAAATTTTGACGTTGTGTAAAACGTTGCCATATCAAAGGATTATTAATCTAATTCTTGGATTAAAATATAATTCTCTTTTGAACAACCGGACATTATTATAGAAAATGTGCCCATACAACGTGGTAAGATTTTGATTCAGCATATTTTATGTATATTTTAAATTTTTTTTTATCTAGGGTGTTTATTTTTATATTTGGAGCTGGTAATTAACAGAAAAACTTTCAGAGAGAAATTCAAAAAGTAACGCACGATTTAGTTCTTAAAATGACATTATTTATTTGTATCTTATCTTTATGACTGATAGACAAGAATAATATAAATAAATCCACCCTACAGTTTTGTAATTAGTTAAAACCATTTAAAACCCATGTGTGCTCTTACTACGCGATTCAGGTAATTTAAGTCACATACTCACACTCGAAAAGAAATTAATATTTCTATTTAAGATAAATTCATTTATACCCAACTCTTGGCACCAAATAACTTTATTTAAGAGGTTTTGAACAAAATGTTTTACAAATTCGCCCTTCTTTAAAACGTCAATCAAACGGGAACACGAATATAAATTGTTATAATGGAAGTCTAACTTTTAGGCGTTTAGTTAACGTTAAATGTGAATTGCTATATTCGATAATGAACGTGACATTTAAAATTAATTTATGCAAAATAGATGATTTATAATAGGTTATTTAAGTTGAATTCGATTACAATTTGCAAATCCAACAATATACCGAGCTATCAAAACTAAACGGTTTCGAGAAACCACAATTCAAGTGTGATTTATTCGGATTTTAAGCAGTTTCAGTACTACCATTTACTAATGATAATTTTTAAAAATGTTAATTTATATAAGTACCGTTAATTCAGCGTAAGAGCTGCTAAAGATAAGTGAATTAAACGGTCACTCATTTACTTGTATTACTATCCTTCAGTTATTAAAAGTTTTAATTGTAAATGAATATTTTTCATCACATTAGTTAGTTCTAAATGTACTTTTGTGAAGTTTAAATTTTAAAATCTCATTTAACTTATACTTAAAAAGACATTAAAATTTAAATTATTCAGCAACTTGAGCTTATTTCCGACTATGAATCTGTCCCGAAATAGGTTGTTTAATTGGAAATTTTTTAATCTGATTAAACTTAGATAATTAATTTTCACTAATTTGTAAAGACCCACAATAACAATTTACTTTTAATATTTTTTTAATAAATATTTTTCAAAGAACACTCAAGATGCTCGGTTTGGTGGAAATGCCTTGAACTGAATTTTTCTTGGAGTAAATATAATTTTAGAAACAGTATAACCAGGGGAGGGAGTGCACTATATAATAGGGGATTAATTTTTATGTTGCGTTAGACCGAAATTTATTTATATGAAAATAACTATAGGGAAGCTTCTCAGACAAAGACGCTCCATCAAATCACCGTATTTCTTGCTCATCTGGTAGTTTCTATTCCAACGATAATTAATTTTCTTTTGCATAGCAACAAAAAAGAAAATCAAACTTCAGAAGTTAAATTTTGTCTTTTAAGTCTCAATATTGAATTACCTATTACTTGGTACTTGGGTTACAAGTTTTCTTATTTCAGTCCCACTTTGATCTGTTTTAAGCTCAACTCCTCTTCGTATTAATGTTGTTAGTGGCCTCGTAATTATTTAAATTTGGCACACGTTAAAAGCGAATTGCTGGATTACAAGTCATGTCTGATACATTTTTGTTATGAAATCGAATAAAGAGTTAGGGTCTTTGAAGGTTGCGACTTGTCCTTGTGCGTCCATGTCCAGTAAATCAACCCCATCGCAGTAATGAAACGTGTTTAGGGATCTAGTTCTCAATTTAAAGGTTTTATAAAGTGTAACTCCCCATTTTGTTTTCACCCTATATGTCGCTATAAGGGCAGATTATAATTTAAAATAACTGGACAGCTTTTAGCATTTTAGCTATCCATCGTCCTTCTGTCTGTTACAAACCCCTTTTATATCCATCCTTGAAAATTTGAATATTTGAAAAAGCTTCAACTCTTATTACTTGTAACATTTTGTAACCCCAAAATTCGTTTCTAAAACGAACAAATCCCTTCAACAAATTGTTAATACTCGCAAATGCAAAGAATTTTAATTTGACTATTATGTAATCACTAATTTACGTAATAAAACAAATTGAAATTGGGGTGTATTTAGCGTCAGTATTAATCACGATTTGCGTCAAAAGCTTTGAAAGCTAAAGGTACATTTACACTCAAATCAAGTGATGATGAATGTTATGGAATTTTGTTGAGAATAATCGAAATAAAATTTTGACGTTGAAAGGCCTTTTGTGTAGCATTACGAATTAAAATTGCGTCTTAAGGAGATAAATTTAATTTAAATTAACAAATTCTTTACTTTTTGTGAGGAATTGTAATTTTCGAGCAATTATAGTCAATCTTACAGAGAGAGAGAGAAAAAAATTTAAATCAATGTCTTGTCTTGTTAAATAAATAATTTTCTAAGCTTTCTAAAATGCAAATGCATAAAATTTAAAATAAGAGACTAAATTACTCTTACGCACCCTTACTTTACCCTTAGTCAAAAGTAAGAGTGAAATGAAATAATTCACAACAGAAACCCAAAAGTAACCGATGTGATCAGACAAAAAGTTAACTTGAAAGTGGAATTGGGTAGGTCGTATCGTCAGACAAGAAATGAACTTGCAGAGCAGGTTGGTAAAATCGGTACCTCCAAGAATTAAAAGAAGCACAGGAAGATTGTAGAAGAGATCGATCGAAGAGAGCATTAAGACAGTCGGAACAGATTGGATGTTAAAGACAGACATCGTGACAGTGTGGCCAGTGACAACAGATGAAAGAGACTTCCATCCAGGACCAAAAGAGTAGTAGTGGATGAATAATAGCTGAAGAAGAAAGCATTTAAAGACAGAATAACTACTTCGACTTAAGCTTTCTGGAAAATGGAAACAATTTTCAGAGCCAGCGGCCACAGATGAAAGAGACTTTCATATAGGGCCAAAAGAGTAAGAGTGGGTGAATAATAGCTGAAGAAGAAAGCATTTAAAGACAGAATAATTACTTTGACATTAGCTTTCTGGAAAATGGAAACAATTTTCAGAGCCAGTGGCCACAGATGGAAGAGACTTCCATCCAGGATCAAAAGAGTAGGAGTTGATGAATCATAGCTAAAGAAGAAAGCATTTAAAGACATGATAACTATTTTGACATAGCTTTCTAAAAAATGGAAACAATTTTCAGAGCATGAGTCCGATGCAGCTTGTAACGCTTTAGGTAAAACGGTGCACATTTAGTACATTTTAGATGTTCAATTCAATCAATTAATAATTATAAGATGGACGATGGACTATATGGCTAAGTATAAACCAAGAGTATTCGATAATTTAAGTAAGTGAATCAAAATCACCGTTGCATAATAATTAAAGACGAAATATAATTAGATTATCTTGGCACGTTTTACAAACCTCTTCTAAGTGGAGGATGTACTATATCTTGTAACTACTCTCAAGTTTGCCTTTGTTGCTTTTGTAAGCTTCAGGAACAAGAAGTTTCCAATGCTTTGTATTTAAACTTTACAACTAATAAATATTAATATTTTTAAATTTCCTCAAAAGAAAACAGATTTTAAGATTCACAAACAATTTTTTTTCAAATGAAAGTAGAGAAAAAAAGTAATCATTTACCCAAAGCTTTGAGCTAAGAAGTATAACTTTTACAAATTTTCTCTTTAATTTAAATTAACTTTTAATATATTCCTTTGAGTTGTATCAATATTTATTTGTGATTAAATAAGTTTTCATTTAAATTGATATTCAAATTCAAAGAAACAAAGTTTTACTCCTTCCTCTGGCGTTTCTTTTACCTCTCTCTTAATTGGAAACTTTAAAAGTTGTTTTCCTCTTACTTATTTATACATAATATGTAATTTTCAAGTAGTAAAATATCTAACTCAATTAAATTTAAGTGATATTTATCATATTTACTACACCTTGAAAGAGAAACACAGGGCTTGCTTTGCGCTTGTTAATTTCTCATTACCCAAAAGAGTCGTTCCTGAAAATTGCATTAAATACAAAATTACCTTTTGATTATTCGCGCATAATTTCCAAGATGTTAAATTAAAGTATTTTAAGGTATAACTTTATGTGTTTGAAAATTTCGAGCAAAATGTATTGTGTTATTGTTACTGAAAATTATGGCGCTAACTTTTAAGCTCCATTTTCTCGTGTTTCAAATAAGCTTTTGAAAATTGATAGTCTTACAAAATATTCAGGTCGTTTTACATGTAAACAATTTTTAAATATAAAATTTATGTACAAGTTTGCAAATGAATTAGAATTTAACGATCGATCGAATCGATACTCACTCTTTACCTAGTAAAAACGTTTTGGTGAGCAAATGATTCCAATAACAAACAATTTAATAAATTAAAACTAGAACTTTATTTCAAAACTTGTGAATCAAATTATAATGATGGCTCTCTACTAATGTGAAAAAATTGTGAAGACCATTAAGGGTCATTATTATAAAGCCTAGCGAAACTATAAATAAACTATAGATTTCACTATTTTGTCCAATTATGTCAAACTAAAATGACAGCTAACCTTAAGTTGACTTTCAACCTTCGTTTATAATACCCTAATGAGCGTTTGCACCGCTTCCAGATAAACTGACAGATAGTTTATTTGGCGGATAAGTAGTCAAAAACCTTTTACCCCCATCTAACTGTACGATAAATCAAATAACTGACGAATAAATTTTCTACAAAGGTACAGTCAACCTCACAATTATTTGCCACCCTGGCTATGCGCCAGGGTGTTTATTAGCGAACAACAACAAAAGGGTGCTACTTGTTGGCAAAATAAAGGTACCCCTCAATTTAAGTATAGGGTGTTCTATTGGTTATATCCACAATTCGTGCTAAACGTATAGCCAGGGTGGCCATTAACTGCGAGGCTGACTGTACCTGCTACTTATATGGCCTTTTGCACCGATTTTAGTTTATGTGGCAAATAAATTATATTTTTAAAACTTATCCGTCAGATAAACTATCTCTCAGTTTATGTGTAAGCGGTGTAAACGACCATAAGAGTACTAAAAAATAAATCTATAGAACATTTTACCTATTTTTGTGACGTCATAGGCCACTCTACAAATTTTATATCCCCCCTCCCCCATCTCTGTCTTTGTAGTAAAATTGAAAACTTTGACTTTTGAACCAATATTTGAGTATATGACTGACGAGTCAGCTGCTTTAAATGTATAGTAGCTATAGGCCACTCTCAGACTCTCTCTAATCTATCAGAGCAGTATTAGGTTTGTTCCTACAAACAATCGAACTAGTTCAGAACGGTTCAGAACTGAACAGAGCATGCGCACATTGAAGTTGGCAATACAAATTTCAATCTGCGCACACTCCGCCCAGTTACGAACTAGTTCGAGCTTTGTAGGAACAAACCTATTAAAACACAGGTAATTGAACTAAATCGTTCCTTATTAAGCTATATTTCAAATACTCTATGTTTCAAAAAACTCTGTATTCAAAAATCACTCCAAAAAAGTGGTGGGATGAGTCGAAGTCCCTGATGGCTAAGAGACGTTGTCCATGACGTCACACATAGATGTGATGGGGTCCTAAGTGTCTAATTTCTCACTACTTCTTTTTTAATCAAAATTTAAACAGTGGATTCAAATTGAATCATTTGTAACGAAACATACTACAAAATAAACAAAAACGATAGTAAGAGTAAGACAAAACGATTTTCTCAAATTTTATGTTCGTCTGTTTTACTCCCCTTTTTAGCCATGACGTCAACTCTTTTAGGAAAATTTCTCTACACAATCGAACGTTATGGAAACTAAATTATTCTCGTTTTGCATTTTTATGTCCCCAAGTACGCTTTTAAGTTGCAAAAAATTTAAGCATATTGAAGGCTAACATGTGTGGTAAAACATAAGGTCAAAATAGTATAAAGATCCGTGTCATCTTTACCCTTGAAAAGAAATTGAAAGCATTAGCAGTTTAGCACTCAACAGGATTTGCCAAAAAAAAAACAGAAGGCAATTCTTAGAGGAGAAACATCGGAGTTTTGTTAGCTTAGTGATGAATTACATAGAAGCAGAAAATGGGAAAATAATCCTTCGCTAATAAGTTTTTGACTCTTAAAGATGTGTTTTTATATAAAAAAAAAAGTTTTGTTAGAAACAATCTGATTTATAGAAAATCTAAAGGTTCTTCAAAATCATAAAATAAAACGTGTATAGTAAAAAATTTGACTAATTTGTTAAAAAATAAAAAAGGAGAAGGTTTCAACTTTTAATTGTTGTTGGTTGTCATGTTTCATTGCTTTAAAAAAAAAGTATTTTTAGTTTTAATTGCTTTTTCAAATTTTTTGCAAACTTTACTGATGCGTTATAAAATTTAAGCGTTTAAGTTTTAAAAACTAATGTTGAAATTTATAAATTAGTGAAAAGTTTGGAAAACATGGAAACTGATGTTTTTTTCACCTCAACGATAATTTTATCAAAATAAATAATTTTATAAACATTATACTTGCAGTTGATGTGGAGTTAAAAACAAATTTAAAAAAATTGCATTTTAAAGCAATTTTGTAAAGTAATTTTTCTTCAATTTTCTTTTCAGCTTTATTTTGATTTAATTTCAACCGTTTTCTTATATTTTTTTAACGTTTAAATTAAAGTGGTATTATGCATTATTTTCTTTTATTTTACTCTTGGAGATTTTATTACGTTCAGTTTTTTTAATTTTATTGTAAGTTGTAAGTATTCATTAAAAAGATAAGTGAGATGGTTTAGTTAGTGGGTATAATAAATACTGAAAGACACTATAAAGATTGGATGATACCAATCAGGAGTGGATTGAACACTAATTAAACGACGTGATCAAAAATTACAGATGAGTTTTAGGAATGCTTTTGCTGGAAGAATAATTCGCTACACGCCGTGCCGCCTCGATATTAAGGCTAACTCACAGAGTATGCAACCATTTCGAAAGGTTTGGTCATTTCTAATCCCCTTCCCTTTTCAGCTTTGTCTTATTGTCATAGGGCTTGTTATGTATCTGATCGTACTATACACCATTTACCGACAAGATGCAGCTAAGCCACTCCCATAAGAAGCGCGCGATATTCGAATAGAAGTTTTCTATTGGTCGAATTTTGAAAATCCGGTTTACAACACTCGCACAAGAATTGACATGCGTCAACCTTATTTGACAGAAATGTTTGGGGAGTGGCTTAGCTGCATCTTGTCGGTGAACAACAGAATAAAGTAATTTGTACTTACATGATTACAAATTAGTAGCAGTTGGATCCAATATGTCACGTCCTGTTATTGGGGGTCGGACTCGTGCTGCAAAAAAACATTCTCATTAGTCAAAATAGTCTAATAAAAACTACGATTAAAAATAAATTTGGCTTAAAAAAAAGTTTCATGTACCTATAATTAAACATCTATTAATTTCTATTATAAAAAAAGGCGATGAAGTACTCGTTTTTTCCATTGGATTCTGGAAGCCCCACAAGTTCAAGTTCTTGGTTATTCAGGCCCCTCAGCTTGGGTTACTTTAGAGCTTATAAGCTGTTCAATAGTCGTTCACCCTGTCTAATGTTTTTATGTGACCAGAAGAGCTCGCTCTCAGTATTTCCCGTTCAGAATGATCTCTGGGCCTTCTCCAAATACATAGTTCAAGTTCTTTCAATTGATACCCGGACGAATCGCACCACCTTGGATTCCTTCAAGCCCAGTTTTTGAAAGCACCATGAAATAAGGTTTTTCATTTCTAGCAGTCGACCTGTGCCAAATTCATTCTGACAGTAACCGCCTGATTACATGTGCCACTTTATCTTCCTGAAAACGGATGCCGAGAGCTTAAGAAATTTTTTTTTAATTTAGAAGGGATTTGTAGAGTTCGAAGCTTGGTTTTAACGATCTTTACACCAATTCCATTCCTTCTATTTCTAATCCGTTAATAGTATACTACACGTCTAGTCTAGACGAGTCGTCAGCCGAGTCCTTAACCATCCTAATTCAGTTAAATAGCTCTCTGGATGTGGTTAAAACATATTGAAAAATAATTTGGGGGTTCGAAGCTTGGTTTTAACGATCATTAAACCAACTCACTTCCTTCTATTTCTAATTTGGTGTTTTGTTGTTTCTAATAGTATACTACGCGTCTTTCTAGTTCAGACGAGCTGTTAAGACAAGTTCTTAAACGTTCAAATTCAACTTGTTTTGTGGATGTGGTTAAAAGATATTGAAAAATAAAATAATAATTACTCAAATAGAAATGGATATTTAATAGAAAAGGGGCTTAAATCTCGCTGCTACATCCCACAGCTAACGTTTATGCTTCACCAGAGCCTAAGATGCCGGCAGGGGATGCCGAGAAAATGCTGGAACACCATTCGATATTTTCAAACGAAAGTTGGGTACCTAATTGTCTGTGGTTATGTTGTGTCCTCACATTATCGACGTTTATGCTTTTCCGGTGACTGTGATGTAGCTGGCGGTGCCAAAAGAATCGATCATTAGTTACCAATCTTCGTGCTTCTCCGATCGCAAACTGGTGTGGAATCAGGGCTGGACTGGGAATAAAATTACTACCGGGAAATCTGATAGTTCGGGCTGGTTCGGGCCACTTGGTAGCGGGTCATTGTTTGGGGAGGGGGATAAAAAAATTCTGAATTTTATTATGAATAAATTTTATACGAGGTTAGGGCTTCATTTGAGAGATTTCTCGCGAGAAATGAGCTTTTCTTGCCTCGTACTTCGCAATTTTTTGCGAGATAAGAAAATGAGACTCCCGTGAAGCCCTATACAGGGTATGTGTTTAGTTTTTACTGTGTGGACGGAGGCTTCTCAACTATTCGAGATATCAAAACCAAGTTTCTTAATAAAACGTACTAAAATTTAAAAAGTGACTTCAGGTTCATATTTTTGATTTTTTTTTATCTAAATTTTTCAATATATGTTTGTTTGATATTGTCACATCACAGGCCACCGGGAAATTCCCGGTAGCCCACCGGGTCGGTCTTCCCTGTGTGAAATGTCAAGGAAATCTCCTCTACTCAGAATTTTTGAACAAAACTTTAAGAATTGTTTGGTTACTATCTGAATTAATATGGTATAACATTAGCTTTACCAATAATAGAGCCCCCTACAAGTAACTTACCACACTTATTACGCCACTGTATAAAACTTATTTCCAGTTTACGTTACTGTGGAAACTACAGTAAAGAGGAACTAGTTGTAGGCCATAACTTTTTTCCACCCTTCAATCTTTAAACCACCGATAAGACCAAAACCCCTTTTAGAGAGTTCCGCCGTAGTTAGCGGCTCCGTGGGTTCGAGGATTCAGAAGTGACAGAATTGACTCGAATCAAGGATTCGAGTGTAGAGATTTAAATTCTAATACACCCGACTAAAATCCTTCCCTAGTTAAGTAACAGGTCCAACGGGAGCAAAAAAACTCTTAGTTAAAAAGGGATTCTTAAGAGATTTAGTTGAATTGGATGAAATAATCTTTAGATAAAGCTGACGGTACGTAATTAAGACAAATGTAATGGTGTTTTTAGATTTAAAAAAAATGTTAATTATAGTTGAGTCATGAGGCCAAAAACACCAATAGTACGTCCCTTTAGAGCTACGCACATCAAGACACGCATAAGTGGTCTAGATCAATTTTGTAAATAGAAACGTGAAGATGAAGATGTACAAAAGTTGTTTTCCAATTGAAATGCAATTCAGTAGTGTTTTCTTTGGTAGAAATAAAAATGTTTTCAAGTGATTATTAATCCCAACGCTATGGTTTGTATGAAATGTAGTTTTCTGGCGATGGAATCTTTTTTTTGTTACTCAATAATTTCTTTCTATCATTTTTATATTATTGGAACAAACTTCCACTTTTAAACGATGCCATCGTGTGTTGTAAAAAATTTTTTTCAACCACAATATCTCATAAATGTGACATGAGTATTGACTTATTTTTTAAGTGAATTTTATAAGAGTTTTATAAGTGTTTATAAGTGCGAAACAATTTTAAGTGTCTTTGGCAGTTATTATTTGGACGTCCTAAAACAAAAAGCATTAAATACACTGTTGTAAAGTACCGCTTTGTTTTAATTCGCAAACATAATTTTAGAGTTGTAAAATAAATTAATAGCGGCCAATTTGCATTTAGTTTATTAGTACACCACAGAGCACATGTATTTGAAGTTTTACTATCTAATAAACACAGTAGTTTACAAATTAACAAAGTTTTAAAATTTTCTCAAAAAAATTTAATTCTTTTTGAAGTTAATTTAATGTTTTTTTTGTTACAGAATGTCTTCAAAAATATACTTCGGATTGTTTATTTACACCACATCAATATGGCTGTGTTCATCAAGTGCCATTCCATGCCCATCTGTATGTTCGTGTTTTCTAGACTTTCGTGGAAGAAAAGTAGTTTCTTGTACTCGTGGAGGTTTGACGTATATTCCATTTAGAGAAATGGAATTAACCACTGAAGTATTGAAAATATCAGCTCCAGATTACAACCTTAACACTTTGGCCATGGATCCAAACATTCAAGATTTTAGAGGCTTGGAAGAACTACACATTACTCGTTCAAATATACCAGAATTAGGATTCCGTCTCTTTTTGATGTTGAGAAAATTGACCGTTTTGAATTTATCTCAAAATAATATTACTCAAGCACTAGATGAAAGCTTTAGAGGCTTGACCCAATTAAAAGAGCTTTATTTAGACGACAATAGAATATATTCGTTACCGAGTGGCACTTTTAGATATTTGCCTTATTTAAAAATTTTATCGCTTCAAAGAAATAGAATTGATAGAATGATGCCACGAATGTTTGAGCAATTGAGCAAATTACAAGTTTTAAAATTGAGCGGAAATCACATCAAAGAATTAAATTCCGAATCGTTTAAGGATGTATTAAAGGTAAGTTTTTTTCTAACGGTGCGTGTACACTGTAAGTCTTCGACAGAGTCGGTCGAAAAAATCAATTGGTTTCTTCAATTCATATCGTATGATATGTCGTCTGCACTTAAGAAAATTTTGGTTACTAGAAGACACATCTGCGTGTCTGTCTCCTCAATAGACTGTCTCTCTGCTCCTATCCAATAATAATCTATACCTCTGTCTCCATAAGTACCGTCTTCCTGTTACTTAAAGAAGTTTATTGGAGAAGCAAAATCTATTTCTCTGTTATGTCTACCTATTTTAATTTAATTAATTGTATTTCTGAGGTTGGTCCATAGAGTTCCTTGCATCGCGACCTCTGGGATCTATTGCGCACCTCGGATTTAATCTTCCCTTATGGGAGTTCTATGCTTTTGATAAAGTCCAGAATTTTTCCTATTGATAAAAGTTAGGCAGTTCTCTTTAGAGCATCTTCTCGTTTCCGAGAATGCTGTAACGATTTATTGTGAAAGCCTCACAGTGTAGTAGAAGATAAACTGGAGTTTCCTCCTCCTCTGCACATCCTCTCCAGAGTGGGTCTTCTTCTAGTGCCATCGTATGCACGTGCTTTTTGAGCTGACAATGGCCCGTTATTATTGCCGTTGCCAATTGTAGTTCCTCTCTGCTCATTCTGAGTAGAGAGCGAGTTCTTGTCAGAGGGTTTCTCCAGTAGGGCTTTAGAATGTTCAGGAGTTTCTCTCCTTTGTTTACTTTATTTCTCTCTTTGCCATTTCATACGAAATGCTAAAGGTGGATTCTGGTCCTATGGGTCTTATTTTGCTGCCGTCTTTGGCCAGATCGTTCGCTTTCTCATTTCCTGGTATGTTGGCATAACCTGGAACCTTTAACAGGTTGAAGAAATTTGTCCCCGCTAGCGCATTTAGTCTGCGGATGCAGTCCGTTACTAGTCCATACCTCACCTCACAGGCGTTCAGTGCTTTTTGGGCTGCTTGGCTATCAGATACTATGAAGATTCTTTGGTTGGGATATTTTCTATCTAACAGCATTTGCTCGCATATGTTGAGATGGCGTAAATTTCTGCTTTGAAGACGGTTACGTGCTTCCCGAGGCTTAAGATTACTCCTTGAGCTTAAGATTCCAGCTCTTGTACCTGCTGGGTTTTTAGAGCCGTCTCCCATTCATTTTCACTGCCTTGCATTCCCATTCTTCTCTTGTCGGAATATTAATTCCGTAGGTTTTTTCGATGCTACGAGTATATGCATTAATATGGACACCATATTAAGTATGGGGGTATGGGGTATACCTTGCCCATTTCTTACCACGGAGGAGTGAGTTTTTAGCCTGTTAAGCCTCACTTAATGCTTTGGAATGTTTGTCTTCCTAAGAGCCATTACACTCATCTTCCTGTTGCTAAAAGAAGTTTGTTATCAAAACCTAATCTATTTCTCTGTTATGTCTACCTGTTTCTCTCTCTAAGAGCTATTATGCCCATCTTCCTGTTGTTAAAACAAGCTTATTGGCAAGTCTAATCTACTTCTCTGTTATGTTTGCCTGTTTGTCTCTGTAAGAGCCATTATGTCAATCTTCCTATTACAAAAGCAAGTTTGTTGACAAGAGCTAATCTATTTCTCTATTATGCCTGTCTGCCTGTCCCTCTAAGAACCATCATGCCCATCATCCTGCTGCTAGAACACGTTTAGCACTTTAGAAATGAACTCTGAAATCTATCCAACCCTTTTCTTTTCTATTCATTGATCTATCACACTGTAAAGGCCAACACACTGTTGGCCTTTACATCTTTTCCTGAAGCGATCAACTTAATGTGTTAACGAATTTGCTGGTCTCTCTTCCTGTCTATTTAGTTTCTCTGCCTCCTCACCTCCTTATTCTTGAAGTTATTATTGAAGCAATTCGTCCTTTTGATAGTACGTAAGTACATCTGTTTGTTGTCCCATTCCACATTTCTGATAACTAGATTGTCAGTGGCCTTAATAATTTATAAAGATTTTGATGAAACCGCAATGCGAAACTTTTAAGATCCTCGACACCAATTGGCGTTCTCGACTCACTTTGTTGATGCGAATTGTGTAGATGCATCCATCCTTATATTTTAATTAAATTACTTAAGCAATATAATTTTCTTTATAGGAATTACGTGTTTTCGAATGTCAAGGATGTTCTTTACAAAAAATTGATACCCAAGTATACGGTTACCTTCCTCATTTAACTCATCTCGAAATGGGATATAATCAATTCGAGAGCCTTTCATCAGACGATTTTAGCAATCTTACCACTTTAAAATACTTGGGTCTGAGCGGTAATAAAATATCTGAATTACGAGACGAACAATTTATACACGCGAACGAGCTTAAAAGGATAAATTTAAGTAAAAATAGGATACATCGTATAAATCCAGGTGCATTTAAAAATTTAAATAATTTATCCGAACTGGATTTGAATTATAATAAAATCGAAACACTCGATAAAATTTGGTTAGAGCCAATAGCTGGTACCTTACAAAAATTATCTTTAAATGGCAATCACGTATCGACGTCCGTTTTAAAAGAATTCCTAAAAGGTATACCGGAACTTCGAGATTTGCAACTAGCAGATGCAGGTTTAACAGTTGTTCCTGAAGATTTATTTCCTGAAAAATTGAGTATCTTGAATCTAGCAGGGAACTCGCTTGCTTATTTATTACCTGATGCGGTTCCAGTAACTTTATTAGAATTAGATTTATCAAGGAATAGTTTTAGAGGATTATCCGAAGATTTTTTACAACGAACGCAATTTATAACAAATTTAACTTTACATAAAAATCCTTGGTCTTGTGATTTATGTCACATAGTTCCTATGTTGGAGAAAGCTAATAGAAGTTTGGCGTTACGAGATGTCGTTTGTAATACACCTTACATTTTCGAAGGACAAACTTTGGGGTCGTTACAGATGAGCGATTTAAATTGGTGTACTACGTCGAGTTTAAGCGGTGCCAACTATTTTCTAGCTAGTAGCGACGATAGAATCGGAATTATAGCCGCATCTGCTTCTATTTGTTTACTATTATTGACTGTTATTGCTGCGTTAGGAGCTCTCTGCTATTCGAGACGACACGCGGCAAAATATTACACTCATGAAGATAAAAGAACAGCGGAAAGTGAGGCTATATTCGAAAACCAAAGTGCTCTATTTGGAGACGAAAGAGAATTAAGCTTTAAATTTCCAATGGACTTGAGTGATAAAAAAATATCTATAGCTACGATAGATGAAGAAATTAAAAAGAAGCCTCTAACTTGAAGTGAATGCGAAAATGTTTAATGTGAAAGTGAATTTTATTGACTCGAATAAAAATGGAAGAGTGATTTGTATTTTAATATAAGCTTTTCTTACTTTGTACTTGGAAGACTGAGGATGTTCAAGCCTGATTATTTTTGTAAAAGTGAATACGCTTGGTTGTGTGTAGCAAATCGATTTGAGATTGTGTGCTTTATTGTTAGATAGTATGCCGGTGGCAAGGAAATTGGTAAACATAAAGAATAAAGCGACATGAGTAATAAATTTTGCAATTGATGAGTAGGTTGTGTTTTTTAACAATAACCAAACATATTTCTAAATTGTTTGATTCGCTGTTTGAAATTTTCAGTGCTTTTTTTATTCTGTTTATTTTCATTTTCTTTATTTATAATGCAAATTTTTGTTTCGCGTTTTACAACCCACGGGTGGTCCCAATGATCTCTTATATTTACTCTTATTTCTCTTATTAATTATTGTAAACACAAATTTTCACGTTACCTCAAATTCGTGTCATAAATCACTCTTGGTATTAACGAACAGCTAACTTAATGTGCTATGGAAGAAATTCAGGGTGAAAATTAACAATAAAATGTATTGAAAGTAAAAATTTGAAACTGTGTTGAATCAGCAAAGTATTGAAAAATAATTTTAGGTGAGGAGGGGTTTCCTCCTAATAGTGAATCTAGCTATAAATCGATCTTTCAGCTTTCAAATAGTTTATTAGTCAAGTCGAGGGAGGGGTTATAGAGGACATGGAAGGCGATGGAAATATTTTCTTCAGGAAAGTGTTTTGAGTAGTTAGGAGTTAAAAATACTAAAAGTCCATGGAGGAAAAGGCTAGAAAGATCCCATTTTTGGGGTTTTCGTTTATATATCGACAATCGTGGGTTATAGGGAAATTTTTTTTACAAAATGAAAGCTTAATGAATATCCTACAAGATTGTTTCTATTCATTTGTTCTCTATTCCTTATAGTTTTCGAGATATCCGCCAGCAAAAATCGTTACTGTACCGATAAGAAAAAAATTTGTTTTACATTTTTCGTAAAATTTTGCCTCAAGCACCTCAGGCTTTTGTTTTACAGAAAAAGTCATCACAAAAGAAATTGCAGGATTTTAAATTTCCTTTACTATTCTATTGTGAAGCAAATTGTTTTTCATACTTTAACTATTTTTACAGGCCGATATCTCGAAAACTGTAAGGAATGGAGAAAAAATGAATATATTCGATCTTGTAGAAAATTTCATAAGCTTTTATTTTGCTACGAATAATTTTTTCCCTAAGACCCACAGTTTTTGAGATATAAGCGAAAACCCCAGAAAGATTTTTAGTATTTTCACTTCCTAATTACTCCAAACGCATTCGTGTAAAAAATTTATTACCCTTCTCAATGTCCTCTGCACCCCTTTTTCATGCATCAAGAATTTCAAATTTATATTTTCCATACTAAAATATGAAAGGCTGCAGCTCACTCAGAGCTTAAAAATATTTTCGAAAGAACTTGCCTAAGTAATCAAATCACTTAGGGGAAAGACGCAATGAAACGGACACTTTTTTTTCAAATAGCTCTATTTTCTGAACAAAACATAAGTTCTAAGTATTGTTACATATACTAAAATTTCAAACTTCAATGCCTTTTGGTTTTCAAGATAATGACAATGTCCGTTTCATAACGCGTCCGTTTCATTGCGCTCTTCCCCTACTCACTAACATCAATAACTAATTTATCAAGTATTTAGGTTCAACAGGGTGCAGTGTTAACGAACAGCTACTTAGTTACCAATTTAGACTCACAATTTCCGCCTAAAATATTTTATTCTTTCGTTTTATTTTTGAACATTTGCTACATCATCTCTTTTCAACGACAATCCTGAGCAGTCAAAATTTTCACAATCTTGCAAAAATTACTTGTAATCACTAATCTCAACAAAGAAAATTTATTGTTTGTCAGAATATGTCTCTACGCTAAGTGTAATTTTTTAAAACAATAATAATTCATAACTGATTTTGGTAAATTGAACTTACGTCAAGTGGATAAAATTAACAATAAATGAAAACTCTACTGCCTTATACAACAATTAACTTATTTTTAAGCAAACAAATTATAAATGCCAAAATAATAAATTACGATACAGGGTGGTTTGTTATTTGAATGAAAATCGCTTGTGGTGACATTTTGAAACTTCCTGTATATTAAAAATTTATATTGACTGAGAGTACAATTTTTTATAAATTATAACCCCATTCAAAAAGTACCAAAAATTATTTTTGTAAATAGTGTGATCATCGAGTTTAGTTTACTACATTTAATATGTAATTTTACTGTTTTTATTATTATAAGGTACTTAACATTATAAAATATTATATAAAAGAGAAATGGCGTAATAATCTAAAATAAATAATTGTGATTTTAATGTAAAAATTATCATTGTAAGTAATATAGTTTTTTAAGGAATATTTATAAATTATTTTATTTACTAATTATTTTATAATATGTGTATTACCTAATTATTTATAATTAGCGTTTAAATATAAATTTTTGGAACTGTTAAATAAATTTAATTGTTTTGATTTTGTGTTTCTTTTAAGAAAAACCGTACAATTAATTTTTCAGAAAACTCCAGGTTGCATTTCTTAAATACTCACGTTTACATAAAGAGGGCTTCTCAGGCCTACCATTAATAATAAAAATTGAAATTGCATAATTTATGTAAATTTTAGTAAATTTATACACAAAACGTGTATGTTTTTTCCGATACACAAGGGTGGTGACCCAGAGCTTTCGGTCATAGAGATTTAACATGTAAAGTCATACTTTAACGATTTCCTTCTTTGCAATCTATTTAAAAAAAAGTTTTCGAGCATAACAACCTGTATCTAAATCAATAAACCAAATTAATTTTGAATGCTTTGTCAGGTCAGAAATTAAATTTTAAAATTTAGAAAATTAGTAGAAATTTCAGCTAATTTTCGAGCTTTTCAAATTAAATATTTAGCGTTATAATTATAAAGCATCCAAAATTAATTTTGTTGATTGAATGGGTCATTCTTTTACAAACCGCACGGATTTCAGGAAAAAAAATTGACTCGTTCAAAAGCGATCAAAAAATTTTATGAATATAGGCTGTAAAAATCTTTTTGGACGATTCTAAAATGTCAAGTTTAAATTGGTGTGCGGTTTGTAAAAGAATGACCCAGATGCAGAATTTTATTCTAAAACTTTTATTCAAAGATTTTTTTCTAAAATAAAGTGAGAAGCATGAAATTACGAAAGTATGATTTTAGATGATCTCTAGGACCGAGAGCTTCAGTCACCACCCGGTAAGTATACATCACTATTAAAATCCCACATGCAGTAAATTTTTCTAAAGCACAATCTAAAAGAAGAAGATCCATTTTAAGCATTGTTAAAAGAACAAGAAGTGAAGTAGGTATGTGGACAGTTACGTTAAGGTACTTCCAGCAAAATTAATATCATAGTAGTTAGTAGACCTCGAGTTCTCACTTATGCATCCCAAAGAAGCTTTTCAATACAAATGCCGTTTTAAATGCGAGATTAATGTTATTACCATGACATTTTTTAATTATAAAAGATTTTTGCATAACTCTTTTATTTTATTTATTTTTATTCGTACACAGTTAGCTTTGACTCTTGTAGCTTTCCTTTGAGACACAGAAGAGTCATCGCAATACAGTGTTGAAATTGAAAAGAAGTATTTACACTTTGCAAATATTAAATTAAAAAAAAAATATTTAATAATGTTAAAAATAATTACATTTTATTTCAACTTTAGTTAAATGCGATTGTGTCATGAAAGTCGTCTTGTAAGCAGCGTGATTGTACTGTACCCAACTATGGAACTGTTTACACGGCGACATTATCGTGATTCCTGACAACAACTATTGCATTTTGTTACCATATTTTGTAAAATCAAGCATTATTATCATCAATGCTACGAGGCCAATTGGCATTAAAGTAAAATAAGATGAAGTTTGGATCATATAATTAAGCAGATGATCGCTGTGGCGTTGAAAAAGCCCGCCTCGTACTCATGAGGTCATGTATCTTTACTTTGATTAACTGAGAGTTTCTAGAAGCATGTATAGGCGGCTGTCAGATAGACGTTTTGCAGCGACCGTCATAGTAATTGAATTAATGATATACCCCACGGTATTTACGTAAATAACTTCTAAACTAATATAAGGCAACATTTTTAGCATAAAATTCAATTGAATTCAATTCTACAAAAACAATAGGGAAGTCTCTTCAAATTTATAATACAATCAAACACCAATTTTGAGGTGTAGAATATTAATCCATTCACAATTAGTGGTTCACTAAAATTAAATAAAATTTTTTAGCGTAGTTTTTGCATTTTCTAAACTGGTTGTGAGCAAGAAAACAGTAGGCTTCAAAAAACGATTATGTGACGTCAAAACACATGCTTTGGATTGTCATCACACAGCACCTACTACGTCGTGCTTGTCACATTTCACATGTTCATTGAAATTGCATTTATTATGGCTGTAAAAGGGTTCAAGAAAGCAAATTTCGGTGATTTGCCTTATCTAAATATACTATATATAAAAGCCCATCAATTTACTTGTGCATAGATTCTGTTTAGGTATATAATATTCAATCATTTCCTATTTGCACGTGGCTCACACAAAATAATTTGGGCTCGCTTTATGCCCACCTGATTTTTTTAAACCTAGTTACGTGCCTGTATGCTGAAGTTGCTATGCTAGTCATACTGTGTTCTGACGTCACAACCGCCAAATACCGTTTTTGGCGCGATATCTGTGACTCAAACTTTAAATATTTGATAAAATACGAAATATTATCACAAAAAAATTAAAAAAAAAACCCGCTACGTTTTGAAACAAGACGAACAATAATTAAATACTTTTGAAATTGAAGAGACTTCCCTATTCTATATTCGCAAGTGGGGGGCTGGGGACATGGACCGGATACCAGCTATCTGTATTTAACCACTTATGTTGGGTTTCTCTAAAGATAGTTATGTACTGACGAATAGATATATATTCCCTAAGTGTTCAAAAACCGGTTTCAAACAATGAAAATAGTTAAGTTGTGGAATGTTATGGATCCATAACTTTAGAGAAACTCGACATTTTAGTAAGTGGAGAGCGATTCATAACTAGCATATTAGATGACAAAACTTGACTTCTCTCTGTAAGGTGTTCTAATTTGTGTCAAATCTATCCAAGAATTTCTTCAAGTTTCAAGCATATCATAAAAATTTATATTTTGTAATACAATTTGTAAGAATTCATAATAAAATAGTAATTTATCCACCAGCTTTTATGATGTGTTTGTCGGGAGACGTCTCCCATATTTTTTGAAAAAGAGCACTGTTCATTTGTTCACACTACAATTACCTACCCATGACTGAAACTACAAAGAAAGATAAACAGGCAACTACAGAGAGCTTAAAAGGTAAGTTAAAATTTTATCTTGTCTCGGCGAGAGTGAACATCTAGTATAAGGATGGTATGAGACACAGGTGCAGTCTGTTGCTTTAACTGCACACATTTCTTTAAATACAAAAGCTTTTTCTATATGGTTTACGACAGGACCGAATTTTGCAATAATAATGGAACAATTGTTCCTCATTGGTGCTGAAGAAGAAAACATTGGGAAAAAGTTGGAAAAATTCAAATTCTTGCAAACTTTCATCCTCAGAAGAGATTACAGTGGTCAACAGATTTTTACAAACCCAAAAGAGAGAAAACCATGATTTTAGCTTTCGGCCTCCCTTGAAAATTTTTAAGCCTGTCCTGATAACAGAGTCTGGCTGCGATGATCCTGGTTTACGATATTAAACTAGTTCTGCATTAAGATCAGAAATACGTTTACTATAGACTGGAGATGAATCATGCGCCACTTTATTTGGACTACCAAACTTCTTATTGCATTTAAAGTATAGATAACATAGTGTGCCAATTAATAGACTCTATGAAAATCGACCAGGCCGCGCATGACGTCAGAGAGGTTAGCAGTGTTGGGTATGAGGCTTTTGGAGCTCCCTGGCTATCGATAATTCCAATTTCCAAACTTTGATTAAAAAAATTATTAGCATTTAAACATCAAAGTTTAATTATCATATTTTAATACCCTCTTTAATTATTACTCATTGCTATTTGTTTTTTAAATTGCAATTTAAATTTAATCTTGAATAATTTGATAGCATTTTTGATTGGAAACGGGATTAAAATTATTAAAAGAATTATGAACAAAAGCTGGTAATTAATTAATATTTGGTTCTAGTAGATAACAATGTAATTTTTGTATTTTCCATAGCTGAAAAACAGTAAGTACCTAATACCCACTGAATTGAGTGGGGATTAATGTGCAATATTGAACAAAATCTCTCATATTTAAAATTGTTGTCGATTGGTTTGAATTATTAAGCTTTATGCGAAAGGGCTATTTGTAAAAAATTCGATATATCACAGAGAAATACACATATTGTCGATAACTCAATAGGGCACTTTCTAAATACCTCCGTCTTATTGTCCTTCAGACTTGATTTATTTTATTACTTACACCAACATCTTCATCGTGCCTTTTTCCTTTCCGAAAAGCAACTTGATAAAATTTATTGTTCTTTTTTATATTTTTGATTTTTAGTGGTGTCCCAAGAATCTCTTTTCTACTCTACTTAATCTATAACGTAGTTAATAATCCTAAATTATTGTAAGTAAATTAATTTATTGTTCCTAGGATGTAAAATTCTTAACCTTAAGGCAACAAATTATATGACATAAGTGGAAGTTGCGGGTATTGTTAATGTCATCACGGGTGAATGTGGTTTCATCGTTATACAGTATGTTCTTCTAAGTTAATGAAATTAATTTATCAAATATTTCAACTTTTAAGACGCTGTAACTCGAATAACCATAAAAATCGGACTACAACTTTTGCATTTTTTCGTCTCATATTTACGTGTAAAATACGACACTCCTGACGTTTGGTGCGATCCTCCCGACTCACCCTGTATTTTTGATTTTTTCAGTTTATCAAAATTTTTACAATATAGTTCTTTCATTGCCACATCACGGGCCACCTGGAAATTCCCGGTAGCCCGCCGGGCCAGTCCTGCCCTGATAATATGGATCGCAATGGTTTTCTAAATATAGCAATTTCCGGTCAATTTCTTCAATAGGAATGGTTACTTATACTCCCACTTATGAGGAAAGATCATGACAGCAAATGCTAATGTAAACTCGACGAAATGAATGAGTAATCCATAGATTTCCAAAATGTCGTTTCCGTCGTGTTTTCTCTTATAGGCAACGGTTGCTAACCCTCCTTCCGGATCTATTTATTCTCTGTCTATAATAGAACACAAAGTGTTAAGCGGTTATTACTGATCAGTTTCCTATTGGTTAATGAAACCCATTAATACACGATCGACGGAAAAGACAAATTAATAAACCCAAAATAAATACTTATACGCTTCGACATAGCCAAATAGTTAGTAGGTACCAAATAAAAGCCACTAGCAAAATTGCATATCGGTTGCATTTCTGATGTAGCGAATTGAATTTGGGATTTATACATTTCCACATTTCCAAATACTGAATAACATAGGTGCACACCAAGTTCACTATGACCATGAATCAATACTATACCTGATTGATTTTTTTGCAATATGAATAATGTTAATTTCTGTTTTCAAAGTTGGAACTAAACCAGCGAGGTCAACAAGTTATCTAATCATCTGGTCTAAAGCAACTATTTTAATTTTACCCAAAATTATAAAATATAGATATTAACGAGTGTTTTGTTAAATCTTAAAAAATAAATTATAACGTGAAACTATGACCAATCTTCGTATCTACATTTTGATCTTAGGTAAGTAGAAAATAAATCTATTGTTCCCTCACTAAAATATTAATTATTTTTGTTCATTTGACATAAGGCTAAACCTACGAGCAAGTCCAATATCATTAATTTTACAACAAATCTGTTTTTTCTTTAATTAAAGCTGTGAATTCTAGTTGCACACCATATTTTACTTTCCGATATCTTAAGGTATTATAGGAAAGTATTGTAATCAGGTCAAAAAAAGATTTGAGATAACACCGGATATATCTATTTTGAGGTCCCCCGAAACGATCTCGATCATTTTAAGAAAAAAGTCTGTGTGTGTATGTATACAGTTTTTCCAGGGAATCATTGCCGCTGTATGTAAAGATAAGACGACTTACATCGTCTCAAATTTAGCGTCATATTTCGCAGCGCCAACAAAGATATAATCCGTTCACTATTTATTTGCGCTGTGGTTGGCCATGAACTTTTGTTTTTTAGTTTGCCAAAATAAGTTGACTGACAGTTTGTGACAATATCAAAAAATGACAGACTACTATTAAAGGTAGGTTCATAACTCTTCACTCATACGTTTCCGTTGGTACGTTGGCTAATCGAAGCAAAGCATTTTTCAAATTCATCTGTCAAATTTTGAGAGTTATGAACCTATTTTAATACCATTGAATAAATAGCCGCTGCTCTAGAATACTTAACCTAACATATTTTTTTCTGATTTATACCGGGTGGAATCTGTCACCCTAACATGGTCAACCATAGCGCAAATAAATAGTGAACGGATAATAAATGCTATACTACGTATCAGATTGCGTGTTTTTACGAGCATTACCGACCGCCCGAGCGGCAAAGATCTACTGGAACAACTGTATGTGTGCGTGGATGTAATCCGTCACGAAATTTCTAAATGGCAGAATCGATTGACTTGAAATTTGGTATAGAGTCTTATCAGTTAACAACGGAGTGCTGAAGGGATTTTTCTTCAAAATCGGTCGGCTAGGGAGCGTGCAATTTAGAAAATTTAATTTTTTTTAATGGCAACATATAATTTTTTTGCATCATCCGGTAGAGAATTTTTTTCTCTATTCACCGATATGAAAATTTTTAACATTCTTTTATTTTTAAAAGAGTTTTTATGCAATCAAATATCTAATAATAATGAGGAATGGGACTACCACCGAATATTCCACTTTTTTTTGTAATAATAGGTAGAATTAAAAAAAAAAATTGTTACTTTTTAAAATTTTTGCTCTAACTTGTATATTAAGCCCAAAATAATTTTTTTAAACTCTTTGTGACGTCACTGAGAGTTTTGCAAATTGCGGCAACTATGTTGACTTAAAAGCAAAATTAATACAAATTCTAGTGTGTATAAAACAATTTTTCGAAAAATTTTGAAGTTTAGTTCTGTCAATGTCAGTATAACGTTTAAAACACATTGCTTTACGAATTACCTAAAGTTGTTTGTAATATCCATTTTTCGTGTTTAAAAAAATTTGTTCTTTTCAGAACTTGCATTTTTTCAAGAAAACGCCATAACTCAGCAATGGACAATCATAGGAAGAGGCTGTTGGTTAGATAATGAGTTTTTACAAACAATATGTTCTAAAAAATTTTCTATTAGAGCAATGGTTTTCTCACAAAATGAAATTTAAAAGAGTTATGTTTTCAAAAATAATATTAAGCAGGCAGATTGCTATGGTGAAAAAAAACATGCGCTCTGATGGACAAAAAACCGTTTTACTCCGAGACGAACTATGATAAAATTACAATAAAAATATGATTTTAAAGCTGAAGGCTTCAGCTTTCATTTCCATATCTTTTGAATTTATTTTTGTTACATCTTGTGGTAACTTGTTTTTTCCAATCCTCTGGTGGACCCCCCTCTTTTTCGTTTTTCTTTGGTTGCCAGCTCATAACTCCGCCGATGTCGGTCCCAAGTCCGAAGGAAGAAGAAGGAGAGGAATGAGTTACAACCTTGTAAAAAAACCTGAGTTCAGCTGACTCCGAAATCCGAATGATAACGCATAGTAAGGGTCTCTCTTGACGATTACCCGTGCAAACCAGTACCAAGTCTCAGGAGTTCATCTTTTGCACCAGAATCAGCATCCTAATTTACCTACTACAATATGTATTTAAAATTTTGACAAAAGTCGAAATATCTGCTGTGACACGATATATCAAACGCCCTGTATATATGTGCTCGTTTACACAATTAACTCTTTTGGAGGCATTATATAACTCTAAAAAGGCATAAAAAGTCGTTTTTTAGAATAGTTGGATGATACTGTTGAAATATCTCCACACCATTGGATATTGTCGAAATTTTTAACAAAATTTAATAGCTACTCCTGCAGCCCCAGGCAATCCTAAAGCGTTCTAATTTTTGTATATTACAGTATAAGCTATAATGTTTCATTTGCCTAAGCGATTGTTAAAAATGTACAGTACTCTTAATTTAGGAGGAATTTAAAGAAAAAATCGCCTATTTTTCTACTTCTTCAATGTATTCAATAGAAAAAGGAAACTTGAGATAATAAGTAAAATCTAACGAGTGTATCAAAAAGTAGACATATTTTCCTTCATAATGAGTTTTTAGTTTCTTCAATACCTTTAATATTGACCATTTTACAGCACTTTAAATCTAAATTTTTGTGAAAAATAAAATTTACCAAAAGTAAAGCAATATAAAATCACTATGCTTTTTTGAAATAAATATGTAATTAATTTCCCATGACATAACTTTGAAAAATAACTCATAAGGGAC
The DNA here is from genome assembly GCA_963924605.1 of Malthinus seriepunctatus. NCBI lineage: Eukaryota > Metazoa > Arthropoda > Insecta > Coleoptera > Cantharidae > Malthinus > Malthinus seriepunctatus. The sequence continues at coordinate 44,359,448 of OZ004600.1, forward strand.
AATATCCTTGGAGGAATTTTTTCTAAAATGATCCTTCCAACAAAATATCTTGAACTGTTTAAAAAATGGTACATGAAAAACTTCATTTGCTATTTAATTCCACAAGATGTAACAAAAATAAATTCAAAAGATATGGAAATGAAAGCTGAAGCCTTCAGCTTTAAAATCATATTTTTATTGTAATTTTATCATAGTTCGTCTCGGAGTAAAACGGTTTTTTGTCCATCAGAGCGCATGTTTTTTTTCACCACAGCAATCTGCCTGCTTAATATTATTTTTGAAAACATAACTCTTTTAAATTTCATTTTGTTGAGAAAACCATTGCTCTAATAGAAAATTTTTTAGAACATATTGTTTGTAAAAACTCATTATCTAACCAACAGCCTCTTCCTATGATTGTCCATTGCTGAGTTATGGCGTTTTCTTGAAAAAATGCAAGATGATGGCCATTTATTCAAAATTTAAGAGGGTTCCCCAAGGAGGATTTCTTGGGATTTTTCTGGGAAAATACAGGGGGACCTATATAGAAGGTATTTCAGAAAAAATTAGCTTTCTAATAATTAATTCCGTCTCGAGATAAATTAAAGTCGAAAATGCCTATACTATAAACAAACACGACAAAAAAAGTTCTGAAAAGAACTGATTTTTAAATACGAGGAAAACTTGCATAAATACTGAACAAATACGACAAAAAAAGTTCTGAAAAGAACAAATTTTTTTAAACACGAAAAATGGATATTACAAACAACTTTAGGTAATTCGTAAAGCAATGTGTTTTAAACGTTATACTGACATTGACAGAACTAAACTTCAAAATTTTTCGAAAAATTGTTTTATACACACTAGAATTTGTATTAATTTTGCTTTTAAGTCAACATAGTTGCCGCAATTTGCAAAACTCTCAGTGACGTCACAAAGAGTTTAAAAAAATTATTTTGGGCTTAATATACAAGTTAGAGCAAAAATTTTAAAAAGTAACAGTTTTTTTTTAATTCTACCTATTATTACAAAAAAAAGTGGAATATTCGGTGGTAGTCCCATTCCTCATTAGCAGCTCATGTTTCTGACAGTTGTCCAAAAATTTGACAGTTGTCAAAAAATTTGACATTTGTTAAAAAAATTTGACGTTAATTCTTTTTAATTCAGTGATTATAAAAATGTATAGTATTCTTTTGTTTTTTAAACTGTTTTGGTCTTGGAATAATCAACTCAATCGGAAAGTCTTGTGTTGACACAACAGATTTTTTTTTCTATTACTGAAACCATGATATTATGACATTTTGGTAAGAGCTAAGGTGTAACTTGAACTAAGTAAGATACAGGGTGAGTCTAAGCGAGCATCTATTATGTCTAAATCGAGCTGTTAATTTTAGAAAAAAACTGTTTAGTATTTTCAAAAGTATACAGGATATTTCTTTTAAGAGGTACTTCACCTAACTTTCATATTTTAAATAAAACACCCTATACAGGGTGTAACTACTCGACTCATCCAAAGATATAGGAGTTGTAGATCTCGAAAAAACTAACATTTTTTTTATTTCGCCATTTTGAATTTGGAGCCTCCTATTCGAGATAAAGTCGATATAAGGTTTTTTGTTTTTCTACTCCAGTTTATTTATTTTTAAGTTTCCTAAAAAAATAAAAATTTTGAAATCCTCGTAAATTTCTCTAAAACTTTTGTATTTAGCTCAATCTTCTATCTTCATTAATACCAAAATGGCGGCCAATTTAAAACTTTGACCTTGAAAATTTCAAAAATCGCACGGTGAATTTTCTAAAAAAGAATATGCGCTTATTCTACTCATCAAGATCTACATTTTAAGTTAAAAAAACTACTATAAATTTTTTATAGTTTAGGAGCTACAGGAGATTGAATTTAAACGATCAAATTCTAAAAGAGTGGTGTTTCTGTTTTTCCGTTTCTCTTTTGTTTTTCCTTCTCAGTTTTGATAATAATTGAATTTATTAGTTAATCATTAATATTCGAAAGTGATTTGTATTAATTATTAATAAAAACAATTTTTTGTAAAAAATGAAACTGTCTACTCTTCAAGAATTTATTGACATAAATTGACAGACAATCTTCTGTAGCTCCTAAACTATAAAAAATTTCTAGTAACTTTTTTGACTTAAAATGTAGATCTTGATGAGCAGAATAAGCGCATATTCTTTTTTAGAAAATTCACCGTCCGATTTTTGAAATTTTCAAGGTCAAAGTTTTAAATTGGCCGCCATTTTGATATTAATGAAGATAGAAGATTGTGCTAAATACAAAAGTTTTAGAGAAATTTACGAGGATTTCAAAACAATTTTAATTTTTTTAAAAAACTTAAAAATAAATAAACTGGAATAGAAAAACAAAAAAACTTATATCGACTGTATCTCGAATAGGAGGCTCCAAATTCAAAATGGCGAAATAAAAAAAATGTTAGTTTTTTCGAGATCTACAACTCCTATATCTTTGGATGAGTCGAGTAGTTACACCCTGTATATTTTTTGCATATTTGGATTTTTCGTAACGTTTAAAATCAATAATGTATATTGTATAAAGTCTTTTACTGCGTTCGTTATATGCATCCAGAGATAGATGAGAGCTGGAGGTAAGCTAGTAGATTACAAGTCACATGATCAACAAAGATAGTAGAGCGATACGTAATTAACGAACGGTTCTAGATCATTTGGATGTGGATTCTATATTCATGTTTACTTTTACACGTTACACAAATACATTATTTCACTATTTTCCATAATACTGATAATACCAAATAATGAGAGCACCGAACGAATCACAACGACATTAAACATGCATTAACTGGCATTAACCTTAAAAGGTTATATGTATGTTTCAAATCTGAAAGATCTCTCTAAAATATCGGAGCGAAAAGATCTACATCTAACTCCTCTACGTGCTCCACTTATGTATTTACCGAACGATCGTAGTTTTATTTGGACACGCCCATTTGCAAAATACCGAACGATTTAGAGGTAAAAGAGGATAAAAATGCATATAACGAACGCAGCATTTATGTACAGTACATATTACTAACTGTTCTGGAGATATTGCCACTTCTCAACCTACCTGTAGATATAAATCTTTTAAATCAAAGCTTCACAAGAAGTGAGTTCCGCCGCATTTTATAGTTAATAAAAAGTGCAATTTTTAGGAGCAATAAATTTTAGCAATGCTGATTATGTCTCTCCAGCTCACACAAGCTTTCAAAATATAAGTAGAAACAGAAGACAAACAAGCGGGTAAGTACAAGTGCAATTTAATTATATTTTAATTAAATTAATTATACATGTAGTGGAAGTTGCCAAATCCCAAAAAATCCACAAAATGGAAAATATGAAATTAGAGGAGACAACACAAATACTTATAAAGAAGGGGACTATGTACAAGAATTGATATTTGCTTTATATTTAAAATGTGAAGGAACTCGCATGCCATCACCACCAGAAACCATTGGTTATTTCTGTGTAAACGGCGTTTGGGAACCATCACCAGGCGTATGTTCTCGTTAGTGCGGCCACCATTTAAATTTCACATAAATAAAATTGAAACTATTTCTTCTAGGTACATGCAAGTCCCTATACAACACTGAAACGACGGAAGTTCAATGTTCATTTAATAATGTAGCTCTAAAAAGTTGTGAGAATCCAGTTGAGGGTACTGTAGCAAAATTTACTTGTGAACCATTTTACGAAGAAGCTAGTTTAGAAAATTATCCATACCGGTTTTGCGAAAATGGCGCATGGGATGGCACACCTCACTGTCTTCCAAGTGAGTTTATAAATAATTTCAAAGTTGAGGTCCTTCTCATTTTGAAGAGTAAATAAAAAAATCATTTATCTTTAGTTTGTGGTCAAAAACATCCTGTAGGACGTACTAATGTGATTAATGGAACAAATGCTAAATTGGGCGACTATCCTTGGCACGTTGGAGTTTATAATGCTCAGAAACAATATAGATGTGGAGGTGCTATTATAACACAACACATTATTTTATCTGGTAAGTTCTAAAAATGCTTCTATATATTCTAAATAATTAAATTGATTTTGTAGCTGCCCATTGTTTTACAAATCTTGGTAATGGCGAACTGTATCCTAAAGAAAATTATTTGATTGCAGTTGGTAAATATTATCGTAACTACCACGATTTTAGAGATGAGCACTATCAATATTCTACGGTAATGCTGATTTTCGAACACTTTAAGTTAGAAAATAATGTGACATTATAGATAGACTCTATTAACATTCCATCACGATACAAAGGATCTAAGTTTCAATACCAAGCTGATATTGCAGTAGTGATTTTAACAAAACAATTAATTTTATCAGAAGCCGTTCAACCAGTATGCGTAGATTGGGGTAATAAATTCGAAAATCAACAACTAATACCCAATAGCCACGGTGTTGTACGTATACCATAGTTATTATAACAATTTATTGTTAAAACTTTTTACTCACTATTTAGGTAACAGGTTGGGGATACACAATGGAAGGTCTAAATTTGTCAGACGAATTAAAAGAATTAACCATTCCATTCATAACGTTTGATCAATGTTATAAAAATGTGCCAAGAGCTTTTCAAACTTATTTACGTCCAGATAAAATCTGTGGAGGATATTTAAATATGGGTAAGCTGATTATTCTCATTAGATATTACTAATCTCTGAAATAATTTTTTTAAATTATTTTTGTTTAATTTAGGTACTAGCATATGTGAAGGTGATAGTGGTGGAGCATTAGTATTTCCTAAACGATCTACAGGAAGATATTTCATAAGAGGTATAGTTAGTACTTCTCCAGCCACATTAGAAAGACAATGCGATTCCAACCAGTATGGGTTATACACTTTAGTTTCCGAATATTTGGACTTCATAAATATTGTTCGTAGCGTACGCAGGTGGTATCTTAACAATTCAACCGCAATTTCTCTAGCTACAAATGTTTCTCCTTCTCATATACCATCTGTAACAGCTACTTCAACTAATGCATCTAGTTTAAAGTGCCGGTTTCCTCCATTGCCTGCTAATGGAGCATTTTGGATAGTAAGTACAAGGTATATTTCAAATTTGTGTGGTAATTGTGTAAGTAGGTATACTCAAAATTACAAAAATCTATAATTTCTTTTGTAATAAAAATGAGAACGTGAATCAATCCCATGAATACCTATTATTTGACACTATTTTCGGTTAACAAAACGCTTCCGGTTTGGAAGCATTTTTAAAAAAATTAAAACGGATATTAAATTAAAAATAATTAAAATATTAAAAATAAATAAAATATTAAAATTATTAACCCTAGCCGTTAACACCGTGAAGAAATTGTGCGTATATCACTCCGTGGGGTTGCAGGCGACCCAAGTTTAACATATGAAAAAAACCAAGAAAAACCAAGAAAAAAACTGCGAGAAGTACCAGCCGGGTCCAACGGACCCGAGTGTACATTAAACGCAATAATAATAGGTGTATTTTCATTTTTTTGAAGCTTTTTTTTAATTTTCGTTTTTATGCCTTTATTTTGTTTATAAGTTGATAAAAAAATTTGATAATTCAATTTCACCCTTCTTGAATTTCGCTTATTTCACTATCACTCTGAGTAATTATTTCTACTATTAATGCGGTTTACACGTAAAATGATACTGCTTTTTTGGTTAATGGAATAAAACTCGACACATAGTTTACTGGAACCATATAGGTTAATTTTTTCCAATGAGAATTAAAAAATATTCGATGGGGGCTGCTGTACACCCTCTTTAATAAGGGCTATACATGTATACATGGCGAATACCTCAGCTACGTTGCACTTTTTGTTAATAAATGAAATGAAACTCGATACATAATAGTTTACTGGAACCATATAGAGTAATTTTGTTCAATAAGACCAAATAAATATTCAAGGGGGCGCTGCATACCCCCTTTTTTCAAAATCTGATATTTACGGTACTTTCTTGTAAAAAGATCTGATATTGGCGGATATTGGCGGCATCTTATCGTGAAAAGTATTGTTACCCTACATTTTAAGGGTGTAGAATCGATCTGTGACCATTTGGAATCCATCTGAGCAACTCCATGGGCTTAAAATCACAATTTTTGCCTCTATAGTGCTGTTAAAAACAATCTTTCAAAAATTTTGAAATCATGCCAGTAAGGCATTGTTTATTAATATTTTTTTTGTCTCATCGTACAGAATATGGTTCCAGTAAATTATCTACCAAGTTTCATTTCATTAACCAAAGGGGCAGTATCATTTTACTGGACCCCTTTTAGAAGAAGATTTTTACAACGCCGAGGGGGAAAATAAGGGTTTTGCACCCAAGGGATGCTCAAATGAATTCAGTATGGTCACAGATCGATTAAGCAGCCCCGAAATATACGGATTCATCCAAAATACTCAAAAAAATAACGGCAATTCCATAAAATACAACGCATTTATATGTACGGGTCCGTCGGACCCGGCTGGTACGCGGCGCTGCTTTTTTTATTACATAGGGAAGGAAGTTGATTAAATGAAAAAAATTAGAAATAGTTATTCAAAATAAAAAGTTAGAAAAAGTCACAAAATAACAACTCATAATTTTCAAATTTGAATGAGAAAAACTGAATTGAAAGTGCGATTCGGGTCCGATGGACCCAGCTGGTACTCTAAGTGTTAAATAATAATTTTTAGGCCAATATAATCGATAATGCAATTATTAATTTTTTTTTAAACATTTCGTGAACTTTACTAATACAACAAAAAAAATTGCAGACAAAAATTGGAAATAAAGGACCTTAGAAAATAAAATAAAATATAGAGAAATAAACCTAAAAAAAATATTTTTCGATACTCAGTAAAAGTTGAAAAAAAAATAGTAAATTAATTAAAATTTGTTGTAATCATATTGTAAACTCTATAAATAGTGGCGTCGAATTACGGGAATTAATAGCTTGAAACTAAACTTTTGCTGATAGAAATGCTATGATTGAATAATGTTTAGAACAATGTCAGGAATAATGTGGTAAGTTTTGGACTTCGAACTCGCGCGGCGTCCTTCCGAAAAAAGCATTTCAAAGAATATTTACTCGTTTTTTTTGACCTTTTATTTAATTCCTCAACTTCTTAACATCGGATCGTAATAAAAAATTATGGGATTATGGGAAATTGACAGACGATGAATTCTAGACCAAAAATGTATAGTTTGGTTCAGTAGCTTTGGAAATAAAACTTCTTAAGCACCAAAAGCGAACCAAAAATTGTTTTATTCAGTGCATTGCAAAGAAATAACCAAAAATTCTTTTGTTCATGTAAAATATACTACTTGATGAGTAGAATGGACTTGCCAAAGTTGAGATCCTCAAGTGCAACCAAACAGCAAAAAATTGCCCAGGAAATCAAAATTTGTAAGGGTTGTCATTTAATGCGATCGCCATTAATAAAAATCTTTTTTTTATGAAAACATTCGTCTTTGAACGTACTATTTGCTTAAGGAAAAATTTTATAGTTTTTCGCTAATCTTAGTACACTTTTGACTCTTTTTTAGAAACGCACTTTTCTAAATCGCCAAGAATTTTGTCAATACTTGTTAAATAGAAAATTCATTATTTTAGTTTGATAGATCTGTTCAAAACCTTTGATTTCAAATAACAAAAATCCCGATTCATCAACTTGGAGGCCAAATATGGATATTTTTGTATTTAAACTTGCAGTGGTTAAACGGCTAACTGTTTTTAAATCGTTTTTGTCTCAACTGAAAGGCAAAACATTCTTTTGTTGATATATGATATCTAAGTATGTTATGCATCTTCTAATTCAACACCAGAATAAAAAGAAGAAGTCGGTAAATAAAATTAATCGTGCGTGCTTTGTAACTATAGAAATTAGACAAGAAACTATCGAAAATCCGGTCAAAATAGTAACAGCCATGGAGTTTCTTATATTAAATTTGACACTGACGCATAAAAGTACATCTAAATAAATTCAAAGTCAGGAGTGGGGGAGCGTGCCACCTGCAGTAGCAAATACAAAAATATCCAGAATTAGCCTCCAAGTTGATGAATCGGGAATTGTGTTTTTTGAAATCAAACGTATTTTAAAAGATCTATCAAGCTAAAATAATGAATCTTCTTTTTAACAAATATTTACCAAGTTCTTGGCAATTTAGAAAAGTGCGTTTCGAAAAAAGGGTCAAAAGTGAACTATGCAAGGCGATAATTTCTAAAATATTTCTTTCACAAAATAGTAGGTTCGAAAAGGAATGTTTTTTGAAAAAAATAGTAGATTATAAATCAAGAGAGTAAAATGCATGATTTTTACCCGAGGTGCGTTTGGACCCCGAGGGCGAAGCCCGAGGGCCCTACAAAGCGCTGAGGGGAAAAAGCATTACTCTCGAGGTGTATATACTATTTTTTGCACGACTCGACGATTTTAATTGAAAAAATTAAAAAAAATTTAATTGTCAATATGACATTTCTAATTTGCGAACACAAAAATCGTGCTGTTGTTGGATAGCAAACAAAAATAGATGTGGTTACCATTGACGACATAAATAAGAGTAGCCATATTGTTATTTGTAAATATCAAAAAATTGTGCTCGTATAAGCTAGTTTCCATAAGTTTTTAATATAAATTATATTGAAAAAATGTTTGATAAAAGTATTGAAGAAACTGCGGCAGAAATAGTGGTGGATTTATTGCCAGAAAAATCTCGGAAGATTTTCGAAAAGTGTTTCAAGGAGTTTTGTGATTGGTGCCTGATGAAAGAAGTAGATGAAATTCATAGAGAGAGTGTGTTACTAGTATATTTTGCCGAAAAGGCGAAGCATTTTAAGGCTTCCACACTCTGGTCACATTATTCAATGATAAAAGCCAGTTTTGGGGTCAAAAATAATATTGACATCAGCAAGTATTCAAGATTATTAGCATTTCTGAAAAGGCAAAATGTTGGATACCAGCCAAAAAAATCAAAAATTCTTGCTAAAGAGCAAATTGATCGATTCCTAAAAGAAGCTCCAGATGAAATGTTCTTAATGGCAAAGGTAAATTTAAAGAAAAATGCTATTTCAATTTAAAAATAAATTTCTACTATATTTTAGGTAGCAATGATTATGGGCATTGCTGGGGCTCTAAGATCGGATGAATTGGTAAAATTGAGCATTCATGATATCCAGGATTTGGGATCAACCATTTTGGTATCTGTAAACAATACCAAAAATCATGTGAATAGAGCATTTACGATAATCTCCAAAGAAAACTGTTCTATTGACTTCGTTGCCATTTGTAAAAAATATATGGCTCTGAGGAAAGAAAAAACAGAGCACACACGTTTTTTTGTGGGTTATAGAAATAACAAATGTTCCACACAGCCCGTAGGTAAAAACACTTTTGGAGGATTGCCTAAGCAAATAGCTAAATACCTCAAATTACCCGATTCAACTTCTTATACGGGCCACTGCTTTCGGCGCTCATCAACATCTTTACTGGCCGATACAGGTGCGGATATTAGCGCTATAAAACGTCATGGTGGATGGAAATCCAGTAATGTCGCAGAGGGATATGTTGTAAATTCATTAGCTAATAAGAAGATGATTGCAGAGAACATTCTTATAGGAAAAGATTCGGAAAAGGAAAACCAACCGTCAACTTTCAGCGGGTCAAATCAAATAGATATTGGTATTTCAAATAATAAAATTCATCAATTAACATCTTTGTTTAGTATTAGTGGTGGTTCTAATATTAATGTAAATATTAATATTAAATAAGGGTAATTCCACGTCAGATCGGCCACTTTTGACCCTTAGGTCTTCGGATTTTGACGAAATTTGGTGTGTCGGTTGCAAAATATGTTCAAGCTTAAGTGTACAAAGTGGTTTTGCGAAAAAAATATTTTTGACCTATCTACGGCCAAATTAATTTTTGAACTATTTTGAAAACATGAATACTTCAATAAATTATAACTCGCGATCTAAAAGAGATATATTTCTGCAAAATACGCCTATTTAAAGCGAAAGGAACGTACTATTTATTTTACTCATCGCTTTTTTAATTTAACGCCTTTTTGGTCAAACTGTTCCAGTGTCAAATGTTCAAGTCGAAGTTTCCAAAATACACCCTCTGCGATTTTTGCAATTTTTTGATATGTTGAGCCCTTATGACTTATGTTTAAGTGAAAAGATTCAAAACCGTGGGCACTCGTCAACTCTTGACGCTACACGGTGTTATAGAAGAATGGAAACAAAAACTTTTTGAGAAAAGATTGGTGATAGTAATTTTTCTTCAGAAATCGCTTTATTTTGGACCCGTTATTTTGGGAGAAAAATTTCAAGATCAGGAGCGTGCGGAAACAATGTCAAAATTACCTTTGTTCTTAGCAAAACTACTAATTTTGAAAATATCTTCGATCACATTGAAGATAGCAAAAAAATACATCTTAAATAATTTGTAATGTATAAAATTACCAAGAGAATGAGACTAGTCCGAGCCCAAACGGATAATTTGTCTATGCAGAAAAAAATAAAAACCGCGGAAAGTTGAGTAATGTTTAATCCCAGTATTAAAGTAATTTTCAAATCGAAGTTTCCAAAATACACCCACTTCGATTTTCGAAATTTTTTTATATGTTAAGCCCTTATGACTTAGGTTTAAGTAAAAAGATTTAAAACCGTGGGCACCGTCAACTCTTGATGCTACACAGCCTCAAGCCTCAGTGAGGGTTTTAGATTGAGGTGTGAGGGTTGACGCCGTGTAGCATCAAGAGTTGACGAGTGCCCACGGTTTTGAATGTTTTTAATTAAACCTAAGACATAAGGGCTCAACATATAAAAAAAATTTCGAAAATCGAAGAGGGTGTATTTTGGAAACTTCGACTTGAAAATTACATTAGTACTGGGATTAAACATTACTCAACTTTCCTCGGTTTTTATTTTTTTCTGCATATACAAATTATCCGTTTGGGCTCGGACTGGTCTCATTCTCTTGGTAATTTTATACATTACAAATTATTTAGGATGTATTTTTTTGCTATCTGCCATGTGATCGAAGATATTTTCAAAATTAGCAGTTTTGCTAAGAACAGAGGTAATTTTGACCCTGTTCCCGCACGCCCCTGATCTTGAAAATTTTCTCTCATAATAACGGGTCCAAAATAAAGTGATTCCTGAAAAAAAATTGCTATCCCCAATCTTTTTTCAAAAATTTTTTATTTCGGTTCTTCTACAATACCTTGTAGCGTCAAGAGTTGACGAGTGCCCACGGTTTTGAATCTTTTCACTTAAACATAAGTCATAAGGGATCAACATATCAAAAAATTTCAAAAATCGCAGAGGGTGTATTTTGGAAACTTCGACTTGAACATTTGACACTGGAACAGTTTGACCAAAAAGGCGTTAAATTAAAAAAGCGATGCGTAAAATAAGTAGTACGTTCCTTTAGCTTTAAATAGGCGTATTTTGCAGAAATATATCTCTTTTAGATCTCGAGTTATAAATTATTGAAGTATTCATGTTTTCAAAATAGTTCAAAAATTAATTTGACCGTAGATAGGTCAAAAATAATTTTTTCGCAAAACCACTTTGTACACTTAAGTTTGAACATATTTCCAACCGACACACCAAATTTCGTCAAAATCCGAAGACCTAAGGGTCAAAAGTGGCTGATCTGACGTGGAATTACCCATAAATAAGACGAAATATTCATAACTTGAGTTGGCTATGCTTTTTTTACCTAGGGAGAAAAAGACTCACTTTACTCCCTCAAATGAGGGAGTAAAATTGATCATTATATACGAGTCGTGCGAAAAAATTGTTTTTATTATGATCGCATTAAATGGCAATCCTTACAAGTTCTAACTTCCTATGCACTTTTTGGCTGTGTGGTTGCACTTGAGGATCTCAACTTTGGCAAATCCTTTCTACTCATCAAGTAGTATCTTTTACAAGAACAAAAGATTTTTAGATTACTTCTTTGCAATGCACTGAATAAAACAATTTTTGGTTCGCTTTTGGTGCTTAAGAAGTTTTATCTCCAAAACTACTGAACCAAACTATACATTTTTAGTCTAGAATTCATCGTCTGTCAATTTCCCATAATCGCATAATTTTTTATTACGATCCGATGTTTAGAAGTAGAGGAATTAAATAAAACGTCAAAGAAAACGGTTAAATGTTCTTTGAAATGCTTTTTTCGGAAGGACGCCGTGCGAGTTCGAAGTCCAAAACTTACCACATTATTGCTAACATTGTTCTAAACATTATTCAATCATAACATTTCTATCAACAAATGTTTAGTCTCAAACGGTATTTCGACCCCACTAAAATGTAAACAAAATTGCATATTTCGAAGTAAAAATATATATAAGGTGTTAGAGAAGAACAAAGAAAAATTCCACGATGCAACTCTATGGCACTAATATCAAATTAAAGGTATAAATAAATATTTAACGCAACCAAACTACAGGTATGTAAACTGATACTAAATACTCAAGAGTGAAGGTAGATAGACATGCCAATGCCTTTTTGGCATTGGTGCATGTTTAAGCCGAATTTTAAATAGAGCCGGGTCGCCGGTAACCCCAAGGTAGTATTCTAGGGTTAAAAACACCCTGTATATTTTTCAATGTTTTGAAAGCTCGTTAAATTAGCTTTTTGAAAATATAAAATAATGTATATTTTGAACTTCAATTTATGTCAAATTAAATTAGTATTTTAGACAGCTTATATCTAAAAATTCTGCTTACACGCAGAAGTCCCAGGTTCTATCCGGGACGGAAGAACTTTTTTTTTTAATTTGCCAATTTGTATTTTTGTATTACTTTAACCCCAGTTTTCATAATAAACTTAAGAGTCTTGGTAACTATGGCAACATGTAGAAATTCGTTATACCTTACAGGAGAAAGAAGAGGAGAAAACGTGGGTAAATGATTATGGTTATAAATAACTTTAACACACACGAAATAGTCCTATTTAGCCATTTCAGAGTTTTCTTGTTGCGATAATTTCCAAAAATATTTTAAGTTTAATTTAGTTTTATATTTTTTTAGGTTTGTGTACTTTATAGTTCTTCCGCTTGAATAGTTATTCTTTTTTTATAGCGACGAAACCCACAAACATTCATACCAAGCTGGTGACTTCACAGATCCGCGTGATCGTTTATATTTTAGTTGTAGTGGCAAACTGAGTGACCTGCTTGTTGCTTTAAAATACAAGTATTACTCAATTTGCAAAAATGGTAGTTGGGATCCTGAACTAAGTGACTGCCCGGGTAAGAAAATTAGAACCCACCATTTTACTGCAATTATTTTACACTTCCCCCTGTAGCATTTGTTTCTTATTTTATTATAAATAATTGCAAACTTAAAATGATTATTTTAGATTCACCCAATTTACATTTATTACCAACTAAAGAAGTCTGTGGAATATCTAAGTCGACAGAACATACTACAACTGAGAATTTTCTTACCGAAACTTCTTTAGCCGAATTTCCGTGGCTAGTTAGGGTACAAAGCACTACGAGTAAGTCTTATATTCTTTCCCATATTAAACAATTTATAATATAATTTTTAGAAACTCTTTGTGGAGGCATATTAATTAGTAATAGATATGTGTTAACTGTTGCACAGTGTCTTGAAAGTCGAGATGTTGATTATAATCTGTGAGTAATTGAGTATATTGGATATTAGTCAGTTCTAATTGGTAAAAATGTATAATTTATTAGTGTAAATGTTCGTTTGGGCGAACACAATTTCGATACAAATCCAGACTGTGTAAATGATGGAAACAGGACTATTTGTGCACCTAGTCCAATAGAGGTACCAATACTGGAAAAAATGATTTACGAAGGCTTTAATAATGAACGAAAGGATGGTGATATTGGTTTAATACGCTTGGAATGGGCAGTTCAGTTTACACGTAATCTTACACAACAGGAGAGTCCTATTAATAATAAGCTATTGTTATTATTTTAGCTTACATCAAACCAATTTGTTTACCAACATCGGCTAATTTAAGAAATAAAAATTTTGAAGACACTAATATGACACTAGCTGGTTGGGGAGATCCAACCCTTTTTAAGTTTAATAAAATCAAATCAAAATTAAGAGTAAGAAATTTTTATGTGTTAGCTAATTTAAATAGTAGAGTGCATTTGCTTCTCTATTATGACTTTAGTGGGGGGCTCGGGGTTACAACCTGAAAGCCAAACAGAATTAAAGAATGTATTTTTGTATTTACACCACTTTACTTTGGCACAAAAATCGAATTAGTTTTTGTAACATTAAATTTTTTTTAAAAATTCAAAAAATATAAATTACAGACGCTTATGGGAAGAAATAGTTTAAAACGCCGATTTCTCCGTTCTCCGCAATTTGAATATTTTGAAAATTCATGAAAAATTCAATTTTATAAAAACGAATTAGATTTTTGTGCCAAAATAAAGTCCAGGTTTATTTCTACTCGTCAGCTAGCTAACTCCATTTTTGACCAAAGTACCCTTCTGCCCAGGACGATTTTTGCTAGATTTCAGATTTTAAAATACAAAAATACATTCTTTAATGCTGTTTAGTTTGAGGATGTAACCCCGAGTCCTCACTAAAATGATTTTTAGGCGTTTGAAATTACGAAAAGCACTCTACTAAAAAGGGAAAAAAGTGAATCTTTGTGTGCTGTTCATTTGTTATTATTAAAACTTAGTAATCTGTTATAGTCGAATTTTTTAAAGACTATCCACACATGACTTAAAATATTCAATAAATAATTAATTTAATTATAAATTTTCTAAATAAATATTTAATAATAATTAACAATAAATGAATTAACTAAATTAAATAATTAAACTCACGAAATAAGTCGTTTTCATCTTTATTTATACATATAAAGGTGGTCACGTGTCGGTAGTCTTTAAAAAATTGGAGTATATCATGCATGATGACATATAGAGAGACAGGGGTGGCGCAAGGCGGTAAGCAAGGTATGCGTCGCATAGGGGTGCAACAGGTTAGAAGCGCAATATGTTGAGGGCGACGCAAGGTAGCCTCATTACAAATATTTTATAAAATTGATAATGATAACAAAAGGAGCAAAATATTTAAAATTTGCATTTGCACTTATATCAAAATAATTTCTTTCAAATTAAAAAAAAATAGAATAAAAACAATAGCAGTGACCTCAGAAGAGTCAAGTTAGACGAGTTTTTAATCGGCTGAATTTTAATCGGCTGAAACTACGCAAAATATCCAAAAATAAAGGTATAATCCATTTTTTTATTATAAAGTAATCGAAGTCTCTATGCTGAGACTAGAATTTATTGAAAGCATCTGATATCTGATTAGTTACAAGAATAACTTTTATCCACGATCGTCCAATAATACCTTCATTACTACATGATTTTTGACCAGTAATGTGTGTCATTACTCACCACTTCATTTCACCGGAAATGAAGTAAACTTTTGATTTTTAAATGGAACACCATATATATTTTTATATTTTTGAATTCTGCATTAAATTTTGAACACATTTCCATAAAAAAAATTTTTAAAACAAATAATTTTTTTTTTCAAAAAATACCCGTATATTCAATGTATATTTGGTTTATAATGTTTACAGTTGTGGATAAAGTATAGTATCCTACTCGTGGGTAATGCTCATTACCCGCTCGTTGGATAATATACTATTATTATACATATTTTCAATGTTCTTTAGGTTGCAGTAACATCGAATACCCAATGTGCAACTACGTACAACAGATCAGTAGTAATAAACTTCGAACGTATCTGTACAGGAAGAATTCAAGATTTGTGGGAAAGATCTAATGGTAGTGTATTGATGAAATTTGAACAAGATGGAGATAGATCTAATTGGTATGCTTTTGGACTCTTGTATACTGGTTTTGGTAGTAAAATAGAAATAAATCTGAATGTTTACACTCGAATAACAAGCTACATTCCTTGGATTCTGAGTAACCTACAACCATAAAATAAATTTTGCAAAATTATACAGGCTGAATCTGAAATATGTAGCATAACGTATACAAGTGATTCTCCATGTTAGAATAAGACGATATAGCTGAACATGTCTTTATGGTACATATTTCAGATTCAATCCATATTTTTCTTATTAGATTACTCTTTAAAATAAACTTTTATAAACATATACTTTTTGAGTGTAATTCCTTTAGTAACTGGTCTGACTATTAACGCTCTTTAAAATGTGTTGGGTAATTTTAGTTGGCTACTACAAGTTAGGTTGGGTATTATCACCTTTAGTCGAACTGCTAGTCAACTTGACCAATAGTTGACAACCGGTTTTTTGCATACAATTTCTACAACAAACCAGTTTTCAACTATTAGTTAAGCGTTGACTAGCAGTTGACTAGAGGTGATAATACCCGGCCTTAGTGTTATTGTTTGATCAAATAGTACAGTTTCCAGAGCTTTCAACCTACAGACACTACAAAAATTACTAAAATCTTTAAATTAGACACAAAACGCGTTACCAATCCCAGGAGTGTGCAACATGGGGTTAATGTGCCCCCAACATTTAAAAAATACTAACTCGAAAAGTAATAGGAGTATCGAAATTCGGCAAGCAATTTAATAGAGAGGGGAATTTTGAACAATTTATGAATCTATGAATTTTTCTGTACAGAAAAAACTTTTACTAGCATTTTTTTTAAATTTATTGGACGTTTGAGAAAAAAATTCATGTTTTATACGGAGTGAAATTTATTTTGCTCTTTGCAACTTTTCCTCCTTATAAAGTATAACTATTGCAGAAAAATGCGATAAAAGACAAATAGGTACGGATGAACTGTTCGAACTCTAGAAATTCGCAATTTCAAGTGTCCCAACTTAGCAGTTGTTGTAAAACAAGTGCTTTTACTATTTTGCAATAATTTATTTTAAAAATTCTTAAAAATCGTGTTAGCGAATTTTATTGGTTACATTCTTATGTCGGCTATACAGTTTGACACCTTAATAATTTTGACAGTTTGACATTTATTCATGCACTATATTTTGTTTTGTTACAGAAAATAAAAAAAAAATAAATTTTAGTTTTATCGCGTGTGACTACGCTTTTATTTAACTCTGTTATAACTAAAAGTTTCCATGAATAGTTGCAGTTAGCAATACCATTAGGGATTATGCAATTCGCCAATTCACTTTGTTTACAAACAAATATAATTAAATGAGAATTAATTAAATCACTGTTAGTTTAAAGTTAACAGCACTTGTTAATACCACATCACACGATTAAAAAATAAGTAATAGGAACTGCTTTAACACACTGTACTACTTTTGGCGAGTGCCATTTATTAGCAACGACAAATTTTAATTGGTGTAACTGGTAGTTTATCACTACATTTCGTTAATAGAAAAGTTGGTAAATACAGATGAAACATTTTATTCCCAAATAACATTACTTAGGGCCGAAACTTTCAGTCTCAGTTAGAGATAAACGTGATTACAAGTAGTCTCTTATTAAACGTTAAAATTTTTTAACCGAGATTGAAAGTACCGACCCTTAGTCTGTAAAATCGTTTCAAATATTTACAGCGTCAGCCTTTAGTCAGAATATTCAAATATAGGTATACTACGCAATACGCATGCACGCACAGCCCAAATTAAATATTTCAGGTTGAACGAGATCCTTTCTAATCAAGTGTGTACTGGGTCTAAAATAGACTACAAACTAACATGTAAGTCCACTTGTGAATAAGAAGATGAGTTAGAACCACCTAACTGATGGAGGAACACGTTCTATCTGTATTAAGCACAACAAACCGACGAAACTTTAAGTAAATGCTAAATATACAGAAAATCGTACAAATTTAATGGTTGAGCCTGTATTATCTTTTGAACATAAAAACAAGTTATATATACCTCTTTTTTTGATGTCTTCTTACCGAAGGAGTTCTTCTCCATGCCAAAATCCTCGCTCCGTTACTCGCACACACTCAGTTTAAAACGAATCGAACGAATAATTAATTACTATTGAACACTACACACTTATGAGTCCATGCACTTATTTTAAGAGCAAAAAACGAATAACAAATTATTAAAACTTCCATCAAGCTTCCAAAATCGGACTCGATTTTAATAACACGTGCCCGAAAATTTGAACTCATTTCCGAAAAAACCGTTTAATTATTATTAAATAAAAATGCAGTTCTGATTTTTACGGCACCCAATGGAAATGACCTGAAAATAGAAATTAATATTATTTTTACATCTTAATTTTATTCATTATTATAGTAGAGATACCTCGACCACATGGATTAATCGAGATGTCCGAAGCTAGTGTTGTAATGGATTTAGATGACACAAATTAAGCGATGATGTCCAGATCTAGTCTTTTTCAAAAAGGCCACTAGATAGGCAGAAAGAGATGGAAATTAGAAAGTGAAAAATGGGGAGATACCGGTAGAAGACTCACTTGTTACTCAACTTTCTTAACATGTTTCTTCGTCCAGCGACACGTTCTGAAAATAGAAATTTGAATGAGTTATTATTTTTAGCTCTTTATTTCTTCCCCTATTTTATAAGGAAGCTCAGGGAAAATTTAAATAAAAAAAAGAGAACGCCAAGTAATTAATAGTGTCACACCTGGCAAGTAAAAAAAAATTGAGGACCATAAATGAGCAAAATCCTTTTAGATTGAGACGTTCATGTATTGCCGAAGGATTTGCTTTGCGAAACCCAGAGTTAAACTAGCTTCATTTGACCACTTAACCCTTTCATCTTTATCGTTATTTTCGTAAATAATTAAAAAAAATTCTTGGATGATAAAGTTAATAAAAGTTTATATTTTTGTTGTTATTCATAGTTAGGTTAGGTCAGATTCGGTTAGGTTAGGTTAGGTTATGAGATAAAACCTCTCGTTTAATGATAAACTTAAACGTAGTAATACAAAAACTTTAGCCCCCTCGGCAGTTACTAACCTGATAAATTGATCAGCCCGACCATAGATGCTGATTGTAACGGAATGCGCGAATTTACTTTTTTACTTTTTTTTGCAAATTTGTATTATTTTCTTAAACAGCAATTTTTCTATATTAAACCCATCTGTAACTGTGCAAATAAACGATATTTCCATAAATAAGGGGTGTTTTAGAAACTGACTGTAGATGAAGTTTTTTTGGGATCAGAAGGAAATGAGCGAACGTGTGAATACAGTAATTATTGTTATTGTTGTTATACTATGGCTCTAAAACTGAAATAATAATAAAATTAATACAGAGCTGCCAACTTTGAAAACATTTGAAAGTCAGGGCTAGTCAAATATTTAAAAATTTACCAAAAAATTCCCAAACAATATCGTGATTGTCGTTGGTATTTCGAGCCATAAGTAGGTATACTATGTCTAATTGCTAAAATCAAATTCATTACCATTATGAACAACAGAACAACAACAGATGATGATGGTAATTAAGAGGATAGAGAAAATTTAATGAATCCAAATAGTTAGATACAATTTCTATATTGTCGACTCTTTGGGATTCGGAGAATTACATTGTTATTTTAATTATAAAAGCTTTTAGTTGGATTAACAATTTTGTCTGTATCCTTTTGTTGCTTATTATAATAATTATTCATTTGTTCTTATATGCCATAATTTGTTGCATTACTTTTTTCAATCTAGATTTATGGATTATACATATAACAGGCTTAATTCTTTTCTTTTTATCCATCAAAATCTCGATTATCCTAAGAGTCTAAATCGAGGAAGCAGTAGGTACCCAACTAGCATTTTTTGGTAAAAGTTACGTTATTGCGACTATTTTAGTAACTTTGAAGGTGACTGTTACTTACCATTGTTACGGAATAGCGACTACACTACGACGTAGATTTACCCAATTTGGGGAAAATTTTCTGGTAATATTAACGTTATCACGTAGTAATAAATCCTTGGTTAGTTACGTTTTTACAACGTTAGGATGACTCCATAGTCCACTGCCTTAGCGACATAAAAGATCCGAAAGGTTCACTTCCGGAAACCAGCACCAACTTTTAGTATGTTATTAGGCATGTTATCCTGATTATAAAAGTGCCGGGAGACACTCTCTAAAGTGTCAAGGTCAGGAGTTATAGGGTCATCAAGATGGCCGCCGCCGCAATTTTGGAATTTCGAATAACTCCAAACCGGCATAACGTATTTGCTTTTTTTTGGTGTCATATAAAAGCTTATTAAATTTACTACAAATAATGTTTGATAACTAATGTGCGTAAGTATTACAGGTAGCCAGATATTTTAAGATAAGCGTAATTTTTATTATTAATTTGTTAGTATTTGTTGAATATCAAGCTAACCAATAACTTTACGTAAATATGACCTATATTAAATATTATTTATGCGTTATTGAGCTTTCTAATGAATTTTAAAAAATTAAGATCTGACCCAAAATAGCTGAGTTACGCTTATTTGTTGTTTGCGCCGCGTCGCCTTGCTGATGTTATTACTGAGGTAGTCAGCCGTTAAGTACCTATGCTGCTCTTGAAATTACTTGCAAACTTGTTAATCCATAGGCATAATGTGTTTGATACCATCAGACAGTTCTCCATATTGTAATATACAAAATAGGGTAATATTTTAAATATTATAAAAAAAATGTAGTTATACACCTAATTCTGTTGTTACATGTTGGTAGATTGTTTTTTTTTAAATCTGTACCCATGTGTAAAATTCGTGTAAAAAATATAGAACAATATTAAGGAGAAATTGGAGAATAATGCAAAATTCTAAATTAGTCAATCACATTAATTCTGTAGCGCTCTCCAAGACCAGACGCAGGGAAACAATGCAGACCTCTTCCTCTGAATTCAGAGATCTGCCACAATATAAATATTATTATTTCAGCTTTAAAAAAGTTAAATTCAGAGCAAACTCCAGTTATAAATGCAGGCCTACACCATTGCAAAACAGATCCAGTTGTAGTATGTAGAAAACTAGACAAATTATGTTCCATGCTAGGGTCACTATATTGAAATGGTTGTGATATCACTGATAGTGGTTTGAAAACAGTGGCTGGATTAACAACTAGTGGAAGCTGCCGTAACTACAACAGGTAGAGCAGAAAGCATTCTCACATCTCACATCATCACATGTACAGAAAAGCCGATACGCAGGTAAGCATTGCAGCTCTTAACATACTGCTAGAGAAGAGGCATTTCTTGCTGAAAGCGACAGGCAGACAGGGAATTTTTTGCAGTGGTTCGAATGAAATCAAAAAGAATCAGTCCAGTTCAAATACTGAACAACTGGCTTAGAAACCAGCTCCTCTTGCTCGTACGAAGTATACACATTTCGATATTTCCGCTTTTGTTTGTAAGTTCTCTACAAAGCATATTTCTTTGGATGTTTCAATGGGGGTTCACTGTTATGAATTTGTATACAGACTGTCGATGATTGACATTAACTGCCTGTAATTGCTAAATTTTTGTACATTAACTGCCGAAAGTCGATGACCTCTCGGGATGTTCATTCTTGAACTAACTAAGTACGCTGTGGTTGTCTTTAGTTGTACACGACCTCTAAAAGTTCCCAAATGTAGCGAGCCAGGACCGATGTGGAGAAATTTTTTGTCATGAAAATCATTACAAAAATTTGGTGCTGAAAATGCAAATTGTTGGTAAAGTTATAATTTGCACCTGTAAAAACAAGGTTCTAACTTCAATTAAAACCGAAAAAGTAGTGTCTTCTTCACATGAAGAAGCTGATGGTAGGTTGTTACTTACACACTGTAGATGCTCCAGAAAATGGCCACTCAAACCAATTTACCAAAAACAGTAAATTCTGATGAGTTATTAATAGCGCTCTTTGCATTTTCACAAATACCTGGCTTGGTAGAACTGTTTGCAAAGCTGTCCCGTGGAATGTCTGAATTATTATCGTTGTTCCACGTGTTCAATGGTTGTAATACCGTTTTGTCGTTTTGTGGTATCAATAAGAAGAACGCATAGAAAACGTGGAACTTTTTCAAGGAGGTTGATGGATGATGGACCTTCTAGAAATATTGTTCTGGAGCAATCACTGTTATAACAGTAAAGAGTTTGCTCTATAGTGCTGTAATTATAACGAATATTGCAAGAAGCGTTTTATTCACAAAGACTAACATAACAATTGCAATTGCAATTATCGTCTACCCAAGAGACTCCCCTTCAGCATTTGAAATTAATTATGTTACAAACCAGGATATGTGGCGAAATTAACCCTCTGCTGCTAGATCCACGCGGTTGGGGTTGGCAAAAGAACATCGACTTATTTACTAGTTGTGGGAAGACTATTCGGTATTACCGATGTGAACCTAAATTGGCACGAAAATGTGCACAAGAAGTATTTGTACTATTGTACTATCCTCTGCGCCTGCAAAGGTCCAAAATGAAACCACAATGATACGAATATATTAGAATTTCTACAAATTATAATTTTCTCTGCAAACGTCAAAAAAGGTCGACTTTGTGTGACTCAATGGTGGAGTTTAACTTTCCCGCCTCGGGAGGAAAAGCTCTCAGACAAAGTACTTTTCTCTGTCTAGGACCTAGGCAGACAAAGTAAATCTTAACTCAACATAATTTTTATTTTATAACGTAAAAAATATTTTCTAAGCTTTTGTAATTAAAAAATGTTTATGTTTTTAAAGTTTTTCTTTATAATTTGTTCGTTGCGTTTAATAATTACTAGCCTTTTTTTACAAGTTAAAATTAATTTTAAAAAATATTTGAAAATTGAACTACAAGTAATTGACAGAAGATGGCAGTTTTTCAAAATTCAAAATTTTTAGTTTTACGTTTGAGAAAAAAAATAAAATGTTTTATACGGAATGAAAGTAGTTTTGTGTAACTCGCTTGTATTGCCAGACTAGTTCGTTACGCTCGCTCTAAGCCTAAGCCAAACACAGCCTTGCCACACAAAACAGTACTTTCTCTCCTAATAAAACAAAATACAAATTGTGTAGGGAGGGTGTGCTTAAATATTTCAAAAATGTTTATTTAGTTTTATTATCAAATTATTAGAATTATGTACTACTGTTTTAGTCTTTTTTATGGCTATTTCAGCGAACGATTCTCCATGTAATTTAAAGAGCAGCACACATACGTACTAAGCGGCCCGCTATACCTTAGTGATAACATCAGCAAGGCGACGCGGCGCAAACAACAAATAAGCGTAACTCAGCTATTTTGGGTCAGATCTTAATTTTTCAAAATTTATTAGAAAGCTGAATAACGCACAAATAATATTTAATAGAAGAGGTATTTACGTAAATTTATTGGTTAACTGGATATTTAACAAATACTAGAAAATTAATAATAAAAATTACGCTTATCTTAAAATATCTGGCTACCTGTAATACTTACGCACATTAGTTATCAAACATTATTTGTAGTAAATTTAATAAGCTTTTATATGACACCAAAAAAAAGCAAGTACGTTATGCCGTTCTGGAGTTATTCGAAATTCCCAAATTGCGGCGGCGGCCATCTTGATGACCTTATAACTCCTGACCTTGACACTTTAGAGAGTGTCTCCCGGCACTTTTATAGTTAGGATAACATGCCTAATAACATACTAAAAGTTGGTGCTGGTTTCCGGAAGTGAACCTTTTTTTCGCTAAGGCAGTGGACTACCACGGCAACGTGACTATAACGTTATTAAGTCTTTGATCTAACCTCCCCAATTTGCCTTTGAACAGCGCGTTCTAGTATAGGAATTTATATTATTTGAATAAATAGATAACATGTTAAGTTGGTTGGATTGTAACATTTAATAGGTATTACTATATTTAATTTTAGATACCTACATTAAAAGACTTGAAATTATTCTTTCATCGGCCTAAAAATACAAACGCTTTAAACAATATAGGCAAATAACATGGTCTTAGAACTATAAAATATAATGCCCTCTCCAAATTTTTGGTTTTTGACAAAAAAGGTCCTTAAATATTTTTTTCAAATTTTATTTTTGGCGTTTATCTCATTTTTTTAAAATTAATGTTGGTATTTACGATAATTATTATTCATTTTTTTAAGATATAAATGGCCAACTAGGCCAAAAAAATGTTTTCAAAATATTGTTTAGCTTTTTCATAATGGCGTGCAATGGCGTGACAACGTTTAAGCATTTTAATGTAGAAGTTACTTTAAAGTACTCTTTCAAAAGTAATGGTAACGTCGAGCTTTCTTGTAATTTGGATTTCCATTTATTCTACTCTAAAGTAACACGGAAAGTATTATTGACGTTGCGGTTACCTTACAAAATACTGCATAGTTTTTTAACTATACAGTGCAAATCTTAATAGTTTTTATTACGTCGCCATTACTATAACGTTGTCTTTGTGGTTTCTAAAACTCTAAAGTAATATGCATGAGTAACAATGTAGTTTAAAATTCTACTTAATATTACTTAGAAGTAATATTACTGTATAGTGGTAAATCTAATTACAATAACGTGTTTTAAACTTCAAAAAATTACTTTTTAGTAATATGTACTATGTCGTTGTAATTTTGGTAATATAGACGTCGCATTTACTGAGCTAAAGTTAAAATTGCTAAAACCAGAAGTAACTGCGACTATAATGCTGCTTGGGTATTGTTTTAATAATGTGGAGTGAACAAGGGTTTTATTGCGAAGAACCCACGCCTTGAACGAATTTTTGACGAAATTATTTTTATTTAGTTTTAAATATCCTAATGATCAACGTTTATATTGTTAAAAAGTGTGCATTTGCCTCATCATCTTTTTAAACCACTTCTTGTGAATTCAATTTTCAAAATCATAAAACTTAGCTGAAAAAGAATTTATATTTTATAATTTTGGGTGCAAATGCTTACACGTTTGATAATTAGTAACTAAGCAATAAGTTTAGGGAAAAAAAATTTCAAAAAGACATGATGAAATTCTTATTAACATTTACTTAACAGTAACTAATGCAGCAGTTCTAGGCATCTTAAAAACTTCAAATTTGGTAGGTACGAATGTATATCATGTTCTCAAGATTTATAAAAAAAGTCTTCAAGTCCTGAAAACCCTCTAGGGGGTGATTGAAGAGGGAGGGGGATGCCCCCTTACTTTTTAGATGAAATAAGACCTTTCTAGGGATCCTTAGAGTGTAATGTACAATGACACCAAATTTCAAGTTCTTAGGATGCTTAAAAGTGCTTGTGACTCAAAGTAACAAAATCACAAGAATTGGTTAAAAAGATGATGAGGCAAATGAACACTTTTTTACAGTATAAACTTTGATCTTTAGGGTATTTAGAACTCAATAGAAAAGGTTTCATTAAAATTCAATCAGTTGAGAGAGTTGAGAGAGAATTCAGAGTTGGTTCTTCTCAGTATTATTATTTTTCAGCTAATTCCTGTTACCTTGAGTCACAAGCATTTTTAAGCATCCTAGGAACTTGGAATTTGGTGTCGTTGTAGAACACATTCTAAAGATCTCTAGATAGGTCTGATTTCCTTTAATAAAAAAGAGCCCTTTCCCCTTAATTTGTCCTCCGAGGGGTTTTCAGGATTTGAAAATATTTGAAAAAATTATTTACTGATGAAACAACAAGCAGAGTTTAATGAGCGTCTTCTTATTTTTCGTGTTCCCAAAAGTAGAGCCTCTTTATCACTATTCATAAACAGGAATGCTCATTGATTCTGAAGAATCGGTTCTCTCCTCCAGAAATGTTGCTTTTACGTTTAGCTATGTACTGTGTAGTAACAGGCCCGAGTATACTTTTTCTCCATAAATACAAATCTCCAAGTTGGCTACTAAAAAAAATACATCTTCAGGCTTTTGAAATTTCACAGGCGGTCATGGTTCGCCGATAGAACGCGATCGAAATCTTTCCCACCCTTTCAAAATAGTAAAACGTTAACATCGAAATAAGAAGTCAAAATAATTCAACGGATATTGTTATTTATTTTAGAAGTTCCACTTTAAAATTACAAACCGCCATCCGTATATGGAGCAAATTAGAAAATTATCAACTCTCAATAGTCTCGAAGACTATAACTTAATTTAGAAAATTGAATCGATTATTCTTTTCTCATTTTAATTCCATACAATTATTCGTTAATTTTCCTTTATTTTCCTTTTGTTGAACAAAAATTTTTACTTGTACCTACTAATTAAAGTTCATCTTTAACAGCTTCAGGGTGAATGTGTACGAGTTAAGAAGGTTTACATTATCTCTTTACTAACGGAGATGTTACATATAGTAGAACATCATTGGAGTAGCTTTTAATCCAACACTGCTAAATCTTATCAGATTTTCCACAGAAGCACTCAGATTTCATTGAATGT
The DNA here is from genome assembly GCA_963924605.1 of Malthinus seriepunctatus. Taxonomy (NCBI): domain Eukaryota; kingdom Metazoa; phylum Arthropoda; class Insecta; order Coleoptera; family Cantharidae; genus Malthinus; species Malthinus seriepunctatus. The sequence continues at coordinate 44,385,710 of OZ004600.1, forward strand.
AAACGCAAACACACACAATTTAATTTGATGCCCATAAAAAAAATAAATGACAATTTCGAGTAACTTAGGGGGTTAACACAAAACGAAGGTGTATTACATAGGGTGTTTTAATAATTTAATCATAAATTGTCGTGCGTGATTTAAAGTTGTAATATAAAGACTTAAGTTGACTTTTAGACTAAATTTGTAAGACGAGTATAGGCTTAGCGCTACCCTTACATAATAAATCTGTTTAAATTATAATTCTAATCTAAGTAATGACGCAACTTTCCATTAAATTGTTACAATCGTCTTGACATAATTTATTATTTACAACATGAAATTGAAGCAAAAAATTGCAACCCTATTTATAGCACGATTTTTCAATTAAGTAGGTATTCTACAAAACAAATGTTTGTCTGCTTTGGTTAAATTGTATAAGTGTGGGGTATTCTTTGTTATTTTGGTAGCAGTAAAGAATTCTCAGGGCCTACAAATTTCTTTGTAATATGCATTGTAGCTCTATATCTTCAAAATTAAAGGGGTTGAAAAAATAATGAACCATGAGCTTTTATCATTACCCACCCAAAGTTAATAGTTAACAGCATCTTAGTTTTAGGGCTTCTGGACCGTGTAAGATGAACAAGCGACAATGCTCCCTTTCAAAAATCTTGAAGTTCATACAATAACGTTGGGATCGTTCCAGTAATTAATGGAAGAACAAATCCTCTAGATACAGGTACAATGCACCCGATTACGTAACGCTTCACTTGCGAGATTTCTCGCGGGAAATGAGCGTTTCTCGTCTCGCATCTTCCAATTTTTTGTGAGGCAAAAATGAGAAATTCTTGCAATTTTGCTAGACTTGCGTGAAGCCCCTAAGCTCCATTTGCAAAATTTCTCGAGAGAAATGAGCGTTTCTGGTCTCGCATCTCGCAATGTTTTGCGAGGCTAACTATACTTCAATCTCACAATTCGAGATAGTGACTCATCCTAATATGTGTTCACAAAATTTAGCTAGCTATAGCGCGGCTTCTATTGAGATAGATGCAGAAAACACGTGCCGCTTTAATAGAATAACGTACTTTACTATAATTTGACAGAAGCTGACAGAAGCTTAGTAGTAGAAGTGGATCCGAGTACGAACGATTGTTCATAATGCTGTACCGAAAAATCTCGATGTAATCTCGTCTTTATTCTATAAATGACATAACTGTCTACATTTGTGAAACTCAACTATAACTATGTGGATTAAGTGGATCAAGACCTTTAGTTCACAAGGTCGATTGATTTAAATTGTTTAAATATTGCAATTGTTTATCTGTGGTGCCTACCGTAGCTACAGTAACTGTCTTATTGATACTACTTTTGAATTTCAATTACCAGAAGCATCGTGTGTATTTGGTTGCCTATTTTTAGGGGATATAAAGATAAAAATAACGGATGTGGCCATACTAGGAACGCCCAAAAACAATTAGAGATTATTGAAGTTTTGACATTCAAAAAATCATAACTCCGAATCCGCATCATACAAGTCTTTAAAAATTTAAAGTTAGATAGAGAATTACGTAATTACGTTGTCTATAACATATCTAAATCTGTATAAATCGGCCGGACCAGTTTTTGAGAAAATCCATTTCAAAATTTTGTCCTACTTTGGGCCCTTAAAGTTAGACAATTTTGAAAAAATTTTTAAAATAGACTTATTTAGGACGAAAGCCCAATATTTTGGCTGTGAAATGCCGTTTTGAAATTTTTGTAATAATAATTACCGGCCAAGGTATATGGGAAAAACCACAAAATGGGACAATCGTTCTATTGGCCGCCATTTATAATAAAAAAAATTGAAACTTTTTTTTAATTGGGGCTCAGATGTACTATCTTATAGCCAAGTAAATATGAATTTGGCCTGAATAAATGTACATACATACAGACATTTTGGTTCACAAAATTGAAAATTTTTTTTGCATTTTTGGAATCAGGGAGACTCAAAACGGCGAGAAATGGAAAAAAAAATTTTAATATTATTATTATTTTTTTGTCTCGATTATAACAACTTTCTTTTGGATTGGAAAAAGTTAAATAAATTAAAACTAATGATCCAAAATTCACTCTGAGGCTCTGGGCCCTCCTATTATGTACACAATTGGAGGAAAATGTCTGTAATACTCTAATTATTACAAAGTTATTAGTATTTTAAATCTCTTATCAAAAACATTACATGGTATAAAGTTTGCTAATTAAAATTGTCAGATTAAAATTTGAAATATATGAAAAGCTCGTGAAACGACCATTTTCATAATGGAAATTATGACGATTGTGTTGCGGATAATGCGTAAAAGTTAAATTTTAAGGTGAAATTAAATATAAACATTTTAAATTAAATTAATAGACATTATTTTCACAAAATTAAATTAGCTTTATTGTGTTTTGTTATTTTTGATGATATTTATGTGGTTTTTAAATAAAAATTTAAATTGAAATCTAAATAATTACTATTGTTATTACGATTAAAAATTAAATTCTTGTTGTGGCGAAATTTACAATTGAAGATTACACAAATTTCTCCCTAAAGATGAATTTATGTAATTAAATTTTATTATTTAACAAGCCTAATAACTAGAGCAAAACAGTTTTATAATTTTTGTTTTAAACTATTTTACAAAACTTGGCATTATATACTTCAATTACCTGCAAGTGCAAGGATTAAAACTTATATTTGCTTTCACGAAAAACTTATTATAACATTTCAGAAAACAAAACGAAGTTTAATGTTTTATAATCAAACAGAATCTATTTCAAATATAATAAAATGTGTCTCGAGCTTTAGCACAACGACGACTGGGATCTTCAATGTTTAAATAAGTACTAAGTTTCGATATAATTGGAACATCTTATCTTATGGACTTGCATGTTTTTAGTAGTTACAATTACCGTATTAGTAGTACAATACGGTTTATGTTTCAAAATAGTGCATATGCATTTAAAAGAGTATTTTTTTCATCACCTTACGATTCTCAACGTCTTTCTATCACATAAAGGACTCTGATAATCAAAATATCCTACAATAAAAAACACAACTGTCATCGGGAATGAGCAGTAAGGTCCGAAAGAGACAGAGATTGTACAGACAAAAAAGAGCATGGGGGAAATGGGACATTTCAGCAGTACCGTTTTCTTTCGCTAAACAACTTCGAATCATGATTCTAAATACATGCCCATGATTGGTGGATCAATGTGGGTCAAATGTAAATCTGTCACTATAGTTCCCATATGTCAATGTCGTCATCTGACACTATATGGCAATATCAGAGGGGGTTCATCTGTCACCCAACATACGTCAATGTCAAGGTCAGCTGTCTCCCTATGTCAATTTCATCTGTCATTTCATATGTCAGGGGAAGTTATCTATCATTTCTTCTCTCCACCTAACTGTCATTAGATTTGTCATCTTATAAGTCAATGTCAGAGATTGATTGGGGGTCATATGTCATTTCATCGTTATTTAATATGTCAGGGGTCATCTGTTATGTCGTCTGTCAACATCTGCCAACCCATCTGTCATCCCATATGTCATGCCATATGTCATTTCATGATTTTATCAGTAATTTTGTCTTGCATCTCATCTGTCGTTCCATCAGTCATCCCATCTGTTAGCAATTTAGTCATGTCACATATCATTTCATCTCACAGATGAGTTCACAGATATTAGGATGAATGACAGACAGAAAGAGTTGACAGATGAGATTGACAGATAAAACTGTGACACATAATGAGATGGCAGATGGGATGAGATGACGAGGAGATTGACAGTTATATGACAGCATCGATTGACAGATGAGATGAAATAGATGAGACGATATGAGATAATATGAGACTGACAGATAAGATTCATAGACAAGGGATTAGATGACAGATGAGACGAACGACGAAACCCACAAATGAGATTGACAGAGAGAAAAAGGGAGGGATATCCCAAAAACTTGTTTATCAGAAGCCATTAAAATGTGGCAAAATTCCTCATCGTAGTATAGAAGAGAACTTATGGTATCCGGCGTTCGTGGCGCACTGAAACACTCGAGATTCGAGTGAAGAAGCCTACAGTTTCTTTTTAAAATCCCAAATTTAAAAAGATAACTAAAATTATGCGTAGTTTGGATTTGCATCTTAAATAACTAGCATAATATCATTAATTACTAATCAGATGGCGTATCTTCAATTTCAAATGAGGTAATCTCTTTACAATTATACAACCTACTTTGTCTCAACTACAAGGAATTTCAAAAACAAGTTAAACGCTTCTTACAAATTCTTAATTAAACTTCCAATAACGATTTTATAGTTCATAAAATTTATTTTCAGTAGCACAAACCACACACAGAATGCGTCAACTTTTAAACTAGTACTCGGTATAGAGCATAAGAACTAAAAACGTGGCTGAAAACACGAAAATTGATGTTCAAATAGTTTAAAAAAGAAAAAACTATATTCTAAAAACAAAAATTGAGAATCTTTTTGTCTGCCACAGATCATAGTTCGAAAAAAATGTTGTGTCTCCCCACCATAAAATCTTCGCGAGTATAAAGATAAAATTAGGTTGTTAATAAACATCAAAATCAGTTAAATTTAAATTATAAAATTGTATAATGAGAGTTTTAAAAATTTAATTTTAAAAGGCAAATCCTCATCTTAACTTCATTGTGCACAAAAAATGAAAACTATTGAAAGATTTTAGCATTAGCATGAAAATCTCATCAGCATAAAGCACAAGTCGTGTTGGAATGTGTTTCCTAAACGAGTCATTAAGGGAACCATATTTTAGCAGGGCATTAGTAGAATGCAGCTGATCGCTTACTTAAAAGCAAAGATTTTAAAACTTGCGAAATTGATGGCAATCGGTTATTCTCTGATTAGAAACTACGTTACACGAATTTCACTTGATCGATTTCAAAGTGTAACTTTTGTAAACACAATTTTCATTCAAGTGAATTTGCTAATGTACAAGCCAATTTAATCAACCGAACAGAAAAGTAGGTGCTTATTTACATCTACTTCTTATACTAAGGTTGAGTCTCATAAAGGGTGCTGAGCACTTGCGAGACTTAAGTTCGAGATCGATCACAAACTCGAACAGTTACGTCGCCGCTTTCGGCGGTTATCGGTTGAAAACAAGCAAACTGCTAACCTTTTCGAAATTTGGGCAACTCGTTCTTTACGTTTGTTTTCAACCGATAACTGCCGAAAGCGGCGACACGTAACTGTTCGAGTTTGAGAAAGCTTTATGAAACGGACTTAAGTCTGCGATCTCGATCTTAAGTTGAGCAAGTGCTTAGCACCCTTTATGAAATCCGCCCTAAAGCGTACTAAAGTGATTTTTCAGCTTCGTTTAACTTCAATAGAGATTAAAATTTTATGTTTTATAGCTATAAACTTAAGTCATTTGGAAACCATTAATAATTTATATCTTTTTTAGAGAAAAATTAATTGTATAATTAGTCCGGTGCACTACTGAAATTTTACATGGTGCACGTGGGACAAATTAGTATAAAGCTGAAACCTTCGATATTGTATTGTACTTATAGCCCTTATTATAGTACTAAAAGTCCCCACCCTTCCGAGGGCTGGAACATCCCCAAAATTGCGTTTGAATCTCAAAAATTACACTTTTTATCATATTTTTGCAATTATCTCGAAAAGAAGGTAGTAAGCGAAAAATTATAAAGAGTCAAAAATTGAAGAGGATAAAATTATACGGCAAAAATCTCATTTGCAATTTTTCAAAATATTTAATAGTTTTTGAGAAAAATGTTATTGAAAGTTAACCTATTTTGCGCGTATTACAGTACTCATGGGTTGCGCGATCAAAGTGTTGCTGAACGCCCTATTTTACATTATTGAAAATTTCTCATTATCTATCAGATTTAGAAATATTCCAAAATATTTTGGATTACAGAGCATTTCGTCAATAGTAACTAATGTCTTGATAGTTTTCTTCTAAAATTAACACAGCTCGATTTAGACTTAATAGGCCCATCCCTCAGACTCATCCGCTATTTAAATTATAAATTATTACAATATTAATTTGTGTCAAGTACCTATACGTTTTATCTGCGTATGTAAAAGAATTTATAATTTTCCTCTTAAGATTGGAGGGCTGCATTAGTTACGATTTTTGAGTTCAAATAATAATGGTGAATTTTTTATAGGCTTAAATTTTTATCTCTTTATTATTTTCCTAGTTTTCCCGATAATTTCATAAATATGCGTAAAAGTGCAATTTTGGGGGGTTTCCCCCATCGGAAGGGTGGGAAATTTTAGTATGATAATAAGGACTATAAGTACTAAACAATAGCAAAAATTTTAGAGTTAGATAATTTTGTTCCAGGTTCACCATATGTAAAATTTCATAACTGCAGTGAACTACAATTTTTTTGCTCATTTTCTTCATCGTACAAACTGCTGTCGTTTCTAAAGTAGAATTCCTATCAAGATGCGATTAGCAGATATAAAACCTTTAGAGTATTACCTTTATTTTCGTTCAAGAAAAAGTTTGAATTCTCAAAAATTAAGCGAGTAATGACCAATTTCGGAAAAAAACTACGTATTTCGATCTTTCTTTATATTGTTGAAAATTTTTTGATGAAAACGTTAAATAATGTAAATTTTTAAGATGGCTTCTTAAAACGTATACTATAGGCTTTCTACAAACTAAAATTTATGGCCTTAGATCTCTTCTTTATTATTAGACAGTCCTTTAAAGATAGAAAAATATCTAAGAAAATTTTTTTTTTAAAATTATGAATTTCAAAGTCCAATGTTTTGTCAAAATAGAACTCGAAAAAAATTTTGCTCTTAGGACATTAAAGTATACATCATGAAGATAGTAATCCTACCTAGATTTTATATTTCCTCAATTACTTTAGGAGATTTTTAAATTTTAAGAAAAATTAGGTTATTTTCCATTTATTATTTTTTTTCTCCGTGATAAATTACTTAAAATCAAAATATTTTGCATGTAATTTAAAGCTGAAGATGTCCTCTTCAACTACATATTTTTTGTTTTTTTCTAAATCTGATAGATAATGAGAAATTTCAATAATGTAAAATAGGGCGTTCAGCAACACTTTGATCGCGCAACCCATGAGTACTGTAATACGCGCAAAATAGGTTAACTTTCAATAACATTTTTCTCAAAAACTATTAAATATTTTGAAAAATTGCAAATGAGATTTTTGCCGTATAATTTTATCCTCTTCAATTTTTGACTCTTTATAATTTTTCGCTTACTACCTTCTTTTCGAGATAATTGCAAAAATATGATAAAAAGTGTAATTTTTGAGATTCAAACGCTATTTTGGGGGTGTTCCAGCCCTCAGAAGGATGGGGACTTTTAGTACTATAATAAGGGCTATAAGTACAATACAATATCGAAGGTTTCAGCTTTATACTAATTTGTCCCACGGCTAATGCTAAATGCACTGTAGTAAATTAGCTATTAATGCTTCCCCTAAATTTTCAAATTTAAATGATACTATACAGTACAGATTCGTCTACTTAATTTCGGCAGATTTTTGATTTTAAGATATTAATAAGACACATCTTATGGCCACCGCAGGACGCGAGCTGTATATTGAAAGTGGCAAATGACCAAATGATGTTACGAAATTTTAAATGCATAAATAATTGAGGGATCAATGTTTTAGTAGTACATGTCCATCGCTTGGAAATAAAAAACATAAAAAAGCACCAGCAGCTATAAATATACTTTAATTCAGTTTTTTTACAGTGGATCAAAATGAAAACAAATTTTTGTAGGAGACTGTTGAGATTGCTTATGTGCATTACGACACCTCAAAGTTGGACAAAAAGCTTAAAATCAGAAATAATTAAAAATAATTTTTGAAAAATTATAAAAATGCTTAAAAAAAACTTAAAAAAGAAGAGCGTTACGACTTCTCGAATTTTAACAATACTATTTCGTAGGTGTTAAACATCAAGTTAAAATTAAGGCAAACATTACCTTAAGCAAATAATTTTATGCCCCCCTAGCCTTCATAAAAACGGTTGGGGTTTCGCCAGACGGTATCAATAGAGGGGGGGGGCACACCTCGAAGCAAAAAATACTCCTTCTTGACTTCCATGTTCGCAGCACGAACAGTGATGTGAGTAGTAATTTGTTTTGTAAATTACGAAATTCATTACCGTAATTTACCGTTTTCAATTACCGTTAATTACCATAATATGGTAAACTATTTTATAGTTGGGGAGCCATGTAAGTTGTAATTTTTGTCGTGAATTACAAACGTGATACCGTGAATTACGAACTTAGTACCGTCATTTACCGGCAATTTACCGTTTCAAATTACCATTAATTAAAATTGTGCAATTATGTAGTTAAATGTTTCCAGTACTGCGTATTTTCGTCGGTAAATTACGAAAGTAAATTAATAATTTAAAAATAAAATACCTGAGCATTAAAAGTGGTAATAGAAAATCCTAAATTACGCGAGTTATTTACCAAAATGTTACATCACTGGGCACTACCTAATATCAAATTTACATGTTTTCCTTCATCGGCGCCTAGCGCATTAACTGCAAATTCGCGAAAAAATGTAGAACCGCGGGCCAAACAAAATGGAGTAAATTTTTTTTGAGCAAAGTGTTTTTCAAGATGACGGTCGATAAAACGTATGTTGCACAAGAGTACTACAACACTGATTCCTGATGGCGAGCGGTAGGTATAAGTTTGCGTAGATTTGGCCACGCCCCTTTAATAATTTATATACGTTTACTACAACGTTTGTGAGGATAAACACCAATTTAGGTATCTGCGCATTACCACCGCTCGCCAACATAAATCTGTCATGCAGTACAGATGTATATTTTTAGTATGTTGAGTAGAAGCATGAGTTCTTGCGAATAGAGAAGAGCCTACCTGCTGACGTCATTCCGCACCGATAGTGGCGGGACGATCATTTAGGAGCGCCGTCAAATATGAGTGTAGCGACGGTATAGTCCTGAACTTTTATAAGGAATGGGGCGGAGCCAATGCGCGCGAGAGAGAGAGAGAGCACTCGCTCCCTCTATGTGTAGTACACAAATATTGGCTATACGCCCTATTCTTTACGAAAGTTCAGGACTATACCTCGAATTGCAATTTGGTTACGCCCGACCAAATTGCATTTTTCGCGCAATTTTTGTGGGAATTAGTTCCATCTTTTTCACTATTTCTACTGTTATGTAGGGTTAGGTTTATAAAATGTTATCAAACGCTATAAGAAAGGGTTATTGCGTAGTTATTACTACTTTTGTCGTTATAAGGCATCATAAAAAAATACCATAGTTCAGCGCCTTTGGACCCATTGAAAATTTTTACGACGAGTTTCGAGTAGGTTCCTGCAACTCCATTCAGCTTTCTAACAACACACACTTTTGAAATTTCTTTTGTTTATAAAGCTACCTTTTACAGGGATCAACAAGGGTGGTTAAATTGTAAAAATTGTGTTTTACGAGCACATAATTTTTCGCAGTTTCGTTTTTATTACTTACTTGGACCAACTTTTCGACTCTTTACGCACCAAGATGTACCTGTAGCACATCGAATTATTTATCAAAGTAGGTAAATAAGGAAGTAATTATAATTTCGAAAAATGTTCCGCTCGTTATATTTGTTAAATTTGTATGCATCGGTTATATGGAAATGAAATATTTTTACAAGTGCAGCTATTGAATTCAAAAACGTATTATGTCAAAAGGAAATGCAGTTAATTAATTGAAGAGCTACTATAAATATAATTTTTATTTGCTCCGCTACAACTTAATTTTTTATAATTAGGTTGGATCAATAATTTTGATGTGTTTTTAAAACAAAATAAATTTAGAACACCAAAAATGATTAATCTTATTGAATTATACCCGTGTGAATAATAACATATGTTTTGCAAACTTTTCTTGTATACGCGAGCAGCAAATCTCACGTCCCTATAGATTTTCATATTTCATGTTCTAGTTAAGTTTTATGATTGAAAATTAACTTTTTGTATACTTCTTCTATATACCTAAACGTACCACCTTGAAAGAGATAAAAAAAAGTTATCAAATAAAATAATTTATTCCAAATACAATTTTCCTGAATTTTCTTTAGAAAAATAATTTTTTTTCTATTTCAAAAAGGTAATTTCAATTTATATGTCAAAGTTTACAACTTTCTCGATTCTTTTATTTTTAGTTTCCAACTAAAAATGTAAATTAATTACACAACAGTTCCAATTTTGCATAAAAATTTTCATGTTAACTAACTTCTTAACTATTTATTTCTAAAGAGACAGATTTTAGATTTGCGTTGGTAATAATCTTTATAATGGAATTTAAATTAGTTTTCAAGTTTTATTTAAATTTAAAACAATGTAATTTAAGATTATCCTTATGCATTAGATTTTTTATTCTTGAAGTTCTACTTTAATCAAGATTTATAATTTACTGCTTTATTCGTATACTTAATATAGAGTTGTTAAATGGAAAAACTTGAAATAAAAAAGCCTGATGTGAGCTAAAATCTTGAGTAGTGTATTACACTCGACAGTTCGTATTTAACTTTTTCAGAAAAATTTAATTCAGACGTAAGTTGTGTTCTAAATATTGTATAATGTGAAAACTAAAATTTTGTGCAGGAAGACCTAATAAAGCTTTATATGGAATATCAAGTGGCTCATTTTCAATCATGCCACATTTAAATCCTTTTGCAAGACTATTAACTAATTGACAGTACCGAAATACCTAAAAAACGATTAATATTTGAAGAAAATTTCTCCGACCAAAACGAACGTGCAAGTCACCACTCGGTGGGCCCGTTGTGAAAAGAAATTCAGAAAATTTTATCCTATTTAGTTAAACTTGAGGTTATAAATAAGTAAGAAGTTTACGATTCCTTCAATAATTTCATAAATATTTAGAAGAAATTCGACAGCTTAATTTCGATACGTACCTAACTTTCACGAATAAAAAACGTCTACATTAATGATTTAAATTGGCAAATGTACGTTTAGATCTTACAATTAACGAATATTAATGAAGGCACAGCAAATTAAGTGTGCATTTGTGCATCTGATTATAACCAGGAAGAAACGCTTACGAACAAATGCATTGTCTGATGTTAATATTATAGTAAAGAAACTAAAATCGTACATAAAAAAATGAATTCATTTTTAGACACCGGTAATTGGTTTGCATGTTTCATGTTGAATAATTAAAATTATTAAAAAGAGTAGAAGAAAATTAAATTTTGGTTAAATAATCGATTTCATTGTGTTTCTCTGAAATTAATAATACAGGGTCTCTCCGAATAACCGAAGAATATCTACAGTAGTAGAACCAAAAAAGGACACTTTCTACTCTTCGTGAAGTTTTAAAAAATTGCTTTATCTCCTTGGAGATAAATTAAAAAAAAAATTTGTACGCTACTTCCATACATATAAAATATTTAAAAAAATCTTGCTGCTTTCTATTCTTATAAATAAGTATAAAAAACACTTTGTACATGTTAAAGCATGCAAGTATTGGAACTACATACTACAACTACATGCAACATCATTTACATAGTATAGTTGAACCTCGAGTTGAACCCTAACCTGACACCCTGTATAATGGTTATGAAATTCAGCAGCTAACATAGCACAAACTATAGCAAAGATGTTTTAAATGATATGCACTAAATGAAAAAAAAAAGAACTTATCTAAGTAACATCTTGAATAATGTTTATGTGTATTATGCAAAATAATCCCAGGCTTTGTTTTAAAATGATCCAACGAGTGAATGCATTAGGAAGTTTAGAACGAGCACTGCACACATATGTCAGTTATTTACAAATATGCATTGTATGTACATATTTCACAACCCCTTATTATAAATTTACCTTTTGCATGTCTTTGTCTAACTACTCTTGCAACTATTACAACTTATTTTTTCTCTAAACAATTTACCGTTTTGTAATCACCTTTTTCTATGAAGAAGTAGTCACGCAGACCAACACAAGTAACTAAAATGCCGAAACGTTTAAACGTGACTATTAAGGAATTTTCAGGAATTATGTTATACAGAGTGATGGCTAGAGATGAGATTTTTAGTTTTTTACCTTTTTTTTGTTTATGCTGCTATTCATATATTGTTAGTATTAAAATTTGTTTAACGGAAAAATATGTCATATGAGCCCTATTTGTTTTTACCTTTTTTACCTTTTTTAAACAATTTTCTAAAAACTACCTATTTTTAAGTTTTTACAACCTATTTTATACTTTTGGAAACCTTTTTTTTTCTTTTAAGGTTTAAGAACGATTTTATCCGAAAATTATTTTTTGAAACCAAAAATTTGATATCTTTATCAACAATTCTGCGTCGACAATCCACTTATCTCGCGATATGAACGTGAATTTAGCATCTTTTGCAGTTGTTAGTATTATTCTAGCTTGATGTAGTTGTGTATGTGTATTGGTTTTATTTAAAATTCCTGAGTAAACGAAACTTATCTTTGAAAGTAAAAGAATGGATCATTGGCAAAACAAATATACATGGTGTCCCCAAAAAGTCTGTAGTACAAATATCTACCACATATTCCTGTACCAAAATAGATCGATTGAGCTAAACTTACCTCCATCAAAAGGTTCTATGTTAGCCCGCTATCGACTGCCAAAATATTTTAAAATTGGTTGCCTCTTGTTAGATTTCGATATCTAAACGGTTTAGGCAGAAATAAAATTATTTTCTTATTTTCGCTTGTTACAAATATTTCTACTGTTGAATGAGTCTTGTACAAATACACATCTTTAACATTTTGAGATATAGAGGTCGCTTTCGATGCATAAAAATATCGTATAGCTGAGAAAAGACAAAATCATAGTACTCAAAAAATAATAATATGAATATTTTAAGTAAAAATAATATAAGACCAATAAAATTGTATAACCTAATTCATAGGTTTTTTACCTAAAACTACAAAATAGCAACCTAAAATAGCTTTTATTAGTACCTTTTTAGTTACCTTTTTTTGTATTTATACAACCTAAAAATCTCATCTCTAGTGATGGCAATCTCTACGCATTAGTATAAAATTCAATGTGACATGTCTCTTGGCTTACCGTAAGTTTCGCCATTAACTAGAGTTTCTAAAGTCACACAAACACACAAACTTGACTTCCGGGTTCGAACCGGAGCGTCTGGACATCGTCTAGGCGGCCTGCACAGGCCAAGCCGGAAAGTAAAGGCTCGTCTACATACACAGGCTTGCCTTCTTGTTTGCCTGTGCAGCTGGCCTACACAGGCGACCTGAAACGGTGTCCACACGCTCCGGTTTGGGCTGTGCAGGCCGCCTGCGCACGAAAACCGAAAGGCAAGCCTGTGTGTGTATACCAGTCTAGTCAGTGTTTGTCTGAGTCTCTATTATAAGTCTCTATTTTGTTTTTATTTGTTCAAGCAATAATTACGTACGCCACTGGAAAATTTAAAAATGATTCACCAACACAAAAGATAGCCCTTGTCACTGTCCTGTACGCACACCAAATTTTTACTTCATTATCAAAACGGACTTTCATAACTAACAATAATTTTCTTCTCTTTTTTTATCATTCTATCTTTCACCGAAAACGAAGAATATAGTGATTTTTGGCTTAAAATAAGCCAAGGGATATTGTCAGTAGATTTTTTACACGTACTTAGAAAACACCTTGTATGTTAGAACAAATAAAAGTGAAAAGCTCTATACAATAGATGTCACTATAAAGGCTCGTCTACACACACAGGTTTGGATTCCGGTTTGCCTGTAGAGACGGCCTGCACAGGCCAAACCGGAAGGCACGCCTGTGTGTGTGGACGGGCCTTAATGCCTTCTTGAGACGTCTGTATTTTAATTGCTTAACTGTAATTCGATTAGTAATAATTATTTAATAATTCGCTACGTAAAACACAAATTGACAAATTAAATAATTATGTAACTTAAAAATATGAAAAACCATAAAATGTTAATAAATTTCAATATTTAAAATATTGAAAATTGCCTTCTAATAATAATTTGAGTACTTTAACGCCATAATTACAAAAATTAAGTAATAACTAACCTTATATTTATTTATTGAACTTCGCCAAAATTAATAATTTTCCGCTTCTTACCTATATTCCAACGACACGATAAACACAACCACCACACAATACGGAGTTTAATCTACTAAAAGGAGTTAAATATTTAAAAATTTTAATTCAAATTTTTAATTTCTATCTCTTTGAAACAGTTTATCGCGTTCGACCTATTATGCAGGTGCACGTGCATAAATAAATTAATGATAACTTTAAAATTTTATTTTTCAATAGGTGTGTATTTTAAAACGAACTCTTCCACGTTGAAATAATATTTTCAAAAATGTTTTATATGTATACAAGATGTTGCAAAAATTTAATGACAACTCAAAATTGTTTTTTTTACAAAATGATGTAGGTAAGATTTTATACCGTGTGCCAACTTTCAAAGCGAAACGTGGAGAAATAACATTTTGCTGTGTTCAACAATTAAAAATATTAACCCAGACAACCTGTTTAAATGACAATTAGTCATGACTGCTTATATTTTTTAAATTATGGAAGTATTCAAATTACTTTCTAAAGTAAAAAAGTCATTTATTAAGATCTGTTTGATGTCAGCAGATGCAGAAAACAATTCTTTTTCGACGTATGCCAAAGCGCGTTCTTCTGGGAGTCGAATGCCCGCGGTGCAAGTTCATACTTCTTAGCATTTATAGTCTCGTGGAAGTCTATAATTTCATCTTTTTTGGTATTATAGAATAAATTTAATTTTAAAGACATTTCATCTAAACAAATCATACATGATCGGGCATTTTCTTGTAATTTGTCGACTTTGGTTTTAATTACCGCTAGCAGAAAATCGTTAAACCCCGATTCGCTGACCCATTTAGTAGATATTCTACAAAGTGTGCTTTCTGATGGAAATCGAAAAGTTTTCGCCAAGAATCGGTATGCTTTCGGGCCCAAAAAATAAATGGTTAAGGCCATTTGTTTATACTCATTAGTATATCGTAAACCTCTCGGTGCGGTATCGGCCAACAATTTTCTGGTTCAGATGTGTTTCATAATAATTAATGACATCATCGGCCGACATTTCGCGCTTGTTCTGTGTTTTTCTTAAAGCTTCTAGTTGTAACCGTCTACTCTTTTGTTGCAAAGTTCTTAGTTTCGTCTTAAGAGCGACTTAAGAGAGGAGAGAAGGAGGAGGAGGAGGAGGAGAGTGGAGAGTATGATGTCAATGCATACGGCGTTTGACATGTAGCATCTGGAAATCGCAATATTACTAATAAATAAATAATAAAATGAAGTAGCTATTACCTAACGAAGAACTACTACTTAAAGACTGAGTGGCAAAGCCAGATGTCACCGAGTCGGAAGTTTGAGCACCTGGAAATCCTAACATTACCAATAAATAATTATTAAAATGAAGTAACTACTACCTAAAGAAGAACTACTACTTAAAGACGGAGTGGCAAAGTCAGATGTCACTGAGTCGGATGTTTGAGCACCTAGAAATCATACCATTACAAATAAATAAATAATAAAATGAAGTAGCTATTACCTAACAAAGAACTATTACTTAAAGATTGAATGGCAAAGTCAAATGTCACTGAGTCGGATAGAAATCATAATATTTTTCTAATAAATATAATAATAAAGCAACACGGACATGGACTAAGTGTCTTACTAACTGTTAGTAACTGAATCCACTCAAGGAGCAAAAGCACTGGAATCTAAATTTTAACGTCGTACGCAGAAATTTTTAGACACCTCCCTGCACGACGTTAAAGCTTAGATTCTCGTGCTTTTGCTCTTTGAGTTGATTCAGTTACTAACAGTTAGTACGATACTCAGTTCATGTCAAATAGCCCTAACGAAGAACTATAGTACTTCAAATTTTGAATGTTTAGAGTGTGCTACAGCGCATTATGGTGGGTTTCCATTGCGCGTTATGCGGTACCCAATGGAAACCCACCATTAGACTACGAGTCGAAATTATTATTCGAAAAAAAATTATTCGACGAAACTGCGGTATTTGCGGTAATTTCAGTTATTATACATATAAGTAATACCTTCCTCTCCATATTATAAATTGAGGTTAATTTCATGTTTATACAACGCCTGCTTTGAAAAATATTGAAGGTCGATTAGTGATGTCGAAAACTGCTATTTTTAAATAGCAGTTACGAACCTGCTATGCTATTTAAAAATAGCAGTTAAAAATAGCAGCTTTTTGTAATAGCAGCTATTTCAGAAAAAGCAGAAAAACCGACAAAAATAGCTATACAAGTAAGTTAAAATCACCGACAAACGAAAACTGGAGATTCTATGATTCAAAATAAGATAAAACTTCCAATAAAATTTTTTCCGAAAACGCCCCCTTAAAAAAATACAGGGCATTTAAAAAAATTATTTTTAACGGTTTTTTCAATATTTCTCTAAAACTAGAGAAGATATTCAGCTAAAATTTGGTGCACTCTAATATCTAATTCAATGCAATTATTCATGCGAGTTTGAGTTCACTGGAGCAATCCAGTGGCGTTGAATTATGTAATGCGATAAGGTACCTAAAGAATAAAGACGTACGCCGCTGGATTTTTTGAAAAATTCTTATTTTTCTAATTCCCCATTTGTTTTTGAAAAGAAAATTATAATTTGTAATTTTTTGATTAGGCACTTAATTTTCGAGATAATTGCAATTTAATCTGCCTAAAATATCAAAATTATGAATGTTGAATTTATATATATATTTATTTATATTTATTTATTTGTAGGTACTTCAACACTAATGTTATTAGCACCTTTAAAGAAAAGTTGAATTTATGTTGATAGTGTTAATACAAATATCTCAGAAATGGAGCGCATAATCAAAAAAAATTATAATATTATTTTGATTTTAAATTCAAATGGTAAATTAGAAAAAACATCATTTTTTTCATAAATATCCAGGGGAGGATTTTTTTATTTTTCACTTCACATGTCATAAAATTATACCGTACGCTATTGGATTTTTTTGACAAAATAATCGGTTTTCTAATTTTCCATTTGGTTTTTAGAAGAAAATAATTCTTTGTAATTTTTCGATTAAGCAGTTCGTTTTTGAGATATTTGGATTTAATTTGCCAAACATATCTAAATGATTAATGTACAGATTTATGTTACTACAAATATCTCAGAAATGGAGTGCCTAATCGAAAAATTCAAAATTATTATTTTCTTTTCAAAACCAAATGGGGAATTAGAAAAATAACTTTTTTTTCAAAAAATCCAGCGGCGTACGTCTTTATTCTTTAGGTACCTTATCGCATTAAATAATTCTACGCCACTGGATTGCGCCAGTGAACTCAAACTCGCCTGAATAATTTCAATAGATTAGATATTAGAGTGAACCAAATTTTAGCTGAATATCTTTTCTAGTTTTAGAGAAATATTGAAAAAACCGTTAAAAATAATTTTTTTAAATGCCCTGTATTTTTTTAAGGGGGCGTTTTCGGAAAAAATTTTTTTGGAAGTTTTATCTTATTTTGAATCATAGAATCTCCAGTTTTCGTTTGTCGGTGATTTTAACTTACACCCTGTATAGCATATAGCAATATCAGTAATAATAGCAGAAAGCAACTAAAAGCAGTTAGCAGTTATCCCTACACCGGAGTACGGTTGTAGTTGTAGCCGACATGTACGAATGAAATTCATTAATGTCTATTACCTACATTATGATTTCATTCTTTATTCTTGTGATTCTTGTGATTAAATACGAATATTTCTTTGAGTTCTCTTTGGTAGTACAAAAATATTCAAAAAAGCTTATACAATTTTGGGTTTTTACGAAATTTCACTAAAATTTAGAAAAATCCCGCAAATACAAAAGAAAACTTATAGAAATCGTTTGTATAAGTACTTAGCTAAACCTCGTAATTTGCCGTAACGTAACTAACGGTAACGTAATTTGCCTGAAGCCCCATTCAAAAGAAACAATTCATCAATGGTTTAACTCTTTCAATACTACCCTGCTGTGTTTTGGGCATCGTGTTTGCGTTTGTTTTTATTTATTTATGCTTAGAGACTACCAAACAGGCCTACGGCCTAATTACATGATAGCAAACACATATTTTAAAATTCAATTTTTATAGTATTTTGTTTAAGTTTTTGAAACAAACACTGCTTCCTAAATAATTCAAAATTTATGTTCATATTCATATCCAAACATAACTTCGACTTTTAATTTAAACTTATTAAAGATCGTTTTACGTTACATGATCGTCGCTAAACTATCATATTTTTTTTCGCAACTGCTAAAGTGCTATTATGCTTTATGTTAAGGGTGCCATATTTAACAAATGGGCGGGGAAGGTGATATTTAGACATTCCGCTCTTAAGCTTCAGCGGCTTTAATACTCGGTTGATATCACTAATATTTACAATTCCTGATAGGGTAAAGTTCAAAGAAGGCACTAAAGTATTTGTATATAAAAAATAAGAGCCTAATTAGTGAGAAAAATGCAGTTGAACTTGGTGAAATTTAAAAAAAGACAGGATGTTGTTTCTACCCAACATCCGTTGTTTTTTTTGAATTTCACCAAGTTCAACTGCATTTTTCTCACTAATTAGGCTCTTATTTTTTATATACAAATACTTTAGTGCCTTCTTTGAACTTTACCCTATCAGGAATTGTAAATATTAGTGATATCAACCGGGTATTAAAGGCGCTGAAGCTTAAGAGCGGAATGTCTAAATATCACCTTCCCCGCCCATTTGTTAAATATGGCACCCTTAAGTTCAATGCAAAATGCTACGAGTATAATATGCTGTACACTACTTGCTATTTTTACTAGCTGCTATATGCTATTAGCTATTTTTACTAACTGCTATTATATGCTTTTTGCTATTTTTAACAACTGCTATATGCTTTTTGCTATTTTTACTAACTGCTATTTGAATAGCTGCTATTTTTCAAAGCGCGTAACTGCTACAACTGCTATTGGGCAAATAGCAGTTATAAAATAGCAGACTGCTATTTAGCAACACATCACTAAGGTCGATCGTTTCTATGCGACACACTGTAAAATGTATTAGGTATTTTAAACAAAAACGAACAAAGGAGATGTATCTACAGAACAGCAACTGCTCAATCCACAACGTCGCTGGCATATCTGGCCCACAGGGATTAATTTTTGATGGCATCGAATATCGTCCTGTATTCTATAGGGCATTTGGTACTGAAAATCATATTAAAAACAACGCTTTCTATTATGGCTTTTAGTTTTCAGCGACATGAGTTTAACTTTAAATTTAAAAATTAGCAGTGCTACAATTTTTGATTTACTTTTTCTTTGAGATTTGTGCTTAGATTTCAACTAATAACTTCGTAATGTAACGTGTAAATTACACGTTTTTAAATCTATTGATTAATCTAAAGTTTAATAGCAGGAAGGTTAAATTTACAATTATAAAGTCGTTACTATAAACTGTATGTATAAAAAAAATCTGATGTCGCCATAACCAGCTTTTGTTAAAGCTAATTTTACGAGGTTTCAAAATATTGAAAACTATACAGGGTGAAAAATTAAGAGATGGCTAGGTAAGGTACATTAGAATTGTATATGGAATTCTGGACAATAGTTTGGTTTCTAAAAGTAAAAATATTTTTAAATATACGGTGCATCACTGAAGGGCTACATAACCTCATTTTATTATTTCAAATGGCAACTTTCGCATTTTTTTCACCATAGGATGTATAATTTAATATTGTTCTTTGATTGAGTTTAATATTCTCTATAACTAAAGTTGGCACTTTGAAGTTTTTGAAGAATTTTGAATTTTTTTTAGAATAGATGAGTAAGCTTTAATGCTAAAGTTTCTCTGTTCGTTCAAACGTCCTTTTATTTCGAGGTGAAAAACATAAGACACAATGCTGTATTCTTGGATTTTTATGAGTAGTTTTCTCATGTCAGTTGATTAAGATTAAAATCCTTGCATGATTCCTCATGTCAGTTGATTAAGATTAAAATCCTTGAATGTTAAATATCCTAAAAGTAATTTAGCAATAAGCAATTTTTATTAGCTTTTTATTAACAACGTAGTCACGTAATAGTGCGATTAAACCTGCTCTCGATTTACATAAAAAGTACTAAATAAATAAATAATTTAAAGAACAATGTATAATACAATATTCAAATATAAACAAGTACATACTTAATATTTAATACAAATTCAAAGTGCATTAATATGGAAGTTTATTTATCAGCTGAAAAGTAGGATTATCCCGGTTATTTCGTAATGGTAAATTAGCGTGCATGAATGAATTACCTAACAAGCTCTCATATTCTTGCCTCTTATTCTGTATATTTACATTGCAAATAGATGCACAAGCTTGTAGCTAAATTATATTATAATAAACCCACTATCAAGTAGTGATATTCCTTCTCTTTTTTTAAAGATTTTCCCAAGAAAAAAAATTTTTAAAAAGGAACTTCTCAACCAAGATCAAAGTTGTTTACATATAAAAAGGATATAATGATCTACTTGAAAAAAGGTTAAGGTAAAGGGTTGTATTTCAAAAATATAATTGACCCAGTTTATTCGAGTGGAAAGTTAAAGTAGTAATTGTGATAAGATAAAACTGGCATTAATATGCAAAAGTTTTTAAGTTTTTGAAGGAAATGTACTGCATATAAATTTAAAGTTTGCAAAAATGTAATTTCAAGTTAAACTGCACTATGTCAAAAAAATTTTATATTTTCTTTTCGTCACTTGGTAGTTTTGTAAGCAGAGAGCTTAAAGATTTTTTTTTAACTTGAGGGTTTTCACGAACTAATTTCTTATACGTACTTAAATTTTTAAGTTTAACTTTAAACACTTAAATAAGTGCAGTAGAACGTATGAAGTCAAGAAAAATTAAGGACTCTTTATAATATTACAAGTTTTAAAACTATGGAAGTATGAAAGAACATACTTAACTTATGTAGTAAGAACAAGTTGTACTTTTTGTTTATGTGAATAAAAATACTTCGTTGCGGGTTATTTATAAACCAAAGGAAGTTTTCAAAATTGAATAGTATTACTGCAACCATAAAAATGTAAAAAGAAAACAACACAACTCGTTTTCCGTATCGATAGCTAAAAAGAACAAGGATAAAGTGTTAAAAATATGCAGGATCAGCCAAAAACGATTTTGTTTGATTTATTCGTTTAACAATATACAGGGACATAGACACAGGGTGTTCTTTCAAATTATATTGTGTTCGTTAATAGTAGACGTACCACCAAAAGTCGAAAAGTTTACACAGGGTGGTGACAATAATAGATATCGCTCATAGAAATTTAACATGCATATTAATCAAACTTTCATAATTTCCGGCTTTTCTACTATTTTTTAGAAAAAAAAAGTTTCAAATAGAAGTTTTAGAGAATAAAATTCTGCATTAATTAGACATGAAAATTGTCGTATTGATAAACAATTTCTAATGTTTCTCTAGTACATTAAAAGAAAAACTCATAGGTACTATAGGTACATTTTTGTAGCTGTTTTGTGGTAATTTTTCATCTACGTTTGTCGTTTATGATTTCGACTAATGCCCTTTACAGTGTGACTTTTCAACAGCCATTTCACATACTAGGAATCTTAAGAAATAATAACTTGATCATGTGTGAAACATTCTTCTTTCCACTGCTCAGTTCTCACTAGTTGTTTTGCTACAAGTTTACAAGAGTTTACTAAACTGCCCTTTGGAAGTTTGCCATTGCCTGAGATAATATATTCGTAAAAATATGTTAACCTAAACAAAAATTAAATACTAGTCCTTCATGGTAAGAAGATACTCAACGCATTACGTAACAATTACTCTTAACTCTATTGTGAAACGTAAATACAGCGTCATTACTTATTAGTTATTACAGATGAACAAGAATGAGATTTTTTCACACGCATATATTTTAAATTCAATATTTTCCAAACTATAAGGATTGAGAACTTTTACTATTTTTCTAATTAAGATTCTAGATCATTAACTTTCGAATACAGTTACTTATGATGCAAGGACGAAAAGTTAAATTTCTCGGAAGAATATGTGAAATTGCTGGAAGAGGCGAAGCCTGGTTCAGCAAACGTATGAGTCTGAAAAACATTTTCGTCCGTTTGTCATACAATATTTTTTATTCGAAAATTCTTAAAAATACTAATAAATTGTTTAATTTAATAATGTCAATCTGACAGTTATTTTAATTTAATTATATCAAAGTCCGTCAATTGACAATTTTTACACGCCGAAAAACACTTTTCGTCCTAGGAGGACAAAATGTTACCTAGCAACACAGCAAGAAATGGTACTTTTTTTAAAAAGGTTAACTTTTGGTTCAAATAACTTATCCATAAAATGTCACTTTTTGACACAAGCGAATAAAAGAACATTAATTTATTGTACATTTACCCCAATAATGCCATGTTACTGTCGTTACAATTGCAAAAAAACGAAACACGTGAATTTATATACCTATAATAGTTTTACTGTAGAAGTGGCTAAAGTAAGACATTACCCGTTAGTGAAAAATCTTGACAATTTTATTGAATATCTTATTTATCCAAGCGTGCAGTACAAAATTAAAAAAAAAAAACTAAAAACAGTGTTATAATGTAGCACTTTACAGCACTGTTTTCGATGCTTTGGTGAGTAAAGAAAAACTATATATAAATGGTTTTTATAACTTTGACTCTTTAAGTACTTTAACAATAGCTGTACTTTTAAAATGAGAACAAAGTCATAAAAAGCTTTTATTTATTGACACTTTTTACCAACGCATAATAGAAAAAAAATTGTTTAAAGTGATCTAAATTCTAATTTTGCAATTTTGGTTGCAGTCAAAAATCGTCAAGTGCTGTCAACATAACACAGCCATCTAATATAACATTAATAAATATAATCTAATTTAGTAAAACTGTAGAAAAACTAATAAAATCAAAAAAATGATTCACATTCGGCAAAAACTTTCGGACAATACTTTCTTGCAAAAATTAAATAAGGCACTTCTGAAGTTATGTGAATTTTGGTATTTCCGCTTAATTTGTTCCAAAA
Source organism: Malthinus seriepunctatus (assembly GCA_963924605.1). Taxonomy (NCBI): domain Eukaryota; kingdom Metazoa; phylum Arthropoda; class Insecta; order Coleoptera; family Cantharidae; genus Malthinus; species Malthinus seriepunctatus. Next base: position 44,408,822 of record OZ004600.1, read on the forward strand.
ATGTAGAACGTAAGTTGAATTTAAAGATTTTAATATGTCATCATATTTATTAGAATCAAAATAGTCACTCCAACGCCAATATGGAATTGGATGAAATATTTCTTGAGGATACACTTTAAATCCTTGACAATCTTTATTTATAGTTTTAGATACATCTGTTTCATTGCATATTCTCTGAACTAACCTATAATGATATATTATAATAAAAAGTATATCTATAGTCTGTCCCAATCAAAAAGGTTACTGTTGCAGGGATAGGGATCTACTAGCTTTGTTGCACACTTTTATTCTAATTAGCGCGATCCTTTACTACAATTATTAGAGCACCGTTGCCAGTAATCCAAGCAATTTTATCACGTTTTATACAATACTAGCACCAAAGTGCGCGCTTACGCGCGCTCTGACTACTGTGTAATATCAACAATATGTTTTTGCTTTTCATTTAAATTTGCGTAATATTTTCATGCATCTTCGATCGTTTCCGCTTCATCTAAAACATGATCCTTAGTTTCAGTCTCACTTATTTGATGCATAGTAGGAAACATCGTAAGATCAAAACCTTCAGCACCGAGAAGCAAGTTAATGTCAGCGTAACCTTTGTTTTGTCCTCTAATTTCGCCAAAATGTCTGACATAATCTTCTGACAATGGTTTTTTAAATTCATCCCATAGTTCTTCAGGATGAGTTGGCTGACAATGGATCAGAATTCGAACAAATAAACATCTGAACTGTTTCGGCATCATCCAAACTTCAGCTTCGTGCATAGCTCTCTTCCATTCATGATCATTTTCAATCAGTCCTAATTTAAGACATGTTGCTATGTAAGATTCTTGAACTTCTCCGTTTACTGTTCTTAAATCTTCAAAACTCTTTGCTCCTTTGATGTGAATTAATAATAAACGTAAATGAAATAATTCAGTTTGACTGGGACTTACAGAATACATTCGTCGAATAACGTTGAACTGTTTCTGACGTCTTTGCCAATGATACCCGTAGGTATTAGTATGATTATTGTTTTTTTTAAACACATAGTGGGTTGGTATGTCACCATACACGTACTGGGTATAGTAGTCCCAACGTAAGTTGAATTCACCACGTGACCAAACCTGCGCGAGGTGTGGCTTTAGAGCCCAGTGGCGGAGCTAGTTATTTCTTCTGTCAAAAAAAATTATTTTTAAAAGTTGTCAAAATTTAAAATAATTACTTAATTTAAATTTTTATTTGAAGTACTATTAATAATTAATTACTGGTTTAATACTTTGTGAATGAGATCTTCACAATTTTTAAAATGCTTGTAATTATTTTGCTTCAACCAAACCAAAGTAATGTAATAATTATACAACGGCACTGTCTACGTTCGTTTCTAAGCAACGACCGCATTAATCTACTGCGCAACTTTAACGGTCATCACGTGGTGGATTCACCTTATGTTGGGTTCCCTCTAGCTTCATGGTCTCTTACATTTAGTGCAAAATAATCTAGAAGCATTGTTTGATTTTCTAATGCATTTCTGATTTCACTTTCATCACAATCATCACTAACAATAACATTTTGTTGATTTGATAAATGCTCTGGTAATCTGGTAATGGAGTGGCTCTTATCTTGTAAAGGTTTATTTAATATTCTCCAAGCAGCTTCTACCGGACCAACGTATCTTGTTTCGATAAAACTACCAAGTTCATCGTGTTCAATAGTTTCATTAGTTGATTCGCTAATTGTTATTCCTGCAGCGTCGTGCCCTTTGTAAATGTACTTATACAAATATTTGACAGACTGAAAGCTAGAAACCACTTCAACATTAATATGACAATTAAACACTTTGAGAAGATGTGGATTGTAAGGCACAACATATTTATTGTCACAAACATAACCATCAGAACGCTTATAAAAAAGTCCAGTATTTCTACGTCGATAATTTGGATATCCTTGTTCATCCAGAGTTGTTACTTCATTATATGTTTTAGGAAAATTCTTTGAACATACTTTCTGTTCTGTTAAACACCAATTTCCACATGGACCGTGAACCATGTTTCTTAAAACAATAGCATGTAGTATAGAATCTATTTCCGGGTTTGGTATTTCTGCAGCTATGTATCGGTCAACTACTTCTGAAGTAGTTATTTTGTGAGACTGTTTTAAAGTTATAATAACATGTGTGCATGTGGTAAACCCCGTTTTTGAAATTAAATCACATAAACATACGCTTGTACTTTGCCAAAAAAAGTTTTTATTTACTATCAAATCAATGAGAAATTTTTTTTTGAGATTAAATACTCGAGCTACCAGATCAGGTCGATCTGAAGCAGTTTGGCTTTCCATTAAGTTTTCAGAAATCTCTTTCCATTTGGGGTTACAAGTGATTGTAATAAATAAATCTGGTTCATATTTCGCGGCGAACCTTGAAATGATGATGGTAAAATTACAATTTTTCCAATACTTTGATGATTCTTTTGTGCTCTTAATTCTAGATGATCAATTAACCCTTGATAAGATTCCGCACGTAATTTCTTTTGATTATTTCTACAAAAAGTTAACCTATCTTTTTCAATTTTGACGTAACTATCGACTATCCATTGTTGAAACAATCGCCGTCCCATCAAAAAAACATTTGAGTCTTAGCGAATAGCCATTCTGTACTTAATATAACATGCTCGAGTAATTCGTTTGTTTTTTGTAGTACAACGCAAATCTCTGTGCCATCCAAGAGTGCCGTATGGATAAAATAGAGGATAAATCCAAGGTTCTACGTTACCATCCATTGTACTAACAAACTGCAATGATTTATCACTTTCGTTTCGAATTGTTACGTACGATTCTGGAATATCTCCATCAGCAGTTGTGGAGAATACTGCGGCAACTTCATTTACTCTTTGAAAGTTATAACGATTTCGGTCCATTCCAGGTTTCATTGTAAATAAAAGGTGCAATTCAGGGTCTTCATTTGCATTATTTGAATTAGTGAGACGTTGATTAGCCAATTCTTCGCTCATCATTTGATAAGATTGTGCAAATAAATTATGTTCACGCTTCAAATCTTCAATTATGTTCATAACTTCTTTGTCACATTCAGTAGTATGATTTAAACGAAATTCTACTGATTCTTGGGAATCTACAATAAAAAGTTGACCATAGGTTGGCATCTCATCACATGATGGATAAAGTGCTGTATTAATTTGATAATATATTTGACCCTGTATTTTAAAACAAATCGGACCTTTCCGTGTATTATTAAAAGTCATCAAGTTTGCATTAAACGATGCAAAAGAAAATGAGTTATTATAACTTCGAATATGTTCAAAAAATTGTTTCGATTTTGGATGTGAACCTTTAAATAATGATTTTAAAACAGGGGGGAAAACAGGTAAAGCTTGCAAACATACTTCGCCGTGATTACAACAATCATTAAATGAATTGTTTTTATTTAAAACTTTTTCAGATACAAAATGTTTGGCATAGTAAAAAAAAATAATTTTTTTAACATTAAATTAAAATATAAAAATTGAACTAAAATAATTTTTTAACGTTAAATCAAGTCAGTTAATTAAATCTAAAAATAACTCCCAAACATACTAACTCATAACTCTTAAGACGACTAAAGAAAGCGAAGGCGGGATTTAAAAAACCTTCTACGGCGCATTCTCCAAAACTATTGTACATTTTATAAGTGGATTGTACATGTACATATACACACTTTTTTTGTTATAAAATCAGTTTAATTTTAATAAATATATTTATTAATCAATTTTAAATATTTAATTTTTTTAAATAAAATAAAATCAGATAACGCTGTACTTTTTACCTGCAACAGTAACCTTTTTGATTTGGGATGTTCTATAGGAAACTAAATACCTTGTAATAACTCCTGGGCCATTAGCGCTCCACTCTGCCCCGTTATAATTGTGTTTCAAATCATCTAAACAATGTTGAGCATACTCATGTCCTAATACTTGGTGATCAAAACTCAGAACTGCGTTGTTAATAACCTTCAAATCCTGAACTCCTACATAATTAGGACGTAAACTTTCTAAACTCTTTATAACTATAACATCTAAATCCAAATAAATTCCTCCATATCTCCATAATGTTAAACAACGTAATAAATCGCTAGAGTGTACAGTTGGGTGTTTCGACTTTCCTAATTTTCCACTGCTATATATTTCTTCTATAGGAGTACCTTTTGTGTACCTGTCGTAATGTAAACGATGAAATTTTACGTTACTGTACGATAGCAAGGCTTGGAGAAATCTGTCCGATTCATCACCTTCTAACTTCATAATGCCCGGAGATGTAAACGTTAAATGTACTTCCAAATTTGGATTCATTCTTGCAGCCGTTTCGACTGCACAAGCTTGACGCGAAGTTATTGTAAGTTTATCAAATAAATAAGATTTACATGAAGTTTCGTGAAAAAATATAGATCTTCCTTTTAAAGGATTGTAGGTTAAAATATCTGGTAATGATTTTCCTGGAAATGTAAAACATTCTATTGGTGTTATATTTTGTTTTAATCGCTCTTCTTTAAAATGTTCATCTTGTAAATGTTTTATATAATTGAACATATACCACATGAGAACTATGAAGATAGTTGATATAAAGGTACTCTTTCTACAAATGGCTGACCTGAGCCTGTCTGACCGCATTATGTATGAATGTATGTTAGAGAAACCTAAGAGAAAAATTCGAATCAATTACATTTACAGGTTTAGGTACTAGAATGTAAATGAGCAGAAATTAATAGTATATTATCCAACGAGCGGGTAATGGAGCTCATTACTCACAAGAATGAATTTGTAATCATTAGAGTGAGTAATGAGCATTACCCGCGACTAGGATACTATACTTTATCCACGACTGTAAATATTATAAACCAAATATACATTGAATACGCCGGCATTTTTTTTTTATTAATTTAATTTTTTTTTAATTGTTTTTTATGGAATGGTATTCAAAATTTAATGTAGAATACAAAAATATAAAAATATATATGGTGTTCTATTTAAAAATCAAAAGTTTACTTCATATCCGGTGAAATCGGAAGTGGTAGAATTTTCAAAGGTACCTAAACAAATTGCATTTTATATGACTACAACTCACAGCAAATTTCATTTTGATATGTTGACAAATAACGGAGCTATAAAAGTATAGTTTATCAGTATATAAACCATTGAGTAATATGTATATTATTCAATGATTTGCAAGTGGTGAGTAATGACACACATTACTGGTCAAAAATCATGTAGTAATGAATAGAAAACGGATTCCTAGCAAATTTGCTAGAGGTAAAAATTAATAGCAGAGTAAATTTGACTTGAAATCTTTGCGATTTACCTCAAACGCTCTCACATGGCAATTTTTTTTATGCTTATATGCTTATTTTCCAATTTTTATGCTTAGAATTATTTTTGTGCTATTTTAGGTCATATTTTCGCAATATTTAAAAAAAAATTAAATTATCTAAGTTTTAGCTAATAATTTTCCTTTTTTTTTGCTTATCAAAAATATTAGAATTACTTATTAAGTTTCTTTTTTAAATGCATAGGTAATTAGAAAATAAAAACATTAGTTTTATCAATACTAATTATGCTAGTAATATTATCATTATTATCAGTAATATATCATATTACCAGCGTATAGAAGTAGAGCGCAGTTTTTAACAATTTTTTAAGCGTCAGAAGAAACAAATTTTTAATGAAAAGTTTAGAAATACATTAGTTATTGCATTTTTAAAAATAATCAATTAATTTTTACATCTGATTGCAATTTTTGCAATCAAAATTTTTGTTAATAAAAATATTATTTCTTAGTCAAAAAATTTTCATTTTTAAAGCTTGTTATGTAATTTTGATGCATATTTAATGCATATAATTGGAGTTTTTCATGCTATTTTAAGAGCAATTTTTGAGATTTTTATGCTTAAAAGTCCGTTCTCTAGTAATAAACGTATTATTAGACGGTCGGTAATGAAGCTCATTACTCACAAGAATGAATTTGCGACACGAGCCTATGCGAGCATTACCCGCGAGTAGGATACTATACTTTATCCACGACTGCAAATATTATAAACCAAATATACATTGAATACGCGAGTATTTTTTAAAAAAAAATTTTAATTTATTTAAAAAAATTTATTTTTTATGGAAATGTATTCAAAATTTATAGGGGAGTCAATAGAGCTATAAAAACTGCGTTGTTTCGAAATTCGTGCCCGAAGCTTCGATTTTTCTGAATTTTTCACATTATCTTCTATATGGTGTCTAGTTCAAAGTTTACCTTTTTTATTTTGCCGCGATCTATTTTCCTCTGCGGAAAACGGGAAACACTTTTTCCAGACAAGATGTTTCAGAAAAACATCGACCAACTACTAAAATGAGTTTATGGGTTCAAAATAGGACATTTGTTCCTCTTGAAATTATATCTAAAAATGCACCCCTAAAAAGTTATTGAATCTCGAAGTTAATTTTCAAATATTAACATATCGCTTTATTTCCAAAACTACTGTAAATATTTTAATAATTTTTATACAGCTGATATATCTTATAAAAGGCACTCTGTAGTAAAAATTTCAAGATAATCGCAATACTGGAACTATCCCTTATGGGGTGGTGCTAACTTGAAAACTCTGAAAGACTACTTTGGCGCCAAAAAAAAGGAAATGCGTTTACTATATTTTGTAGGAAATTTTAAAACAAGCGGTTTTGTTCTTCTAACTCTTTTTTCTAAAACCAGCGGTTTTTGAGAAAAATTGAAAAATAACAATATTAAGGGTTGAATTTGGTAAAAAATGTTACCAATAAACCATCGCAAATCACCGGCAAACTTCTACAGTGCATTCTTGGTATTAAAATATGATATTTGTACCTCTTGAAATTATATCAAAAATGCACCCCTAAAAAACTGTGGGCTCTTAAAGTTGGGATTAAAATTTTTTTAAGTCCGTTTATCTCCACAAGTACTGCAAATATTTTAATGATTTTTCTTCTGCCAACATATCTTTTAAATGTCATCTTGTGGTAGAAATTTCAAGAAAATCACACGACTAGAACTACCCCTTAGGGGGGTGGGCCTAACTTTTAACCCTAAAAAAATCGAATTAAATTAGATAATTTTATAGGAAATTTTAAAATAAGCATTTTTTGCCTCTAATATTTTTCTTCTACAACCAACGGTTCTTGAGAAAAAATGAAAAACGTATATGTTTGGAGAATAATGTGATTTCTCCCGTTTTTTTGTGACTTTGTGAGTCTTCTTCCACCGAGGAAAACACCGCGCGGCCAAAAAAAACTTGTAGACTTTGAACTAGGGACTATATAGAAGATCATGCAAAAGGATTCAGAAAAATCGACTCTTCGGGGACTTACTTAGGAATGATTGTCTTCATTGACGGAACAATTTAAAACAAGTATTTTCAAATGACCCCACTTGGTGAGCCTTTTTCTGCCGAGGAAAATATAGCGCGGCCAAAACAAACTTGTAGACTTTCAACCAAGGATTATATAGAAGATCATGCAAAAGGTTTCAGAAAAATTGACTCTTCGGGGACTTACTTAGGAACGATTGTCTTCATTGACGGAACAATTTAAAACAAGTATTTTCAAATGACCCCACTTGGTGAGCCTTTTTCTGCCGAGGGAAATATAGCGCGTCAAGAAAAGACTGGTAGACTTTGAACCAGGGACTATATAGAAGATCATGCAAAAGGTTTCAGAAAAATCGACTCTTCGGGGGCTTACTTAGGAATAATTGTCTTCATTGACTGAACAATTCATGCGCATTTAAGAGAAGTATTTCGAAATTGATCCCCGAAGCGTCGATTTTTCTGAAACCTTTTGCATTATCTTCTATATGGTCACTAGTTCAAAGTCTACCAGTTTTTTTTTGACGCGCGATATTTTCCTCGACAGAAAAAGACTTGTAAGTTGAATTCTGAAATTCAAAGATTCGTTATAAATTGAACCTTTTTCTGTCGAGGAAAATATCGCGCGTCAAAAGAAAACTGGTAGACTTTGAACTAGTGACCATATAGAAGATAATGCAAAAGGTTTCAGAAAAATCGACGCTTCGGGGATTAATTTCGACATACTTGTCTTAAATGCGCATGAATTGTTCAGTCAATGAAGACAATTATTCCTAAGTAAGCCCCCGAAGAGTCGATTTTTCTGAAACCTTTTGCATTATCTTCTATATGGTCACTAGTTCAAAGTCTACCAGTCTTTTCTTGACGCGCGATATTTTCCTCGGCAGAAAGAGGCTCACAAGGTGGGCATAAAAATAGAAAAAATCTCATTATTCTCCAAACATATAACTTTTTCATTTTTTTCAAAAACCGTTGGTTTTAGAAGAAAAATATAAGAGACAAAAAATGCTTATTTTAAAATTTCCTATAAAATTATTTAATTTAATTCGATTTTTTAAGGGTTACAAATTAGAACCACCCCCCTAAGGGGTAGTTCTAGTGATGTGATATTTTTGAAATTTTTACCACAAGATGACATTTATAAGATATGTTGGCAGAATAAAAATCATTAAAATATTTTCAGTACTTGCGGAGATAATCGGACTTAAAGAAATTTTAATCCCAACTTTAAGAGCCCGCAGTTTTTTAGGGGTGCATTTTTTGATATAATTTTAAGAGGGACAAATGTCTTATTTTAATACCAAGAATGCACTGTAGAAGTTTGCCGGTGATTTGCGATGGTTTATTTGTCACATTTTTTACCGAATTCAACCCTTAATATTGTTATTTTTCATTTTTTTCAAAAGCCGTTAATTTTAGAAAAAAAAATTAAGAGAACAAAATCGCTTGTTTTAAAATTACCTACAAAATTTAGTCAACGCTTTTACTTTTTTTGGTGCCAAAGTACTCTTTTAGAGTTTTCAAGTTAGCACCACCCCCCTAAGAGATAGTTCCAGTATAGCGATTATCATGAAATTTTTACCACAGAGTGACTTTTATAAGATATGTAAGCTTTATAAAAATTATTAAAATATTTACAGTAGTTTTGAAGATAAGCGATTTGTTAATATTTTAACCCTAACTTTGAGAGCCAATAACTTTTTAGGGGTGCATTTTTAGATATAATTTCAAGAGAAACAAATGTCCTATTTTGGACCCATAAACTCATTTTAGTAGTTGGTCGGTGTTTTTCAGGAACACCTTGTCTGGAAAAAGTTTTTCCCGTTTTCCGCGGAGGAAAATAGATCGCGGCAAAATAAAAAAGGTAAACTTTGAACTAAGCACCATATAGAAGATAATGTGAAAAATTCAGAAAAATCGATGCTTCGGGCACGAATTTCGAAATGTTTGCTTAATTTGAATGGACTATTAATGTAGAATTCAAAAATGTAAAAATATGTGTTGCATTTAAAAATCTAAAGTTTACCTCATTTCCGGCGAAATCGGAAGTGGAAGAATTTTCAAAAGTAGTTAAACAAATTGCAATTTATATGACTATAACTCACAGCAAATTTCATTTTGATACTCGTACGTTGACGAATAACGGAGCTATAAAAGTTTTCCAATTCCCTGTGTCGCCCGGTAGCGTAAAGGCAAAACATACCATTCTGCAACGCAGTAATGCGTTCAGTCGCGGTATGGTTTGCCCGTGCTTTTTAGCTAGTTTTGCAGGACGAAACATACCACGCTGCAACGCAGCTGTAATTTATTGTTAATATAGACTCTACTTAGTATTTTTATTTGATGTTTAACTTACTGATGGAAAATTTCACAGATTTTATAGCTAATTTTACGATAATAGTAAATAAAGAACATTTAAAAATGAAAATGCTTGTATAAAAAATAGAAACGTTTACGCTTTTGGGTTTTTTGAGAAAATAATAGTTTTTGTAATTCTAAGAAAATATAATTACAAAAACTACTGCTACATATTTTCTCAAAATTCTAGAAAGGTTTAGAAGTTTTATTCTTTTTGGTAAAGAATAAATTTTTTTTTCTCAAAATTCTAAGACCTAGGTATTATACTAATTTTAGGATAATAAAAAATGCATTCAAAATATCAACGAATCGATGTTATAATTATAAAAAATTGTAATTAAAACAGTTGTTTTGACTTTGAATAATTTATGTATCTAGGTACTTATTATTAATGATTTGCCCTATGTGACTTGGCGTTGGGGCGATTGACAAGTATATTCTCAGCCAAGCATCTTTTTCTGTCAAGATTTTTTACTGTCCAGCTAATTAATATTTGCTGAAATATCGAAGATACTTAAAAAAGTTAAATTATAAACTTTTCAAACAACGTTTTTTTGGAATATTGGGCATAATTATTAGAAAGAAAAATGGTACTTGTGATACATCGTTTTAAAGAGAAATTGATTTAGAATACGATTCTCTAAAAATATACAGGGTGTTCTATTTAAAAAACCAAAGTTATATATTTTCCGGCAAAACAAGTAGGCCATGGAAAAAAATTGTTTGCGCTATTTTGTAGATGAGGTGTTGTTTGAAAAGTTTATAATTTAACTTTTTTAAGTATCTTCAATATTTCAGCAGATATTAGCTGGACAGTGAAAAATAAACCACCCTGTATATGACTTTAGAGTCAGTAGTGTCAAACGACGACAGATCAGCGCAGACGACGCAAATTTTAAATTTATTTTATATTCTATACTAGTTTATTTGCAACAATCGGAAATTTAAAAAAATGTTTAATAAATTATTTATGGAAATAAAAAACTAATAAATATAAAAAATTTAGATCTCATATCACAAAATTATATTTTTAATAAAATTGCAGATAGGTATTTAAAAATGGACTTTTTTTCAATTTTTATAGTTAATATAAAAATATATTAATTGAAAATGTCTGTGCTAAGAAATTTATTATTATTTGTGTAGCAACAAGATTATTATAATTTCTTTGCTAGGGAGAATGTAAGGTCTACAAATCGTGTGCGTTGTAGCGTGGTATGTTTTGTCTGAACATATACGACTATTTTACACGGACGAAACATACCACGCTACAACGCGGACTTGTGGAGCTGTGCGTTGCATAATGGTATGTTTTGCCTTTACGCCGCCCGGTAAACCATTGAGTAATGTAATAGTCATTGAGTAATATGTATATTATTCAATGATTTGCAACTAGTGAGTAATAACACACATTACTGGTCAAAAATCATAGAGTAATGAACGTATTATTGGACGGTCGTGGATAAAAATATTATTATGTTCTCAATTCTTACCTATTATGTATTACCCACTGTAGTATTACCTACTATAGAGTAAGTATTTGTCTGCGGTATTACGGTATTACTATGTCATTACTAATACGAAACGTCGGTGCAGACGGCAGCGAGTGTGAGTGAGGTCGAATAAATAAAAGTAAAAAATAAAATAAAATAAGTAGTGTAAAATTAAATAAGTGGTGTGTTTAAATGATAGTGGAGTTAAACGTTGAAGTTATCACTACCGCAAGTACAGTCAGCCTCACAATTATTGGCCACCCTGCTATAATTCTAGCACAAATTGTGGATGCAACCTTCATAAAACCTCCTTCCTAAATTGGGGGGTAACTTTATTTTGCCAACAAGTAGTAAATCAACAACCTCCCCTTCTGTCCCTTTGCAGTTGTTGGCTAATAACCACCCTGTCGTATAGCCACAGTGGCCAATAATTGTGAGGCTGACTGTACATGTTTGTAATCTTTCTTCAAACTTTTAACGAGTTTATTTTGCTTAATTTTATTCGAATTAATTGATTTTTTCTTTTCGAATTTCTTTAAATTTTCTACTCCAAAAATGTCAGATAAGGACAAATGCACTATCTGTGGATCTATCGTCTCGTCTAATAGGCAGCCGTTCAGGGCGTCGTGCAAGATGTGTGAGGCTGTTTGTCATGGAGTAAAGTGTGCTGGATTAAGTAAAGAGGAATTTGATGACATAAAAATGAGAGCAAAGAGTGGTCATGTCGGAACTGCATTGGCAGGGAAGCAAATGCCGATCCGTCATTAAAAGATATCTTTGAGATTCTGAAAAATATCCAAATTAACCAAACCTCTCTGCAATCTACGGTGACGGAGACACAAAACGGTATAGCTTATCTCACGGCGGCCCTTGTTAATAAGTCTCAGGAGAGAAAACTACAGGAATAGACACAGAAGATGGAACAGGTAGAGATCAGGTGCGCCAGGCTGGAAAGGGAGAATGATGAACTTCGAGCAAGACAGTCTGATATTGACCAATATTCTAGACGTAATGCCATGGAAATCTGCGGAGTGCCAAATATCCCATAAAAATCTTTTGGTGGAGGATTATGACGTAATTGTGTTGACTGAAACTTGGCTAAATGGCAATGTTTTTGATGGTGAACTTTTTGATACTAGGTATGTGGTGCGCAGGAGGGATCGCGACCGGTCAACATCAAATAAAAGTGATGGAGGTGGGGTGCTCATAGCGTGTAAAGTGGGGCTCAAGAGTGAACGCTTGCAGAAGCTTGAATCTGATGTAGAGGATTTGTGGGTTCGTTTAAATTAAAAAAATAGGTCTTTGTTGTATGTGCAGTATACATGACGCCTGCTTCCTCTACAGACAACTACCGGGTCTTTTACGAGTCAGCTGCTCAAAATATTTATTTGTTTAAATCAGATGTAATTTATTTTGGAGATTTTAATCTCCTCAATTTATGTAAAAAACTAGTGCATCAATAATAATCCTAATGAGTTAGATTTGATAAACTTTGCAAATTTTTATAATTTGAATCAGTACAATACCATCCTTAATTTCAATAATCGTGGGATTGATCTTGTTTTATCAAATATAAATGTAATTGTATCTAAAGCGGAAGATCCGCTTGTATTGGAGGACGGTCACCATCCTGCACTTAGTTGCGTTTGCTCTATGAGATCGGCGGCTTTTGGAGTAATTGGAGAGTTTTGTCGTACTCAGTATCAGTATCTTTTGCCATGAAAAATAATCACAAGATAATAATGATAAATAATCAAAAACTCCTTGTGTTCTAATCCCGAGGCAGTTTTGAATATGTTTTTGAGCTACTTAAAAAACGACTTAAATAGACTACAATGAATACTAACTTCGATTAAAAAATAAAATGATAGTGTGTAGGGTGTCGAACAACCCATTTTTGAACACGATGAGCTCATATGTTCAAGATGAACTCCTCATCCATCACGAACCTCTAGGAAATAAAATTTACTGCAATCAGCTTTCGGATGAAGTTGATAACATTATTATTTTTCCCTATTATTTAAAAGTCTACGGTATATATTAGTATATTAACACAGCCTTTCTTTATTTTAAATTGAAGCAATACCTACATAATTATAAAACTAGTTCTGTAGATTTTGAACAGTTCAAAACTGCCCCATTCCACCTTTCAAACGTTCAAACCCTCATACAAACCTTAAATAAACAAACTTTTATCCATCCTGTTTTACGTAAGAAATGCATAAATTAAGCACACAATTTTGTAATTCTTTGTACTTTACGATAATTACCAAAACTTAACGCCAAATTGCACATAGAGGGTAGTTTCTTAAAAGTAGGAAATGAACAGAACAGGAACTCGTTTGATCTTATCATGTAAATCCTTACAAGCATAGTTTATATCTTTTTAATTTCTTACTACGATTTAAAATTTTTAACGTTAATTATCTAAAATTATATCAAAAATTTAATACAAATTTGAATGAGCTTAAGGTAAAAACTTGAATTTGTACTTCTCATTAATTTACTTTACGGTACTCCAGTTACTAATTGCGTTTATGTTTGGTAACTATTTAATGGCATGATTTAGTTTACCTAACTATTTATAAGATATGCGCGTATTTGAAAGTCAATTGGGGTTTAACTATGTTTAGGTGTTGTGCTTATTGCAATATATTGAATGCCTCCTTCAAATAATCAACTATGAATAGAATTTGTCTTTTCAACATTACATAATACCCAATCTCGATTATCTTCCATCATCAAATCAAAATTAAGCCATTTCAATTAAATGTTAAGATAACATTATAAATATTGTATGAAATTACAAATAAAGACAATACTAATAATAATTAATGAGTTTGAGAAGGGAGTCGCTGAACAAATATTTAGTTTTCAAAATGCCATAACTCGGTTAATATTATTTTATTGTGGAGGTACCGGAAATGAAATTAAAGAAAATTTTGTTACAAAAAAAACGATATTAGTGAATTTTTTGAGTTATTTGCAATAAACATATTTTTCGACACTTTCAATCAACATCTCCCAAAAAATTCTTGACTTAGAAGTGTTAAAGTTTCAGTCTCTTAAAATATACGTGTCCGAGCACCATTAGATCAATTTTTGGCCCTCATTAATTCTGTTCTTCCGAGATTTTTAATGATTATGTACTTTAAATATTAGCTATGTTGTTATGACGTCACAGGTCATTAGGTCCGAGCTTATAATCTCGATTCATATTATTTATTGTGCTAAAGATGTGCGGATTTAACGATTTTTCTTAGCTATTATTTTAACTTATTTCTGTAAAAAAACTATTAAAAATTTTAATTGAACTTCAAATGCAAAATATTTCAAAGAGTCACGCCAGAAGTTGCAAAAAGTATTAGTTCACTAAAATAATTAAAATTTATTTTAATTTAATCTTAATCACAGCACCAAAGCTGGACTACGTCCTTTGTAAAAATTCTGTACAACAGTAACCACCAACAGAAGTTTTGCATAATTCCATAGTCGTATTTAACAACATCCAACTGCAAATTTCCCTACTTTTTGTACAAGATAGCTAGAGGGTTGCATAGATACTAACCTGTAAATAATTAAAATGTTTGAACATCAAGAGAAATTTTAAAATTTATTTTTAAAAACAGCAACTGTATACCTATAGCAAACAAAGACATTAACGTGTAGTAAAAAAAATACAAAATTTAAGTTTGGAGTTAAAGCGATTTAATCAAAACAAAAACGAAACGAGGTTTTTACACAAACTATCAAACTTTAATTATCTTTATTTGATTTATAATAATGTTCAATTCAATACACTCAAATCAATAATACTTTTGTTCTTTGTCTAGATCACACATAAATCCACAGTAAAATTTCGTTTTAACCTATCCGAGTGCATGGCTCTGGAAATTAAGTTGGAGATAAAAATCTTAAGTATACCAAAGTAGTAATATAAAATGTGATTGTTTCTAAAACTAACTAAAGTAATACCAAAACAAATCAATTTATATAAATAAAGATAAGAAATTACATCTTAATTTTTAACGTTTATCGATTCGAACTAAACTACTTCTCTTAAAAGCTGCCAATTTGAGTTGTCTGCACATTCGTCAAAATTTAATTATTGTTGAACTTGTCCAACTCATAATAGTGACTGTTACCTTTGTAGATTAATTGATCTAGTAATTACTTGGAAACCATTATGTTCCAAACCAAGTACTTCAGAGATAGTTAACTATAACTTGCGAATTTATGGTTTATTGGTCTCCTTTTTGCTTGGTAGCATACAAATAGGTTTCTTGCCGAGTGTCTATTCCCATTATCATTTTATATAAGAAATATGAGGACATAATATGAAGGGGAAAAAAATTGGAAGATGGAAAATATTTACGTTAGAAGTGTTTTAATATAATAGAAAATTGTTGAGCGCAATGTGCATTCAATAACATCTACAAGCAGATGCTGCAAGGCGTAATTCTTTTACAATCCTACTGCAAATAATATCGAGTGAATATTTATTTAACTGTAAGAATACATTTCAATTCGATTCAACTCTAATATACGCGTGTGCATAGTATAAATTCAATCTTTTTGAATTGACTTTTTTTCAACTTCTTTTAGAAAATGTGGTTTTTATTATTAAAAAAATATAATTCAAAGATTTAATTTGATTTAAGATTTTCTGTTTTTGTATGACGTTTGAAATGGTAGAAATAAGATTTTTAATTATAATTTACTTAAAAGAAAATTTTTTTAAAGCTTTGATTTTTATCTTTAATTATTTATGCGAATATCAAAGCTGTTTTAGGTCGTGGAGATTTCTTTATGTAAAAGAATATGGATTTTTAAGGATGGTACACGTTAAAAATATTCAACAGTAAATAATCAATAAGCAGTAATGCTCTTCTCTGCAAGCAGATTTAATTATAGGCCGGATGTTGCTAATGATAATTGGTAATTACACTACAACCTACAACGAATATCCACTTTTTTGCAATTTATAAAAATTAATATTTGATATTCATCTGACGATTGTATCTAATTCTAGTGCTGTTATAAGAGGATTAAAAATCTAAAGACAATCAAAGTGTTTTAAATTGTATTTGGAACGTTTAAAATAAATATACATCAAGATTTCATCTTTTTAGTTAACTTAGTGTCGAAAACTGGAGAAAAACCATTTTCTAAAGTTAAAAGAATGAGTCGCATTCGGCGAAAACTTTGGGACAATACTTTTTAGCAAAAATTGAATAAGGCACTTCTGAAGTAACATTAATTTTGGAATGTGCACTAAATTTATTCCAAAAATGTAAAACGTAAGTTTTATTTGTATGTTTTAATATTTGGTCATTATGATTAGAATCGAAATAGTCTCTCCAACGCCAGTATGGTTTTGGATAAAATGCTTTTTGTGAATACACTTTAAATCCCTGACAATCTTTATCTGTAACTTTATATAGTATTGCTTCATTACATATTCTTCGAACTAATCTAGAACGAAATGTTTTAAAAAATTATCTATGTACATGTAGAGAATGGGTCACGAAACTTGAAGCCCCTGTAGATTTTTCACTGCAACCCAATTAACAGTCTAGACCAGGAAAGGCCAACAAGTCGATCGCGAAGCGATTTTTGGCAGATCAGAGCCGACAGGGGACGATTTCAACACGCAAGTCGTGCCTCATAGAAACAAACGATCGTGGAAAAATACTGGCAGAGGGCCAGTATTATAAACGAAAATTGAAAGTCAGCCTAAGGTTAGTTGTCATTTTAGTTTGACATAATTAAATTAGACAAAATAGTGAAATTGGCATTTATTTAAGGGCCAGTACTATAAAGCCTAGTTAACCTAAGGTTGTAGGTTGAAATTATAATATTATAAATAAACCTCAATTTCACTATTTTGTCCAATGATGTCAAACTAAAATGACAGCTAACCTTAGGTTGAGTTTGAACCTTAGGTTGGTTGAAACGATCGTTTATATTACTGGCTGGCCCTTAGTAGGTACTATAATAAATTATAGCCGACTCATAAGCCATTTTTAGTCAAACGTCAAAGTGACGTGTGATGTTACTTGCGCTATTACTAACCCTATTATTTTACATGAAATTAAGCCATTGTTAATTTTTTTGATGAGAACAGACCTTAAAATATTATTAACTTTATCTAAGCTCCTATTTTGGTGCTCGCAAAATCAAAATTATGAAGAAAAATAGTCGATCATATATTTTGTGAAGTTGGCCACCCCTAGATCTAAATCAGGGGTGGCCAAACGTTACTTTAACGTTTTTCTAAAAATGGCTGATAAGTCGGCTATGATTTATGTAGTACTTAGTTGTATAATATGATAATAAAGGAGCTCCGATTGTTTGTTTCTATGAGTCACGACTAAGTTGCCTTTGCGTGTTGAAATTGTCTCCTGTCGACTATAATCTACCAAAAATCACTTCGCGATCGATTTTTTGACCATTTCTGGTCTAGACGAATCTTGTCTCTATCCAACGAACAGATGCAGCTAAGCAACTCCCAGAAAAAGCGAGCGATATTCGAAAGGATTTACGGTTTATGAGACACAGGAATTGACATGCGTGTCAACCTTATTTGACATAAATTTTTGGGGAGTGGCTTAGCTGCATCTGTTCGCTGGATAGAGTTTAGGTAGTTCAATTTTTATAAATTAAAAAATTGAACAGTAGTATCAAACAGTAGTTGTGATTTAGAACATAGAACATCAGGAAGGAGCCTTGGCAACCATTCAACAATAAGCAACAATAAGAGAAAATGTGACAGAAATGCCATTTTGGACTTTCTTATAAGTAAGTGGGAGTGTAAGCAATCATTTCTATTGGAGAAATCGACCGATAATCGCTATATTTGTTCTTCCATTGCAATTCATATTATTAATTAAAAAGCTCTTTCTTGCTAGAGTAGAGAAAATTTTTTATTCAATGGTTGTGTCAAATAATTACTATTTTAGTTTGATATTGTCACGCGTAGAAATATTACGCATATTATTAAATGTAATTATAATAGAATGCAACAATGTAGGTTTGCAAAAGATTACAATATGTGAATATTGTAATAAGTCGGGAATGTCTTATTCAGCAGAATCGTCAGTGTCACTCGTCACGTAGACAAAACTGATAAAAGACCCTCGATGGAGTCAGTGAATCAGTGACTAGTTGGGCTTAGAGTTAGTTAGTTGTTGGATGAGAGTTAACCCGGGAGTTAGTCTTGGAGGAGTCGGGGAGTTAGCTTTAAGATGCGTTTGAATGATGAATTAATGATCGATCGGAAATTAGTGATTTGTTAATTAAGTTTTATGTTGCAATGACACGGATTATGTTAAGGATTAGTTTGTACTCTTTTGGTAAGTTTAATTATTAATAAAATAATGTTTAAATATGTTTCTGTGTGTCATTATTAAATTAACATTCTGGTACACCCTGAAATTATTATTCAGGGGTCGCGAGGAAACACCCCCCCTCGTGACAATATTTAGCTACACAGCTCCATATTTTGATTTACAAAAATATACATAGCTATTTAGATTGATCTAAGCTGTTATTTGTGTTACAGTAAAAAATCATCAGTGGCTACAAGTTTTATGGCCCACCCACGTATACCAACCTTGTAACGACTCCTGGGCCATTAGTATTCTTCTTTGAACCGTTATAATTTTTTTGCAAATCGTCTAAACACTGTTGAGCATACTCGTGTCCTAATCCTTGGTGATCGAAACTCACAACTCCAGCTGCAATATACTGAAAATCTTGAGCCCCTGCATAATTGAGACGTAAATTTTCTAAACTTTTTATAACTATAACATCTAAATCAATACAAATTCCTCCATATCTCCATAATGTTAAATAACGCAATAAATCACTAGCGTGGTAAGTTGGGAATTGCGACTTTTCTAACTTTCCACTGCTGTATATTTTTTCTACAGGAGTATCCTTTGTGTACGTGTCGTAATGTAAACGATGAAATTTAACGTTACTATACGATAACAAAGCTTGAAGAAATCTGTCCGATTCTTCACCTTCTTTCTTGATAACGCCCGGAGATGTAAACATTAAATGCACTTGGAAATTTGGATTCATTCTTGCAGCCGATTCGACTGCACAAGCTTGACGCGAAGTTATTGTAAGTTTACCATGTAAATAAGATTTACATGACGTTTCGTGAAAAAATATAGATCTTCCTTTTAAAGGATTGTAAGTCAAAATATCTGGTAATGAGTTGCCTAGAAATGTAAAACATTCTATTGGTGTTATATTTTGTTTTATTGGTTCTTTCCAGTTTTCTTCTCGTAAATGTCTCACATAATTATGAAACATGTACCACATATAAAATATGAAGATAATTATTGATATAAAAGCAATTTTTCTACAAACGTGTACCAGGACCCTGTTAGATCTCATTGAGTACATTTTGAATTACCTAAAAATAAATAGTAAGCTGAAAATTTTAGTATAGCCATAATAGAAAACATTTTTGTTTATGAGGTTTTCAAGCATTATAGAATATACACGGTGGTGTACGGAGCTCTCGGTCATAAAGATGCCAAATCTAACCTTAGGAATAATTATCTTGTTTAATATAGCATTTCCTTCATAAAATAGTTTCCAAAAAACAAAATCCGTATCGAGTTGGCAATAAAATTGTGAAATTTTTGCCGCATTTAATCGACGCGACAATTTACAAAATCTAAATGGCGAGTCTAAACGGTGAAACCGCTTTAAGCAAAAGAGAAAATTTAAAACATATTTTTAGGAACACCATGTATACTTTTAAACCTCACAAAAATAGCATTTAATACGTACTAAATAGTCCTTGTTACGGCCACATCATCGTTTGACCTTTATTTATTTTGTTTACTAGCCAAATAACTCCAAGTAACTT
This sequence comes from Malthinus seriepunctatus, assembly GCA_963924605.1. Classification (NCBI taxonomy): domain Eukaryota; kingdom Metazoa; phylum Arthropoda; class Insecta; order Coleoptera; family Cantharidae; genus Malthinus; species Malthinus seriepunctatus. The sequence goes on from OZ004600.1 coordinate 44,428,917, forward strand.
GTTTTTCAAATAACTTGAAAAACCAACACACAACTTTCACTTTGACGATTTATATAATAGTCATCATCAGATCACAGGTAGATTTGTCTCATGATTTATCGCTGAAAAATGAAGGGCAAACAAATTAATGAAGTTATAAGAAAAGATAGCTTAAACACAGCTACGTTGGCTGTATGTTAATGTTAGCACTAAAAATTATGTTGAATTTATTTTAAGTCCAACAATATCCCATTATAATTTTAATCGCAGTTTTTGTTATTTGCATATCAGTATTGTTGTTGTAAAGTTTTTCAATTGTTTGCTGCTATCAAATATTTAAAAAAACTGTATGCAAGTTAAAATAGCAAGCAATAAATGCATGCAATATGTTCTTGAGATAGTTGATGGTTAGAGAACCCGCCACTTAAAGTGTTGTCAAATAATCCTTGCCAGAATAGATTTTTTATACAAATTCAAATAAAATCAAGACTGAGCTTACTATGCTCACTTTGAAGCTGCTTGCAGACACACCACGCAATCGGTAAAAATTTGTGAAAGTGGTATTTAACAATTTTAAAAACTGCATGTCCTTATTATGAAAACTAAACAATGCCAAAAGGATCAAAATGTGTCAATTGAGAAACACCCCACTATTCCAACTTTTAAGCTTCTTGCAAACATGTGTAATCGATAAATTTTTCTGGAACTTGGTTTTCTTAACAAGGACATTCTAAAAAATTTGTTAAATATATATTCTGAACCTTCTATAAGCTAACGGGACCCATTAGAACCACCAATTGGTGGCAGGTAAGTGAAGGCTTGTCATGTATAAATATTACACCGATATGAATGTACAATTCACAAGTATTCAGGCATCGAAAGTATGGGAACTAAAGAAAATATAAGCAATCATAAACAAAATTTAATAAAACAGAACGTTTATAATTATAATGGGCCAATTTAAGGAAATAAGCCAGTGGGTGAGATGCTGAGTTATTTACTGTGTTGTGACTGGTTGAAATCATTCCGCATCTCAGCCGCTGATGTTCTTTGAATTGGCCGAATGTTATTGTAAATAATACAATAAAACTTATTACTACTTCACAAAAGTAACGAACTATAAATATCTAATTACCCATACCGTGTCGTGGTGGTGATATTAAAATGGGAAAATTGTTTTCTCATGATTCCTGTTCACGATTTTAATAATTATTATTTAAATTAAGTAATAGAAAGATAACAAGGCCATTATTTGCTAATATGGTATCAAGAAACTTTTAAGTACCATATCATACGACTTTAGCATAATCTCCCTTGCCATGGAAGACAATACACAATCTAGATTATTATTTTTGACATTTTAGATAATTTTCCACGGCCATTGAGATTATGCCAAAGTCGTAGGAGCATTCGTAGAATTTTATTACAAAATTTTCCATAAATTAACTCATATCAGGAAATCAGGAGCTTAACATACGATTTCTTCATTTAATTAATATGTTGAAATGGAAAGCAGAAGTTGTGGATATAGAATTTCTTCATGTTAAATGCCTATGTTAGATTTAAAATCACCACACGGTATAGTAGTAACATTAAGTATAGGAATACAAACCTGACATATTTGGAAAATGTACAGATAAAAAATTTAAATACCCATTTGCATTAAACAAAAACTATTTTGGATGATTTTAGAGAAAAGTCGACAGAGATAAAAAAATTTAAAAGGCAACCCAAGAGTTTTAAATAGTAGGTACCTAGTATGTGCAACATTTAAAACACATAATATCAAATAAATATAAAAAGTAAATCTGTTCAGTAAACTAAAGAAAAACTATTTTGTAAAATTAGAAAAATGAATCACATTCAGCAAATACTTTCGGACAATACTTTTTAGCAAACATCGAATAAGGCACTTCTGAAGTTATATTAATTTTGGTATTTTCGCTTAATTTATTCCAAAAATGCAAAACGTAAGTTTCATTTGTAATTTTTAACACTTCATCATTCTTTTTAGAATCGAAATAGACTCTCCAACTCCCATATGATATCGGATAAAATATTTCTTTAGGAAACACCTTAAACCCATGACAATCTTTATTTATAGTTTTACATACATCGGTTTCATTGCATATCCTTTGAACTAATCTATAATAAAATATTGTATTAAAAATTATATTATGTTAGTATGGCTATTTAAAACCTTGTAACAACTCCTGGACCATTAAATCCCCACACTTTACCATTATAGTTGTTTTTCAAATCATCTAAACACTGTTGAGCATACTCGTGTCCTAATCCTTGGTGATCAAAACTCATAATTCCAGCTGCAATAACCTTAGCATCCTGAGCACCTGAGTAACTAGGACGTAAATTTTCTAAACTTTTTATAACTATAACATCCAAATCCAAATAAATTCCTCCATATCTCCATAATGTTAAATAACGCAATAAATCGCTAGAGTGTGTAGTTGAGTACTGCGACTTTTCTAACTTTCCACTGCTGTATATTTTTTCTACAGGAGTATCTTTTGTGTACGTGTCGTAATGGATACGATGGAATTTAACGTTACTATACGATAACAAAGCTTGAAGAAATCTGTCCGATTCTTCACCTTCTTTCTTTATAACGCCCGGAGATGTAAACATTAAGTGCACTTGGTAATTTGGATTCATTCTTGCAGCCGATTCCACTGCACAAGCTTGACGCGAACCAATTGTTAATTTACCACGCAAATAAGATTTACAAGACGTTTCGTGAAAAAATATAGATCTTCCTTTTAAAGGATTATACGTTAAAATATCTGGTAATGATTTTCCTGGAAATGTAAAACATTCTATTGGTGTTATGTTTTGTTTTATTGGCTCTTCTATGAAGGTTTCTTGTAAACGTCTCATATAATTTAGCATGTACCATATCCAAACTATAAAGGTAGTTGATATAAAGGCAGTTCTTCTACAGTTGACTGAGCTGGTTCTATTTGACCACGTTATGTAGGTTCTGAATTGTCTATTTTCACATCTAATCACCTAAAAGAAAAAAAACAAAATGTTAGAGTGCACTGTACATTACAACAAACCAATAATGATGCTTAAATATTACCACGTACAAATTGGACTTTTTAAATGTAAAAACGGTTTGGATAAAATTTTACGATATTTTTGTATGTTTAAATCTTGCCTCATAACCAAGAGCGCGGACCTATAAGACTTTACCCTTCTGAGATAGAATAGCTATCCCAACGCCCTCTATCGCTTACACCGAAATTTACTACCAGTAACATAAGACGTGTTGCTTTATGTCTAACACCAAAATTTCAAATAAATAGGACCAGGGGTTTGGAAGATAACTAAGAATAATGTTTTCCAAAGATCCATTTTGAGCCCCCCCATCTCCTCTAGAGCCCTCAAAAATTATATTATGGCTGGAAAAAATAATACGGGTCACTTTAGAAACATTTATTTCTTAGCTCATTAGTTTATAATATCATTTAATGCATATTGTACATTTGTTAATATTCTTAAGATATCCATGGAGATGCGCTTAGCAACTTATCGACGATAAAGAGAAAAAACAAAATTCTAAATTGTACTCTTTATTCCAGGCGATCTTTAAAACCTGATAATGCTCTCAGTAGCAAAGAGACTTGAATAAAAAAAAGCAAAAACTTACCATTAGTCGTATCTTCAATATTCAGTTGATCGAATACAGAATTAAGGTATTAATAAGCAAAGTAAAAGAAGACACGACCAAAATAAGATGCAAGAAATAATTAATTAATTTTAAAATTAAAAACTTTAGAAATTAAAAATCCCAAATCCATAACTTTATCTTTCCGAATAAATAAAAGAATCGACAACTCAGTGGCTTATTTGCCAAAATTCAAGAAATACAAATACACTGAAGAAAAAATGTAAAACCTTTTAATTAAAATCGGTAGTCACCACGTGGAAATTGTAATCTTTTAGTTTTGTGGTGGAAATAAATAAATAATACGGAAGTTGGTACGATAATAATAATTATAGCATGTTCGGGTGATAGACGAGAACACTCCCAAGTTAAAATACCATATTATTGTTAAAATTTTTGGTTTACAAAATTTAATCCAAGCTGAGAGAAACTCACATTCTGATACTTTAAGTTCTAAAGGCAAGTTTTAAGTTTCAGAAAAGATAACTATATTGTACTTGCTCTTTTTTTTAATTTTTAATAGGAATTAGTTTTTGACAAGAAACACCAGATTCAGGGGTATGGATTTTAAATATTCAGAATTTACTTACGTGTGGAATACACCTCAGCATTTTCAAACATTACATGTACTTTGAGTTTTGCATTGTGGTAAGATGCAGATTTTGCGAATATAGATTGTGTGAACGGAAAGAGACAAATGCAAAGTAAGGAAAAGAGTAATCTGGTGGTTTTTACGTACTCACCCAGTGGCGTACAAAGTTAAAAATTTTATGTGGACAAATTGGGTATAATTATAGATGTTGAATAGCATTTGAATGGTTTTGTTTTTTTACAGTCCAAGTGGACTTTTCTAAACTTTATTTGTAGATTTGGAGTAATAAAGATGTTGAGTAATTGTGTTTATAATCCAAATCCTGATACAGCCAAAGAGCAAGCTACAGGAAAAAGCGAAGGGTCCTTTTGAGTTCCCATCAGTGTAAAACTGTATAAAAAGGTCTCAGAAAAGCGTGTCCGGTTGTCTGTATGTAACGTCCGTCATAAGGCGAAAACTACTGCACTGACTTTGTTGAAATTTTCTTTGAGCAATCTTAGTGAAATTTCATAGACTACATATAAGTGGACTTTTTTCAGTAAACTTAGACCTAGGTAAATTATTAAAATTGACTATAATTTACTCGATTTTGGTCCAAATTAAATAGTTTCTGGTGTGGATACCTTTTAGTAATATTAAGCACTTTCTTAACTTTTAGACAAGAAGTCAAACGATTCTCTTTCTTTCATTTTAAATTTTATTACATTACCAAGTTCGTCTGTCAACGAGGTGCCCTGATGATAGGTATATTACACAGCGCTAATATAATCCTAGATAGGAAAATACACAATAAAAAGATATTGATATCATCGGACAACAAAGCTGCTCTGCAAGCTCTAAACACTTGCAAGATAACCTCCGGTCTCCTTTTGGAGTGCGTGGAGACGCTGAACCAGATATCCAAAGATAATGTCCTTAGCCTTAGATGGGTCAAAGGACATGAAGGAAATGAGGGGAACAAAAAAGCAGATGAGCTGGCCAAGAAAGGTTCAAAAAGTCTTCCCTGTAGCCCTGAACCACTCATAAAACCAGCCTTAAAAACTGTCGATGCCCTCTTTAAGAACCATACTCATCTAATACACACTACAAGATGAACAAATAATGCAAGTTATCGCCAGAGCAAAAACTCCATACTAGCTCCCTCCAGAAAGCTTGCAAACTACTGTCTAAAGCTGTACCGAGTTAACCTACAAACAATTGCAGAGATACTCACGGGACACTGTCGGCTAAATAAGCATTTTCACACACTGGAAATAGTAGATAATCCCCTATGTCGAGCATGCGATTACGAAGGCGAGACCGCTGAACACATGCTTTGTCAGTGTCCACCTCTAGCGTCTACAAGAGGATCCGTGTTGGGGGACTTCTGGCTCGACATGGTCAGAATAAGCGCCACTCCTCCCGCCAGAGTTCTGGAGTACATCCTAAAAGTGGGATGGCTTGGGACCTGATGGGCCTGAGGGGGCTGCTTGGAGGTTGTACAATGGGCCCAAACAAGTGGCCCAAGAGCTGTGAGCTTACTCCCCCTTCACTAATAATCCAGAAGTGCCCTTACGGCCATTTCAGCAAATAATTATCAGTGTTTCTTATTTAATAAATCTAAATACAGTTAAAACTGTACTAATGAACAATATTTAACAAAGATTAGAGTCAAGAAGTATTAATCGTCTAGAAGAACAAATTAAAGAAAATTTCAGACAATACACAAGCAAATCATTGATCTTTTCAATCTACTAATTTTGTAATTTAAATTTATGAAAACTATTATCTATCTAGCCAAGTCATCTCAGAGCTCGATGATTACTTTAGAATTTTATCGAAGAGCATAAAATGGTTAATGCCCGTTGGAAGGAAACGTAAAATATATTTTTGCTTAATAGGTAAGTTTCTTGCAAGGTGAATATGATAGTATACGAGTAAGTTTACGTGGCTTGAAATTATAACATCAGGAAATGGGTCAGCAGCCAATTTTCGGTTAAACTTATTACTGTGATTACCAGTGTGTTCTTTAGCACGAAAGCAAACAAGCAGGGTCGGACTGACCTCATTTGGCCCCGTCGGCAACAACTGTAATTTGCCCAAAAAGCATTTGGCTCCGTGTGGCCCCAAAAAGCATTTTTTGGCCCCCTTTGGCACTAAAAAGCATTTGGCCCCGTCGGCAATTGTCGACCTGTCCAGTCCGACCCTGCAAACAAGTACCAAGTAGTTGCTATTACATAGCAAACAGACAGTCAGATATGTTTACTAATAATGATCATAGCGAAGCACTTTCGAACCAATGCGGGTCTTTTAAGAGTTTAAATTGCTTTTTCAAAAATATAATAAAACAAAGACAATAGCAAAATACATAATACTACGATCATGACAAATAATAATTATGTGCAAATGGAAAAAATAAAAGAATTACTGTACTCGTCTTGGCGTTTTCAGAAGTATAAAGTAAAAGAAATCGTTATGAACTTTAATTCGAAATCATGAGGTTTTAAAGTATGTAGAACCAAAGACGAATTTAAAAATTTAAAAAATTCTAAAAAAAATTTTATACGCACAATACTATAACAATAGATACTCGATATTCTTTTCGAGCGACCGTCTCGTAAGTGAAAGTCGTAAAAAATTTAAAAAAATTGTCTCACACTGAAGGATGCCCATTTCTATAAAAAGTTAAATAAAATTGTTAGTCAACTAGGTATAACTCTAACAATATTATTATTTTTGGTAACGGTGCAGAATATTTGTATTTGATTCATATAAAATTCCATTAAGTTTTGAATACCATTTTCACTGACTGATTAATCCGAGAGTATCGAAAATTCTGTTTTATGTTTACATTGTATTACGAGGATTATTTTTTCAAACAAAAAATCATTACTTTTTTTTTAAATCCAATGCGTTATTAAAAGCAATATCTGTATAAATTTTACAGTTATTATCAATAAATTATTCTTGGATTTAAAACAAATCGTTATTATTGCCTACGAAACATTTACAAAAAAATTTTCAATTTTTTAGTCCAAACGAAATGCATGTGAAATGCATACAATTAGATTTTATTTCATGATTAATAATTTAGACAATTCTGCAAACTTGCAATATCGTTTATAACCTTTTTAAAATTCAAGTCTCAATAGGGCAATAGCGAAGGTGAATTTATTACAGTTAACATCAGTATTATATTTTAGAACAATTGAACTTAGAAACCATTTGGCAAAGATAACAAAAGATTTGCAAAGAGCATGTCATCAGAAAGCCAATAATTGTGCAGTGCACATTATACGGGAAAGTCGAGCTCTTTTATGGGAATTGTTACTGAGCGATGGCTCAAAAAACTACCATTATCTTGATTGCAAACGCAGTTTATTCGAAAGCAAAAATTAAAAATTTTGAAAATTTAAAATACAAGAAAATATAGTATATTGTTTTATCGAATGAGACGTACTATTTTTTCTGCAACCGAAAGAACCGGATTCAAAATAATAAAATTAAGATAAGAGTAATCAGAAAAAACTACTATAGTTCAGTAATGTTTAAATCACTTGTGACTCATCGCCCTAAAGTGTAAGCATCAATTTGTAGTAAACGTAGTAAACGTATGTCTCAGAAATGTCAAAATTAATTAAGTTAATTCTTTGTTTGTCCGTAGTGACAACATAGTATGTTGCCATGTACATTTTAAGCGCAAATTTTAAATTAAATAAAATTCTACTGTGACAGTTTACTTTATTTTAAGTTATTTTCGCCGTCCTAAATTATGAAATACATTCCTACAAACGCTTTAAACAAAGAACGACACGCAATCAAAGTCTATCGTCTATCGCCACCTATATAATCGCATAAAAAGCATTTATGTACGAGTGTGGTGATAATCGTAAAGATATGAGTACGAAGCGTACAAAGTAAGAGGTACGTTTCCACCTCGTGGTTAAATATAAAGTTAAGTTCTGACTGGTGCTAAGAACTTGATGGTGGAGAATTAATAAATACTCGACATGCATTGATTCAAGAGATTTTATGACCGTCCGTGTTCATCCACTGTACAGAGTGCGATTGTGTTCAGTGTGATCCCCTTGTGCTGCGTTGATGGTCTGGCGTCCCTGCATCAGCGGCTATTACAAGCTGCAGTTGTAGGGTTTAAGCTGACCGCGTCCACCCCACAGTACATTCTTCTTGTGAGTTCGGCGTTCGGGCTAACCACACAAGTCACTACTCAACGATCTTTTTGCTTTTCTTGGCCGACCGTGTGAGACTCAATTACAGCTCTTGGCTTCTTGGTCGACTGTCTATCTTATTGCAAGTGGGGTGGCCTATTAGCCAATCACTTCTAAACTGTCGTTGGGTTTCTTGGCAGATCGTGTAAGGTTTGATTACAGCCTTGGACTTATTGGCCGACTGTCGATCTGGGAGAACGCTGGTCTTTGCGTCCCCTTGCAACATGCAAATTTTCAGTTTGCTACGCCTTTCAGAAAAATTGTTAGAATTAACTCAAATCCGTTTTCGTGGTGGAAGACAAATTGCAGTCACTGTGTATAATATGTAGTAGGTCAGAGTTTAACTTTAGTCCAATTCCAAAACAAGCAAGTGTAGATGGCGAATAACAAATAAATTTATTATTAAGTGCTATCTGATGATTTAGAGCGGTTGCAGTTTGCTACTAATAGCAATAAAATGGAAACACTCGGTAACTTTCAGCTTTAATTTACCATATGATCTGCTGATATAACCTATTTAAAACCGTATAAAAGAAAAAGCATTATTTGTTGAAAAGCGATCAACATCCATAAAAGATGTTTCGTAAACAATAATATTTTTAAAAAACATAACCTCAAAACGAGGTTAAGCGCTTACGGTTGGTTACGTTTGTCTGTACTTATAGGGAGATTGTAGTAAATGAAACCATTCGATGTAAATTTAGTTTCAGGTCTTGTTCCGAGTGTGAATAATTTACATATAAAAGTGTCGAATGGACACAACTTTAGTGGATTCGAGAAGGGCAAGGAATAATCAGTCTGAGCTGACGACGTCTTCTTATTGAGTTGAATAGTCACGTTATGACCAATCTCTAGCCTTTTCGTATCAACTCGAGATGGAAAAGTGTACACGAATGCATCGTGGTCTGCACATGCAGAGATGAATTATTCATTTCCGTTCAAGTGCTGAACTGTCACCAATACTTCCAGTTATTTCATCGCCTTAAAGTTTGGTGAATTCGTTACAATATATTAAAAACAAAAACAGTGATTAGCGTTAATAAGCGTAGCTTTTATCATTTCCTTACACATCTTTCCCTCCTAAATTAACTTTTTCATTTAACTATAATGTTTTTTAAATAACTTTTGTAATTGCGTTTTTTTATGATATACTCCTACGTGTTTTTAATTATAATCGAAAAAAAATTCTCGTTTTTTTATTTTAATGAATAAAAAGCCTTACGTTACGCTTTGGTTATAATTTCAAAAAAAAAACTTCCCTAGTGTTTCTTTTCCAATCTCAAAGGAACATAAACAAAACCAAAATATAAAATGTTTCATAAAAGCTTAATTAATTCTGGTATTACACCAATTTTCCTTACTATGTTGTTTTGAGTGCTTTAAATCTTTGTTTGGTTAATTTACGGTTTTATTTCCAGTGTATAAATTTTATCTTCCCTTAATACTTTCTTTTAAATGCATATTTAAAAATTTACATTTTTTATTTATTTCCATTACCTCAATTTAATCCCATTTAAGTCGATTTAAAATGTTTATCTTTAAGAAATTCGCTTAGAAAATTCTTAAAAATAAAGAAACTGATTTTAACTGAATTCCATAAATAGATAGAATTAATTGAAATGGAATGTTTATTGGTATTACACATACAAAGGGTTTCAAAAATGTTACAGATGGGCTCCTAATACTTGCCATGTTTCTTTTATTATAATACCTTGTTCACGTTTAGTCACCACACTAGCTACAGCTAGTTATTTAAGTTGGACTCGCTGCTCTCGCCCGTCAAATACTATCGACTAACGACAAAAAGTGCAAATTTTACCCCTAATAAAACAATATGCTATTGTTTAATGTAAATGTCGAACCCGTAACCTATTGCTCCGCAATCCAGCTCACAAACCGATTAAGGGCCGTTTGTACAAGCTCAAATTAAGTTTGAGTTTAACAACACTTGAGTTTTACTAAGGTAAACTTCGATTGAACCTGATTGTACAATGTACAACACAAATTTGTCAATTTTTTCAGTTGAACTCCAGTTTATATTTAAGCCTCTGTTAAACCTCTATTGTATAATCGGCTCTAAAGTTTTGTGCTTAATTGGCGAAATAACAACTCACTTCCGAGATTTACCATTTTTGATTGCTCAATTCTCGGATTGCTCGCGGATTGAGTCTAACATATGTTTGTCGTCTCCTAAACTATTAGTTGTTGTTGTTGTACATCTGTTCGAGAGCTTATGTAAGTAAGCCTGTTACATACGTAAAATTAAGGACTTTCAGGTCAGGTCTGTTAGATCCTTGTATAAATTTAATATCACATGCACAAATTATTTAATCGCTCGTAATTATTTTAAGTTAATTCCCTTGTCTCACTATATCGTGTTAGAGCTATATACTTTATAAAGCAAATAGTGCACAGAACGGGACTTTTATTAGGATTAAAAGTGCAACAGCAAAGATTATTTTAATGTTTTAGTTTGATAAAATTAATGTATCTAATATAACGATGGAACGAGCGAAATGATCGTTGCCTGTAACATCAAATTTGAGGTTAAATAATTGCCGAATAAACTGACATTTTTTATTATTTAATTAATAATTGACTAAAGGTGGAATTTCGAAATTCCACCAATAGGAAAACTTTCGTATCGTCGTATACGACGGTTTCGGATAGCTGAGAATTAAGCTTAAGAAGTCTGATAGAGAAAATTATCAGTTATAACATCACGAGTGTGTTCATTTTCATTTGCAAACCAAAAGTCATTTTATGACCCCCTCTCTGTTTATAAAAGTGTAATTTTCTTCATATTTTAATCAAAACATAAGTTTTCAAAACCTTATTACAATGGGTCCATTCACCGGACGTAGCGCAAACGTATACCGATCCAACTGCTACATTAGTAGCGCTACATCGTCCGGTAATTTTGAATTTTATTTAAGTGTCAATTTTATAGTGACTATTTCACTAGAGTGTATTATAGCGACAATAAAATCAAGTATTCAGGTGACAAAACTAGTACCTTGTCAAAACTAACAACATGGTATTTCAGCGACAATTTTTTTGACGTTTTAAACGTTCAAGTCAGCTTGGAAATTAAATCATTGTCAAACTGACATTTTTGCATCGCATTGAGTTTTGCAGTAAAAAATAAGTTTTTTAAGTGAAAATAGACTTAATTTTTCTCTCGTAAAATAGTCATGTCGAATACCACTCAAGATAAAATTTTGTAGGCAAAATTGTTCTCTTGTAAGTATTCAAGTTTGTTTCTTTTTGACAATTTCGCTCATGACATTTAATTAAAAATCACTCGCCGTACGGCTCGTGATTTTTTGACAAATGTCATTCGCGAAATTATCAAGCAACAAACTTTCATAACAATCGAACAATTTTGCCGACAAAATTTTATCTCTAGTGGTATTATATATGACAATTTGTGCAATTTTGATTCAACAAATTGAATTTGGTTTCCAACTGGTTTCCAACTTTATATTTTGTTATATTATTATTATATTAACGTTGGACATCATAAAAATTTAAAATAAATTTGTCAAATTTAAATACGAACAAGTAGCGCAAACGAAATGCGCTCGATAAAATGGCGACCGCTCCGCACACGTTTCCAAAGTAGCGGGTACGTCACCGGACGATTTGGTAACTGTTGCACAACTGTTACGTCCGGTGAATTCGCCCAATATTTTCAATACTTTCAGAGATAAGGTATAGTTTATGTAAATTTTAACCATAACTTTAATGCCCGGTTGAATTAAAGAGAATTATATTTTAATCCGAGAATTAGATTTATAATCCTTTGATATGGCACCGTTACACAATACATAAATAAATAAATAATACATTACATTGTGTAACGTTGCTACATCAAATCATTATAATCTAATTCTCGTATTACAATACAATTTTCTTTTATGCACCGGGCATAAAAGTCTTTAACTTTTCAAGGGTGGAATTTAGAAATTATCTACATCAATATGTATCGGGTTAAATATAATAAACTTTGAACCTTTTCTTTTACTGCCAGGCCCACGGTGTAAGATTAGAAAGATTGCCTGAAATGGTTACAGTTTGTCCGCAATATGCAACTGTGAGGTCGAGAGTGAGATAGACTACGCCACCCGTATTGCTTGGTATATGAGCATTGAATCTTATAGAGATCAAGCGTTTTAAGTTTTATAATACCTTTTATTTAGTATTAATTTTTGACAATGGCTCATAAGATAAGTGTTTTGCCCCTGGGTGGTACTAGTGGTTACGCGAGTAACAAAAATAAAGTGAGTTTCTTTATTTTAAATAATAATAATTTACTAGCTTGGAGCGCTGTAATTCCGCTCATGTATGACAGTATATGCAGCATCAACCGGGTATCGTAGTCCATCTCACTCGCACAATCTGGTAAAATTCATGAACCATCTAGCGCCGGCTTGTTGCTTCACCTTCTTAATTATACACCGTGGCCAGGCCTTAGTAAGTATTTACTATTTTGGAAATTAAAATATTTTTCTTAATTTTGATAAAGATAAGTTATCCACGTAAAAAGAAACAACCACCCTATATTATTTATTTGTACAATAAAAATAAAATTTGTATATTTTTGGTTTTTATAATTTAATTTCCCATTATTTATTCGTCGAATTAACAAATATTAAAATCAATAAAAAAATTAAAACCTTATTTACTTTAAAACGTAAATTAATGTTAAGCTTCTGGTGATAATTTTAAAGGTATTTTCAATTTTGTGTTTTCGCAATTTATAGAGCAATTACATACACAGTTAAGTCAGCATTATTTTCATTCAGGCCACCTTTTCCTATTCACAAAAACAAAAATATTGCGTTAATTAACACCGCTAAATTATAATTAAATCTCAAAAATAAAATCGACTGTTGAGGAAAAAAATTAATTTCTATCATATTTTTTGTAAAAGTCTTTAATAAAATAATATACACTTAGATAACTGCACTTAAAGTCTCTTTGTAATTTCTAAGATGCGGGAAAATTGTCTAAAGTTGCATGTAAATGATGTAAAGGTTGTAAGGCAATCAAAATCATTTATTCAAAGTTTAAACAATGTCTTCGTAAATTGTCACCTTTCCTTTATTTTGTGTTAAATTTCTAAAGGTTACGTGTAAATTCTAACTTGCATAATGTATTTTAACACTGCTACAGCGTTAGATTGTATAGACAAATAAAAATTAATGTCTAAATTTAATACATTGTATAAATGGCTAAATGCATATTTACGTTAAGGGATTATCAATTCACACAGTGTGATACATAACCGTGAGCCTGTATAATCGTAGAAAATTTTATGATTTCCTAAATTGGATCATATTCATCCCGGATAAACCTATACTTATAGGATTTAGAAACGATTGAAATGCAAAAACAAATTCTAGTTACAATGTTGTATATTACACGATTAAAATGAGTAACTACCTAATTCTTTGGTATTTTTAACATAGATCTAAAACTTTGAATAATCTTTGTAATAAAACATTATCGAAACTTGTGTAATTTTTTTCTTGGGAATTTTTAAGTTTAATTTTTAATAAAAGGCTGTGCTGATCCAAGAATAACTCCATCAGCTTGGATTTTTTCGATCTCAGAGATGCATAACCTAATGGTTAAGATAAGAGGTTAGAAGTGTAATGTTTGCCAAAACCTTAAGAGCTGTTTTTTAGACAAAAAAACTGTCAAACTACTGTAAAAGAACAGTGTATGTACACGTTCGGGAAGTGTTTCTTAGGCACTAGTACAACAGCTTTGTTAAAATCAGCAAACCTTGTTCAACAAATTACACTCGTGCCAATAAATAGCACTTTATCGACATGTAGTATAAATAACTATTTGGGTATTTCCTTCGAAGAAACCAGCAGACATGCACACGAAGAACAAAAAATATTAGAAATAGATAAATCAAAAACAAAAAGAATTGTATTTTGATTTTTGTTTTTTTTAACAAAGTAACAGTAGGCTCAAATCAACAAATTTGGTTTCATACTGTACATACAAGTAACACAAATTTTTTTTGTCACAATGAATAACTTTTGCTATCACTAAATCTAAAATCGTCTTTATCAATGATAGAAAATTTTGAAATAAATGATCACAAAACACGGCAAAAGATTTTGTAAATATCTACCATAAATATAAGAACCGTTACATCATAAATCAGGCACTAAATTGATTTTTAATTAACTACTAGTCGATTGTTTTCAAGAAGTGGAACGTTTAATTTTACAAAGAAAAATAAAGGAAATTTTGTTTTTTTTTCGTAATATTCATAGAACAAAAATAACTACATATCGTACTTCTAAAATTAATAATGAGAATTGAATAGAAGAGTATTGAAATTTACATGGGAATTGGGAATACACATTTTTTTTAAGATGGCATATCATTGGAAAGATAGAAATAACTTTTGATGCAGATTCTTTAATTAGTAGTAGGCTAATGAGATTTGAATAAATGCATGTTTTTTCTGGATTTATCCATCTATCGTGAAGAAGTGTATGACAGAAAAAAAATTCAACACTTTCTTAAGTAATGTCATAATACTGAGTACGTACACGCTGTCAGCTGATTGCTTCGCAATGTGAATAAAGTTGATTTCCAAGTTTGAGACTAAACCAGCGAGGTCAACAAGTTAATCATCTTATCTAAATTATATATTCCTTTTATCCAAACTTATAAAACACAGTCATTAACAAGTACTTCTGTTTTGAAACGCTAAAAAAATAAATTTGACATAAAACTATGACGAATCTTTCTACTTACATTTTGCTCTTAGGTAAGTGCATAACAATCATTCAAATTTTTATTAACTATTGATTTTAAAAACAATTTATTTGTTAACTCAATTATTAATTATTTTTGTGGGCCTCTGACTTATTATGCCACGATATAAACAAAACAAGTATCAAGTCGAATAGTTGTTTATGTACGAGGGGAATTTTTTATGTTATCTACCTACCTATGGAAACAAATTGCTATCGCGATAATTTTTTTATGTCAAATGTCAAATTTCTGTGACATTTTAGAGTGTAACCCACAGATTATAGATTTAACAGATTATAGATTTATATATTTAGAAATAGATGGCTGAGTCCCCACTCTAAATGGTAACCATGTTTTAGTTCTTACCGTTATCGTTGTTGGCGCTGACAACACATTTGGTGCTTGGGGTGCTTGTAATAATAATAATAATAATTTTTGCTAAATTTAACTCGTTATTTTTCGTAAGTGATCGTGTTATGACCACCTCTTCATTTTTTGAACTTCCTGTGAAAATTAAAATAAAATAACTGTTCATTTTATTGTAATATATTTATTAACTAGTTGCTACAAAAATTAACGTAACAACTTGGTTTAACATTATTTACTACATTTCTACAAATTGGTCATTGCTCAACTTTGTTTTAAATTGGGTGTTTCCACAATCAACTAAGTATCAACTTAAACTTGCCTTCAATTAGGTTTTTATCCGATTTCTCTACGATGCCAATGTATTAACCAAGTTAAACCGTTTTGAAAATAGTAACTCTTCTTTTACACTCCTCGTCGAACACATTATTTATCATGCACTAAAATTCGCTCTTATTAACTTCATGATTTGAACACCGTTTTTTATTCAAACTTTAAACTGTTCTTTTCAATTTAGATGCCATAATCAATACATGGTTTCTGCTTTGGGGGTTCTACTCAAACATTCACACAACTGACAAATAAACTTCAATTTTTACATTATATCACATTCCTACTTGATCCCTATCTATTAAATACGCGGAGCTCGATGCTGCCAGCGCCATACCGTGATAACGGTAAGAACTACCTACCCCCCTTCCGATGATGGTAACCTACGTCTCACCCTAGCTCCCGCATCTATTGTAAATATATCTCAGTTATCTGTGGTGTAACCTGCAAGTTTGATTCAAATCGCTTCAAGTTTGTTACGTCTGCATCAAATTAAATGGACAAAAATGATGATTTAAAACTTGAATACAGAAGTGTAATCAAATTTCTAACGAAAGAAGGCAACAACCCGAAGCAAATTCATGAAAGAATGGCTGTTGTTTATGGGGAACATAGCCCATTTTATTGCCAAGTAAAATTTTGGTCTAAGCAATTCAAATGGGGTAGGCAATCCATTCGGGATGACCCAAGGTGCGGAAGACTTCTTGAAGCCCTTCAGCTAAAAAAATTATGGCCACAGTTTTCTGGGATTGTGAGGAAATTTTGTTGATTGAATATATGCCAAAAGGGTTCACAATAACGGGGAATGTTTATAAAGAAACAATCGCCAACTTGAAAAACGCTATACGCGAGAAACGGCCTCACAATTTTCATCAGAAAACTGTGCTTCTGCACGACAATTGCAGGGTGCATAAGGCACGAGTCGTTCAAGCAGTAATCAGTGATTGCGGCTTTGAGGAATTACAACATCCACCGTATAGTCCTGACCTCGCCCCCTGTGACTATTATCTTTTTCCAAAACTCAAAAAACACTTAAGAGGGCGTCGCTTTTTGTCGAATGAGGATTTGAAAACCGCCGTAGATTTATATTTTGCAGAGTTACCAAAAGAATTTTTTTACGAAGGCATAGCATTATTAGAAAAACGCTGGAATAAGTGTGTAAGCGTTGATGGTTCATATGTTGAAAAATAAAATATTGTTTGTTCTTTAAGTCGTTTTTTTCACTACTAGGTAGATGACATAAAAAACTCCCCTCGTATTATCATTATTAAGACTTGTATAGTCTTTTAGTTTTTTAACTACTGTCAAATACTAAAAATATTTGCAACAAGTTCAACTATTAATCTATAAACCCAACACACAAAGTAACATTACTACTAATATAGTGATCAAAAATACGTAATGTTATTGAAGTTGTGTGGAAGACCATACTCGAAAATGAAAATTTTTAGGTTCAATATATTTTGGCAGTGCTTATTATGTCTCTAATATTCAGTCATCTTTTCAAAATATAAGTAGAAGCCGACGACAAACTACTAAGTAAGTACAAGTACAACTTAAATAAATTATCTTAAGAATTTAACTAAATTTTCTTAATGTAGTGGAAGTTGCCAAATCCCAAAAAATCCACAAAATGGAAAATATGCAATTAGAGGAGACAACACAAATACTTATAAAGAAGGGGACTATGTGCCAGAATTTATGTTTCTATTATATTTAATATGCGAAGGAACTTACAGGCCGTCACCGCCAGAAATCACTGGTTCTTTCTGTGTAAACGGCGTTTGGGAACCATCACCAGGCGTATGTTCTCGTTAGTGCGGTCACCATTTAAATTTCACATAAATAAAATTGAAACTATTTCTTCTAGGTACATGCAAATCCATACTTAACACTGAAACTACGGAAGTTCAATGCTCATTTAATAACGTGCCTCTAAAGAGTTGTGAGAATCCAGTTGAAGGTACTGCAGCAAAATTTACGTGTGAAGCTTTTTATGAAGAATCTGGTATAGAAAATAATCCTTATCGTTTTTGCGAAAATGGCGAATGGGACGGAATACCCCACTGTTATCCAAGTGAGTTTATAGATAATTTCAAACTTAAGTTCCTTCTTATTTTTACAGAGTTAATAAAAAAAATCATTTATGTTTAGTTTGTGGCCAAAAACATCCCGTAGGGCGTACCAACGTTATTAATGGAACAAATGCTAAATTGGGCGACTATCCTTGGCACGTTGGAGTTTATAATGCTCAGAAAGAATATAGATGTGGAGGTGCCATTATAACACAAAGAATTATTTTATCTGGTAAGTAGGTGCTACAAAATGCTATATTCCTAATAATTAAACTATTTATTGTAGCTGCTCATTGTTTTACGAATCTTGCCAATGGTGAACTGTACTCTAAAGAAAATTATTTAATTGCAGTTGGTAAATATTATCGTAACTACCACGATTTTAGAGATGAACACTATCAATATTCTACGGTAATGCTGATTTTTGAAAGCTTTAAATTTAGAAAATAATGTGATATTATAGATAGACTCTATTCACATTCCATCACGATACAAAGGATCTAAGTTTCAATACCAAGCTGATATTGCAGTAGTCATTTTAACAAAACAATTAATTTTATCAGAAGCCGTTCAACCAGTATGCGTAGATTGGGGTAATAAATTCGAAAATCAACAACTAATACCCAATAATCACGGTGTTGTACGTATACCATAGTTATTATAACAATTTATTGTTAAAACTTTTTTACTCAATATTAAGGTAACAGGTTGGGGATACACAATGGAAGGTCTAAATTTGTCAGACGAATTAAAAGAATTAAGCATACCATTTATAACGTTTGATGAATGTTATGAAAATGTGCCAAGAGCTTTTCAAACGTATTTACGCCCAGATAAAATATGTGGAGGATATTTAAATATTAGTAAGCTGATTATTCTCATTAGATATTACTAATCTCTCAAATACTTTTTCAAAATTATTTTTTTACAATTTAGGTACTAGTGTATGTCAAGGTGATAGTGGTGGAGCATTAGTATTTCCAAAACGATCTACAGGAAGATATTTCATAAGAGGTATAGTTAGTACTTCTCCAGCCACAATAGAAAGACAATGCGATTCCAACCAGTATGGAATATACACTTTAGTTTCCGAATATTTGGACTTCATAAATAGCGTTCGTAACGTACGTAGGCCGTATCCTAATAAGTCAACCGTAATTTCGCTATCTACAAGTTCAAATGTTTCTTCTTCTTCTTCCATACCATCTGGAACAGCTACGTCAACTAGTTTAAAGTGCATCATTCCTCATTTTCTTGATAATGGAGAGTTTTCGATAAAAAGGGCAAGGTATATTTAAAAATTTTATAATAATTGTGACCTGTCACAATTGTCACGTGAATGCTCCGGTTTGACCTGTGCAGGCCACCGGTTTAGTCTGTGCAGGCCGCCTGCACAGGCAAACCGGAAGACCAGTTTGTGTGTGAAGACGAGCCTCAAGTATCTCGCTTATTGAAATTAAGCTGTTACTGCAAGGATAATAGAAATGATAAGAAAATTAAAGTGGGTTTATTGGTGAACAGGTCAAATCGTCAAATCTATTAAATATACGATTCGCAAAGGAACACTTTGGGTAGTTCCAACTTAATGTAATCTCGACATTTAAATTTCAGTTGTGGCTTCCAATAAAAGACAGAGGAAAGGCGTTTTAAAAGTATAGAAACACATAGTAGTAATAAAATAAGAAGATTAAAGCTTATCTCTCTGTCTATGTTATGGCGAGGATAAGGGAAGCTATCAGAGCACTAGTCATTCAGGCTATATTAATATGAAAACTCAACTATTCTTTCGTCTGAACGCAACTCCTTGAAGAATTTTGCATCGTTACAACCATTTCCCAGCGTCAGAGCAAAGTTAGACATCGTTAAAAGTGTTGAGACATAGAACTATGCCATATTGAGTAGCAATCGAAAGTTCCACTTTTTGCTAGTCTTCTTCCAGACATCAAAAGATACTATACCTATGGGTAGTGTAATTTAAAATTTGAATTGATATCATGGCTGGATTAACACGCGATTGTTTTTCTTAAAAATGAAGTATTTACCTGTTGTTCAGACTCTCTGTTCTAAACCATCCTTTTATAATTACATTTTCACATGCCAATGTGAAAATCTTTTCGAAAATTCGTCAAATTAGGTTCGCAGAACCTGTGGGGCACTTGTTAACTTTACCAACTATAATTAAAACCATATCTTCTAATTAAAATCATTTTTTGAGTTATATTAACCCTCACCTTTTTGATTTGAATTACTTATAATAAGATCTGATGATAGATCTGTTGAAAATGTTGTTCCAGTCCATTTATCGAGTTGAGTTTTATGGAATGTGTATACTTTTCAACTAAATGATAAAAATACCTAAAACTACACTGTTTTCACGATGCGTCTAATTTCAGGAAGTGACTTCCAAATATATTGTATTTTCAGATTCCCTATAACAAAAGGTTTTTTTTATAGCAATCAAAGTCACGAACAGTCATACCAAGCTGGTGACTTTGTAGATCCACTTGATCGTTTACTTACACACTGCAAGAATGGGAAAATAATAATTAGCAATTCAGTTTGCGAAGGCGGTAGCTGGAAACCTGAACCACATGGATGCCTGGGTAAGGAAATCAAAACACTCCATTTTGCTGCAATACATGGAGATACTATTTTACGCATCCCCTCTCTTCCGTAACAATTGTTTCTTACTTTATTACAAATAATTCCAAACTTAAAATTATTATTTTAGATTCATATAGTTTAACTTTATTACCAACTAAAGAGGTATGTGGAATGTCTGAATCGACAGATCTCACTGCTAGGAACGGTCTTACCGACACCACTTTAAATGAGTTTCCATGGTTAGTTAGACTTCAAAGCAATACGAGTACGTCTTACATTCTTTTCAAAATACAGAATTTATAATATAATTTTAGAAAGTCTTTGTGGAGGCACATTAATTAATAATAGGTATGTGTTAACTGTTGCACATTGTCTTAGAACTCCAAATCCTGAGGATGATGTGTAAGTATATTGGCTTTTAGTTGGTTTTGGGTAGTAAAAATATATAATTACTAGGGTAAACGTTCGTTTAGGCGAATACAATTTTGATACTAATCCAGATTGTGTAAATTATGGAAACAGAAATATTTGTGCACCTAGTCCAATAGAAATACCAATAATGGAAAAAATTATTCACGAAGACTATCACCCTAAAAGGAAGGAGACTGATATTGGTTTAATACGCTTGGAGCGAGTAGTTGTTTTTACAGGTAATCTTACAGAATAGTAGATTCTTCAATAGGCTTTAATATGATTTTGTTATTTTAGATTATATAAAACCAATTTGTTTACCAACGTCCTATAATTTAATAAATAAAAATTTTGAAAACACCAATATGGTACTAGCTGGTTGGGGAAAGGTAGAACTAGATGGGAATTTTAAACCAACGAAATCCAAATTAAGAGTAAGTTAATTTTATGTGGTTTATGTATAAATCAGTTCATGGATGTTTTTTGAGAAGTAATTTTTAAAATCATTTAAGTAACCTTTATAATATATTTTCAATTTTATTTAGGTTGCAGTGATACCGAATACGCAATGTGCAACTACCTACAACAGATCGCTAGAAGTAACCGTAAGACATATCTGTGCAGGAGGAATTAGAAATCAAGATTTGTGTCAAGGATCTAGTGGTAGTGCATTAATGAACTTTGAATACAATGGAGATAGATCTAATTGGTATGCTTTTGGAATCTTGAGTACTGGTCGTGGATGTGGCGCGGGAAATCCAAATATTTACACTCGAGTAACAAGTTACATTCCTTGGATTCTAAACAATATACAACCATAGAAAAATTTTATACAAAATTGTATTTCTTTAAAAAAAAGTGTATAAACCTGTAAATAATGCTTTTTGAGTATAATTCCTTATTTTAGCCTAGTTCTAATTTCCTTCAGTCAATCTGAATTCAACGAGCATGGTAAGATGGAAGAGTGTTGTAGTCGTAGAATAACCATTTTTACTTTAATCTTTCTGTTGCTTGATGTGCTTAATTTTTTAACTTTTTCGTACTCCGTACATTGAAAAAGATGTATTGAACTAAATTTTGTAATTTAATTTGTCGACGTTTTGAGCCCCCCCGCTCGCTTCGCACTGACATAGCCAAGTAGTTAGTAGATACCAAATCAAAACCACTAGATAATGGTGTGCTATTCAGTTGCACTTCTGATGTGCCTAATTAAATTAGGAATTCTCTCAAATTATGTAGAGCAACACAAATTTATGCTGGCGAGCGGTATGAATGCGCATACCACTAAATTTATATTTAACCCTACAAACGCAGTAGTAAACGTATTTAAATTATTAAAAAGGCGTGGCCAAATCCGCGCGAACTTACCTACCGCCAGCCAGCCTAAATCTGTATTGCAGTATCCACAAACGTAAGCACATAATGCAGTTCATTATAACAACTGTATGCATTTATGCAATGTATAAAAGTTGGAAAGTGAGGTCAATAAGTTAACCGTCTTATCTTAAATCGAATATTATTTTTACCTAAAATTATATAAAACACACAGTTATTCTTATTAACGAGTACTTTGTGAAACATTAGAAAATAAATTTTGACATAAAATTATGACCAATCTTCCTACATACATTTTGATCTTAGGTGAGTAGAAATAAATTGAATTAATCAAATATTTATTATTTTTGTGGGATTCTGACATGTACCACAATAAATTAGTACTATGTCTAATAGCTGTTTATCATTATCACTTATCAGTTATCATTATTACAACACATCAAGTCTTTTTTTACCCTTGTTAAACACTAAACAGTGTAAAATCAACAATATTTATAAACGGAAGATAAAAAGCTATATTTTTTCCTAGCCAGGAAATTTTTTGTAATAGAACAAGTTTAGAACTTAGAAGTAATAGAACAAACAAGCCCCTGTAAGTTTTTAAACAGTTTTTCCAAATTTTTCCAAAAAAAAACACTGCTCCTAGCGCTAACGATACAAAATTGTTTTCATTCATTTAAAATCGGTAATTCCACGTCAGATCGGCTACCTTTGACCCTTAGGTCTTGGGATTTTATGAAATTTTGTGCGTCCATTGAAAATATCTTCAAAAAGAGTATGAAGCGAGTTTACGAAAAATGCTTTTGAGTTATTTTTGGCCAAGTGCACTTTTAACTAGGGCTGGGCGATACCTCGAATCAGGTATCAAGTATCGATACCACGACGGTATCGATACTATTCAAAAGTATCGAAGTATCGAAAGTATCGAGGTATCGAAAGTATCGAGGTATCGAAAGTATCGAAAGTATCGAGGTATCGAAAGTATCGAGGTATCGAAAGTATCGAGGTATCGAAAGTATCGAGGTATCGAAAGTATCGAGGTATCGAAAGTATCGAGGTATCGAAAGTATCGAGGTATCGAAAGTATCGAAGTATCGAAAGTATCGAGGTATAGAAAGTATCGAAAGTATCGAGGTATCGAAAGTATCGAGGTCTCGAAAGTATCGAGGTATCGAAAATATCGAGGTATCGAAAGTATCGAGGTATCGAAAGTATCGAGGAAAGTATAAGGCATTTAAGAAGCTACATTTTATGGGACCATATTGTGATGATAATAATAATAATTGTATATTACAGAGAGCTGAGAAAGTTATTGTCGTTTCTACGACAATTTGCATTAAATGTTGTAATTTTCAAAAATGAGTTAATCTTTTGAATGCGACCATCAATTTTGATAAAATTTGTTTTAAATGAAAGCTAATATAACAGGTTACCCAATCCATATATTTTATAAGTTGAAAAATCTCTATATTTCTTATTAACTATACCAAAACTATCATTATTTTGCAGTATTTTAGATGCTAAAAAATGTCGAAGTTTGTGATTTTTTTTGGGTACTAAGGACGAATCTTAAGGACTTTGAAAAAACATGCAATAGGTAGATAATTTTATCTAATTTATGATAGAATTTTTTCAAATTGATCGTTTAAAAAATGCGGAAGATTAACTCATTTTACTGACCGCATGTTTCCCTATATACTCAGTATAGGCAGGACGCGTTGATGTTGCGGCTCGCGACAGCACTGTGTGTTTCACTTTAATCTTTCGTTACTTTTGATACCTAGATACCTCGATACTTTCGATACCTCGATACTTTCGATACCTCGATACTTTCGATACTTTCGATACCTCGATACTTTCGATACTTTCGATACCTCGATACTTTCGATACTTTCGATACCTCGATACTTTCGATACTTTCGATACCTCGATACTTTCGATACCTCGATACTTTCGATACCTCGATACTTTCGATACTTCGATACTTTCGATACCTCGATACTTTCGATACCTCGATACTTTCGATACCTCGATACCTCGATACTTTCGATACCTCGATACTTTCGATACCTCGATACTTTCGATACCTCGATACTTTCGATACCTCGATACTTTCGATAGTTCGATACCTTCGACCCTCGGTATCGGTATTCGATACCACCTAAGGTATCGATACTTCGAATAAGTATCGATACTTTGCCCAGCCCTACTTTTAACACTTTTGAAAACTATCTTTTATGTAATTTTGTGTAAATATTGTTAAAAAAACATAAAATCAATGTTTTCATTTTCACTTTTACATGCACAGTTAATATTCGAGTAGGGTGTTGAAATACAAGTTTCTATTTGGACACTACTTTCTTTCCAGCTATCATATGCAGCTAAACCACTCCCAAAAAAGCCCGCGGTATTCGAATAGAATTTTTCTATTGGTCGAATTTTAAAAAATATATAAAAAGATGTGTTCTTTCTGCCCCGTTCCGCAAACTTAAAAATCCCCCCTCATACATTCTGCCTGGATACTGGGAAAGCTACCTCTCTGAACTCACCAAGATGCTTCCATATACTGCTTTATGAATTAAGACAGTTTATACAACACGGATGCTTTTACCGACTCTGAAAGAGTTAATAGTGATAGCTTTTTAGGCTAAATAGTAAAAGATTACTATTTATTGAAATATTGCAAAAGAACTAAAGAAATAAAATTTTAGGCTTAACAAATTTTAGCAATGCTTAGTATATCTCTCGAGCTCAGAACAGCTTTCAAAATATAAGTAGAAACCGAAGACACACACTCGCGTAAGTACAAGTACACCGATTAACTATTTATACTTAAAGTAAATTAATTAAATAATATATAGTGGAAGTTGTAAAATACCCAATAATCCACCATATGGAAAATATGCCATTAGAGGAGACGAAGCAAGTACTTATGAAGAAGGAGACTCGGTACCAGAATTTAACGTTTTATATTTAAAATGCGATGGAACTTATAGGCCATCACCGTCAGAAATCATAGGTTCTTTCTGTAAAAATAGCGTTTGGGAACCCTCGCCAGGCGTATGCTCTCGTAAGTGTAGTTGCCATTTAAATTTCACATAAAGTTAAATGTATTCAAATTAAATTAAAAAGAGAGAGCTTATACATGTACATGTATTCCTGTATAGGTTTCTATAGGTTTCTATAGAGGTTTCCTGTATTCCTTCTAGGTACATGCAAGTCCGTAAGTAACACTGAAACTACGGAAGTTCAATGTTCATTTAATAACGTGGCTCTAAAAAGTTGTGAGAATCCAGTTGAGGGTACTGTAGCAAAATATACATGTCAGCCTTTTTACGAAGAATTTAGTTTAGAAAATAATCCTTATCGTTATTGCGAAAACGGAAATTGGGATTGGGGAATACCCAACTGTTATCCAAGTGAGTTAATAATTAATATCAAACTCGAATACCTCCTCATTTGAAATACTTAATAAAAAAAACTATTTATGTTTAGTTTGTGGCCAAAAACATCCACGTTGGAGTTTATACTGCTCAGAAAGATTACATATGTGGAGGTGCCATTATAACACAACGAATTATTCTATCTGGCAAGAAAGTGCTACCAATGCTTCTATTCATAATAATTAAAGTGTATTTTATAGCTGCCCATTGTTTTTCGGATCTTGCCAATGGTGCACTATATCCTAAAGAAAATTATTTAATTGCAGTTGGCAAATATTAACGTAACTACCACGATTTTAGAGATGAACACCAGCAATATTCTACGGTAATGTTGACTTTCAAATGCTTTATAATAGAAAATAATGATTCACTATAGATCGACTCTATAAACGTTCCTTCACGGTATAAAGGATCTAAGCTTCATTACCAAGCTGATATTGCAGTAGTGTTTTTAACAAAACAATTAATTTTAACAGAAGCCGTTCAACCAGTGTGCGTAGATTGGGGTAATAAATTCGAAAATCAACAACTAATACACAATAGTCACGGTGTTGTACGTATACAGTAAGAATAATTTATTTTTAAAACTTTTTACCCAATATTTAGGTAACGGGTTGGGGATACACAATGGAAGGTCTAAATTTGTCAGACGAATTAAAAGAATTAAACATTCCATTTATATCGTTTGATCAATGTTATGAAAATGTGTCAAGAGCTTTTCAACCGTTTATACGTCCAGATAAAATATGTGGAGGATATTTAAATATTGGTAAGCTGACTATTCTAACTAAATATAATTGCAACTCTATGAACAACTACAATCCCTACAAATAATTTTTTTTAAATTGAGGTACTGGTGTATGTGGAGGTGATAGTGGTGGAGCATTAGTATTTCCCCAACGATATTCAGGAAGATATTTTATTAGAGGTATACTTAGCCTTTCGCCAGTTACAGCAGAAAAACAATGCGATTCCAACCAGTATGGATTATACACTTTGGTTTCCGCACATTTGGACTTTATTAATAGTGTTCGTAACGTACGTTGGCTGTATCTTAACAATTTAACAGTAATTTCTTTATCTATAAATTCACATGTTTCTTCTTCTCCGATACCACTCAATAACTCACTCAGTACCACTGGATTACTGGATCACTGGTTTATAAAAGCTGTTGAGGATTTTCTAGATACTATGTAAATACCTATTTAAACACTTCTTCTCCCTCCTTATTAGGTGAGGAGTAATTTCCAGTTTCAAAAATTCAATACTTAACAAGACAATGATATAAGCAATACACCCGGCCTGTACCTACAGTACTGGGTATAGGGTGTGCAAATTGGTAAATAAAATAAATAAATTTGAATTGTTTGATTATTTTGTTAAATTATAAACTAAACTTTATAAACTTTATATTTACAAACTAAAAATTATATTATAAACAAACTCAACCCGAGGTTGAAAGTCAACCGTAGGTTGAAATTATAAATATATGTCAATGTCACTATTTTATCCAATCATGTCAAACTAAAATGACAGCCAACCTCGGGTTGACTTTCAACCTCAGGTTGAGTTATTATCCTTTTTTAGGTTGAAACGCTTCTTTCAACAGAAATTGAAACCATTAGGAAAATACGGAGATGTTTACATAATTGGGACATCTACATACATACGAGGGGTGATTTTTAAGTTCGCGGAATGAGACAGAAGGAGGCGGCCATTTTTATTTCTTTTTTTTAATTAATGCCCTTTTTTATTTACAAGCATACACTAAAAATTGTATGCAATTATATCAAGTAGTTTAGTCGCAATCTACAAATTTTTTTTACCAAATAGTCACAGGAGATGAATCTTGGGTTCACTTTTATGATTTTAATCGAAGCAGGGGTCTATGGAGTGACATTTTAAGGGTAGTCCATCATACAAAAAAATTGAATTTGAAGAAAGTTTCGTCTTCTGCTGGAAAAGTGATGACAACAATCTTTTGGAATTCTGAGGGAACTCTTTTAATTGATTACAAAAATAAAGGTACCACCATAACACGCGCATACTACGCTGATAGTTTACATCGATTAATAAAAAAAATTTAATCAAAAAGGGGAGGAAAATTGGCCAAATTTAAAAGTTACTGAAAAACAATGCACTTGTTCACAAGGTAAACAATTGCGATGAGTGCCGTGACGTCATGCAGTTTCGAAGAAATTGTTCATCCACCCTAAAGTACAGATTTGGCACTAAATTATTATAACCCATTTCCAAATTTGAAATAAAAACTTCATAGAAGGCATTTCGACATTGATGAATCGCATTTTACAAGCAGTTTACAAGCAAAAATAAAGTAATTTTTTTGAAGGTTTACAAAAATTAATTCACAGAATTAATAAATAATATACAAGGCCTTAAAAATTTCACAAGATTTTCCAGCCATTATTATTATTACTGACTCACTGAGTTCATTACAAGCTATGAAAGATGTGTATAACAACCATATGTTGGTTCAAAAAATATTAGAAGTAGTGCACTTGAGAAATAGAGCGGGACAGATAACAAGATTCATCTGGGTCCCTTCACATAAAGGTATAACAGGAAATGAAAACGCTGACTCTGCCGCGAAAGATGCCATTTCGTCAGATAACTCTATTTTAATAAATAATAATACCATAAATGATATACTAAAGTCTTATAATGGAAAATTTCACGAAGTATGGCAGACACACTGGTCGTTAAAGGATCAAAAGCTGAAGGAGGTTAAGCCTTCTGTAGTTAAATTGGAGTATGGTGGTATTGAGAGGCGAGTGCAAATCAAACTCACTCGATTAAGATTGGGTCATGCTTTATTTAGCCATGACCATATCTTTAAAAAAGAGCCCTCTCCAATGTGTGTTCACTGTGGTGTTAAAATCACAGTGAGGCACATAATTGTGGAATGTCAAGCATTAACGAATCTCCGGAATACCTTCCAGATACCGGATAATTTAAAACAAGCATTGGACCCATCTCTAAAGTTTTACAAAAACGTTTTAAAGTTATTAAATGAACTAAAAATTCAAAATATTTAAAACTATATACCTTCAATTACAAATTTATCATTTTGAATTGTTAAATATCATTAATAGTTTTGTAATAACTACTCTTATAATGTTTTCTTTAAAGGTGCTAATAACATTAGTGTTGAAGTACCTACAAATAAATAAATATATAAAAAAAAAAGAATTAATAAATGCATTCATATTCGAAAAGATTTTATTGTACAATAAAATTATAAAAAAAAATATTTACGTTTCTTTCTACCCCATTCCGCGAACATGATTTTTATGTTTTGCCCCTCGTATATTATATACAATTCATTTTTGAACATCAAATTGAGCATTTCCACACTAGTTTTCGAATTACCCAACATTTAATACGAGTATGCCACTAGTAACACATTATTAAGTAGAATAATAATTGTATCAAAAAATGAATACCTATTGATTTTTTAAACTATTGAATAAATTGTGAAGAAACTTCCTCAGATACTCTTATAAACTCAAAAAAGCTACGCTTATCAAAATCTTTAAATCGGACTTCTATTTGATTGATTACAAATTAAACATTTTT
Source organism: Malthinus seriepunctatus (assembly GCA_963924605.1). Lineage (NCBI taxonomy): Eukaryota > Metazoa > Arthropoda > Insecta > Coleoptera > Cantharidae > Malthinus > Malthinus seriepunctatus. Next base: position 44,458,334 of record OZ004600.1, read on the forward strand.
AAAATACGCCTAAGAGATTATGCTATTGCACCGAACAAATAATTAAATACTTCATATCCAATTACAAAAGGAATTATTCTTTAGTCATTGGAAATGTCTTATTAGTATGTTATGATCCTTGAACAAACGTATACTACATACGCAGTTCACTATAATCACTGTGTGCATCTATGCATGTATGCAATGCAATGTAATAAAAGTTGTAAAGTGAGTTAACCATCTTATTTTTACCCAAAATTATAAAACCAGAGCACTTTGTGAAACATTACAAAATAAATGTTGACATGAAACTATGACCAATCTTCGTACATACATTTTGATCTTAGGTGAGTAGATAATTTTAATTCATTGTTAGTTCACTTGTAAAATATTAATTCTTTTTATGAGTCTGATTATGGGTCAAAATAAACTAGTAGAGGTCTACACGGGGTCGAATACTTGTTTATCATTATCACTTATAATTATTTTCTCATTTATAATTTTTCTGTAATGGAAAAACGTTCACACAAATTTTTTTAGACAGTTTCCCAAATTTTGATCTGTAGGTATATCAAATAAAAGTTTAACAAGCAAGTTGTTAAAAAATTACTGCTTCTAGCGCTAGTGGCACAAAATAATGTTTTTATAATTCTGTAATTGAAGGTTGACCTTAAGTTGACTTTTATCAAAGACCATCTATGTTTTTATACATAGTGTAGTCAACGAACCAAAATTTATCCTGATTTTCGGACTTTTTTTGTAACAGCGAGTTTTTTTCCTTAATCGGTCGAAACCATTCCTGTGAGTTTGTGTATAAAATGTCTCAACTCAATTTTGACCGGAAGGCCCTTATTCTTCGACGTTAGTGTAAAAATTTGACTTTTTCAAGTTTCCGTTTCACTATCTTTTGAATAACTTCGCTTGTATTGGTCGGATCGGGACCAAAAAATTTTCATTTTGTTTGTAATGAATCTCTCTTTAAAACTGCCTGGGTTAAAATTATTTATATTAATTTCCTAACCCAAAAAAAAATCAAAACTGCCGTCATTAGTGAGTCGTAGTTTTTTATAGAGAACTCGAGTAATAATTAATATTACGGTATGAAACTTTAGCAAGTTGTAGCTGATATAGTAACAAATCCATATTAAAAATTGGGTCCAAAAATATTAAGAACAAAGACTAAAATTTGCATTTTGCTTCAAATTTTCTAATTCATATTTGTTGTGAGCAATTGGTGACATCGTAATAATTCTTCCCTTGAAATGTTGGAAATTTAATGCTCTTTCAGATGAAACCAAAGACAATCACATTAGACCACGTTTTCTTCCGATTTCGTTGAAAAGAAAAATAAAATTTTTCAACTATTTACCCACAAAACCCATTTTAGTGGTCGAAATGTTTGACTTTAAAACCAGTTTTGATGTTCAAAAATAGTTTATAGGAGTTCTTTATGATTAATTTTCAAAAATACGTAAAAGAAGAATTAAATTTCGACCATTAAAATTGGTTTTGTAGACAAACAGTTAAAAGATTTTCTTTTTATCTTCAAAGAAATCGGAAGAAAAAATGGTCTGCTGTGATTGTTTTTGTTTTCATCTGAAAGAGCATTAAATTTCCTACATTTCAAGAAAAGAATTATTGGGATACCACCAATTGCTCACAACAAATATGAAAAAGAAAATTTGAACCAAAATGCAAATTTTAGCCGTTGTTCTTAATATTTTTGGACCTAACTTGTAATATGGATTTGTTACTGTATCAGCTGCAACTTCCTCAAGTTTCATACCATAACATTAATTAAAACTCAAGTTCTCTAGAAAAAACTACAACCGACCAATGACGACAGTTTTGAATTTTTTTTTGGTTAGGAAATTAATATAAATAATTTTAACCCAGGCAGTTTTAAAGAGAGATTCATTACAAACAAAGTGAAAATTTTTTGGTCCCGATCCGACCAATACAAGCGAAGTTATTCAAAAAATAGTGAAACGGAAACATGAAAAAGTCAAACTTTTACACTAAAGTCGAAGAATAAGGGCCTTCCGGTCAAAATTGAGTTGAGACATTTTATACACAAACTCACAGGAATGGTTTCGACCGATTCAGGAAAAAAACTCGCTGTTACAAAAAAGTCCGAAAATCAGTATAAATTTTGGTTCGTTGACTACACTAACAGCGTTTTCATCAATTAAAAATCGGTAATTCCATGTCAGATCGGCACGTTTGACCCTTAGGTCTTCGGATTTTGACGAAATTTGGTGTGTTTGTTGGAAATATGTTCAAACTTAAGTGTACAAAGTGGTTTTGCGAAAAAGTTATTTTGGACCTATCTACGGTCAAATTAATTTTTGAACTATTTGGAAAACATGAATACCTACTTCCATAATTTATAACTCGCGATCTAAAAGAGATATTTCTGCAAAATGCGCCTTTTTAAAGCTAAAGGAACGGTTTATTTATTTTATGCATCGTTTCTTTGATTCAAAGCCTTTTGGTCAAACTGTTCTTGTTTTAAATGTTTAAGTCGAAGTGTACAAAAAACACCCCTCTTCGATTCCCCTCAACTCCAGAAATGAGAAAAGATTGGGGACAACAATTTCTTTCAGGAATCGCTTTATTTTTAATCCCTAATTAAGGGAGATATTTTTCTGGATCAGAGGCGTGCGGGAACAGGGTCAAAATTACATTTGTTCTTAGCAAAACTGATTGCTAATTTTAAAAATATCTCCAATCACATTGAAGATACCAAACAATAAATCTTAAATAATTTGTAATATGGGCCATTCTTTTACAAACCGCGCGGATTTCAGGAAAAAAATTTTTGACTTCTTTAAATGCGAAAAAAAAATTTTTCTGCGTCTTTGAACAAATCTAATTGACCCGTATTTCAGGATTTTGCCGAAAAAAGTCTTTTTTCGAAAATATTCACATATGAATTTTCGATAATTTGCTGGATTTTCTCCTAAAGGCAAACCTGTGTGTGTATGTGGACGTGCTTTACAGTTATTGTGTGTTTTCGGTCCTGGTTTATACGGGTGTATCTTACACGTAAATATAAGAGGAAAAAACTCAAAAGTTGTAGTCCCATTTTTATTTGTTTTCAAGATACAGCGTTCTCACAAAATAACTTGCATCCATCGTGCAGTTGTGCTGATACTGAACGCGTATTTTACTGTTTGGGGGAACATCGTCTAACAGTCCTTGTAAATCATTTTGTAAGAATTCCAAATATTTATCTCCTCTTAGGCTAAACTATAGACGATATCACATCACACGTTTCCGAAAAAGGATGCAGTAAATTTGTTTCGACTTTTGTGAGGATTTTCGTCGGACCATAAGTGGGAGTTGCGGGTATTGTTAATAATGTCATCATGGGTGAATGTGGTTTCATCGTTATACAGTATGCTCTTCTAAGTTAATGAAATTAATTTATCAAATATTTCAACTTTTAAGACGCTGTAACTCGAATAACAATAAAAATCGGACTACAACTTTTGCATTTTTTCGTCTCATATTTACGTGTAAAATACAACACTCCTGGCGTTTGGTGCGATCCTCCCGACTCACCCTGTATTTTTGATTTTTTCAGTTTATCAAAATTTTTACAATACATATACTTCTTTCATTGCCACATCACGGGCCACCGGGAAATTCACGGTAGCCCGCCGGGCCAGTTCAGCCCTGATAATATGGATCGCAATGGTTTTCTAAATATAGCAATTTCCGGTCAATTTCTTCAATAGGAATGGTTACTTATACTCCCACTTATGAGGAAAGTTCATGACAGCAAATGATAATGTAAACTCGACGAAATGAATGAGTCATCCATAGATTTCCAAAATGTCGTTTCCGTCGCGTTTTCTCTTCTAGGCTAGGTTGCTAACCCTCCTTCCGGATCTATTTATTCTATGTCTATAATAGAAAACAAACCGTTAAGCGGATATTAACGATCAGTTTCCTATTGGTTAATGAAACCTATTAACACACGATCGACGGAAAAGTTTATTAATAAACCCAAAATAAATACATAGCGACATAGCCAAATAGTTAGTAGGTACCAAATAAAAGCCACAATGACCACAAGTTCACTATGACCATGGATCATTACTATACCTGATTGATTTTTTTGCAATATGAATAATGTTAATTTCTGTTTTCCAAGTTGGAACTAAACCAGCGAGGTCAACAAGTTACCTAATCATCTGGTCTAAAGCAACTATTTTAATTTTACCCAAAATTATAAAATATAGTTATTAACGAGTATTTTGTTAAACCTTAAAAAATAAATTATAAAGTGAAACTATGACCAATCTTCGTACCTACATTTTGATCTTAGGTAAGTAGAAAATAAATCTATTGTTCACTCACTAAAATATAAATTATGTTTGTTCATTTGACATAATGCTAAACCTACCAGCAAGCCCAATGTCATTAATTTTACAACAAATCTGTTTTTTTTAATTAAGCTGTGAATTCCAGTTGCACACCATATTTTACTTCCGATACCTTAAGGTGTATAGGAAAGTATTGTAATCGGGTCAAAAAAAGATTTGAGATAACACCGGATATATCTGTTTTGAGGTCCCCCGAAACAATCTAGATCATTTTAAGAAAAAAGTCTGTGTGTGTAATGTGTATGTATACAGTTGTTCCAGGGAATCATTGCCGCTGTATGAAAGATAAGACGACTTACGTCGTCTCAAATTTAGCGTCATATTTCGCAGCGCCAACAAATATAGATGCTATACTACGTATCAGATTACGTGTTTTTACGAGCATTGCCGACCGCCCGAGCGGCAAAGATCCTCTGGAACAACTGTATGTGTGTGTTGATGTAATCCGTCACGAAATCTCTAAATGGCAGAACCGATTGACTTAAAATTTGGTATAGAGTCTTATCAGTTAACAACGGAGTGCTGAAGGGAGTGTTTTTCAAAATAGGTCGGCTAGGGAGCGTGCAATTTAGAAAATTTAATTTTTTTTAATGGCAACATATAATTTTTTTGCATCATCCGGTAGAGAATTTTTTTCTCTATTCACCGATATGTAAATTTTTAACATTCTTTTATTTTTAAAAGAGTTTTTATGCAATCAAATATCTAATAATAATTAGCAGCTCATGTTTCTGACAGTTGTCAAAAAATTTGACAGTGTCCAAAAATTTGCCATTTGTTAAAAAAATTTGATGTTAATTCTTTTTTATTCAGTGATTATAAAAATGTATAGTATTCTTTTGTTTTTTAAACTGTTTTGGTCTTGGAATAATCAACTCAATGGGAAAGTCATGTGTTGCCACAACAGATTTTTTTTTCTATTACTGAAACCATGATAATATATTATGACATTTTAGTAAGAGCTAAGGTAGTTATACAAAGTGAGTCTGAGCGAAGATCTATTATGTCTAAATCGAGCTGTTAATTTTAGAAAAAAACTGTTTAGAATTTTCAAAAGTACAGGATGTTTCTTTTAAGAGGTACTTCACCTAACTTTCATATTTTAAATAAAACACCCTATATGTTTTTGCATATTTGGATTTTTCGTAACGTTTAAAATCAATAATGTATAAGTCTTTATGTACATATTACTAACTGTTCTGGAAATATTGCTTCTTCTCAACCTACCTGTAGATATAATTCTTTTAAATCAAAGCTTCACAAGAAGTGAGTTCCGTCGCACTTTATAGTTAATTAAAAAGCGCAATTTTTAGGCATAATAAATTTTAGCAATGCTGATTATGTCTCTCGAGCTCACACAAGCTTTCAAAATATAAGTAGAAACAGAAGACAAACAAGCGAGTAAGTACAAGTGCCATTTAATTATATCTTATTTAAATTAATTATATATGTAGTGGAAGTTGTAAAATACCCAATAATCCTCCAAATGGAAAATATGCCATTAGAGGAGACGAAGCTAATATATATAAAGAAGGAGATTCTGTAGAAGAATTGATATTTGTTTTATACTTAAAATGTGAAGGAACTCACATGCCATCACCACCAGAAATCATTGGATCTTTCTGTGTAAACGGTGTTTGGGAACCATCACCAGGCGTATGCTCTCGTTAGTGCGGCCACCATTTAAATTTCACATAAATAAAATTGAAACTATTTCTTCTAGGTACATGCAAGTCCATATATAACACTGAAACGACGGAAGTTCAATGTTCATTTAATAATGTAGCTCTCAAAAGTTGTGAGAATCCAGTTGAGGGTACTGTAGCAAAATTTACTTGTGAACCATTTTACGAAGAATCTAGTTTAGAAAATTATCCATACCGGTTTTGCGAAAATGGCGCATGGGATGGCACACCTCACTGTCTTCCAAGTGAGTTTATAATTAATTTCAGAGTTGAGTTCCTTCTCATTTTGAATAGTAAATAAAAAAATCATTTATGTTTAGTTTGTGGTCAAAAACATCCTGTAGGACGCACTAATGTGATTAATGGAACAAATGCTAAATTGGGAGACTATCCTTGGCACGTTGGAGTTTATAATGCTAAGAAAGAATATAGATGTGGAGGCGCCATTATAACACAACGAATTATGTTATCTGGTAAGTAAGTGCTACAAATGTTTCTGTTCCTAATGAGTAAATTGTTTATTGTAGCTGCTCATTGTTTTACGAATCTTGCCAATGGTGAACTGTATCCTAAAGAAAATTATTTAATTGCAGTTGGTAAATATTATCGTAACTACCACGATGTTAGAGATGAATACTATCAATATTCTACGGTAATGTTGACTTTCGAATGCTGTATAATAGAAAATAATGACTCATTATAGATAGACTCTATTAACATTCCATCACGATATAAAGGATCTAGACTTCAATACCAAGCTGATATTGCAGTAGTGATTTTAACAAAACAATTAATTTTAACAGAAGCCGTACAACCAGTGTGTGTAGATTGGGGTAATAAATTCGAAAATCAGCAACTGATACCCAATAACCATGGTGTTGTACGTATACTATATTTATTATAACAATTTATTGTTACCACCTTTTACCAAATATTTAGGTAACAGGTTGGGGATACACAATGGAAGGTCTGAATTTGTCAGACGAATTAAAAGAATTAAGCATTCCATTTATAACGTTTGATCAATGTTATGAAAATGTGCCAAGAGCTTTTCAAACTTATTTACGTCCAGATAAAATATGTGCAGGATATTTGAATATTGGTAAGCTGATTATTCTTACTAATGCTGTTTCAAAATCTTTTTTTTTTGTTTAATTTAGGTACCAGCATATGTGAAGGCGATAGTGGTGGAGCATTAGCATTTCCCTCACGATCTTCAGGAAGATATTTCATAAGAGGTATAGTGAGTACTTCTCCAGCTACAATAGAAAGACAATGCGATTCCAACCAATATGGAGTATACACTTTAGTTTCCGCACATTTGGACTTCATAAATAGTGTTCGTAACGTACGTAGGCCGTATCTCGACAGTTCAACCGAAATTTCTCCATCTACAACTACAAATATATCTCCTTCTCCGATAGCACCTGTAACGGCGACTTCAACCAATGCGTCTAGTTTAAAGTGCCTAATTCCTCCATATCCTCTTAATGGAAGGTCTTGGGTAGAAAGTGCAAGGTATATTTTGAACTTGTGTGGTAACTGAGTAAGTTCAGAGTGTCAATTTTAAAAGCTTCCCATCTCTAATATCTTCGCCTTAGTATAACATATTAAAATTCCGTGAGACTCATCAATACGATTTGCCGATGATTTTTGAAGGAACACTCTGGGTAGCTCAACTTAATATAATTTTGACATTAAAATTTTCTTAATTGTGATTTTCAAGAAGAAATGGAGGAAAGACTCCTCCATTTCATTGTACTCCAACAAAATTTGGAGTGAAAAAAAAATACAAAAACACATTGCTCTTAAAAGCCATTGGTATGGCTGGCTGGATGGATTGATATAGCAGCTGATGTAACAGCATTTAAGGCGTTTAGTTTTATAAAATTATAGACTTTTGAGACACATGATGATGATAATTCAAAACTAAACAATGTTACGGCGCTTTGTTCAGTCCATGATTTTCAGGATTCATCTAATTTTGTGGGTTGGTGAACTACTTCCACTATAAAAAAGGTTTTCTTTTTTTATAGCAACGACGAAAGCCATGAACATTCATACCTACCTGGTGACTTCGCAGATCAACATGATCGTTTACTTAAAATGTGTCATGACGAGCATATAGTAATGAGTTTAACATCTTACCCAGTTTGTGACGGCGGTAGTTGGAAACCTGAACCAACTGGCTGCCCTGGTAAGTAAATCGAAACATTCCATTTTGCTAAAATGTTAATTTACGCTTTCCACATGTTTCTTACTGAAAATTCTTATTTTAGATTTACCTAATTTATATTTATTACCAACTAAAGAAGTGTGTGGAATATCTAAACCGACAGAACTTACTACTTCTACGACCTATCTTAGCTCCACTGATTTAGACGAATTTCCCTGGTCAGTTGCGCTTCAAAGCAACACGAGTACGTCTAATTTTTTTTTCTAAATTAAAAAATTTATAATATAATTTTTAGAAACTGTTTGCGGAGGAATATTAATTAATAATAGATATGTGCTAACGGTTGCACATTGTCTTGAAAGTCGAGATGTTGATAATGATGTGTGAGTATATGGGCTCGTAGTCGGATCTAATTTTTAAAAATGTGTTTTACGCTCATTAGTGTAAAAGTTCGATTGGGCGAATATAATTTTGATACAGATCCAGACTGTGTAAATGATGGAAACAGTACTATTTGTGCTCCTAGTTCAATAGAAGTTCCAATACTGGAAAAAATTATTCACGAAGACTATAATAAATCTGAATGGGCGCAGAGTGATAATGGTTTATTAGCAAACTTGGCGCAAAATGATATTGGTTTAATACGCTTGGAACGGGTAGTTGATTTTACAGGTAATTTTACAGAGCTGTAGATTCTTATGAATAAGCTAGGTCTTTTATTATTTTAGATTACATCAAACCAGTTTGTTTACCAACGTCAGTTAATTTAATAAGAAAGGACTTTGATGGCAGTAAAATGATACTAGCTGGTTGGGGACAAGCGCCTTTTTTGAACTTCACTAAAACCAAAGTTAAATTAAGAGTAAGGAATTTTTGTGTAGTTTAAGTTTACTTAGGAGTACTTATTTTTTGTAAAAATGTGAATTTTAAAATTCTTTATTTGAGACGAAGACTCAAAGATTTTTCTATACTGAAAAAAAGTTTCAAATAGGTATTAAGTTGGGGTGAACCCAATACTGCCTTTTTTATATTCACATTCCTTTCAAATTCGAAAATATTGAATTTGAAACACGATCGTGTGAGTTCGGGAAACACACTTTATGCATTTAAAATACGTTTACAAAAATGGAGCTAATCCCTCTTTGTATTATAAAACCAAATGAGATCCCTTGGCTGAGACTAGAATTTATTTGAATCTGATATCCGATCAGGGACGAAGGTAACTTATATTTTTAATGTTATTAGGTGCCGGTGTTTTCGAATACGCAGTGTCAAACTGCACATGTATACAGCGGATCGGTAGAAATAACCTGGCGACATATATGTGCAGGAGGAATTAGACATCAAGATTTGTGTGAAGGATCTTTTGGTAGTGCATTGATGAAATTTGAACAAGATGGAGAGAGTTCTAATTGGTATGCTTTTGGAATCTTGAGTGCCAATCGAGGATGTGGAATAATAGGCAATCCAAATATTTACACTCGGGTAACAAGCTACATTCCTTGGATTGTAAGTAAACTTCAACCATAGAAAGATTTTGTACAAAAATTAATATTTCTTATTGCCTTTTAAAATAAACTTTTATAAACAAATACTTTTTAATTATTATTCCTTTCTAGCAACACTGTCTCTCTGTTTTTTATTTTTAACCAGTGGTCAACCCCGTCGAAATTAGACGAAGTATTTCAAGATATGAATGCGTTTAGAACAATGAAATTTTCAAAAATTAATATAATGCACCTACTACTCCATCGGTGACTGGTTGCAGTTAAATGCACAATGTAGGCGTGTCAGTCATTCAACGTGATCGAACTACATAGAAGTGGGGAGATAATAATACGTGTGACAATTTATTATTTAAAAAAATGTATGAAATTGGTAGTTTGAAGAAAAAGAAATTAGTGCCGACATTTATGTAAGTCGAGAGCTTAGATTTAAAAAAAAATCGTTAAAAGCGGTCTAGTAGAAGTACGTTATAATTACCGGTGAAGAAAAGCGTTCGTCTTTCAAATATGGATTGTTTTTATTTGACTACGTTTGACTTAGACAATATTGCTATACACATCAAAGAAGATACTCTTGCTTCTTATTTTCGATATTTTTAATAACCATAAAAGCTCTGTAAAGTATGTGTTTAAGGAAAAACGCTATAAAATTTTATCGTTATTGTTTAAACAAAGCTTTTCTTGTCAAACTGTGCAATGGTCGTTGTTATTCGTATCACTCGTTTTGTGAAATGTACATAATAGTACTCTTTGTCCAAATTTCTAAAGAATAGATTCTAAAGAACAGAAAGTCACTTCTAGGGAAGTGGCATATTAAACACTGGAGGGAATCTCCTGGACAGGGACACTCTAAAGCCCTCCTGGAGAAACCCTCTGACAAAAGAACTCGCTCTCTAATCAGAATGAGCAGAGATGAGCTACGACTGGTAACGGCAATGTTAACGGGTCATTGTCAGCTCAAAAAGCACCTGCATACGATGGGACTAGAAGAAGACCCACTATGCAGAGGATGTGCAGAGGAGGAGGAAACTCCAATTCATCTTCTGCTACACTGTGAGGCTTTCACAAAAAGTCGTTACAGCATTCTCGGAAAAGAGCAGATACTCCAAAGAGAACTGCCCAACTTATCAATAAGGAAAATTCTGGACTTTATCAGAAGCACAGAACTCCCATAAGGGAAGACCAAATCCGAGGCGCACAATAGATCCAAGAGGTCGCGATGCAAGGAACCAATAGGGACCAACCTCAGAATCATAATAATAAAACTATAAAAAAAGGTACCAGCAATATCAAATGCGAAATTTGCAACTATATTTTAAAAAAACAATAGAATTACACTTAAATCATATATCAAGTGCTCACGATCAAAGCGGAACATAGCCAAATAACACATGGAATTACATTTGCAGTTTGCTGCTCACCAGCTACATCTACAAGAACGATAATGATATCTATTGAAAAAGAATTATTTTCTGAATCTGCTTATACCAGATACTTCTTAATTATTGACTTTTTTACCACCGAAGAAGCAATTTAAATATTTCCATAATTTGAACAACTATGAGCAGCTAGTGGCGTAACTAAGAGTTTGCGGGCCCTCCAGCAAAATCCAGAATGGGACCCCTATACCTATTCCCGTTAATAATCATTTTAATTAAGGAAAATTCGATTTTATAAGCAAATTTCATACTAAATGATGTTTCTGGGACCCTTTTTATTCTGGGGTTCCCGAGAAAGGGAGGGGAATAAATCCATAGTCAAAGATGAATGAATCAATTATTTAATTACATTAACACATAAGTTTAATTTACTTTAAACAACCTTTATAAAGTAAAAAAATAATGCGACTTTTAAGTTCAGCTGTGGAAGCGTAATAAACCGAATGCACATTTCTAAGTGAGCTTTTTTTTTGGTGGACAAGGTACAGCAATAATATTATAAGACGACGAGCCTAGGGGAAGCGCAAATACTTAAATTGTTACTTACAGTTTAGTAGCCACTGATACAAACGAATTTATTTTAAACCAATCGCGTTTAAGGGAGGCGTCGCCAAATCTGCGTAAACTTATCCCTACCCTCCTCAAGTTAAATTGCTCTAACTGTATAATATAATTGTTGTTGGTATTATTGACCTTGATTATTTGATGAATGGTTTTAGTAAGGATGGTCAAAAATTGTAAATAAAACTCAGTTTTTTCTCTTTATAGCCGACGTTTCGCCTATATTTTTAGGCATTCTCAAGGCTAAAAATGACAACTCGTTTTACATGATTGTCAAACTCATAAACATTAAATACAAACAACCTACTGACTGACAACGATTTTTTTAATTTAATTTATATTTGAATTGAATTTTTAAGATAATTATATTTTGATGAACTATAATTAGTTATTGAACCACAAATTGTTAACTTATTAATTTTTTTTTATTTCTTAAAACACGTTTCACGTCACATATAATATAATATAATAATATAATATTAAATGTTTTATGGCCCTCGTGCTATAGGTACATACCGGTTCACTACGACCACTAATACTTGCTATACCTGATTGTTTTTTTTGTAATACGAATAATGTTAATTTGTGTTTTCCCAATTGGAAACTAAACATGCGAGGTCAACAAGTGAACCAACTTATCTAAACCAAATAATCCTTTATCCAAAAATTATAGAACACAGCTATTCTAATTAAGGAGTACTTTGTGAAATACTAGAAAATAAATTTTGACGTGAAACTATGACCAATCTTCGTACATACATTTTGATCTTAGGTGAGTAGAAAATAAAATTAATTATTTACTTAATACGAATTATTTTTGTTGATCTCTGACGTATGCCAATAACGGCATGTATATGTTATGTTTTAAAGTTAAGACTTTGTACGTCTCAAAAATTCTCAAAATTGTAGGTTTAATGTTTTTTCCGTCGATCGATTGTTAATGGATGTCATTAACCAATAACAAATTGATCATTAATAACCCCTATTAATGATCAATTTTCTATTAACGATCAATTATGGTATAGGCAACCAAATCACACCAAATATTGCATTAATTGTGACATTAGTTGTGATTTTTGTTTTCAATGGTACCTTTGATTGTAGAATATTTTTGAAAACTTGCATTTTTGTCATAAAATAAAATTAGATTTTCTCCAATTTAATGAAAGGCGATCGACGGAAAAATTTAGTAATCAACTCTTGAGTTAATTGCCGATTAATAATCTCAACAATTAACGCGCTCGCTGCTCTCGCGCGTTAAAATGTCTCGATTATTAATCGGTCTTATTAACACACTAGTTGATTAAATAACTATTAATCTGTCACATTTTATATTTTAACTAAAATAGCATATTTTTAGGTACAATCTATTTTAGCAATGCTTATTATCTCTCTGAAGGTCAGACAAACTTTCTGAATATAAGTAGAAACAAAAGACAAACATTCAAGTAAGTACCCGCTAAATAGTATATTAAGTAAATTAATTAAATATGTTGTGGAAGCTGTAAAATACCCAATAATCCACCATACGGAAAATATGCAATTAGAGGAGATGAAGAAAATGCTTATAAAGCAGGTGATTTTGTATCAGAATTGGTATTTGTTTTATATTTAAAATGTGAAGGAACCTATAGGCCATCACCACCAGAAATCATTGGTTCTTTCTGTGTAAACGGCGTTTGGGAACCATCGCCAGGCGTATGTTCTCGTAAGTATGGTTGCCATTTAAATACATAAAGCTGAACGTAGTCCTTGTAGGTACATGCAAATCCATACGCAACACTGAAACTACGGATGTTGAATGCTCATTCAATAATGTGGCTCTAAAAAGTTGTGAGAATCCAGTTGAGGGTACTGTAGCAAAATATACATGTCAGCCTTTCTACGAAGAATTTAGTTTGGAAAATAATCCTTATCGTTATTGCGAAAATGGCAATTGGGATTGGGGAACACCCAACTGTTATCCAAGTGAGTTTATAATTAATTTCAAACTTAAGTTCCTTCGTATTTTGAAGAGTTAGCAAAAAAAATATTTATGTTAAGTTTGTGGTCAAAAACATCCTGTAGGACGCACTAACGTAATTAATGGAACAAATGCTAAACTGGGGGACTATCCTTGGCACGTTGGAGTTTATTCTACTAAGAAAGGTTATAGATGTGGAGGCGCCATTATAACACAACGAATTATTTTATCTGGTAGATATTGCTAAAAATACTTCTATTCATAATAATTAATCTGTATTTTGAAGCTGCTCATTGTTTTACGAATCTTGGCACTGGTGCACTGCGTCCTAAAGAAGACTATTTGATTTCAGTTGGTAAATATTATCGTAACTATCACGACTTTAGAGATGAAAACTATCAATATTCTACGGTAAATGCTAATTTTTAATTGCTTTATATATATTATTAGAAAATAACGTGACATTCTGACATTATAGATAGACTCCATTAACATTCCATCACAATATAAAGGAGCTAGATTTCAATATCAAGCTGATATTGCAGTAGTGATTTTAACAAAACAATTAATTTTAACAGAAGCCGTACAACCAGTGTGTGTAGATTGGGGTAATAAATTTGAAAATCAACAACTAGTACCCAATAACCATGGTGTTGTACGTATACTATATTTATTATAACAATTTATTGTTAAAAATTTTTACCCAATATTTAGGTAACAGGTTGGGGATACACAATGGAAGGTCTAAATTTGTCAGACGAATTAAAAGAATTAACGATTCCATTCATAACGTTTGACCAATGTTATAAAAATGTACCAAGAGCTTTTCAACCGTTTTTACGTCCAGATAAAATATGTGGAGGATATTTGAATATTAGTAAGCATATTCTTCTTAAATCTCGAAAATGGTTTCTCAAAACATATTTTTCTTCAATTTAGGTACTGGTGTATGTCAAGGTGATAGTGGTGGAGCATTAGTATTTCCTAAACGATCTTCAGGTAGATATTTTATAAGAGGTATAGTGAGTACTTCTCCAGCTACAATAGACAGACAATGCGATTCCAACCAGTATGGAATATACACTTTAGTTTCTGCACATTTGGACTTTATAAATAGTGTTCGTAACGTACGTAGGCCGTATCTCGACAGTTCAACCAAAGCTACTTCAACCAATGCGTCTAGTTTAAAGTGCCAGGTTCCTAAATTTCCTGATAATGGAAGGTTTTGGGTAAAAAGGTATGTATCTATTTTCGGGTAAACCATATTTTGGGTGTTGTTGAGCTCTAACCGCCCCCCTCAAAAGTTTAGAAATGGATAGAAAAAAATCGTGTACAATTTTCAGCTGGAAATTTTAACGTTTAGAGGTTCCGCACGAGCCATCTATTTTTCCGGACAGGGTCGAGTTGTATCGCGAGCAGGTAAAATCAGACGGTAACGAAAAATATTAGGGTCTAGTTGTATCCCAGGAAGATTTTACATTACATTAAAACTTTTTTCTGGAACAACATTGCCACCGTTTTATATTGAAAAGTATATAAAATTTATACGTATTACAAACTTTAGTCCTACACGTCACGGACTCGATCTTCTTTGGGATACCAGTCGACCCCTTTAAAATTTACCTGTTTCACCCGAGATACAACTCGGATTCACCGATTTTTCCGATATAAATAACATGGGAAACTTGAAAGTTTCTGCCCTTGAATTTTTTGAAAAACCCCACATAAAGTTCATATAAAATTAGTTTGAGTTTATAAATTTGTAGTCTAAATACTAAAACAAATTTTTCTGATCAGTAACTTCATTTATAAAATTTTTTCGAGAGCCTAGAAACACGTTATTGTTATTATATTGTTAATTTCGAGCTGAAAATTTTACACGATTAAAACTTTTTTTTCGTTTCCGACAACACCTAAAATAGCCGCTACTAATCTATATACAGAGAAGTCTAAATGTGTGGAACGGCCTTAAAACAAATTATTAGTCAAATAGAATGAAATTTAGAGGAAGTAAGTCCCTGTTTTTGACTGTGTTTAAAAATTTTTATCATTTAAATCTTCAGAATAAAATAATCTAAAGGTTACACATTTGTAGCACATTCCGGAAATCAGAATAAAATGCTCTTTCAGCAAATACTAAAAAATACCCCGATCACTATTTAAAGAAATTGACCTCGACGCCATTACTCTGAAGATTTAAATGATAAAAATTTTTAAACATAGTCAAAAAATAGGAAAAATTACGTTATTTGCTTCCTCCAAATTTCATTCCATTTGGTCAATTCGTTTAGAAGTTATTAAGGTCATTCCGCACTTTAAAGGCTGATTTTCATATATAGTGCCGTGCTCGTGCCATGTTCGTGCCGTGCTCGTGTCGTGCTACGGCCGTGCGTTTAGAGCATTTTCACATACAGTGAATACCATTAATAACGCAACATAGCCAACATAACGTCGATTGTAAGATATTGTTACAGTTCGTTTATATGACAACCTCTGACAGCAATGCTAAATCGCGTTCCATTTAATTTGCAACACCAACATGCAGTTCATTAATTTCAGATAATAATTATTATAAAGATCGAAATTAGACAATCGCAAAAGTTGGTGTCAAAGTTTTCTAGTAGGTGTTCTTTGAGAAACTTCACGTTTTACGCCTCTTCTTAGACCAAAATATTTTTTTATAAGATTGAAAGAAATGAAAAACGTGAAAAATACAAGTCTTAGGTATCGTTATTGAAACCACCACAACTTATACAAGGAGATGAGGAAACGCTTATGTTAAACGACTTCTGCTTTCCGATGGTCAAAAGGATCAACAATTGCCCAATTGGTTTAAGTAATTTCGTACTGCCATTGTGTAGTGAGGTGGAGGCCCGTAGTGCTGAAACTAGATTTCATCCATATTCAAATGTAATTCTCATGAGAAATAATTCTATTATTCAGAAGAATATTTTTGTTCGTTTAAATTGCCTTTAATAAAGAATGGTCCTATTATATCGTTTTCTATTAACCTGCCTAAACATTCACTTTTTAGGGTCTGTGGCTTCTTGACGTAAGATGCGGGTGCAGTTGCTCCAATATCTAAAATTTTGGTAATTTTACCTCTTCACGTAAATTGAAAGTTATTGCTTCATCCGTAAATAATATGTTTAAAAATCGAACGTCGGAAAGCAAAAGTCCGTACGCGTTTCCTCCTCTCTTTGTGTATGTTTCTGGTGGTTTTGAAAACGATAAGCTTCGTATTTTTAATGTTTTTCATTTATTTCAATCCTCCTAAAAAAATTTGACTAATGATGCGTATAAAGCTTTTTTTAAATTAAACCTATGAGAAAGCCTCACACCAACTTTTGAGATCGTCTAATTTCGATTTTTATAATTATTGTTATCTAAAATTAATTTACTGCATGTTGGTGTTGCAAATTAAATGGAACGCGATTTAGCATTGCTGTCAGAGGTTGTCATATAAACGAACTGTAACAATAATCTTACAATCGACGTTATGTTGGCTATGTTGCGTTGTTAATGGTATTCACTGTATAGGGCTGTGTTGTGTTCATGCCGTGGTCATGTTGTTGTCGCTAATAATCTTGCACTAATATAATTAACCAATCCTTCGTTCATAATATAGATAGATTTATATCTAAATATGCACATTTGACACTTACCTTGTGCAGAGTTGTCACATGGAACTTTAAATTTCAAACTATAAGAAGCGACCAACGGGTTGTAGCAAGGTTGTGGTCGTGTTGTTACCATCGAAACGGCTCAGTCTCATAATAATATGGCACGAACGCAACCCAGCCCCTCATGTGAAAATCGAAAACTGCACTTCAATGTATTTTTTATGGAAATGTCAATTTTTTGATTGACATGGAAACGACACGGCATGAGCACGACACGAACACGGCATGAGCACGGCACTATATGTGAAAATCAGCCTTAAGACCTCTCTGTATATTGTTTTATATGAGAATTTTGTAAGTATACACTATACAGTGTGTTTCACTTTCGACGAGAACTCCTGCAGAACTTTTTTGTTTTGAAACCATTCGGAATAAAATTTTCGTCTGTTATGTAGGCCATTAAGATCTATCTTTTCGTAAGATTAAAATTTTTTTTAAAGTATAAATCTAGCCAACTAGAATTAAAATACAGAATATTACAGGTAACCTTATATTAGCAATTGAGGTAGAACAATGGTGAATTAAAAAGTTGTAGCAAACCAGAAAGAGCCCAACTACAAAGTTTCATTTTTAATTTTTCTACATTATTACGCCAAGTCTGTAGTAACTTGTAATTTCAATAATAAGGATGCCATGAAACAACAAAACAATTGAAAAGTGTATAAAAAATTTTTTTTCACAGCGCCGACGAATATACATTTCCATACGAGGCTGGTGACTTCGCAGATCCGTTTAATCGTTTACTTACAAGTTGCAATGACAAGCATATAGTAATTGCTTCAACAGACTTCTCAGTTTGCATGGATGGTATTTGGAAACCTGAACCACGTCGCTGCCAAGGTAAGGAATTCAGAACACTCCATTTACTTGCAATCACTGTAGATACTATTTTAATAGTTTTCCACCATTAAAAACAATTGCAAACTTAAAATTATTATTTAAGATTCATCCAATTTAAATTTATTACCAACTAAAGAAGTATGTGGAGTATTTAAATCAGCAGAAAATACTGCTATGGGCTTTCTGACCGAAACAAATTTAGAGGAATTTCCATGGTTAGTCAGTCTTGAAAGCTCTGATGGACAACGTACGTCTTCCATTCTTTTTTAAATTAAACAATTTATATCTAATTTAATTTTTAGGCAGTTGCGGAGGCGTATTAATAAATAATAGATATGTGTTAACTGCTGCAACTTGTATTTATAGTTATTATTTGTGCGTATATTGACTGGTATACAGGATGTACGCGAGAAGTGGGGCACTATTTAATCTACTAAATATCAGTATATTTAATATTAACGGATACAGCAATAATGGCTCACTTCTCGTGAACACCCTATATAATTGGTTTTAATTAGTAAAAATGTATAATTTATTAGTACAACGGTTCGTTTGGGCGAATACAATTTCGATACAGATCCAGACTGTGTAGAGAATGGAAACAGAACTATTTGTGCACCTATGCCCATAAAAATACCAATAGCAAAACTAATTGTTCACGAACACGGTTTTAGAGAAACTGATATTGGTTTAATACGTATGAAACGGGCAGTTAATTTTACAGGTAATTTTACAAAATAGTAGTCTCCTAAAATAAGCTAAGAATTTTATTATTTTAGATTACATCCAACCAATTTGTTTACCAACGTCGCCGAATTTGAGAAATAAAGATTTTGATAACACTAATATGATACTAGCTGGTTGGGCGGATGATATTAAAATCAAATCACAATTGACAGTAAGAAATTTTTATATAGTAAAGTAAAATGAAGAATATGGTCTTTTTACCATTTGTTATTATCTAAACGTAGTAATCTGCTGTCATAAGGACATAGTATACCCAGTATACCCAGTATACCTACTAAAGCTAAAATTAAATATTCATATTTCTTTCAATTCAAAAATATTGAATTTTAGACAACGGCAGTGAGCTCGTGACGAATTATTAATGGGCAGGAAACTTCCCAACGTTTCAAAAAAAAGCTTATCCCTCTTTTTATTATAAAATAATCGATATCCTAATTGCCAAGACTAGAATTTACTTAAAACATCTGATATCTGATTACTGACGAGAGCATCTGATATCTGATTATAATTAGAGACGACAGTAACTTATAACAGTACTATTTTCAATGGGTGCATTCACCGAACGTAACAGTTGTGGAGCAGCTACGAACTGCTACATCATTAGCGCTATTAACTATCGTGCGTTAATTTTGTTAAGTGAACAGAGCAGATATCGAGATAGTTCAACATAACGCACATGAAATGCGCTCGATAAAATGGCGACCGTTTCGCATAGGTACGTTCCCAAAAGCAGGGATAAGTCACCGAACGATGTGTTAGCTACTCCACAACTGTTACGTCCGGTGAATGCCCCGAATGTTCTTATTTAGGTACCAGTGATATCGAATAAGCAATATGCACATTTTACATGGTATAGCAAAGAGATTCGTGTAGATTTGAATACCACAGCTTCTGTCTGTATAAATCCTAAATAACAGTGTAGATTTTGGATTTTATATTAAAATAATTACTTTAAAGTTAATTTTCTCTTTAAGTGTTATTTTTCTACTTAGGTCCCTTGGCTTCGGATCCCCTCAATTAAAAATGTAAGTTTTTGTGAAGGATCTACTGGTAATTCATTGATGAAATTGGAACACGATGGAGATAGATCTAATTGGTATGCTTTTGGAGCTTTGAGTTTTAGTTTGGATTGTAAAAGTGGAGAAGAGAACGTTCCTGTTGTTTACACTCAAATAACGACCCACGTTCCTTGGATTCTAAGTAAACTTCAACCATAGAAAAATTATGTACAAAATTATATCTTTTATTATAATTTACCTTATTACCCTTTAAAATAAACGTGTATAAACAAAAACTTTTTGAATATAATTCGTTATTTTGTTTAGCAGAGTAGATCTGATTTCATTCAGTCAACATGAATTCAACTACCATGGTAGGATATGGAGTAGGCATAGAACGACAAATTTTACGTTCATCTTCCTGTTTCTTGTTCTTAATAAACGAGAATTCTATTTTAATCTGAGAATTAAATTTATAATCCTTTCATATGACAACGTTACAAACTCTAATGTCAAAGGTTGATGTTTGTAAAAATATTTAAGAGGTAAAGTTTTTTTTGTGTTAAATTGAAAATACAGTTTGTCAAACTTTGATATTTTCACTTATTTATTTATTTATTGTGTTACGTTGCCATATCTAAAGATTATAAATCTAATTCTCGGATTAACATATAATATACAATCAAAAGATTTAGGTGCAGAATTTTATTTTACTTATCAAAAGAGATAGGTACAAAGAAAGGCACACCATAAATTTTTTTTTGCTGGAAGTAGACTTTTTAACGAAATCATACAGACGGAACTGTCGACCGATGCGCCGAGACGTTGTAGCGTGAAGCGCCGCTGGACGTCGCAGCGAAGTCACATCTTAACCCTTTCAAAGCAGCTTATTATTATCTTTTTTTTGTTATGAATAGACAAAATAATGTCCAAAAGACATAAATCCATTAACCATTATTTTTTTGTTATAAATGAAAACGTTACAAACTGGTTTCTACTAAGGCTGGGCGATACCACGAATCAGGTATCAAGTATCGATACCACAACGATATCGATACTATTCGAAAGTATCGAAGTATCCTTAAATTAAAGTGAAGTAATACACTGATATGTCGCGTCAATTAGACGGAACCTTGACTGAACTCAACGAAAACTACACCCGCCTGCAAAAAGCCGGATTTAGAAAAATTTCATAAGTAAAAATATTAAGTAGCAATGCAATAATCTTAATTTTGAAAACCATCCTATCTGTGGAAAGATTTTCTTCAACTCAGATACCTCGATACTTTCGATCCATATACAGGCTGTTTCAAATTCGAGTCTATGCATGGGGATCTCGGAAACCGTAAGAGATACGAAGGTGGTTGGGGGCAAAGTTGTGCGATCAGGAGCCCAATATTATGACGTTAAGAAATCGCAGGTATTTTAATTACTTTGGAAGATACCTATTCACAAAAAACTGAAATGTTGAAGTTTTGTTTTTATTTTTTCTTGACTTTATTAGAAGGAATATTTAAAAACAAACAACACTTCTTCCTAGCCACTTTTTATTCTCTATCACGACCTACTATTAAAATTTGCGCACAACGTTTCGTCTCTCTGTAACCATCATCAACTTCATTTTTTTAAATATGGCAAAAATTAACTATTGACATTTTTGAATAGTATTTTTAATTCTCTATTCAATGATGCATCAAACTTTAAATCCAAAAATATGTTCATTATTTCGGTTAAAACCGCCTAATTAATGAAGCAAAAATTAGGATTTAAGTTGGCTACTTTTCAAGTAGCCAATTAAAAAATTATTCCCCGTTAAGGATTTTATTTGTTTTTCTAGCCTACTCGATATTAAAATTCATTGAATTATTAAATAAGAATGGAATATCAATAGTACCAATCAACTGAAAAGTTGAAGTGTGGTATGATACATCATTGAATAGAAAATTAAAAATGCTATTCAAAAATGTGAATAGTTAATTTTTTGCATATTTAAAAAAATGAAGTTGATGATGGTTACACAGAGACGAAACGTTGTGCGGAAATTTTAATAGTAGGTCGTGATAGAGAATAAAAAGTGGCTATAAAGAAGTGTTGTTTGTTTTTAAATATTCCTTACAATAAAGTCAAGAAACAATAAAAATAAAACTTCAACATTTCAGTTTTTTGTGAATATCTTCTAAAGTAATTAAAATACCTGCGATTTCTTAACGTCATAATATTGGGCTCCTGATTGCACAACTTTGCCCCCATTTAACCACCTTCGTATCTCTTACGGTTTCCGAGATCCCCATGCATATACTCGAATTTGAAACACCCTGTATAGATATATACTTCAATACTTTCAATACTTCGATACTTTCGATACCTCGATACTTTCGATACCTCGATACTTTCGATACCTCGATACCTCGATACTTTCGATACTAGGTAATATCAATCAATCAATCAATATTTATTACCATCAATATCTACATTTACAATGGTTTGTCAAAATTACATAAAAGTATAAAAACATGTACTTCAAAAAAACACAATATTTGATTTGTAACAACCAAAAACTATCAAAAGCACACTCAGAAAAACTATACTTAACAGCGAATGTACTCATCAACAGAGTAGAAACATTTATCAAGCAACAAACTCTAAACATTAGACTTAAAACTACTCAGATTCATTGATCGCATCTCCGCTGGCAGCTTATTATATAATTTTATATTTAGTGAGTTATTACGTGACTTATTTAACCTGTAACGCGGCACTACAATCAACTCCGAAGAACGTGTGCAATAGTTATGAAATTCCGAGTGTCTAGTCAAAAGTTCCCTTTTGCCGTGAATTTCGAGCAACATCTGGTATATATAAATACATGGAAGAGGCATTATTTTGAATTCAAGAAAGAAGGGTCTACAATGCTCAAAAGGGCCAACACCCGCTAACAACCTCATAGCCCTCTTCTGCAATCTAAAAATTCTTAAAGCATTCACAGAATCACCCCAAAGGACAGCCCCATAGGTTAGATGCGAATGAAAAAGACCGTAGTAAACCATTTTCAGTACATCAAGTCCGATCACTCTTTTTAACTGTCTAATCACAAACAGGCTATTAGAAAGCTTTCTACTCAGTTTTTCTATGTGACTTGTCCACGTTAATCCGTCATCTATAACAATTCCCAACAGAGTGCAGCTCTCGCCCCTAGTCAACCTAGTATTACTCGACAAAATCATAGTCTGCGTCTTCCTGTCGTTTAACTGCAAATTATTTACCGAGAACCACATCTCGGCTGATCGAATTATGTCTTTTGACAACACTGAAAGTTTGTCATAATTCTTATGAGTGCTGATAAAGGTGGTATCGTCAGCAAACAAGACGCACCCAGAACTCGCAATCGTATGTAGACACACATCATTGATGTAGATGATAAAGAGCAGAGGCCCCAGGACAGATCCCTGGGGTACCCCGTGAAGCGACTCTTCGTAGTTCGAAACCGAAGTACTTAATTTAACAATCTGCTGTCTACCCGATAAATAAGATTTTAAAAGCCTAAGTGGAACTCCTCTCACTCCATAGTAGGCGAGCTTCCGCAACAGAATTTCATGGGAGACACAGTCAAATGCCTTCGTCAAATCACACAGAGTCACAATCGCATGTTCACCCCTCTCAAAGCCCTCAACCACATCACTCACCACCTTCGATACCTCGATACTTTCGATACTTCCATACTTTCGACCCTCGGTATCGTTATTCGATATCACCTAAGGTATGGATACTTCGAATAAGTATCGATACTTTACCCAGCCCTAGTTTCTACTCTTGTTCGTCCTGGTCAATGCACGGTGGTATTTCGATAAAACCACAAAACTGGTTAGAATAAATTTTTACAAATGTTGTCTCCCAGTGATACCAAAAACTTGCAAGAGAAAATCAAGCGCTTTAGATTTAATAAATGAACAAAAATATTAAATTGTAAAAGGCGTTTTTCCACTTTTGTGCTAAGTAGAACGATTACAAGATAGTACAATAATTGAACGACTCGACTAGAACATTAGTTGCAGTAGAAAACAAATTGTTCGACACTATCGTATTTTCGTTTACACGAGAATTTGTGCCTTGTAAATTGCACCGAGATTGAATATCGTGTGGCATGTAATTTTTAAGTGCACATTTTATTTTTATTGCGCCATTTTCAAATTATCGCACCAATCCAACTTTTATTATTTTAAAATATCATATTCAACGTATTCTTCTTCACAAAGCATATTATTTATAGCTTACATACATTGTTGAATGCTACAGTTGGTTATTGAAGTGCTTATATCTAGCTCTAAACGAAAAACTAATCTAAACGCATCAATCATTCTATATAAGTTTTCAAAAAAAATCTTGTAAATTCCTTACAGATCATTTAACTTAAACCTTCCATATATATTTTTAACTCAATTTCATCTTTTTAAATCAAAGTTAATTCACCGAGATAAATTTAATTGGTTGTAGAGGTTAACAATAAGTGGAAAATTATTAAATTATTGGAGTAATATTTATAAATAATGGAGCGAATTTATAACTATTTTCTATACAAATGCTTACGTAAAAAACATTATTCCATTGAGAAAACTCTTTTGTGATCCATCACATTTTTCAAAAAAAGGTGACGTATGATATGATTTTAAATAAAAGGTTCTTTAGGTATTTGAAGATGCAATTTATTTTATATGTAAATTTTGTACAATATGCTTCCATTCATGTGTACATAAGCATAGAATATGCAATTTAAAATTGTTTTTTTATTATTTTTATACTTTTTGAAAAACGCGAAACTAAAGTTTATTTAAATTAATTTAATCCCAGTGGCTATAATGAGACAACTACAGTTTCATTGAATTTACTCTGTGTGTACTGGAGGATGTGAGTAGTTGCCAGGAGACGATACAAAAATTAAAAGTTTATTTTAATTATTTAAACAAAGAACAATAAAATTGTTTTATTTTGTTAACTAAAACAAAACCAGTAGCAAAAGAGTTAAGTGCTTGTAAAGTTTATTTTCATGAAAAATGAAAAAATAATTGTAAAAAATTAGTAAGCACGATAAGACTTTTTAACAATTTAAATACCTAAGCGCCAGTTCTACAAAATAACTATCTCGGAGTAATATTAATTTTTAATTTTCTAAATATACAGTGTGTTACCCAGTTCGACTAAAAGAAGTGGATTGATAAGGCTAAATAGTTCACACATGATCGAACAATGGCAGGAAGGGTGGCAGAACTACCAATGTTGAAAACAATTTTTTATGAAAGACGTTTAGATGATTGAGCTCAAAGTCAAAACTATCATTGTCATTTTTTTGACTATAAAAAATACAATTTTGAATTTTAGGTAAAGAATTTGAAAACTTCCTATGTTTATGCCAAAAGGGCATGATTTTTTATTTACTAATTATTTAAAAAAAATCATTTGCTTGTGAAACAATCCATTGATTCTCAAAACTTCAATAAGTAATATAGGAATCAATATATTAAAAAATATATTTTATAAAAATCAGGCTGAACAACTCGTTACAAAATCACTTTTAATTTATTATCATCCCTATTAAAGTACCTCGCCCACAAATTAATTTTAATAAAATTGCTTTTTAATTTAAAATATAAGACACTAGAATCAAATTTATAGCAGGTAGTGTATTATGAAGATTATGTTGAAAGTTTTAAATTGGTAATTTAAAGGGAAAATGCGACCAACACAATTTTTCATTTTAAGAAAATCATAAGCACATCTTATTTATGACAGCTCTACGGACTTAAATTATTTAATGTGGTCGTATGGATGTTATATAGGCAAAGTTTGAAACTGTGCTTTAGATGTTATTCATAAAGAAACAATAATTTAAAGATGGTCATATTTAAAAGAAAATTAAAATGTCTTTTGCACACTTAATTTGAAAAATAATTGTAGCTTATTATTTTAATTAGGTACGACAAATGACAAATTAAAGAAATAAAAATGAGATTGATTGAATATAGAAGACTGTGTACATCATCAAAAACACACATTCGTAAAACCTTCTCTATCCATTGCTTCAAATTCGCATCAAGAGATAGATAGAATGCTGGTTAAACTGCGGTAAAGTTGCATATTTAGGGGCCATTTTCAAATATTTTTATTAGTTTGGAAGACAAAAAAGTTTTAAATTTGAAATTTTTTATCAAATGTTCTGGTTTTGGGGAAATGGCTAATAGAGGTCTCTAAAATAGAAATGGATCTGTCAATTTGATTGCGTTTGAAGTACTTTCACTAGAAACTGGTTTTCAGTTACAAGAGACATCAAGTTTACCACTTTCAGTTTACCAGTTTACCACGTATTCTTTCATGATTATTTTCCAAAGTTGTCAAATTCGTCGTGAATCGACGGTGAGTTTGAAATGTGAAAAACTAGATGAATATTTTCCACCATATTGACGTTCCATGATCATTTTTAAAGTGAGTACTTTCTTTTACCATGTGGTAGTTTCTTAAACATCTATTTTCTTCCATCTGGAGCACATGTCCAAGTCACTTTAAACTTCTACATTCATTGAAAGTACTCTCTTCATTGCATGCATCCATGTTGCTTCGTTTAATATCTTTTTTACTCTTGATCAGCCCTGAAGCCAGGCACGTAACTCTGAAATGTTACGATGAAATATTTTGTGTGGAATTCAGATTACCCTGTAAATGTAATTTTATCAGGGTAAGCAGGGTGGACCAGCAAAATTTTAGGTATGCCTGGGCCCACCCTGGCCCTTCCGTAGTTACGTGCCTGCCTCAAACTCAAGTAATCTATGTCCATCGAATTCTGCTCCCTTTTCATGTTTGCATTGATGGTTAAAACGTTGCAACCATATGATGTAATAACGGCCCAATCATTACTTTCCAAATCCGTTTTTTGTATTTATCAGGACAAATAAATTTATTTGTCCCTTCTTTATAACAGTAATTACATGATGGCTGCTTGTGCCATCATAAGAAAACTAAAAATATAATGCCATGGGATTGTCAAAACAACAATGTCAAATGTAAATGCATAAACCATTGAATAAACAGCTGCTACTCTAACAGGAAAGAGCCATTTAGCTAATACCTAATATGGATTGCAATGGTTTTCTGAATATAGCGAGTTCCGGTCAATTTTTCCAATAGAAATGATTGCTTATACTCCCACTTATAAGGAAAGATCATGACAGCCAATGATAATGCAAACTCGACGAAATGAATGAGTCATGCATAGTTTTCCAAAATGTTGGTTCCGTCGCATTTTCTCATATAGGCAATGGTGGCTAACCCTCCTTCCGGATCTATTTATTCAATGGCACAAACCTTAGAATATAAAGATCCGGAAGGAAGGTTAGGAACAGTTGCCTATTAGATAAAATGAGACGGAAACGACATTTTGGAAAGCTATGGATGACTCATTCATTTCGTCGAGTTTACATTATCATTGGCTGTCATGATCTTTCTTTGCAACCATTTCTATTAGAGAAATTGACCGGAAATTACTACATTTCAAAAACCTTTGCGATCCATGTTATTAGCTAAATGGCTGCTTCCTGGTAGAAGAGCAGGGGTTATTTATTCAATGGCACAAACATGTGATTTGTTTCGATAATTCCTGGGGATCACTGTTTTTGTAGTAAAAATTGCATTTTTAATTTCGTAAACTCAACAGTTCTGGAAAATGGAATATTCTATACAACAATATACGTTCAGATACACTATTTTTCTAGTGAAAAAACCTAAATATACTTTAGCTCTGGAGGAATTTTGAAAGCAATTAACTGAAAATTAAGAATTTTTGGAATTTACCATTGAAATCCCTATGCTGCGTCGGAAAAGTCGCCACTCAATATTTAAATAAGTGAACTTGTTTAATTATTATTCCCACAATCTATTGAATTACAAGAAGGAATTTTAGGCTTTTTGTTCATTAACGTAAAATCGAATAAATACGTAATTTCGTCCCATTCGACAATTTTGTCAAACAAACCCGGAGGAAATAGATCCCATCCTTTGAATATTTTAAGAACGTTTTATTATCAAGCAGTTATGAACACTTTGATTTTGGAAGATTATCACATAGTATAGTGATGATAGTAGTATGATTTTCCATTTCGATTCAATTTACATTTACAAATTAAAAATGCTAAAATTAATCACTAATCAGCAATCAAGCTATTTGCAATTGAACCTTCAAATACACAAACTTTGTTGCAGTTTAACCATTTCCGTATTCATTGCTATTTAAAACCTCTCCTTATGGTATAATATACGCACATTTTAAGCATATTGTATACATTTTGATAGCTATATTGCTTTATAAGAATGAATACAAATTTGTTTTTGGTACCAATAAAAGTTTGTGACTGTATAAGATATAGAATCTGATTTTCACAAACATAAATCGTATAAACTTGTTATTTAATGCAGAAACCATAGCAAAGTTAGTAATAAATTTAAAAATTGCATAATAAAACTTTAAATTGTAATCATCAGAAATCAAAATGGGTATTTGCAATCTCAAGTTTATTGAACTATAGTTTAATATTAATTTATAAGGGTAGCAGACTATTAAGATTACGTGGTAAAACCATTTTAAACGAGTTAACCAAAACCCTTACATGCTGATAACAATATAAAATGGCCTATTACATGGTAAAAGTTGGAAATATTTTTTCATTTTTAGAACATAAAAAGAAGAATAAACGTTTAGTTAGGTAAAAACAAGTTCAACACGTTTAATTCTTTTCTTAAATATCGAGATTTTGAGCACGAAACTTAAAATAAAGAAAACTTGGCACAAAATAAATTACAGCTTTACAAAGTTTTTACTTTAGGGAAAGCTTACAATTTTCGCAGAAGTTGAAATGTATTTTAGAAAAAAATGTTGTTAAATACCAAATTTTTAAATATTAAAAAATGTTTAAAATGCATGTTAATATTGATTTAAAATTTTTCTTTTGATTTTGTTTTAACTTGTTTTTTAAAGCTTTTATATATTTTTAATTGAATTATAATGTAATATATACGGTTAGTATCTTTTTAGAGATAAAATTTGTTTTGTTTATCAAGCTTTGAAGAAACTTGAAAAAATACAATAATATATCAAGAGATTGATATTTCAATACTTGCTTCCTGCTGTATAAAATACAGTTTATTCGTAAAAATCTAAAAATACCAAAATTATTACCAAAATAAATGTATTAGGTATTAGGTATTAAACATTACAAAATTAAATAAAGTCTCACTAATGAGATTTTCCTAGGAACAGCTTGGAAAACTTGAGCATATTATAGCGCTGTCAAGCGTACAACCTACAAAATAAATAAGTAAAAACGTTCATCCTGAAACATTATGCAAGAGAAACTGAAAGGTACCTTCAACCCGACGATGCTTATTATTACAGCAGCCGCAACGAAACGTAGGTTATAGTTGCAGCATCTCAGCAAAAAAATCCTAAGCTCTTTTTAAAAAAAATCCAAGTAAGCTAAAAAAAATCCCTCTTATAACAAAGCAAAGTTTAAATTTTACATCTTCAACACGCAAAGTTTTACTAATTCAGTAATTTGTTTATTTAAAGTGTATAAAGATTTTAAAGTTTCCGCAGTTACTTTTATTTCTTTACCGTTTATACATAATTCAAGCGGATTAAAGAGCGTCTTGAACTAATCCTAATGGCGATCGTTAACAAGTATAATCAATTGTTAACTACAATGCTATAATTTCATGCATTAATAATAATATTTGCTGCGGATGTTTGATGGGTTAATCATAGAACAACATTGATCTGTGAAATCAATTAAGTTGAACAATCGGTCAAATTATGGTATTTGTATGCATAGTCATTTTTGGGATCTGTCTGACCCATATCTCGTATTTATCTATGACTTTGGTGTCAAATTTATGTAATTATTGAATTATGCTATTACGATCAATTGTTTAGGATAAAATATTTCTTATAGAAAACACTAATAATTTAAATCGATAAATCATTTATAATATTTAATTGCCTCGTGTTACTGATGGGTGATGGAGCAGGATATGTTAAGATTTTTTTGGTTTTGTTATACATATTGGAATAGGTACTTAAAAAATACCAAATTAAAACTTTAAATTCACTAAAAAGGGCATTAGGCTATTGTAGTGATTTTTTTTAAGTTTAATAAGGTTACTAAAATTTAAATAAATTTGTGGATACTCTCTTTTAACCCTTGCCAACATTAGCTTTTTTCGTTCGTACGTGCTTGCTAGAGGAAATTCATTCAATTACTAAAGTATGTTTTACCAAAGTGAAACCCCCAACTTCAGATCCGTACTTGAAATTTTGTTTAAATGAAAAATCTAAAAAATGACACATTTCGTATATTCAAAACCTTTTCGTCTTTCGTTCCCATCTTAACCCTACAGTAAATACGTGAAAAATAATCCCACCAGTGCATACGTGAGGCCTGTTAGGCTCCTAGTTCAATAGCCTTTTCCCCTACGTTTGAGAATTTTTTAAAAACTTTTTATATAGAAATTGATCCTTAACATTTAGAAACATAAAATATTTATAAATATTTGTGATCAATAACAACAAATTAATAAAAATGG
This sequence comes from Malthinus seriepunctatus, assembly GCA_963924605.1. Taxonomy (NCBI): domain Eukaryota; kingdom Metazoa; phylum Arthropoda; class Insecta; order Coleoptera; family Cantharidae; genus Malthinus; species Malthinus seriepunctatus. The sequence goes on from OZ004600.1 coordinate 44,488,924, forward strand.
CATTATTACATAGCATGCGCTTAACTTAGACTTTTTTGATTTTAGGTATAAAAAGCCACTTTGAATTTTCAAAACTAACATTTTTTTCGCACAATCAGCACAAAGTTAGAATGTTCCATAGAAATTCAAATTATATATATTTTATTGTAATTACGACTTTTGTGCCTATTCCAAAAAGAGCAATGTTTTCCCCTATTTCCAATAAGTAGGTAACTAAAATAAAAAATTTTAAGGCTTGAATTAATCGGTAATTAATACCTACTCATAAACTAATCATACACTCTGTTTAAATCTAAAACGTGACCAAAAAATAAATTTGAATAAAATAAACACTTAAATTCATAATAAACTAACACATACTCAGCTAAAATAAATCCCGAGAGTAAATACGTGAGGCTTTTCAGGCCTCATTGCTGTTCTATGCGAAATTTAATGCACTTCTAATAATTATTTAATTGTTTTTATTATACAGGGTGTACGCGAGAAGTGGGCCACTATTGCTATATCCGTTAATATTAAAGATACGAGGTCGGTTAAGTTGGTAAAGTATTATAACTTTTTCCGCTGATTGCAATGGTCAACAGAAAAAAAGAATTGAACATCTAGTTTTCAAGATATTCACAAAAATAACTTTTTTTTAAATGGAACACCTTTGAATAGTACTATTGACCATGAACGTCATGACACGTAGTAAACAAAATAATTGTGAAAATAAGGAAGATAGCGGTGTTAATTACTCTGATATATTTAAGGAGGTGCTGAATAGTAACGATTTTAACGTTTCTATGAGAAACATAGTTGAAAAGGCAGTTAAATCCGCGACGGAGTCTTTAAGAAAGGAAATAAGTGAGGTTAAGTGTAGGTTGGATGTGATGATAAAGGAAAAGGAAGGTTATGCTAATGTTAGGCAAGTAAAAAGAGATCAAGAGAGCGCGAAAGATAAAGTGGATAGACACGTGGATGCTGTGAACAACGACAGCGCCTTATCGGCGGCGGGTGCACCGGTTAGCACCGCAGCTACAAAAACTCACATAAACATACACAAGGATAATGGAAACGGGAGAAGCGTTAATAAAAAAACCGTTAACAAGCAGATTGTAGGTGAAGTAAAGAATGACAACGGGGTGGCACCCGAATATTCCTTCGCATCGGCTGCAAGGAGGGCTTGGCTGTATGTCGGCAGGGTCAGGTTGAATACGGATCCTGCACAAATAAATAACTATTTGCAGAATCGTTTTAACGGTCACTCTTTCTCGGTGGAATTACTACCGAAGAGAGATGATGCCCATAGCTTAGCGTTCAAAGTGGGTGCTGATATGGGGTTGATAGAAGAACTGAACAGTGCGAAAAATTGGCCAGAAGGTGTAATAATAAAGAGGTTTACTTTTTTTCGAAAAAAAACTATCGGAAATTTTCAATAGCTGTACATCAAGGACTGTGAATCCTAACATACAAGGTATCACCAGAAATCAAATCCAATTGCTGGAGCCGGTTTTGGCAGATCTGCCCCAACGGACAAATAATGAAACAACCACATTAGTTCACTTAAATATCCAATGTCTTGCAAATCAAATAAATCTGATTGAGGTAAATATGCATGAGTATGATCCTGATTTTCTTTGTTTCTCTGAGCATTGGCTTGACGAAGCACAAATTGATAATTTGTTCATTGAAGGTTACGAAATTGTGTCGCATTTCAGCAGAAAGTACCACAGGCATGGTGGCGTTGCCATCTACGGAAGAAAAAACGTCGCAATGAAGTGTAAAAAATTAATGCATCTTAATAACCTTAGTACGGAGGTTCACTTCGAGGTGGCTGCGGCCGTGTGCAATGAGATATGCATCTTGACATTATACAGATCAGCTACAGGTGACCACGATATCTTCTTTTGCGGACTTGCGGATGTTTTGCTGCGAGCTACTAAAAAATACCCAAGAGTAATCGTGTGTGGTGACTTAAATATAGAGCGGTCAGGCACTAATCCAAAAGCAAAGTTGCTTAACGACATTTTCGCATCATTCCAGTTGCGCTCTCTCGTAAATGAGCCAACCAGGGTATGTAACTACAATAATAAAGTGACAGCGTCGGGAATCGACTACGTCGTGACTAATCTGTCTAATGTAAAGATTTGTAAAGTTTTCGAGCCGGGACTGTCTGACCATATGGCTCAGCTACTGAAGTGGAGTGGTCGCGATGTGCCGGGCGTCCCACATGAATATACATCTCGTGAAGTCAACGAACATTCCATACACGAGTTCCGATCACGCCTAAATTCGGAGCCAATCGATATGCAGGCATTTACAAACCCAAATGAAATGTTCGAGGCTTTTTGGAGCCATTTCTACCATTGTTTCGAGGTTGCCTTCCCTAAGAAACAGAAAATTAGAAAGCGACAGGATAAACTGGGGTTCTCTGCCAGACACAGCAGCGAGCTAAGGAGGGAATCACAAATGCTCTGTTTTTATAATACAATAAGAAAAGTTTTAAATTCGGACGAGGCTAACTCGACGTACAGATCATTAAAAAAGTCTTTTAAGGAAAAGTTGGACAACCACAAAAAGGAACATTATAACCAAATAATCAGGAATTCTGATAACAAATCGCAAACGCTATGGCGGATAGTGAACAGTAAACTTGATAGGGGTCGTAAGTGTAGTGACATCTGTTTGATGTACAGGGGCTCCAAGGTAGAAGATAGGAAAGCGGTTGCCGACCACTTCGGAAAGCACTTTACAACGGAAGTTAGCGGCCTGTTAGCGAAGCGAAGCCTGGCCGGCGCGGTGTGCCCCATATCCACCAATGTGGTCTCATCATCCATATTTTTGTCTCCTGTTACAGTGACGGAAGTGGAAGACACGATTAGCAAGTTAAAAAATAAAACATCAACCGGAATTGACGAGGTACCTGCTGTTCTGTTAAAAGAATGCAGCTCTGACCTGGCTTATTATCTAACCTACATTATAAACGCCTCAATGTCCACAGGGATATTTCCCGAAGCGTTGAAGACAAATAAAAGCACTCCAGTTTTCAAAAAAGGTAATCCACAGGAAATAGAGAACTATAGATCAATTATCACAATGAGTCCTTTCTCCAAAATCATCGAATCGATAGTTCATGAGAGACTCATACAATTTGTAAGTAAAAATGATATTCTCTGTGAGAATCAGCACGGCTTTCGCCAGGGCCGCTCCACCGAGAGTGCAACTGCTCTTTTTATTCAACATGTAACAGAAAAAATTAACAGGAACGACTGTGTTGTGGGAGTGTTCTTCGACTTGTCGCGAGCCTTCGATACAATTAACCCTACAATCTTATCGAGTAAGCTTAGCGGAATTGGAATACGAGGTGTAGCGAACGATTGGATAATTTCTTATATGACTGGCCGCAGGATATCTGTGAAGATTGGGGATGTCTATTCCGACAACTTTAATGTGGACCTCGGTACTCCTCAGGGTGGTATATTGGGGCCCCTTATATTTTTGTTGTACGTTAACGACCTTCCGAGTGCTCTTACCTTCGGTAAACTGTTTATGTACGCCGACGATACCACCGTCGTCGTTGCCGATCCATCACCCCAAATAGTGAACGATCAAGTTAACACAATACTGAGGGAGTTTGACGGTTGGTGCATGCGAAATCATCTTTTGGTGAACTATAAGAAAACCACATGTGTTGAGTTCACCACCAAAATGAAACGAGGTGTTAATAAAAGTTATTTAAATCCAATAATTGATTCAGTGCCAATTAAAATGTCGACTAATATAAAGTTTCTTGGTCTTAGTGTTGATAGTTGCCTCGACTGGGGTAATCAGATAGACTCCGTATGTAATAAACTAAGTAGATCTTACTTTTTGTTATGTAATTTGTGTAACTGTTTTGATGAGCCATCGTTAATGAGTGTGTACTATTCGATTGTTTATCCTGTAATCTCCTACAATATACTAGCTTGGGGCCAGGCGGTTGGCTGTGAGCGTGTTTTCATTTTCCAAAAGAAGATTCTGCGGCTCATTTTCAAGATGAAGCATTTGGAGTCGTGTAGGGGGATCTTCAAGTCGAGAAGACTTTTAACTGTTCAGTCTATTTATATGTACAAATTACTGTGTTACTGTGTTACATACATACTGTGTTACTGTGTTACATCACCATAGGGACAGGTTCCTCAAACACTGTGATAATCATTCTTACAGTACGAGGCACCGCTTGGACATGGTGGCCGAAAAACCTAATCGGTCTTCTTACAAAAAATCATTTATGTATACGGGTATAAATTTGTACAATGTCCTACCCGCTGATCTAAAAGATAAGTCAACTAACGCGTTTAAAAAGGAATTGAAAACTATATTAACTAAACAAGGCTTCTATGTCCTGGCGGAGTTTCGGAATTTTTTCTCGGGGGCTCGCCTCTGACTGCTGTTGTTTGTGTTTGGGAGCCTGTGGCAATTGTGGGTCGTTTGTATTAGTGTATAAGTATTTGTTGCGTCTTATCTGCGAGATTTGAATTGTAGATGTGAATTGTGATTATACGCTTATGTCTTTTTTTATGCCTTTTGTGAGGATTTTGCCTTGTAAGTAATTTAATTATTGATTTATCACACATGTATTTCTTTGACGTGCTCAATCCGCACAAAGCGGCGTAAGAGCTAATAAAAATTATTATTATTATTATTAATATATTTTTATGTATTCGAAGAGAATCCTGCATTTAGAGTATAAAATGTCATATGAGTTTTGTCCTAAAATGAAAAATAAAGTACCGATTTCGTATCTTTAGTATTGAACGGATAAAGCAATAGTGGCTCACTTGGCATGAACGCCTGGTATTTTTGCTAATTTAATATCTACATTTTAAGGGATCTAAATTAGTATAAAAATACAGGGTGTTCGTGCCAAGGGGCCACTATTGCTGTATCTGTTTAATGCTGAAGATACGAAACCGGTAATTTAATTTTCATTCCAGGACAAAACTCATATGACATTTTATACTCCAAATTCAGCGTTCTCTTCGAATACATAAAAATATATAGGGTGTTCCATTTAAAAAAAAGTTATTTTTGTGAATATCTTGAAAACTAGATGTTCAATTATTTTTTTGTGTTGACCATCGCAATTAGCGGAAAAAGTTAACTACTTTACTAATTTAACTGACCTCGTATCTTCAATATTAACGGATATAGCAATAGTGGCCCACTTCTTGCGAACACCCTGTATAATCTTACACTTCCAATCAAGGTCGAGAGGTACATTAAGTTTCATAAGTCTAGTTTTAAAACTATACATGGTACAACAAAAATAAAACAGCGTAGGCCTGTCAGACTTCACGTATTCTCCGCAGGGTTAAAGAAATTGTTAAAAATTGTAAAAAACTGTTAAAAATGTATGTGTTGATTGTTATCTGAACCTGAAAACTGCATTACCCAGAAATAGCTTGAAAATACAACAGGATACAACAGCAAATTACACTTCAAGCAAAGATCAACGCCTAGATGACTTTTGTGATTTTCTCAGGTGCTGAATTAACTGAAAGTGCTGAAATGCTGCAACTACCAAGTTAGTGAGCTCTGCTGCAATATTTTAGTCAAAAGTAGCATTTTTTTAAATTGCCACTATCGCGTTGCAACAAATAGGTTGTTATCTGCTTATTAAAATTTATGTGCTTGACACGTATTTAATTTTAGGTAATTTTTCGAAAGTTGTAGACAAATATCAGTTTTTTTATTTTTCATAAGAACACCACGTGTAAAATTCAAACGCGAATATCTTACAAATTGTGCTGTAGAAGTAATTGGAATTTAATACGATGCCTTAAAATATTATACAAATAAATTCCATTAGTTTTGACCGATTTTCTTTGTTGCCTCCATTTTCCAATATAATCATTAAAAGCAGGAATTAAAAAGAAACAAAACATGCTTAGTGATATATAGGGTAAGTGGAGGAGAGATGGACCAGTAGGAGAGACGGGCCAGCACTGATATTTTACAAACCGTTGCACCTACAACCCCGCTATTGCGTCAGACTATAAAGAATGTTACTTCGTATGTGTGTCGACTTGAACGACACAGATTAGATTTTTTATTTATAAAAAGATATTAGAAATTTTAAAATAATACTGTTCGAAAAGTAGGTCCGAGAAGTTAGCAACACATTAAAAGCAGGAATTTACGGATACATTCCTGCTCGTGCTGTTATATCCCTGCTATATCCTGCTTCAACTCCCGACCCAGCAACACAAACCGTTTTCGAAATATACCTAAGTCTTTTGGTGTTGCTGACTTCCCTTCCAGCAACACATTGGAAGCAGGAATTACGGGACCCAGTCCTGCTTGTGTTGCTATATCGCTCCTCCATCCTGCTTCAACTCCCGACCCAGCAACACAAACCGTTTTCGAAATATACCTAAGTCTTTTGGTGTTGCTGACTTCCCTTCCAGCAACACATTGGAAGCAGGAATTACGGGACCCAAGCCTGCTTGTGCTGCTATATCCCTGCTATATCCTGCTTCAATTCCCGACCCAGCAACACAAACCGTTTTCGAAATATACCTAAGTCTTTTGGTGTTGCTGACTTCCCTTCCAGCAACACATTGGAAGCAGGAATTACGGGACCCAGTCCTGCTTGTGTTGCTATATCGCTCCTCCATCCTGCTTCAACTCCCGACCCAGCAACACAAACCGTTTTCGAAATATACCTAAGTCTTTTGGTGTTGCTGACTTCCCTTCCAGCAACACATTGGAAGCAGGAATTACGGGACCCAAGCCTGCTTGTGCTGCTATATCCCTGCTATATCCTGCTTCAACTCCCGACCCAGCAACACAAACCGTTTTCGAAATATACCTAAGTCTTTTGGTGTTGCTGACTTCCCTTCCAGCAACACATTAGAAGCAGAAATTACGGGAACCAGTCCTGCTTGTGTTGCTATATCGCTGCTCCATCCTGCTTCTACTCCTGACCCAGCAACACATACCGTTTTCGAAATATACCTAAGTCTTTTGGTGTAGCTGACTGCCCTTCCAGCAACACATTAGAGAAAGGAGTTACGGGACCCAGTCCTGCTTGTGTTGCTATATCGTCTTTTGGTGTTGCTGACTTCCCTTTCAGCAACACATTGGAAGCAGGAATTACGGGACCCAAGCCTGCTTGTGCTGCTATATCCCTGCTATATCCTGCTTCAACTCCTGACCCAGCAACACATACCGTTTTCGAAATATACCTAAGTCTTTTGGTGTTGCTGACTTCTCTTCCTGCAACACATTAAAAGCAGGAATTACGGGACCCAGTCCTGCTTGTGTTGCTATATCGTCTTTTGGTGTTTCTGACTTCCCTTCCAGCAACACATTAGAAGCAGGAATTACGGGACTCAGTTCTGCTTGTGTTGCTATATCTCTGCTCTATCCTGCTTCAACTCCTGACCCAGCAACACAAACTGTTTTCGAAATATAACGAGGTCTTTTGATGTTGCTGACTTTTTTTGCTGCAACACATTAGAAGCAGGAATTACTTAACCCAGTCCTGCTTGTGCTGATAGATTCATGCATCATCCTGCTTTATTTCCTGACCCAGCAACACAAACCGTTTTCGAAATATACACTGCGTGTGAAACGTATGTAACATTGCAAATAAAACTGAGCTAAACGGTATTTTTGCTAAATCTTGAAACACGTTGATTTTTTTTAAATACCAATTTTTATGTCAAAGTTATTTTCCGATATTCGTTTTTAAATAATCACGTCGTAAATATTTTTTTTAAATTAAAAAGTACTTTTTTTCTTGATTTGGGTATGTTATAGTTGTCTAAATGGCAGTGTAAAAATGTTGGTACTTTACATAAGGAAATTTTGGAGAAATTAATTAATATTTAATAAACACTTCTATTAAAACTTATAGTTGCCCTTAACTAGTGCCTAACTAAAATATATGGTATTTATGTTAATTTAAGGGGTTTCTAAATGTTAAGAAAATAGTGTTTTAAGCGGTGTGTTTAACACTGCTCAAAAATTAGAATTGACCACAACAAAAATATAGGGGTACCTTCATTTTAGGTGAGACACGTACTTTCGGCGTTGGTCACCCTATTTCGGACACACCCTGTATACGCTAACCTGTTCACTCATCCAGCAAAACAAACCTATTTTATACCGAGTGCCCACGATCAAAGCGGAACATAGCCAGTTTATACAGGGACTTACATTAATTTGCAGTTTGCTGCTCACCAGCTTCATCCCTTCATCTACAAGAACTGTAATGATATTTAATGAAAAAGAATTATTTTCTGAATCTCTTGATACCAAATACTTCTTAATCAATGAGTTTTTTAACATTAAATAAGTAATTTAAATATTCTCATAATTTGAAGAACTATGAACACATGAACAGCCATGATATGTCAAATTCAAATTATTGTATTAATTTGACATCATTACAGTTCTTGTAGATGAAACTGATGAGCCACCAACTGCAAATGTAATTCCCTGTGTAAACTGGCTATGTTCCGCTTTGATCGTGGGCACCCGGTATGTAACCATGTTCTTATCTTTTACCAAAATTTAAAATATGCCTTTGGTTGCTTAATTCTGAACCCACAAAACGGCTGGCGGATTTATTTAATGGCGAATTAAGGCATAATAACAATAACTCTACAAACAAACACAGACATCAAATCTAGTTCAAAATTTATTTATAATACAGGTATTTATACAGGACGAATTTTAACGTACGGACGAAATTGAGAGCGCAACTATTATCCGTTCACTGTTTATTTGCGCTATGGTTGGCCATGTTAGGGTGACAGATTCCACCCGGTATAAATTAGAAAAAAATCAGTTAGGATAAGTATTGTAGAGTAACGGCTTTTATTCAATTGTGTTAATAGTTGGTCTGTCAAAGGTCTGTCATTTTTTTGGTACAACTGTCAAGAGCTGTCAGTGAACTTAATAGGGATTTTTTATTTTGGCAAACTAAAAAACAAAAGTTCATGGCCAACAATAGCGCAAATAAATAGTGAACGGATTATAGAGAGGAGCAAAGTATACATATATTTTTTTTAATAAACTTTTTTTAATAAATTTTAATCAAAATGGAATAACAAGAAAGGTAGAACGGTTTTTAGTTCTTATAAACTTGAACAATTTTTATACACTGCGCGGCAAGGTATGGAACATTTCAAATAAAACTGAAATAAATGGTTTTATTGCTAAATCTTAAAACACGTCGATTTTATTTTTTTGAAATACACATTTGTATGTCAAAACAATTTTCCGATATTCATTTGTTTTTAACCCTTATGTGGCTGACGGTGGTACCCGGGTACCTTTTAGGCATAAAATATGAAATATTTAAATTTTGCGACGTCAAATCAATTTGAATTTCTAGGAATACTTCAACTATTTCATTTTACATATGTTTTGAAAATTTCATATGTCTAGAGGTACGGGGTGCCATTTTTTTTTGGCCTTAAAGAAAAATCACCTTTAACGGGCGGCTGGTGGTACCCGGGTACCACTGTAGAATTTATATAGGAAATATAGAAGAAAAAAATTTTTTTTTTTAATTATTAAAAATTTTTCATTTCGATTTTATAAAATATTAAAAATGATATACAGGGTGAGTTAAAAGTCGTTTTCTCGAAAAAAATTTTTTTTTTTTAAATTTATATAAATTTTCGTACAATAAAATAAATACTTTTTTATTTATTTATTTATTTAATATAAACAAAACAAATGTGGATTTGCAATTGTTATTAGTTACTACAGTTACTAAGATTATAAAATTAAAAAAAAAAAATTGCGAACAGTCAAAAAACAGCATTAAAGCAAGGGGGTACTCGGGTACCACCGCCAGCCATGTACGTATAATTATTTATGCAGCCACATAACGGTTAAGTAATGACATCATCAATATTTTTTTTAAATGACAACGTATATATTTTTTTCGTGTTTAGGGTACGTTATTGAATTGTCTAAAATGACTGTATAAAAATATTTATACCTTACATAAGAAAATTTTGGAGAAATAAATGATTTAATATTTAATGAAACTTCTATTAAAAATCATAATAATTTAATTCTTAAAAATTTTATTATGTAAGGTATCAACATTTTTATAGTGTCATTTAGACAATTGAATAACGTACCCAAATCACGAAGAAAAAGATATAATAATAAAAAAAATTTTTAATATGTACAGAATAATAATATTTTAAGTAGACGAGCGGTGACAATGCGCAGATACCTAAATTGGTATTTATCCCCACCAATAGTCAACGTATTTAAATTATTAAAGGGGCGTGGCCAAACCAGCGCGAACTGATCTCAAGTTAAATTTTTTTTACTGTACTTGAATTTAGAAATCAATGTAACTTATTTCCGGAAAAATTTTTTACGTCAGGTATCAATATTTTTATACTGTGATTTAGACAATTGAATAAAGTTCCCAAATCAGGAAAAAAAAGTACGGTGTCATTTAAAAAAAATGTTGATGACATCATTACTTAAAAGCAAATGGATATTGGATAATGATTTATGATTTTGACATAAAAATGTGCATTTAAAAAAATAAAATCGACGTGTTTCAAGATTTAGCAAAGAAAGCATTTAGTTCAGTTTTATTTGCAATGTTCCATACCTTTGCCGCGCACTGTACAAAATGGAGTAATATGACTAATAACTTACGTTTGAATTCAAGTTTTAAATTTTTGAGAAATAATTATACAAAGTTCAGTTGCAATTTTAATAAAAGTTTTATAAGATGAAAGTGATGCCCATTTAAATTGTTCTTTAAAATACTCAGTTATGAGTACTTGTTTATTGAAAATCGCTGAAATTATATAGGTTATTTGTATATGCTCAGCGGTACTCAATAGGTGTTAATTTATAAGAACCTTAAACCGTTGTAACTTCCTTGTTATTCGATTTTGTCCTAAAATTTATTTGGAAGAGAAGAATTGGTGGTATGAATATATTTGCTAATAATCGTAGTAGAATTAATTAATTACTACCTGTAAATACTAGTGTAAATAAACATGTAGGGGAAGGTGGGGCAGGTTCGGACAATTTTTTTTAAACACCGATTGCGCTGTTATTTATAGTGATGTAGTGCCTATTTTGTATTCAACTTGTAACACCATCATTTGCCTACGACACGGTATATAGAAAAGGCAGTAAAATAACACAGTTTTTCTGTTACAGATTTTTAAAAAAAAAGTAGTATTTGTCCGAAACTGCCCCACAGTGGGGCACGTTCGGACTACATATGGGGCACATTCGGACAAACCTAGTAAAGCATTGAATTATTGCGAAAAACTCTTTACTCATAAAACTGATAAAAAACAATGCCGGTATATAAAATAAACAAAATGTTTTCTATTTGAGGGGGCCAGAAACCAAGGGTTCTACTTAGAAAAAATTTTAAAGTCGAGTTAATGCAGAAACTGGAAACGGATACGTAAATTCACTATCCGAATTAGCTTGTCCGAACGTACCCCACTTGCACGGAGTTTCATTAAAACGGTAGAAATTTTTTTCCTTAATGTTAGGTGAAACGAAACTACTACGCGTTTATAGTTTATGTATGGCAGTTACCAGATTTCAATCGCCAGTAAATTTAATTGAGGGATTAAAACGGGAAAGCTTATGTTACTTAGCTCAAAAATTATTGCAGGTTGTTGGAAAACCGTTTTTCTTCACTAAAAATTTTGTTTTTTGCACTAGACAAGCAAAACTACCGTCAAAAAACACGCTTCACACTAGCAACCTACTGTTACCTCCGCAGCGCAATAACACGAACTTTTAACCGAAATTTTGAAAAGTCCGAATGTGCCCCGCGTCCGAACCTGCCCCACCTTCCCCTACTCCAAAAACAAAGCATTTGGTATGCTATGAAGTAAGAATTTACTTCACTGTCGAAGAATTTACTACATAATTCAAGTAACTGTTAGTAGTATTAGCAAATACTTTTTTTTTCATACAACACTATATTTGTCCCCTTTAGTTGCCATTTCAGTTTCGTCAGTACGTTAGGATTCACTCTGTATACAGGTAGATACTTTTACGTTACGTACATAAAAATAAAAATAAAAATTATAGTGAATACAAAATTAAATGCGGATTGACGATAAGCGACAACGTTGTCTTTTTGAATTCTTTTTCACAATCATCAAAAAGTTCCCATTTTCCGTCAATTCTCCCACAATATGCTGTGTAATGGCCTGCCTATTGCAGAAGTATCGTTAGGAATGGGAGCTTCAAAATGTCCAAAGGCCCTTAATAAGTAACTGCAATCTTTAATTTCAATGACGACTGGAATGTCACTTAATTCACATTGGCCCTTATCACAATCAATAAAAACATACGGTTTTAATGAAAAGCAAGAGACTACATTTGTCTGACACTTGCTACACCTGCCACAACCATTTTCATCGATGTTCTTGAAATAAATTTTTAAAGTGGCAAAAAAATTTTTTTTTCATTAGTAGCTAGGAAAGGGATATTTCTTTCTCTCTTTGCAATTTGGGCAATATATTTTTTCTACTCCAGAAGTGGGATCGTCCAAATCAGATTTATTGAGGAAGTGAGCCCAAGTATCGAAACACTTTAGTTCCTGGTAGAAAAGGGGTACATGGCAACGCTGGCTCAAAACCACTAAAAAAATTCTATGAACTGAAAAAATAATTTAATGCTTATTTATAAAAAAATGATTTGCATAAATATCTATTTTTCTCACTAAATTTACCTATACAATTTAAATATTAATAAATATTTTTTGTCAATATTGAAGTTTATAACGCATATCTACGCATATATTTTCTGAAAGAGCATTAAAAAAGAGAAAACTAAGGTACTCTTAGTTCATATGCGTAAAAGCAGCCGTTTGTCTAAAAATTGGCATTAAAGTTTCGGATTATTGTTAAGACGAGCAATTATCATGTAGCCATCATCGCCAAAACAATGTGTAAAAGATTGGAAAACATGTTAAACCAATAACAATGTCTAAAAATGAAAGGTACGTTGCGTAATAGTTCATCCAGGCTATTTTCCAAGAAGGTTGAATAGTAATTAAATTTGAGCTTTGGTGGAAGTACGAATGGGCCTACAAAACAATTTGTAATGATCCACATTAAACATTCTTTGTAAATAAACCTTTTCCACTATTTTGTCCTTTGTTTTTGTGATCACTGCTACTTGATAATTGCACGTCCTAACGACAACTCAATACCTTAACCGGGATTTTAAGGCTAACGGTTGGTTTTAAGCATATGAACTAAGAGTACCTTAGTTTTCTATTTTCTAATTATTTTTCAGAAAATAGCGTAATATTGATAAAAAATTCCCAGATAACAAAGTTAAAGCTAAAATAAGTTGTAGAAGTTAGGTTAAGTACCTCTTATGATCAAGCCTACTACATGAAAAATTTTCTATTGATGTACTTCGTAATAATAAACACCTGTTCCAAATTTGAAGTAAATATTTTCACATTTGTGGAAATTATCATAAAAAGAAAATATTAAAAATTCAACTTTAAGGGCTTTTAACTTGGAAACCGGAAGACTTTGTATTAAGGTATATTAGGTTTAATCGTTTTATTTTAACCTAGAGAATCTGTGACTAAGCGTTGTTCCATTCTTTATGAGACACCCTGTAAATCCGAGCCCTAGTGATAAAACATATTAAAAATGTAACAAAAATTTCTATGAATGCTGACGTAACGCGTGTCAACTTAAAGGGCTGGTGCTGACCATAAGTTGGTATAAAATTAATGTATAACGAAATAAAAACTGTTTTAGTAAATGAAGCTGCTAATTTTAAAAGAGTGGAAGCAGGATGGAGGAGCGATATAGCAACACAAGCAGGACTGGGTCCCGTAATTCCTGCTTCCAATGTGTTGCTGGAAGGGAAGTCAGCAACACCAAAAGACTTAGGTATATTTCGAAAACGGTTTGTGTTGCTGGGTCGGGAGTTGAAGCAGGATATAGCAGGGATATAGCAGCACAAGCAGGCTTGGGTCCCGTAATTCCTGCTTCCAATGTGTTGCTGGAAGGGAAGTCAGCAACACCAAAAGACTTAGGTATATTTCGAAAACGGTTTGTGTTGCTGGGTCGGGAGTTGAAGCAGGATGGAGGAGCGATATAGCAACACAAGCAGGACTGGGTACCGTAATTCCTGCTTCCAATGTGTTGCTGGAAGGGAAGTCAGCAACACCAAAAGACTTAGGTATATTTCGAAAACGGTTTGTGTTGCTGGGTCGGGAGTTGAAGCAGGATGGAGGAGCGATATAGCAACACAAGCAGGACTGGGTCCCGTAATTCCTGCTTCCAATGTGTTGCTGGAAGGGAAGTCAGCAACACCAAAAGACTTAGGTATATTTCGAAAACGGTTTGTGTTGCTGGGTCGGGAGTTGAAGCAGGATATAGCAGGGATATAGCAGCACAAGCAGGCTTGGGTCCCGTAATTCCTGCTTCCAATGTGTTGCTGGAAGGGAAGTCAGCAACACCAAAAGACTTAGGTATATTTCGAAAACGGTTTGTGTTGCTGGGTCGGGAGTTGAAGCAGGATGGAGGAGCGATATAGCAACACAAGCAGGACTGGGTACCGTAATTCCTGCTTCCAATGTGTTGCTGGAAGGGAAGTCAGCAACACCAAAAGACTTAGGTATATTTCGAAAACGGTTTGTGTTGCTGGGTCGGGAGTTGAAGCAGGATGGAGGAGCGATATAGCAACACAAGCAGGACTGGGTACCGTAATTCCTGCTTCCAATGTGTTGCTGGAAGGGAAGTCAGCAACACCAAAAGACTTAGGTATATTTCGAAAACGGTTTGTGTTGCTGGGTCGGGAGTTGAAGCAGGATGGAGGAGCGATATAGCAACACAAGCAGGACTGGGTCCCGTAATTCCTGCTTCCAATGTGTTGCTGGAAGGGAAGTCAGCAACACCAAAAGACTTAGGTATATTTCGAAAACGGTTTGTGTTGCTGGGTCGGGAGTTGAAGCAGGATATAGCAGGGATATAGCAGCACAAGCAGGCTTGGGTCCCGTAATTCCTGCTTCCAATGTGTTGCTGGAAGGGAAGTCAGCAACACCAAAAGACTTAGGTATATTTCGAAAACGGTTTGTGTTGCTGGGTCGGGAGTTGAAGCAGGAAGAAGCAGGAATATAACAGCACGAGCAGGAATGTATCCGGAAATTCCTGCTTTTAATGTGTTGCTAACTTCTCGGACCTTCGAAAAGTTTGTGCACAAGTTAACTTTGGATTGCCTCACCGGGTTGGAGGTAAATTTTTACTTATTTTTTATTCATAACTAAGAAGTATGATTGTTAAGGAACCCCCATAACCTAAATTAACGTACGTCTGAGTTTGCAAGGCATACGGGGGAGAGTTGGACTTATCGCTATGGATCTAAATATTTTTTTTAAATTTCGACTGTTTACAAAAGAAAAGAGCGTGTAAATTTGCGAGGTGTGTGGAATACCCAAGATTTATAAAATGCATTGGCTGCAGCCACTCATTTTAACAGCCCAAAGTCTACTTTCAAACGTCGTATAAAAACCTGTAATGCAGCTAAACTAAGCCGACTTAGACCGGACCAGGTGAAGCTACTGAGAAAAAGTTGGCAAATCATGTAAAAAAGATTGAAAAAATCTTGATAATATTAGAGAGTTATTGCAAAGTCAAATAGCGTGAACGTTAATAAAATAAACCTTATTTTGACAATATTTTGACATTACTTTGACATCTGCGCATGCGCAGATTATAAAACACATAACGTTACGCTATTATGGTTTAGCGTACAACGCTATTAACGTTCGTATAAAGTCAACCTTATTTTATCACCTTAACTTTAATAACTTGAATATAACCTCAAAAGTCACTGTCAAACGACGAAATTTGTCATTTAATGACATTGTCGGTGTCCTAATAGCGTATTACGTTAAATCTTCTGCAATAACTATAGCTTATAAAAACGTTATTTTGTTCACGCTATACTATATAACGTTTACCTTAATAAGGTAGACGCTAATTAAGGGTTTTTGCAATAACTCTCTAATTACGTTTTCAGGTGAATTTATGCTGGTCCGTCTTAGGACACATTAGTGGTCCATCTCACCTACATACTGGAGGTAAGACGGGCCACTGCAGCTTGATTTATATTCTTATTTTGTACTTTTATAAACAATACTATTTTAGTTTAAGTACCTACTGTCAAAGTGTGGCCAAAAAATGATACTTTTATGTTATTATTTTATAGATTAAGCAATTTAACAAATAAATTTCTTTTTTCTGTTACTTTTGTAAAATGTGGTCCATCTCTCCCCCACTTACCCTATCCAATGTTATGATAACAAAATTACCCTCGAAATTGAAGAGAGCGTATACGAGCTATTCACATTCCTATCGTGTATTACAATAATAATTAAATCATAGTATACTCAGAAATTGTGTGTCTACGATTTTACGACATTAATCAATTTTGTTGATACATAAGCGCAGTATTAATTGAAAGAAAATTATTAATGAGAACTAAACTCAAAAACAACGTAGGTATAGATGGAGAGCTTACAACGTTTTCACTTACGTAATTTCAACAAGCGTAATATACATTCTATTTGACCTGTGACACAGAAGGCAACGTCTAGTTATCGGCCGCCGACAAACAAAACTGTAAAAATAGTACTTTGTTTTATTAAGAGAGAAAGTACTGTTTTGTGTGACCAGACTGTCTTTGGTCAATACAGGCAATGAAGGCGAGTCACACAAAACTACTTTCACTCCGTATAAAACTCTTTTTACTTCAATCGTAAAACGTAAAACTAAAAATTATTTCGTATGTATTTGTTTTATGAATTTTAAGATAGAACACTCAGTATATTTTTACAAATTTAGTATCTAAATTTTACCAGGAATTTAAATATGTAAAAATATACTATTTGAAAATAACGAGTTATGATCATTTCAAAATAAGTTACTTTGGGTCGCTTTACAAAACATCCTGTACAATTTAATCGAACTTTTTTAATTTAATAGCATAGCGGATAGCCATAACTACCTTGAAAATTCCATTATTATTTCTTGAACAGTGGCTTTTTAGTACGATTTTATAAAGAAATACGTGTTGCGGGCATTTTTGAGAGAAAAAATTTAATATCTTGGCAACACAAAAATTAATATGGCCATGTACAGTCCCACCAATTTTATTAGCGAGCTGAGGGGGCGTGGCCAGCGCTGTCATAGATTTTGAAGTACACTACGAGTTAAAAGTATTTCAACCACTAAATTTGACAAGTAACTGTCAGTAAAATTGAATCAATGTTAAGACAGTGAGTTTGAAAAGTACAACTTTTACTGTCATTTTGAAAGTTTTTATCATAACTTAAAGTAGTTGTAGATACACGCGACTTTTAACGATGCCTGTATACCTAACCTGAACTCCTGATTATTATTATTTTAAATAGAACTATTTTAGTTGACATATTTTTCTTAACGCAAAATTGTTTGTTGGCGCTTTAGGCGACTTGTCGAAACATATAAAAATATACAGGGTGCTCCAATTAAAAAAGTTAAAATCATTCTTGCCTAGCTGTAATACAACATCCTTTAGAGATAAAAATAATTTTAGGTTATGCTCCTTAAGGAGTTGATTAACTTTTGTATTTAAATGAATGCCTTATTTCAAACGGAGCTATCGAGGACGATCGCTTAAATAAATCACCCTGTATAGGGTGTTACAGAAAGTTCAGAAAATTAAAATGGGTAAAATGCCATCACGTTCGCAGTAGTCGACTATCAATTTTTTTTATTATTTAATATTGTGATTTGATTTTTTATAGCAATTTCCAACAGATCACAGAACACCAGTGAATAAATATCATTAATTATTATAAATACCTCTAGAAAAGCATTACACAATGAGTATTATGTCATTTACAAGTCGTGAAAAAAAAAAGAATTATTACATTAAAGGGTAAAAAAATCACGAATTAACCCCATGATCTTGTTAATTGATGTCTATCCTACTGAATTAACATGCAACAATTCAGCCCTCTAGTAATTATTCTGATAATCGGCTCTTTTTTATGCTAAAGTGAATGGACTAGATTGTAAATCTGTAAAAACATTTCTATAGCAACGTTTTTGTACTCTTTGAGAGCTGTTTTTGTTTTACGATACTAAAAAACGTAACTGGGTGAAATGTTAAAATAACCGAGATCCGCGCATATTAATACACGAATTTCAATTACCCTGTATAAAGTTATTTCAATCAAGTTGAAGTTTTATAAGTTTCTTGGAATTTATAATAAAATATGGAACCTTGCTCTAATTGCAGTGGATTAAAATTATTTGTAAGTGGGTACTCAAGAAGTTTTTGAGAACGTATGAATATTCAATATATTAAAGTAATACTCAAAATATAATTGATATAATATATGAATAATAATGCAATAAAATGCATCGTGTATAGAATATTTTAGCACACGTTTTTAGTATTAAGTGTAAAACATTTTATCGATACTTGAATTCTACATAAAACTGAAACTATAGGTACCTAAAGACATCTACTTCTAACATTTATCCATTACAATTTTACGTCTATTTTATCTTCTCAATGCATTTTATATCACCACTTTATTAAGTAGTTTATGTGCACTAACAACATTATAAGAACTAGTAATTAATTTGTGTCGCATCAAACCAAATTTAGTTGCATAAACTTAAATGTAACTTGTTATAAGAAACAAATGTTCCTCTACTTACACCACCAAACTAACTTTATAATGGGTAGTTTATAAAATAAGGTCACAATACAACATTGTCCTCAAAATATAATAATAATAATTTGTCTGGCAGTTTATTCAGTTGACGCACAGACTCGACAGTCTATGCTCTTATTTATTACCTTTGTTAACTGCGAATTGTTTTCAACAGGAACGTTCATGCAACAATGAGGCGGGTTGCTGTAAATCTCTTTTGCAACTGTCGCTATACCCTAAAAGGTCGAAACATTCTTGCACAAAATGTACAATGTGGGTTGTTTTAGAATAATAATGGAACGTACATCCCCAACTGAAAAAAAACATTTATTTACATTTTAAACTTTTTCATTACATAAAAAAAATGTTAATGTTATAATACAATGAAAGTGAAACTTAATTATAAGTATGTACTGTTTGAAAAGTTATGTAAAAGTGCAACTTTGTAACGATGCAAAATTTTATCCGGACGCTGGACTCAAATACTGGTTCAGTATTACAGTATCCTAGAAATTTTGTATCGTTTAGGGCGAGTTACTGGTACGTTATGGTTTCATAACATTCCATTACTTAACTTTATGATGGGCCGAAACATTGTTTGAAAACCAGTTTTTCAACATTTAGGAATATATATCTGTTGGTGAAGCAATAACTATCTTTCGAGAAACAGGGAATTAAAGCAGCTAATTGTAATTTTTTCTCTAGTTTTTTTTTCTAGCACCACCCTTGAGATCAAAATGCAGATAATTTTTACATTCCCTTGTTGAGATCTTCGAACTCTTCCATTTAAGTTACTTAATTTTAATATTCCCTATTTTACTATCAGCGTTATCAGTGATAGCAGCTGATTTCCCTATAACTCGGCAACCATAAAGGCTCGTCTACACACACAGGCTTGCCTTCCGGTTTGCCTGTATCCACACGCTCCGATTTGGTCTCTGCAGGTCACCTGAACGGGATGTCTACATGCTCCGATTTGGCCTGTACAGGCCTTCTGAACTGTGTCCACACACTCCGGTTTGATCTGCGCAGGCCGCCTGCACAAGCAAACCGAAAGGCAAGCCTGTGTGTGTATACAAGCCTTTAGAGCTATCGCTTCCGTTTAGTTTCTAATTTAACTCTTAAATCATTTTCAACTCTATCAAAATTATTTAACCCTTATTACTTGAGCATTTCGTTATCTAATGGTTTTTAATTAGAGGTTTGAAAAGTTTTAAATTCATTTAGAAATACCTGGAGTGGTAAAATTTGCTGTTGGAGCTGATTAGTGTTTTTCCTTTTTACATCAGTAATTAATTAACACCTCTAAATATTTTTCAGCTCTTAATTATTTTTTATTAATTACTTTAAGGTTGAAATTTTAATTAGCAATTATAAATTTGGCACCGCCGTGCTTGATATTTTTGTGCGGTTCCAATGAGCTGTGTTACCATCGCTCGCCCTTTAATTGAAAAGTTATTAATCTAATTATTAAAATTTATAACATATTAAGTGATAATCCTCCCTGAGTACAATTCCAATTACAGCGTTCTTATTGGTTGTCGAGTGGATCCGAGTTGGTCGTTGGCTCTTCAATATAAGCCCCTTCTCTATTTTGATAAGGAGACTTCTCGTTTCACCATCGTTGTGAACGGGAACACGCTTTCGTTAATTTCCCCTTGCCTTCAGCCACGCCCGTGTTAATTAATTAATTAAATTATTAAGTTCCTTGTTAATTGTTTCCCGTGTAAAGTTAATTAATTGATTTAATTTAATTAATTAATTTTAATTTTATTTACCCTGTTACTTACAGCAAACCCGTGGATCTACATTTCGAATCCTAGGACTATTGATCTCTCTTAGAAGACCTCTTTGGATCTGAAAGAAAGGACTATTGATCTAGGGAAGAGAAGTTTCCGTGCCAGTTTTCATCAGGACTATTGATCTCTCTCAGAGAACCGGATTGGATCTCAAAGGGAAGATTTTTTATCTGGGGAAATACGTAATCCCTGGTTCTTTCTTTTAGAGTTAGTGATCTTTCTTAGAGGACCAATTTGCATATTAAAGAGAGGACTATTGTTCTGGAAGGAATGCCCCTCTCTGTCCTCCTGTGTCTCATCAGGACTATAGATCTCTCTTAGAGGAGCAGATTGGATTTCAAAAAGAGGACTACTGACCTGATGAGTGCACATTCTCTTTTCACTAGGTATAGTGATCTCTTTCTTAGGAAAGAGGATTAGTCATCATTCTCTTTTCACTAGGCCTAGTGATCTCTTTCTTAAGAGAGAAAACTAGTGATAAGGTGGGAAAGAGCGTCTGAAATTTTGTACGCCTAGTGATCTCTTTTAGAAGACCGGTTGGATCTTAAAGAGAGGACTAGTAGTCTGGGAGAACAGTGGCGGAGTCACATTCACCGAGATTTGTATTTTGTTAGTTAATCATATCCATTACTAACTTTTTTCCTTAAGAAAGGTTACTTTTTATTTTTGTATCATTGAGGTACTCAGCGTTATTTTCATTTAATTAATATTTTGTTTAACTTTCCATAGTATGTTTTATTTCTTGCAACGCTTAACGCTCAGTCTCCAACTGGGCGACGCTTAAGAGAGATTTAATGCAACACCCGGTTTCCGGTGTATAATACTTAAATATAATCCGTTCACTATTTATTTGTGCTATGGTTGGCCATGTTATGGTGACAGATTCCACCCGGTATAAATTTTAAAAAATCAGTTAGGTTAAGTATTAATAGTTGTCTGTCATTTTTATGTTTGTTATGTTATTGTATTAGTTGACACTATTAGTATGTACTCTCAAGAGCTGTCAGTCAACTTAATATTTGGCAAACCAAAAAACAAAAGTTCATGGCCAACCATAGCACAAATAAATAGTGAATGGATTATATGTCGATTTGCAATTAGTGGCCATTTTTCTGTTTTTATTTGTTGTTGGTACTATTATCCGTTCACTTTTATTTTCGCTATGGTTGGCCATGTTAGGGTGACAGATTCCACCCGGTATAAATTAGAAAAAAATTAGTTAGGTTAAGTATTGTAGAGTATCGGCTTTTATTCAATTGTGTTAATAGTTGGTCTGTCAATGGTCTGTCATTTTTTTGGTACTGTCAAGAGCTGTCAGTCAACTTAGTAGGGACTTTTTATTTTGGGAAACTAAAAAACAAAAGTTCATGGCCAACCATAGCGCAAATAAATAGTGAATGGATTATACTTAATATTTTTTTTAATTTTTTACTTAAGCCATAGTGATAATACACAACACACATCAGCTTCATGGTTTAAGCCTATTAGGCTTGTTCAGCTCTTAAGATTTATATCAACGGTGGTTGCCCCAACGCTTCTTCTCTGACTCGAGAGCGAATTACAATAAAACAAACGATGCAAATACATAATTCAATGATAAATTATACGAATACAAGTGGTTAAATAAAAGGATTAAAATACTAATGCTCTAATGGTGAAATCTTCTCAATTAAACGTTTGGAAAACTACTGTAAATATGAATTAAGCGTTATTTAATGCATTTCAGCAAAATTTATTCCACAATCATCATTTTTTTATATTATTTTTTAATAAATTTCAATGAGAAAAGTTAACTTTGTAAAGGAACTTATTCCTATAAATAATATCCTTAAGGATAACGATCGTAGCGATCTTGCCTTTTGTAACAAAATATAAAATGCATCAGTAGGAAAATCTTGTTGAAGTTTCACATTTTAATTTTAAAACTCTAACGAATGTGCGGTTTGTTTAATATTGACAAACGTTGCTCAGATTTAAGCCAACAAAATCAATATTTGATAGCGAATGTGTTTGTCAACACATCTATAAATTTAATTTACTAACTTAGTTTATGTACTGTTTATAATACCTACAATTAAATTTGCTAGTGAGTTACATAAAAATATATTTGGAAATCAACTTGCGTGTAGTTGAGTGCTAAGTAGAGTTCTATAACATTGTAATAGTAAAGAAGTGATAGAAGAGCGTTGCGGTGCAGAAAATGCATGTAAAATCCTATTTAGATAAGAAGGAAAAATAAGATAACCATCTCATTTTTGTAATGGAAAAATAATGGTTTGATAATTATAAAAAGTCTTAAAAGTTTTAAAACATTTTAGATTTAAATTTGTTACCAAATTACATTTGTTACAAAAAGTTTTTCGTTTTCCACCGAAAGAACTATCGTTGAACGAGTTTCTAATTATTTATAGCGAGCTTTTTCCAATCATCTACTTCATTTGAGTCTTATTAATAAGTGTTCTTATAAAATCTCATTTTTGATTTCTTTAAAAAGATTCCAACATAATTATAGTTTTGAAAAATTGTTGTTTAACGATGTCACCAGCCAACTATGGTTTCCATTAAAAAACACAAGTTTATGAGATAACTTCTAAAATATGGACATTAGAAAAAATTTGAGATAACCACTACAGTGAACCTCACAATTATTGACCACTCTAGCTATAGGCCAGGGTATTAGGCACTTCCTATTTAAAACCATCGAAAATGCTCCATTAAAAATGAATACCTATACGATATTTTAATATTTATTTAAATAAATAGTTCAGTCTTTCCGAAGCCTGGTATTTGAAGTGATAAGAAAAGCGATCTTGTATACCTATCACTGTGTATTGAAGGTTGATTTTGTTTTTAAAAAGTTCTAAAGAAAATAAATATTCTGAAGACATAATAGTTTTACGCTTTTTGTACAGTTACAGCTACAGTGGACAGAGTGGAAAAACAACGATAAAAAGATTACTTTTATAATTAGTTATAAAAATATTTAAAATTGGCCAAGTCGAGAAAAAAATGGTTTAATAACCAACGTGTATAAAAACTATTGAATAAATATTTAATTTTTTATTAAATTAAAATCAATGAGAAAACAAATGAAAAAAAAACCTAATTAAAAGGAATATACAGAGTGGCAAAAATCTCACCACTTAGTTACCTATTAGTTAGCTATGAGCTATTAGTTATTAGAAGAGATGCAGAGTCGGTTAAATTAGCAAAGTTGGACAGAATTACACGACCATTCTAATTACATTAATAAACATTAAAATTGTTATCAAATTCCCAAGTTACTTGAAAAAACTAAAAAAATACATTTTGGTTTGGGCTTAGTAACCACATCTCCATAGCACTAGGGATTGCAATCCCGTTGAGTTTTTTCAATCCCAGGTTTTCGAGATTGACTTTTATTCAATCCCGGTTCCCGGGATCCCGGGGTTTATTTATTTTAATAAGATTTAGCTCCAAACATGATTTTAAAATTTAAAAAAAATGAAACTGTAAAAGCTCTTCTAAGATGCCTAAATTTATCTCCAATTTTAAAGTACAATAATTTCCAAAAATAGGTCCAGAAAAATGACAAGTATTTGGCAATTTAACCCTTAGTGCAGCGCTCTGAGAACCGGGGTAAATTATCCCAAATGGGGTAAAAATTAAATTATTGGGGGTAATAAGAAAATGAAACATTTTTCATTTTCATTGTAAAATTATTCAATAAATAGTGTTTAATTTAAATTCATATTGGTTTTTTCGTTTTCAAAATTAGGGAGTATAATATCGACTTACACAAATAATATTTTGGGGTAATGGCTAAAAAAGTTGCCCGACCGCTACCTTAGAAAATATTATCAATAGAAGATTTATTTCTTATTAATTTTAAAAAACTAAAGAAAAGTTAATCTCGAAATCTTGGGATTTTTAAATTCCTAATTCCGAGATTTCGAGATTAAATAATCAAGCGGGATCCCGGGATTGCAAACCCTATATAGCACCATCTCTATTATACAGTGGTCTAACTACAAATTCTATTACCCCCCCCCTTTCTTCCAAGTTTTGTTAATGGATCAATCCACTTCATTTCATTCATATAGATTTTCTCGTTTTCAAAATTAGGGAGTAATATCGACTTACACAAATAATATTTTGGGGAATGGCTAAAAAGGTTGCCCGACCGCTGCCTTAGAAAATATTATCAATAGAAGATTTATTTTTTATTAATTTTAAAAAACTAAAGAAAAGTTAATCTCGAAATCTTGGGATTTTTAAATTCCTGATCCCGGGATTTCGAGATTAAATAATCAAGCGGAATCCCGGGATTGCAAACCCTACATAGCATCTTCTCCATCATACAGTGGTCTAACTACAAATTCTACTACCCCCCCCCTTCCTTCAAGTTTTGTTAATGGATCGATCCACTTCATTTCGTAATAAAAAAAAAAAAGTAAATTCCTTTAGTGTGGTTATTCCAACTAACAATTTGATGGTTTATAAAAGCTGTAAAACGTTTACAAAACAATAATTACAATAAAATTGCTACAATAAAAACGTTTCCTAAACGTTTATACAACCCTTATAGGGCCCAAATGGGCGCAGGTATATAAAACAATTTAGTACTATAGGTCGTTGTCTCGGTCGTTGTATAACGCCTGTAAACACTCTTACCAGATAGTTATGAAACATTAATAGATATTCAATACAATGAGTTTATAGGTGATTTATAAGAATGACTAGAATTTCAATTTTTTTTGTTAAGAGCTGCAGAAAGCAACATCTATAAATACAATAATATTTTCTTAGACGTATCTAGAGGAAACAAATTAGTTCTCAAGCTATATTACTTTAACCGGTCTAAAAAAAATTAATATTTTTGAAATTGACGTTTTCTGATAATAAAATTATGCTAATATATTTATAAAGACATAAAACTTTTAAAGTACCATTATTTTTCTCTCTAAAACTAGTAATACTATAAATAATTTAAATCATTTAATTATCTGTCAAATATGGCGGCGATTCGGACGTGTTGTAGTTCTTTCAACATGGCCTCTTCCTTATAAAATGCATTTGCCACGAAAGCAACTATTATAGGACAATTAGATCCAGTTAGTGATTACTACAAAATATGTATACAATATGTGTTGTATCTAATAAAGAAGAAGATACAGGATCGTATTTAAAAACATTTAAATTTGAATGTATTATCCAAACATTCAATACAAAACATAGTAATGTATTTTTGAATTTAAAAAAAAACAATTATTTTTCTAATTTGATTTTGGGGATGTGATTGGTTGTTGTCCAACCAATCACAACACGTAATTCCAACCTGCGTATTACGACATATTTTTCTATAACCTATGCACTCTTTGCAATTACACAACAGTTTCTTAAGGTTTTTATTGTGAGCTATTTGTTCGTTTATTTGTACATTTTCATAAGTATGTTGTAAGAGTTGCAGTGAAGATAAGAAGCTCAATTACAGAAATATTATAAAGCAGTAAGGGAAATGTTGTATAAAAAAGTTTTATAAACGTTCTTAAAACAATTTTATATAAGTCCTATAAACAATTTTATAATGTTGCTCTAACAACGTTTATGGCACTACTTTAAAGAATTATTTAGTTCAGGGAGCAAAATAATGTTTAATAAAGCCTATTAACAACTAATTAGCACTTGAGGAGCAAGAATATAGCACTTATAAAATAAATCAGGCTTTTAGCTTAAGGTTATAAGACAAGAATGTTAGTTGGGTATAGTATCCATATTTTGTATTTGACTACGAGTAGGTCCCGAGCTCTCCTATCCGTGCTCCCCCCCCCGACTCGCTGGCGGGGTACTTACCTACCGGTATCGTGGACATGGACATGGACACTCAAAAAAAACAATTTGGTGAGCACATTATATATGCACTTCATGGAGTAAAGTACTTTAGCGTCTAAATAGTACTATAGGATTATTTTTCTAAGATTGCGATTTTGGCACTTACCGGAGCAAACCTAAAGTTAGTTAGAAATGTGAAAATACAATGCAGTTAGGGACTATTTTAATTTGGCATCCCTGTACAGAGTTGTCACATTACAATTTAATTTCTTTGAAATTCAATGTTTTTTAGCTTGATTTGTTGGTATGTGGCAACCCTGCCTTGTAGCAGTCGTTACTAGAGACTTTCAAACATCCATGTCAACTCCCCCTAGTGAAAGAAGGAACATGGAAGCGATAGAAGGCCATGATGTAAAGGGTGACGGAAGAGGAGTTCGCTAAGCTAAATGAGTTTAAAATAAATTTATATTTTTATGTATAATAAGTAATTTATTTATTTAAGGGTTGAGGATGCAAAATTAGCTAAGCACGGTCCTGGATATAAAAATGCAAAACAAGGTTCTTTTACGGATAATAAAATTTTCTTTTTGATATTGTGAAAAGTTTGACATTAAGCTTATTTTGAATGTGTAAGTCACAATGTAATACACCAACAGAAAATACACTAAAAGCTTTTTGATTGATACCAGACGTAGTGTCAGTTTGTTCCTTTTATTGTAATGCGATACAAGGTCTGTTATTTGTTATTAAGACTGTTGTTGGGTTCAAGTCAAAAAGAAAAGCGGAAATAAACGTTTCGTTATTTAAAAAAATATTGTGTAAATTTGTCAAAATAAAAGTTATCTAAATTGAATTCATTTTCGTGTTATTTACTGAAAATTGAACACCAAGAAATGAAACATACTCGATAAATCATTGAGCTGCGGGCTCGTGTTACTGATAAGAGGATCACAAGAGCTACTACCCAGCAACTGAGCTGATGCAGCAACAACCACCGATAATCCCATGCAAATAAAGCAGATCCCTTTTTACTGCTCGTTATCGATTCCATTACATTTAGACATTTTGTAGGCAATAATTTAGTACCTAAATATTTATAAATAAAGCTCGACGTACTTAAATTAAATCCCAAATTTTATAAAGAGAACAAAAACGACGTTTTCTCATTAATTAAATTCGCACGAATAGCTTAACGAAACTAAGTGAAAGGAAAAAATCGTTAAACTAAAAGAAAACTCAATTAAGTTATTTACATTTTCACTAAAGTGTCCAAATTTCTAAACCAAATACCTCAAAACTTTAATACGTGCGTTTCTGAATACTTAAGGAAGGCTATCACAACACATCAATCATCTTCTTAATACACCCGGGGTCAAAGCTGATAAACTTGATTTTTGAAAATTGCTTTTAGATTAAAATTAAATTATTATTTATGGGATATTTTATTCTTAAAACAATATAAATTTTTTCGTGTCAAAAAAAGAAGATTTTAATACTTCTTTTACAATATACAAAACACGATATAAGGGCAAATTTAAATAACGATCGCGATCAACTTTTTTTTTTAAAACTTGTCATTAAAATTGGTCGTTTTAGTCAAACTATAGCGAACAAGTTGAACTAAGATGTGATTAATGAAACTTTCGAAAGTAGAGCATGTCACCAAGATTAAAAACATAAAAGTTTAAAATTTGCATATACTATTTGGATTCCATTAAGTACAGACCGGACTATTTGTCATTTCGCCATTTTTTTAAATTTATGAATAAAAAAAAGTTTAGTCATCTTAATTATTTATAAAAATTTGTTTTTAATTTCCTTGATTATGACATTAATTGCAAAAATGAATCAATACAAAAAATGAGATGTTTTTCTTTTAATAATATTTTTCTGCAATCGTGTATTGACTTTTAATACCAACAACCGCAATTGAAGTTGATGTTTTGGCACCAATAAAAAAGTGTGTGCTGATTGGTAACAATCAAGAAGAGTCGATTTTAGTAGTGTCCGCTCGGCTACGCTTCGCTTCGTGTGGCAAATGCAAACATTGCTTGCCAAACAAAGTTGCACTTTTAATCCTAATAAAATAATGTACTATTTTTTTCAAACGTAAAAAAAATTGACATTTTGACTGAATAAGGAAGGTTCAAGTTCTAGTTTTACATCCTAAGAGGTAAAAGTAAATTCTATTCTTAGTTATTTTAAATAACATTATTGTAAATAACTTATTTACAACAAATTGTAACGTATGATATTTCTAAGCATTTGTAGCTTGTTTATAATACAGGGTGATTTATTTTGATAATTCCATGGCATCGCGGTTTGGTGTCAAAATTGCATTTTCAATTTTGTTGATTTTACGGTTTTGGAAATTAGAAAATTGAATGGGCAGATGCAGTATATTTTCTCTACAAAAAAACTTCTTCACTGCGTCATGTAAGTCACCCGTATCTATCTACTTATAGTTTTTGCTAATAATTAAGTTGTAAGGGCCGTTTTGCATGGACTAAATAACGTACTAACTTTTGTTAGTACTGAATCAACGTCACCTGCGCGGTTCCGCCTTTGAAATATGTAATATGAAATATGTCCTATTTGGAAACGCTTCCGCTTCTTCGTACAAAAGACGAGCAAGTCTATAATTTCCTCGTGCCTTCCATAAGAAAAAAATCGTGTTTCGTTGCTCAATTGAAGTATAATTATTCATTTTGGGTGCAAAAAAGTTTAAAAACCGATTATTTACAGTTTGGAAATTTTGTTTTATTCGTTTTTAGTTGATCTGGGCAACGATTATTAAGAATTGAGTAGAAGTCTCAGAAGTGGTTAAAACTTAAATTTTTGGAAAGCGATTTCTGATAAAATGGTTAACTTTATTAACTTGAAAGAAGAGTACCTTATTTTTATAATTTTATCTAATCTTCGAAATTTCATAGAAAAATAATCGAAAATAGAACAAACAAAAAAGTTAGGTCAAAAATTAAATTTATGTTCAGGTTAAGTGCTCTTTATTGATGACATATCTTCAAAATTTTTACTTCTTATGCGAGGCTTTATAATACTTAGTAAATGTGCCAAATATGAAAACAATTCGTTAACATCTAAAGTAAATATGACAAAAATAAAAATTTAAAAACTCAACTTTGTTATTAGCGGGCTTTGGACTTTTTGTTATAGGAACTTGTAGTACTTTTTTGACCTGAAGAATCATAAGCCGTTGGCCAAGGAATATCCTAACACCCTGTATATCGAACAACATTTATCACGCATTTACTCTTTTATATCGTGTAAAATTTATTTAAATATCGACCAACATTTATCGAACATTTCTTTTTTTTATCTTGCAAAATTCATAAACATTATCGAACATTTACTCTTTATATCGTGCAAAATTTATTTAAATATCGAATATTGCAATCTTGCATTTGCAATATTTTACCAGATAAGTACTTATTTGAAATATTATATTTAGCAAATAACATTTAAATATCAAACGCTTTATTCGCATCCAAATTGAATACTTTATCAAACTATCAAACACAAAAATGTAAAAAAAAGAACCACACAACTTTAAAACCTAATAAATTATACTACTAAAACGAAATTCTAACCTTACTTATCATTGTGACTTGCAACAATGATCTTGATGAAACTCTGGAACCAGCAGAAAGCACTTGCAATAATTATTAATATTGAGTCTTGTTAAAAGTAAGGATTTTCACTATTTATAAACTATAACTTTAACCTTGTTAAATAAATAATTTGCAATTCATTCATAAAACCACACTTTGGTACCACGTGAACGTACCACCATTTTGCATTTACTATTAATTTGGATCCATGCTTCGCTCTTTAGTTGTGTCAAGTATCAATTACTCCGAATACAAGGTTGACAATATTTTTTAAGAACTTAACATAATTTTAATTTTCAATGTATTTCAAAAATTTTTGTTCAAAATACGAATATTACATAATAGATTTAGATTATATTTGTAAAATATCCAGGATGCCCAATGATAAAAGAATTTTATCATTTCACAAATTCTCTAACAAGAAGAAAATATTCTTTAGTTTTTTAAGAAATTAGTGGCCTAATCATAAGAAGTGTATGATACCTAATACTTGTACGATGTACGCGTAAGCTAAATATTTATACTGTAGCGTTGCTTGTTTGAATTTGGCGCGCGGTACAAATAGGTATCTTTATTAGTTAGTTCCTCAGTTGCCAACTGTCAACTTTACGTTTTACGTACTTTCCAAATGAAATGTTTATTGTCATCGTGTCCTAATTTCCTGTTTACAATTTGACTGATTATTTTTATTTTTACACACCTCGAAGGGTCAGTATTATAAAAGAAAGTTAAAATTAAACTTACGTTTGAAACTCAACCTAAGGTTAGCTGTCATTTTAGTTTGACATAATTGGACAGAATAGTGAAATTGACGTTTATTTATAATTTCAACCTACTGTTGAGTCAACCTTCGGTTAACTAAGCAATTTAATACCAATACTGAGTCTAAACGAAACATGAGTATAAAACCGTAAAATATTGACACCAAGTCTAGTAGTGTCAACATTTAACATTAAGAATTGGCGGGAAATTCAAACACTGACGATATTTATTGCCACCGGGTACTCAAACCAGTCACTTCCAGGATAACAAAATGAAAACGCTTTGACAAAGGAATCGATTCATGTTGAGATAGGCAATAGAAGCATTCGTCTGCATATATATGCATATATTATATTATCGTATATTAATTTATAAAATTCGTGATGATATCTAAAAATGCCTCTTAGGAAAGTGAGGTGAATTATTTTTGAAGAATTTTTATATCCGTTGGTGGTCAAGATATTATAATCCTTCCAACAGTTTATTATACAAAATTTTATAATTTTAAAAGCCATTGCTGCATATTTTTATAACAAAGTTATTAAACAAGCAAATGTGCCGAGTTTGTCTAAAAAGCAGGTTATCACTTATATTAGTAAAATTACATGAATAATGCGGGCACAAATTATACAATACACGAAAAGCTCAAATAATAGAAGCTTTCAAGATAGCAAGATGTTTTAGAAGAATTTGTATTATCACATCAAGTTCGTTTACAGTAAGTTGAGAATTTACAAAGCAAATAGAAGAGCAATTATTATTATGACATATTTTGTTAAATTAGACTTTGTGCCACTCCATTATATGATGGTGGAATGACAAAAACGTAGCTTAAAATGTATGTTATACAGTAAAATGAAAATTCTTAGGCAACAGTTAACATACCGCATTTAATTGGAAAATATGTCATGGGAAGAAATGCATTGTACTCAACAATCAAATTTTAACACATATTGAGAAAGCTGAGGTCATGCTCATAATCCATAATACTACGAGCTCTTGCAAAATTAACTATAACAACTAATAATATTGTTCTCTTTTCGTTAAAGAATAATAAGAGATTTTCTTATTATTTTTCGTTTTAAGCTACTTCCTTACCCTGCAGAGCATACGTGAGGCATGATAGGTACACGCTGTTTCATTTTTGTTGTACCATGTATAGTTTTAAAACTAGACTTATGAAACTTAATGTACCTTTCGACCTTGAAACGTGCGGTTGCTCTATGTATCGGTAAGTTATTCAACCATAAAAAGTTTTTAAAAAATTATCAAACTTTGAGGGGAAATGCTATT
This sequence comes from Malthinus seriepunctatus, assembly GCA_963924605.1. Classification (NCBI taxonomy): domain Eukaryota; kingdom Metazoa; phylum Arthropoda; class Insecta; order Coleoptera; family Cantharidae; genus Malthinus; species Malthinus seriepunctatus. The sequence continues at coordinate 44,520,954 of OZ004600.1, forward strand.
AAACTAGTAGCCTGACAGGCCTCACGGTCTGTCACTGGTGGGATTATTTTTCACGTATTTACTGTAGGGTTAAGTTCCAAAAACTCTAAAATTTTTACTTAAGTTTTTTGCGTAATGTTTAGAAGGACTACAACTACAGAGATCAAGGTTCGAGTCTTAAACTCCCCTTATCGTCATGGTTTGATCTTAGGGTGTATTCGACTATTAAAATTAAGTACTAGGGTGCATAATCTGTGACTATAGGTATGATTAACGATTAGAAGAGTATTGTTAACCCCATTATCTTTAGTATGTTGTGCTTACGATTAGCGACTGCACCCTTCTTATATTGTCACACTCGATAAAATAGAGCTATTACCACAAAAATAATTTCGTTACAACTCTCTCTAACTTTTTGTTTCATTTTTTTAATTCATAGTAAGCATTTCCTTCTTATAGGGACGTTACCTATACCTATTAAAAAACACATTAACAACTAACAGTCTGTAAAATTTGGATTAACGTTTGAAATTGATGATGACGTTCCCAATGTCTTAAAGTAAAATATATAGTTTTTGCAACTCCACAAAGAATTTTCTCTTCTACCACAAGTGACACGCGTATTGGAGAACTGGACTACCAATGCTTTAAATGTAGTATGCTAATCGGGGAAGCACCGATAGCAATATACGTCACCCAATTTCATGATTGTCTTTGCCTTGAAAAAGTATATTTAGACTGTGGTTTTGCTTTGTCTATAATATGTGTTATATTAACTGAGATACCCCACATGAAAACGATAAGGAATTTGAACCACCCTGTACATAAATACTCTCCACTGGTACTTGTAACTTGAAATCAGCCAAAGAACTTCGCGGTCACCCTCTGTACATACATACTTGGTAAATTATTTTGTATTAGTTTCATCTGAAAGAAAAACAATTTATTTGAAATAACGAAAATGTGCGTTAGCACGTTAAATATAGAAACGAATTCAATTGTTTTTTCAATAATGAATGCTCTCCAAGAGAAGATACAATATTGATGGTTCAATTTTTGTTATCACGATATTGGCACGAATCTTAAAACTTTAACACCCTGCATCTAGTCTCTATCGTACACAAAATTCAACATTTTAATAAACTACGTACAAGCAATTATTTAATTCAAATTTCCTAACGTTTTCTATGCAATGACTTAACATTAACTATAATACATGAACTAACTCATTAGTAGTCCTTGTAAGCTGTACACTATTCATTCCATTTAATCCAATTTATATACGTCTTAACTTAATGGTTTATGAGATTCCCCAAGTAGATAAAATTAAAAGGTACACCCTGTAGTTGCATTATCGCTTTAATCCGAATTTGTAAACAAAATAATATGGTGGTAGTGCTGATAAATTGTTTTTTATTTTAACACAGAACCACAACAATTTATCGATTAATTTACGAGGTGTAATCAAGCGAAACTCGTTCGACCCGATTTATTAATTAAGAGGTGAGGATTGAAACGTTGCTTCTAAAACTGTTAGAGAAAGTGATGAAGTAATATTGAAGGAAACAAAATTGCACTGGTAGTATTTAGAGAAAATCTCCCATTGTCTAGGTCTCTTTCGAATACCATTAGCAAAGACTTATTTTTATTGGTCCTTGATGCTCGTTAACGGTGTTCTTTAAAGCTTCGAACAAATGGAATGCATGTGGTAGCAAATCGGTGCTGACAGGAGGTGGTCGCTTCTTCTAGTGTCACTGTCCTCTCTTAATGGTGTTGTCAACATGCGTTTCATGAACAAGAATCACGCCAGATGACGTGTTAAACTTATTGAATAAATCCTGAAAGAAGATTAGCAACCGTTGTCTAATACTTATTAGAGAAACTGCGACGAAAACGACATTTTTGAAAACTATGGATGACTCATCCATTTTGTCGAGTTTATATTATTATTGGCTGTCACGATCTTTTCTTATAAATGCGAGTATAAGCAACCATTTTCTATTGAAGAAATTGACCGGAAATTGCTATATTTAGAAAACCATTGCGATCAATATTATTAGCTACATGGCTCTTTCCTGTTAGAGTAGCGGCTATTTATTCAATGGTTACACTAGTTCACACTATATTTTTCTGGAGACTGTACCAGTGGATTCTTTGAAGGGTTTCATTTGATCATATCTCAAAAAAATATTAAACACAGCACTAACAGAAACAAGACGTCAGGTAAATAAATTTGAAGAGAAAAATTTCAAGTTGTCGAAAGCAAAATCGATTGAAAAATTATTCAGATTAATTGGCCACCTATTTTTCACATATTTTATTTTAGGCTCAAAAACTTGAAATATGGGTTATTATTTATGTTTTGCTTGTTAACAATTTATTCGGATTGTTGGTGAAAAATATTTTGATGTTGATTGTTTAAATTAAATTATTTAGAAACCCTTTAAGTTTTTGTTAGATGAACGCAATAAGCTAAGCTTTATAAAGCAAAAACGATTTATTGTGGAATTATCTCAATCCAATTAATTCGATAATCTGTCTAGGATTAAAATTGACAAGAGGACACAAAGCCTTATATGAAATAGTTTCATTTTTATTTCAGTTTTTTTTTATTACAAATCTTGATAATGAAATTTTACAACGACGTTCATCATAAAAAATTTGTAGAAGAATACGAAAAAATATGATAATCTGGAGTTTCCAAGGACTATTCGTCTAGATATTTTAAAGCTTGTTTTACACCATACTTTCAGGATCTCTGGAATATTTTTTGCTCTCGACATTTCGGCTGTCTTATGTCTTCCATACGTGAAAATGACAACTTCGTTTTATAATTTTCTTTTGAAGTGGTCTCACCTCTGATATACAGAAATTATCAAGCAATATTGAATTAGGTCACAAATCTCTAAGCCGATGATCCTGTTTTTACAAACCCTTATGGGGTCTAATTAATAGAGATCTGTATTCCGTACTAGTTAATTCCTTAAACACTGGGAAATTGGGCATCATTGTTATTATTATAGGTATAAGTTTTAATCCATCTTTGACTTGAACTCCTAAGGGATACAGTTTTGAATATACGTAAATTAGGTTTTCAAACGATCTATACTGGCTCGTCTAACTCACTTTCAAAGTTTATCTGTTAGTATATTTTAGGGACAATATTTTGAAGTTTACGTAGTAAAACGTAAAACAAATTTACTTGTTCCGGTGTCTGTAATTTATTTTTAAACTTTAAAGACCAAACTTTTTTTTCAATAAACGTAATCATGACCATCTAGGCACTACCTACTTTTATTACTATTACGAACAACAAAATTTTATTTTCACAAATCACCAAAACCATACTGAAACATCAATATTTTTATAGCGACTCATAACTTCCATTAATTTTTTTCTGTAATAACATAAATTTGTTTTTTGATTAAATGAATCGTTAAGCTAATAATAGCACAACGGACGGAAAACACAATTTTGTGGCAATACTAATTTCAGTCTATATTTAATTTCTTATTAATTAGTATAAGTTCAATTAATCATACTTGCACTCATTAATCACACATGTAGTTTAGTGAAAACTTAGAATTGGTTACAGATCGCATTTGGTACTTATCGCAACATTAATTTATGTTTTTGACAGAAACACATACGAAAACGGAAATTTAATTTTAAAAATTATTTCATTAAAATGCTAATCATATTTCGATATTTATTTATTAATCATATAATCATTAATACATATCGTGATTAACTTAGGTTTATAAAATGTGCCAACTAATAGTACCCACTAACTAATTATGATTTTGTTTATTATTCACCAATTGCATTTTTTTAAATAAGCGGGTCAGAGTAGTAATAAGTGGCCAAAGGAAAGGTTTCCAGTTCTGGCTGAGATTATTCTCGAAACCTAGGTATAGGTACTGCTGCGCATTTTTTGTGCTTTGGCATCACGTAGGTTCTTCTGCTCTTTTGGTTGTCATATTATTGTGTGTAAATCTACATTATAACAGTTCTACAGTGCTATATGTAAAAGCACGCTTGCAAGCGCAGCTTTTCCATTTTCTTAATTTCCTTGATGCATTAATAGCTCATAACAGTTTCTGCATAATAGTATCGTTTAAAGTAATTTTGCCATTTTTGTATAATAATTAACTGAAAACACAATTCTTTGTATTTTTCAAAGAAAATTTTTCTTTAGAAAGCCTAAGCATCATTATTAACTGAGTTTATTCGAATTATTTTTGATTAATTAAATAAACAATAGAAAAGGGTTTGTAAAGAATTTAAAAAAAAGGCAAAAAACGATTTAATATCAAGCCATTTTTTTATTATGAAGTAATAAAAACTAAATTACTAAAAGCAAGCGTTTGAAAAGTTCTTAGTGAAAAGAAAACACAATAACAACAAGAAATGTTTTTATAAGTAATAAAATGTCTTGATTAGGGAATTAAAACTTTTTTAAAGTTTACAAGTTCAGGTTTTGAATAAATCAAGGGAATATTTAAATGTTGTTTAAAAAGTCTTGTAAAATAAGTACTACTGCTGTCGTTGTAATTATTTTTGACAAAAGTTCAAATTAATTTCACCGATTATGTTAACAGTTGGCACTGATAAAATAGATAAAATTAAATTAGTTTGTTTCTCTACATTTTCTGGATACGATGTGCAATTCGTGTGTGCAATGCACTCGTACTTACCTACTTTTGTAAAAATATTGTAGGTATTGAAGCTTAAATATTTGTTATTGTGAGCTGAACAGGAAACAGCTATTGAGATTGGGAATAGGGTTATCGATGGATGATTTAGCAAATTAACTTTTTTTAGCAGTTTCTTTTCAAAATAATTCAAGTAGCAACAATTCCATCTTTCAACATCGAAAATTATAAATCTTGCCGTGCCAAATCTCAACGACGTTCATCGTTTGTCATTCGTATAGTTTATGGTTGTCACACCTAGATCGTCCTATATTGATTGCTATTAAAGCCATTCTTTTCTTTTGTTAAAAAATTTTGATAATGGAACATTCATATTTTTATTTATTCCTTTGTTAACGAGTACCCATTCGCAATCGACATCAAGGTATAAGCGCTCAGTTATTTAAATTTTTTATACATCGTGCTATCAATTAGCATCAAATGAAGTTTTCATGTATAAACGCTTTTTAATAAAATATAAAAATCGTATAACCATGACACATGAAAGTGGCTTTAAATTACAAATAATTTATATGGAAAAATATACAGAGTGTCTCAGTGGCAAATATAAATAGTCCTAAGCGAAAAATTAGTTTCTAGCCCCCCCCTAAACTTCTCATTTTGTTTTATGGGCACTCTCTTCTACTAGAATATCTATTCATGTCGAGAAAATTCATTTTAGTGAAAAACTTTTCACTTTTTAGTTTTTTCATTGCAAAAGTATAATTTAAGAGCCCGGCCGCCAGTGCATAAATCCACCAATAGAGTTTCTAGAATTACCTAGGTTAATATTACTCTGTATACATATCTATCCCAATAAGGATGATGACCTCCTTGTCACAGATGTAGAGAAAAATGAAGTTGAATCTTTATAAAATTGCTCTAGTTCAGGATTTAAATTATTCTAGACTTAGAGTGATGAAACACACTTTAATCTTCAAGGTGATGTAAATTAAGAAAATTTACATTAAATATACCCATAGGTTTGTTATAATCTTAAATAATTTTACCAACGACCTTTTTTAAATAGTCCAAGTAACAGTTGTTTACTGTTTCATTTTGTCGTTTAGAGTCATCCTTTCTTGTTTCAGTTCTAAATTTTATTCTACAGGTTTCTTTAAAGAAGCATCTAATCGTGTGCAAACAAATATCCAGAGATTTCTAGTAACAAAAAGACGCAACGTAACACATAAGGGCTATTTGACATGGACTAAGTATCGTACTAACTGTTAGTAACTGAATCCACTCAAGGAGTAAGAGCAAGGGAATCTAAGCTTAACGTCATGCGTCAAAAGTTCTACGCGCGACCGTTCACGACGTTAAAGCTTAGATTCCCTTGCTTTTGCTTCTCTCATTTAGGAAAACATAAAAATACGTGTACTTACCGTAATGTTTCGTAAAGACGTAAAAAACATAGGAGAGAGTGGGGGAATGACGGCCCCCTAAGGAAAGTCTTGAATATCTCCGAAATTTTATGATTTAAAGGGGACCTGGAGGGTTTAATTGAACGATAAGACGTTAGGGAACAAAATACATGGTTATTAGAAACTAACAAAAGAGTTTTAAAAAAATATAAACCATTTTAAAAAATATACCATTTGCTGGTATTACCCCGCAGCTCGGGGTAATATCGGCCAGGGGTGGCAATTATCCAGAATTTTGTACATTGGTAGAAATCGCACACAAATGTTTTCTATTTTTCTACATTGGTTCATTTAATGTGAGCTCATCCAGAAAAGATCACACATCTTAGCCAGAGTTCTTGGTCTTTCCCAAATTCTCCGCAAATAATGCAAATGTCCTCGTTAACTTCGGCGTCTGACAGTTTTTCTTCCCCATCACAGTGTTATCGTAAGGTTACCTTAGCGTTTCTTCTGAAGTTTGGTTTCTGTTGTATGGTGTTGGTGTGTTTTCTTTCTCCAAAACCATCTAAAACCTCTACACAAAGATGGCCGGAATTACTCCATAAAACAATAATTTAATACACAACAAATTATTTAAAAATAGCTAAATTTACGTGGGTTTTGAGTGAAAGAAATAAGAATTTAGTTCACTTTTATACATACAAAAATTTTTACAACTTACACCCTTATTGAAATATGCAGCCTTAAGGTGGTAAGCTCCGCCACTAATTTTAATGGGTTCGGCCACCGTAAATTCCGCCGTAATTTGTCACTGTTTTCAAAAAATTTTTTTTGCAAACTAAAGTGCAAGGTGTATTGTAGTGCGCGCCATGGCGTTTTTTAAAAAATTTTAATATTTAGCTTTTCAAATATAGTGATGAAAATTGCTTACAAGTGCCATGCTTTTGAAGCGCTTCATCAAGTACAAGAATGAAAATACCTATGTAACGCACTACAACCATGTCTATATTTTACATTTTTATAAAAAAATCGTGAAAAAGTTTTCATACTTTCTTAGAATTACATGTTAGCTAGCCCGTATTTAAGCATAATTTCGGTATACAATTGCCTATCATTCAGGGACAACTTATTTATTAGCGACCACGGCAGTCGCATGGAGATTTACACTGTAAAAACTTTTTAGATTATTGTTTTCGTACGTTTCGTTCGTCATTGAAGCATTATCTACTTTTGTATTTAAATGATTGCAAAAAAGGAATTTTAATTTAATTTAATTTACGTGATAATTTCGCGTGATATAAATTATTAAAAATAAAAAGTATTTTACCAAAATTTGGATTTAGACTAATTTGGTGATTCTGAACAAATTTTTCCAATAATTTCTTTCAAGAAAATTATGCCTATTATAACTTTTCAATTTTTGGCAATTATTTTTGATAACAGTAGATTTCTGGTTGGCAGTAAAATTATTCTAAAATTAAAAAAGTTCCTGTTTTAACGGGTTAAGTGTAGTCAACGAACCAAAATTTATCCTGATTTTCGGACTTTTTTGGTAACAGCGAGTTTTTTTCCTTAATCGGTCGAAACCATTCCTGTGAGGTTGTGTATAAAATGTCTCAGCTCAATTTTGACCGGAAGGCCCTTATTCTTCGACTTTAGTGTAAAAGTTTGACTTTTTCAAGTTTCCGTTTCACTATTTTTTGAATAACTTCGCTTGTATTGGTCGGATCGAGACCAAAAAATTTTCCTTTTGTTTGTAATGAATCTCTCTTTAAAATAGCCTGAGTTAAAATTATTTATATTAATTTCCTAACCCAAAAATAATTCAAAACTGTCGTCATTGGTAGGTAGTAGTTTTTTCTAGAGAACTTGAGTTTTAATTAATGTTATTGTATGAAACTTTAGGAAGTTACAGCTGATATAGTAATAAATCCATATTACAAGTTGGGTCCAAAAATATTAAGAACAACGGCTAAAATTTGCATTTTGGTTCAAATTTTCTTTTTCATATTTGTTGTGAGCAATTGGTGGTATCCCAATAATTCTTCTCTTGAAATGTAGGAATTCATCTTTCAGATGAAAACAAAAACAATCACATCAGACCATTTTTTCTTCCGATTTCTTTGAAGATAAAAATAAAATCTTTTAACTGTTTGTCTACAAAACCAATTTTAGTGGTCGAAATTTAATTCTTCTTTTACGTATTTTTGAAAATTAATCATAAAGAACTCCTATACATTATTTTTGAACATTAAAACTGGTTTTAAAGTCAACCATTTCGACCACTAAAATTGGTTTTGTGGGTAAATAGTTGAAACATTTTATTTTTCTTTTCAACGAAATGGGGAGAAAACGTGGTCTAATGTGACTGTCTTTGGTTTCATCTGAAAGAGCATTAAATTTCCAACATTTCAAGGGAAGTATTATTAGTATTACGATACCACCAATTGCTCACAACAAATATGAATTAGAAAATTTGAACCAAAATGCAAATTTTAGTCTTTGTTCTCAATATTCTTGAACCCAATTTGCAATATGGATTTGTTACTATATCAGCTACAACTTTCTAAAGTTTCATACCGTAATATTAATTATTACTCGAGTTCTCTATAAAAAAAACTACGACTCACTAATGGCGGCAGTTGTGAATTTTTTTTGGGTTAGGAAATTAATATAGATTATTTTAACCCAGGCATTTTTAAAGAGAGATTCATTAGATTACAAACAAAAGGAAAATTTTTTAGTCTCAGTCCGACCAATACAAGCGAAGTTATTCAAAAAATAGTGAAACGGAAACTTAAAAAAGTCAAAATTTTACACTAAATTCGAAAAATATGGGCCTTCCGGTCTAAATTGGGTTAATACATTTTATACACAAACTCACAGGAATGGTTTCGGCCGATTAAGATAAAAAAAATTCAAAAATTCTCACACTATCACTTTTCATTTTGTTGATTGCTACTAAACTACTGGATAATTACAATTATGTACAATTAGCTGTTACACGATACCAAACACTTTATATTTTGACTTCCGGTTTAACCGTAAATGTTAACATCTTTCTTAATTTAAATAGGAACATCCTGTATGTTTATTACTTTTTAGAAAACTCGTAAAATTAGCAACTGAAGACACCCAACACTTTATACTTTACTTGAGGTTTAACCGGAAATGGGAATATACGCAGCAAAAGTTCCCGGTATGGCCGCATCAGTTGAATTTCAAAACTACAGCTATGTAACATAATTCCGATTTTGTACCACCAAAAAATATTGTTTTTAAGGTTTTTTTAATTACCTATAATAATAATTAAATTCTTCCTTTTATGAAGTAGGTTAAAAATAGATAATTTGTGAGAAAAGTTTTAATTGTATAATACTCAAATAAGTAAAAAAAACTAATCAGTGTTGTTCGATAATAACAAAATATAGGTAGTTGGTATAAACATATTCCTTGAACTTATATTAGATTCTCGCAGGCATTTCTGTGTAATTATTTATCTAAAGACGAATTAACAAACAAAATATAAGTGATTTTATATTTCATATACAATGGGTGAAGATAATTGTATTGTAAAATAAACAAATCCTGATAACAGCATAAAACCGCTGCCATCAAGTTACATATTATCTGTGTATCCCATAGTTATTTTACGTTGTTCAAATCGACGAAACGACTGATTACCGTCGCGTTTGTAACAGCGTAACTTTATCATTTAATTTACCATAAATGAACGTATTGCATCTTACTACGAACTTTACGCGCTCTCTCTTCATGTTCTGGTTGCAGGCGGGACTTTCCGCCTTAACCACACACTTTTCTTGTAGTAGTAGGTCCAATTTTCTAAAAAAATACATAACTTGCTATTGCACTGCCTAAACGACACGAACTTGTACTAACCCTTAAAGTTTGCTGTTAGGGTTGACCGGGGACTTAAAACGTTTCAAAATTTTAATTAGGGCCGGAGAAATAATTGACGTCCGGAATTACCCTACGGGCCGGTATTCCCCCACTTTACCCTACCTACCTCTGAATATTGTTCAAATATTTTATCAACACCCTATTGATTATAAATCTCCAATTGAAGGCCGTTGAGGCACGTCTTAAGGGTTTTCAGATCAGGTTAAAATTTTACAAGGCTTCTTATATTTTTTATTAGGAAAACTTTGGAGCGGTGAGACTCATATATTTCAGAAAAATAAATTTCCTATACAAATATAATGCCCATAAGGTAAAATGTAGAAGTTTTAGAAGCAACTGTTGGCTTCCCTAAATTTTTTCATAGCAATTAACAGTTTAAAAATAATTTGTTAATTAAAAACTGAATTTAATGCGCTGGCAAAAAGTTTTGTATAAGGTTTATAATTTTCAAGAAACTTTTAGAATACAACATCGAAAGTTAAGAGAAGTTTTAAGTTAGTATTGACTGGGATTACTAAAAAATTAGCAAATTATTATCAATGTTTCTAAAACGTTTTAGGTAAATTTTATTGCATAATGTTGCTGGAACAACATTTTTGTTAATATTTCATTAACAAATTAATTTTTATTGTAAATTTAAAGCCCTTGTACCTAATAAAAAATAATGAATTCAAAATTAAAAGTTATTTGTTTTATAAGGAGACAAAGTGACGTTTTGTGTGACAAGACTGTGTTTAATACAGGCGTTTAATACAGGCGAGTCACACAAAACTACTTTGACTCCGTATGAAACATTATATTTTTTCTACAAACATAAAGCGTAAAACTGCAAATTTTGATTTTTGAAAGAGCACCATCTCTTGTCAATTACTTGTAGTTCAATTGTCAAAAAATTTTTAAAATTAACTTAAATTTGTAAAAAAAGCTAATTATTAAACACAACGAACTAATTATAAAGGAAAATTTAAAAAACATAAAATTTTTTACATTACAAAATGCTTAAAAAACATTTTTTACGTTAAAAAATAAAAATTATGTGCGGTTAAGATTTTACTTTTCCTGCCCAGGCAGTAGAAAAGTACTTTTCTGACAATTTTTTCTGCCTCGGCGGGAAAGTTAAACTTCACCGTTACCTATTGAGTGACACAAAGGCGACTTTTTCTGACGTTTAAAGAAAAAATAATTTTTCTAGCAGTCGATAATGTAGTTACCAATTTTTGACATATTTGTGGGTAAAGTAGAACACTATTTTTATGTTGAATAAAAATTTAAGAATTATTTTTTGCTTGAACTCAATTAATTAAAATTATAACAAAATTTAGGGTAAAATGTTTAATTTAAATAGATAATTTATAACTTTTATTAATAATTTGTTGTGTTAAAATTTGCAACGCTAATAAGTAATAACTAATTTGCATAATGTTGAAGTTTTTATTTATTATCACTTCTTGATCGACCGTGAAATTTCCAAACGACGCACGTGCACCGATGCATTTTGCTCATTTTGTTACAGGTTCAAACGTGTCTAGATTTTTGTGTGTTTAAAAACAATTGTTTTTAAAGTAATTTCGTGTTTTAAAATTTTAAATTGTAATTCTGTGTAATGTTTTGTGGCGTTGATGTGCGGTTTTATTATGTCTTGGACTTTTTATTAAAAATAAACTCGGAAAGTTGAAAGTAACCGGCCGGCATTAATTTAAGGTAAGCTTTTTAACATGTTATATGTTATCTTATTTGATCGACGATGACGATATTAAAGTATTTAATGTGCCTAATACCTATAGTATGTAAATCTTAATTGTTCATAAAAATTACTTAATCAATTGATAAAGTTGAAAATAATATTTCATTTACTCATGTTCGCGTCTGATGTTAAAATATTTTTTTGTGATGTCTTAATTTCTTATAATTCCATTGAATGAATGGCCACCGCTATTCCGGAACAAACCTAAAGTTAGTTATAAATGAGAAGAGACAATGCGGTTAGGGAGTATTTTAATTTGGCATCCCTGTACAGTAGGGTGCTTCTTATTTGGCCTACTTGTGAATTTTTTACCTTACAATATGCCCCCTCAATCAATTCGAAATAATTTAAAAAAAAATGATCCACATCATAAAAAAATTTATTTTTTGATAGGGGCCATTACCAACGGGGTCGAAGTTTCTTATGTAAAACACACAGGGTTTTTGGATAAAACGGAATAAAAAATCTTTTTTCGTAAAATTCGTGGTCAAAAAATCTGAAACTTGGTAGATAGGTTGATAGACAAACAAACTTAAAAAAAAATAAAAATATTTTCTTTTAGCAAAAACTAGTATATCAATTTTAGGGGTTCAAAGTTAGCGCCACCCTTGAAGAGGTAGTTCTAGTGGTGCGATTTTCATGAAATTTCTACCACACGATGACTTGCCTACTGTAGAAAAATCATTAAAATATTTACAGTATTTTTGGAGATAAAGCGATTGTTTAAATTTTAACCCCAACTTTAATAACCTACAACTTTATAGGGATGCATTTGGGGAATTGATAAAATTGCAAGAGGAGCAAATCTCCTATTTTTGGCCCAGGAAACTACTGTAGATGTTTGTCAACGTTATTCGGTGTTATTAGGGTATTTCTAGCTTTTGGAGGTATTATTTGTCTATAAAAAGTTTCTGATGAAATCGGATGAAATGGAATGACCCATACATATTTTTAGGGTAAAATATAACAGTTGTAAGTTTGTTTGTTCATCAGCATGTTATCTACCAAGTTTCAGATTTTTAGACCGCGAATTAGTCGAAGAAAAACATTTTATATCGTAATATCCAAAAAACCTGTGTATTTTACTTAAGAAACTTTGACTCATCCGTTGGTAATGGCTCCTATCAAAAAAAAATTTTTTATGATGTGGATAATTTTTTTTGAATTATTTGGAGTTGATGGAGTTGATTGATAAGAAAAAAAATTCACAAGTAGGCCAAATAAGAAGCACCCTAAACTGTACAGAGCTGTCACATTACAATTTAATTTGTTAGAAATTCAAAGTTTTTTAGCTTCATTTATTGATATGTGGCAATCCTGGGCTCTCATTATGAAACTTCAATAACGCATTTTAAAATAAACTAGACTCGAGCTATACCTACAATTCCTTATTTTAACTTATTCCAAAACGGCTCATTTATTGACAAGATGGTGTGATCTTATGTACCCTTTTCTACTATTATTTTAGGGTATGTATACTCCAGATTATCTAAGGATGCGTTTTTAGCGTTTTTAGCATTTTTAGCTTCATTTATTGGTACATGGCAACCCTGGGCTGTCATTATGAAACTTCAATAACGCATTTTTAATTAAACTAGACTATACCTACCAATTGCTTATTTTAACCTATTAGAAAACGGCTCATTTATTGACAAGATGATGTGACTTTGTGTACCCTTTTCTACCTTTATAGGGTAGTACTACAATGTATTTAGCATTAGACTCGGAACTAATTCGCATAAAGCTGAAACCTTCACTGTTGTGTAATACTTGTAGCCTTTATTATTATACTAAAAGTCCCCTCCCTCCGAGAAGTGGAACATCCCCAAAATTGGGTTTCAATTTCTAAAATTACACTTTTTATCATGTTTTTGGAATTATCTCGAAACCTAGATAGTAAACGAAAAATTATAAAGAGGAGAAAATTATACGAAAAGAATCTCATTTGTGATTTTTCAAAATATTCAATGGTTGTTGAGAAAGTAACTGAAAGTTAACCTATTTTTGGGGTAATACAGTACTCAAGGGTTGCGCGATCAAAGTGATACTGAGCGGTCTACTTTACGTTATTGGAAATCACTTCTACTATCAGATTTAGAAAAAAACAAATATATGTGGTTGAAGAGGACATTTTCCCCTATAAAATACATGACAATATTTTGATATTTAGTTATTTATCATAAAGAAAAAAATTAAGGAATGAAAAATAACCTAATTTTTCTAAAAATTTCAGAATTTCTCAAAGTAATTGAGGAAATAAAAAATCCATACAGGTTTTACTATCTTCCCAGATGTAGGTATAACTATAATGTCCTAATAAGCAAAATTTTTTCCGAGTTTTGTTTTGAAAAAAAAATCGGACTTTCATAATTCATAATTTAAAGTTTGTTAGGAATTTTTCAATTTTTAAATGACTCTCAATTAATAAAGAAGAGATCTAAGACCGTAAATTTTTCTTTTGTGGGAAGCTAATAGTACATATTTTAACATGCCATCTTAAAAATTAACAGTATTTAACGTCTTCACCAAATAATATGTTCAACAATATCAAAGAAGATCGAAATATGTATCGTAGTTTTTTCGTTTCTAGTTTACTGCATTTATACACCCTGAACAAAATCACCTAGATCTGAAACCTTTGCTATTATTTTTAGTACTTATAGTTTTCGCATTATTGTACTAAAGGTCCCCACCCCTCGGAGGAGCGGAACACCCCCAAATATAGATTTGAATGTCCAAAATCGCACTTTTTATTATATAAACACATTTTCTGGGGGGTTTCCCCCCTCGGAAGGATGGGGACTTTTAGTATCATAATAAGGTATGTGGCAACCCTGGGCTTTCATGATAATGACAGCTAACCTTAGGTTGACTTTCAACGTCAGGTTCTGGGTGATATTATGCACTCGGCTGACAAGACTAAAGCCTAAATCGCCATTTTAAGAAAAGACGCTAATTTCTAAAATTGTTTCTTAGAGCTGTATGCCACTATCCTAATTTCAGTACTGAATTCAGGACTAAAAAATATTGGATGAAAATTTTTAGTTGAAATTATCGAAATTTGACATTTATGAAGTTTTTTAATAAAATAATTTGGAACATGACAATAAATTAGAACATGTTTTAAATTATTGGATGTAAATAACGTCTACAAATGTCAAATTTCATATTTCTTTACAACCAATTTTTTTAGTCCTGAATTCAGTACTGAAATTAGTATAGTGGCATACAGCTCTTACATGTAACAAAAAATAGTCCTAAATATTATCATTTTCCACCATCAAACTCTCCGGCGACGACGGTGGTACGATTCAAAAAAATTCTCAGGTGGTAATTAAATAAGCGTCAAATCTGTATTAGCCTAGGGCGCCCAACAGACGTAATCCGGCCCTGCTCAGGTTGAGTTTCAACCTTCGTTTATAATACTGGCCTTAACTGTTTTATAATGTTTAATTTAAAATTTTCTGTGATTGAATAGTGCCGCCAATACAGATCAATTTATTAAGTACTTATTAGCTCATTAGTACGTCGCTTTAGGTAATTTCTTAAATTAAGTCAGAATCGTCCTAAATTTTTTGTCATCATAATCGAGACCGATTTAAAATCATAAATGACTTCTACAATAGTTTAGAATAGATCGTTCATTACATCTAAATAGTACATTGCAATACATGGTCGGTAAGTGCATAGTTAACAAATCCAGAAAATGTTAGCAAAACGAGACCCGTAGGGTCGAGTTTTTCTAATTTTCGAGATTTGTTAAGAAAAGCACTTAACGATCCAAGTATTGCATACTATTTTTTGCACAATCGTGAAAAATAACTAATAATAAATTCATTTTTTAAACTGACACTAGTTGACAGTTGTAAATAATTTTTATAATTTTAAAGTTTATTCAAAATAGTAACCGCTGGAGAACAATGTTGTCCCAGTAACAAGAATAAAAGTAACAAATAGCTCAAACATCTGTTTCACTTACCACCCTTGTGCTTTTGGTTAAATATTTCGAAATCATTATTTTATTATTTCTATGGACACATACAATGGTTTGGTAAAATCAACTTTCTATTAGTATAAACATTGTTGGTAAGTACAGAATAGAACACGATTGTGCAAAAATTATTTAATTAGCTATTTTTACTAATTTTTTAAATCAAACTCAATTTTTTATTTATTTTTTTTAAATCAACGAAGTTATAGCATTGCAAAAAGAAATTTTTGAGTTGTTAACTAGTTTAAATCTAATAGATTGACGTCGGACAAAGATAAGATTCAAAATTGACACATTTTCCCTTGGGCTTTGACCCAGCCACTGTCTCTATATTTTACGTGGTCGATTCGATCTTCACAACTTGACTTGATATGATTAATGCTCTATAATCCTTTATGGAAGGTACTCAAAAGATATCGAATTAGATCCTAACTAAATAACATTAAACGCAATCAAATAAAAGTTTTACATTGAATTATTTATTTTAAACCTTTTTTTAAAGGTTCATATTTTATATTAATTAATTATTTGTTAACTTTTGGAAGGTTGAGCGGTGTGTTGATTATAAATTTACAACTTCAAAGGATTTCTAGCGTTTGTCGTTATAACATGATAAATTTGGGCTTATTAGAAGAGCAGTGCTTAAAATGTAATGGTAAATGTAGGTAATTATTTTATTTTGTTGAAATATATTAAAATAAATTTAAATAAATATTCGAATAATGAGCAGCTTCAAACAGTGAAAATACGTTTCGGGGTGTTAGGAAAAATTTACAGTTTTTGTTTTTTGACTTTCTTTAAACCTTTCTTATAGTAGATATAATTTTTTAATTAGAATAAAAACAATTACGGCTTAACAGCTTTTTAATTTGCAGTAATTGTTAATAAATTTTCTTAAAGAATGAGTTTTTTCGATACAGAGGTACTCAGACTTCGTCTGTTGGGTGAGCAAAAATTGCGAATGTATTCAACACCTTAAAAATTTAATAAACCATGTATCAATAAATATCAATAACTTTTCGCATGGCTCAATGAAATGTCACGAAATATGTAGTATTTATTATAAGTTTTTGAAAATGTCTTTATTCTATTACTCAACATATAAACCTAAATCCGTCTTCATCAGTAATTGTCAAAATAAACAATTTAAAAGAAATTCAGCCGAAATTTAATCAGAAAATGCCATTAGCCAATCGTGTTTTATTTAAATTTGCTATTGAATTGATTGAAAGATTTTCTTATTCTATAATATATTAATTATTTTTTATTTTATTTAAGATCGATTATTGTCGATTTACAAAATATATTCGTAATGCTTAGATCGAAATGGAAAACTTTATGATAACACAATGTTTTCTAAATTGCATTTACTATACTTAGTTCGCAGTAATGATTTAGGTACTATTATATGTATGCAGTTTTTAATACCTACTTTTTCTTGGTTTAAAACTATTATAAATAGTCAACCATCATTCACCCTTAACTACCCTTAACTATAATTAATGTGGTTAGCATTTGAACTTTTACAGTCATAAACCTACCCAGTAATACCTTCCATAACGATTTCTGTATTTTTATAATAATTTTAGCACAAGAAGCCATTATTGTTAATTTTATTCAAAGAATGGGAACAAACAATATTTACTTGTTTTTGAATTTTCAGTAAAGTTGAGATTGTAAATTTTTTGCAATACGACATAATGACCTACGTTATCTAGCATCCACAGTAAGATTTGCCGAGATAACAGTTACCTTTAAGAAAGTTTTCAATGGTATCCTTAATAATCATTCTGTTTGGCTTTCGTAAAAATTTAATTAAGAACACGTCTAAGTAGCTGAGTACTAGGCACTTTCGTAATTACACTCATCTTGATTATCAAAATCAATAAAATTGTGTTTGTTATAATCCTGCCAATGTTGCAAGGATTACGTGAAGAAAAACAATCACATCAGATATCGCACTACTGGAAAACAGTAAAATCACTTCAATTGTTAAGAAATAAATTTTTCTTTCTGTCAGCTATCAGTAATATAAGGAACTATAAAGTATTGAGAAAAGTGAATTTGCAGATGTACGTCAATCATTAGATTTGATATTTTTTATGTCTACAGATAGACGTAGGGATTTCAAATACTTAATTTTTAAATATGAAAGGTAAGACGTATAATAACTTTTTTAATGTGAAGATTTATTTAGTGGAATGATTGCTCTCGCCAAAATAAGCTCAAAAACAAGAATAACATTTCTCACTAACATGATTCCTAAGGGCTATAGCCTCTCAAAGCCGTTGAGGGGTTGTAAATTTAAAAAATGAGTTTAACAAAAATTAGAACTTAGGGTCAATTTGCCCTTATCTAAAAACTACAGTAAAATAAATCAAAAAATGCAGCAAACAATGTTATTTTTATCAGATCATTGATGACATGGTGAGTAGTTGATGTTACAGGTTCAAGAGGAAATTTTTTAGTTGAAATTTTAATGTACTCGTATTAAAATCTTTAAAAAAGTTCTATCCGACTTCCCAACCTCCTACAAGTCTAAAGGCTTGCCTTCCGGTTTGCCTGTGCAGACCAAACCGGAGCGTGAGGACACAGTTCAGGCGGCCTGCACAGGCCAAACCAAAGGGTGTGGACATAGTTCAGGAACCCGGTGTAGGCCGGCTGCACTGTTTGGTCACAATTCATGCGGCCTGCACAGGCCAAACTGGAGCATGTAGACATAGCGTTCAGGCGGGCTGCACAGGCCAAAACAAAGCGTGTGGACAGCATACAGGTTTGCCTGCACAGGCAAACCGGAAGGCAAGCCTGTGTGTGAAGACGAGTCTTTAAAGGCACACACACAGGCTTGCTTGTTCAGGCGG
Organism: Malthinus seriepunctatus; assembly: GCA_963924605.1. Taxonomy (NCBI): domain Eukaryota; kingdom Metazoa; phylum Arthropoda; class Insecta; order Coleoptera; family Cantharidae; genus Malthinus; species Malthinus seriepunctatus. The sequence continues at coordinate 44,539,508 of OZ004600.1, forward strand.
CCTGCATGCCCCAGTTTGGCCTGTGCAGGCCGCCTGAACGGTTCCTACATGCTCCAGTTTGGCCTGGGTAGGCGGCCTGCGCAGACCAAACCGGCAAACCTGGCAAGTGAGCAAGCCTGTGGGTGTGGACGGGCTATAACGCCACTGATGGTTATACTATACAGTCTAGTCCGCTTATCACGAGTGCGCTTGTGCTAACCAAATGTGTTCACTATATCCTACCTCTCGCTGTATGAATCGCTTACGACGAGTTAAAACAAGTTTGTTGTCATTATCATTATCACTCGTTATCATCCGATGATTCATCAGGTCTTTGTTGTAATCGCAGCAGTTAAGAATGTTTTTCGCGTATAAAAAATTGCTTATTACAACTGAAGTAATATCACGTGATTACACAGTATGGCAACAAAGAATATGCTCGTTATAACTAACAGATCTGCTCGTTATAACCGAGCTCGTTGTATCAGAACTAGGGCTGGGTAAAGTATTGATACTTATTCGAAGTATCGATATCTTAGGTGGTATCGAATAACGATACCGAGGGTCGAAAGTATCGAAGTATCGAAAGTATCGAGGTATCGAAAGTATCGAGGTATCGAAAGTATCGAGGTATCGAAAGTATCGAGGTATCGAAAGTATCGAGATATCGAAAGTATCCAGGTATCGAAAGTATCGAGGTATCGAAAGTATCGAGGTACCTACTGGAGTTGAAGAAAATGTTTTTACAGGTGTAGTTGTTCCAGGGGGATCTTTGCCGCTGTATGTAACGATAACACCACATACGTCGTAACAATTTAGCGTTATATTACGCAGCGCCAACAAAGATAGTTGCTACACTACGTATCAGATTGCGTGTTACGTGACCTCGATACTTTCGATACCTCGATACTTTCGATACCTCGATACCTCGATACTTTCAATACCTCGATACTTTCGATATCTCGATACTTTCGATACCTCCATACTTTCGATACCTCGATACTTTCGATATTTTCGATACCTCGTTACTTTCGATACCTCGATACTTTCGAAAGCTCGATACTCTCGATACCTCGATACTTTCGATACTTCGATACTTTCGATACTTCGATACTTTTGAATAGTATCGATACCGTCGTGCTATCGGATCTTGATACCTGATTCGAGGTATCGCCCAGCCCTAATCAGAACTCAAAATATATTAAGTTTAATGGTTGATTGTTGGTAACTTACGAAATTACTCGCTAAAACCGAACGCTCGCTATAAGAGGAGCTCGTTATAAGCGGACCCGACTGTATGAAGCGAGTATTTACCTTCCCACTTGCCTTAAGGCAGGCTTGCAGGCCAAAAGTGTGCGTGCAAATGCGAAATGATACTCCACCCCACCACACACGATTCAGGTAAAGACGAAAGATATCGAGTCAGTTTTCACGAGTTGTGCTAAGTACAATGGAATCTTAAAGAATACATTTTATTTTTTACGTCATCTATGGATGAAGATGAATTTTGGTCTTGTAAAATGAACTGCAGTTCTTTGCATGCCTCTTTTTTTTTCTGTATCTCACAATGTTCTTTAGATTTTGCCCGCTATAGACATTCATTTGTTCTTTAAAAAGCGATAGAAATTATAAGCACTTCTTTTAATTTTGATTTTACCATCTTTTAAATTTTTAATCACTCTTGGTGACACTATACTATTCGAATGATGTACCTAAAAATGACCACTGACGCGTTTTCACCCACACGCACGTGCATGCATTGTTTTCATTTCATTTGCATGTCATGTCAAGTGACAAGTGGGACAAGTCATCAGTTTTCATCTACAGACAATCGCGATCGTCTTTGCTAGCGACCTTGGATACCTGCAGGCCTGCCTTAAGGCAAGTGCGAACGTGAATGGGCCCGCAAAACCGTTCTTGAACAATTAATTATAAACCCTGTTCTCTTTCTCATTTTTTAGGAGCTTTAGCACCTTCAGTAAGCACATTAGGAAGAAATGCTAGTCTTTGGCTTATTTTGGTGAGACATTAAAGTTAAAGTTTTTCGCGACTTTCTTTTTAAACCCTGTATGGTGGTGACAGTAGCTCTTTATGGTAATAAGGATATAACATATAAAATAATATTTTCAAGATTTCCTTCTTACCTAATTATTTTGGAATAAAACTCATGCATAACGTTTAAAAATGACTGGGATAATGAAAAGACTTATGATTGGATCTAATTTCGTATGGAATTGGACTTAAAATAATACTACGTTAAAATTTACAAACCACCATTCTATTAAGAACTTTTCCGGTTACCGGTTTCCTCTTCTTCCGTAGTTCTTAGTGTTTTTTCGGCGACCTTAGCACGGCAATTAATTAAGAGCTTTTGTTTCTGTTTTCTAGACTTTCGCACAGTTTTGATTTCTCCCAAGGTAAAAACGTCATCTTGGATGCTGAGTTTTGCTCTGCACGTACGACAAAAATAAATAAAAATATAAAATTATTATTGTTATACCTACATTACTCTGCTTGGTTATTTATAGCGTCTTTTATTTTGAAATTAAAAAAGATTTATCGAACAAAGAAAATTAGTTTAAGAAAAATAATATCTGCATGTTGTAAAAATAAGAAATCCGCATTTCCTTGCCATTGTATTTATTCTCACGAATGTATTCTGATTAAGATATTGTGGTTGTTTTTCAAAGGATTAAATGCAAATTTTAGTATTATCACTGTAAATTATGGTAGTGCTTTAAGCTCTTAATTTACTTGTAATTATTTTATCTGTTCCTGAAGCTTCGATACCTAAGTGAATTAACGCTATTAAACTTCATAATACAGTTAGTTTTGTTAGTAGTAAGTAATTAATGTTTACTTCAATTTTAATAGCTTATAGCTCGAAGCACCTCTCATTTAATCACTTTTATCACAAATATAAAAGAGGAAAAACAATTTAAATTTTTTACTTCAATTGTTAGTAACTTTTTCGATAAAAGTATGTTTTATGGTACCCGCAGTGTATCTGTGCCGTAGGGTCGTGAATTGTCTTCTTTACGAGTGATTTGGGCGACGTTTACCTGTAATAAGGTGGTAGATAGAGACCTCGATGTCATCTCGAGTCTGCTCAGCTCCAAACTAGACCATCAAAGCACGAACGTGACTGGAATTTTGCCAAACTAATGGGAAGTAAAAAATCGTTGACCAACTTGGTAGAATATTTATATTTTGTTGTTCAACTTTTACATCTACTAAAGAAGACGTATTGCATCAACACGATATTCAATATGCTATAAAGTTATATACTAAAATCGCCTTTAAAATAAGAAAAAAAAAATGTGAAAGCGTATAAATAAGGGGCAAAGAGTATAAAACAATTTAAGCATTTGACATTATCATTTAATTTATTTTTACATTTATATTATCTCAAAGACGACTAGTGTAATTTACGTTTATAGAAAGACTTGAATTATTTTCTCTTACATAAGCGTTCTCGGCCTAAATTTTTAAAGTGAACTTATCAAACGCTATTTTACCGGATGTTTGGCATAGAAGTTACGAAAACGTCGTTATTCATCAGTTTGTATAAGACGGTCTATTTAAAAATCAAAAGTTTGTATTATTTCCGGTAAAATGAGAAGTGACAAAAATTTAACAAGTTTAGTTGCAATTACGTGAATGTAACCCACAGCTTTAATTTTAATATATTTGTAAGTAACGAAGGTATAATAAGGGCTCTCAATCTTTTGTGTCACTCAGTATACTTAATTAGATTTTTTATAATTAATTAGAAGTTCTTTTTGTGAAATAATATCCAGCTGCTTTTAAATAAAACTTATTCATTTCTAAACGAGTAAACTTATTTTTTTAACTGTAAAATTTAACATATTTTTTTCTTTTAAAACAATAACATTAAGAATAAAAAAGAAAAGTAAGTTTCTTTTAAAAAATTTTCGTATATTTTAAAAATCCCGTTGAAATCCTTTAACAAGAAGCAAGTCCTGCTGCGTATGCAGAGTGTAACCCTGCGGGACACTACGCTGCTAACTCTCCTTTTTTGAGTAATATTTCTCTATTCCGCAGAAAGATATTACATCCAAGACTAATAAAAGAAAATTGTCTTATAACTTGAAAAATAACTCGCTTTAAAGGCTCTTTAGTGTACAGATAGAGGGAAACATTGCAAAATTGTCCTTGGTGAAAAAATATATACCAAGCTTTTTTGTTTTAATTTAAAACAAGCAGAAAATAATGATTACTATCGCATATTTAATTTTTTACGTTTATATCGTTTAGAAAAAAGGAGGTTATTTTAAGTATAGTTCACTCAACTACAACAACGAAATGTGTAAATAACAAAAATATTTTTAACGTTGATGAAAGCTTCCCTCGCGTATACTTAAAAGAGGCAGTATTGTTGGGGTATATGCTAAAAGCTCCTTAAATTTTGAGGTTTTCTATCTTTGTTTAGTCTATTCGTGTGCGACATTCCACCTGTCATGTCACACATTTACATTTTTCACATATATTTCAGTCTTTATTCTAGAAAGCTTGCATAAAAAACAAATCAAACTATTCAAATTGAATACTTTTTTTTACAACTTTTTTTATTAAATTCTTCAGAGAGTGCTTTAGGGGTAAGTTAATTAATGTTTTATTAAGTAACTAAAACTTTTTTTAAGAACAGGGCGAATTAATGGCCTCTCTTGTATATTCAAATTGTGTAATTAATCATACAACAGGATCAAAACTTCAATGGTCCGAGAAGGCTGTGAAGTTGTTAATGTGTGATGATACAACTTACACGAAACATGAAGCAACAACATTTTCACGTTATTTATTAACCACTGACATCTCAAGCCCGCTCTAATACATTACAGCTTTAATAGCTTATAATGAGTGGATTTTTGATAAGTTGCACGTACGTAGGTATTACGTGGCATAACTTCCTCTTATTTTCCCAATTTGCTTAGTGATGGTAATAGTTAGGTCAGACGCCTCTGTTGAGGCGATCTACTCAATGGTCTCGCTATATTTCGTTTTTTTTATTCTGTAGTTACCTCAAGGATTCAACCACTGTTCTGAATTTGTACACAGACTGCCGATGACTGACTATGCTATGACTGCCATTAACTGCCCATGAACACCGTTGACTGCTCAATTTTTGTACATTGATTGCCGAGAGTGGATCCCCTCGAGTTGCTTATTTTAAGTTTCAATAAGTTTTGATGAGCTGCAGCTGAGATTTGTCAGCAACACATTGTATAGGCAGGATGGTTTAATCGACAGGTTTTAGTGTGCATGTCAGCTCCAGTGTGTAAGCTCTGACTAGTCAACCTTAGAAAAGCGTTCTGTTTGTATGTACCTACTGTAAGTTTTGGTTAACTTTACAGTTCTGAAATTCTATTTCTTCCATCGGGTAATTTGCCAAAATTTTGAGCTACCCCTACTGGAAGCACGATCACATTTTCTTATTTTCTTTTTATATAAAGCAAGTGGAGGGAATAAGTTGTGGGGCTCGTAGATCATTGTGTGTTACGTCATTTGGCACGTACCAGAGAGCACTTACGATTGAACCTTAGACACTGAAGAATCTCAATGTTCGAATTCGCCGTTGTTTCCCACAATTGAGTTCCGTATTACCATACTGCTTTCAAGAATTTTTTTCAGTAGCCAATGCATGTATTGTATTTTACTCAGGGATCGATTGGCTTTTAAGTCTTACAGAACTGCGACCTTTTATTCATAACCCTACTCGTATTTATGTTCTCAGGAATTCAATTTTGCAAGCAGAGCGTAGAATGTTCCTGAGAAGTTTGCTTTTTACTTCTTCAGGCGTCGATTAAGCCCGCCCTAAGTGTTTCAGCCTAAGCCGAGCCAATGCATCGCAATGTGGAAGATGCGTGGATTTTTAAAATCATTTATTTTCAGTTTTTATTGTTAAATTTGACTTTCTTATTATAAATATCGTTAAAAAACTACCAAAACAAAGTTATCTAGTTCAAAAAACAATAACAAAAATGCAGCTTATTTCGAATAAATGCACGTGATCGTATACTCATTGTGATTGTGCGACGTCACCCGTTAGGACAACAAAGCCAAGTCGCACTTATTTTATACGCAGTTAACGTGGAGTTTCGTGTAGCTGTTGAATTGTTTTTACAATTTTTAGTACATAGTTTTCGGGTTTTTCCTATTTTTGTGAAAGATGAAAGTCGAAAGTGGGTATTTCGAGAACCAGTCAGACAATTTGCCGAAAATTTACGTGATTATGATCGCTTCATTTTTCGTCAATAATACAGATTTTGTTAGCGCGGAAATTAGAAATAATGAAGAATAAGATTGTAATTGTAGGTAATTGTGACAAATCTTGATTAACAAGATACCAAAATTTCAATTTGTAAATTATTGAAAGAAGATAAAGTTTTTTTTGGTTTTTACTTTCCTAAATAATCCAAAAATTGATTTACTATTCTCAAAAAAAAGTAATAAGAATAACTAGTTTATTAATGTGAAAATTAATGTTACTTAAAAAAAGTTATATTATGTTTTTATTAAAAGATCCTGGAAATTAATCACGCCACAAGTATTATTAGATCGTCCACGCTACGCTAAACTCGCGAATCTGCAAATTTGGCGAAATTGAGTTAAATGGTAGTTTTGAATGGTAGATTGACTATGATGCACATAATAGTGAAGTTTTGGATTTGTATCTCATTCCCTTACCTTTAAATACAGCCATTTTAAACTCGAAAAACTGCATAAATCTTGATTTTTGACTACAATAAACTCGCGAATTTCATGAACTAAATCTTTCAAAAACATTTTTTTTCTCAGTTATTAAATAATTCATTGAGCTGATCTTTTTTTTATTTCATAGAGTAATTATTCAGAAACAGAAAGTTATTTTTAAATTCAATAAAAGATCTTCAATTGTGGCACCAATAATTCTTTTTATACAAAGGAATCTACAAAATTTGTCAATTTCCCACTTTTGAACACCATTAACAGACTAGCTCAAGTCTCGTCTCGTCTCGAGTCCATCACTAGTGGCAGTTGTACTCTGTTAAGGGTTACCGGTGGACATGTTCTTCATCCTGTCGTGAATGTGATATGAGCAGATTTAGTCTCATTAGCTTTGATGCGTCACTTATTCAGCCAGAGTTCCATTTTATTTAGAATTTTTTGAAGTAATTGAGAAGCAGTAGATGAATCTTTGTGCGTTGCCATCACTGCGATGTCATCTGCAAACGTCGCAGTCATAATTCCGTCAGAAGTGGGTAGATAAGCTGTGTGAAGTAAATAGAGCATTGGCCAGAGTACACTTCATCCGGTAGACTTCAGTAAATTCTTCTCGGAACTTAACCCAAAAATGTCGTGCCCTTAGATAATATTTCAGAACTAGGTAGTATTTGTTCAAATTTTTATAATAATTCGACGTGCCATACCTTATCAAATGCTTGAGAAAGCTGCCGAGCATTATTTTTTATTTTCTAAGCTTTCACTAATCCTGTCGACGATTCGTCGAACTTGCTCTACGGTAGCGTGTTGTGATCTAAAACCAAATTGATGGTTTGAAATGAGGCGGTTGCGTTCTATAATTGGTTTTAGCCTAACCAACATTTTATTCAACATTCAAAAACTTTTTGATGACAATTATTGTAAACTATTTGGCCAATTTTGAACTAAGATAATACTCTGCTAATTTAAAAAACACACGTTTGAGAGCCTATTTTCTCAAATTTTTTTAATTAACTTTTTTTTTCAACTGAGACTGCAAGGAGAATTTTTAAGTAGAAAACGTACGCTAGAGTAAGCACAATAAATATTTTCCTTTGCCGGCAATTATAAATAAATAATATATTTCTTGCATGCAACATCAACTTTGTGAATGATTGAATTTTAATTTCACCCAATGAATTTTAAAAGAAAGTTTAAGTGTTAATTAGGCGGAAAAAATCGATTATTAATATTTAAAATGTAAGCGTTAATATTAAAAATAAAATGAAAAATGTCACAAAGTGTTATAATAAGTTTCCTTTTATGATTTTCTTTTTAATGATGCACGGACAAATTGGCTTGTTTGTATTTTATTCTTATTTTCCTTTTGAGTTGATAGCGGAAGAGAAGAGCAATTAACCCTTCAATAAAATATATATTCAAACAACCACTTTTTTTGTCCCTTTGCAATTAGCACAAAAGAGTTATTTTTTAAATAAGATGAACTACATTTAACAAGCAATAGTTTTCGTTTTGTTTATTTTAAGCTTGGGGCGTTTTACAAAGCAATTGTTAACCTATTGAGAGTATGCACTTGCACCAGAGTACGTTTGAAGTAAAAGCGCTAATTACAAGACGGAAATATTTTTTTCCGATTGTTTAAAAAAAAAAAAAAGAATTAGACAAAGATTTATAATCGAAACAAAGGATTTACAATAGGTGTAGTTTAGATTCATTACCTGACTAGAACAACCCCATTTGTAAAATTTAATAATAGAATAGGTACCTGGTTTAGTGTTTCGAACTTATTATTCTTCTTAGATTTCTGTCGTCTTCAATTATTAAATCTTTAAATTTGTGCTCTGAAGAGCACATAAGCCGTCGACCTAAGCTAACTTGTAATTAGGAGAAAGTTTATTAACCAACTAAATAAATAAACAGCAAATATAATATATTGATTTACCTTCGTGTACTTATTTTGTTCTTGCAACATTTTTCAATTTTTAAGCACAAGTTGCTTGTGTAATAATTATTTGTAGCTCAGATATTTTAATTCAATTTAAGCAAAAGCTTGAACTAATTGATGGTCGTTTGAAAATTTACATAAGAGTCCTATTATAGTTCAGGAACCAGCCGTACGAAAAAGTGTATCATAGGCCACCGCTTGACAGCACGCGAACTGTACTTATGCTATTTTCAATGGGACAATTTTTCAAGGCTAGCGTGGAAATTCTAAACAGTTTAAGTAAAAGATAAAAAAATTAGTGAAAAATAATAATTGTCATGCCAAGTTAATAATAGTATATTATTTAACGAGCGTATAATGTAGGCTATTATTATCCGAAAATAAAGTTTACAACATGAACCGCAGCCGAGTATTCTGAGAGAGCTTTGTACTGGAGAGCAGTAGGAAAACCCTGCTCTTCGAAAGCTCATAGATTGTGCTATTATATTAGTATTCAGAAAAGTCTATGGGCAAATGTTTATATATTTTTAGTCGATAAAGATATATACCGGGTGACACAGGGATTTGGAACACTCTTATAACTCTGTTATTTATCAACATATCAAAATGAAATTTGGTGTGGATTATATGCACATAAATTGCAATTGTTTTAACTACTTATGAAAATTCTGTCACTTCCGATTACGCCGGAAATGAAGTAAACTTTTGATTTTTCAATGGAATACCATATATATTTTTACATTTTTGAAACCTACATTAAATTTTGAATATACAATAGCATCAAAAAAATTTATTTTATAAGCGAAACAAATTTTTTTCTTTTTAAATACGCAGGTTTCTAGAGTACTGTGATGTGGTATAAAATCATTTTTGAGAAGTACTGGTACTATGGAAATTACGTTTACACCACAAAAGCTGAAGGATGGTGTTGTGGAGCTTTCAGAAGGTAATTTGGTCACATTTCCTTCAATAACTTAATTTTTTCAAATGGCAACATATCGGAACAATAGCACCTCAGATAAAGTATTTTTTTCTAAATACAACGATAGAGTTGTTCCGGTATGACGCCATTTGAAAAAATGAAGTTATTGAGGGAAATGTGACTAAATTACTTTCTGAAAGCTCCACAACACCAACTCTTAACTTCTGTGGTGCAAACATAATTTCCATAGTACAATTAGCTCTCACCGATGATTTTTTACCACTTCACAGCACTCTAGACAACTGATTATTTTTTGAAAAAAAAATTTTGTTTTGCTTATAAAATTAATTTTTTGGATGCTACTATATTCAAAATTTAATGTCGGCTTCAAAAAAGTAAGAATATACAGGGTGATTCAAATTCGAGGGCCAACATGGGGATCTCGTAAACTGTAAGAGATACAAAGTTGGTTAAATGGGGACAAAGTTGTGTAATTGAATAGCGAATAATATTCAAAAAAAAAAAATTTTTAAATTTCCATTAGGTCCCGAGATCTCTGAAAAAAAACGAAATTTCGGAAAATCTTATTTATTTTTTTCTGAAGTTGTTTTCAAAGATAGCAGAAAACTAAAACCACATTTTCATTGCATCTGTATTGTCTCTACAAGATGGCAATTTAAGATTTTTGAAACAACGTTTCGGTTTTGAAATACCATCATCAACTCTAAAATTTTAAATACGAACCTGCATTTTTTATTTTATTTTTGAGTTTAGCTCCTTATTATAAATGCAATGACGTGCCCAAAAAAAATTTTTTTTTTATTTAAAATTATAAAATTTCTGGAAATCTCATTAATTTTTTTTAGTTATTTTCAAAGATATCAAAAAAATAAAAACACATTTTCCTTGCACCTTTTTTGTCTCTACAAGATGGCAATTTTAAATTTTCGATAAAACGTTTCGGTTTGGAATTACCATCATCAATTCCAAAATTTTAAATACGGACCTGCATTTTTTGATACGTCATTGCTTTTATAATAAAAAGTTAAACTCAAAAATAAAATAAAAAATGCAGGTCCGTATTTAAAATTTTAGAGTTGATGATGGTAATTCAAAACCGAAACGTTGTTTTAAAAATCTAAAATCGCCATCTTGTAGAGACAAAAAAGGTGCAAGGAAAATGTGTTTTTACGTTTCTGATATCTTTGAAAACAACTTCAGAAAAAAATAAATAAGGTTTTCCAAAATTTCGTTTTTTTCCATAAATCCCGGGACCTAATGGAAATTTTTTAATTTTCTTTTTTGAAGATTATTCGCTATCCAATTACGCAACTTTGCCCCCATTTAACCAACTTTGTATCTCTTACAGTTTCCGAAATCCCCATAGTGGCCCACGAATTTGAATCAACCTGTATATAGTGCTCCATTTAGAAATCAAAAGTTCACTTCATTTCCGGCGTAATCGGAAGTGACATAATTTTCACAAATAGTTAAAACAATTGCAATTTATGTGAATATAATCCACAACAAATTTAATTTTGATATATTGATAAATAACGGAGTTATAACAGTGTTCCAAACCCCTGTGTCACCCGGTATACGAGTACAATTTTAAGATAATTTAACTTCTAAGATCAGGAAAAATGAAAATGAGCCTACGAGACTTTTAACTTTTTTAAATGTAACGTATTTTCGTACGAGTGGAATTTAAAACGAAACATGTGACGACTAATTTCGATTTCATATAAATGATATTCGCATTAATTAAATAATTATTTGAATAGATACATCATCAGCTGGAAATAATTTGAGCTTGAAAACATATGCTGGGGTCTGATGTGAAACAGCAGTCATATTTTAATAATGTTATATTATTAATGTAATTAAATTGAACAGCAAAATATCACAACACGAAGTTGTATTTTATTATTAATTAATTAAATGATGGATTACTACGTACATTCGTACATACAAAGTAATAAACTTGAATTTTACAAAAATCGATGTTGTAATAATACGAAATAGGCGATATGCTATTAGACTGCAGACATTTCTATTTATTTAATCTCATATTAAAATCATAAACGCTTATTTTCTCGAGTTAATACATCCTTTTTGGTTATGCAGTGCAGAGCTACGCAGATCTGATAGCAACTCCAAATCGCTTCAAAATTTTAATATAAAAATTTATGCCTAATATGCTTCATTTTTTAATCTCTTGTCATAGTTACCAGTTTATAAGGTAATTGATGCAAAAGGTGAAAATGTTTAGTTTGAGGTATTTTCAGCAAGAAGTCTGAAATGTTTTACAAAATTAAGCTTCTGCTGAGAGTAATGGTGAAGCATTTACATACATACGTCGACACAAACATCACTTACATACAGATACAACTAATGTGTTGCAAAATGTATGTTTTATAAAACCAGAAAACGAACACGTACGATGTTTTTTAAAAACTGTTTAGCCTATTCACAATAATTTTCTTCAAGTGCCCGCATTGTAAACGCGTAATATGTAAGCTAGTTAGTAGTTATGTGTAAATATTTTTCAATTATTTACTGGTAATTATGTAAAATTTAATTAAACAGAGTTAAAAATAATTAATTCTTGTATTTTTCACGTAAACAAAAGTTTTTATTTTAAAACAAATTAAGTTTGTAAAGAAGATAATAAATTAAATTGTGAAAAACGGATTAAGCTTTGTTTAAAAAACAACAAAGCTCAAGAAAATCGATATAAAAATATAACAAAAAATTGATATTGTTTTACTCAGTGTAGCATAAAATAGTATTTTATTTTACAGCTATACAACACTCTTCGTTTGAAAAAGTAAATAAGCTAAAAAATGGCTACAAAAATAGAGTTTTCAAAAGATCGAAATTTATTATTACAAAATATAAATTTTAGGTGTTTCGTATCTATTATTGAAAACAATACTTACAGTGTGTAAACTTGGAGTTTTAAACATAGGAATTTTCCATGTAAAACTTGACCACAGTAAAAATATAGTAAGTAGACGAGCGGTGACAATGCGCAGATACCTAAATTGGTATTTAACCTCACCAACGCAGTAGTCAACGTATTTAAATTATTAAAGGGGCGTGGCCAAACCTGCGCGAACTTACCTCAAGTTAATTTTTTTTACTGTGCTTACTGTATTGACTGTCCTAATTATTTTATAGCAAAATTGTAAATAAGTATAGTCTGTTCAGAATTTAAAAATGCATCAAGTTTTTTAATTTTTCATTGATTTCCTCAGTGTTAACAAAATCGGTCAAACTGTATCTTTTCCACGCAAATATATTTTATTAAATAAAAACATTAAAATCCAACTTTTAAAGTGATGACAAACAAAATATAGCACCATCTCTTGGTAAAATCTATTTAAACATTAAATAAACGTCAACTGCATCATCATAATTATTTAATCAATAAAATTCCCCAACACAATTTTTTTAAATTAATCATTGCAAAATAGAAAAAATAGTATAAAGCGGTTGTGTCACAAAAGCTTCTGTAGCACTTCGACTCAGCCATTTGCAAACCCCCTTTCACTCGGTTTGCAAACTTAGCCTTCGTGCGACAAAATGCTACCTTTTGACACTGGTAGGTACTTTATCGCTTCATTTAATTTAATTTAATGTTTTATAAATGTCTAAAGTAACAAATAAAAATTAACCCCCTGGTATATAACCCCGTTCCCTTTTTTGGAAACAGACGGTATAAATGTTGAATTCCTGGCCTTTATGTTTTATAAGGGACAGTTAATATTAGAACTGACCACTTTACAAATTCTTGTTGTGTGAATAAAAATAAATGATGTACCCAACTCAAGCTTTTTTCATTTACTGTTGCAAGAAATTCATGAGCAGAAAAAAAAATAATAAAAATGTTAGTCGAAAGAACACTCTTATCACTCACTCATTTACAACAAATGGAAACCATAAAACCAATTTTCCAACTCTATTTAAATAATATCCAGCTCGAAATTAATTAATTATATGTTTCAACTTTTTTTATTACTAATGTGAGTATAAACTTTTTTAATAAAAGCTAAACGAAAAGTTTATTCTTTTACTTAGGAAAATTTGATACATGCGAATACTACATTACTACTGCTAAATTTATATTATTACACACATAAAAATGAGTTAAATTAAACAAAATATTATAAATAAAAAGCCTAAATAAACAAGACTTGAATAAATTTGCAAGAAAGAATATTTAACTTTTTTTTTTTTTTAATAAATTGGTTTTTCGTGTTTTAAGCTAATTCAATATTTGAAGTGCTTACGTAAGTTATTAATTCTCTTATACGAAAGATGTTTTAAATACTACAAAGCAAAATTTCGAGTCTTAATTTATTTTTGAGAAATTAATTTTTTTCCTTCTTCAAGAGAAAAATTTCCTCTGTTTAATTAGTAATTATATTGTACGTAAGTGCCTTGGTGTCGTTACATTTTTATCCATTTCATTTCAGTACCATAACGTATAGGTATATTCTATATTACGATTCAACTTAACTAGTGATATACAGGGTGTAGAAGTGTAGATGTTTATTGCTTACACCTAAAAATGGGACATTGATAGGGTGGTTATTTAAATTTCTAAGTTGAAACTTGTGATTGGAAAACTAAAAAACTAAAAACCTAAGCTCTAGGAAAAGTTGTTTATTTCCCATTCTCGGGGAGATAGAATTGACACTCTGTACACCTAAAACAATTTGGCCACGCTTTTTTAATAATTTAAATACGTTAACTACTGCGTTGGTAGGGATAAATACCAATTTATTAAATTTTATTATTAAAAAATTATTGCTATATATTATTACAATATGCGGTTATTATTAATTATTTTTTTGTACGATCAGTCATTTGAAGCTATTTACAGCACATGTTTTCACGTCGGTAAGTTGAAATTACTATAGTTGCTAGAATATAATGCGCGACGGTAAGTGTTTTTACTGTTATAGAACGGTAAAACGTTTTGTTGTCGACTTTTCATATAGCAAAGGTATCTAATTTCATAAAAAAATACAAATGTCATTTTTAGCATTTTATTTTTTTTAGTAGAAGTTTTATTTAAAATAAAATTAATCTATTATTTCTTTGTTCCTGATCGTATAAAAAACGTTATAAGCATGTCGAACGTTAAGGATTACCAGTCTCAGATAAACAATTGTTTTGACCGGTAAATCGTCCTTACCGTTCTCCATACTTAATATACTATTTAAAACTCTCAAAAGATGAAGGTACATGCACATTTGCACATGCACCAAGCACATACAGGTAAATAGGTACCTTTTATTGCTTTTATACACAATACACCCTTATCTACGCTTTTTGTATCATAAGATCTTTATTTTGATTAAAATTAAACTGACGATATGCATTATTTCAATAAGGGTGGTTTATAATGTTATTAATGTAATAGTGAAAGTACGGTACGACGTATCTACTACTAATGGGCCTTATCTATAACGTAACGTTTCATTTCAAATCGTTATAGGTTTTGGCTGCATCTACTTGATCACTTTGCCAATTCAACTTGTTACGAAATTAGGAGTCTAATTGCGTTTAACATTATATTTAATTAGCATACGTTATCAGTTTGGATATGAATTCACATAATTCTCTAGGTAATACAGAGTAATCAAAATTACAACTTTAATTATAATTAATTTTCAAGGATGTTATGAGATATTTTTTAGAATTTTCACTTATTTCAAGACCAGAGCAAAAATCATTTTTAAAGAAGCTTTCTGTCCACCTGTGTGTGAAAATGATAACTTGCGAACAAATATCTATTTATTTCAAATTGGACATACACAATATCCACATACACGTTCAGTATGATAAGACGACGCCAAAGCTTGCAGTAACATAGTGAGCCATGGAAAAGCATAAATTAGGAATAACTTTGCGTGAAAGCAACGAAACAAATGGATATACCGAAAGTTAGTGTTGCGAAAATTTCAAAAATAAATGACATATTCTTGTTACATTCTTCAGTTCGCATTCGATAATATATCAACTAACCCTTGTCATTGTTACAACAAAAATAATTGGTAAAATTGTCACGTTTTTTGTAGTTGACATTATAACATTCTGAGCTGTAATTGTAAGCTTAAGATTTAAGTCTCAACAATATAGAGATCACAACCTATAAAAATATATTTTCGCAAATCAACTTTTAATTTTGGTGCAAAATAACGAATATTTTTCAATTATTTCGTCTTTATTTGTAAATATTCTCAAGTTGTTCTCATATTTTTCGACTTAGAGAAAATATAAAGTGATCCATCACAAATGTTTCTATTAAACCTGGTGGACGTTTTTAATTCCGTTTAGCTGCACAAAGTGAAACTGACAAACAAAACGTTTACTTTTTTTTAGTAAAAGAAAATTCAAATAAGTATGATTTATTTATTAGATTTATATCTGTTAAGAAAAGCTAAAAAAAACATCAAATTACTTTTATGAGCTTTTATGTGTTAGCATATAATTAAAGTTTCGAAATTTAATTTCTTGTCTAACTTTTAGTTTAATTATTGTTAGTATAGTTTCAAGTAAGTAGAATTCGAGTTTTAATAAATCCTAATAAATTAAACTCACAGTTTTTTTTAGTAAGAAAACTTTATTTAAAGATCTCAGTTGGTTTAATTGCATTAACTGTTACAGTTTTGTCTTAATATCCCTGGAAATTCCAGGAAATTTAGATATTACTGAACGTTTTATCTGACAAGCCCTACTGATGACTCGCCGAAAAAAGTGTCACTTTTACACCTTATAAAATAATATACTATTTTTTTTTTAATTGCAGTAGGCTTCTCTGTAAATTGGTTTTACAAATACCAATCTTAACTAGTATTAAAAAAAAATACTATTTTTTGTCAGCCTGTAAATTTTTCAGTTTCAGTTTTTAGTGATTTGCGTTGTATTTTTGAAATAGCAATATTGTACCAAAACAGTAGATAATTTATTGTTTGGATTAAAATACCTTCTACATTCTAAATTTATGCAATATTTCCCAAATCTGAATTCTGAAAATAAGAAAAGTTAAAGTTTCTAACGTATAGGACTATCTAGTTAACAAGAAACTTAATACAGAAAGTGATAACACTACTGTAACTCCGATCATAAGTAGGCTGTAGGGCTAAAAAGTGTTCAAAGGCTCAAAGTGGAAAGCGAACAAGAACAGAATGCTCTCGTTTGAGTTCAACATAATATCTCTCTCTTGGTCTTATCCTTTCATGTAAAATGTCTTAAAAATTCAACAAAATTCAAATCTCAGTATTTTTATCTGTTTTAGTTTTATTTTCGTTATTAGCAAAACAGATAGGCCGATACCTATTGGATGTAACAAAAATAATTGTCTTGATTTTCAGTCTATGCGTTTTACGGAAATCTAAAGCAAAGCGTTTGACGGTTTTACTGTTCTCTTAGAACTAGGTAATATAATTTTATTATGATATTATGTATGGTTTATAACTTCATATCCTAACTATTTGATCAGGTTTATGATCTTATATTCATTTCAAGCAATTATAGTCTAGTTTTAAACTTTTTTTAATTTTTAAAATTTCCTGTAACATTTTAAAGCTTAGTAGCATTAAATACGCAAACAATTTATATTAATTAAAATTTGTTGATGCGTAGTACTTTTAATAGAAAATTAAGCGCAGTTTCCCAAAGTTAGATCACGACATGTTTAAACAGAAAACAGAAATGTTCAACAAAACAAACAGCTATAATATAAGTAAGAAACTTCAAAAATTATAATTATTTAAACCAAGATCATAAAGTAGTGGTTTTTAAGCTCATAAGCTTTAACGGAGTGACTACGCATAGCAAAAAGACGGAAAATGATGGGAAGAAGCGTAGAAATGTAAGGAAAGCTCGCTTATAAAATAACACAACATATCACTTAAGCTTTAGTTTGTTTTATAAAATTTACGATATGAATTTATGCCTGTATTATATCGGTTTGAACTAATTAAAATGTCTGCTTAAAATTCATTTTAAAGAAAAATTATTGATTTTTAAGCAAAGTAGACAGTTTGATGAGCTTAAATGTAAGCTTTTATGTAAGAAACTTTTTAGGATCAGTCCATTGTTTGGATAATAACGCGATGTTTTACACGGTTTAAAAACGACGTTAGTTTTTCTAGAAATTAATATATTTGAAGTACTTCTGAAAATTAATTCAAAGCTTTCTCTTATTATTAAATTTTACATAATATCAACTATTTTAGATGCCCATAAGAAACATCTGTTGAATTTAAAATTTTAATTTGTCGAACTTAATTTAATTTGTGAACTTTAGTGATTGTTGAGAGTTTTGTTCTCAAGTCTGAAATGTCATGTACTATAAAAGTTGCACGTGTTACTGTGCTCATGAAAATGATTGCATTCAATAGCTTTAATGAAGGTGCTTTTACGTATAAAGTAAAGTAAGACAACGATAATTACATTTCCATTCAACTTTTTTACTAAAATAAACTTCAAAATACAAAAACACGAACAGCAATAAGTTTCTCGCCATTTTACTTCTTTATTTTACTTATTACGTACATCAAGTTTAATTAAAATCAGACGATCACCACCTAGGCTCAATTAGAAAGTATAGTAAAATAATGTTGATTAGTTTACTAGTTACTCGCTTTGCTTTTCCGAGCGAGTAGCGAGAAAAGTGACCTAGTCTTCAACTTTAAAAAATAGAGAGCGAATAAACGAGTCAACATTATTATATTGAGGAAGTAAATTCGCCAGCAGGTGAACTGACTCACTGCTACAAACTCGCAAATTTTAATAAAATAATGTTGACTACGTATAGTCGCTACCCTACTCAGTCTTCAACTTTAACAAATAGAGTAGCGAATAAACAAGTCAAAATTATTATACTGAGGAAGTAACTTCGTCAGCTTGCGAACTGACTCACTGACACAAAACTCGCGATTTGTAATAAATTAATGTTGACTAGTTTACTCGCAACTCGCTCCGTGTTATCGAGCGAGTAGCGAGAAAAAAGGCCCGATTTCAATTTAACAAATAGAATAGCCAATAAACGAGTTAACATTACTATACTGAGGAAGTAAATTCACCAGCTGGCAAACTGACTCACTGCTACAAAACTTGCAATTTGTAATAAAATAATGTTGACTAGTTTACTCGCGACTCGCTCTGTTTTCGCGAGCAAGCAGCGAGAAAAACGGCCCGGTTTTCAACTTTAATAAATAGAGTAGCGAATAAACGAGTCAACATTACTATACTGCGGAAGTAAATTCGCCAGCTGGCAAGACTCACTGCTACAAGCTCACAAATTGTAACAAATTAATGTAGACTAGTTTACTCGCGACGCGCTCCGTGTCATCGAGCGAGTAGCGAGAAAAAAGGCCCGATTTCAACTTTAACAAATAGAGTAGCGAATAAACGAGTCAACATTACTATACTGAGGAAGTAAATTCGCCAGCTGGCAAGACTCACTGCTACAAGCTCACAAATTGTAACAAATTAATGTAGACTAGTTTACTCGCGACGCGCTCCGTGTCATCGAGCGAGTAGCGAGAAAAAAGGCCCGATTTCAACTTTAACAAATAGAGTAGCGAATAAACGAGTCAACATTACTATACTGAGGAAGTAAATTCGCTAGCTGAAAACTGACTGCTACAAAAACTTGTTATAAAATTGTAATAAATTAATGTTGACTAGTTTACTCGTCACTCGCTCCGCTTTATCGAGCGAGCAGCGAGAAAAAAAGCAGTCTTCAAATTTAACAAGTTAAATAGCGAATAAGCGAGTCAACGTGCTTTGCCTCATCTAGCGAGTAGTGAACAGAGTAGCCCAGTCTTCAACTTTGACAAAGCGAGTGGTGAGTAAAGCTAGTTTTATACGGTCAAAGAAATTGTTGAATTTTTCGACCTTGAATTTATTTGACGAGCACGAGTGTAATACAAGAAATTCACAACAATAAATTCATGAAGAAATTGTAAACTCAGAACTGGTTCTAATTTCTCAACAATTTTTTAGGGAATCCCGGTTACATTGGTTTAAGAGTTAGTATCAGTTGTAAATAAAAATTTAATTTGCAGGTAAATCGACGTTAGAAGATTCGTCAATTTCTTCATGAATTTCTTCGTGAATAAATTGATGAATTTCTTTGTTGGTGTAAAGCTAGCTTAACAAACTGTTAAGGGAATAAATTCGGCAACTGACGAATCGATTCGCTACTTGTGCACTCGAATTAATTTCAAACATATTTTGTTGCGAACTGTATATTCGAACTTACCAAACACAAAATTAGCCAAAAATAAAATTAAAACAAATAAACGAGAGATCAAATGTCTGTGATATCACAAAAAAAATGCTATTTGAATTTTAGAATTTTAATCTTAGGAGATTAAAGGACTTTTAGTTCTTATCTTTAAACTCCAAACCCTTGAATTATCCAAATTAAATTATGAAGACAACCTTTTCAATTAATTATATACATTTAAATAAATTTAAAAAGAGGAATAAGCAAAAAAATAACACACAGTTTTATTGGTTCAAACGCAATCTGTAATTTTTAGTCCATCATTATACGTTTGACGCTTATCCTATTCAATTATCTATTTTACTGCAGCAGCAGTCGTGTAAAGGCGCATTTATGCATAAACGTATTTCCGCTTCACCCAAAAAATACTGTTAGTTCACAACAATTTTAACCTTCTTTGGCAATCTGTCTTATATGGAGTGCAAGAAGATCGTTTAAACGTCGCAAAGTTACAAAATATTTTTTTTACAAAACGTCTACAAATGTAACGAAAACGTACTTGAGGTCACTGTTATTACTATGTGTTAAACAAGACGAGTTGTACTTTAGTTTATTTACCTTGTCTATTCGTTAGCTCTAGAACGCAAATATTTTCGCCAACAAAAACACTACGTAAGTACATGCTACATAGTAAATCAAGTTTATGAAAATTGTTACAAAGTTGAAAATTTGAAGTTTGTATGAAAAACAAAAACTTTTCATCGAATTAACGATTTGTAAACTTTAGATATTTTAAGCGTTTAAAAAATCTTTTGTCAAAGTTTTCTATTGTGTTTAAAAAGTTGCACACAAATCAAAACTAATAAGAAACAAAATTCTATATTTAGTTAAGTAATTGTATTTTTTATGAAAGTTTTTGACATAAATTGTATAAAAATTTTCACCGTTTTTTCTTCTCAACGATTTACAATGTTGGAAATGACATCACGTGCTAAGTAGAAAATGACTTCTACTTGATTTTGTTCGAAGAGTGACTCAAAATTACCATGAAACATTGATGGAACAACACATTAAAAGTATACTAGATCACACTCTTTGAAGTTCCAGCTTACTTTTCATAACCTTTTCGCATTAGAATATAGTCATTAAAATTAAATGACTTTTTGAGGTTTATCGAGTTGTTACGATTATGAAAGTAAATTTTAAATACCATGTTAGTTCAGTAAACAATAATTAACTTGATGAAATTGTGTTCTTTTTCATAAAAACGATAGTGTATAAAGTTTTTTGATCATTGATTACTAATCTGAACCGGGAATTGTAAATTTTGATTTATGTACCAAAAACTGCTAATACCACTCTAAACTGCGTAATTTTGTGTAAAACGATTACATAAATCAAAATTAGTTAGGCACATAACGTCTACCACATTGGTTTTTAAATCCAATATTTTGAATACTGTGTAGTTTTTACTGCACATCGATCATGTTTAAGCTCAAGTTTTTCTTTTCTTTTTTAAACCTGAGGATTGTTTACCATTAAAAATGTTCAATAATTCCTTCATATTAATTGAAAAGTTGTAGGCCATGAAACAAAAAGATGAAAAAACTAACTGCAAGTACTGCAACACAGATTCCTGGTGACGAGTGGTAGGGATAAGTTCGCGCAGATTTGGCCACGCCCCTTTAATAATTTAAATACGTTGGGTACTGCTCTGGTAACATAAATCTGTCTTGTAGTATTAGACAATTTAAATAATATATTTATTTTTAAATTCTTATAAAATGTAGAATTATTACTCTGGTATTGCCTAGAGTTCGTGCTATTATAAGTTTGAGACAATACAAGAACATTAAGGTCTTGCCCAGTCTTGTCTGAAATTACAATTTTTTAGTCTGATTGTTACCTACACTAATCCATTTTTGTTTTATAAAAATATCTAAGCTGCCCTGGGATCCTGAAACTATTAGCGATCTGTTATACCTATAGTTAACGCTAAGCTACTTACTCTCTCCTACTAATTGCTAAAAATTTGCAAAAAAGAGCTAGAGAGTAAGTAGCGTAGCGTATTGCTATAGTTACAGGATCCTAGCACTGTATCGATATTTGTTATTTGGGATTGTAGTAAAAAAAATCATGGGCTGTTGCAGAAATGTACAGTGTTCCATTTACATAAAATTAATTTCTTTGAAATTAATAGGTAAATGCGATGCTCGATTGTTTTTATCTTTTTGAAATTGCAATCGGTGCAAAAAAATCAATAGCTTCTTAATGTAGCAAATAGTGCCTACTTAATTTAAACTTAAAGAATTTACTATTGCCCTCACGAGGATAGCTGAAAGGGTCCAGCGGGGTCCAGGTTTATGGAAAGTCCGATATGGCGAATCGGTCGCTCAGATTCCTTCCGAATTCTTGTTCGTTTTGTGATTTAGGGTCAGTATTATAACGTCAAGTCAACTTAGGGTTGACTCAACCTGAGGTTGAAATGTGATTTTATTTTGACATACCTACCTACAGTGAAATGAAATTTTTTTCTTAATTTTAATCTACGGTTGACTGTCTCAACCGGAGGTTTCAATAGTAAAAAAAAAAAATTTCACTATACTGGGTGATTTTTTTAAGTGGTACTAACATTGGGATCTCGGAAACCGTAAAAGTTACAAAGTTGGTTAAATTAGCAAAGAGTTGCATATTTTGATGGTCTTTAAGAATCCGTTTAGAAAATTCAAAAATTCAAAATGGTTTCCGAGATAATGCAGAAAAACTGAAAATTGAAAATTTCGCTTTTCGACTGTAGTTTCAAAAGTGCGTACTTAAGAAAAAAATTCTCGGGAAAAATTTTCAGGAAATCAAAAAAACTATCAAACGATACCAAACTTGACTTTTTATCACATCGACGCTAATCGTCGCGACGTTCAACTTTTTAGTTTCTTGTGGGGGCCTATCATTTTTTTTATCAAATATTACTCAGTAGGCTTGTCTAAATTGGGATACCAAACGACAACTTTTTATCTTATACTTTTCTTAATTTTCACAACTTTTCAGGTTATGTTATGTTACGTAATGTTAATATTTTACATTGTTATTTTTTACGATGACAAATAACGATTAAAACTTGGTTTTTAAAGTTTTAGAAATGTAATTTAATCAGGAAATAAAATTTCATTACTAAGATTTAATAAATAATAATTTGATTTATTTTTATTTCCAGCTCAACTCACTTTTCTAAAAATTTAAAAGTTAAGTTTTAATCGTTATTTTTCATCGTAAAAAATAACATAAAGTAAAATATTAACATTACGTAACATAACATAACCTGAAAAGTTGTGAAAATTAAGAAAAGTACAAGATAAAAAGTTGTGGTTTGGTATCCGAATTAAGAATTAATATTACTGAGTAATATTTGATAAAAAAAATGGTAGGCCCCCACAAGAAACTAAAAAGTTGAACGTCGCGACGATTAGCGTCGATGTGATAAAAAGTCAAGTTTGGTATCGTTTGATAGCTTTTTTGATTTTCTGAAAATTTTTCCCGAGAATTTTTTTCTTAAGTACGCCATTTTGAAACTATAGTCGAAAAACAAAATTCCCAATTTTCAGTTTTTCTGCATTATCTCGGAAACCATTTTAAATTTTGGAATTTTTTAAACGGATTCTTAAAGATCCTCTGAGATGCAACTTTTTGCCAATTTAACTACGGTTTCCGAGATCCCAATGTTAGTACCACTTAAAAAAATGTCAAAATAAAATGACATTTCAACCTCAGGTTGAGTCAACCGAAAGTTGGCTTTACGTTATAATACTGACCCTTAGTACCATTCATAACCTTATTTATGCCGATGGACTACACAAAGCCTGTTTGAATACATTTAAAAGAAAATCAATCCTACATACTGTAGATGTAGACTGTAGAACATCATGCTGTTTTTAATCTTAGTGATATGCAGAGGATCCGGTTTTAGGATGTGGGGGCTGTTTGTGTTTCTGGATTTATAATTAAGGCATTCTTTTACACCAGCTTCGGCAGTGCAGTGACATGTTTTTAAAACATCACTTTTTACTTTCAAAGATTAGTTTACATAAATATTATTGTTTAGTATAATAAATACGTCATTTATTAAAAAAAAATTAAGGCAGTACACGCTAACGCTCGGTACTATAAAGCTTTTGACGCTTTGATTAACTAACTTCGAAGTTAAGCTTAACGAGAAACTTTTAATTTGTTCTTCCGGTTGTAAAGCCGGTACTATATAACTTCAATGTCGAAGTACATAATTTGACCTGCCCACAGCTATTCTTGACAAAATAGCATTAGTTATTATCTGGAAGAACAAATAAGAAGTTCTATGTTAAAGTTAACTTCAAATTAAGCTAATCAAGAGCTTTATGGTACTAGGCGTAAGTTGCTTAATTTTCTGTATTTTGTTAGATTTGCACATAAATAACAATCTCAAGTTCAGGGAGAGTCTATGAACATACATTTTACTCTTGAATGAACCCAAAAGAAAATAGTCGGACGCTTTAAAGTCTTTATGTAAAGGGATGTAGGTATGGTTAGCAGCAAAATATGTCAATTTCTGTAAATGATGTAATTTTCATTGGGATTCACTCAAGAGTAAGGTGTTCAGCATCCACAAACTATTGCTGAACTTCAATCAAACAGACATCTTTAAAACTAAGAAATCATTTAATTTTGGTGTTTTCCAAATTTCTCATTTCGCTACCCCAGACTCTGTATTTGAAAAACAACACGTATAACGAACTTTTTTGACAAAAAATTAATTATTATTTATCTCATTATCTCTTGTTTCTTGAATATTTTTAGATTTTCTTAAATCAGCGTCATTTTTCAGTTTAAAAAGTAATCAAAGTGAAGGAAGCTCGGCAGAGATTCAAACTTTTCAGCAGGAAGTTTAAACTTGAACTCGAAAAGCTTTTTTTAATTTGTAAATTGTAATTCTCATTATCATTATGTTTTACGCAAAATATAAAGATTTTGAGGTCGCCGTGTTGTCACTTCCCTTATAGAATTACAAATGACATTTTCTACTTTGAAGTTTAATACAGTTTAATTAAGATGATCGTTTCGACTGTTAAAATAATTACGAAACAGTGACAACATTGCTGAACAAGTTAGTAGGAGAGTATAAAATTTATTGACACCGAACTGCTATTTTGTGGCCTGAACTTATAATTCTACTGAATATTTATTCAAACTGTAAAAGTTTTGCGAAATGGTGTAGCTCTTTTATAATAATGAACTCACGAACAAATATGGATAGTTCTTATATTAAAATAGTCCCACATTTTTCAAAAAATTCGTTTCAGCGTCTTGGATTCTTTAGCTAAGGAGTACGAAAGTAATATTTATAAACTTTATGGATCCTGTTTTTGACAAGATATTTAGTTTTATTGAAATTCGATTCTCTCGTTTCTGTATTTATAGTTTTCCGTTTAATAATAAATTGTAACAAATATACTAGACTCACATTGCTAACTTAAGCTACTCAAAGGGATAGGTATTAAGTAACACAAAGCTACATATTTATATAAAAAAGGAAAATAATAAAAACAAATAAAAATGTAATACTGTTACTCTGGAACGCTATTACGTTGAAACATCATAGCATAATATAACTCCACAACACAAATCTTAAAAGTCTACTGTTAAAGACGCCATGAAATTTACATTTCATATTTTTGAAATATTAAGGATAAAGCTGAACTTACAATATTGCGCTAAAGTAAGGCATATATAAAATCTCATATATCTCTCTTTTTTTTCAACTTTTATACATTGTATATAGTTTTGACATTTACAAAACGAATTATTTAAATTACACGCTTTCGTATAAAGTTATTGTACAAAAATAATCGAATTATCGAAGTAAATAATTGGATTTTCATCTACACTTACTTTTTGCGGACAAGAATTTGATTATGAAAGGGTTAGGGTGACTAAACAAAAGGGATTTATTATATCATTTTGTGATGAGTAATCTTAGAATGACGTCACTAAACAATCAAGAAAATTTACATACAGATATGCTAGTTTAATTAAATGTTTTAATTAATTCTGCTAAAAAGGTTTCTAGAAAAATAGGTAAAAAAATAATATAATAGGTCAATGTATAAACTTTTGCGATTTTGGTGTTGAAAGCTTAATTGGTTAAATTTAATTTGCAAAAGGAAATGAAATGAAAACGGCATAACAATTGATTCGTTCCGAATTGCCACCCTTTTCTTACTTTCGTGTCGTAAACATTTCACAAAGTTACGTTTCTTAACAATTTCTTAACAGTTTAATTAAGTCTAATATTGAATACAATTGTTTTCAATCTCAAAACCACGAAGTTGAAACAATATACTTGATTTCACAGTATCTTAATATCACGTATAACAGTAGCATTGTTTTACTAAAGTGTCCATTCAAGAGACTGGGATGCATGATTTGGGCTTTTCAGACCCGAAACGTTTTGTATATTTTCCAGTAATTTTGTTTTGGTGCGTCTTTGCAGTTTGGAGCGATAAACAAGCAACAACAAACAATTTCAATTTAAAAATACAAATATTTATTAAAAATAAAAATAACAGGTTATGTTATTAAACAAAATAAAAAACGTCCTTCTGGGATAACAGTCTTTCTTTGTCGGACACCGCACTCTGGTGACTCTCAAAGAACTCGATCTTCGAACGCAAAGAGGACACGTGCTTAGCCCCAAGACCTGACCAGCGTTCTCCCAGATCGACAGTCGGCCAACAAGCTCAAGACTGTAATCAAGCTCCACACGATCGGGCAAAAAGCCCAAAGACCGTTGAAAAGTAACTTGTGGTTAGCCCGAAGGCCTGACCAACAAGAGGGATGTACTGGGGTAGACTCGATTAGCTTAAACTCGACAACTGGTGCAGGAACGTCAGACTCTCAACTACCCGAAGCACAAAACGATCACACTGGGCACAAATGATACACTATGTACAGGGGATGCACACGGACAGTTACGTACACTCTTGAAATTAATGCACGTCGAATATTTATTAATTCTCCACCACCAATTTCCATTATCACGAAACTCTTACATAAATGCTTTTTATGCGATTATGCGGGCTTAAATGAGGCATCGAATCGCATAAGTTTCGGGGGGTACGTGAATTATAAATAATCTTAAAAATCATTTAAAATATTAAATAAAACTACGAAAAATGACTGACAATATTAAGAACATCAAAACAGAAAATTAAAATGATAGAAGAAAAAATATATGGGGGATGCGTGAAGGGCCAAAAATAAATTAAAATAAATAATTTTAATTTATGGGGTACAATGAAATTTAAGCGGGTGACCTCGGTACATTTACGATTGTAAACGTCGGATAACAACTTATACCATTGCATTGCAGATGATAGAAAAACGGAGGATCTGATAGTTGCTGGTGGATTACGTACGAGCCATTTTTAATAAAAAAACCTTCGGCGGAAAACGATGTTAATTTTTCCTCCTGTATTAGAGGCAGAATCTTAAGGATTCGTAACACTCTGACACGTGTAGAAAAACGCATCGTTACAATTTAACCAATAATGTAAAACTCGTAAAGCTACTGGTAGTAATATTAGTATGCCAGTCTTGATGTCACTTATGAAATTACTCGGTACATAATGAAAGCGACTTGACGAAACCAAAAAGTTGATTTTATAGAAAATAAATAAAAGTTCAAATAAATATTTGTGGTTCAAATGAAAACTGAATACCACAAGAGTTCAAACGAGAACCAGACTTACCGTATGTAACAGCACATGCTGTAAAAGCAATATCATTTACTTATACGTGTGTAATGTGTATACCTAATACATCTATACATACATATCGCAAGACGAAGTAAGTAAGTAAGTACTTTTAGGATTAATTTAATTAGGTATAAGAAAAACAAATTTAAACCTTTAGCCGCCCTTAGCTCTGCACTCGGACCTCTTTAGCCCAAAACATTAAAAGCTTTAGCTTCTAACTAAATCTAAAGTTTTCTTATGTATTAACATTAGGGTGGCGTCTCCTTATTATAAATTTTAATATTAAGCTGTTTTAAGTAGTCACCCCCAGCTTTAACAACAAGTCAAAAGTTAATATTTTGATATTAAGCACGACTGACAAAATAGACCACATCAACTGTTCCAAATTATTGTGAACAATGGATTTTCAACTTAAACAATATTAATTTAAACAATTTGATTATGTAGGAACAAATATTGTTATGGTTGTTCTAATCAGTAGGATGAACAGTACAGTGCTTACAAATTTCATGTTTCACCGGCTGGCAAACACGGATATGTTTTCACTGATAAATTTACCTCATTTTACCAAATAAGCGGAGATCAAACAATTTATTTGATTATACACAATGTTACGTAATTAACTAACTTCATTGTTATTATTTGTTTATTTATAAATGACAAACATTCCTCGTACAATAATATAGTTCATAGGAGAACTAGGGCAAGTGTTATACATAATATTTATAGAGGGTGGTGACTTTTAAGATGCAACATAGGGCTTTCGTTGGTAAATTTATAACGTTCAATTACTTGCTCTTCAAATTATTTTAGAGCTAAAGTGAACTAAAAATTTTTGAAGACAAGGAAAACTGCATCTGAATATAGTATTGTTTATAAATTTTCATTTTCCGGAAGCGTACAATTAACGCAGTTAAAAATGTAATTTTTGCAAAATAACAGTAATGTCTTGGAATTATTCAAACAAATTATAGTTTGTCATTTATTGTTCCGGAAAATGGAAAACGGAAAATTGTAAAAAAATATATGTTTAGATGCAGTTTTTTTTTCGCGAAAAAAGGCTGAATAGTGTATTCAGTGTTTAGCTCTAAAATAATAAAGGAAACAATTTACCTTAGAAATCCCTATGCATGCGTCACCCAAGTCACCACTACCTATTCATACTCACAGCTGATGATCTCAATCACAAGATATCTCAAAATCGCTAAATTTACATTGAAATTAAATTAAAAAAAAAATTACGTTTGATTATCTGATTATATCCGTTG
Source organism: Malthinus seriepunctatus (assembly GCA_963924605.1). Lineage (NCBI taxonomy): Eukaryota > Metazoa > Arthropoda > Insecta > Coleoptera > Cantharidae > Malthinus > Malthinus seriepunctatus. Next base: position 44,568,381 of record OZ004600.1, read on the forward strand.
TAGATAATCTAACTATATGCTTACTACATCCTAGTTAAAGCATCCTAACCGTCGCGTCGTAAGCCGGAAAATTTATTCTACTGATGCTGATCCTTTTTGTCCAGCAACTACGTACTGATGTGATGTAACAACATAAAGTGTGAATTTTCCAGACCTGCAACCGCAAACGTACAGCTTGATCGGAAAAAATGTATTTAATTAATTAATTATTTTTTTTAATTAATTCATTTTTGATTAGCAATTTTCTCATTGAAAAATATTGAGATAAAATTACTAATTCAATATTTCAAATGAAATGTGCGCACCTATTCAATGTTTTAACTTTTAAAACCAGCGTAAAATAAACATTAGGTATAATTCGTAATTCTAAATTCTTTTTAATGGTATTAAAACTCATACTCTTCTTGAATTTTAAGTTTTTTCATTGTAGTCCTATGGGCCGGGCCGTTCTATTAATTACTTAATTTTAAACCTTTTTAATTGCAAAAGGATTATAAAATAATTTTTTTAAATTTTTGCGAGGCATTTTCTTCGTTAAAGATTTGCATATAAATCGTCCTAGCGTATACTGTATTTAACTTAACAAATTTTAAATTCGTTTACGAGTTAACTAGTACTGAAAATGTTTACTAACTGTACATTTTCAGCTTTAATCATACAACTCTACCTATTCAAGTCTAGACATCGTTACATTTAATCAAAATTACAAAGGATACGTTAGGTATTAAAATGAGCTATCATTGTAATTGTTATTAAAATTGTAAATGCGTTCCTTGATTGCAATTATTTGTTATAACTTAATTTTCTTCGTCTAACCAAACAAAATCAATTTAAGTTCAAATAATGTATTTCTACGTCATTTTATTGTACATGAGCGTATTGGCGAATAAAAGGGCTTCAGAGGTGCATTTTTAAGAAAATTTCAATGTAGTAGTTCCCCAAGGAGCTATTTAAGTGTTAGGAAACTTAAAATAGTATTACATTACAATGACACGTTACTGCTTCCTCAACATATACCAAAATGCTGTTGTATAATTATTGTTTCAGTGTGTTAGCGTGCTGCTTTCATAGCTCTAAGATTTATTTCTGTAGCGAGCTTTTGACATTCAATTTACGTTCTTGAATTCAGGTTTTTTGTTGTTTAATCCTTATTTCAATTACCTAGTCCTTAGAACATAAAACATCAAGAAGGAGCGTTGGCAACCGTTGCCTATAGAAGAAAATGCAACGGAAATGACATTTGCGAATTTCAGTAATGACTCGTTCATTTTTTCCAATTTACATTATCATTGGCTGTCATGATTTTTCCCTATATGTGGGTGTATAAGCAACCATTTCTATTGGATAAATTGACCGGAATTGACTATATTTACTCTATTCTAATACATATTATTAGCTAAAAAGCTCTTTCCTGATAGAGTAGGGTTTATTTTTTTTATTCAGTGAACCTAGCCATACACGAACGTCCGTTTTTAGAGTAAAAATATCCCCACGGTTACGAAGTTACCAAAAAAATGTCGAATAAAAAAAAAACAATGTACTATATTCAGTATGTTAATGTTGTTTTATATAAAGTTTAATCAAAATCAAGCAAGCCATTAAAATATGTGAAAATTTATAATATAGCGATGTTATGATATTCAGGATTGTTTAATTCGTTTTGTCGGAATTTGATCGCTTTTCGTATAATTTTTAAATTTTATACATCAGCCAGTTCTAACAAAAAGGCAAAGAGCAACCGCCGATGCACAACATGACAATTTCCGTATATTTACTTTTTGTTTATCATTAAAGACGTTTCAAAAACGTTATAATATTTACTATATTTTGGTATTAAAAACAATAATAATTTTCAGGAACGGGCGAAGATTAATCTATCAGTTTCTGAGCAGATTGGTGTTGACCAGTTAAGGTAAGTACTATAGGAATGTTTCAGGATTTGCAAAATGTAAATTTTTAATCTTTGTCGTTACAATCGGAGGACAAAGGTACTTAAAGTCCATAAATTTAAATAAAATAAAGGGATTAGAACAGACACATCCGTCGGTAGAAAAAAACGTTTTTCATGTGGAATTAGTCTCCTATTAATATAATTATCTAGCGTCCTATAATAAAAATGCTTGATTTACAGTCAGCGTTATAAAACTTTAAGGGCCGGTTTCACAGTGTCCGCTTAAGCTCGGATTTAAAGTTTAAGCCAAGATGTGGAGCTGAAGCAGTTTCATAATATCGGTTTAAGGTTTAAAGTGTACTTTTAAAACCGGTTCACAGTATCGGAGTAAGCTGTAATTTAAGGTCTAAGCCAATAGGTGTTAGGTATGTGTGTACACTGTAAAACCGAAAAATGATGTGAGAGTTTGGCTTTCAGACCAAGCTAAACTTAATTAAGATCGAGTTCAAACCAGTACTGTGGAACTGATTCAAAGTCGAATTAAAATTAATTCGACAAGTCTACATCAATCTATTCTTGCCCACACAAAATCGATTTGTTTTTTTAAATACTAATCAAAAGTTTCAATAACAATTAGTTCAATTGGAAAAGAGTGACAAAAAGTATAGTAATTAAAGATCTACACGTTGTCCTCACAAAAACACCTATCCAACACAGGCTACCACAGTTAAAGTAAAGTATCTTTAAAAATGTAATTTTTGTTTGTTTTTTATATGAAACAATTTAAAATTAACCGCAATAAAAGACGGTTTCGTTTTTTTGATACTCTTTTTAGTATTTTAGAGGTGTAACGTGAAAATTACATTTGTATTCTGTGTTTAACCAATTTTAATTAGATTTTGTAACGAGAGGATTTAAATTTTGTTTAATATGTCAAGAAAGGTTTCATTTTTTTCTAAATTATTTTAAAAGGTAATAAAATTTTTATTTTAAATTATAAACAAAGTATAATTCTTATTTCAAATAGTTTCTTCAGAATATACCTGCAGAATTTCTATGCAAAGCTTTATTCATTTGTTGAAACTGTTTGCTTTTATACTTTAAAACTGTTAAAGTTTCAAAGTAAAGTTTGCGTTCGTCTGTGTTAAATTAAGTAAATAAAATTTATTTCTAGATATAATTGATTGATTTTAGATATATTTTATAAAAGAAGCTTTATAAGAATGAGCTGTCACGTTCGATTTTGGCTTAAGTTTAAGATGAGGCTTATTTGTATAATAATAAGAAAATAATATAGCTATTGCACAGCTTTAATTTTTTTTATTATTGGTAAACGATTATTTAGAAGAACGTTACCAAGAATATATTGACTGATAATGTGATAATGTTAATTCCTTATTGAGAAAATAAATAATAAAAAAATAAGGTAATCAAAAGGGTAGTTTTCACATAAAAAGTTAGTTTTAAAAAATCTGTTTAAAACTGCCAAAATGTCATAATATCAAAATCATCACTTTTACCATACAGGGTGATTTTTTTAAGTGTTACTATAAGAGTTACGAGATTGGTTAAATGAACAAAAATTTGCATATTTTGATTAGCTTTGAGAATGCGTTTAGAATCTTTCAAAAAATTCAAAATGGTTACTGAGAGAACGCAAAAAAAACTGAAAACTGGCAATTTAGTTTTTCTACTGTAGTTTTAAAATGGTTTACTTAAGTAAAAATAATTTTTAAATATCGTTTAAGATGGTCAAAAGAACTGTCAAACGATCTAAACTCGATTTTTTATCACATCGACGCTAGGCGTCGCGACGTTTAACTGTTTATTTTCTTAGAGAGAGAGAGAGTTAGAGAGTTTATTAGAATGTTTAATCCGTTGTTTTTTTATTAATACTTTAATAATTAATAATTGATATGTCGTTTTATGGTCCTTTTTTGTACTTTTTTGTCGAATTTTGGTCCTTTTTTGTCGTTTTTGGTTCTTTTTGTGTCCTTATAAAATTATCCATATATTTAAAACGCGAAGCCTTTTCTTTTCCGCTAATTTTAGCGTACTTCTACTGGACCGATTTTGATGTTTTTTTTTTAAATTGAAGCTCTTGACCCACAGATATGTTACCACTATTTTTTTTCTCAAAATTATTAATTTCATACATTGTTGTATATTTTATAATATACATAATAAAATAATCAATTTTATAATTTAAAATAATCCAATTTTAAAAATTATAAATGAGAATAAATGTAGATAGTATTTGGTTTTATACGATAGGGCACACATTATACATATTTGGTCGTGGTGATAAAATTTTCAATACTTTTATTCGACCAGTACGTTTCTAATATGCGATATGGTCAGGTTGGTGCGTGCATTTTTAATTACGTTTCGTGCTTTTGTGAATTTTGGATTTTTGAGACGGTTTTTTATGTTGCCCTCTTTGGCTTGCCCTTGCCCTCTTTAAGGTTAGTTTTCTTATTAATAGTCATAGCTCATTCATATCTTCAAAAACTACGTCGATTTCGACGGGGGTGGCCGCTATTTTTTTTTTAAATTGAAGCAGTCGACCCCCAGATATTATTTTCTTGAAATTACCAATTTCATAAATTTTTTTAAAATAATAAATTAACAAAAAATCATCGGTGTAGGAAGTAAGTGCATTATAATAATTTTTGAAAATTTCATTTTTCTAACACATTCATCTCTACAACTACTTCGTCGAATTTCGACGGGGGCGCCCGCTCGTCTTTAAAAATTTAGAGTTAGATAGAAAATCACGTTGTCTATAACACATCCAAATCTGTATATTTTTGACCAGTTTTTGAGAAAATCCATTTCTAAATTTTGACCTACTTTGGCCCATTAAAGGTAGGCAATTTTGAAACAAATTTTAAAATCGACTTACTTAGGACGAAAGCCCTATATTTTGGCTGTACAATGCCGTTTTGAAATTGTTATAATAATAATTGCCGGCCAGGTTATAAGAGAAAAACCACAAAATGGGACAATCGTTCTATTGACCGCCATTTTGAATAAAAATTTTTTTTTTCAGTTTGGGCTCACATATACTATCTTATAGCCAAGTAGAAACGAATTTGGCCTAAATTTGCAAATATGCGCCCAAAATAACCACTTTATTTTTGGACCCCCTGTATATATTTCTTATTAACGCTACTTTTGCCGATAGCATAATTTTAAAGTGGTTAAAATCAAATTTCATAAAACGGTTCCGTTTTTTTAAGCTCTAGGGGGGGGGCATACCGGGTGTCCCACTTAGCATGATCAGATCACCATAGGGATCTCGTAAATTGTAAGAGATAAGAAGTCGGTTAAATGACACCAAATGTAGCCTCTTTTATAGCCAACTCGATCCTACTTTTGTTCTTTGAAAAATATTATAAGCACTCTAGATATTTAGAAGAAACTGAAAAAGTTGATTTTCTTTAAATGCCTAGTATAACCTTTTTATTATGCAAGATAATTTCAGTTTTCAAAAAAGAGATAATAGCAGATAATAGGCATTACTAAAACCAATAAATTTAATAAATAAAAGAATTTTTTTATAAGGCCTTTCTGTAATCCACCTTTCTGTACAATTGAAAACATTTGAAATATTTAAACTTTTTTTCAGTTTTTTATTATTGCTAACTTCAGTTACCTATTTTACTAGTGCCTTATCTTCTTACTTCACTAATTATTAAAAACTAAGTAAGGCCAAATTACCAAAAATTTTAAAAACACAATAAATCTTTCATTATTTTTATTTTTGTGCAATATTTGATTCGATTTTTGTTAAGCATTTTCATTTTACTTCGCCTATAAATAATAAATTATTGCCCTTAGCAATTCTTTGTACAAATATTGATGTTATTTATACGTATATGCAATACACATATGAAAAAGTACAATAATTTAAAATAAGAAAGCGTTTTCATTTTATTTTAATCTACTGAAATTCACAAAAAAGTAAGTTTGAAAAATAAAAGTAATAAAGCTACTTTACATAAAATAAATTACTTTTCAAAGAAATTTTATTAAAGAAAATACTCAAATTTCCCTCGCAGAATTTTCGATGATGTTATTCTGTATAAGAGAGATTTCACTTAAGTTTACTTTCGAATGTTGTTGGAATTATACTTATTTAAATATTAGAGAACAGATTAAAAAGCAGATTTCAGTTGTAACAGAATTTATTTACTAAACTAAACGACCAAAATTTTTGAATTCAATTTAAACTCTTTTTGTTTGTTTCTTAATGTCATTTTTTTTTTCGTTTATAAAAAACTTAAATAAGTTCTTTTGACGACTTTGCTGGAGTGCATTAAATTGCTTGAGTACTTTAGGTTTATTTTTGAACTTATACAGACTAAGTAATTTTGTTTTCTTATTAAGGGGGCTTTAAGCTCATCAATTTTATTTTAAACGGTCTCTAACACCTCTTATTAATATACCATTTTTTATGTTTTAATTTGTTAGTAAGTAGTTCTAGACTCAGGCTAGATTCTAAAGGTAGGCACTAGGATTATCAGTGATGAACAGAAATTGATAGAAATGATAGATTATAGAAAATAGTACAGAGTAAATTCTGGCGACTCTCACAGAGGCTTTTATATTCGAAAAGAAGTTTCTTAAATGCTACATTATCTGTAGTAGTTTTGTTTCGTTTTTATGCAAAACCTCTAACTACGAAGAACCTAGATATCGAGCTGGAAGTATAGAAACCTGTAAAAATAAATAAGAACAACTTTCCTTTTAAATGAATTGCAGTGTTACTCTTTATCATAGTATCGATTATCTAAATAATTGAATAAAGAACCATTAACGTATTGCTTGATCGTCAAGTCGTTAAGGTATTCACCTCTAACATTTATGGAACAATATGCCGGTAACGTAAAGAATATGGCTTATACGTGAATGTAAAGATTATTTAGGAAAACTCTCAAAATGTGTAAATAATGCATTTTAGACATTAAACACAATGCTCTATAAACTTATACAACTTATGTTTCGAAAAGGTTAAACAATGAAATTATATTCAACACGTTCACCTGTGAATGGATACTAAAAGTACTATCTACTAACTTAGATGTATTAAAAATATCATTTTTTTTAACATCTATTTTCGCAAAAAAATAGTATGATATAAACTTGAATTTTTTTATCTTTACCGGCACGTGACTTTTAGAAAATTCAATAAATAAGTAATTTAGTACTAAATTTTCTAAACAAATATTTAATAATAATTAACAATAAATGTATCAACTAAACTCAATAAATACGTTTTTTCATCTTTATTTATACATATTAAGACAGTCACGTGTCGGTAAAGGTAAAAAAAATTAAGTTTAGGTACAGGGTTTTAGTATACCGTGCTCCTGTGAATAGAAAAATTATTAAAAAGGAGCTAAATTTTGGTGTATTGATTTCATCCATTGCTAGTTGTCTCCCTCGTTTGACCATTCGATGAGTAGCCTGGTTTTAAAATGCTATCACTTTATTAGATTGTCTTTAATCCAAACCACTGGATTTCGAGATGTCACGCCTGATATAAAGCTCGAATTAATAATTTTTATTATAGGTATTATGTAAATTCTTAGAATTGGACCTGAAGATCTAATGCCCGTCACAGTAAATTATTCACTAACAAATTAATTTACAACCTAAAATTTATAATGTTAGGCGCTTAACGCACATACCTAATCATGTATAGTAATTAAGTCAATTAATAATTACGTCGATTTAAGTTATTTTTTTTCCTTTCTTTAAACCATCATTTATTGAAATCTATAGAAAATCTCGACATTCGATGATAAAATTACATTTAATCTATACAAGCAGTACATTTTTGCTATGTAACGACAATATTTTACAGATTAACGTCAATTCTTTTCATAAAACGACTGGCTGTCGATAAGTTCAAAAGAGTACAATCAATCATGTTTTTAAAGACGTCTGAATTTGAGTCAAATACGGTCACAAACTTCGTTCGCCCGGAACCTGGATTAAGCTAGATAAAATATTTTTCTAATGCTCGAAAAAAAAATATCAAGGATACCTAATTCACAATTTGTTTCGCGTTGTAAAATAACTCGAGACTGCGGTCATTCGTTGCAATTTGCTATTTGGCAAGAAATGGTGGTGAAAATTGTGGTCTTTCCAATTTTAGTTTTATCTAATCCTTTACATCAAAATTACGAACGTAATAACACTCCGAGTTTAGTTTAATATTTCGAGTTAAAATTATTTTTTAATTAAAAAACAACTTTAACCATAATTTCAAAATACGATTTAAAAAAGTTAGTTTTGTACAATTTTAAGAAAACTCTAACAATTATAAATTTTATCAGTTTTTATACAGTACACTTATATTTTTAAAACTTACGTTTACAATTTCATAATTCCTATCGATGTTTTGAGTGCTTTTATTTTAGTTTTAAAAGGCTTTAACCGTTTAATTTGTAAATTATAGCTTTGGTAAATTTTTCAAATTTTGTTATTAAAATTACAACTTCTTTGAATTTTTAAGAATTCGTGTTTAACAAAAGAATTTCTTCCCTCAGTTCATTTTATTACAAAATGTCACAGGAAAAACATTATATCTACTAAAGGAAAAATGTAACTTTTCGCTGTAAATTTTTCACATCAACAGAGAGGTTAATCTTTGAAATCAAAATCTTCTTTTTAGAAAAAAAATTATAGGATATCAATTAAGACAATTAGAAAACAACGAATGTGGCCTTTTTCAGTTCGTCAAGTCTTGGAATTTTGTATTTTTTTTAAATTAAAATTTCATTTAATATCTTATAAATAAAATATATTAAAAAAACTTAAAAAATGCACTAAAGAAACGTTTGGGTATTGAAATTAGTCATAAAACCAGTTCCTGATATGGCCACATCCACATCTTTTACCTCCTTAGAGTGTAAAAGTAGAACTTAAACCTTACTTATTCAGTAACAAAATGTCAACTTTTTGACGTTTGATGAAAAAGGTTTAGTATAATGTAAAATCGAACAAAATCAAGAATTTATTCAAAAAAAGCAATACAAAGTTCTACAACTTTTTTTAACCCTGGAACTAATCGTAAATATTACTATTGCAATACCATCCAAGGGGGATCTTTCGAAGACACTACACCAAAAAATATGGTTATTTCTACAATTATACCAAAAAAATACTTTTTGCCCTAGAGAATGTATACATAGGTAGAGCACATAAAAATAGAAAGTTAAAAAAAATTAGCACAATACAGTCAAAACTGAAGGTAATATTACAAAAAAGTTACTTCTGTGGAGTCTTCTAAAAACCTCCCTTGGTCATCGGAAGGTTAAGATCAGATTTAAGCTTTATAATAAATGTAAATAATTAACAATTTTTAGTTGAATTGCTGAATTTAAAACTGCAAGATTAATGACATATTATAAATTATATCTTTAGGATATAAAATTTATAAAACAACGTCTTTTTATGTATATAAGGTTTTAACATGTTCATAGGCATGGTTAAACAGTTTTGAAAAGCATCACCAACATCAGTATCAAGCAGAGCTTGACAGACCTCTTCCACAATCAATAGGGTATTTTCTAATTTTTTTAAATGTATCTAGAAAGTTATCTTATTAATAACGTAATCTCAAAACCACATTAAAGAAAAATTGCGACTGTAGGTTTTGCCAAAAAAATTATTTTAAATTCAAACTATAAAGTTTCCCGCATAAAAGCGGCATGACGTCACGAATCGTTGCTGTCAATATTCGTCAATATTCAACTAAGAAGCTCCAACTTATTATAACCTTGATTACACATTAACTCACGTTTAACACATGTAACTAAACAATAAACGTGATGTGTACGAATCGCGACGTCACTTCCGTTTTAATTTTCACTTTGAACCTGCAGCATTTAATGCTTTCACTAAAGCACTTTTTAATAAAACTTTTTTGATTAACATATTTTTAATGTGCCCAAGTCATTGATAATTGACTTTGCTATGCAATAACGCAACAATAATCGATATTTAAAAAATTGGAAAACACCCTATTTGCGTGCCAAATTAGTTTTATCTATAAATTCTAATCTATATCGATGTATGGGAACATTTGTTTCCATACTTAACCTTTCGGTGCTAACAGTCGGTCTCACAGACCGACGAGTTATATTTTTATTAATATCTTTGAAATACGAACTGCTACGGGTGAGGGGTTATCAGTTATCACTTATCAGTACCTTTAAACTAAATGCTGTCACACGTTTTTTTAAAGTTTGAAAGTATAAATTTGTAATGTTTTAATTATTATAATTGAATTCGGTCTGAGAGACCGTCGTTATCACTAGGGTAACAAAAAATTTTCAATATTTTTTTAAAATCTTTAAAATCTAATAGTTAAAAACGGTCTTTTTTGACTTGTCTTGAGTAGAAACGAGTTACAAAAATGAATAAAAGGAATTTTTGCATTTAGTTCAATTATTAATAGGTACCACTTTTTAAAACATGCTGTGATAATCTGCAACGGCTATAACATGTGAAGTGCGACAAATATTCTAGCCAAAATATCTTAGCTATGGTTGAGAATGACAAAAAAATGATTACGATTAAAAGTATTGTTCCTAGGTTTATTTATAATATTATTTATAATATTAGTTTTTATTAAGTTTTGAATAATTCGTTTGAAATCGCATATTTAATTTATTCATCTTTTTAGTTTTGCTTATTTTTATAAAAGTAAATTTTGGTTATTAAAATGAATTTTTTTCGCTAAAATTATAATTAGTATCCAGAAAAATAACTAAATATTTGAAATAATTTCAATTTGCAATAAAAAAGTTGTCAAAAATTAAAACTATGCACGGACTGTGAGACCGACGTTAGAATGGATGTTATATGGTGGCACGTTATCAAATATTAAATATATTTAGTAACAATCTACTCACTTTACTATAATACCATTATCAATGCTAAAAGAATCAGCCGGCAGCCCATCGATATTCCACTGTCGAATAATCACAGGTTCGCCCAAGACTGCCGTCAGCTGAAAATCTTTTGAGCAAATAATACCTAACGCGTAAAGTCCATGCACCCACGATTCTATCTGCATAACTCGAAATTGCAACGTAAAAGGTCCCAAATAAGCAACCACTCCCGAGCTAATTAAAATATATCCAGCAAGCATTCCGTACCGTTCGCCTAATTCTTTTGCAGTAGCCATCCATCGCGTTTTTTCTCCACCTAATCCACATATCAATTCTTCGGCACGATTCAATTTTAACGCGCTTAAGTTCAGCTTCATCGTTGAGAATTTGAAATTTCTTATTTTCGCTATCTAGTAACACTTCTAATCTGGCAACTTTCTCTCGTGCTTCCCTAAGCTGCGCTCTCTTAATTTCTAAAGCAGCCATTGCACTTGCAAATTCTCCTTCAGCTTTGGCTAACGCTAATTTTTTAGGAGCAACAACTTTGGCAACAACATCGTATTTTGACATTGCAATAACCCATTTACATAAACCTAAAGTAATATTTATATACATTTTTTAAAACTATTAAATAGGACATTTTTAACCTTCGCAGGCAGTAGATGCAGATTTAATTTTATCCGGATCAAATTCTTCATTTCCTATAAATTTATCCATCAAATTTTTCATAACAGGTGGTGGAATATTGTCTTTATCAGTAGGTATGGGGGCACTTGAAACCGACAGAGGAGTGGGGGTAGACCTTGCCCCAGGCCCCGCCCCTTGACCTTGGCCTTGACCTTGACCTTGAAAATGGCCTTGTAATTCACTAAACTCTCTAAGAACTTCATGTCACCTAATACCTTTAGGGAAGGTCCCCAATAATCTTCAACTGTTCCTATTTTACTAGGAGCTGGAACTTTATTTGGTTTAACTTCCTAAAAATTGTGAAACTTTCAAAAAACTCTGGCAACAATAATATATTGTTCAATTACTTTTACTACACATATAGCTTCCATTACTAATTTTACCCCTTTAGGTGGATTTTTCATTGTTTTCACAATGGTAATGTCTGCAGGTGTTAAAGTATTCAAAGCTGCTAAAGCAGAATTTAAAATTGGTAAGGCTTCAGCTAAATTTTCATCGCACTCGGTTATTATTAGTTGAGCAGCTTCTGCCTACAAATTGCAATTTTTTAGAGGCAAATACTCAGATAACCTTTTAGAGTTACCTGCTGATTTGCAAGTTCTTCATCAATCATAACGTTCTGTTCTACTATTGCAGCTTCAGCTGTTTCAGCTTCCACTTCCTTCATTGTTTTCCCAACTTTTGCTGCAGCTACTACAAGCTGTGGTTGTAAAGCTTCTAAACTGGCCTGCATGATGGATACTTGAGCACCAGCACTGTCAAGCTTTTCTAAGCCTACTTCATACCGTCCTTTAACGACCAAAATTTCGCTAAAAAGGAATACGTGTGTAACGATGCAGAATTTTATCTAGATGCTGGACCAAAATACTAGTACAGTATTACAGCATCCTGGAAATTTTGTATCGTTTAAAGTAGCTACTTGTCATTTTTTTCCCATTCATTAGTTTTCCCCTAGCGCAGCCCCTGAGATCAAAATAGAGATAAATTTTACATTCCCTTGTTCAGCTCCTCAAGCACTTCCATTTGAGTCAAATCTCATCAAGATTGGACAAGAATTAGCCAACTTTAATTTTTATTATCAACAGTTATCAATAGCGCAGCTAATTTCCTGCTATCTCCCTAACCAAAACAGCTAGCGCTACCGTTTTATTTTTAGTGTGACTCTGAAGTCATTTTTACCCCTTTATAATTTAATTCAACCTTATCAGTTGATTAATTCGTAATCTAAATTTTTTAATTATAAGTTCGTAAAATAATTGAATGTTTGAATTCGATTTAAAACCACGTGGAGTGTTATAATTAGTGATACGATGTAATTAGTGATTTTTTCTTTTACTTTTTTAATTAATTAACACCCCTAAGTAATCTCCACCCATTAAATAATTTTTATTAGTTAGTTTAAACCTGAAATTTTAATTGATAATTACAAATTTTATACCGACGTGCTCGTTATTTTAGTGCAATTCCATTGAGCTAACTTTTATCCTCGAGCTCGCGCTAATTAAAAAGTTCTTAATTTATTTATAATAATTAACTGATAGTCGCTCTTGTATTCAATTCCTTTTGCTGCGTTCTTATTGGTTGTCGAGTGAATCCGAGTTGGTCGTCGGGTTTCCAATAAAGGCTCCAACTCCATTTTTGATAAAGGACTTCTAGGTTCACCATCGTGGTAAGCGGAAGCGCGCTTTTGTTAATTTTCCCTCCCATTCAATTTCCCCTTGCCTTCAGCAAATCTGTGTGTTCGTGTTTCTTCTAAGATCTAGTGGTCTTATCTCGAGGTCTGTTTAGGTCTCGACAGGAGGTTTCTTGGTCTGGTTTTCGGTGTTACACGTGTTTGAAGAATCAATAAACCGAAATTTTATTGCTGTTGACTACAAAACTACAGTAGAATTTACTTACTTGCGTTTCCTACCCAAGAAAAATTTGAATGTGTTTATAAGCTCCAAGTATGATGTCGGAGTAACATAATTATGCCTTTTCAGTCGCAGATAGAACAAGTTGGATAAATTTTGAGTACTTATGTGAAAAGCTTGACACATTTCGATAGCAGCAGCTCTTTCCTCACTAGTTAATTCAATTTCACCTAAAAACCTAGTTGCTACTGCTAGTAAGGCATCTTCTGGCCAAGGCTATAAAACAAAAGGGTAAAATTAAGTTATAATTAACAAAGACAGTTATTACTTGAAACCAATCGATAGTACAACAATTGACAATAGCAGGGAATTTTCTAATTCTATTCCTAAATCCATCTCCAATAGGACTCACTGGAAGGTTAAGGAACGCTACCGTGGCATTTCTCATTGGACTGTAGGTTGCAACAACTTCGAGGCGCGATCACGGTGAAACCGTTCGCCTGGCAAAAAAATACATTTTTGTTGTAGTTCAACATTGCCAAAAAATGCATACAACCGAAAGTTTGAAAAAGAGCAGTTTTTTTGACTTATTTTTGCTTATTACTTTTTGCCGGGAAAAATTTTTGGTGGCAAACTTTAAATTCGTTTTCAGTGACCTGAGAAACATAAAAAACTCAAATATCAAAACTCCTCCAAAACTTTCTATCAAAAACTACCGATTGACTGGCCTATTTATTCATTTCAAGTTCTCAATGTATGTGAAGATGGTTCTGTGGGCATCTTCTTGTAACTAAGTGAAGCTTGTTAAGTAATTTTTGCGTTTTGTGTAAATTTCTTACTGTTGGCTGAGTACAAGTTCTGTTCAGAATAATGTACCTCTACGCAGGTTTCGCAATTTATTATCAAAATTCACATGAGATCGCTTACCTAAGCAGTTGTAAAATAGCGAGTTCTGAGTGGTTTTAGATTAATCCTACTATTGAGTATCAAAAATATCTCTTTAATATTTAATTTTAAAGCAGTACCGAGACCAACCATTCACTTTACGTGTCCTGTAAAGCAAACAAAAAAGTAATTTTAAAAATGCATTATAATTTTTAGAACTAACTTCACATCTTAAAACTTTTGATATGACGAGAAAACTTTTAATTACTATAATAGAAAAGCAAAATAATAAGCTGATATAACAAAGTTGAATTTTTCTTTTATTCCAATATTTTATCATGTTATGCATTGTAAAGCATTATATGTTGGCAAGCAAGTAAAAGGCAGTGAAGTAAAAAATGTATAAATCTTTTTATTATTATGCACATTTCAAAATGTTTTAGACACAGTGAACTTTGCAGAAACGAAAACACGAGTAAATAAGATGGAAATAAGCGTTGTTACCATAACGCAGTGACAGCTCTAGAAGAAAAGCAATTCTAAAAGTTGCACTAAAAAAATTGTCATTATTTTTCAGTTGTTACAAACTTAACCTAATTTTAAATAATATATTAAAATAAATTATGCTAATAGAATTTAAGCTAATATTATTTGTTATGTTACAGAAACTAAGACGTTTTGTTTCGTCTTGTGACTCGCGTAGAACAAAACAAAAGAGGCAAGTTGACTTAGTCAAATGTTTGCATGTGCACTTGAAACAAATGGCTGTTTGCCGGATACCGTATGAGAAATAATTCTTCGAGTTGACATAGTATTTTAGAATGCAAATTCAAATTGTCAGTAAAATACGTATATATTTTTCTTTATTTATCGCATATTTATAAAGCATAAAATAAATCTAGGAGGTGTTGATAAATTATAAGTCAACAGTTGTTACAGGACTTGATAAAAAATTTAATTAAATTTTGCAAATTCTCCTTTTCAATAATTTTAACAGGGCGAGAGTTGATTGTTTTTACGGGATGACACGAACAATGTCGTCGCTTCGTGGTATTATATTTGAATGAATAACGTGATTCTAAATTTTGGGTTACGATTTTTTATATTGATTTCTTGATATGACGAGGTCATTCATAAAGAAGGATCCTTAGAGACCTCTCGAGTTTTAAAAGTTTGAAAGAAAAGGTGGAAAGTCCGCTTTAGTAGAAAATTCTTCAATGACGAACGAAGCCAGCGAAAACAAAAAATTTGAATCGTCTTTACAGTGTAGATGTCCATGTGACTGCATTTCTCGCTAAAAAATAAGCTCCCCTTGAATAGTAGGTAATTGTATTCCAAAATATGCCTAAATACGACAATTTTTTTGAAAACAATGACAAATTACGGCGGAAGTTAGCCGAACCCATTCAAATTACTAGCGGAGCTTAACCCCTTAAGGCTCTCGTTATAGTTACTCATTTCGATTTGGTTCTATGGTATACTGAAGAGAACACTGGTGGTAACTGACTAGGTCTCCAGAGGAGGCCTTCAGAAGGCCTCTGAGAAGACCACAGAAGGTACTTATGGCAGCAACTTCTTTTAAATAGTACCAACGTTTTTCTACTAGTTAAGTGCCTTAAGCTTTTTCTTATCTGTGTGTAGCTAAGTGGGATTCCCTCTCATTGTTTTATCCATTACATCTTTTGACAGCGCCCTGTGGTGTTTTTCTAAATCATTAAAGCAGTCACTGTTTTCCTCTCAGCATTGCACCAACTTTTTCGATTGTTTGCCACTCTCTGTGCAATTTGAATTTCTATAGCTTCTTCTACTAGTCTGGTGACACGTCTCCATCATTGTGGTAATATTTCTCAGCTCCTTTTCACATCGTATTTAGCTATTTACCCTAGTCAAAATCGGCTTATTATGGCACTTATGTCTTTGGTTTATATATTCTCTGTAGTTTGTTCGTTTTTTGTACGAGTCGTTAAATATGGAGGATATTCTAACGGCAGACTCACATCTGTCGCACCTTTTTGATCCATTTTGACCTTGACCAGTTTGGCGTGAAATGACTCATTTATTTTCTTAAAATTATTCGTTCAAAACCATTACCAACCTGAGTTTTCTTTTGTAAAACTTTTTGTAAATCAAGACAGCTACGACTGTCGTATGCTATAAAAATGGTAAATGATGAAAGTTTTTGATTAAAATTACAGATAAATAAAAGGAAGTCAATAATTTCATTTGTCTTACTCAGAGTTGAAGCTTTTGTTTTGTATTCATTTCGAGTTTATGCAAAAGATGCTGTAGGGATAGTCGTACGTACTTTTTGCACAAAGCTTTAGAACAAAAATCTTAGAAACGTTTTAAGTAAGTTTCATTATCAGCTATATTGTAGTCGGGACTGGATTTAACTATTACTCAAATGTTGGAAATGCAATAACTAAAACAAAACGTGGCCGAGCTGTGCATCTCTTGGAAAATAAACTGAAATTGGCAATAACTAAGAGCTGCACACTTTTATCCTTATATTAGAAATAACAGTTGCATCAGTATAATAAATAAATATTTTCAATTGTTTTTATAAACTCCCCATAAAGGTAGGTAGTTAATATAATAATTTCTTCGTACATTATTTTATAAGAAATGATAAACTACCTTTTTGACTTTTGACTCTAAATATTGTATTGCTCTAAGAGTGCTTCTATTGAAGATCATAAATAATGCCACAGAAAATAGAAATAGTTAAGTTATAGTTTTCAGGTTTCAACTTCCATCATGAACGTTTAATAAATAATATCAATATTGTTTTCCCATTTTTCTCAAGATAAAGGATAAATAGTGTGAAGAAAAACTTTCTTGTCTATCGCTCTTTTATAGTTTATTTGCAATAGCGGATTTTAAAGAATGAGAACTTTTTCGAGACAACCTATCAAAAAAGTACATCTGCGTTTCAATCAGTATTATAATAGAAGTTTAATCAATCTTTTCGAAGGTTTAACAATTTTACTTGTTTTCAATTTTCTATTATTTTGTTGGGTACTTTTTGTAATCAATGAGCTGAGCTGAATGTCTATTTGTCCATAAAATAAACGTTTTGATTGACAAAACACTAATGTAGTAGCTGATACTGATACTATTATAAACCTTTAATGTCGAATTTAAATTAATTCGACCGGCCCACACCTAGTATTGACCAATCAGAATCAATTATTTTTTAAAAGTGCCAATCAAAATTTGCTATTAAAATCTACTTCTCAATTAAGATAATCAAAAGCTTTTAAAATTATGCAGTGTTAAAGAATTACAATAAATTGCAAATAGTAATTTCAGCAACTGTAGGTATTTATTATAACTAAAAAAGAATTCAAATTATGTACAAATTTTTCTCTTCAACGAAACGTCATTCTTAATAATAATTTAATCAATTCGTGGAAACTGACACCTTTGGAGAATACAAAAGTTTCGGAAGTAATGCATTTATCATGTTATTCAGTGACAACTGGCGTATTGTGGGACTATCGTTTAAACTCTAATAGTTTTTAACATGTAGAAAAAGTTACAATGTAGAATGAATGATCTACATCTAACATTGTCCCACACTATATCGACTGTCACAATCTGTACTTTTTTAGTTTTGTAGTTGATGCAGCTTTTAATAGCTAAACAATTTATGAAAACAACGGATTATATAACAGCCTTAAACAAAATACCGAAACCTACCAATTACATTGTGAGCAATATCACGTTGCATCCTGAAGTGCTCTTAAAATGTTTTGTCTCAATATAAATGAACAATATTTTCAACATAGTTTCATTTAAAATCTCCTAAAAATAATTACTTTAGCGTACCTATTCTCCCTTAAAAATTTATGTTGTCTATTTGCAACTTGGTATTTTAAGGTTATGTCACCAATTCACGAACTGACACGCGTTCTCGAAAGAGCGTTCCTTTTGGTAATTTTTAGGAACAGTTGGGTTCAGTTCTAAACAGTACCACAAATACAGTACGGTACAGTTCAGAAAATTAAATGGAAAGCACCTTATTACATCACAATAACAAAGTCAATAAATAAGTCGATAACTGTATTTTTGACATTTCAACCATATTATGTTACTTTGTTACTTAGACTCGCCCGAAAAAAGGGGTGGAACGTACTTTTTTGTGTTAAATTAATAATTCCAACAACAATTAATTAATAATAATCATAAAATACACCTGTTGTATGATTTTTTTTGTGCACTTCTTTAAAAGTTTATAGTTTAAAATTAAACGGAATTAAACTTTTGCGTGTAATCAGAATTTTTAGACATAAATTGTCTGAAATACTAATTTCATTTCTTATTTTTTTAAATTTGGCATAAATAGAAGTTCAAAATATACATTATTTTATATGTTCAGAAAGCTTCCAAAATATTAAGAAATATACAGGGTGTTCCATTTAAATTAAGAAATTTTATTCTATTTCCGGTTTAAACCGAAAATCAAAATATAAAGTGTTTGGTATCGTGTCAAAGTTCATTTTACGAGCCTTAAAAATATTTAAAAATATACAGGGTGTTCCAAAAAATTTTGATATTTTTCTAATTTCCGGTTTAACCGGAAGCGTTTTGTTAACCGCAAATATTGTTAAATATTAGATATTTATGGGATTGATATAAATATCCAATTTCAAGTTTTTATTTTTATTACAAAAGAAATTAGAGATTATTGAAGTTTTGACATTCAAAAAATCATAACTCCGAATCCGCATCATACAAGTCTTTAAAAATTTACAGTTAGATAGAGAATCTTGTTGTCCATAACATATCCAAATCTGTATAAATCGGCCGGACCAATTTTTTAGAAAATCCATTTCTAAATTTTGCGTTACTTTGGCCCCTTAAAGATAGGCAATTTTGAAACAATTTTGAAAATCGACTTCTTTAGAACGAAAGTCCTATATTTTGGCTGTACAATTCCGTTTTAAAATTTTTGTAATAATAATTACCGGCGAAGTTATATAAGGGAGAAACCACAAAATGGGACAATCGTTCTATGGGCCACCATTTTGAATTAAACAATTAAAAATTTTGTTTTCAATTGGGGCTCAGATATACTATCTTATAGCCCAATAGAAACGAATTTGGCCCAAATTTGCAAATATGCGCCCAAAATAACCACCTTATTTTTGGACACCCTGTACAGATTTTTTATAAAAGCTTAGTTTGCCGATGAAATCATTTTAAAGTGACTAAAATCAAATTTTATTAAAATCGGTTCAGTAGTTTTGTTTTTTTTTTCGGACATACACATACATTTTAGTTCAAAAAATCAAAAAATTTTTTTTTCGATTTTTGCAATCAGGGTGACTCAAAACGTCGAGAACTTCAATAAAAAAAATTTTTTATTTTTTTTCTCGATTATAGTAACTTTTTCTGGGATTGGAAAAAGTTAAAACTGCATAAAATTGATTGTTAAAAAGGTTTTAAAAATTCAAATTTTGACGAGCACGAAAACATAATTTAAACACGCATGTATCACCATTTCTAACCAACAAATACACATAAACGAATTCAGCTATCTGCATGAAACAATACATCTATAAGGCTAGGGCCAAATAAGACACTGTTGACAGAGCAGATACAGCATATAGCGGAAGGCGGATATGAGTGCGGATCAG
Organism: Malthinus seriepunctatus; assembly: GCA_963924605.1. Taxonomy (NCBI): domain Eukaryota; kingdom Metazoa; phylum Arthropoda; class Insecta; order Coleoptera; family Cantharidae; genus Malthinus; species Malthinus seriepunctatus. The sequence continues at coordinate 44,588,248 of OZ004600.1, forward strand.
AAGCCAAACAATCAGTAGATTGGAATGCGTTTTGAAAGAGATTGCAGCTAGAAATATTTCATCGCTGTAGCTTAAGGCTTAAGCCGTTCAAGTTCAAACATTGAATTAAAGCAAAATATCGAGGAAATAATGAAGAGTTTAAGGCCGTGTATCTCAGCAGTAGTTGACTTTTAGATAAGGCATGATAAGGCATTTGATATGCAGATATTTAGAGTCACCTGTATAAGCTATGGTACACATATTTCACCATGTATATTGAAATTTAAAAAATATGGTGGTACACTCCATATTATTTTAAGTATTAAATCAGGTAGCCATGAATAAACAATTGATACAGCTTAAACTGACAACTCGAGGTGTCCTTTGTTTCAAGTTTTGATAGACTTCTATTGTTTTTTATGGCAACTTGGCAAACTTCCTGTGTTATATCCCCAAGTTAGAATTATGACGATCATGACATCAAAATAGCAACATATTTTGCGGATGGCACAGTAGTTGTGACTATGGGAAGAACCGTAACGGAAACAGTAGCTACAGAAGAACTTAAAACAGCAACAGGGGAAATAATATTAGGGTAAATGAGTTAAGAAATTACGAATTAAAAAACGAGACAAAATCTAGTTACATGAATTTTACAAACAAACACAAACTTATAATATACAGTATGTGCCAGTCAAAGTGTGCCTTATGCTAAGACTTTTTCCACGCTTCTCTTAATAATTCAAAAGCATGTGTTTGTGTGTGTCACTCACTTTCTTCGATTCTTCGGACCAAACCTAACCTAACTTAATCTGTTGATTTCAAATAGTGCCTTTTTAGAAACATATTAAGTGGCTTTTACGTTTAGATAATCGAAGCAAGTTTCGTAACAAACAGATAAGTTTCCAAGGCGTACTTTAAAAAACTTTTTTACGAATGGAAACAAAACTTTTTGTAGGTAAAGAAAGTGGGTAGCCATAAAGTTAAAACGTAATAAAATTGAACCCCCTACAGATCAACAGATCTTTGTCGACTTATTTATTTATACTGGAGGTTTTAACTCAAAATTTAAAGATAATTGCTCAAGTATTTTAGATTTATGTATGTTATGATATTAATTATTTAATAAAAATTTAATAAAATTAGCCTTTGAGAAGTTACAATAAATTGATATGGCGCAAACTTAATTTTAGGCGGGTTCAGAAGTCGAGACTGGCCAAATCCCTTATTTTAGTGCCAAGGTTTAAAAAATTATTGTCAAGTAGTTGCGCAAAATATTTTGAAGAGTACGGTAGATTTCTTTCAATCGTCTTCAATTTAAACAGATTCTTTGGAAGTAGTTTGCTCTAATGAAGCCTATTCCAATACGGGACATAAGGGAGAAACTATTACATTGTTAGAGTACCCGCTGAAGAAGTCGGTGCAAATGACTCATCTGTAGCTTAAACTCGTCTTATTGCTCTTAAAAATCCTATTGGAGGCATCTAATGGTGGAGTAGAGAGTTTACATAGAGTTGTTTAAAATTTCAGCTAGAATCACGTCACTACAAGGATGCAATATGCTCTATGCTTTCAGCTTTCAATTTGAGCACCCCAGAACGCTATATGTTCTCTGCTGTGTTCTAGGCTCTATGCTCGAAACTTTTAATTTGTGCACACATGGCCCATGTAAAACGCTTATTGTGGTCAAATGAGCGATATTTATTTTAAACGTATATGCACCGATGTGGTTTTAAATCAAGCTTAATTTTTTAAACAATTAGGTTGTGTGAATACTTACTAGATGAGCTGATGTACTTCATACACTCTGTAATACAAAGGAATGGATACTTCGGCCATCCTGAGAATCTATTGCGAAGTATGTTATGGGAGACGCGCAACCGTCTTAGAAACTTGCCTACCTTGTAAAAGCGCGGAAGCAATGAAAAGAACACTGACGATAATACGAATATTAGAAGTTTTATTATTTCTAAGTTCACTTTGGTGCTTCAGAGAGAGTAAATTATGAGCTAAGAGATTATAACGAAACTCCCATCATTAAACATTTATCTGAAGATCTGTTGAAGCAACTTATAGAAGAACCTGAATTCTCAAGATCTCTGAAGAAATCTGAAACTAATTAATTACGTGGTCACGTCGATGCACCCCATTTAGCACCAGGCCGATAAATAAACAAATCATTGTTTCATGTGAGAGTGAGTTAGGCGAGGGTTATTGGTACTTCAGAGTGGTGATTTATTAAACTCCACGTTTTAAGTTTTTGAAATAATTTCAAAAACAACTTTTATGCACACAGGCGTTTTAGTTTTCGAAAAAAAAAATTTTCACCTATAGCGACGCACCAGCCCTAACCTACATCCTACATCTTGTATATCACCAACGCTTTGTTGAAAGTGCTTATGCCAACGAGAAGTTGGCATAAAAAGTTGTCTGGCTTATGAAAAAACAAAGGTTTTAAGATATTTTTCATTATTCTAATTACGTTGGTAATGAGTGTAATGAGCCCTCTGCCAAGTTGGCTACTATCTGTATTTTCTACTTTGAATTTCAAACTACGAGTTTTCATTAAAGAAAATTATGCACTACATATTAATTTCAAAGCAAAACTATACATTCAAAAATTTTAAAAACACAAACAAATATTAATTAAAATATAAACTCGTAATTAACATTTTTTTAGACAAAAAAATTAACTCAAATTAATTTCTATATGAAGAAAATGAACACCATTTTCTGCATATTTTGCATAGAAAAAGTTCGAATAATTGCGGTGAAACAATTCTGGCTGTTTTATAGCATAAATTTTCACGTTAAGGCAAAATATTTATGCAAATTTATGTGTAGACAAAATGTTGAAGTAAACATTTGTTAACATTGTTGCCAATTTTTTAAATAAATGTGTCTAGTTGACACTAAAAGCTTTAAAAATATTACTAAGCTACGACGACTCACCAATTTGTTATCATATCGTGTTTCTGTAGAAAAAAACATTGTACGCTTGAGTGGTAGAAAAGCGTCGCCTAAATACAACTTTTTCACAAAAAAATGAAAATAAATGACCAACGTTGGGGTGTAATTTTGAATTGTGGAATTAATCATAATGTCGCGAATCAAAAATGTTTTTAAAGTCTCACCTTACAACTTAAAAGACTTGTAGTTAAAAGAGGTTTAAATTAATTAGAGGTAAATGAGTAAAAACTCACAAGGATTCTCCAAGAAACTACTAGTTCAGTTAAAAACTTTTTGAACATAAATAATTTTTATTATTATGACTTTTCTACCGGCGTTAACAGTTACTAGAACTATTCAGAGAATTCCGACATCGTCTAGAAAGCTTTAAGTAAAACTTTTTATAGCTTAAACTTAGAAAGTTTGAAGCTTAGTCATTTTTGTGGATGGCAAAATCTCTAGAAAATCGGTTATGAGTAAAAAAATTGTCAGGACGTTGTCGTTGAGGCTTAACCCTCCACATTCGTTAAATTTATCTTATATAAAGTGTACGTTGTTTATATTTTATAAAAATACGCTGTGATAAATAACTTTTAAATTGAATTTGAAAAACAGATTTGAGGGTTAATTTGCAACGTGCTCTGTTCTGTAATTAAATAACGAACCATTCACATATGAAAATGAATGGAGAATATACGCCTTGCTAATATCAACACTGTAAAGCACCTGCAAGACCTTTAAGTTGGCTAGGATTAACATCAAAACCGGATATTAGCATAGTTAATTATACGAATAACTACATTTGTATTAGTAAAACTAGTCCTATTTTGGTTATATAACCACTGTTGTCTCGTTAGTTTATCTATGGGCTAGGGGTAGTAGAGGGTTTCGTCACCAATTACATTTTACAATATAAATTGCACGCTTGACAGTTGAAAACTAATTTTTGTCAATACACGATTTTAATTTAAAAATACCACTAGCGCATCCAGGTACATTAATTTACTGGAAGATGAAAAATTGAAGGGTTTTCAGAATAAAATATTACATAGTAGTACACAGCTGAAAGTTTCATCCTGTTAGCTTTATATCCCTACTATGTTTATTGACTCCTTTTACTACCTCGAATATGTTCGTGAAAATTATAATTTTCTTCTTCTATTTAATTTAATTTTTATTTTGAACTTTTTAACTGAGGTGCATTCAAACATTCTTTGTTGTTGCATATTTTTACGTAAGAAAGACAAGAAAAATTCAAAAGAAACTATTTTCGCAATTTTCAAGGTATTTCAAAAATTCTTCGAGTTTGTATGTGTGACGTTGATAAAAAGTTTAATTAAAAATGTGAGCATAATATTTAATAGCACCAGGAGGTCTAACGTTTTATAACTTTAGTGAGCAAATATTGACATAAAGTTCAATTTTTTGCTCTGCGTTTGATATTATTTCTGCGCGAAATCGAAAATAGAATAATACTCTAGGTCACTCTCGCTACAAAATAGTTCGATAGTGAGAATAAACCATATTTTCCTCAAGACCTCACTTTTAAGTATATCTCGGCTCATGTCTTTGTGATGTAAAACGAATGCAAAAGGAAGTATTTTATTGTTTTATAAGAAAAGCACTATTTATTTATTTATTTAGTTAGGCTAGAGCATATAAAATACAAAGTACCTCAATAATTATGTAAACAAACCTCTAACTCTCTAATTATTCCATTATACTATCACTCGAATATTCAGGAAATCATTAGCTTGGTCAGTGTATCCTTTCAGGTAATATTTCCTCTGCTCTGCAATGTGATCGATTGCTTGTTTATCTGCACCGTAGTTGGATTGAGGGTATGGGATTTTTCAATCATTTTTAAATTGCATCTGTACATTACTATGGTTAGAACCACGGTAATAAATATAACAGGTGCTATCTTACCACTTGTAGTAAACTAAGGCAACTTGTAAACGACTTTGTAAGACAGAGAAAGCTCATTAAGGAATATTGTCGCGCCAATATAAGACAGATAAAGCACATTAAGGTTGGGTTGCAGAAAGCTTTTAACGGCTTGTTACAATTGATGAGATTTTTGAATGTGACGTATCAGATATCAAAATGTAGTGGTTCAGGTCACAGTCTAAACTCTCATCAATTGTAACAAGCCGTTAAAAGCTTTCTGCAACCCAGGGTAAGTGATATTATTCGCACCAATCAAATGCGTTTAATCAGTCATCAAAAGTTCGTATTTTGCTTCAACTTTCGTCGCTATACCTGTTATGTTTATTACCTTAGTTAGAACTAATTGTACTGCTACTATAGTATTCGGAGAAAGACGAACTGTAATGGTTTATCAGATTTATGCACATTCACAGGTCCCTATCTACAAATTATTCATTCTTCTTCTGTCAGCATTGCATTCGATTGTTAAAATTTTAAAATAAAGATTGACGACTCACTGCGAGTTTCTCTAAAGATATTTATCTACTGACGAATAGATATCTATTCCCCAAGTGTTCAAAAACCGGTTTCAAATAATAGAAATGGTTAAGTTTTGGAATGTTATGGATACATAACTAAGCAAAAATATACCAGAAACTGGCCTTTTAGACATAATATAAAATAATTTTTCTTGCCATGCAAAACAACATGAAATCTATAGCTACTCTATAATATAAAAGACAGCTGACTCGTCAGCCATACTGACTCACTATGAATGTATGTTTGTTACATTAAACGTCACTTTGACTTACGACTCAATATGGCTGACGAGTCAGCTACATTTTTTATAGTAGTTGTCGTCTGTGTTGATCGTTTGTACTTTGACACCATTGAAGAAGAAATACCTACTAGAAGAAATACTCTACCAGGAAAGAGCCATTTAGCTAATACACATTTTCTCTTATAAATAGGCAACGGTTGCTAACCTTCTTTCCAGATCTTTTTATTCTAAGTTTGACACTACTATAAAGTCAAAATCGAGCGATAAAATTGCTCTGAAAATAAGATAAATAAAGGGCAATTCAGAGAACATAGGAATTTATTTTACCGATAATCAATTAGACGCAATATGCGCTTTTTAATTTAATAATAATTCAGGGAAATTATAAATATTACGCTGGTGTAATCTCGAAAAAATTTCCAGAAAGCTGGATTTTTGTGTGAACCTTATTTATAAACAATGTCCCAAAAGTCCAAATCGATCTGACCCAATCACAACACAGTTAAGGGTGGAAGGTACCCGCAATAATTGTAGACCTTAATCAATTTTTTTCTGGCTTATAAAAATTTATTTTAATAAATTGATGATGTGAGGAATGTTAACTAGGGCTGTACTTAATATTTATAAAATATGAAAGTCATAATCGTTACAGTTTAAAAGATATTTTATTAAAGTTATTTAGATATTTACGGCCTTAATATCAGTTTAATTAAATCGGCATTTAAACCATGTTATAGAGAATCTATTATTCTAGGGTATGACATATTTTATAATTTTATTAATTATTTGGAAACTTGTATATCGCCATTTTATTAATTTTATTGTGGCTACTTTTGTATTATTGAGGCGTATAAAATTGAATTATATAAGTTTCCAAATATTAAATAAAATTATAAAATATGTCATACCCTAGAATGAAGGATTGTCTATAAAATGGCTTAAACGCCGATGAAAGCCTCTCACAGACCAACGCGATCAGCTCGCGATCACGCGGTGGCGGCCGCGATCGCGATCAAGCGATCACAATTTTTTTTTCACGTATTATGTGATCGCTTGAAAGCGATCGCGGCCGCCACCGCCTGATCGCGAGCTGATCGCGTTGGTCTGTGAGATCCTTTAATTGAACTGTTATTAAGGCCGTAAATATCTAAATAATTTTAATAAATTATCTTTTAAACTATAACGATTGTAACTTTAAAGCCTCTCACAGACCAACGCGATCAGCTCGCGATCACGCGGTGGCGGCCGCGATCGCGATCAAGCGATCACATATTAAAATGTGACTATATTAATATATTTATATATTAATTATATTTTAGTGAATAAAACTGTATCTATAAAAAGACAAATCAATTTTTATTTATAAACAATTTTTTTTACATATTAATATGTGATCGCTTGAACGCGATCGGGGCCGCCACCGCCTGATCGCGAGCTGATCGCGTTGGTCTGTGAGATCCTTTATATTTTACAAATATTAAGTACAGCCCTAGTTACGAGTAACATTCCTCACATTACCAATTAAAATAAATTTTTATAAGCCAGAAAAAAAAAGATTAAGTTCAACAATATTGCGGGTACCTTCCACCCTTAAGTACCTCTCGCACTCTATGAGAAAGGGGGTACAGTCGCTGTTTTCTGAACGTAGCTTTAATTTTATCGTTGTCCAATCGACAGTGACAGTATTACAGTTTGAAATATTTTATTATACTTTGAATTGTTCTTTGATGCACTAGCGCCTCTAGTTGCAATTTATTGGATTGGTATGACTATATAGTAGTGTCTACTTAGAACGTAAAATATCTAGAAGAAGGGTTAGCAACCGTTGCCTATAAGAGAAAATGCGACGAAAATGACATTTTAGAAGTCCATGGATGGCTCATTCTTTCCGTCGAGTTTACATTATCATTGGCTGTCATGATCTTTCCTTATAAGTGGGAGTATAGGCAACCATTTTTATTGGAGAAATTGTCCTAAAATCGCTATATTTACTCGTCGATTCCGATCCAACCATTGATTATTAGAGAAATGACTCTTTCCTGGTAGAGGAGGGGATATTTCTTTATTCAATGACTGTCATAGTACAAACGATCAACGCAGACGACGGTAGTTGTAATTACTCGTAAATCTAAGGATGTGCGTAAATTAAAAGTTTATAGAATAGAGTCTAGAGCATAGCATAGACCACAGCGTTCTGGGGTGCTCAAATTCAAAGCTGAGAGCATAGAGCATATTACACCCTTGTAGGGACATTGTAGCTGAAATTTCAAACAACTCTATGTAAACTCTATGCTCGAAACTTTTAATTTGCGCACACCCTAATACGTCTTACATTTTCTAATTTTTTAAATACACCATATTTTTTTGACGATTCATTTTATATTTTTTTCTTTGCAAGTGAGATATTATGTCAAAATCATTTAATTTTAGTCTATTGGCAAAAAATGGATTTTTCGATCGGTGGTGTTATATAATTTATTTGCCACTTCTTTCTTGAAAATTAAGTTCGTCATTCACATACTATATAGTTAATAGTTATAACAATAATAATTCTGGTTTATTGCTCCCAGTAATACAAGCATCAATTTAATAATATAACAACAGAATGCATTAATGCAGTGTAATTATACTACTATAGAAGGGATTGGCAAAGCTCGTCCTGTAGGATGTTGCTCAGCTTCGCCATTTGCATTAGATTAACAACAATGTGCACTTACACTACTTGTCATTAGAAACAAATTTTAGTGACTTATAATGAAATTTCCATGAATACTTTTTTTTATATAAAATTGACAGTGGCCAAAGCTTACTGAAAATTCAAAATTTGAATTTTCTTGGTTAACGTATCTGGAGAACAAACGGTTCTCGAAAATTCATTTTTCGTTTCCTAATTAATAAGAACCAAAAATTTAATTTTCTTTATAATTTTTAGTACTGGAATTCACTATTTACAGTAGAGATGAGTAGTGCGTGACCGAATAGTTTAAATGAACTAGGTATAGTTCATTGATGAACTATAGTTCACCGACGATGTCTACCATATCTATATAACTATATCGATGATATATTTCATTCGTTCATTCAGAAAAATGAACTACAATTCCCACCTCTAATTTACAGTAGGGGAAAATGAACTACTCTTTTATATTTTGTAATATGTACTTTTCAAAATGGATTTATACTATAGAATTATCAATAATTGTTAATACATAATATTATCTTCCTTAATCGTAAAGCTATGTTAGTTTCTCGTACTTTTGAGACAGCTTTTCTAACTTTTATAAAAATTTAAGCAAATCCATTACGGATGCTATTTAAAACGATATTTTTTCAGCGTTTTGTAACGATATTAAAATTCCAATATTGTCGAACTTAACCAATCTGAATGTCTTATTTTAATAATATATAGCCAGCAGTTATCCCTTACACTCAAATCAAATATTTTATAACACCATTTTCTTCTTTTTTCCAGGCAATAAAAAAAAGGAATTTCCACTGCAATAAATTAATAACAAAGTTATAACTTTTAAGATGTATTTCGAACCAAAAAACGAAGTTGACTATTTCATTACATTTAAGGTAAGTTTCTTTAATATTAACTTTTTTTTTTATTTAATAACAAGTTTAGGGGAAAATTTAAATAATGTTTTCGGCTATTTTAAACTTTGTGTGATGGTATTGTTAGGCAAAATAAATGAACTTAAATGTTTTGTGTCAAACATCCGCACGTTAGGGGTTCAAGAAAAGACAATTTATTTCTTATTTTAGTTGTCATCACGCGACATTTTAAATTAAAAGCTCGGGTGTGCTGATTTTTAATAGAGTGCAACGTACCCGAAGATTTATAAGTTATAACATTTAGAAAAATTTAAATTTAATCTTTATTATTTAATTAATAATTGTTTACTTATCGTATTACCTGTTTTTTTTTAATTTAAAATAAAATCGCATTTTTAACGTTTATAAATTAATTAGAAAGTTAGTAAACTTTTGTGGTTTAATTATCAAAGTACAAAGAAAATCCGACAAGCCAAACCAAGTCGGTTATTATTGAGAAAAGCCTAAAGCTAACTTGTTATGAAAGCTGTTAAGAGCTATCACCCTAATATTACATTGCAATGAAAGAGCAATGATCACACGATCAATTTCACTATTGAAAATAAGTGATTAATTTAATTAATAACTAACATTGATGGGCAATTTTAATTTAATTCTTGTTTATTTGTGGTAATAGTTAACTACTCAGTTATTATTAAATTTAATTTGTTCGAATATTAGTTTTATAGGCAATATGCGATTTTAAGCAAAAGGTAAATGTGAAATTGGAAAATCATAATACCCTAAGGGTCCATGAAATAATCTGTAATATTAGTGAGATGTACACCAGGGCGATTACAATAATAATTTAAGATGAAATTAGCAAAGTTGCATCCATTAAACTAAAATGACGATATCTCAAAAATGCTTGGTTTTAGTTTTCAAAAATGTATTAATAATTTCCACACGTCAATTAATTTTTAAAACAAACAATTTATTTAGAAATCTCCATTTTTGTTTTCTGATGCGAAGTTTCATTGGACTTATCAGTGATACAGAAAACTAACTAGGTGTCACAAGCCCAGACACTTTTAGTAACAAATTTTCAAATCCAAAGCTAGAATAGTAAATAATGATAATAACAGAGGTAACTTTAAATTTTTTGAGGTTAAGTAACTAAGCTAGTAGTTTGATAACACATCATTACCTACTCAAATTCTATTAAAATAAATGTAAAATAATTCAAGCACATTTAATAAACTTTAGTATTCACTATTAAGTTCGGACTTATAACTGTTTGAACAATTTAGACATTTCCCTTTACATTGGAGCTTAAATAGTTTAATCGCACTAGAATACATTTACGCCATACGAGTACCAAGAAAATCTAGTTCTGGAACTTGAATTTCTCGAAACTCAAGTTGGAACCTTCGTTTCTAAAACAAGTCTTGAAGAAAATTAAATAAATTTTCAATTGTAGAAAAAGAAAGTACAAAGTACGTATCGTTAAGTTGAATCAAGTTAAATCTAACTATTTCAAGTATTAGTAATTTTATTTAGAAGAAATCACTTGCAAGGTGCTAAATTGAATTTTTATAACGGGTGAAGCAAAAGTAACTATCCGAGGGTGATTTTTGTAAGTGGTACCTACACATTGGGATCTCGAAAACGATGCAAAATTGGTTAAATTAACGAAAAGCTGCCTTAATAAGCTTTATAAATCCTTTTAGAAAACTTCAAAATTCCAAATGGATACCGAGATAACGCAAACAAACTTAAAATTTGTCATTTTGTTTTTAGACTACAGTTTGAAAATTTGGGAAAAGTTTTTAGGAGGTCCAAAGAGCTATCAAACGATACCAAACTCGACCTTTTATCACATCGACGCTAAGCGTCGCGGCGTTCAAATTTTAATTTTTTTATGAGAACCTATTGTATTTTCTACACAAAATTACTCAGTTGATACCTAATATGAACTTTTTATGTTGTTTTTGTTTTAAATTTTTACAACTTTTCTAGGTTATGTTACGTTCCGTTACGTTATGTTAATACGTTAATTTTTACGATGAAAAATAACAAAAAACGTTTGGTTGTAAAATTTGAGGAATTTTATTTTCTAAAAAATTTGCGGTAACTACTAGAATTTTTAAAGTGAATATTTGTTTGTTGTTTTTCATAGTAAAAAATAACATAAAGTAGCATGACGTAACTTAACATGATGTAGTTCAACGTAACCTAAAAAAGTTGTGTAAATTAAGATAAGCACAAGATATAATGTTATTATTTGGTATCTGAGTTTAGATAAGCCCACTGAGTAATTTTATGGGAATAAGAATAGGTTCCCATAAGAAAATAAAAAGTTGAAAGTCGCGACGCGTAGCGTCGATGTGATAAAAGGTCGAGTTTGGTATCGTTTGATAGCTCTTTTAACCTCCTAAAATTTCTTCCTAATCTTCTCTTCTTAATTATGGAATTTTATAAACGGCTCTTTCAAAGATCCCAATGTTCGTATCACTTAAAAAATTACCCCATATAATAAAAAAAATAATTTTTCATTTATAAAATCGGGAAGTAAATTAAAATTTTATTTCGAAATAATAAGACCTAATGTGCAATTGTACAATTTTATAATAAAGTAACAAAATCGTAAAATTTGAGCACTGCGAGTTGATAACGTAATCACCTCTTTCTTTCGACGTTAATGGTACATTAATGGTAAGTAGTGGAGTCTTGGCATCCCAAGTGGTAAATTTTGCTAATACAGAGGCTAGTAAAAATTCCTAGACTTTTCTTTTAACATTTTACACACATTCAGACACAAAAATTCGCTTCATTTAAATTTTTTTATACTTTTCTCGACTGAAATGTTCTTTCTACTAGAATAATAAACGAGCGTTCCAAATTGCAGTACTTTGGGAGGATTTTAAAGCAAGTAAATCGACTAATCGTATTTTTTAAATTTAGTGTTTTTTAAATTATTAAACTAATTACTATTGTTAATAATTCGTTGTTAAAATTAGTCCTGGAACAAACAGAAAAATGAAATAAACGATTTTTTTACAATATAAATTTTAATAAGAGTAATAGTTCCACTTGGTGTATTATAAAAGTTATGTACTTTATCAAAAAGAAAACAAAGTAGTTCTTTCTTATAGTTTGAAAGGTTATATAAAGACCAGAAACTGTAAAAGAGGCTGTAAATTGCCGGATCTGCGCCTGTAAATGTAAGCTTTCGAAAAATTATCCCAAGCTTTACGCTACAAGTAACATCCGACGAGCTGTACAGACCGAGATAAGTTGAAAACTTGAATGCATTCCCTTTTTATACTAAAAATGAGGCCTCAAAATTTACTCAAATTATGTATAAAATCAAATTATTATTTTTCTTTTTGTCCTGCTTATATATTTTCTTTAATTTTACCTAAAAATGTAGAAAAATACATTATTATAACGTTTTAGATGTAATAAAAAGGAATGGTACACAATAAAAAAATTACATGTCGTGAACAAAATTTTCTTTTTGTATTTTATATCGCTACGAAAATGTCGTAACCATTTATAATATTATGGTAAATAGCATCTAATTGTTTACACAATTGCTTCGATATATCGTACTTATTTAGAAAACATTTTAATTAACGTTAATGATGCTAATTTATACCTAGAAGGCATTATCAGTTTCTGAGCTCTACGTAAACTACCCTTGTAATATTTATAACGTCTTTAATATTTATCTTGGTTAGTGGTTTAGCTCTTATGTCATAAATTATAAGTCTTCACTCCCAATAGGCTCCACTAACTTTTCCAGACATTGAGATTCTGTATCACGAGAATGTAGGAAAAACACAATTTATCAGCCGCTAAGGATCGGGAGCTTAGCGTATTTTATTTGTAATTAAAGGATTAATTAAAAGATGGCGTTACTGTTATAATGGCGTGTATGGTATGCAGTGTCGGACTGGTAGGTCTAGGGGCCCTTGGCTAGCTTAGTAGCTGGGCCTCCGGCTAGCTTAGTATAGCTGGGCCCCCGGTTATCTTAGTAGATGGCTCCCACTACCTCCCCTCGACACAAAAATTTAAAAATATAAATATCTATTTATGCCCTTATGAGATCTTTTATACAGCAAAACGATTTTATAGTGGCGAGCTGAGGGGAAGAGCCTCTCTTAAATACGATTGGTTTTAATTAAATTCGTTTGTATCAATGGCTACTAAATTATAAGTAACTAGGCGATTACTATTGCATAAAAGGGAAAAATACCAATTGGTATCTGCACTTCTCCTCAGCTCGTCCACTATAAAATATTTTTGCTGTACCTTTTATGCAGGGTGTTCAAAAGGTATGAAAAATATCAATTATCTCGGAATATAACAATATTTAGAAAGAGGCTGGGACACGTCGATTTAATTATAAATTGTGCATTTTTTAACATCAAAATAATTTATATATACCGGGTGAATTATTTAGGAGGTCATCAACGGTTTTTTAAAATCGAACACCTAATATATTTTATCATTTTTGGATAGAGAAGATCTTAAAAACCAGCTACACTTAAAAAGAGTTTCATTTAATTTGTTACTTGTTATTTTTAATTTTATTACTCTGTATACTAATTATTGTCGTTATTATTTCTTGAGATTATGATTGAAAAATCAAGACAGAATCGGAAAAAATGCTTTCAAGTGATTTTACAGAACCACTACAGAACTCAGCAACAACTGTCACTTGAATGTTCAAAAATATAATTTTCAAATATCTGTAGCTCTACAAACACCAACTTTATGTGGTATAAACCCTGTATAAACTGTTTTGGTGTCAATAGCTGCACAGTTCAAAATTTAAATCGACGTGTACGAACTTTTTATCACTGAAAAGGCGACCTTTTTACTGAAATATTACGGTTTTTGCGCAGTGACGTAAATAACAGGCCCGTAGGGCCCGCGTTGCGGTAGGGTCTCAAGATAGAAAAAGCCCCAGAAAGTTTTGTATGAAATTTCGTTATAAAATCGATTTGTGGTTAAATAAAATATAAAATGATTATTAACGGGAGTGGGTAAGAGCCCCACTCTGGAGCCCCTATACTCTTAGTGACGCCACTGTTTTGTCTCAACATTATAAACGAGAAAAACTATGAAATGATTTTTTAAATTCTCAATAATTACAAAAATACAGACATTTTAAAAAATTGGGTTTAATATTATCTTCATTCTTCATGGCTGGCGGTTTCGGGCTCCATTCAGCCTCAGGCCCCAGGCAATCGCCGGGCAGCCGGGCGGGCCAGTCAGACACTGATGGTATGCTGCATCGGCTTTGAAAGTCATTTGATTAGCACCAAGGGAAAACCAAGATGTTAAGAATCAGTAAGAATCAGATAAAAGGCGACAACAAACGAACCCATATTTAACAGATCTCATCAGATACTCTTACAGAAAATCTTCGACAATATGCTTTTTTTGTTTTGTTTGTCTGAAAATTCGAAAAGTCAGCTCTTTGGACTTGCTGTTAATGCACTTCTCATCGCTAATAAAAAGATTATAAGTATTTTTATTCATTTATCTTCTATTTTTCTCTGGTTTCTATTATTCGACCAAATATCTACTAAATAACATATTCCGTTCTGAAGCTAATCAGTGGTGTGTACAACCGGTTATTTATAACGTCAGTGTTGAGTCGTTGAACGAAGCTGGATATATGTCTGTTGCATTCTGTTGAATAAAGAAAAAAGACTCAACGTTGAGGTTATATTATAACTGGTTGCTTACAACACACCACTGAATGTCTCTATACATATATATGGTATAGACCAGTTCTAGTTCTTGTAGAGCAACAAAAGCTACTCATTTTGTTCTTTAGCCACTTTTTCAGAAAATACTTAAAAAATAGCTCGTGTAAATAGATTCGATCTATTTGAATGAGCTTTAGCTCATCAGGAAATACTGTTTAAACTTACTTGTAAATTGGTAATTTGCAGTTTAGTTGTTTGGTGCATTTCGACAGCTCTTTATTGCTAACTTCATTTACATTCGGGAGTTGAAACTTATTAACTTCTTGTGAATGTTTCGATTCAGTTTGACCCAGTTTGACCTTAAATCCGCGTTGTTGTTAATGTCGGCGTAACATCAACGATTTAGAGAATTTGAGCAGAATAAGTCTTCAGGTTTTGTTTTACTTCTATTTTGAATATAACAATTTAGTGTGAAAGCTTATAAGTTCGACCCTTGCTTAAGGTCTAAACTCTTCCAGTCTGGAGAATTTTTACGTAAAGAGCTCTTTGTTATAAGTCAAAAGCTAGCTATTCAGGTTGCTCTTCTTAGTGAAAAGGTTGCTGAACACATTTTATTACAATCTCCATCTGCATACAAGGACAAAACATAACCTTAAAAATAAATTAATTCATTTAAAAAAAATGTAACATCACTCCCCCTAGATTTTTGAGCCACCATCAATCGCTCAAATATTTTTTGAAATTTCCGCCTTGTCTCGTCGTTTATGCTCCACAATACCGCACAATCACACATTATTTCAATTTCCCGCCATCTCTCATCTCAGTTCCCTCCCCAAAGTTCCCCACCATGCGAATTTACAGTCATCTCTCACGCCGCTTCCATACTAAAAATCCCTACCCACAAGTGCGCTCATCAACTACCAACGCCCCATTTTTTTAAATTTCCGTCTTGTGACGTTATTTCCACTTTAGAACAGTCATCGCCCCATCACATTATTTGAATTTTCTGTCATCTGTGACGTCACTTATGTTCCAGAATTGACTTTGTACAGGTATAGTATTTTAAGCTGAGGAGCGGTAGGAATAAGTTCGCGCAAGTTAGGCCACGCCCTTTTATTAATTTAATACGTTGACTACGGCGTTGGAGGGAAAAAATACCCTCATCTCGTCAGCTTAAAATATTTTACCTCTATAACTTTCATTTCTTTTGTGTTTCTAATCTAGCGATCTAGATTCTGGAACTTTTGGCCCAATTGAGTTTTCTGCTAATTTAAATTCTGCTATTTTAATTCTTTGTTCACTACCTACGATTGAAAATGTTAATATTCCTAGCAATGCTCTCTTGCCTATTCCTCATGTGACTTTCTGAATAACTTTTATGCATTACA
This sequence comes from Malthinus seriepunctatus, assembly GCA_963924605.1. Classification (NCBI taxonomy): domain Eukaryota; kingdom Metazoa; phylum Arthropoda; class Insecta; order Coleoptera; family Cantharidae; genus Malthinus; species Malthinus seriepunctatus. The sequence goes on from OZ004600.1 coordinate 44,604,537, forward strand.
TCCCATAAAATATCCAAGTTTGTCATTGTTCTAACGATGTCATTCATCAGTTATGGTAATGTAATTTCTTGTTTAATGAGAATTATCAAACACATACGTCGTTCGTAAGCCACAAAACTAACCCTCTTTAATAATTATTGTAATATCTATACCATTGCGTGAATGTATAAGCAAAATACTTGTCATTATCGATATTTTAAGAATTGTCCTTTTTTTAACAACTTCTAATTAATTATTTTACCCAAGTAAATAAATTTTATTTAATTGAATTTCCACTTAGCCTTTCCCATAACATTATTATTTTAAGAAGCTTGAAGTGGCGTTTTATCAAAGTCCTTGTGGATTAATTAACGAAACCACATCGCTGAAAATTTAGATGTAAGTTCACTAATGAAAAACCAATATTAATCAATTTTCATCTCCTTGAAAATTTAATTAACGAGATTATTATTAAGTTAAACAAATCTCTAATCAAACAGTTCATTTAAACGTATAATTTCCATTATTTGCTTCTGCAAATAAAAGTGGCATCCTAAACTGGTTTAGAGATAAATTTTTCATTTGAGTTGACAAGATTTAAAAAAAGATCATAATAACTTTTTCTTGGAAAAACTTAAAACACTCAAATCAATAGATATTAAAGTATATATTATGTTAAATGATAGATCAATAAAAAATAACCCAGAGGCTGTTATGTATATGAGCTTCTGATTTTGAGTTTAAAAACGAATATTTTATTATGCCTTTATTAAGTACTTTTGAGTTTTTTTAATAAAGTTGGGAGTAGGTACAATTTTGCAAAATTATGCGTAAAATTTCTTTCTTTCATTTTTGTTTATTCATATTTAGATATGAAATTTTTTGCTTTATATTAGCTACTTTTTATAAATTATAACTTATTATTTACTTTCGAGCAAAGTAAATAAAATAAGGTAAAAGAAGATTCTAAATTTTTCGAGTTTTTAATTATTTTTGTCAGTATAACGCTGCATAATAAATCGTTTTATACGAAACCTACCAGCCGCCATTTTTTTACATTACAATTTTTTTAATCAATACGATTTGCATGAAACAAATATCTAAATTTTTTCAAAGGAAATCTGTTAGTTGTTACGTACACTACATAAAATGGAAAAGCTAACAAGAATAGGAGGTAGTGAACCGTAAGTTCAAGTGATTGAATTCTGAACCACAACTTTCAAAGGTATAGAACATATAAAACAGAAAGAAAAATAAGCTAAATTAGTTTTAACACTGGCTGCTAAGAGTTAAATCTTGTTAAGGTTAAATATAAAATTTTATGTTTAGTGTTTATAGGTTGATAAATTCACAAACATGGCTTCAAGTGCCAAATATTGTGGTGAAAAGTAATAAATTAACTTTTTCTTATACAGGGTGATTTTTTTTACTGCAACTCGAGCAAATAGAATGCTAAACATTAATAATTGTAAATTTCGAAATCTTGGAATTTCGGGATTCTGTTTCCTGAATCTCTTTATTAGGTAAATGCTCTGCGCCAATGCGAGTGTATTTTGTTAATATTTCAAAATTTACAACAATACTCACAAAATACTGTTTTGGAGCCCCAGAACTAGAGAGCCCGTAACTGACACCCTCTATCGACTATTACAAAATTAAGATTTGGTACATATTAAATGCAGTTGGTTAGCTGTCATACCAAATATAATTCAAATCTGTCCAACGGTTTCTAAAATATTTACAAAATAATGTTTTTGGGATTCCTTTTTAGAGGCTCCCATGCCCCATAAAAATCTAAATTGACGAAAATAAAAAAATGCGGGTAACCCTTGAGGTTGGTTCAAACATTTTATTAAAATCCTGTATTTTTGAAATTTTAATAAATAAATCCAGTTAAGGACGTTGAGGTACGTCTTAGGGTTTTCTGATCAGTTTAAACTGATTCAAAACTTTTAACTTTTTAGATAGCGTTAGCGATTGAGGTTATATTTCGATTTGGGAACTAAAAGTTCTTGATTTTTGTGGATAAATATGTCTATAGCTACCGAAAATAGTTAATTTATCGCAATGTTCTCGCTACCTAACGACATATTTATCCACATACATTTCAAACTTTGAATTACGGTAGTTACGATATCGTTAACTAGCGATTGAGGTTATATTTCGATTTTGGAACTCAAAGTTCTTGGTTTTTGTTGATAAATATGTCTATAGCTACCGCAAATCATTAATTTGTCGCAATGTTCTCAGTACCTAACGACATATTTATCCACATACATTTCTAACTTTGAATTACGGTAGTTACGATATCGTTAACTAGCGATTGAGGTTATATTTCGATTTTGGAACTCAAAGTTCTCGATTTTTGTGGATAAATATGTCTATAGCTACCGAAAATAGTTAATTTATCGCAATGTTCTCGCTACCTAACGACATATTTATCCACATACATTTCAAACTTTGAATTACGGTAGTTACGATATCGTTAACTAGCGATTGAGGTTATATTTCGATTTTGGAACTCAAAGTTCTTGATTTTTGTGGATAAATATGTCTATAGCTACCGAAAATAGTTAATTTATCGCAATGTTCTCGCTACCTAACGACATATTTATCCACATACATTTCAAACTTTGAATTACGGTAGTTACGATATCGTTAACTAGCGATTGAGGTTATATTTCGATTTTGGAACTCAAAGTTCTTGATTTTTGTGGATAAATATGTCTATAGCTACCGAAAATAGTTAATTTATCGCAATGTTCTCGCTACCTAACGACATATTTATCCACATACATTTCAAACTTTGAATTACGGTAGTTACGATATCGTTAACTAGCGATTGAGGTTATATTTCGATTTTGGAACTCAAAGTTCTCGATTTTTGTGGATAAATATGTCTATAGCTACCGAAAATAGTTAATTTATCGCAATGTTCTCGCTACCTAACGACATATTTATCCACATACATTTCAAACTTTGAATTACGGTAGTTACGATATCGTTAACTAGCGATTGAGGTTATATTTCGATTTTGGAACTCAAAGTTCTTGATTTTTGTGGATAAATATGTCTATAGCTACCGAAAATAGTTAATTTATCGCAATGTTCTCGCTACCTAACGACATATTTATCCACATACATTTCAAACTTTGAATTACGGTAGTTACGATATCGTTAACTAGCGATTGAGGTTATATTTCGATTTTGGAACTCAAAGTTCTTGATTTTTGTGGATAAATATGTCTATAGCTACCGAAAATAGTTAATTTATCGCAATGTTCTCGCTACCTAACGACATATTTATCCACATACATTTCAAACTTTGAATTACGGTAGTTACGATATCGTTAACTAGCGATTGAGGTTATATTTCGATTTTGGAACTCAAAGTTCTTGATTTTTGTGGATAAATATGTCTATAGCTACCGAAAATAGTTAATTTATCGCAATGTTCTCGCTACCTAACGACATATTTATCCACATACATTTCAAACTTTGAATTACGGTAGTTACGATATCGTTAACTAGCGATTGAGGTTATATTTCGATTTTGGAACTCAAAGTTCTTGGTTTTTGTTGATAAATATGTCTATAGCTACCGCAAATCATTAATTTGTCGCAATGTTCTCAGTACCTAACGACATATTTATCCACATACATTTCTAACTTTGAATTACGGTAGTTACGATATCGTTAACTAGCGATTGAGGTTATATTTCGATTTTGGAACTCAAAGTTCTCGATTTTTGTGGATAAATATGTCTATAGCTACCGAAAATAGTTAATTTATCGCAATGTTCTCGCTACCTAACGACATATTTATCCACATACATTTCAAACTTTGAATTACGGTAGTTACGATATCGTTAACTAGCGATTGAGGTTATATTTCGATTTTGGAACTCAAAGTTCTTGATTTTTGTGGATAAATATGTCTATAGCTACCGAAAATAGTTAATTTATCGCAATGTTCTCGCTACCTAACGACATATTTATCCACATACATTTCAAACTTTGAATTACGGTAGTTACGATATCGTTAACTAGCGATTGAGGTTATATTTCGATTTTGGAACTCAAAGTTCTTGGTTTTTGTTGATAAATATGTCTATAGCTACCGCAAATCATTAATTTGTCGCAATGTTCTCAGTACCTAACGACATATTTATCCACATACATTTCTAACTTTGAATTACGGTAGTTACGATATCGTTAACTAGCGATTGAGGTTATATTTCGATTTTGGAACTCAAAGTTCTCGATTTTTGTGGATAAATATGTCTATAGCTACCGAAAATAGTTAATTTATCGCAATGTTCTCGCTACCTAACGACATATTTATCCACATACATTTCAAACTTTGAATTACGGTAGTTACGATATCGTTAACTAGCGATTGAGGTTATATTTCGATTTTGGAACTCAAAGTTCTTGATTTTTGTGGATAAATATGTCTATAGCTACCGAAAATAGTTAATTTATCGCAATGTTCTCGCTACCTAACGACATATTTATCCACATACATTTCAAACTTTGAATTACGGTAGTTACGATATCGTTAACTAGCGATTGAGGTTATATTTCGATTTTGGAACTCAAAGTTCTTGATTTTTGTGGATAAATATGTCTATAGCTACCGAAAATAGTTAATTTATCGCAATGTTCTCGCTACCTAACGACATATTTATCCACATACATTTCAAACTTTGAATTACGGTAGTTACGATATCGTTAACTAGCGATTGAGGTTATATTTCGATTTTGGAACTCAAAGTTCTCGATTTTTGTGCATAAATATGTCTATAGCTACCGAAAATCGTTAATTTATCGCAATGTTCTCGGTACCTAACGACATATTTATCCACATACATTTCTAACTTTGAATTAAGGTAGTTACGATATCGTTAACAAACGTACGTAGTTAACGACGTCGGCGTCGTTCGCTATCGCTAGTTAGTGAACGTACAGGGGTTGTTATATTTCTATTAGATAAAATTTTGAGAGGCAAAATAGAAAGGGGCCACCCTCTAATAACCACCCTGTATAAAAAATATGTTTCTGCAAACTTTATGGTGTAATAACTAATAAGTTACCTACGTGTGTGTATATTTAGCTTTCATCTGAAAATTTGATTAGGGAAATGTAAACGTATCCCAGTTATGTTTACCAAATGCACATGAAGCTTGATTTGTATTAAAGAGATTTAGGTTACCTATATGTTTATACGAGCATACATTAACCCAATATTAATGAGCAAAAAAATCAATTATAAAACAAGAAGTAGAAGAGTAACTTTTAATTGAATTAAAATAAAAAGACAAAGTCATCCTTTAGAACTAAAACTAATCGCAAAAATGCAATTATTTATTTAACGATTTCTTGTCACTTCGTTTTACTTTTTTGACTTCAATCAACTTTTTTTTGCTTTTCAATTGTATCTAAGCAGAGGTGATCTATTCTGCTATTGTTATACTGTTCGAACCAATTTCCAAACGAGCTTTCTTGAAAACGTACGATTTTAGTCTTCCATTTATTGTTAGTTACAGCGTCGAATAAGAAGCTAGCATTAAAAAAAAGGTTTTCATAATTCTATTTATAATATTGTAATTGCGTACATTTTTTATTTTGAAAACAATAGGCTTTTCAACAATAGGAAATTTTAAATGTACGTTGGATTTAAAAACGAGATGATAAATTTTATATTGAAATTGAAACTCGTATTTCGATAAATTCGTACAAAAAGGCAAGGCAGAAGGCAGCCATCAGTTTTTTTTTATGTTAATAAATGTAAATTTAGTTTAGATTTTTTTTTAAATTAGTAATTTAATAATTGTTTGATTTTACACCCTAACAATTAACACGGGCAGTAAATTTATTATTACATTCCACAATTTTTTTCGTGGAAATTTTAAACATTTTTTTTTCATTAAAGTTGAATTAAACGGTTCATTGATTATTCAACTACAAATAGAATTTTTGATTTTAAGGATTTATTCAAATTCCATTTTTTTCCACAAGTTCTTTTTTCATTAATTCAACGAGCTTTTTAATTTAACTAAATTTTTCAATTTACTAATCGACCACAATTTTGATTTTATAATTAACTGAAACAACTTATTTTTCATTTTATACCTATTTTAAAAGAGCATTCCAGAAATGATAGACATTTTAATGTATTTATAGTGTGGATTAAAATTAATATGCTAATATGGATTTAGGGTTGCATATAAAGCTTAAAATGAAATATAAAATATATAAATTTAATAACTGAGCAAATAAACATAAAATTTAATAAAATTCAGAGCTTAAACGAAATTGCTGAAACTAAGCAAATAGCATCACTTATGATGAAAATATGAACAAGATATTGAATTTTCATTCAGAAATTGTAAGAATTTGCGTCTCTGAAATTCACGTATGTAGCTGTCGAATTATACTTTTATAATTATTTTTTTATAAAACACGTATTTTTCACCGAATTGTCTTGAAGTTTTGTGCAACCTTTAATTCGCACCTAGTTGCAGCTAGTTTGCTTAGACAAATTGCCAAGTGTTGAAGAAGTTTGTTTTTTTGTTACTGATCTTGTTATCTGTACATGTTCTACCGTTCCACGCTATGCTGGAATTAATGTCGTACGTTTTGCACAAGAATAATATAGCACTGTAGTACTGTAGTAGTAATCATGCTTGTAAAAGGGTACATGCTCTTAAATTTTCGTAATTATTTCTAACGACTCTATTTTTCATAATTTTAAGAAACGCATAAACACGTGACTTTATAACTTTTTTAAGTTTTCATTTTGACATTTTGACTTATATTAATTTTAACAACTGGATCGTTTTCTATGACTGAACTATATGACGTCATCAACTACTTTTTCAAATAATAACAATAATTTTAAAAAGCTATTAACCTTCGTAATACTGAGTTAAAAATAAAACCTCGAATATCAACAGGGGTCCGAACGGACCTCAGCTATTTTCTGCTCTGCGCGATTATTATTTGGTAAAATATTATGGTCGATTTTTGTTCTCTCGAGCTTTAAGAAGAATTTATCTCTAAACACGTTTTTTAGGTTAATTAAAACTGCCCCAATTAATTTTTATCTGATTTTAAACGTACGTAGGTAATTGAGAATTTTTTCTCGTAGAGGGGTTATTAGAAATTAATATGCTATCAAACCGGTGCCAATCGATTCGTTTCGATGTTAGCAACAATGTTCAATTATAATAGTGCGCCCTATAATATTTAGTGTATAGTGTAATTATACAGGGTGTCCCGGGAGGAATCTGCCAAATTTCAGGGATGTATTCCTTAAGTCATATACTGTGGTATAAGCGAGAAAAAACGGGATGAACAGTGATTTTTACTCTTTTACCCCATTTTAACTTTTTCCAATCCAAGAAAAAGTTGTTATAATCGAAACAAAAAAATTTTTTTTTCCTTTCTCGGCGTTTTGAGTTACGCTGATTCCAAAAATGCAAATAAAATTTTTTCGATTTTATTAACATTCGCAGTTATTAACGTTACGTAAAGTGAACACTATATTTGTCTTTTTTGCATCGTTAAGCTTCAGACCATTGGACCCAAACCAGTTTGAAGCCTGCACCTCAGCAACCGCACGCTTGTCCAGCACTTCCTGAAGACCTGCACCCGACACTCCAAGAGTAGTATCATCGGCATAAAGTGTTACATCGGCATTTTGAATATTATCAGGTAGGTCATTTATAAAGATCAAAAAAAGAAGGGGGCCAAGTATGAACCTTTGAGGCACACCGTAATCAACCGTCAAATTATCAGACATCCTACCACCGATACGCACACATTGCTGTCTATTCAATAAATATGAATTCAACATCCTGACACTATTAGGATGCAGATTATAGAAGCATAACTTACGAATCAGTATGTCATGTCGAACACAATCAAAGGCCTTGCTTAAATCTAAACAAGTCGCCGCATAGAATTCGCCACGCTCAAAAGCACCAAGTATATCACTGCTGAAAGCAAGCACAGCATCAACAGTTGATCGCTCTTCTAAAACCATATTGACTCACTGAGAACAAATTGTTAGTTTAGAAGTAATTCACAAGCTGATTAAATAGCAATCTTTCAAAAATTTTTGACAAAACCGGCAACAGATATCGGACGGTAGTTACTACAGTCTTTCTTATCGCCCTTCTTATATATAGGGATCACCACGGTCCGCTTTAAGCAGTCTGGAAAAATACCCTCGGAAATACACACATTAAAAAGTTTTGTTAAAGGACCGAGTATTTGTTCTCTCACTGTTAAGAGTATCTCCATACTGAGATCATAGATGTCAATGCTCTTCCCCGAACCGAGACCACGCATCACTTCTCTAACGTCACCATACGACACCTCCGAAAAATGAAACGTAGCAGTGTCACTCAAGTCAATATTACACATAAAACCCAAAGGATCCGCTCCAGAGACCGAAATCGACTTTTTAATATTTTCCGTGACATTAACGAAGAAAGCGTTGATCTCACCAGGATCAATCTTGCAAAAATTGTCTTTCACCGCACGACCGCGCACATTGCGATTCACTATGTTCCACATGGCCCTAGAACTGTTTCCCGATGAATATATGTAGCTCTCATTCGCAGCGATTTTGGCTTGAGCAATCTTAGCCTCATATCTAATTTTAAAGCCATCCCTTAAAGTCTTCAATTCAGCAGTCCGGCGGAGCCTATAAGCATCAGCCAGAAAAAGGAAGGTTTTACGCATCCGCTTTAGTTCAGGAGTGAACCATTTTAGAGTCACAGAGCGTGGAGTGCTACCCCGACATATAACTACCGGAAAAGCAGCATAAACGCTATCAGATATAATCTCGATGAACACACTCATTCTTGAATCCGCATTAAGTTCGGTGCACGAAACAAAACCCCAATCAATTGAGGAAATGAGGTGATAAAACTTATATTTTTTTTGCGGCTGTTACAGGTCTACAGGCTAAAAACACGTTCCGAAACCTTATCCGATGTCACCAGCTCCAACGAAATTCCAACATGATCAGAAAATCCCAACTCCATGGGTTCAACGGTAAATAATTCACCTACGGAGTTGCTAAAAACGTTGTCAAGGCAGTTCATCTCTCTAGTTGGGAAGTCGACGAGATTGGTTAGGTTGTAAGTCTTAAGCAGATCAAGGAGATACGTCGCTCGCATATCACTTGTCCCGCATCTCACATTGAAATCGCCACCAACCTAAACCCTAGTCCTATCGCAGTCAATGTGGTCCAGCATCCTAACCATCACATCCATGAAAACATCAAAGCAGCCGCTAGGAGGCCGATATACAGTCACTATTACGATATTATGTCTTTTGGAGAACACACCGCATAACTCGCATGCCATCTCCACCGACAAATCAGCGACACCACCAATCTCAATGAAGTCACTTTCATAACTCACCAACTGCATAACTCCACCATGGATTGTGTGCCTTCTAGCAAAAAATGACGCCAATCGAAGATTGTCGATGCTAAAGGCTTCAGTCTCGGTCACCGTCAACCAGTGCTCACATAAACACACAACATGAAAAGGCGAAGTCTTCATGTGGCTCTCCAGCAAGAAGACCTTATTACGGATACATTGGACATTGAGAAAAAGGATATTGAGTTATTTGTTTTTTAATTTATGATCTGAACGATCACATACGTCAATGTTCGAAATCCCCAGAGTACGTCCATCAGTTACGGCGCTTGGATTTGTTAGTTTTTCTGATTCTGAACAGTATGTGGTAGAAAATTTCGCTTTTCGAAGACATACGGGCGAATCACAGCGTTTTTAGGCCAGAAATCAGATCGATAGATTTTTTCTTCAGCATCTTGAGAAATACCTATTCTAAAGCTAGAAATATTGGTTGATTTCACTTTTCGTTTTTTACATCTTCCATCTACTTCATTGGACTTTAAATACTCTTCTACCATTTTCTCTTCCGTGTCGAGGGCAAGTCTGGAGACGAAAGCCCACTTGAGACTTTCAACCGCGGTCAATGCTGTATTCTCCTTGGTTCCGGTAACTGTTTTTATCTCCTTCAAAGATTTGTCTCTTTTTAAGAAGGGCTTTGTATTTTACATATAATACATACAATACCCTCCCTAGAGCAAAAACTACTGAACCGATTTTGATGAAATTTGATTTTAACCACTTTATTTAAAAGTGAAATCATCTGATTCGCGCGAGTACGTTATTTTTTAACGTACATTTAGCGCTCAAAAATCGATAAGAATCGACCGTAACATTCATCATTGCTAAAGAATTTTTATAGCATGCTTTAATAGGTGGAATCTTAGAATACCTTAATAATTATTTAATAACAATAATAAGAGTAAAAGAACACAGTCCCAAAAGCGTTAAACTAACAAAAAAATATTACAAAAATGGCAAGCGAAAAACAGACAGTTTCTGGATTCTGGATTATTAGTGGAGGGGGAGCAAGCTTCCAGAACTTAGGCCACTTGTTTGAGCCCATTGTACAACCTCTAAGCAACCTCTACAGGTCCATCAAGTCTCAAGCCATCCCCCTTTTAGGATGTACTCCAGAACTTTGGCGGGAGGAGTGTCGCTTATCCTCTTGTAGACGCTTGAGCTGGACACTGACAAAGCACGTGTTCAGTGGTCTCGTCTTGGTAATCGCATGCTCGACATCTAGGATTATCTACTATTCCCAGGGTGTGAAGATGCTTATTTAGTCGTCGACCACCCGTGAGTATCTCTGCAAGTGTTTGTAGATTAACTCGGGACAGCTTTAGACAGTCATTTGCAAGCTTTCTGTAGGGAGCTTGTATGGAGCGTTTGCTGTGGCGACAGCTTGCATTATTTGTCCATCTTGGAGTGTGTTAGATGAGTATGGTTCTTAAGGAGGGCATCGACTGTTTTTAGAGCTGATTTTATGATTGGTTCGAGGCCACAGGGAAGACTTTTTGAACCTTTCTTGGCCAGCTCATCTGATTTTTTGTTACCCTTATTTCTTTGCTGTCTTTTGAGCCAGCTAAGGCTAAGGCTGACCAAGGATACAGACATTATCTTTGGATATCTGGTTCAGCGTTTCCAACCACTCCAATAGGAGGCTGGATGTTATTTGCAAGTGTTTAGAGCTTGCAGAGCAACTTTGCTGTCCGATGATATCAAAATCTTTTTATTGTGTATTTTCCTATCTAGGATAACCCCGCTCTCTATTACGAAAGTTAATCGGAAGGTGTTACGAAGGTTAATACAATAAAATTAAATAAGACAAAAGTAAAAAAAATTAAGTCTTGTTTGGACCTTTTGGTGTAGATTTGGAAAGTACCACCACTCGGAAGACTACATCTTGCATACTGAAGACGCTTATAAAACTGAAACGTCTCTTATAAACTTATAATAAGCGTACCGATTGATGATGTTATTTTTCTTACGCCCAAATTATTAGCTACAGTAAAAATGAGATCCAAAGATTCATTAACAACGTAAATAATTAACAATAAACAGCGCGGCGCCGGCGCGGTGTTCTGTTACACCCAATACGCCCACTCTAGGGTTAATTTCTCCCTTTTTAAGCGAGCTGCATTGGTGAGTAATGAATTGAAATTTGAAAAACTTTTATGATAGATAGATAAGATACTCAAGTTTTCTAATAGGCCTTGTGTTAAGCCAAAAAATAGTTTTCAAATTCTTAGAATCACTTTCTTCTTCTCAGCGAGTGCATTTTTAACGAAACCAACTCTTTCTGCATTTTTTTGTATTAACTTCCCGTTTTTATTTTCCAGGCAGAAAAATAAAATGGAAGAAGGAAAACGTCGATTTTTTTATGACCGCTACCGATAGCTATCAACATTTTTTTACATTTATCAACTGTAAGTACTATTTTTTAATTTCTTTTCAATGATTATAAATAATTAAGAAGCAAAATGTTGAATCAAATGAAATCTTTAACAAAAGGGTATGTTTTAAGCTATTTCTATCTAGCTGTTTTTTTTAATTTTTGCAAAAACGGTAGTAGAGCTAGAATTTATTGGTCTTTCGTCTTTAGCTTCGGTTATTAAAAACAAAAAGCTAACTTTTTTATGCTTTTCATTATTCCATATTCACGTATTTTCTCTTACGTACAGACGTACAGTTATGTAGGTGCTCTGTTATCAACATTCTCCACTCATAATAATCATAACCATCGTATTCGATTTTACAATTAATTTTGTAGATGATAAAAATTTCACTTATTTTCCGAATCTAGATGGCTATAATTCAAATGTAGATATTATAACTTAAGAAAGTTCATGTCATTTGCATAGTAAACTATTACTTGGCGTTTTGTAAAAAAAATCTTAAGTGTAGTATTATAATGGAGATGGAGACTATAAAGAAATTGCTTAAGAAGAATTTTATGTTTCACGAAATGAAGTTAAATAAAGAAGCTTTTAAAGGAGGATGAAATATTACAAATTTTTTACGTAGTTTAATAGCAACAAACTTTTGGCCTAATATAACCTAATTTGTTTCTCAAATAAATGCGGTTCGTGATGCGGCGGTTGAAAGATCGTTTACTTTTGAAGTTGACGGAATGACTTGAAAATTTGAATTTGAAACTTCACAGCTTAAAATGTTATTTGATATTTTAATTTTGTACTTTATCGAGTTTTCAATATATCCCTCGACCACAGTCAAGGATTTTCATCCCCCATGACACTTTGAGCTACGTAATATGTATAACGGGAACTTCTGTATTTGAAAGTCTTGTGGCTGATGTTCTCCGAAAGCCAAGTGTAATCTTCAGTACATATTTAAGATAATTTGCAATCAAACTGGTATTAGTTGGGAATGAAGACAAATTGTTATTTAATATTATTTTGGTTCCCCAAATCTCTATCCATTATTATTATGAATATGGTTAAGATTTTAATTTTCCGTTAAAAGTTAATAATTATAAATTAATCGTTAATCATGCTTATCGAAAGTCAATGGCTATATGAGAGAAAAAAATGTTTTTAAAATACATTTTTTATGTACTTTCCGAGTAGAAATAGGGGTATAAATTTTTATAATCAAGTACGAAACCATCCTAGTCCATAAAGTTTCTATGAGGGTACATTTTTTCAGCTTTTATAACCAGAACAAGTGTATAGTCTCTAAAATAAACTATCAAAAAAATATATGTTACCTTTAAAAAATATCGGCTCACAAAAGTGTCAATTGATGTCAGGTAAATTCCTACCCTTATGCTCTTACTTTCAGTTATCGCTTCTTTTATTAAAAATTGACTAACTTATGGCTTTAAATAATAAGCTTTTGTTTTTCTCGAGTGTTAATAAAGGTTTTTGTAACAATATTTAGTCAACCGTGGCCAGATGCAATGGCGTAGTAATCGAAAGATACGTGAAGGTGCGCAAAGCGCTCGTTAGAAATCGACTCTGTAAATTAATTTTGAGCTACTTAAGCGTCTGCTAAAGAGGCATCTTGAAGAGTTGGAAAGCGATCTCCAGTTTGAATAGCGGTAGGACTTACTTCAAGTTAATAACTTTAATTATAACAGTGCTTAGGATAGATATAGCAGTGGGTAGGGGAATCACTCATACAGAACTTCATAAAGAAGAGTTCGCTCTCGCATCCATAAGGGTATTGTTTTTCTTCTGATCTATAAAACCCATAAATATAAATCGAACATAAAATAATTAATTGTTGTAGTTAGGTTTGTGCTTATTAGATAAATTAGAAAAATCTCATGTACACGCTTATTGTAGCGTTTTAATTAAAAGTACATTTTGACAAATTATTGGCTGAGATTCAAATTTATCTGGGTATAATTTGACTCCAATGAAATAGTTTCATTTATTTTAAACTAAATTAATGGAGCAATATAACTGTTTAAAGGTAAGTTTCAAACATAGATAATTGTACTATTATTTTAGTTGTGAACATGTTATAAATTTTAATGCGCTCTAGGACATGTAGATTATCTATATAGAAAGTTTCAAGTTGGAATCTAATCTTGGAAATAAATTATTGTGTACACGATTTTCTCAAATTTACCAAAAAGTTTTTGATAAAGCACCAATAATTTATGGCTTTTTTATAATATTAATGTCGTGATAGTCGGATTATAAAGTTTCTAAATATGTATCGATATTATTTATTATTAAAGGTCTCAACTCACGTGCAGTCCGCCGACCCAAACAATGTCTTGAAAGTTTGGGAAATAATCAAATTTACCTCTTGTGGGCGAATTTTGTTGGTATAAATTTTCAGGTAATCTCTATAACTGCCGAGTCTTGTACTCTAGTTGTGCTTTCAACATGTTCTGCCTTCATTTAGCAATGGCGCTAAGCGCTTCACGGTCTCGCATTACTCTACTGAAGAAAATATTGGATTACTGAACACGTGAACACCCTTTTTATATTAAGAAATATTTCTTAATGCTTCAGCGTTTCTTCAGCCAGTAACAGTTGTGCAATAATTCCCTGTTTCACATAATAATTAATGGCCTGGAAGGCCATATTGATGGGAGTGTCGCTAGCTTCAATATAGCGACCACATAAAATTTTCTTTAGGAGCCGAGCTGAGCTTGAACAAATAGAAATACACGAGTAGTAATAAAGCTTAGCTTTACGTTTAAACCTCTATTGAAATACGCAAGCAGAAGAGGTATGAGCGGATCGGACTTTTTCTGCATGAGTAGTGGTAAAATGTTAACTCCTGGACGTATTAATGAGCTGACTTAATGAAACCTTTTTTTTAACTGTGCTGCCTTTGGTACCTTTCGCCTAGTCCTTTTGCACTGTTCGGGGGCTTTGATGATATCCATCTTACTCCATCTGATGCCTTCGACACCGTTCTATAGGACAGTATCACTCTGATTGCCAACATTCTTTGTACGACCAGGAAAAAATTCATGTAATTGGCCACGTTTAACACCTCCTATCAGATCGGTGCTGCTTACCTTACAGCCTAGTTGAGTTTGTTACAGAGACTAAAACTCATCTCTTTTTGGTGATTGACCAGTCAACTCTCGACGTTAACCTTGATTGAGCAGCCACTAGTTTATCCGTTTCCGGGCAACCTCTTTGCTGTTGGCTTTGTAGTATAGGTTCTTTTCTAGCGTAACCCTAAAGTAGTTGATCGTTGCTCGCGTTTCGCCTTTATGGTCTTTGTCTTTTCGGGACTGGGCTGAAGACATTTTAGAACCAGCCAGTCGTTGATTGGCGTTAGAGTCTCATTGACTGTGTCCATAGGGTCCTCTACTATCTTAGTAGTTGCTAGTACTGCAAGGTCATCTGCAAAGGCAATTCGGCCCGAGTTTGGGGTTCGTATGCTCAAGATCATTTCGTATGGAACTTTCCAGAGTATGGACCCCACGATGGACCTCTGGCGGAACGCCTCGCCACTGATAATACTGATCTGCTTATCATCGGTCTCGGGTTTACGAATTATAATAGTGTTATCCTCTAGATAAATTTGGATCATTAAGCTTAGGTATGGAGAGATTCATTGGTTCTCGAGCTCATATTAATCATATCCCATGAAGCTCAGTCTCCCACATAGTTCCTTGTCCAAGAATTGTGTTAATTTCAAGGTCTTTTTAATAAATTCAGCAAGGATTGATCCGGGTTGGTGCCTTGTTGTTTTTTGTTAATTTGGTCCAACTTGCGCTGACCTAACGAGACCTAACTTTAACTAACCTAACATGAGTTCTAAGAAGTGTGATATGTTTGTAAGTGCTTGTGGAGGTTTTTAATTGTTTGTATTGCATTTCAACGAGTCCACACGACCTTTTGAAATTTTCGTACCTAAATATACAGGATCGAAACCTTTTTTGAAGGAGGGGAACCTCGTGGCTTCCCTGCCCGAATGTAGTGCGGCAGGGAGGCGTTGGACTCGTCTGAGAAGGGAGCTGAGGCGGCAACCCTAACTAAATCCTTCCTCTCACCATAGACTACAGCAATCTGGGATCACCTGTCGGCATTACTTCAGGTTCTGGTAATAGTTTCATAGTTGTTCATCTAACTATTTTGACTTATCTACAAAGTCTATATTTTCATACACATACCTTTAATCGCATTTAATAGTTTCGCTAAAAAGTCGATACTGTATGGGAAATTTTTAACTGGTAAAGGAAAAACATATTGAGGAAATTTTATTCTTTCTCTAAGGGTGAGTTTCATAAAGGGTGCTATGCAGGTGCTGAGCACTTGCCCAACTTAAGTTCGAGATCGCGGACTTAAGTCCGTTTCATAAAGCTTTCTCAAACTCGAACAATTAGGTTGCCGCTTTCGGCGGTTATCGGTTGAAAACAAACGTAAAGAACGAGTAAATGCGCAAGTTTAGAAAAGGTTGGCATTTTGTTTATTTTCAACCGATAACCGCCGAAAGCGGCGACGTAATTGTTCGAGTATGCGAAAGCTTTCGATCTCGAACTTAAGTTGGGCAAGTGCTCAGCACCTGCATATAGCACCCTTTATGAAACTCACCCTTAAGACTTAAAATTAGCGAATTACTACAAAGTAATTATGTGACTTACAGTATCTTAGATACAAATTTAAAAGGGTTATTCCAAAAAGTGCCCTCTTTACGCAAATTTGGAAAAACCTCATGAATATAAATGTTGAAAAGCAATAACTCATCTTTTTTGATTAAAATATCACAAAATTTTGCGATTATTCCTACACGAGAATACGTTTTAAGTTATTCAAATATGATAAATTTTCTGATTGTAACGCACGCCATTACCAGCAATTTTGCCAATATTTCACTAAACTGCGTTATACTTTGTGAATGAAAAGTTAATTTTATTTTCTTATTTCATTTATTTGGCTCAAAATAGATAATAGTTTAGTAAAAAAACTGAAAAATAATAATAAAATCGCGTGCTATAAGAAATCCACAACGTTTTTGGATATTTAACCACAAAGACTTAAAAAAACTTTAGGATTTTGTTCTGAAAATTTATAGTTTTGATACAAAATAACATTTGAAATTTTTATTTTTTCCTTTTATAACATTTTCCAAGTTTTCACAATGAAGTTTTTAGAAATTTCTTGTAAAACTTGTAGCACCATCACGTTGCAGTTGCTTTAGAGAAGCACAAACAATTGACTCAATCAGTTTTCCCTTAAATTCAATAATATTTTTTTTAAATCATTCTGATTTTTGGCGGACACTGTGTACACTAACAGCTTGTTTATATTTATTTTATAAATAACCATCAAGATATACATAATTTAGTTTAGTTTATTATTTTTTGTCTTTGTTTTATGTACGTACTCATTTTTGATTTTTTTAACCGCCTCTTTCAGACTGGTTATTTCTTTTTTCACTTGCTATGTTTCAGAATTTTATTAAATTTCTAAAATGTTATTAATTTATTCTTTATTGTGTTTTACAAAATTCAGTTTTAGCTTTACAGTCTATTCTCATTCATGGCTTACACCGTTCTCCGATAACTTTAAACTCGCTTACTCATCTTTATAATTTAGTTTTGATATTGTTATAGTAAAGTAGCTGAAAAATAGTCTCTTTATTTTCATTTTGATTTATACAATGATAATTTAAACTTTAAATTATTTTGAAAAGAAAATATTGGAAAACTTATTGTTAAAATTAAATTAAAAATATTTTAGGATTAAGGGCTGAGTTTTGAAGTTACGGAGTAAGTTTGCTATATTTGGAGCTCACTGTTGAATTCATAAATAATTTTATAAGTTTAATAATCAAATTATCAAGAAATAAAAGGAAGTACCTGCTTGTCCAAGCAAAGTTTTAGTTCAAGTCTAGTTAATTGCTCAAAATTAAAACATTTGAAGGAAATAGTTTCAAAACAAATTTAATTTTCTTTCCCATACGAATAGTAAGGAATAGAAATAGTTCTTTTTGAAACATTAAGAAAGAGATAATATCAGCCAAGTTTTGCAAAGTTTAAGTTTCAATATATTGTACCTTATGACGTATACTAATTAATTTATACGGTTATTTGACTACAAACTGCATTTCCTATGCAAATTGGAATACGGTAGTTATATCCTGGTTTCAAAATCGATTTATTATCGTACTATTTATGAGTTGGCATAATAGTAACCGTATAAGGTTTTTCCTATATTAAAAAGTAGTTTGATCAATTGCTTTTATTATGACATTTCTTTGGAAACGCAAGAAATTTCTGGAGGTTTTAGTATTCGTTCACGTTTGCTAGAATATTATACGTAAATACTACCTATACAGTATAGTATGATAAACGATATATATTTTAATTATATTGTAGACAAGTTAGGATTAGCGACGATTTCCTGTCATAATAATTCAGAAACGGTGCAAATATGACATGAAACAATAAATACATAAAATTAAAAAATAGTAAGAATTAAAAGTGATAAATTACTTTAATTATACTTACCGTGTGTTAACCACTAAAGGTGAAAATTAGTCAACTATAATTTTTGTTATCAGTGCTATTACTACTACTAGCATCACAGATACCAGCTGATTTCCTTGTAACTCTGCAACCATAAGAACTAGAGCTCCCGTTTTATTTTTAGCGTAACTCTGGTGTCATTTTTACCCCTATATAAATTAGTTTAACTTTATCAGTTGATTAATTACTTGTCTAAACTTTTTAATTATAGGTTTGTAATAGTATATTATCCAACGAGCGGGTAATGAAGTTCATTACTCACAAGAATGAATTTGCGACACGAGCCGTATGGCGAGTGTCGTAATCATTAGAGTGAGTAATGAGCATTACCCGCGAGTAGGATACTATACTTTATCCACGACTGCAAGTATTATGAACCAAATATACATTGAATACGCGAGTATTTTTTGAAAAAAAAAATTTTATTTAAAAAAAAATAATTTTTGAAAAAAAATTAATTTTTTATGGAAATGTATTCAAAATGTAATGTAGAATTCAAAAATGTAAAAATATATATGGTGTTGCATTTAAAAATCTAAAGTTTACCTCATTTCCGGCAAAATCGGAAGTGGAAGAATTTTCAAAAGTAGTTAAACAAATTGCAATTTATATGACTATAACTCACAGCAAATTTCATTTTGATACTTTGATAAATAACGGAGCTATAAAAGTTTTCCAATCCCCTGTGTCGCCCGGTAAATCATTGAGTAATGTAATAGTCATTGAGTAATATGTATATTATTCAATGATTTGCAACTAGTGAGTAATGACACACATTACTGGTCAAAAATCATAGAGTAATGAACGTATTATTGGACGGTCGTGGATAAAATTATTAAGGGTCAGTATTATAAACGGAGGTTGAAACTCAACCTAACGTTAGCTGTCATTTTAGTTTGACATAATTAGACAAAATAATGAAATTGACGTTTATTTATAATTTCAACCGAAGGTTGAGTCAATCGTCGGATAACCAGGCTTTATAATACTGACCCTAAATGTTTGAATTCAATTTGAAACCACGTGGAGGGTTATAATTAGTGATTTGATTGGTGTTTTTTTTACCTCCGTGATTCATTGGCACGCTTGAACATTTTCCAGTCTTTACTTAATTTTTATTAATTGGTTTAGAGTTGAAATTTTAATTTTAAATTACAAATTTTATACCATCGCATCGTGCTCGTTATTTTAGTGCGATTCCATTAAGCTAACTTTTATCCTCGAGCTCTCGCTAATTAAAAAGGTATTAATTTAATTTATAACAATTAATTGATTGTGTTTAATTCCATTTGCTGCGTTTTTGTTGGTTATTGAGTGAATCCGAGTTGGTCACCGGATTTCTAATATAAGCTTCCCGCCATTTTGATAAAGAACTCCTCGTTTCGCCATCGTGGTGAGCGGGAGCGCGTTCCGTGCCAATTTTCTCCCTGCGTAATTTTGTTCCGTGTTTAGTTAATTATTTTAATTAATTCATTTTAATTTCAATCCTTTTTCATTTTTATTTTACCCCGTGTTAAATTAGTTAATTTAATTTAATTAAGTAATTCTTTTCTTTGGCTTCAAGAAACCCGTGTGTTTTGTTTCTTCCAGGTCTCATGGTCAGTCCTTAAAGGTCTAAATAGGCCTTGAGAGCTGGTCTGGGGATACTCTTGTTCCCCCATGTCTTCCAGTTCAGGTGGTATCTTTTTAAGAGATAGAGGTCTTGAGGACAGATATGGTGGTCTGGGGATACCCTCGTCCCTTTCCGTGTCTTCCAGGTCAGGCGTTCTCTCCTTACAGGTTGGATAGGTCTTGAGGACAGGTCTGGTGGTTTGGAGGAACAGTGGATGAGTCATAACATAACCTGAGAGATTAGTATCTGGTTGGTGAATCTATTTATATATATTTTTTGTTGTTAAGAAAGGTTTTATATGTTTTTTTGTACTTCTACTTTTGGGTACGTAGAAGTATTTATTTTTAATAAATATTTTGTCTTACTTTTCATCCATAGTGTCTTATATTTCTTTCTACGCCTCCCCCCCCCCTTCTCCGTTTCCAACTGAGCGACGACGCTTAAGGGAGATTTATTGCAACACCCGGTTTCTGATGTTATAATCGTTTTGAATTTTTTTGGGATATTTGAGGTAACCGAAACAGAATAAGTAAAATCATAATGGTACTGACAAATATTGTCAATAAATAACAATAATAATAAAGTTTTATAAAAAAACGTTTGATTTGAAAATTATGGCTATTAAGTAAATAATATTCATAAATTCTGAAATTTAATAATTAATATTTTACAGTTGAAATTGCAATTTTAGTTTAAATCTTTAGTATCATTCGATGCAGAATAATTTCACCTTTCTATTGATACCATTACTCATTCTCTATAAGTCGAATTGGCGAGCAGGAAACACAAAAACGTTCAAAACAATGTTAAATCTCTCTGTTTGCCTTTGGTGGTGCACACCCCCACATGTAAATTTATTGGGCGACCACATTCAGTTCCATTTTACATTTTTCTTATCTACAAAAAATTTTAAAAAATAAAAATGAATTTGTGAAATCACTTTAGGAATAAAAAAAATTATAATGGTTTCTATCACATACCAAAATTGTTATTTTTTTATATAAAAAATGTCCAAAAGGACATCACTTGCTTCCACTCCAACAGAGGTATAGTAATATTTAATTAGGCTCAAAATGAGTGTTTATTTTTAACACAAAATGAGCTCTCAAAATGTTTTCCATTTTAATGTTTATAACTCAGTCAAACCTAAAAAGCTTTTAAACAATTATAAACAAAAGAAGCTGACAAAGCGAACTTGAAATCGTTTGTTATTTCGAAGCAAATTTTTAGCTAGCTAATTTGTACAAAGGAATTGTTTAACCAAAATAATATATTACAATTTTTTTCAACAAATCCATTATAATGCCACTACAAAATTCAATTAATATCATTTTGATTTTAATAATAATTAATTTAAACTATTTCAAATTATAGTTCAATTTGTGTTATGCATTGAAAACGATTTGTTTAACAAAGATTTGGTTATAAGAAAATATTTCTTTTAAAAGCGTTTTTAAAGTAAACTTCAGGAAAGTCAATTAAAGGAGTTTAAAATGTTCAAGAGGTGCCTTTGGTTCAAGAGGTATAAGAAATTTTGAAAGACAATATTGAGGGTTTCTGTAGGTGTTAACTTGTACTTTATTTTATTACATTAATACAAGATAAAGGTCTCAATATTGAATTAGATTGATCTGGATGTGTGTGGCTTGTAAGATTAATGTTGACTTAGTAATTTTTAGCACGTTTAAGGGTAAGTTTAGAGGTCGTAATAGACGTATACTCGTATAGTGATTTTCAGAAGCCTCAGAGGTATTTGTGATATATTACAAAAACAATATCATCAAATGCGTTTTTAACGGTTTTTTTGTAACCTTGTGAAATATACGCTCTTCATATTTATAAAATATGAAATTTTCTTCAATTTTAAACGTAAATATTTAATATTTATCAAAATTAAAAAATAGTTTAAATTTTCCTTACCTTATGATGTGTCGTGTTGATAAAAAAAATCTGTATGCCGATCGTGTACGCTTTTTTCATAACTGAAGTTTCTAAAACCTTCTGCGAGGTCTAAGTTCTCTCCTAACTCGTTGGTATTCTTCATAAGTATTTTACCAAAAAATAAAATTCTTTCTATGTTTTTATTTCAAAATCACTGCACAAAAGGCAATTGTTGTGTAAATTTGTTGGGAATAAAATTGAAATAGTACAAACGTGAAAAACAAATATACTATAACTTACATAAAGATTTAATACAGTGTGTTGTACGAACATGAAATATCACCGTAATGTTTTGAAATAAAGGTTATACTCGTATATGTTTAGATCAAAATTTAGGCACTGAAAAACATAAACACAAAATCAACAAAAAAATTTATATGAACTAGGGATCTGAAAGATTTCGTTATAAAGATACACACTTTTGATGTGGAAAATCACATCCGTTGTTTTTTATAATTAATTTAAAGAGGATAACAGCTTTAAATTTTTCAATAGATCTTTTCGAGACGTCTTGTTTGTAGCTTCAAAAACGTAAACACGAACGCAAGCAATACAAGCATGGGTTATCAAACAGGAGGAAAATCAAAGCTTAACCAAACATGTTGTCTGACCCCCAAATAAACATTTTTAAGTAAACAAATAATTTTTTATAAGCTAATGACACTCATAAAGGTCATCATCACTATCCAACTGTATTGGTATTAATCTGTATAACACCTTAATACCGTCCAATTTGAAATAAGATTCGTAATTACATAACACATTAAAAAAGAATAATGGGCAAAAAGTATACAAAACGACTAACTTTAACTTTAAAGCAACGTAATTATCAAGAGCAGTACCTAAAATAAGTACTGAGTGTAAGAACGGAACGCTAGGATGTAACGGATCACATAACAACACAAAAAAATTAAGAATAAAGCAAATAAGTTAGAAAAACGAAAATAGTATAACGAAATGCTTAGGTGACGAAGAAAAAGTAGTAGAAAAATACAGTTTATTAAAACATGAAGGAATAAATGGAAAAAAAAATGATAAGATAAACAATAAAAAAATCTATAAACAACCGACGTCCCAACCAATCAGAAAAGGCGAAAACTTGGACAAAACAAAGAAAATCTTGAGCCCAGTTCAACATACTGAAGCTTATAGAGACGGTAGAATGCTAAAAATATAGAGAAGGTCATGGTGACATTGTTATGAATTCAAATGAATAGAAAAACACTGATTGACCCACTAAAAGATAAATTGAAGATATTTTTAAGAAACCTATAATAAAAGACACATGTCATGCTTCCACTTAATGCGCAGTAAGGTCCTAAAAAGACCGAAATAGACAAAAGAAGCAGAGAGAGAGAGTGGGGGGAGTACGATGAAGAGATGTATAAAGAGAAAAGGACAGAAAGGGGTAGTGAGAGAGTAGGGGCTTGGGAAGTGGGTGTATGTCATATTTGTCATACTATATTATGTCATCACATCTGTTATTTTATCTGTCAGAGATAGAAAATTATGCTCCAATCAATCCGTTGAAAACGGAGTTAGTTCTGTTCACCAGAAAACGTAAGTTGAGAAACATGATTTTGCCCAACTTAAAAGGGACATCTCTCAAACTAGTGAGCAGTGTCAAGTACCTGGGCATTACGCTTGATCAGAAACTCAATTGGAGATGTCATCTAGACAATAAAATTGAGAAAGCCTGTGCTGCTTTTTGGCAGTATCGCAGAGCGGTGGGCAGGATCTGGGGTATTAACCCCAGGAGTGGGAATCACCCTCTGGCTCTACACAGCCATTATCAGACCGATGCTAACATACGGTGCCATTGTTTGGTGACCCAGGATCAATCAAAAAACCACCATAACTAAACTCTCACGTGTGCAAAGACTAGCTTGCTTAACGGCTACTGGAGTAATGAAAACCGCACCCACCGCTGCATTAGAGACCCTTTTGTGCCTCCCTCCACTAGATATCTTTGTAAAGGAACTGGCCCTAAAGACAGCTCTAAGGTTGCGCGGACTGGGCTTGTGGGATAATTCAACAAATGTAGGACATCTAAGTGTTGTCGAGGACAGCACGATAGAGCTGCCTCTACTCACGTTGGGTACGGATCACATTCCACCTACATATATTTTCAACAGATCATTCAAGATTTTGTCAACAGATTCAGAAACTGTCACACCCGTCACACCTAACATCTCTATCTATACCGACGGATCTAAAACAGATAGCGGCTCTGGAGCGGGTATATACTCACCTGAGCTGAATCTAAGCAAAAGCACATCGCTAGGCAAGCACACCTCAGTTTTTTAAACAAAACTAATAGGGGTGCTAGAAGGCTCTCGGTATATTATAGAGAGCGGAATCATAAACCACAACTTTCAGATATCGACAGACAGCAGAGCGGTGCTCGCGGCACTAAACAGCCATAAAGTAATCTCTGGTTTGGTGCTAGAATGCATCAAAGTTCTGAATCAAATATCTACATATAACGACCTAAAACTCAGCTGGGTCAAAGGTTATCAAGGAAACGAGGGTAATGAAAGAGCTGACCAGCTGGCGAGAGAGGGCTCGGCGATTTCGCCTATTGGCCCTGAGTCCTCTGTTACTCCCTCAGTCAGCACCCTCGACAGTCTACTGAAATGGAACACGCTAATAGCCCATAGGAAACGTTGGGATAACTGTACCAGCTGCAGGTTTGCCAAAGCAGCTATAAAAGCGCCTTCTAAAAAGTACGCTAATTATTACCTACGGTTGTCTCGTGAGAACTTACGTGCCATCGCTGGCACTCTCACTGGACATTGTCGACTGAACGAGCATCTATACAGAATGGGTGTTGCTGACAGCCCCAGATGTAGAGGATGCAATGAAGCGGATGAAACAATGGAACACGTGCTTTGTCACTGCCCTTCGTTAACGCTAATTCGAGGATCCATGTTAGGGGAATACTGACCTAACGTGGCCAGTATAAGCGACACTTCACCATCCAGTATCCTTGGATTCATCCAAAGGTTGGGATGGATCAAGTACTGAAGGGTCAGAATGGGTCGCTAAAGGGAGGCAGCGCAATGGGCCCGATTAAGCGGCCTAAGTGCGCGTAAACCTCGGTTTACCCTCCACCGTAACAATCCTAATTCTAATTTATCTGTCATCACATACCTATGTCAAGAGTGATATGTCTTCTCATCTGTCATCCCACATGTTAACTCATTTGTCATAAAATCTTCATGTTTCATGTCATATATGTCATCATCTTTTCAAAAGGAACATAGAAAATTAACAAATGAAACACAATTAAGACGGGTTGTACGAAATAAAGTGAGTAACTAAATTTATGCTTGATCTACAACAGCTCAGAGTCAACATACCGTGAACTTAGTTGGTACAACCCGCTCTTAGACAATTAAAAAAAAAGTAACTTATCAGAGAAAAAAAATCCAAATACAGAAAAGTATGTTTCTTGTTTACGTGTCTTGCTAATACCGTTGTTGAATGAGAAACAAATCTTGTCCTGGTCGCCTTTCGCGTGCAATAATTATTTCTCTTAGAATAGAAATATTCTTTTAGAATGTAGGTATGATTTAAGAAACTAATAGTTGATTGTGGATTAGGGAGTGGGGATTGGTAGATGAAACCTAAAAAGAGCCCTTATGGTTTGAGTTAATTTCACTCGTAGTCTAGCGACCTTAGGCAACTTTGAGAGATGTAATGCCAAGTTCAAATTAATATTCTTGGTTTCAATGTATAATTCAAGAGACAGGGTCATGTGGGGAGGGGAGAGGTTAGTGGGTGGGTTAGTAGTGGGTTAGTAGGTTAGAGTAGTTCTCAGGGAAGATGAGTAGTACACCATGTGATTACTGTTAAAGTGGCACAGTAGTTTTGTACTGCCATTGCTTAGAAACTAACATAAACAGGGCCATAAATAGTATGACAGTATGATAGTACCTACTTGGTCAGTGGTAATAACTATTTTTATGGGGGGGGGGGGTTCTTCTGAAGATTTTATACCAATACCAAATCGCTTCGCAATTTGGAATGATCAGGAGTTGTTTTAAAAATCTCTTAGCTGATCGAAAGCTCTATAGTTTTCTTAGACAATAGCTCAAGACAATAGTTTTCTTAGGAAGGAAAGTCCAATAATGCGACGATCGTGAGACGTGAATAATATATTTAATCTATTTTAGCATTTTTACCAACTTTTTCTATTGTCTAAATATATACCTAGTCCTCCAAGTTACTCGACTTTATCTTAGAAACAAATGGAATTTACTTATTGAAAGATTTTGTTTGCCTAGCGTTCAATTATCCAGCTTTTTCTAATTGAACCTATTGGGCATCTCTTTCTGTTTCTTAGAACCCCGTAGATGTCAGGCGAACCTCAATTAAATCAGCTTTATTTCCTCCACAAGATCATGTAAAATATTCTGGCCTATCAATGCTGTAAAACGTCGCTTATGTAACTAAAAAAAATCATTTGAATGCAATAAACTAACATGTAATTTAATGCCTACCATTTTCAGCCCTAGTTAACGTTAATAAAATTTTTGGATAATTCTAAAATTCAGCAGTAACTTTATTTTAATAATTAAAATTAAATTTGGAACTTTTAATATAGGTATTCATATTATAAATGCAAATAAAATAATCATAAATGGAATGAATATTTTTTGTAAAAGAAACTGTAACATTAAGCAAATAATAGCAAATATAAATAAATAAATAAGGTTTCGCTAACAAAATTACGTAAAGTGCTCTGGAAATGTACTGGGTTATTTTCGAGCTCAATCATTTTTTGTGAAAATTGTAATATTTTGAGGTTCACATTTATTTGTAGTTGAATTTTTAAATTTTTGTTTGTTTTGAGTGTTTTTGAAATTAAATTAAATTTGATTAAAAAACACGTAACATTGGGACGCACAGGGTTATAATTATGCCAATTTTTATATTTTTTATACATTATTAATTTTATTTATCGTGTTGGCTGTAGATATTTACGAGCTTCTTCTTAAATAATCATTTTTCACTGTTTATACAACATCTAAAAAATATTTGATTTCTAAAGAGGTTTTAACAGAAAGAATATTTTAGCACTTTTGGCTAGGTTTTCATACGTAAAACTCTCTATCCCTCCCCTCTAAGCGCTTTCCCGTTACAGATTGGTTACTTGCAGCAGTCCAAAAAATTAATAGGTTAATTAAATTAATACCATAATTTCATTTCTCCTGTAACCCGTTTCGATAAAATTTTATGTTTTTAAAATTTTTTTCTTTTTACTTTTCATTTGAAAAATCAACTGCGACACAATTTTCTGTAAAATCGGAAGTTTCACAAACATTTTACTATAACCAAAGACCATTTTTATATTTATGTAGATGGTCTTTGCTATAACCAAAGACCATAGATATAAGACTAGCGAAACCCATTAAAAAAAGCGTTTTAAACCTTTTATAGTCAAAATCGCTTAAAATCCCTCGAAGGACAAATTTTTTCATATACCTGCCTTTGTTGCTCCCAACTCAACAAGCTATCTTATTCACTGAAATATTCTTATTGCCACTAGCGACATCTACTTTAGTGAGGATTTTTTGTCATTCGATCCATAAGCTTCAGGAGGCCTGCTATAACGTATAAATTCTCAATTACACGTTGTACATACAAACTCCTAACTTTTCAGATCGATATCTCGAAATATAAAAAAGTTATAGAGTTGAACCTAATTCTAGTTACACCCAGTATATCGGGTTACAGCGGTGGTCACAAAATAGTGGCACTCATATAATTAAATTATTTATTTTTAACCCTTGCAAGCCAGATTTTTTTTGCAATTATATTAATTAGCGCCTTTATCATTTTATTTATTTTATTTTTAGTTTAAAGTTCTAACCTAACAATTGCATGGAATTTTCGAATTGAATTGAATGGTCTTGCGTGTGTGTCTCTAAGGAAATTAAACGTAGTATTCGAAATTGTGCGTCATTTTTCGTCACACGTCTCATATTTTTGATACTTTTATCGTAGTTACACTTTACATCTACATTTTACAAATTGTCTTTTCTATATTTCTGTCTTATATGGTTATAGTAATGGAGAAAAACGATTTAATTATTTTCCAAGCGACCACAAGCGACTACACCCAGTTATCCACGTTTTCCATTATGTACTTCACAACTAAAGTACTTCTAATAACAATCAACATAATGATAGGATATTCCTTTATAATACGAAGCCGGACAATAATAGATGAAGTAGGAAATTTATTGAGGAGTTTGTAAAAAAATTCATATACATCTGAGAGTTTTATAAAGAATTATAGCTTTACTTTTGTTGGTAAGATTTCTACTAAATTCAAAATCAATTATGAGAAAAATTATCCCACCAAATTAGTTTGCCAAGTTTAACGTGAACTGATCAAAAGCTAAAAGTCGAAAAAAATATTAAAAATTGTATATTCAAGTATAGAGTGTCAGAAGGTTGCATTTTGTCGCACGAAGGCCAAGTTTGCAAACCGAGTAAAAGGAGCCTTGGCGCTTTAAAGTAATAGTAGCCCTTTAACTTACGCCCCGAGGTTACCTCGCGAGGATTTGGTTCGCTAATGGCATACCTATTCAAAAAATGTTGGTTCATTTGATTAAAAAATTTCTTGTGACAATCTTTTAAATAAAAATTATAAAGCTTTTATGGGATTTTAATTTAAGACAGAGTAATCAAGTTGTCTTGTATAAAAATGATTTAACTTTGATTGATCTAGTGACCTTTGCCTTTAACCTTTTCGCTCTTTAAAAGTAGGGTTTTTGTGGAATATCAATAAAAGATAAAAATACAAAAAAGGATAATAGCTAATTTATTGTATTTTTTTCTTTCTTTTACTTGATGGATTCAATCAATTCTCTTATTCCACCACATTAGTTAAAAATTTGTATTTGTTAATCTCAAGTTATAGCATTTTGTTTGAAACTGTAGAAATAAAATCCATTCTAATTTGTGTAAACACTTGAAACTGCTTTCAAATGGAAAATGAGATTTTCACATGTTAGTTCCATGTAAATACCTTAATACATCTAAAATAACCAAAGCAACCCACTATCTTCATTTTAAATTAGAGTGAATCTTAATTTAATAGTACCAGCTTATTTGTTGTCAAAAACACGTACTATTAACCTTGGGCATTGTCTCGTTTGGTCAACGTGAGTCCATTAGTAGAAGTTGTACACATAAATGGTAAACCAATACTTAGTTTAATAAGCTCTATCATATACAATACAATTACGTTGTATAGGTACTCGAATGTATAATTTAGAGAAATTCATATTCAAAAAGTATAAAATAAATAATACTGTAAACTTGTCAAAAGTAATCATTAGGTACGTAAATTTAGTGCTTTGTAATTGCAAATATTTTAAATTTCCTACAAAAGCCATTTGAAATAAGTCACTTTAATAGAAAGACATAAAATTTATTATTGTATCGTTTGTACCTATTTTGTATTCATTTCTATCAACAAAGAGCAATTTTATACTATACAAGGATTTTCTCGGAAAATCTAATATAAATGCTTGTTATTAGTTAATGCTCAACTCCCAAGATACGACATTGGGTTCATACTGTCTGAGCGTTTTACATCAATTTTGAACCCAATTTTACCAACAAGAAAAAATTTATTACCTTATTAGCGACATGGCAACGCACATAATTGTACAGTGTACAAATTATAAAGATGTACAGTCAGCCTCACATTTAATGGCCACCCTGGATTTACGTTTAGCACTAATTGTGGATGTAACCATCATAATACCCCATACTTAAATTGAGGGGTAAATTTATTTTGCCAACAAGTAGTAAATCAACCACCTCCTCTTCTGTTCTTTTGTCGTTGTTGGCTAATAACCACCCTGGTGTATAGTCAGGGTGGCCAATAATTGTGAGGCTGACTGTACAGGGTTGTTTCAAAGGGAGGACTAGATGCGCCACAGTTCAAGACGCTAAAATCAAGGATAGGTAGTGATTTTAACTTTTTTCTTTATACTTGCGATGCAAGTAATGACCAATTAAGGCCTCAAAATTAATATAAAATAAGAATATGCATAAGCGACATCTTCAGAATAATTTGACGTCACTGGAAACCTCTGCTCTAACAACGGGTATTTTCTTTAGACAAAATTCGCTGTAACAAAAAATGACAAAATTCACAAATTAGCTGTAAAGCTGTTAATAAAAGAAAACACCCAGGGGCTACGCAGAAGTGACACCGTTAATGACAAAATCCTTTACGTTATGGTCAAGATAGAGCTCGAAGTGTGGGATAAAGTTGTAGAAAACTGCAACATAGAATGGAGAGGCGAGTGGAGCAGAATGCGTCAGAAGCTGGCCAAAAAGAAAATGAAATTTTTTACTACTATATTTTAATGAAACCAAATATTATTAAACAATGATTACATTTTAAAATTTTATATATTTTTAATTAAAAATAGTAAAAAGGGCCGCACTTCTAAATAGAAAAACGGTTTTGTTCAAATTCGATGAAATTTTGGTAAGTTGTAGATCTTGACCTTCTGAATAAAAGTCTTTATGGATGTGAACCTCTAGGACTTCATCCTTCTAAGATAGAAGTCATCAAAGTCGTTTTATAGCTCAAAACTTTATCATTAGTAATCCCTATTATTTGTACAACCGCAAAAATCCGCAAGTCTTTTCTTTTGTAATGTCAAGGTAGATACATTAGCTTTGTCTCTATCCTAAAATTTTAACCCCGGCAAGCGGGAGCAATTACTTTAACCCTAACTGAATTCTCTCTTTTACTAATTTTTATATATGTTGATTAGAACAAGAATCGACCTTAACTATCTATTAATAAAAACGTAATTTAAAAAAAATAAAAAAAATAAAAAATAAAAATGTAAAATATAGTACATGCCCGGAGGTGTCGATTCCATTGCAGCTGGTGACTTCCAAAATAAAAATGGTTAACTTAAATATAATTAAACAAAAATCGCTCTCAAATACCATCACGTTGAATAAGTGGAGTGCGTTTTGCAACAATAATCTAACCTATAATTACGTCGTTTTCCACAAATTAATAAAACAGTTGAAAATGCTTTAGTAAATTTGCGTTTTGAAAACGTCGTCTTTTTGTAAATAGTATCACCATCACCTAATGTTAGTTAAATTAATTTTGCTTGTTGTAGAAGACATCATAAAATGACATTTTAAAACGAAAATGTCAAGAAAACAAAGTGTGGGTTAGATCATTTGTTGCAAAACGACGTCCAATTACGAATAGCTCTCTCAACACTTAGTTTTAGGACTATAGGTTTGACTCAATAAACATGAGCAGTTGGTGGTAATTCCGCAAGTAGTTACCCTATTGTAATACATGATTAAAATACTCTTTTTTTCTACTTTTTGACCTACTTTTAATGCATTTTGCCCTATACTGTGGGCCGTTTGAAAGGTATTATGTTACATGTACAATTCCAATATTCTAATATTCACAAAAAGTCACGTTTATTTTTTCATATAAAAAATAAATTCGTACACGAAATAGAATAACCATGGGTTTTTAATTACCTACTATTAGGTTTTTGAAAAGCCACAAGAAGAGTAGAAAATCGGTAGAATATTTTCCGTGGAGGGTTAGTTAATAAAAGAAATTCGCAATAGCAATTATTACAATAAGCTAATACCCATGAGCTTCATACCATAAAAATTGAAGGGGCAAGTGCATGAAAGTTAAGTAACATTTTTGAAAATTTGAGATTTTCCTTCATTTTCTATCATATCCACAGAAAATCTAAAAAATTTCAAAAATGGTACTAGCTTAACACCTTCATCCACTTGCTCCTTCAATTATGTTGAATTATTTTTTGTAATTAGGGTTTTTTATTAAAAATTTCGAATTGCTACTGGATGGAGTTTCTTCGGATAAGAGTGAACGATGATGTAGTAGGTACATGAATTTTTGTAGAAGAAACTTTCTGTTTATCTGTTAAAAATTGTCTCTTTTCAAGGCAAGTTTCTTTTAATTACGCAATTTTTTCAACTTAAAACATCTTAACTTCTAAAATTTG
Source organism: Malthinus seriepunctatus (assembly GCA_963924605.1). Lineage (NCBI taxonomy): Eukaryota > Metazoa > Arthropoda > Insecta > Coleoptera > Cantharidae > Malthinus > Malthinus seriepunctatus. The sequence continues at coordinate 44,636,535 of OZ004600.1, forward strand.
AAAATCTGAAGTTTTGATATTAGCTTAATTAAAAAGTGTGCCCGTAAGTAGTTGTGTAAAATAAAACTTTCTTATGTACCTTACCTAATTATAATTAATAAACATTAGCATTAAAACTTTTTTGTAAAGTAGGTAACTTAATAAATAAAATTGCTATAAAAACTTTAAAATAGTTGTAGAGCTGCTCGGTTATTTAATATAAGGTAATAACTTGAAAACCACTACGGATATTAGTATGCGTTATGCTAAGCTCTCAAGCCCTCACGTACCTAATGAAATTGTCACTGATGTTTAACGATTGTTCTTCTTCATCCAAGTTTAGAAATGTTTGCGCTTTCGTAGGCCCTAACTTCATATTTCTACGATTTTATTGTGCAGGATTTAAAACCAAAATTATGTTGTTTAAAATTTTTATGTCCGCGTTCTTAACAAGCTATGTCGGCGGCTCTTTATTTTAGAAAATTACTTTCGACGTAATAGAGGTGAAAACATGAATACAACCTTATATATTTACCATTGTCCTTTGTTTTTGTTATACAGAACCCCAGAGACAGGTAAGCGAAACAACAACACTCTAAAAAGAATGATTTATAATGTGCTATACAGCAGTATTTTACCAACTTTAGTAAAATTCTTTAAACAAAGGGTTTCGAAAAAATGGATTACTTAATCATGGACGTCGAACAAATCTTGGAGTAATATAAAAAGTGTTCGGCTATATAGACCTATTCAACAATAGAGGTAATATACACAACTTTTACATTTATACAGTCTACTTGAATTTATGTGTCACATCAGATATCTCGGCTCTTGTAGGAATTTCAAATGAATGTTGTTATACCTCGAAATTTAAAAAAAGCAGTTCATTGCAGCTTCCAGATTCTTGATGCAACGTTCATCATTGCATTGCATTGCAAGCAATGTTGCTGAACTATGGTCTAGGTCTTAGGGTTGCCAATACTGTCATTTTGACGCGAAAACTGGAGGTTTGGCGTTCATTCTTCAGACTTCGAGTTTTTAAATAAATTATTCGGGTTAAATAAAGGAAGATTCATAGGCTGCTTTGCAGCTTATCACCTTTCCCCACACTAAAATTATTTTTCATTTGGTTAACATTGGTTGTCAATCCTAATATGGTTTAACAAAAATTGAAAATTGGCTGTAAAAAGAGATGTGGATATGTGGACTTTATAGTATCGAATCCTTCATTATCAAGAACTCCTTCCATGAAAGTGATAAGCGATATTACATATTTAACTTTTATTGAAGCAAATCTAAAGCGAGTATAGTGCGGGGTGGGAAATCTGCTGCTTTTTGGCTGAAACTTTTAAAATCATTTGTGTTCACGGTAATAAATCAGGTATGCCGACGAACGTTCTAAGTTGAAGCAAAACTTGAACCTATTGATGACTAATTAAACGCGAATACGCGCATTTGATTATATTGTCTGTCTTATATTGGCGCGACAATTACCCTTGATATGCTTTCTCTGTCTCACAAAGTAGTTCACAAGTGGCTTCAGTTTGCTATGAGTTGTAAGATAGTCCGTCGGCATACCTGTTATATTTATTACCTTGCCCTGGTTTAGTTCTTTTGACAGAATACTGTTAGTTGTCTTGCTGGCGCTCGTGCTCTAAGTGTTAGTCTAATGCAAAAAAACACGCTTATGCAGCTAATTTGTTTTTCAAAATTAAAATTTTTGGTAGTTTTCCTAATTGCTTGGAAAGATCGTTTGAGAGTTTTCTTTGGTTTATTTAAAATTTACTCAACTTTTTTAAATTTAAAACCTATGCCCTTCTGTCACTATTTATTATACGTGCTTATAATAATAACCAAAAGTTAAACTTTTCATGAATCTCAACAATTTGTAGGTATTAACAAATAAAAGTCATAAAATTCAAGTTGAAGTTAGACATGTACTGTGTAACTCGAAAATTTACATTGTTGTGTTTTATGGATTTAAAAAAATAAAATAAAATTGCATCTAATTTTTAAACGTGTGTAAAATTTAAAGCAAAATTTTCAATAGGGCTGCATCTAAAATAATCATTGCAGGTGTTGATTAAAATTTTATTATCTACAACTCGTTTCAACTTTCTAAATGATCGCGTTTAGTTGTGAATTTGTAGTGTAAAGACTAGAAGTACGAATTTTTAATTTATTTTAATGAAGTGAACTAATTAAGACTTTTATTTTGAAAATCTTGTGTAAAGCTACGGCTGTTCTTACTACATTTTCTTAAATAGTTAAATACTACGGTAAGTTTTTGGATAATTACGTAAAAATAATTCAATTGTTTTTGCAATTTAATTGCAACAGCCATGTTTTTTTTTAATTATAAATTTTAGAGAGCCCCCTTTAGGTCTCTTTTACGTTTTATTTTAATTTTATTTGACTATAATTTATTTAATATCTTTAAGAATTTTACTGTATTAATTATTATATTGTCGTCCGAAAGTGCGTCATTCCCTTGTTGCCATTGTGTTTATTTGTGATAAATTGATAAAAAATTCGAAAATCTAAATTTTTACAGAAATTATACCAATCAATTGAAAAGGTAAAAAACGTCACTATAATAAATAGTCCAAACATTTTTGTAAAATTGGATCTAGTCTAAACAGGCACTCAATCCATTTACGCCAACTATTAATCAATTCTTTAGTAGGAAATAACTTTTTTATGCTGTAGTTTAACGTTTTAACTAGAGCAGATAGTCGTAGGCTGACGGTGAAGTTGTGTTAATTTAAGAAAAGTGTCAAAGTTAACTTGTAACACCGATCTTACGATCGAGTGTTTTGTGATGTCTTCGACGTTGCTCAAGTCGAAGACAAGGGGAGGTTCGTAACGATTAACAATCGTAAAATAAAATAAAACAATATTTATTGAAAAACAAAATAATATATAGGTGAATAACAAATGGCAAATAAAAAAAAACTCTTCTTCCCCTCGTTCACTGCTGTTCCTTGGCACAGCAACGGTCTTGCTTCAGGAAGGCTTCAGGGAACTGGATCTGTAAGCTGATGACGTGTGGTTGACCTGAAGGTCTTACCAACGGGAGAGAAATAAAGGCCTGACCGTTGAGGGACTTGTGGTTGGCCTAAGAGGTTTGAAAAACGGGAGAAAAACGATTGGCCGAAAGGGAAGCGTAGTTGGCCTAAGAGGCCTGACCAACAGGAGGTACGATTAGCCAAAGGCCTGACCGTGGAGATGACTTGTGGTTGGTCTGAAAGCCTGACCAACTGAACAGATGTACTGGGGTAGACGCGATCAGCTTAAACCCTACAGCTGCAGCTTGTAATAGCCGCTGGTGCAGGGACGCCAGACCATCAACTACCCACAGCACAAGGAGATCACACTGAACACAATAGCACTCTGTACAGTGGACGAACACGGACAGTCACGGACTCTCACACGGACTCCCTTGAAAATGATGCACGTCGAATATTTATTAATGCTCCACCACCAAGTTCTTCACATGAAGAACTTCATAAAAGTTCCGATGAATCTTCAAAAAAAGAGTACTTATAATGCTTATTACTGACTCAGCAATCGTCCATTTCATCACCAGAAAACTTGATCTCTACGAAGGACCCTTCGACTGGTTGTACAGTGTACAAATAATCCAAATTAAGGATGCTTAAATTAACCGGCTCATAATGGTGATTTCAAAAATGGTAAGAGGTAAGTTGTTGGTTAAATTAAATGTTTCTTTTCGTTTGGCCTAATTATGTAGGTAGGTACTGTTAAGTCAAAAATAAAAAGAAAACTAAAGAGGTTTTAGAGTTATTAACAATAAAATTTTGACTTTTGCACTTGGTAACATTTTTCCACTACCATTTCAGACCATTGTCAATCTGAGGTACTTTGGAAAATGTATTTTTCAGGTAACCCCTTTATTTTATTTGTAAACATTTTTAATTGACAAGCGAGCACAGTATTTTCATTTAGATTTTAGAATTGTAATTACTCTAGGGTCGGACTAGTAAGGTCAGCTGGTATGTTTATTGTCTAAATATAACTTTGGTAATAAACCAAACTCTTCTGTTAAGAGAAGAAATAAAAGTTAAGTAATGATAACTGAACCAAATTTCTATTTCCAGATTATGGAGATGGATGAAGAAACAATAGAAGAACTTCTAAAATATGTCAAGACTCCCCATGAACAACGAGGGCGTATTCGGAAAGAGAACATCGCACACAAGGTAAATAATTATGTTTTTATGTTAGAAAGGGTGTATACAGGCTCATCTGGGCCCAATCCTTAAATTTGCACGATTTGCCTTATATTAAACATTAGACCTTCTTGAGGTAGTATATTGGAACATCTGAACTTTCGTTGGCTTGTGCCTAAGACAGAACGGGTTTCTCCATAGGTTAAGAGCCCTTTTTCTTATTCACATGCGAGTAATTCGTACTAGGTGCATGTTAGTTTACGGTCAAGACTTGCTTAGCAAGACATTTTTACTTTTTGTTATCAACTCTTCATATCAACGTCAGACTGGCTATACCTGCAGGTGGTCTATAATGTTCATTGCCAGCTTATTGAAATGAGAAATTCAAGATTATTAATAATAAAAAAAAACAACTAAAATCATACCTCCCCTCTAACCTAACCTAACCTCACCTGAACTGACTTAACCTAATCTTGTATAAAAACAAAAATAGGAATTTTTAGTTTTATTAGGTTATGATTTTTTTGAATCCTGAAAATTACTGATTTTTATAATGTCTATAATGTCCATTTCCAGCTTTCATTGAGGAAATTCAAGTTTATTATTTAATAATAAAAAAACAACTAAAATCATACCTACCCTCTAACCTAACCTCACCTGAATTGACCTAACCTAATCTTGTATAAAAACAAAAATAGGAATTTTTAGTTTTATTAGGTTATGATTTTTTTGAATCCTGAAAATTACTGATTTTTATAATGTCTATAATGCCCATTGCCAGCTTTTATTGAGGAAATTCAAGTTTATTATTTAATAATAAAAAAACAACTAAAATCATACCTACCCTCTAACCTAACCTCACCTGAATTGACCTAACCTAATCTTGTATAAAAACAAAAATAGGAATTTTTCGTTTTATTAGGTTATGATTTTTTTGAATCCTGAAAATTACTGATTTTTATAATATCTATATTGTCCATTTCTAGCTTTCATTGAGGAAATTCAAGTTTATTATTTAATAATAAAAAAACAACTAAAATCATACCTACCCTCTAACCTAACCTCACCTGAATTGACCTAACCTAATCTTGTATAAAAACAAAAATAGGAATTTTTAGTTTTATTAGGTTATGATTTTTTTGAATCCTGAAAATTACTGATTTTTATAATGTCTATAATGTCCATTTCCAGCTTTCATTGAGGAAATTCAAGTTTATTATTTAATAATAAAAAAACAACTAAAATCATACCTCCTCTCTAACCTAACCTCACCTGAACTGACCTAACCTAATCTTGTATAAAAACAAAAATAGGAATTTTTAGTTTTATTAGGTTATGATTTTTTTGAATCCTGAAAATTACTGATTTTTATAATGTCTATAATGCCCATTGCCAGCTTTTATTGAGGAAATTCAAGTTTATTATTTAATAATAAAAAAACAACTAAAATCATACCTACCCTCTAACCTAACCTCACCTGAATTGACCTAACCTAATCTTGTATAAAAACAAAAATAGGAATTTTGCGTTTTATTAGGTTATGATTTTTTTGAATCCTGAAAATTACTGTTTTTTATAAAGTCTATAATGTCCATTTCCAGCTTTCATTGAGGAAATTCAAGTTTATTATTTAATAATAAAAAAAACAACTAAAATCATACCTACCCTCTAACCTAACCTCACCTGAATTGACCTAACCTAATCTTGTATAAAAACAAAAATAGGAATTTTTAGTTTTATTAGGTTATGATTTTTTTGAATCCTGAAAATTACTGATTTTTATAATGTCTATAATGTCCATTTCCAGCTTTTATTGAGGAAATTCAAGTTTATTATTTAATAATAAAAAAAACAACTAAAATCATACCTACCCTCTAACCTAACCTCACCTGAATTGACCTAACCTAATCTTGTATAAAAACAAAAATAGGAATTTTTAGTTTTATTAGGTTATGATTTTTTTGAATCCTGAAAATTACTGATTTTTATAATGTCTATAATGTCCATTTCCAGCTTTCATTGAGGAAATTCAAGTTTATTATTTAATAATAAAAAAACAACTAAAATCATACCTACCCTCTAACCTAACCTCACCTAAATTGACCTAACCTAATCTTGTATAAAAACAAAAATAGGAATTTTTAGTTTTATTAGGTTATGATTTTTTTGAATCCTGAAAATTACTGATTTTTATAATGTCTATAATGTCCATTTCCAGCTTTCATTGAGGAAATTCAAGTTTATTATTTAATAATAAAAAAACAACTAAAATCATACCTACCCTCTAACCTAACCTCACCTGAATTGACCTAACCTAATCTTGTATAAAAACAAAAATAGGAATTTTTAGTTTTATTAGGTTATGATTTTTTTGAATCCTGAAAATTACTGATTTTTATAATGTCTATAATGCCCATTGCCAGCTTTTATTGAGGAAATTCAAGTTTATTATTTAATAATAAAAAAAAACAACTAAAATCATACCTACCCTCTAACCTAACCTCACCTGAACTGACCTAACTTAATCTTGTATAAAAACAAAAATAGGAATTTTTAGTTTTATTTATTTATGATTTTTTTGTATCCTGAAATTACTGATTTATCTATGTAATTGGGAGGGGCGCAATATGTACGATCAAACTTTTAAAATACTTCATGACTGACCAGAACGTGTTCTTTGGTTCTTTGCCATTTTTTGACAAATAGTAATTGTACTTAGGTTTACTAACGCTCTTGTTAAAGTTCCCGTTGCTCATTTATGAGTTAATTATTTCCATTCTTCCTTAATTGTTAATTGTGTACAATCAGTTTGCTTACATTGGCCATCATACACCACTCTTTTGTAAAAAAGAACCATCTTTGGCTATGACATTAGATTAATTTTAGATTTAGACGCTTATCTTATAGTAATAAAAGAGATTTTTGAACTGGAACGTGAATTTGAGCCACTCGATACGCTATAATCATGAAAGTTATATGCTAACATATTTATATTTTTTTATTTAAATATTTTAAAAGCTTTTACTTTGTAAGCTCTTTTCGTTTAAAAAATATGGCTGAAATAATATAAAATTTTCATGAAACATTCCATTTACATCATTTAAAGTTGCAGATAAAGCACGACGGGGGATTGTTTTTTAAAAGAGCACCAAAACTAATATTTTCAAGCATCGTGGCTTTTCTTATGAAAAGCATTGTAAACAAAATCAGCTTATAAAATAACAACTTACATCAAGTAAAATGACTTTTTATATTTCGGTTCTGTAATGGAGCTATTACGATACCGAAAGTAGTTTCGTAATAGCTGAAGGCGTGTCTGAAAAGTGTAGTCAAATTTATTTTTTCGAAGTTGGTATTATGTATTTTTTTTAAATATTTTTTTTAATTTTTCGGGGATCGAACCCTCGACCTTGATAACCAGAAGTCGCACTTCTATCAATCAGGCCAAACGGACTTTCAATAAATTTAAGTTCCAATTGTCTTATTAATAGTGAAAAACGTCAACGGTTGACACGACAGGTAAATACCATGTTTATGGTAATCACCTAATGGTGGAACCAAAAACTGGACTGTGTGTACTTTTATAGATTTAAATTAAAATTTCTTTTATAGAAAAAAATTGATCTAGAAATTTAACTTGTAAAAATTTGTGAAAATAGTAAACTTTTAATTGTTCAAAAATATGACATTAGCATGCGATAAATTTCAATAAGGAATTTAAATAATTTATATTTTGTAGTAAACGTTATTTTTGTGTATTAAAATTTTAAAGAATATTTAATATTTATGTACTTAGGTGTTTATTTAATTTTTATTTCAATTCAATACATTTTAGACGAAAAAAAATATAATTTTATAGTTAGAAAATTTTGAAACGTCAGTACTGTCATTATATTATAAACAGAAGTACCAACCAACAAAAAATAACCTCAATTTTGAAATTTTAAATTTGTTACAATTTTTAATTTTAAAGGCCGAAATATAAAAAATATTGTATGATATTTGTGTTAAAAGTGATTTTATTTTGTTCGTTGAGTTACTCAACTCGTTTCACTCGTTTCGTAATCTTCTCAAACTTACAAAATAACCCGTCCCTTTTAACACGCATATCATAAACTACTATTTTATTGTATTTATAAGTGAAAAAGTTTTATGTTCGTGTTTGTGTACAGTCGAAACAGAGAAAGCATGAAAATCTAACAAGTCATCAAGTAGGAATAATTGGTTAGAAAGCTCTACTTCTGTTTTTTTATATTATTTGGGATACAATTTACACAATTTCTAATCAAATAAAATAATTACATTCTTTAATTTTATTTGAAATAAAAAATACGAAGTAATTAAAAAATAGCTCGTAAATTTAAAGCAACAAAAGCTTTTGGACGATTTTGTGTGGGTAGAATTCAAATGGAAATATCTGTTGAGCCGTATTAATTCTACATTATTGTCGCGCGAAGATCTATTGTTTAAAAAATTATATCCCTAATACAAAACGAATTCCGAGAGTGTTTTGATGGATTACTAAATGTATCGTTGAAACACGAGAAAAAACTTAACCAAATAAATCGCAAGTTAACCGAATAAAGTATATTTGTGTTTTGAAAAATTTTTTAGAATTAAACTTGGAATTTGAAAATTGTTATTAATTTCTAATAACAGGACAGTGTCAAAATTTTAAAAATTTAATAAAAGAAAAACATTTAAAAGATATTTTCTACAAAGCAAGTTGTTGACTTGTCGTTTTCTTGTTTTCATTTAGTTTCCTTCCCAAGCCACATTTTTCTGTTTCCTGAAGCCGTAATTTTTTATTTCCAAGACACGATATATAGTTGCAGAAGTAGGTGGATATTAGGCACAGTACAACAGATTAGAAAATAGATGACTTCAAAGAATACTCTGGAGAGAAAAACAAAAATATTTTTTTGTACGAGGTGATTCTTAAGTGAATGCAAAAAATTGAAAGGGATCTTACGTTAATTATTTTAGATAGAAAAGATCCTATAACATTTTTTAAAATGTAGAACACTGGCATTAAATTAGTATTTTTAGTTCTACCTTTCTAGACTTTCATGCCCGGTTGTATAAAAGAGAATTTTATTTTAATTCGAGAATTGTATTTATGATCTTTTGATATGGCTACATTAAACACTGTAATGTCAAAGTTTGACGTTTGTAAATAAATATTAAAATTTGAGTTTAAGTGATTTTAAAATTAAAAGTGTGTGTGCCCATTGCGCTGCTTTCCTATAGCAACTCTTCCGGGCCCTTCAGTCCTTGATCCATCCCAACCTTTGTATGAACTCAGGGCTTCTGGCAGGTAAAGTGTCGCTGATACTGGTCATGTTAGGCCAGATCCCCTAACATGGATCCTCGAATTAGCGTTAACGCAGGGCAGTGACAATGCATGTGTTCCACTGTTTCATCTTTTACAATTAGGGCTACACACATTCTGTATAGATGCTTGCTCAGTTGACAGTGTCCAGTGAAAGTGCCAGCTATGGCACGTATATCTATCTCACGAGATAGGTTCTCTACTTTTTAGATGGCGCTTTTATAGCTGTTTTGGCAAACTTGCAGCTGGTACAGTTAGCCCAACGTTTCCTGTGGGCTAGCGTGTTACTTTTCAGTAGAGTGTCGAGAGTGCAGGGCCAATAATTCTCGGATTAAAATTTAATTTTCGTTCATGCAACTGGGCGTTAAAATTTACAAAGGAATAGTGTCTTTAATTTCGTGTTAGAGATCGCCCTGTATGTATATTAGATATTGCCTTATGTTACATGTTGCTTGACGACAGTAAAATATTTCTTCGATATCACATCTAATACCTACTTTGAAAGGAAATGAAAGATAATCTAAAAATTTAATGTTAAAAGTTCTTGTATAAGTAATAAAAAACGCAAATAAAAATTTTTCTCATAACAAGAGTCGATTTATTGCGATATTGCTGTTCACGATGCTATCAAAATTATATTGTATCGAGACAGCTTCGAAATTTTTGTTAAATTTTTATTACTATTTTTTAAAAAATTTCCAGGTTGAATGAATGAAGATGATTTTGACTTACCTGGATTGTGTTTATTCCGCAAGTAGGCATCATGTCGAGTTACGTCCTTTTCTTATCCATTCACTTACCTTTCTATTTCTTATAATAATAATGTACAAGAAGTACAAACAAAGTGTGTTATTAAAAAATTGAGAATAGCTTGATTTTGCAAAATTTACTAGCCTACTAAAATAAAATTTTGCTATGTGAAATAAATACTTTAATCCCAGATTGTACATGTACAAGTACATTCGGGTACTGAATTGAATATCACCACTACTAAATATTTATACAAGACTTAAATATTCATAATATTTTTGTACAGGATACTTTAAATAATATAGGTTCAATTTTGAAAATTTAGTATAAGCTCTTCAATTTATGTAGGGAATTTTCTATAAGCTTTTGAATAAATTTTAAACTTTATAAGGTAAATGTTCTCATTAACTTATTTTATTTTGTTTTCCCTTTAGGTCGCCTTTATAGGTTTTGTTTCTAATTTTCTTTCAAGAACCATAATAAAGCTTATACCTAGTTTCCTCTTAATTTTTAATAAGTATTAAGAACCTATTTTCAAATTAATGAACTAATTTTACAGTATATTATTTAAACCTTCTTCATATTAATAAATATTTATGTTGTGTTTTGTATTTTGACGTAAATTACGACGTGAGTTAATAAATTTATGTTAATGTGGACGTGTGTCCCGCATATAAACGTACAAAATTTTTTTGTCGCAGTCAAAGCTTTAACATTCGCTCATTGTCGGGTTTTCACCAAGTTCAAAGAAATTCGCGCCCTTATCATATCACTGTATGAACCTATCTGGAGTCTTATGAGCTTTTGCAAGTTTCTGAGAATAAACTATGCCTGAAGTGGCTTTTTGGTCGCTTAAGGCGACTGCACATGCTGTTTGAAAAATTAGAATTAAAAAAATACAAAATTTAATTTTTTTTTTGTATTCTACTCAAGAAAAGATTAATTCACACATATCAGGCATCGCACAGTTCAGTTTCTGTTTCGGCGCCGCGCCGCCGAAGCATTATTTGTATCTCGCATTAGCAAAAAAATTTACGAGTTTATATTTGAGTCTCTCTTATGAAACCATTTAATATCAGACGCTAGACGAAACATGGAAACTGAACGACCAACGACGCGACACCGAAACTGAAACTGCATCAAATGTTATATCTGACTATATACGTAAAAACAGCCCTTAACTTGCCTTTACACAGGAACAGGATTATTATTAATCATAAAATTTTCTTTCAGGGCACTCAAGAAGGAGCTTTGTTCAAAGTTACAAACAACTCGCTGAAGTTTGAGCAAGTTGGTGAGTAGATTTATTTGATTTTTTAATGGTTTTTAATTAAAAAATTTTAAACATATTTTAAAATTTAAAAGAAAATAAAAAATTCGATTTCATATTAATTAAAAAGAAGATTCATCATGTTAAAATGTAGTACCGTCGTTATTTTTAGTTATAAATATTTTAAACTTTTCCCAACATTTTCCATAAGAAACCGTCTCAGAATTTTAAGAGAGAAGGGTTGCTCTCTCGAAAAGTTGATTAAGGTGAACTCATAACTTTAAAATTAAAAGCCAAAATTATATTAACATCTTTTAATATAGAATAATATACACAAATTTAACTCTTATATCAAGAATTACTTAGAAACAAATTTTTTAACTAACAATAACAATACTTAAATTATATTTTTTAAATTATAATACTGGTCCCTTTAAAAATTTAATTATAAACTAAATAATTGCGTAGGGGTGTTTCAAAATCTCCTGGGCTGTGAAAAAATTTAATCTTTCTCTTCTTGACTCTCAACATACACTCTTTATCGTGGCAACGTATTCTAAAGCTGCATCCACACTATGCCGCTCGACAGAGCCTCTCGGCAAAGCTAAACAAATAGAAAAAAAGTAGTTGGCTTGTGCCAACAGATCATGCAGCAGTTGATTAATTTTGGCCATGCCGATCGACGTAGTGTGTACGCAGCTTGAGAATTTAGTCGAATGCTCGACAGCCAATACAATTTTGAAACACCTATAACAAAGTATTTGAGACAAAACAAATGATCTGTTACATTTTCAACTTCAAATACCAACATTAATTATTATTTCAATTTGTTTAAATTATATTACATTTTAATCCATTAAAATGAAGTATGGTTTTCGTGTTAAATTCAAACTAATAAATCTTGTCGAGTAATCCTCAACATAAGTGTGATCATTTGTTAAATCTTCATAACAATTGTTGATATAAAAGATAAAAAAGTTTCTTAAGATTATATCAGTATTGCAATCATTCAGGCACTAACGCTTATAATTTATTTTTTTCCTCTCTTTGATTGATATGAAATTTTAGTGGTGTGTCTGATTTTCTAAATTATAAGGATATGTGCGTATCATTTTTTCAAAAGAATGAAAATTGCAATTTTTTATTCTCTAAAGTGAGTTTAGTTAGTACACAGGCCTGTGAATTGTAAATTACAAATTCAAGAGTTTTCTTTAGTAATTTCCCACGACTTTTCTACAAGCGACAATTGAATAAAAATGTTTTTGTATAAAATATCCGTGTGATGTCATTAGAATAAATTTCGTAGCCATCTCCCTAAACAGCAAATTATATTGTGGCAAATGGTTGTTGACACCCTAGAGAGTGTTTAATTAAAACTTATGGTGTATCTACACTGGCTTAGTTACGTCCGAGGTGAGGAATGTAATGCACGAGTCAAATGGCTTCAAGGGACCGCTTGCATTGTTATGTCGTAGAAGCGTTTAAGAAACGTAAAATTTTACTGACTTCAACCACTCAGCCTTTAGGAGCTTATAACCAGGCGTTTTTAGAAAATATTTTTAAAGCTCACAGTGGAACCGAAAGATGCGTATTGTATTTTTGTAGCATAGTATTGTATTAGTAACTCCATCTACTGACGTTTAGTTTTTAAGAGTGGGTAATATTTAAAAAAAAATGGAGATAGCACCGTAGCTCTTCCATGGTGTGTGGAAACAAATTGAATAAATAGGAAGATAAAGCAATACAGATTCCTGATGGCGAACGGTAGGGATAAGTTCGATTTGGCCACGCTCCTTTTATAATTTAAATCCGTTTATCTGTCTTGCACTAGCTAATAATTTACCGAAAAACTTTTATTTGAGTTGTTGTTTGTGAAAACCAATAATTACGTCATTAAAACCATTATATTCCATACTTTTGAAGGACCCTGTATAAACTTATAATACGACGATTTTTCTCGAGCAGTACCAAAAGGTTTCAAGATTTGTAACGATGTGGATTTAGCTAAGGCTTGGAGGTGTCCTAAATCATCAAGATTCTGCATGCACGCTTGGTACCATCTGCTTCGTTCTTCCATCTTCTTTAGTGGTTCATAAATTGTCACAGTAGTTACCTCGGGTCCCCCTGATTTTTTCCTTAAATTTAATTTTTTTAACTTCCCTGCATCTGCTTGAAAACCGTATGAATTGTTATCCGAAACCGGTCGCTTCATTTCATGTAAATGCGGCAAGGTCGAGCGCATTAAATTCTAATTCCCGCGATAAATTAAATATTTAGTTGGCTAATATTTATTTTTTTACCCTTGTTTTAAGCCCTTCTGGCATCCCACCTTAATTTTGATACCTCCTTGAAATTGTTTAGGTCCTTAATATATATTATTTGGATAATTATTTAATAGGTAGCTTAAACCTCGTGTTAATTTTTTTCCTCTATTAACTACAACTCGTTGATTCTGTCCTTATCGCGAATATCACCCTCCTTGATCTTATTCTGTTTAATGTCATTGAAATTCTTTTAATGTCGTTTAAATGAGTAATAACCATGGTAGATCGATGAGATTAGAATCTTTAGGAAGCTACTGTTTGCGCGCATTCAATCCTTATAAAATATTTATAAAATTTAGATTAATAAAATTTTTTTTAATTAACCGTAAAGTTGATAAGTCTTGCGTTGACACGCGAGGTGTCGACGTTCCCACTTACATCCAAGTCCACGCAGCGCTCTCATTGGTTCTCCGCTTTAAGTGCTGGCGAAGCTATAAGTAGGAGTGCCTTTCAATAAGGGAGTCTGATGTTGTCATCGAGTGCAGCGTGATGTTCCTCGAAGTAATCCAGTGACATCCGGTCACTTACCTCCCCTCTTAGCTTACCATAAGTGTTTGAGTGCGGGTGTCCCGTTCTTTTGTGTAATCGTACAGTCCATCTACCCGAGACCACTAGAGAAGTTTACCCTGGTGTGGCAGCTCTTAGTTGGTGGCTCTAAGAGCCGTTCTCGGAGTCCGGCCTCTACCCTGTCCTTATCTCACTGTGTGCGTGGTAGCTATTCGTTGATCGTTCGTCAAGCCTCCGCCCAGCCGTCATATCTCCCAGGAAACTGGTTTTTGTTGGCTCTTTTTTTTTAGATTCCGCCTCCCCCCTGGAGACCGTAGCTACTATGATTTTTTTGTTAATTATGCATTTGATTTAATTTGTTAATTGAGATTTTGTTGGGTTAATAAAATTGTTTATTTTGGGAATATGTGTATGCATTTGAACTCAGACTTACCCCTCATACCCCTGAGCTAAGCCAATAAGGCATTTCATTAAGACCCCCAAATTCGGGTCTTACAGATTTACTTTATAAAAGGGCGTACCTGACGAGTTCGATTACATTACTCTTAAAATCATACTCTTTAGTTTTAGCGATTCCAAGAGTTTCGGGTTCTGCTTAAAAGAAGTACATTTAGCTTCAATTTCAGCGTCCGTATTTTTTTTGTTTTTACCTTCGATAAAAAATTCACACTACGTATACGGCTTTGACATAAAAAGGTAATACACAAGGTGGACAATGGGACATTTGTCCTGACCCAAAATACCCACATTGGTTCTAAACAGTCATTGAAAATCGCCTCTCTTTATTATTGATTGAGATGTGCGTTTTATTATGTACGTGGTTTTATAAAATTTACATTTAGTGTTTTTTTGTGAAAAATAAAAGTTCCTAAGTTGAAATTGCAATTCTTATCTTACTAAAAAATGAGAAATTGATACTATCACAGGCCTGTATAATAAAACTATACACTTAAAATTATTTTTCTTATAAAAAAATACTTTAGTATAAAAATTAAATGAATTATAAATAAGAAAATTTAAAAAACGAATTATTACAAAATAGTTGTATTAAAGATCACGTTTGAATAATCTTAAATAGGATTATTATCACTTTAGAATCGATACGTTCGTTTCGTCGTCGTCGTCGGTGGTTAAGCTGCATTACAATTTGAGAAAGTTTACGTGTTGTAAACCCGAATCGCAGTTAACATTTTGTTGCGGTTCTTAACAATTTCCCACAACCCAACATATTTTATTAGAGCAATGTACACAAAACCAATTTCAAATTCTAATACTATTGCCGTTGGGAAGTGTATGAAGTTGAGTTTCTTTTTTCATATCGTCAATAGTTGATACCGATACTTTTCTTTCTGTCAAATCCAATGCAAACTTAAAACTAATCTCGCCCTTGTCCCCAAAGATAGCCGAAGGGTTTTCGAATACGGCTTCCCTTCCGGCATTTCGTTTCTCCTCCTCTATTGCATTATTTACTTTTCTTTGTAAACAAGAATAAACCACAAACGTTATACAAGCAATAAGAAATAAAACAATACCCGCACTGCCTATTAAAATAGTCAAATGGTTTTCTATAAAAATAAAAAGTTCGGACTTTACAACAACTTCGTTTTTACAATCAGTAAAATTTACAACGCTAAGAAATTTTAGTGCTAATCCCTTTAATCGAGGCGGCGAAACACACGTGACGTTTTGAAAATTAAAACTTCCGTTCGATGAAGATAGAATCATCGACTTCATGTGGCATAAATCGCAACTCCAGGGGTTGTTTTGTAATCTTAAGTGGCGTAGTTGCTCTAACCTAAGAACCACACGTTCATCTAAACCACGGAATTTATTTCTAGAAATGTCTAATTCAACAAGTTGGTGTGGCAAAGCTTGCACCTCGAGTGTCGTTAAGTTATTTCCCGATAAATTTACAGCTTTTAAATTATCAGTCAGTAATCCGGATGGGAGCTCTCGAATTTTCATATCGGCTACGTGTAATTCGCGCAGTTTGATTGTCGTGTGTACGACGACACTTATGATTTCGGTCGAGAATTTATTTCCGCCTATTTGTAATTTTTTTAAAGATTCGGTTAGAGGTTGAAACGCCACACCTTCCACCCTATTTAATTTGTTATAGCTTATATCGAGTTCATATAAATTACTAAGGTTTAAAAAGGCAGTGTTGGTTATTTTAGCTAGTCTGTTTCTAGCTAAACTTAAAGTTCGCAATTCCACTTGATTTATAAATGTTTTTTCGAGCACCACTGGTAATAAATTGCCATCAAGTCGTAAAGAATGAATTCTACGCAAATCTTGAAATTCGTCCCAAGCGATGAATTGTAATCGATTATTACCCAAATCTAAATGAGTTAAATAAGGCAGAAGGTGATAGATTTGTGTGTTTATTCTTGTTAATCCACATGCTCTGCATTCGAATGTTCTTAATTCCTGAAAATAATTCTAAAAGTTAATTATAATTTTGTTCAAATTATTTACAAAAGGCGTGTAACTAAAATTAATAAATTAGTCGTTCGGATTAAAATTTTAAATTTCGTTTAATAATTCTTTTATATTTTGTCTTAGGTACGCAAATTGCGAATAAAATATTACTTAATTCAATTTTAAAGAACGGGGTTACATAAATGTTTCTGTTTTCACAAGCACTTGTTGTTAATTAGCAAAAAGTCCTTAACTTCGTGTTGTCACAAAGAAGCTTTCTTCAAAGCAACATTCTTGAATAATCATCGTGGAACGTTTACTCGAATAAATTAAAACCACTGGTGAATGTCATAGTAAAAATACGTTTTAGACGAAAAATAACATCTTGTGGTTTTATAATTGTTAATTTAAGTTTAATTTTAAAATAATCTAGAGCAATTTTGACTAATGAAATGTTAAAAAAACACTTGCAAAAAATTGCTATCAGTGCTGCCTTGCCACCTCTACAATTTATAAAAGCGGATAGCGCTTGAGTTAGAAAAAAAATATTTTCAGTAACAAAAAAGAAAGAAATGTATCAAGAAAGTGTATTTTCTTGAAATAAACCCCCATAAGGGGAGTGGTAGTTTTGGAATAAATTGTTTTCTATTTGTGTATAAATGGGAAAAAGAATCGAAAATGTACATTTTCCAGAAAAACTTTTTTTTGACTTCCCCTTCTTGTATAGTCCATATTTGATATGTCATTTTTACTACCATGAAATAGTAGATTATAAATCAAGAGAGTAAAATGCATGATTTTTACCCGAGGTGCGTTTGGAGCCCGAGGGCCCTACAAAGCGCTGAGGGGAAAAAGCATTACTCTCGAGGTGTATATACTATTTTTTGCACGACTCGACGATTTTTAATATAATATAAATTATATTGAAAAAATGTTTGATAAAAGTATTGAAGAAACTGCGGCAGAAATAGAGGTGGATTTATTGCCAGAAAAATCTCGGAAGATTTACGAAAAGTGTTTCAAGGAGTTTTGTGATTGGTGCCTGATGAAAGAAGTAGATGAAATTCATAGAGAGAGTGTGTTACTAGTATATTTTGCCGAAAAGGCGAAGCATTTTAAGGCTTCCACACTCTGGTCACATTATTCAATGATAAAAGCCAGTTTTGGGGTCAAAAATAATATTGACATCAGCAAGAATTCAAGATTATTAGCATTTCTGAAAAGGCAAAATGTTGGATACCAGCCAAAAAAATCAAAAATTCTTGCTAAAGAGCAAATTGATCGATTCCTAAAAGAAGCTCCAGATGAAATGTTCTTAATGGCAAAGGTAAATTTAAAAAAAATGCTATTTCAATTTAAAAATAAATTTCTACTATATTTTTATTTACGATAATCTCCAAAGAAAACTGTTCTATTGACTTCGTTGCCATTTGTAAAAAATATATGGCTCTGAGGAAAGAAAAAACAGAGCACACACGTTTTTTTGTGGGTTATAGAAATAACAAATGTTCCACACAGCCCGTAGGTAAAAACACTTTTGGAGGATTGCCTAAGCAAATAGCTAAATACCTCAAATTACCCGATTCAACTTCTTATACGGGCCACTGCTTTCGGCGCTCATCAACATCTTTACTGGCCGATACAGGTGCGGATATTAGCGTTATAAAACGTCATGGTGGATGGAAATCCAGTAATGTCGCAGAGGGATATGTTGTAAATTCATTAGCTAATAAGAAGATGATTGCAGAGAACATTCTTATAGGAAAAGATTCGGAAAAGGAAAACCAACCGTCAACTTTCAGCGGGTCAAATCAAATAGATATTGGTATTTCAAATAATAAAATTCATCAATTAACATCTTTGTTTAGTATTAGTGGTGGTTCTAATATTAATGTAAATATTAATATTAAATAAATAAGACGAAATATTCATAACTTGAGTTGCCTATGCTTTTTTTACCTAGGGAGAAAAAGACTCACTTTACTCCCTCAAATGAGGGAGTAAAATTGATCATTATATACGAGTCGTGCGAAAAATAGATTATTTTCATCATGAACATTTTAAGGTAGATAATGTTCAAAATTCAAAAAATTTTAATTGAAATTGTTACTTGTTGTGGCGATAAAAAATTGCATTAAAAATTGTGGATCTATATATTTTAATCCGAGAATTAGATTTATAATCCTTTGACATGGGAACGTTATACAATGTAATGTTAAAGTTTGACGTTTGTAAATAAATATTAAAATCTGAGGTTAAGTTCGTTTTGTATTTAATTGTGAAAACAAACGTCAAACTTTGACATTTTTATTTATTTATATATTTCTTTGGTAACGTTGCCATATCTAATAATTATAAATCTAATTCTCAGATTAAAATTTATTTCTCTTTTAGGCAACCAGGCATAAGTATTCAATTTTTTTTCGGTGATATCCAATCACTTTCGAGATTATTAAACCTGTTCATTAATTTTGCAAGTCACTGTACTATTAAATATTTTTTAAATTCTAAAAATATTTGAAAGGCAGTTAATGATTGATAGTGTTGGCTTTGGCTATTATATGGCGGAATTTTTATGTTAGTAATGTGATCGTTCAACAAAATGTGAAAAATATTAAAAGGAATAAACGTCAACTCCACTTGAGACGTTAAAAAAACTATAAAGCGAAAAAATGGCTGACGTATATAGACTTTAAGGTTGGCTAAAATAAGTAGGTGGATTTCAAACTTGTTCAACTTTTAGGTCGACTAAAGAATTTACAAATAATAACGAAACACGTTTTGCAACAGAATTTTATAGATAAGTTTTCAAGACGTTCTTAAAAAATTAAACGGAAAATTCAGTAAAATCTCTAGAATTCGTATTTTTTTAGTCTGTAAGTGTATTTCAACAAAAGTGATAAAAATAATACGGTGAGATAAGCCAGGGTCGAGCTGGCTTCGTTTAGTTCTGTCGGTAACAGTTGTAATTACCACCTAAACTTTAAATCCACAAATGTAGATAGTCGTGTCAATTATTAAATGAAGAATAGAT
Source organism: Malthinus seriepunctatus (assembly GCA_963924605.1). Taxonomy (NCBI): domain Eukaryota; kingdom Metazoa; phylum Arthropoda; class Insecta; order Coleoptera; family Cantharidae; genus Malthinus; species Malthinus seriepunctatus. The sequence continues at coordinate 44,656,345 of OZ004600.1, forward strand.
TACATCGAGATTTTTAAGTACAGCATTATACACAATCGTTCGTACTCGAATCCACTGCTACTACCACGATTTGATTAAATTATAGTAAATTACGTTATGCTATATGCTAATAGAAACCGCGCTCTGGTTAGCTAAAGCTTGTGAACCTATTTATATTAGGAATGAGACACTTTCTACAATTGTGGGTTTGGAGAATAGAAAGATTAATAATCGTCAGGGTATAAAGAAATCATACTTAAAATAAATAAAATAATTAAAAATTTCTATTTTTTTATACAATGTTAGGTTAGAGTAGGGTAGCTTAGGTTAGGTTGAGTTAGGGTAGTTTAGGTTAGTATTGGCTCGAGTAGGTTACGTTATCTTTATTACAAAGGCCCAGTTGTATAAAAGCTAGTTAATTCTAAATAGCTATAGCTAAATGCTATACTTGAACCTATTTATACACAAGTTTGGCTCTCAAAACTATTTGACAATTGCCAACCTGTCAATCTCTTCAGTCTGACCCTGATATAAGCCATAAATCTATGACGGAACTCTTTCGTAGTTGTTGTTTCCTCAGACAGCTGATTATTGGAGTTTACAACAGGGACAGATATATTTTTGTATAGTATACAATTCAATTATATCGACTAGATGACTATAATTTCTACACAATCAGTGTCTTCCACATCTATATAAATTCTAAATGAGTTTTTCTAAAAGATTATCAACAGATGATTATATCCTCTGGTATCAACAACTTTCGGTGTTCTTACTATTGTTGTCGTCAATTTTCAGTCTCAATTTGTTTAGACTTTAGATAGGAAAATAAGAGGTAGATACCACAATTTTATTGCCCAGCGATTTCCAACCGATGCCAAATCTATAAAATTTTAGAAGTCTGCCAAAGGGGGCCACAAAATTTAACATTAAAAAATAAGACACATATGAAAGAAACACTAATCTGTTACGCTGATCATGCGACCTTCATCAACGGCCATCATACGGAAGTTTAAAATTTTAAATTAAGGATCAACAAATTAATATACAATATACATAATATGGCAATCAACGCTAACAAAACTAAAACTATATTGATATCCAAGGAAGTCATTTATTAGACATTTCAATAGAACGGATCAGTAACTTTAATTGTCTAGGTCTTGAGATAACAAGCCGGAGAACTTAGAATAATAGTGTAAGCAACAGACATCATTTATCTCCAGCAACAATTGGAATAAGGACCCCGCACAATTCTTATGGGAAATGGCCCTCGGTGAATTTTCCTAAAAATTTACTATGTTGTGGTGTTTGACCTACTGAACAGGTCTCCATGGCCACAAAGCCTAATATTTTTCGTGTTGCGGATGCTTCAAGTGCTGAATAATGTTGTCACACACAACTGTGATTTTTTGAATTTTATTTAAAAAATTCAAGTTCGGTTGCCTCGCTGCTTTACAATATTTAATCGGAGACACATGGAATTTTCTTCAATATTCGTTAATTCTCTTTCAATACCCTGATTGCGATTCAAACATACTCTTGTGTCATTTTCTAAATATGGTTTGGAAGATCATTATCTTCACGCCTTTTTATTGCAATATCCAGCCTATTATCAATGTCGCCTATTCCAGGCATTCTTACTAAAACCTCCAACATTACAAAGATAACAATTGTATCAAACTTTTCCAGCCATAATTAAATCCAACCACAGTTGTGTGTGACAACATTATTCAGCACTTGAAGCCTCCGCAACACGAAAAATATTGGGTTTAGGGCTTTGTGGCCATGGAGACTTTTGTTCAGTAGGTCAAACACCATAACGTACTAAATTTTCAGGAAAATTCACCGAGGGCCATTTCTTATAAGAATTGTGTGAATGTGATCGTTATGTATAAAATTCAAAAAATCACAATTGTGTGTGACAAGATTATCAGTACTTTAAGTCTCCACAACACGAACACTATTAGGTTTAGGGCTTTGTGGCCATGGAGACTTTTGTTCGGTAGGTCAAATACTACAACATACTAAATTTTTAGGAAAATTCACCGAGGGCCATTTCCCATAAGAATTGTGTGGGGTCTTTTATGAAATGATAGGTACAAAAACCTGGTGGACAGTGAAAGGGGTGAAATAATAAGGAATAAGCAGTTCACATAATTTTACAGCATCGCTCAGTCCTAGATAGCACTTGCGACCTTTTCTCATGCTCTTCATTCATTCCAGAACCGAATGAGGTACCTACCTACATCTTCTATTTTAGTCAAATTTTATTAGACTTTATTGTTGAATTTTTTTTTCTTTGCCGACACTTGACTTTGGAATACTCAAAAATAATTAATTTAGTATTAAATAAATATTTAATAATAATTAAAAATATATTAGCCGAATTAAATAATTAAAATAAAAAAATACGTTTTAAGGTGGTCACGTGTCGGTAAAAAAAGAAGTCAAGATTACTTGAATATTTTGAACAAATCTACATATATAAAGATAGTACACAGTGTTCCATATAGGATAGGATATACGGATCTCCCTGTATAAAAACTTAGGTCATGTATTAGAGTTCTAGTGCCTAGAACCTAGGGGAAGCAAAAACTGTTAGATAAATTCAATAATACGCAAGAGCATCTACGTTCTACCTATCCTAAGCGGAAATGCTGTATTATTAGTATATTATGCTGTATATTATTCATTAATTTTTTTAAACATAAACCTCATTAAATTATTAATTTTAGTTACACCATTACTACAAAACTGTGTCAAATTACATACATTTTTAAATTTTAATTACATTTTTTTAATAATTATGAAATGAGAGTGATTTTTTTATCAAAGTAAAACATTTTTAATGATGTCATATTTTGATTCAATTTTTATGCTAAAAGTTGAGAAATTTCTAATTTTACCCCTGAATACTTTAACGCGAAAAAAGATATAATATAAAAATGATTATGTATGTTTTAAGTGGAAAGTCGTTAGAATGTTGAAGCTCTTTACTTATTAGAAGTAATAAATTAATCAAGATCCTTATTATTTTGTAAAATGACTTCATTATTGTCAGCTTAGTCGTTACAAGCACGCCAAGTATGTACTTAAATTTTAATTGTTAATTAGCTGCTTAATTTTAATAGTATTTTTATTAATACTAAGTTAAAAGTAGGGGGGTATTAAGAAGATAAATTAATAGTTTGTATAAAATTACTTACCAGTATGTCTTTAAATAGTTCCGGCATTAATTCGATAATTTTATTACCACTAAGTTTTAGCACCTGTAATTTACCTAGTTTTAAAAATAACCTAGGCACGAGCTCTTCTAGACGGTTTCGTTCTAAAGTTAATATTCTTAATTCAGTTAAATGTTTAAACACACCACTCGACAATCGTTCAATTATATTATCGTCTAAACACAATTCTTCGAGGTTTAATAAACCTCTAAAATTATGATCGTAAACTAATGATATATTATTACACGATAAATCGAGCACTTTCAACGTTGGCACACCCCAAAACGTATGCATACCAATTTGACTAATACTCGATTTCGTAATGCGAATAACTTCCAACATCTTGAATATTTGAAATACAGGACCCAAAGTAAGAGAATTCCAATCATTTTGGGGTGCCGATATATCCAACACCTCCATAGATAGATCCATATCGGAAACTGGCAGTTGGTCGATTATACCTCCTTGAAGACAGGATGTTACTCTACGGCCTTTCTTGTCTAAGCCACAGATACAATTGGACGGACATATAGCGCTACTTGTACACAGCCATATAAGCAAGATGAACGTGGATTGTACATGCCAATTCCAGAGCATTCTGTAATTAAAATAGTTATCAAACAATTTGAAATAAACATTTTAAAATTAGAAATTATTACATTCCTCAACTTAAACAGAACTTTAAACATTTACACGAATATTTCAAAATTTTTCCTATTCAAGATTTTCGCTAAGAAAAACTCGACATAATATCTGTTTGCTTAAAAAATTTCTAGTATACTTTAATATAATCTCGTAACGGTGTGGTATGCGTATTGATCATGATCAACTTTGTCTTTTTTATTTTATTCAATGGATTTTGAACGTGCCCTATTAGCGTTACAACGACTACTCTAATGAAAAAGGTTCGAATCCCATTAAAACGTTTTTATCTTGTAATTACAAAAGTTTCATAAGACGATGCCAAGCGTTTAGAATCGAAATACAAAAAACCTCTTCAAACGGATATCTTTTTCTCGAGAAATATTACAAAATTTAGATTTTAATAAATAACGTGACTTGGAGGTAATAAAATATTAATTTTTTTTTATTTAACTAGGCAAAGCAAAGTAAATAAAAGAAAAATTTAAAGCTGTCACATTCGACGAAATATCCTGCAAGAAAAATCAATCAATTTTCAATTCAATTACTCGTAAAAGTCTTATATTTTAGATGCTGAAAAATAAAAATTTTGAATACATAATCAAAGGGCGCTTTAAAACGCGCAAGTAACGTAAATTCATATTTCAAGTGGATACCTGATGGCCTAAAAAAATAATACAGCTGTATAAGTGTATAGAGCGAAATGTTTTCAATATTAGCGAATAGTTGGTGAAAAATAAAAAAGTTCGTTACATAATAAATGAGGTTTTTAAGGACTTTTAGCAAGTTTAATCGATTTCATTCGTTTTTACTTAAAAAGCTCGAGTTTTTACGCCCTTTAAAATAATCACAAAATAGGCGTACGCCATTTGAAATTTCCAAGTTATAAAGTAGCTAAGAAAAAGGAGAGGGGATACAATTTAATTGAATATGGCTTTTAACCCCCTCCTTCAAATCTAAAGGAACGTTTTTCTCAAAATCGCATCTTACAACAGAGCTATTGGGTGCATTCACTGGACGTAACAGTTGTGGAGCAGCTACCAAATCGTTCGGTGACTTTTACCCCTGCTTTGAGAACGTAGAGCGCTCGCAATTTTACCGAGCGCATTTTATTTGCGTTTTGTTGAACTATTTCGATGCCTGTTCACTTAAGAAAATTACCGCATGGTAGTAGCGCTAATGATGCAGCAGTTGGTAGCTACTCCACAACTGTTACGTCCGGTGAATGCACCCATTGTAAAGTGATATAAAGTTTTGATTTGAGAGAGCACACTGTTTATTTTTCTTATTAATAACTAAAGTGTGTAATGTGTACAGTGTGGTGGTTTTAAAAACGAACATAGGTATAGAACATTGGAAAATTAGTTTTTCATGTTTTTGCCTTTGAATTTTTGGGTTGATAATGGTACCAATCGAAAGATAATTTATTTCTACTTATAATTTATAAAAAAAAATGATTATGAAACACCTTAAAGGCTTTCACAGACAAATGCGACCTAGGTCGTGATCGCAATAGCGGCCGCTGCCGCAATAAGTTAATACTACAGCCATTTATTTGCGTGTTCAGACAAGAACGATCTGGCGTGCAATAGCTAGAGCTAGATCGCTTAATAGCGGCCATAGCCGCTACCGCGTGATCGCATTGGTCTGTGAGAGCCTTAATTCATTTAAAAGGTTACTAACTACTAAAATTTGATTTTGACCCTAAGTAAGAGTTTTTCGCTCGGCTACGCCTCGTGAAACACACAGGCATACACGCTAGCCAAGATCTATAATTTGACGATCTTGATACAAAAATAACTATGTATTTTAACTCGAAAATGAAACGTCAAAAAGTTTGTAGAAAAATAATTATAAAGTTCAAAGTTCATTATATCAGAAAAATTGCTTCTTTTAAACATTATTCAATTAAACCGACAGTTTCACTCTTTTCAGTAATTAAAAAATTGTAAATAAAATTAGAATTTTATAAGAACTAAAAATATAAATTAAAAACCCGAAATTAGTCTTTTATTCTGCAGCTTTGCAGGACAGAATTGTTAAAAAAGAAAATTTTTGTTTAATTTCACACTTCTTTTGTACTATGGAGATGGATTAATTATTCGTAACAATCTTATCTGATCTTTCTACCCTAAAGTAATAATATGTATACTGTGCCATCTACACTCCAAGTCAATAATTTCCGGATGCTATTTTACAAAATGATAATTCGAAATAGAAATAGCTGTTTTTCTTTAGGGGATGAAATTGCACAAATATTAATTACAATCGCACTCCAAACTTCTCTGACAAAGCAATAAGTTGGTATTGTAATATTAGATACGCGTTTATACCTTGCAATTGACATTATTTATCATTCAAATTGCAAGTTGTTATTAATTTTCCAACGACGACCATTCCATGTAAACTGTAAAGCGCTTTATTTCGAAAGTCAGAACTGACGTGGAAAATTGAAAATATTCAACACACTTTTCTTTATAAATAAATTGAAATAAGAAAAAACAGAAAGACAAATTGATCAAAAATTATTTTTTTAATTACCTTTTTTCGGCCACACAAGACAACAAAATAGTTATTTATGATACAAGGGCGAAAAATAGAATTTCTAGGATGAATACGTGAAATTACTGGAAGAGACGAAGCCGAGTCCAGAAAACGTATGAATTCGAATAATATTTTCGTCTGTGTGTCGTATAATATTTTTTATTCGATTTCAACACAAATATCATAAATATTAAAAATCTTAATTTCATTATTGTCAGTCTGACGGATATTTTAATGTAATTATATCAAAGTCTGTAAATTAACAAATTTTACACGCCGAACGAACAGTTTTCGTCCCAATACGAAAACGTTACCTAGCAACACAGCAAAAGATGGTGCTTTGATGAAAAGGATAACTTCTCGTCCAAATAACTTTTATCATAAAATGTCACAGAGAACTGGGTATTTCACCCGTTTTTACAGCCATCGAAGAGAATATTTTCTTAAATCTCTAATTCACGATATTGTTCAAGATTAATTGAGCTTTTTAATTGACCAAGCTATTTTCTATTTTTTTTAAATGTACCCCGCTTTCAACCCCAATTTTTACTACTTTCTAGTATGTATTTGAGAGTATTTGAGCAAAATTAACGTCTCCATATTTTGCTCAAATACTTTAAGTGCTTTACAAATCTATTTTTCTTTATGGGTACGTTTTTTGGTTTTATGAAGATTACTATGCTTAAAAATGACACCTTTTGCTCATGGTAGGTACTTAAATTAATTTTTTTTATATGAATTCAAGATGTATAAATTGGTGATAAATGTATAAATTTGGTGAGCAACGTTATCCAACAATAAGATTTTATGCACTAATTTTAAAGCTAATAGTTAAATAAATAGACATACCTAGTGTATATTTGCATATGCACAATTGGTATTCTAAAATTAATTAATTAGATTTCCTTCAGAAACTGAAAATTTAGGTCAATATTTGTCAGAATACTGGAAATAGAATATTAAGCTAGAAATGTTTATTATCAAAGTTCCGTAACTCAACGAAAATTAATTATTTCATAGCTTTAAACAATTTAGAAAGCGAGCTTATTAAAGTGAAATTGTTCTGTAATATACTAGAGTGTTTGTATTTACTATATTTTTTCCCTTTTCTTATTTCTCAGCTAGTATAAGTTTATTTAGTTTAAACGTCTTAACAACAGATTGCTTCTTTGTGCTAAAATCGAGCTCATAAAGAAAATTAAAATCTAGGCAAAAGCAAAGGAAAACTTGTATACACAAACGGATATACAGCACAAACACAAAACTTAATATAAATTTTAATAATAGAGATGGAGAAATGCATTTTGACGTTTTTTAGTTGTAGAAATTTTTTTTTATTGAAGTTTGTAATTACACATCAAGTATAAGCAATATGCAAACCTCAAAAGCTAAGCGAGGAACATAGAACCAACATTACAGCATACTACACAACGCTATTTGAATCAATAATCCTTTATTTGTAAGTTATAAAAAAAAACACGAGATCGGCATACGAAATATATAACAATGTATAACTTTTTGTATTATTCAAAGAAAGGAAATCGATTTAAAACTGTGAATATCGCTTAAACAAAAAGTGTTAAATTCTTATCAAACAATTTAACAAATTAGCTTTTTTTTGTTATTAAAGTGTCAAATCGTATAGATCGTAAACTTTTTGTGGCACTAAATTAACCCCAAGTTTATGTTCTACAAAACCTCTTTGGTGATGGTAATCACAGCCCTCTGGCCGCAAGTAATCACTTACTAAAACAAAAAGAATATCATCAAATTTACTGTTTTTCCGAACTAAGCAAGATGGAGTTATTAGAAAGAATTATGAAGTCAGCATTTGCTTTAGAATTAGATAGAAAATGATTTTACATCATTTTTATGAAATAATAAAATAAGAATTTTTTTCTTATTTTTCTTATAGGAATATTTATGATTATTTTTATTTCGACAGTAATTGCGTTGTTGAACGTAGTATAAAGACTGCTGGTAAATAGAAAATTATATTTTCTTTTTCTATTTTACAAGCAATTTGCATTTAGGGGTTCTAGGAGAACTAGAAATATTCAAATATAGTCGCTGAAAAGTTCTTCCACCTTTCGGAGCTCGCGTGTAGGACGCTAATAAATTCGTTTTGAAATAAAAGGCAACACAGTATGATAAATATTATTGGTATAATGCTCCACACGTTACAGTAAACCTCTACGAAAAAGCTGTAAGTACAGGTATTCTGTACGAGTAGGTATACAGGGTGATTTTTTTAAGTAGGACTAACATTGGGATCTTGGAAATCGTAAGAGTTAGGAAGTTGGTTAAATCAGAAAAAAGTTTTATATTTTGATTACCTTTAAGAATCCGTTTAGAAAATATCAAAATTCAAAATGGTTTCCGAGATAAAGCAGAAAAACTGAAAATTGGCAGTTTCGTTTTTTGACTGTAGATTTAAAACGGCTTACTTTAGAAAAAAGAAATTCTCGAGAAAATTTTTTAGGAGATTAAAAAGACAAGAAAAGAAAAGAAAAGAAAAGGAGATACCAAACGCGCGCGACGTTCAAATTTTTATTTTCTTATGGGGGGACCTATAATATTTTTTGCAAAAATTGCTCAGTAGGCTTGTCTAAATTCGGATACCAAACGAGAATTTTCTATCTTGTACTTTTTTTATAATTTTCACTACTTTCTAGGTTATGTTATGTTACGTTATTTTAATATGTTACTTTATGTTAATTTTTATGATGAAAAATAACGACTAAAACTTAGTTTTTGAAATTTCAGAAAAGTAATATAATCAGGAAATCAAATTTCATTATTAAGATTTAGTAAATAATAATCTGATTTATTTTTATTTTCTAATCAACTTACTTTTCTAAAACTCTAAAAGCTCAGTTTAATTGCTATTTTTTATCGTAAAACATAACATAAAGTAACATATTAAAATAACGTAACATAACCTAAGTGAAAATTAAGAAAAGTACCAGATAGAAACTTCTCGTTTGGTATCCGAATTTAGACAAGCCTACCGAGTAATTTACCGGTATTTAATTTAATTTTTATATCAATTTAATTTAATACCGAGCGTCGGTGTGATAAAAAGTTGAGTTTGGTATCGTTTGGTAGCTTTTTTAATCTCCTAAAATAATTCCCTGAAAATTTTTTTTTCTAAAGTAAGCCATTTTGAATCTACAGTCAAAAAACGAAATTGCCAATTTTCAGTTTTTCTGCGTTATCTCGTAAACCATTTTGAATTTTGAAATTTTCTAAACGGATTCTTAAAGGCCATCAAAATATGAAACTCTTTGCTAATTTAAGCAACCTCCTAACTCTTACGGTTTCCGAGTCCCAATAAAAGCTTATTAAATTTCCTACAAGATTGTTTCTATACATTTTAACTCTATTTCTGATGGTTTTTAAGATATCCGTTCTCAAAAATCGTTAATGTATGAAAACTAATTTTGACTTCAGGTTTTTCCTCAAACTTTTACCTACAGTATTCCAGCCCTTCGTTTTACAGTGATAGTTTTCAGACAAGAAGTTGTAGATCATTAAATTTCTTTTACTATTTTATCTTCAACTGCTATGGAGGTATAGTAATTTTAAAATATTTTCGGGCAGATATCTCTAAAACTATGAAGAATAGAAAAAAAATGAATAAAAAATCTTGTAGACAGTTTATTAAGATTTTATTTTGTTAAGAATAATTTTTACGTTAGGGCCTACCGTTTTCGAGATATAAGCGAAACCCCCAAAACAGGACCTTTTCTCTCTCTCCCTCTTTTAGCCTTATCACTAGGACTGGGGACTTTAAGTATTTTTACTTATTTTTACATACTCCAAATACATTCATGAAATAAACAAATTCCACCCTTTTCCATGTCCTTTACAACCTCTTTTAAGCGTTCATTGATTGAACTAAAAGTACACACAAAATTCTTCCAATTTAAATTTTGATTTTATAAATATTTATTTTGTTACTTTACTCATCTACGAGGGAAGATTTTTAAGTTCGCGGAATGGGGTAGAAAGAAACGTAAATATTTTTTTTTATAATTTTATTGTACAATAAAATCTTCTCGAATATGAATGCATTTATTACTTCTGTGAATTATTTTTTGTAAACCTTCAAAAAAATTATTTTATTTTTGCTTGTAAAATGCTTGTAAAATGCGATTCATCGTTGTCGAAATGCCTTCCATGAAGTTTTTATTTCAAATTTGGAAATGGGTAATAATAATTTAGTGCCACATCTATACTTTAGGGCGGATGAACAATTTCTTCGAAACTGCATGACGTCACGGCACTCATCACAACGTTTATCTTGTGAACAGGTGTATTGTTTTTCAGTAACTTTTAAATTTGGCCAATTTTCCTCCCCTTTTTGATTTAATTTTTTCTATTAATCGATGTAAACTATCAGCGTAGTATGCGCCTGTTATGGTGGTACTTTTATTTTTGCACTCAATTAAAAGAATTCCCTCAGAATCCCAAATGATTGTTGTCATCACTTTTCCAGCAGAAGACGAAACTTTCTTCAAATTCAATTTTTATGTATGATGGACCACCCTTAAAATGTCACTCCATAGACCCCTGCTTCGATTAAAATCATAAAAATAAACCCAAGATTCATCTCCTGTGACTATTTGGTTGATAATAGGTCGAATTATAAAAAAAAATTCAACAAAATTCAAAAATCCAAAATTCAAAATGATCATTTTGTTGATTGCGACTAAACTACTTGATATAATTGCATACAATTTTTAGTGTCCCCTCGTACGTTTGAATTTTTTGAGCCAAAATAAAAAAGAACTGTAGATCCGGAAGATTAAAATCGCATAGTTTTATCATAGAATAAGCACACTATATATATTATATATACTGATAAAGAAATGACACTCCCTATGATTTTGGGGTATCAATTTCTAGTGCGCAGGTTTACCAGAACTGTCAGATGTGGAATTATGGACACTAGTTTTGAAGACGTTGTAACCTGACGTTTATAATAAATGTCAAAATAATAATGAAAACTGACGTAACCGTACGAATTTTCATTAGTATTATAGACATTGTTATTATTGTGACTTTTCCAGCAGACATACGCGCTAAAATAATATCAAAATATTTAAAATTTAGAGCGTATTTTTATTAGAATCTACTACTTATTTAAACGTTTGTTTCAAATTGATTTAATAATGTTAGTAAAAATTCATTAGTTTGCTGCAAAGTGATATTTAGCAATGAAAGATCATTCTCTCAAATTCAAATTTCCCGTATAAATACCCTAGGAAAATTGCGCCTATAGTTCAAGGTAAGGTAATTTCCTTAGGCTCTATAGTATACAATAGGTGCATTTATGATTTGTAATTAATAATTAATATTTATATAATATAATATAGTTACTCTAAAAAAATTAATTAGTTTAATTTAAAAAGCATAATTATTCCTAATAAAAAAATCTAATTTATTTGAACGTATTATTAGTATTTTTTTTATTATACAACGTTTGTTAACCTAATAGGGTATTTTCCAATTTTTTAAAATGTATCTAGAAAGTTACCTTATTGATAACGTAATCTCAAAACCACATTAAAGAAAAATTGCGACTGTAGGTTTTGCCAAAAAAATTATTTGAAATTCAAACTATAAAGTTTCCCGCATAAAAGCGGCATGACGTCGCGAGTCGTAGCTGTCAATATTCGTCAATATTCAACTAATGAGCTCCAACTTATTATAACCTTGATTACACATTAACTGACATTTAACACATGTAACTAAGCAACAAAGTGATGGGTACGACCAGCTACGTCACTTCCGTTTTAATTTTCACTTTGAACCTGCAGCATTTAATGCTTTTACTAAAGCACTTTTTAATAAAACTTTTTTGATTAACATATTTTTAGTGTGGCCAAGTCATTGATAATCGACTTTGCTATGCAATAACGCAGCAATAATCGATATTTAAAAAATTGGAAAATACCCTATTCAGTAATGTCAAAAGATATTTAAAAATGATATGAGATCTTTTTCTCAAATTCAAATTTTCCGCTTAAATACCCTAAAAAAATGGCCGCCGTAGTCCAAAAACACCAAAAACTACGTTTGTTAACCCAATTTAATATTGTCAAGTGACATTTAAAAATGAAATATCTTTCTCTCAAATTCAAATTTACCGCTTAAATACCCTATCAAAATGGCCGCCATCGTTCAAGGTCACCAAAAACGGTGTATACGATTTCAATGGGATTTAATGCGAGTGTCATATCTTTATCAGTATATATATAATATATAGTGTGCTTATTCTATGGTTTTATCGTAACGTGTGTAGCCAGCACATAACATTTTTTTGAAAAATTAATTAAAACCGAATGAAAAGCTATGGTAATCCGTCACACAAACTTTTACCTAAAAGTCGTGCAATTGAATGGATGGGAACAAACGGTTTTTTTAATTTTTATTTAATGATGTAGTGATTAGTGGTGAATGCGGTGTCCCTTTTCCGTAAATATTTCACTTGAATTTAATTTTTGTCATTCCAATGAAAGTAAGTTAGACTAAAAATATTCGGTAGTATCTGATTTTACAATAATCTTTTAGGTCGTACTCTAATTAAGCATATTTATTGAAGATCATTCATTCAACTATTAATAATTGTTATACGTGGTTACATTGCTGTAAGCCGTGTCCAATGACAGTAGAATTTTGAAAAATTTGATTTTGATTAGGTATAGGTAAATATTTTACTTTTACACTGCAACTGCTAACTTTAAAATCCTGCAGTTATTTTCCCTCTCTCAGTAGCAGTAGTGACTTTCCATGCTAGAACGCTGATTGAAAATTATTTATTCTTTAACTAATTATGGAATACATTTGTAATTAATGTTGTCTTCTTCTTTGCGGTTTAGTACTTTTGATAGAATCTTCAATATCATCGTATTATATATAAGTTAACGCGACCTACAACCCATCATTACCCAGTTGTTGAATTACAACCAAAGACTACCAATAGGCTCCACTTAGCTCAGGGTAAGAAAATGAATAGAAGTTATTCAAAGAAAATTAAGAATGAAGTCGTCGTAATTTAATTTGATTTACTTATAAAAATGACAGAAATATCGGTGTCAACAGATTAAAGCACTTCATTGAAAAGAGTTAATTTCAGTAAAAATAATGCCACGTTTTCGGTTGACGTATTTAAAATTTTATTTATGCAGTGAAAAGTCCAATTTCAGTTTAAAAAAAAAGAAAAATCAGACATAGCGTTAAATTAAAAAACAACCATTTAAATACCGTACATGTATGGTTTAAATCTATAAATAATGTATGTGTATTGTACAATGTACAATATACATCGACGGCGTCACGACAAAAAGGCGTAAACGACAAAAATCCGAAAAAAGGATTATTATGAAAATTAGGTCGTAAGAGCCATATCTTTCATGTAACACTACAATTGTATCCACCAAAAAATCGAGGTTCTTTAAAATTGATGTTGAAGTAGCGTAAGCGACATTATAGGTTGCAAATAAAGTGGGGTTATAAGTTCGCAACCACCAAAACGGTTAGTGCCACGTGCGATACGCCCAATTGCGTTATTTTAATTCACCGACAAGGTAAGTGCTTTTTAACTATGATTAGCTATGTTTTAATAAATGTAGGGCCTTTTGTATAAAAGGTTTTGATCTTTAGAATTAAAATAGTAAAGAAAATCCTTTAAAACAAAACTTGTCGCTTACGTCTTTTTAATATTAAATTTCTGATGGACTTAAACGCCATTTCCCTATAGCTGACCTATAGAATTTGTTAGTGCCTTTTTAAGTAATACCTGTGCAAAAATCGTCTAAATGCGTGAGCAAGCTTATTGAACGACTATTACTTTCTTGAAATAAAATTATTTTAAATAATAATAGTTAACGAACGTCCTTAAATTTGATTTTGAGTTATCGTTTCAATATGTCACTTACGCCTTTTGTTTTTTTCTTTCTTAGATGATGTCGCGAGGCCAAAAGATTTTAAATTTATTAAAAGTCAGTAATGTTGAAAACAATAGTATTATATTGTATACGGATAATACAATATTAAACGAGGCATTGCAAAATGAAGTCGTGATTCTAGAGAATGAAGACAGCATTATTGACTTTGACGTAACAAGTAAGACTGATACTGTGATTCTAGAGAATGAAGACAGCATTATTGACTTTGACGTAACAAGTAAGACTGATACAGTAATTCTAGAGAATGAAGACAGCATTATTGACTTTGACGTAACAAGTAAGACTGATACTGTGATTCTAGAGAATGAAGACAGCATTATTGACTTTGATGTAACAAGTAAGACTGATACTGTTATTATAGAGAGCAGTGAGCCAAAATTAGTAAATAAAAGGCGAATTGTAGATTATTCAGACTCTGAGGACCTTAGTAGTTCAAATGAATCTGAAAAAGAAGAAAACGGTGAAGAATACCATGATAGTAATGATTTAAATGAAGATAGTAGTTCAAGTGAGATAGAAATTATTAGAGGAGCGAGAAGTACAAAGAAAGAAAGCAAGTTACAAAAAAATAAAAAACGTCGACAGTTAGGTCAATCACACGTAAATTATAAACAACAAAAAGTAGCTGATAAAAGAGTATTACCAAACCCGTGTTTAAAAAATAAAAAATGCTTCAACGGGTGCAATACGTTCACCGAAAAAGAAAGAGCGGAAATTTTTTTGATGTTTTGGAATATCGGAACTAATTTAGAGAAAAGAAGTTTTATCAATGGTTGCGTCAATATTATTCCAATAAAACGAAAACGGACATTAGTTCCTGACTCCAGGAGAAGCCTCACTTATCAATACTTCTTTATAAAAGGAAATATTCAAGTACGGGTGTGTCTTCAGTTTTTTTTAAGTACATTAAATATTACTCAAAAGCTTGTTAGAAATTCTATACTAGGAAAAATTAAAGAAAATACCGACAGCAGAGGAAAACACGAGCCAAAACATAAAGCAACACCTGAACAAGTGAATGAATTCAACATTTTTATAAAGAGTTTGCCGGCAGTACCCTCACACTACTGTCGCTCATCTAGTTTAAAATTATATCTTCAATCAGATGTTAAAAGCACAGCTAATCTGTACAGAATGTATTCTTCAGTAATAAAATCTCGGGGAAGTATACCACTAGGCCTTTCTTGTTTTAAAAGGTTTTTTAAGAGGGATTACAATATAGGTATACATGTTCCCAGAAAGGATAAGTGTGTCAAATGCGAAAAATACAAAAATATTCCAGACGAAGAAAAGACAGAAAAAAACAAAAATGATTTTTTAAATCATCAACAGGAGAAAGATGACGCTAAACAGCTGTTTCTAAGAGAGCAAAGCTGTAGCTCTTCAGAAGAAGGTTTCCTGACTGTGTCGTTCGACCTGCAAAAAGTTCTTACTACTCCCCATGGTTCCAGCATGATGTTCGGGTTTTCTAGAAAGTATGCCGTTTATAACTTCACCGTATACGAGAGCAAAACACAAAACGGATACTGTTACATTTGGGAAGAAAAAGACGGTAAAAGGGGTGTAAATGAAATTTGTACCAATTTATATAAGTATTTGCTAAAAGTGGATCAGGACGGAAATCATCATTCTATATCGTTATATTGTGACAACTGCCCGGGACAAAACAAAAATAGATTTGTCTTGGCGATGCTGCTACATTTTTTAAGAAACTCCAACTCAGTTAAAGATCTATCTCTTACGTATTTAGTAGCAGGGCATACGTACATGCCCGTGGATAGCGTCCATGCCGTTATCGAAAGATATACTTCTTCTATGAATATTCAGGCACCCTCTGAGTGGCCTACATTAATTAGAAATGCACGAAGACGACCCAGGCCTTATGAGGTAATTCCTGTGTATTTTAATGAATTTCTAGATTGGAAAGGAATTGCCGTTCCAAAAAAACTTAAGACGGCTGAAGGACATGAAATTAAAATATCAGACATAAAAAAAGTAAAATTTTCTAAGACAGACTTAAAATGCATTGATATTTCTATAGGTTACGCACCAGGTGAACCTTTCTACAAAGTTGAGTGGTCAGTTAGAAAAGAGCAGTCTGCTACTCAGCTTTACTCATCGGAATTACCAATTAATAAAGAAAAACTAAAAAATTTGCTTGATTTATGTAAAAATTTGACGATCAAAAAGCAATACCATGGCGAATATTTTTCACTTACTTCAAATTTAAATGTACGTGACGAACTGCCAGAAAGCGACGTCAATGATACCGATACAGATTAAAATATTAATTTGTGAATATTATAAAGTTTATGTTTGTTTTTCTTGTATAATAATATTTTATTTTAGTGTTTTTTATAACAAAAATTTGTACCTAAATAGTAATAATTAATGTTGAGTTAATACGTAAACTATAAATAATTGTTTATTTTTTTATATTGCAATAAAAATACGTTCTTTTTTAAATATTAATTTGTTTTGTTTAATTTTGTCTTACTTGTTGATTTTTCTATAGACGGTGTATACACCAACTATCGAAAGCGTATTATAAAATGTGAAGGCGTATGTACAGCTTAAACGCATTTTCAAAACAAATAATTTTGTATACAGGGGGCTTATGTGCCAGCAAAGAAGGCGTAAACACCAAGTGTAGCGTTAAAAAAGCTGTAAACGACAAATATGTTAATAAAATTTGAATACATGGTACAATGTAAATTTTGTTAATGAGAAACATTATTAGTAATAATGCATTACTCGTTATTAGAAAAAAAATTGCCCATTGAATTACGTTATTTAGATTATTTTACATTTTTTGCTCTGCTGTAAAGTTTCGTGAAAGCCGCTTACGCCTTTTTGTCGTGACGCCGTCGACATGTAGTCTCGACAATTTACAAAATTGCTAAAAGCATCAAGAATTCGTTTTCACATATCTCATGTGTCTTTGATATTGATAAATATAGTACACGTTTTCCCAATTCCTAGGTGAAGTAATGTACCGAGAAAGAACTGTTTTTATTTTATGATCCTGAAGCAAATGACAAACGTCCATTCCCAGTAGCTTTTTTTTTTAATTTTCAAAGTAATAATAAAAGGGATAGAAAATCTCAAACATCCTTTTATGGCTTGCACTGATAATGTATCCTATTACAAGTTGTCATTTTTTACTTTATTTTCTCTATATAGGTTATTGTAAATTTTGAAGGTACATCGTTGAATGTAGCTTGAATTAAAAAATATAAAGCAAGAAAGGAATCAGAAAATAAATTGTCGATACTTTCTTAGATTAAGTGAAAACTATCTGTAGAACGAAAGAAAATTTTAAATCTATCCTTTAATTGCAAATCGAGAAGAAATGATTGGAAGAATACACGCTCAGAAACTTGGCAAATGAAAAATAAAGAAAATGTATAAAAATTCGTTCACAATTAAAGTAAACGTAGGGGAGAGTGGGGTATAATGATATGCCCCCGATTATTAAAGAATCCAAAGATATCATCTAGGTTGCCGTGGCAGAATGTCATAGTTCAAGTTGTTTACACTTACGGGCATGGCAGTTCATGTAGTAAGTTCTTAGACGTTCGTATTACAGTTATTTTCGTTTGTTTGTTTTTTCACTCATTGATATAAGGTAAGAGCTTTTTAAATTCTGCATTAAACCTATGTGTTGTTATTTATTGAATCGGATGTGCGTACAACGTGTTATGGTATATTTGGACTTTAGAAACCTTAGATAGTTAGACGCGTATTATCTCATTGAAAATTTGTAGGTTAGATTAGATCCATTAAGTGTATTTGGGGCAAAACGATCCACTGTTGGTAGTTCATAATGATCCCAGGATCATTTTACCCCACTCCTAGGGAATTGTTTTACAACATTTATTAAATACGTAAAAACATAACTTTACTAATAAGCTTTACCTAAAATGTTGTTATGGTTATAATTATGAAAGTCAATCACAAATAGGTAGGTAAATACTATTATTCAGTGTGGAATCGTTTTACCCGATTGAAGGGATCGTGTTACCCTAACCTTTGGGGTAAAAAGATCCTTTTGCTGGGTGTACATTATGTCTTTTGCTACAAAAGCTCTTTAATCATTTAACCCAGGTGACCTTGCCAAAAGTTTAACTAAACTATACTCTTTCTTTTATAAAAAGATCCGCTGTTTTAACACTTACTTTAGTTCCTCTATGAGGCATTCTTTCTTAGAGGGATCATTATACCCCACTCTCCCCTACGTATAATACGTATAGTTTAAATCTGGAAATCAATGCATATTATCTCAGGAAATAAAAAAAATAAAATTCAGAAACAAAGGTTAAAGTTATGTGGATATAGTCTACACAAAAAGTGACAGAAAACGGCGGAAAGACTTACTAAAAATGTCAAATGAGCAGAATCATCATAAAAGGTCTACAACCAAGATGCGAGATCTCGTAAACTATGTAGTACCAAAATGGTAGTAAAGAGGTAGATGCAGAACATATTCAACATGCCCAGTATGAAATAAGGTACATTCGGTTAATAAGACCCAGCCTGAAATAAGGCCCACCCCTTCTAAAAGGGAAAATAGTCGACTGATGATTTTATTAAAATAAGGGATAATCACATCATATAGGATTGTATAGTAATAGGCTCATAAACTAATATTCAGAATTTTACTTATTTTTTCAGTTACATTCAGGTTTTTTATTTTCAAAAAATAACGTTTAAACACGTTTAGTTTATAGCCTAGTGAAATAGATATTTTGAAAAAGAAAAAATATCTAGCAGCGATTTTATTGCTGAAATGTGTTGAGCGTGGCCTCATGAGCATGTGATAAAAATGCACCATCCGCACCCCCTCTGCTTACTTCAGGGGGGAGGCAAACATATGAAAAAATAAAAAAAACTAGAAGAAGGCATACGTTTGCTTCCCCCCTGATGTAAGCAGAGGGGGTGCGGGTGGTGCATTTTTTACACATACGCCGGGGGTCACCCCCATCGTATTTCAGGAAGAAAATCGCTGTTAGATATTTTTTCCTTTTCAATATCGTTTATGATGTTTATTTTACTGGGCCTTTTATATTAATTGTTTTCTTATTGCAAGCGTTTGAAATGGAAGTGAGCCTTATTATCTGAATGTACCTTACATGAAGCGTAGGTATTTGATTCTTTTCAAAGCCTGAACAAGTAAACACGAGAAGCATGAAACAAATGAAACTAAATAAGAAGTATTTAAGTTTTTCATTTTGTTCTTCGAAGACTTACATTAACAAAAATTAAGTCGGTGTATTTGAATTGTAGTTCACGTTTCACCTTCTTACCATATATTTATACACTATACGAAAAACGTACTTAAATTCTTCAAGAAATTATAACTTTTACTCGAAAACAAGTTTTTCATACACAACATGTATACCATAAAGTTAAGGATTTTCTTTTAAAGTTTCCAGAATCTTTGTTGAATCGAAAAAACAAAAAGTTTTTTTTATAACTCTCTTTTAAAGTGTCGCACCTTTTTCACTTTATCCAACTTAAAAAGTGCTATTTTTTAAATATTTTGCATTCAAACGTTTTAAAATGTACATAACTAAAATTATGTAGATTGTAGCTTGTAACTATTTGTGTCATTACAAATTACAACATGTTCATCGTTTACATGATGTGCGTGTTTCGTCTATTGATAACAATAATTTAACATAAAATGCAATTCAGCCCTTTAAGGTTTACTTAAAGTTCATTAATTGAATTTTATATTAATAAGATTATAGGATTAAATTGTTTATAGTAAAAACAAATTTAATTTCCGGGATAATCTACAGTATTACAGATTATCTTTACAAATGAATTTTAAATGTTTAATTCGCGCTTTTATGTACCTAACACAGTTTTTTAGAATTAGAGATTATGATTAAATATCTTTTTAATAAATAAAAACAATTAAGTTTTAAACCTAATGAGATGAAAACTTGAAAACATTAGTACTAAGAGTGCTCTTGTTAGAACGAGGCGTTAGCCGAGTTCTAGGTATTTCGACAGTATTTATGCATTTTACAATGTTTTATCTAGGAAATTAAGCTTTTTTATTTGAATTGACATTTCTAAATAATTTATTACGTGTGAACAATTTTCATGAACAACAATCGTTCGAAATACCTATTCACATTAGAACTTTTTTTTGTAATAAATATTATATAAAAATCATTTTAAAAATCTATAAAACGTATTAATTTTGAAATTGATGAACATTGGATTATCTTGCTGTGCGTTCCTTTCACACTTAATGCTGTAATAAATGTCATTTCTTAACTAAAATAAGTGGTAAGAGTAGCCTATAATACCCCACGGTCGTAGATAAAATAACTGAACTTTATGGATTGAAATTTCCACAATAATTGGGGATTAAAAACAACACTAAATAATTATTCGTGGTTGATTTTTATTTAAACTTGCCATTCTAATGGTAAATTATTTAGAAAAAAAAGTTTATAAAGGAAAATTAAAAATTTAAAGAATGCTGGTAGTAAACTACCAAAATGAAACGAGAAAAGTTGACGTCGTTATTTATGAATCTTGCGCAAGTTTTCACCTCGTAAGTTTTAAGAAAGGACCTTTGTTAAATTTAAAAACTTTTACTTAAAAAAATTTAACGTTGACTACTATTTTTATAATTTTTAACGAGTTTCCAAAGAAATCTAAAAATGTAGAAATCATGAAAAGTTTTACTAAAATATTTTTTCAACCGAATGGAGAGTAGATAGCTGAAACTATTAATTTGTATGTCTCTGCAGGATCTACAATGTTGATACGAAATACTTCTTAATTAATGACTTTTTTAACACTGAAAATACACTCAAAGGCACAAAATTCAATCCATAGACAATTTTCATCAAAACTTGCTTATTTTTTATTTTAATAGTTGTATTGTATTTTATTAACAAGTAGGGAAGTTTTTATCTACAAATTAATCTTAAAAACAAGCGTCTAGAGTCTAAGATGTCACAATTCCTCCGACATGCGCATTTGAATGCATTTCAAACTTGTTTTATTTTTTTGTCATTTATTTGGTAGAATATCAAATAAATTTTTATTTTTATAATTTAATCTATTTAAATTACAATATGCTGTGGCTAATGGGGACAAAATAAAAGGAAGATACGAAGACGTAGAAAGCCCATTTATTTATTTTTTTTTATTAAAATTTTTTTTTTAATTATTTTCGAGTTACTTATCTGGAAATTAAATGATAAAGCACAAGGAGAATTTAAAAAATATATTGAATGACTTTTATAAAATTTTTCTTACAGTCAATATTTATTTTCCAGTTAGTTATCTGGAAATTAAATTAATATTCAATGTAAGAAAAATTTTAATAAAGATATTAAATACTTTTTTTTTAATTTTCTTGTGCTTTATCGTTAATTTCCAGATAACTAACTCAAAAATAATAAAAAAATAAATAAGTAAATGGCCCTTCTGCGTCTTCTTATCTTCCATTTCTTAAGTACCTTTTATTTCGTCCCCATTAGCCACAGCATATTGTAATTTAAATGGACTAAATTATATAAATAAAAATTTAATTGATATTCTACCAATAGCCCAGTTTCCAAAGGTTTCAACCTCAGAAAATTAGGAAAGTGCAAAAAAATTCGGTATTCAGATAGATTAAGGCATGGCAAAAAAGATGCAACAAAGTTTGCAGTCAATATCTTCATTTCATCGCTTTTCAGCTTCATTGAAAAAAATGAACCTGAAGAGGAAAAAATGTGTTTTTTTAAGAATATCTCAGAAAGTATGCGATCTAGAGAAAAACGACTAGGCCGCCATTTTATAGATGAAGCATTTTTACAAAACATATGTCCTATAAAATTTTTCCGTTGGAGTAACGGTTTCCCGAAAAATATGTCATAAAAATGCCATGTTTTCAAAAATATTATTAAGCAGGCGAGCTAAAATATTGCTAAATACATGCGACTTGATGAACAAAAAACTGTTTTAATCCAAGATGAGCAGTGATTAAATTAAAAAAATCTATATGAATGGAACCTAAAGATTTTAGCTTGCACCTCCATATATTTTCGTTTACTTCTGTCACATGTTGTACTATTAAACGACAAATGAAATTATTTTTCTACCATATTTTAAAGAATTGATGATATTTTGTGGAAAAAATTATTCCGTGAAGCAAATCGTTCCTTATGAATTATATTTCAAAGTTACATAATGATAAATTGATTATACATTATTTTATAAAAGTACAAGGAATTTATATTTCTTCATTTTTTGTAAATTTGAATTTTTTGAAAATTTTTATTTCAATATAGCTGTAAAATCGTTAATATTATTTTTTTGCACTTTCCTAATTTTCTGAGGTTGATATGCTTATATGTCTCTGGAAACTGGGCTACAAATAAATGACAAAAAAATAAAACAAGTTTGAAATGCATTCAAATGCGCATGTCGGAGGAATTGTGACATCTTAGACTCTATACGCTTGTATCTTAAACGGCTTCTTAATCGTCTTAAATTTGATTAAATTCCAAATATCATAAAATGTTACATTATTTCAGTAATTGGAAGAATAAAAACATCCGTGCTAGTTTATTTAAATCATAAAATGTTACTTTTCTTTTGAACATGAACTTGTAGCACCAAAAAAATAAAAATAAGTTTTGATGACATTTGTCTATGGATCGAATTTTGTGCCTTTGAGTATAATTCTCTTTCAATATAGTGGAGTGGGTAAAGATCAAAGTTTATATTGAAAAAAAAGTGTGCATCTTCCTCATCATTTGTTAAACCAGTTCTTGTAAAAATCTTGTACAATCGATTTTCAAGATCCTAAAAATGAACTGAAAAAGAATCATTCTTTCATAATTTTGGGTGCAAATGCTTACACTTTTCATAATTTAGTAACTTATAGAAGTAACTAAGTTTACCAAAAAAATTTCAAAAAGGCATGATGAAATTCTCATTAACAGTTTTGTATCAATAATTAATTAAGCACTCATGAGGCTACTCATGAACTTTAAATTTGGTATCACAGTATCACAAAAAATGTTCTAAAGATTTATAGAAAAGTCTTCAAGTTCTGAAACCCTCCGTGGGTCCCCGTATTTTGATAAAGTAAAATTTATTTTAAAAAAATACTATTAATACACATGTAAATCTTTATATTTGGCGATGGGTCTCAGAAGCCCGCTCTATGTGAACGTAACATTTACGTATTTACGGGAGCTTATGCATTTTCGGGTTTCAACTGGAAGCTTAACACCGCAATTTATACAATCTATAGAATTGCACTGCTTAAGTAGACTTAACTTCGACATCTCATGCAACAATTTGTGAAGGAGGTTTATAGGAAATTTAAATTGTAACTTTTGAACGAATTTTATTAATGTTTGTTTATTTTGGTGGATCAATTTGATACAATCAAATATTTCTTTTTCTGTTTGTTGATGGAAATTGGTAACTATTATCTCTTGATTTATAATAAATCAATAAAGTATTATTAAAATAGTACATTAAAATAACAATAAAGAATGCATGAGATTTAGCTAATGGATGTTTCAACTAAAACACAAATAAAATATTTGTGAGAGGTATACCGGGTGACACAGGGGTTTGGAACACTCTTATAACTCCGTTATTTACTAACATATTAAAATGAAATTTGGTGTGGATTATATTCACGTAAATTGCAATTGTTTGAACTACTTGTGAAAATTCTGTCACTTCCGATTACGCCGGAAATGAAGTAAACTTTTGATTTTTCAATGGAATACCATATATATTTTTACATTTTTGACACCTACATTAAATTTTGAATATACAATAGCATCAAAAAAATTTATTTTATAAGCGAAACAAATTTTTTTCTTTTTAAATACGCAGGTTTCTAGAGTACTGTGATGTGGTATAAAATCATTGTTGAGAAGTACTGGTACTATGGAAATTACGTTTACACCGGAAATAAAGTAAACTTTTGATTTTTAAATGGAACACCGTATATATTTTTACTTTTTTCAAATCTACATTAAATTTTAAATACAGTAGCATCAAAAAAAATTATTTTATGAGCAAAAATAATTTTTTTTTCAAAAATTACGCTGGTTTCAAGAGTGCTGTGATGTGGTATAAAGTCATCCGTGAGAGGTACTTGCACTATGAAAATTACTTTTACACCACAAAAGCTGGAGGTTGGTGTTGTGGAGCTTTCAGAAGGTAATTTCGTCACATTTCCTTCAATAACTTCATTTTTTCAAATGGCAACATATCGGAACAATTCTACCTCAGATAAAGTATTTTTTTCTAAATACAACGATAGAGTTGTTCCGATATGATGCCATTTGAAAAAATTAAGTTATTGAGGGAAATGTGACTAAATTACTTTCTGAAAGCTCCACAACACCAACCTTTAACTTTTGTGGTGCAAACATAATTTCCATAGTACAATTAGCTCTCACCGATGATTTTCTACCACATCACAGCACTCTAGACAACTGATTATTTTTTGAAAAATAAATTTTATTTTGCTTATAAAATTAATTTCTTTGATGCTACTGTATTCAAAATTTAATGCAGGTTTCAAAAAAGTTAAAATATTTATGATGACCCATTTAAAAATCAAAAGTTGACTTCATTTCCGGCGTAATCGGAAGTCACAGAATTTTCACAAGTAGTTAAAACAATTGCAATTTACGTGAATATAATCCACACCAAATTTCATTTTAATATGTTAATAAATAACGGAGTTATAAGGGTGTTCCAAACCCCTGTGTCACCCGGTATAGAGCGGTGTCGACGTGCTTTAATTAGTACATATTTTCCTGTTATTTCTTTTTTTCAATAAGTATCTATGGAATTTTCCAACTAAAAGCTTGTTTTAAAAAATTGTTATATTTTGTAAATTTGCATATTTGCATTTGCATAATACTTTTTCACTCTTACAATTTTAATTTGGTTAGTTTTAGTTAATCTAGCGATTGTTTTTGCCGTTCAATTCAGTTTTTTTAACGCAGTAATTGCAGTGTTTGTTTGTGGTTTGTGTTAGTTTTAATGTGTTAAAAACTAGAATAGTATTCAGTATTCACGTCACATACTCACAAAAGCTTGTTGTATTTTTTATAGGTTATGTCACCACACGTTTGTTGCTGTTTCAGTCAATTATTTGACACGCAACAAAAGTACAATTTTGCAATATTCGCAAAAAGTAAGAATGTGTTGGAATTTTTGCTTTCTCTCTTGTTTCCGTTAAAAATTTTCTCATCTTGTAACAAATTAATCATTTCAAAAATGCATAAATGCGATCGTCCTATTAGGAGACATCCTGTATATAAGATTAAATTAAATTGGCACTAAAATGTAATAATTTGAATCCGTTTCTCATTATTAAAAGTTCAATTTTATTGCCATTTAAATACTAAAAAAAACTAATAAAAAAGTTCTAAAGACTTTTGAAGAGTCTTAAATACATTATCTAATACTTTTAATTTACTTGTTGAAATTTTAATTTAACAGGCAATTACATTAAAAGTTTGTTAAAAACTAATTCAATCATAATATTTGACGAAACTTATAAAACCGTCATACTTTTGCTATCACCAATAGGAAACTTAATATAAAATTAATTCTAGTTAATCGCAAGATTTTCCACCTTTAAGTGGTGTTTTCCACTTATTTTAAATTATAAAATGTTTCACTAAGCCTTCTTTAAATTAGAAGATAAATGAAGAAGTACAAGTAATATTATGTGAAACAAATTTATAATTCCAGATTGTGTCGTTGGATAAATAACAATATAAGAACTTCGAAAACGTTTCAAAAAATTTCAACAACAGAGAGATCTACCGCTTTTTTCTCA
Source organism: Malthinus seriepunctatus (assembly GCA_963924605.1). Taxonomy (NCBI): domain Eukaryota; kingdom Metazoa; phylum Arthropoda; class Insecta; order Coleoptera; family Cantharidae; genus Malthinus; species Malthinus seriepunctatus. The sequence goes on from OZ004600.1 coordinate 44,682,558, forward strand.
ATTTCCAATGTTCATTGCTGTTTGTGCCTATCCACTGGTTCTTTTGAAGAAATTTTGAGATTATTTGGTTAATCTCTTTTCTCTTCTTCTCCTCGTCAAAGAACATCAGAATAAAGGTAAATAATTTGTTTTTATGTTAAGGTCCAATCATTTGCACGATTTGCCTAATATTTAACTTTAGACCTTTTTGAGAGGGTTTTTTGGAATATCTGAAGTATCACTCGCTCGTTTTTGTTATGTCTAAATGTATTCTTCCACTGGTTGAGCTGTTCTTTACCAAATCATTTTCTTATTCCTGTATGATCAATATTATTTGGGTTATTCATTCATAAGCTCGTTGTTAGTTGTCTTCAGAACTTTATATCTGAATAGGACTGGCTAGCTCGACAAGTCGACATGTCGTTTACTGTCGACTGGGCCATTCGTTTAGGTCTCACCAGAAGTAAGTACAAGTTTGTCATTAATTTATTAATAGAGCAGAATGAAAAACAGGTGTTACTATCTAGGAAAGAGCATTACAGCTAATAATATATGAACGCGATAGAAGCGTTCAAGAAGGCTGTTGACTAGGACCGCCACTCCATCGTTTCGGTTGTATGAACTACCTATACCCCGAAACACTGAATAGTCGGGGACCATGTATAAACCTTGTCTCACATAACACTATTACATCAAATACAGCTCCGAGCGACCGAGCCGATCGATTAAAACCTCCAGTTCATCAAAGTATATACTTCGAATATTCGTGTGAATCATACTGAATTCATTATAACTGTTATCGCGCGCTATTATTAATTGTCGAGAACTGTTCCAAGCTTTCCGCTGTGTGCGTAAAAACGTCTTCAAAAAAACTATCATTTAGTTCAGTCATAAGACTCAAAGTCCACCACCGAAAAATAACATAAAAGAAACCCACCGTTCTCCGCGTCCTCATGCCCCAGTCGAACTCTCGTGTCCATTATCTTTGCGTATTTTCTTCTCAAGGTCTTCTTCATCTAAAATCTTAATGATGCTGCTTCCCTCATTCTTACGTACCATGATTTTTGCATTTTTCACGCAGGCATACTTGTAATTGTACAAGCGAACCCCAGCCTTGATTTCCTGTAGCAGCTGTTTGTAGTAAGAGGTTAAATTTTCATTTATAAAGATGCGATCACCTATTGACGCCTTCTGTATATTATGATGATGCTGATCCTTGATTATTATCACTTTTTTATTGACTAACTCATCTCTCCTTCTTCTAGTTGTAAACTGTGCGATTATGGATGGTGGCTGGGTTGCTAATCCACTTCTCGGGAGTCTGTGAGCAGCATCAATCTCACTCGTATCTAGTTAAACATTTAGGGCTTTGACTACACTCTGTACAATTACGCAATAGTCCTTATTTGGTGACTGTTTTACACAACGAATTTCAAGATTCCTATTACGGCTGTACTGCTCAAAGCTTGATAGTCTTGCATTGATGCTACACCACTTGTTACCGCTTGCTATCTTATCCCTTTCCAATTCATCCACCTTTTTTTCCAACTGCTCAATCCGTATGGCATTTTTATTGTTTTCCTCTAGGAGAAGATCATATTTTCCTGACATGAAATCCACAGACTTTGAAGCAGTACGGTAGCTTTTGAACAGGTACCATCCGCCATATTGCACTAAGACCTATTATAGATTGTAAGTGTTCAAACTAACATCACTCGGAGTATATTTTTCTGTTACGAACATTCCATTAGAAGAGAAACGAGCGAGTAAACCATCTCGCAAGTTTGGACTTTGAAACTATCGCTTCCAACTCATAATGTATTTTTCAAACAAATTTGTGGCTCAAAACTCATCTTTACAAATTTAGAAACGTCAAAAACACAATTTTAAGAATTTAATAACTGTAACTTAATTACATAGCAGTTTTAATTAAAAAAAATAATATAAATAAACTAGAAACTAGAAAATGGAAGAGATGGTTTAGAAATAAATTAAAACATTTGTCACGTAATTAAACGAAGTTTAAAAGTTTAACGTTTAAATTACAGTGGTGAAAATACGAGGAATATTCTATACATGGTCGTGTAGCTTCCATTCATCTGATGTCAAGTTAAGAAATAAAGATTATTACGGTTAGTTCCCATTTAAACGCCTTTACAAGCCACTGAAAATTGTTTACATGTTTTGAAATATTTTTCAGAATTATTATAAAGAAAAATCTCTATCCTTCCTGTTATCATTTTACGGTTTTACAACAGTTTATAACAAAATTTTTCTACACTACAATTTTTAAATTTATAACCTAACATAAAATATAAAATCCCAACTTAGTAGTATTTTATAGTTTTTACAAAATATCAATTTTCTTTTATGAACGTAACTTTATAAAGAAAAGAACTGAAAAGAGTTTTGATTGAAAATATTTTTATTTTCAATTATTTATTTACTTTAACTCTTTTACAAAATTGAAATTTGTAGTTTTTTCGTAGTACGCCGAGGGCCGAGCAACATGTGCTTATTAGATATTTTTATGAAATAATAAACAAAATGAAAAATTTAAAACTGCATAAAAATTTTATTAGATGTTACAATTTACCAGCTTTTATTGTTTTTAAAAAGTCTCCAAAAGGGAAAAACGATTCAAGTTACATAGTTTCAGGAAAAATAATAAAAACTTGAAAGGGATGATAAGTATTAATTTTTTAAATAGTTGATAGTATTGTACAGTATTACAGCATCTTGAAATTTTTGTATAGTTTAAACCAGCTCATTGCCATTTTTTTTAATCCTTTTTGCTAGCGCCGCCCCTGAGATCAAAATGGAGATACATTTTAGATGCCCGTGTTCAGTTTTTAAATTGAATTGATTGAACCAGAATTACTAATTTTAGATTTCCCTGATTTCCCTATCAGCGTTATCAGTGATAACAGCTGATTTCCCTGTAACTCGGCAACCAGAAAAGCTAGAGCTTCCGTCTAATTTTTAATTTACCTCTTAAATAATTTTAACCCTATAAAAATTATTTTACCCTCATCACTTAAGTATTTCTTTATCTAACAGTTTTTAATTATAGGATTGAAAAGTTTTAAATTCATTTAGAAACACGTGGAGTGGTAAGATTTGTTGTTGGAGCTGATTAATATTTTTCTTTTTACTTTTGCGTCATTTTTGTTTGTGGTTGATATTAATTACCGTTTGCCCTGTTGCCTTCAGCAAGCCCGTGACATTTCCTCTTACACTAGGACTCTCTTGTGGTCTCTCTATATATAGACAGGTCTCGGGATCTGGGGGACAAAACCCTCTTAATTTCCAGGACTTAGTGGGGTCTGGCAAACTACTTACCCTCTTCGTTACCGGGATCTATCTACTACCTCAGTGGCCTATCTCGTAAGAGAGGGGTTTCGAGGTCTGGTGAGAACCCCGTGGCCGAGTCGTATTATTAGAGAATTGTATTTTGTCATCTATATTCTTTTATGTATTAGTACCATTGGGTACGTAGCGTTATTTTAAATAAATATTTTTTATTTTGTTTAATTGGCAAAGTGTGTTTAATTTCTAACTTCAAACCCCGGGGTTTCTGGCTTTGAGTGAAGCTAAAGGGAGAATTTAATGCAACACCCAGTTTCCTGTGTTGCACTATTTCATTATTGACTCTTATATTGTAGCCCATACACTCTGCAGAAATACCTGATTCTTTAAGTTTATTATTATAAGGTTATTTTGTAATTTGTGTTGCAAAAGCGATAGTTTGTATAAGTCACTGATGCTGTCACCCTCATCAACACTTGTCCATCCTTATTATTATTTTTACTATTTATACTACAACTCATCACTGGTTGGAAGTAATCAAACGTTATGTTACAACATTAATTAGGATTATACACTAGCAGATTCACATCACAATAATATGTTTTATATGTATGAAGGGTAGGATACAAACCATAAATTTCTTTCATATGCAGGAAACATACCTAGTTAATTAATTCGGTTAATTTAAAAATATTATTATCGCTGAGCTTTGATGAATATAATATTACAAAAGGATTCATCATTCATTAAATCAAAAAGGTACAGAAAAATAATTAAAACTATGAACGATTGAATTATAACTTTTAATTTTATTACTATAGTTGGCCGTGCTGATTACTTCAATAAATCCTTTACATTTGAAAAATTTCACAAATTTAAAATTTTTAACAAAACTTCTTATTTAAAAATGTAATAAATCCCATTCTTCTCTTCCGTATAAATTAGGTGGTAGGTAGAACAAATTAATATGTCAAACTTTTTAATTAAATGAATTAGTAAAATTATTTTGTAATGAAACTTCTTTTTAAGTCGCGAGTTTTCTTTTCAATTACATTGTCTCGAGATTACCTCTATACTTTTATTAATTGGGACAATGTCTACAGGTAACTTCGTTATCGTATAGTGACTAAAGTTTGAGGTTAAATAAATTATAAAAGTTAAAATTTCAATGGCACAGTGAAATATTTTATTAACTTGGTCGTATTAAATTTATACGTACTTTGAAATTTATACAGGGCCTTCGCGGTAGGGGACCTATTAGATTTAAATTGAGTTGCTTAAAGATTAAAGCAAAATTTATTATTTATGATGCAATGTATAGTTTTGTATATTATAGTTTAAATAAGTATTTTCTTTTAAAAGATGTCTAACCTTTGTTTTTTATTATTGACTGCATTTATACTGGGTGCCAACTAAATCTCAGAACCTAGGAAATTTGTAAGGTTTTTATTTTGATTCTATGTATTTTCTAATTTTGTTATTTGTCGCACTCACTCTGTAGTTTGTTTATTGTACTTTTATTTGTTAATGATGTATTTCATATAATTTGTCCTTCTCTCATACCTGTAATCTGTAATCTATCCGTTGGTTCTTAGTTAAAAACTATTAATTCGAACAAAGTCAAGACTAAAATTTAATATCGTATTATAGTGATATAATTTTTGTAATTCGTTAGTTACTTTTGGACTTTATACTATTATAACTGTTTTAAGGATTTGACGAGTCAAGTTATTATTTGGAATTAATGTTCATTCTACCTCGTTTGCGGGATTTTTGTGCCTTTGATTTTAAAACCCTTATCTACAGGATTTTAAGTTGGGTAATAACTCAAATTAATAAATTTACCTATCTTTAATATCTACGTTTCAATTAGACGAGTTTATCTACGTATCATCTTCATTTTCAAATTTTGCGTTTATCATCATCGTGTTTTTTTCATTGGTAGATGAGATACGGATGCAAGAGTTTATCCAGCCTATCAACTTACAGATAAGTGGAAATTGTTATAAAATTGTTTTACGATCGTTTATTTTAGTGTAGTCAACGAACCAAAATTAATTCTGATTTTTGGACTTTTTTTGTAATAGCGATTTTTTTCTCCTAATCGGTCGAAACCATTCCTGTGAGTTTGTGTATGAAATGTCTCAACCCAATTAGGCACTTATTCTTCGACTTTAATGTAAAATTTTGACTTTTTCAAGTTCCCGTTTCACTATTTTATTAATAACTTCGCTTGTATTGGCCGGGATCAAAAAAATTTCGTTTTGTTTGTAATGAATCTCTCTTTAAAACTGCATGGGTTTTGGTTGAAGTTGATGATGGTTACACAGAGACGAAACGTTGTGCGCAAATTTTAATAGTAGGTCGTGATAGAGAATAAAAAGTGGCTATGAAGAAGTGTTGTTTGTTTTTAAATATTCCTTCTAATAAACTCAAGAAAAAATTAAATTAAAATTTCAACATTTCAGTTTTTTGTGAATATCTTCTAAAGTAATTAAAATACCTGCGATTTCTTAACGTCATAATACTGGGCTCCTGATCGCACAACTTTGCCCCCTGTTAACCATCTTCGTGTCTCTTACGGTTTCCGAGATCCCCATGCACATGCATACACTCGAATTTGAAACAGCCTGTATAATTTTTGGCTCCGTTATTTATTATCGTATTCCCACGCTTTCTCCACTGGCTGCTGGCAAACTTACACCGATCCTGTGGTTTTGTTGTTAAATTTTGTGCCACAAACGGACATATAAATTATTTTTTTTAAATTCCTCCATGATATCAAGCAGATAGGAATGATAGTGATACCAATTGAAAAAAAACGACACGATTTTGACATACCTCTTTTTGGTCATAGCCATTGGCAATCTCTTTGGCCATGGAAAACAATGTAAACTTCAGGCATTTTCTTTATTTTTAAATCCATAGCATGTTTGACGTTTAAAATTTTATATTGTTTATCATGGCAAAAGGGATTATCTCAAAATCTTTAGTTCTTCAACTTACTTTATAAACATGTTATCATTTTTAAGAAAGTTAGGAATCGATGGGAGGATCGAGGATCGATAACCCGGAAAGAGGGTTAGCAACCGTTGCCTATAAGAGAAAATGCGATAGAATTGACATTTTAAAAATCCATGGATGACTCATTCATTCCGTTGAGTTTACATTATCATTAGCTGTCACGATCTTTCCTTATAAGTTATAAGTGGGAATATAAGTAACCATTTCTATTGGAGAAATTAACCGGAAATCGTTATATTTACTCCTCCATTGCGATCTATATTATTAGCTATATGGCTCTTTCCTGGTAGAGTAGATGGTATTTTTTATTCAATGGTACATTAGGTAAATGGCTCTTTCCTGGTAGAATAGATGGTATTTTTTTATTCAATGACACATACATTGTCTTAACCTATATGTTAAATATTTCTAAATAATGACAACTACCCAGGAAACTATGATATTATGAATTTTGTGACGGTTTAAGTAAAAAGATAGTTTAAAACAAACTTTTAAGTTCTTTAGTTTAAAAGTTTGGTTTTACGAGGTCTTAAACAAAAATAATAAAAACACGATTATTTTAACAAACTTTAGGATTACTTAATCTCTTTTAAGTAACCTGATAGTTATAGTTTTAATATGAAATAAAACTTTTCAATGGTGGCGATAACGAACCACAATTTTAAATATGTGTACTTCTTTAGAGCAACTTGCTATTAAAAGTTTACACTGTTTTGCTGATTCTACCAAAGACATCAAACACTATTATTTTTACTTTCATAGCCGCAAATAATAAGCAAAAAAATTGAAAGCTTGAGAAATATACAGGGTGGCTATGAAATATACAGCGACAACGCTTGAACAACGAAACTTCACAAAAAATTAATTCAAAAATTTAATTCACAAAAAATTTTGGAATTTTATTTCATATTTTGATAGAAAAGCTCACTTTGATATTATGAGTAACTTTTGATCTCAAAAATTTTTTGTTATCGGTTCGGTTATCGGGACACCATGTACAACAAATTATTAAATAACGAACCCATGAATGTTACCTATTTACCTAAATGGTTACTTTTGTTAATTATAGTAATTCAAATATAGCTCCATTAAATTACGTCTTGAAATAATTCAGAAGACGATCAATTTTCCATTTGTTCATAAAGTATTTTAATTACACAAAACTTATATAAAGAAAAATTTGTTTAAAATTACTTTCGGAACCGATAAGTTGGCAATAATTTATTATTCGCGAAAATGCAATAAAAATTATGAATTTTTAAAGAATTTTTAATTAAATTTTAGAACGCCTTTTATACTATAAGCTAAAGTTTGTATAACTTTTCAAAATATTTTAACTCAATAATTATCATTAATAAGCATTTGTTTTTAATTGTATAAATTTTTGATCAATTCAATTTTTGAATTAATAACATCAATAAATAATTGGAACATATAGTAAGTAATTTCTTCTCTCGAATGTTTTGTTGCATGCACAATTTTTGCCCATTGTTGATTTTCGTGATTACTAAAAGATAAACGGTCTGAAATCCCTAAAAATTGCTTGCCAAGTATAATGATAAAAAAGATTATAATCGTATTATTTTGAAATCAAAAAAAGCTGTGCTTATTAATCATAAAAAAGGGACAAGCGAATGACAAGCAAGGTTCTGTCGGAAAATCAACTTTTACAAAATCGTTAGAAAGTGTAATTTAAAATTTTTGAAAAATTCATTTGTTTCAAATATTAATGGCCGTCGCACTATTAGTTATTAATATTTAAAAAAATTATACTAAGTGTTTCCATATTTCACCGAATACTGAACAAAATTGAACATTTTTTATTTTCTTAGCCGATTTCAGAAATGAGGTTCAAATTTTTTTAAATTTTCAAGATTTCAGCGTGCCGCTTGGCACAGGTTCTAATAGCACTTTAAAAATATTTGGGCCCATAGTGCTAAAAATCACTTAACTGGCTCAGAGTGTAACGTAATAACTATTTGCTCTTTCTACGGAAAGTCATACCTATTACATCAAATATACTTTCAAGACCGGACTAACCTTTTCGGGTCTCAAAGGCCCGGATTATCTATTTTAGGATTCCATTATAAATAAACATACGAGGCTATAGTAAAACCACAAGTTTTATAATCATTTGATCTGAATTTTACCAATTAATTAATATCTATCGTATAAAAGCTTGCAAAAATTGTTAGTTTTAACGAGGGCAAATTTTTTTATTTTATTTGCGAGTGAAGTTGGCAAATGTGATTAAACACGTTTACATGCAATATTCTGTTCAAAACTCGACAACTTTTTATCTATTGAACTGTTTTTACATCTGGATATATTATATCTATTTATGGAGACTTCATTTTACATTATTAATGTAAAACATCAATGTAACATTAAATTTTCCATTAAAATAGAGATTAACTTGATATTCAAATTAATTTTATAATTATTAGTGATTTCGATTTACAAAATTATCTAAATATAAACAATAAAATTTTTTTCTTCAAACGTCAAAAAAACATGACATTTTGTTACTGAATAAGTAAGGTTGAAGTTGTACTTTTTTAAACTAGTACAAAAAAAAGTAAATACAATTTTCCTTACTATGATGGAAAAGTCAATTCTAACCTTATTTAACTACAGTGACGTGAGCCGTAATTACAGTAATTTAACAGTAATTTACAGTCTTCAATTACCGTTAATTACCATATAGTTGGGGAGCCATGGAAGTTGTAATTTTTGTCGTAAATTACGAACGTAATACCGAAAATTACAAACTTAATACCATAATTTACCGGTAATTTACCGTTTTAAATTACTATTAATTAAAATAGTGCAATGATGTAGTTAAATGTTTCCAGTACTGCATATTTTTGTACAAAAATATACTCTCGAGAACCCAATTAAATTATACGATTATAAATTATATTTTTATTCAAAAATATAAAATACATGTATTTTTAATAAATAAGCGATTTAAATTAAAGAAATGCGACTCTTTACACGTACAGGTTCCTAAGTGAAAATAGCCGGACCCGAGTTAACTCGGGCTTGGTCTAAAAGTACAGTAACGCTTGCCAGAGTGAACTCGGACTTGGTCTTTAAGGGCTTTTAAACGAATGAAAATAAATATTCGAAATTTGAACTACAAATAATAGACAACAGATAGCGTTGACTGTTTATCACGTGCGCTAATTTTTGAGTGGTTTAAGCGTTTCCAAGATGGGCAAGAAGACGCTGAAGATGATGGACGCTCAGGTTGCCCTTCCATGTCAAAAATGGATAAAAATATTTTATCCACAACTTCCATATTATAGAGGCATAATTACGCTGATATGGGTTGTATTATGTAGGCCATAAAACTCTAGAGTTTTATAGCCATAAAACCCTAGGGACTTATTGTATTTAAAACATCTAATTTATTAAAACACTTTTAACATTTTTTATTTAACATTAGTTTTTAATATTTACATTTACATTGATATTAAAAGAAAAAACCTTATTAACTTGATCAACTTCAGTATCATTTGCAACAGCACTTCCAAGCCTAACTTCAGTGGAGCTGTCACACAACTTCGAAGACGCTTCTCCTTGAATTTTTTTTGAAATTTCAATTTTGTTTGCCACTGAATCTTCAATGTAACCTTCGGCTACAGAGCTGGATTTTCAGCCCCCATGACGCTTAATGGCAGTTATATCGGCCCCTGCATTCGCCAATAAGGTTGCCGAAGATCGTCGCATGCAGTGACCAGTATAAGATTCCTCATTTGGTAGTCCCAAAACCGAAGCAACTTTTGAAGGAATTTTTGATACTGTATTAATACCAACTGGCTGTCCCGTGCATTTCCCATTTTCATACCGCAAAAAGAATCGATCGGTGGATACATTTCGAGGACGCAAAGTCATGCACTTCTTACATACGTTAATTACAGACACATAAAATCCTTCATCCATAACGGTGAAGCTGCGTGCAATATTTGTTTTCGTTTCTGTTAGTTTGATAAACAGGTAAGAGCCTTTATCTTCCACATCGTTTACAGTCAAAAATGTTAATTCGTTGCATCTACAGGCACCAGTAACGCCAAAAATTAGTGTAACCTGAAAACATTCCAAATTATTATTATATAAAGAGAAATTAAATAATTACCTTCATCATTAGGTATTTTTCTTCAGGTGCCTCTTTCAAAAACTGTTCAATGTGCGCTCTTTCAAGAACCTTTGCCTTCTTCGGTTTGTGAGTTTTGGAATAACTTTTCAAATAAGCAATAAGCTTACCATATTTTGAAATATCAACGTTGTTATACACTTGCAAGGTAGCTTTCACCATCGAATACTTTGTCCACATTGAAGAAGCGGCATATTTTTTCTTAATATTAAAGAAATATGCAAGCAGCACGTCTTCTGTTATTGCCGTTACACCCCTTTTTTCTCTCCAAATGTTGAAATCGGCAAATTCCTTGTCGTAGCTAGTCTTAGATTTTACGGGCAACAAATTCAAACATGCTTCGCGGGCTTCTTCAGCGATAAATTCCGGAATGTTCCGCTCTTCAACCATTTTTAAAAGAATACACAAACTCATAGATGACGGATATTATGTTGGTAGAAATAGATAGGCGACTCGACTCCTTTTTTGTAATCGTAAAAATTTGATAATAATAATGATAAAATAGTAATAATAATGAAAATAGTTGATCCTTGTGGCATCTTGCGTGTCTGGCGCTGCTCAAATACTCAAAAAGTGGCGGGAATTTCAAATATTATATTACTATTATTGTACTAAAAAACTTTTTGAATACGCTAAAAGACAGATAATTTAAAGCAATTCAGTAAAATCATGCAATTTTAAAGCTAGAAATTGCAAGAATACTGAAATTACTAAAATTGGAACAGGCAGTTTGCTGGAAATTGTGGAAAAAATAAAAACAATTTATTATTATAATTTAATTCGCTTTATTAAGACTTTTCGTTTGCACAAATATCAATATTATTTACATTAGAAATTATACAAGTCTTACATATTGTTTTAAATTTACCTACATCTTATACGGCTTTTTTACATTATAACATTTCTCTATAATAATTTTTCTTGAGAGCTGTCATAACTATAAGATTCAATTTTTACAGACAAAGGATTATATTCCTTATTATTTCTCTAATGAGTTACCAATACCCGATAGTTCAAGTTACAATCTTATAAAAAATATAAAAACCTCATATCTGACATTTTGTTTAAGTTTTCATTAGAGAAATCTTGCAATGTAGAAAACGCAACAAGTAAACACCATTGTATCTCGAACCTTCTAAATTTCTTTAGAATTAAGTAAATTCCAGTTATTTGATGAAATTGAAAACCACGTGAAAATAAACGACACTTACTTACATTTTATATATTGAGCGCTTTTAGTCCTTGTTAAAAATTGTAGGAATAATAACACAATACTTTAAAACTCGTCACAATTCAAAAATTTGATGAATTTAAATTAATTCCACATTAAGACATTTTTTAGACATTACTTGGAAAATTATTGTAAGTTGAAAGTTAAACAAAACACTGGTTGTCAGTAGCAACGTCCTTTTTACTTTAGTTAATATTATTATAATGGTAGCAACAGAAACGGTAATTACTAATTAGCTACCAACTATATTAATGACGAAAACTACCAAAATTGCGACAGAAGCGACATGATGCCACAAGGATAAACTAATAATGCAATTTTGTAAATTTAACGAGAGTGCGCAGTGCATGCACAAACTCTTTTAATTTCTTTAATTTTCACTAAAAACAAAATAAACAAACAACCAGAGCTATGGCAACCATTCCACGACCTGTCTATTTAATTCGATGTTTCAAAATTGTCAATGTCAACATTACTAATCCGCATAATTATTTCTCTATAATATTGGAAGTTGTGGATAAAATTTTGTATTGCATTTGTGGATTACCGGCAAATAAAGACCTTGAAAACTTAAACACTCGGGCCTCCGGCCCTCGTGTTTAAAAATTTTCGCGGGTTTTATTCGCCTCATAATCCACTCATACAATAAATAACTATAAAACATCGGTAATCTGATCCGATCTGACCGTCGGTTAACTATTCATGCGATTGCTGAAACTGTAGAAATTGACAAATAATGCGTAAGGCAAATTTTACATAACAATTCTCAATTACAAAAAGTGTGTGCGAAAATGGTGCCTCAAAATCTCACAATCGAATAAAAAGAAGCACGTTTCTAGCCAAGTATTAGATGTCAGTGTTAGACCATCCGCCTCATTTGCCTGACCTGGCAACATGTGACTTTCATTATCAGTTCCCAAAGGACAAATTTGCATTAAAAGGAACAAGATTTCAAACCGTTACAGCTGTGAAAGAAAAAGCGGCACGCGTCATAAAGGAGCTCACAGAAGAAGCTTCCAGCACTGTTTCAGACAATGGAAAATTCGCATGAAACGTTGTATAGATAGAGGAGGGTGTATATTGAAGGGGATATTTATAAATTTAGAATAAAATATTTTACAGCATTAGTCTCGTTATTTTTAATAGCCACACCTCGTATTAGCCCATTTTTAAATTAATACAGAACGAATTGTATATACACAACTCGAGAAGAAAGTGTCTTTTCCACTCTCGTGGGATACGACTCTCCCACTCAGTGAAAACGTATCACTTTCTTCTCTTGTAGTGTAAATACTATTACTAATATCGACGTTATTTCAATATTAATTTTACATTACTGCAATTTCAATACTTTCATATTTTACTAAAAAAACCTGTCGCAAAGTACTAATAATTACTATTTTAAGATACGTTAAATCTACTACATTTTGACTTTTCTCGAATTTTAATGATACCTTTTGTATAACGTAGTAAAATTTTATTATAAAATAATGTTTACGTTATTTACCATAATTACCTTTCCTTTAAGTGCTTTATATTGTTTGTTTGATGTTCTATTACCACAAACTTTAATGATCATCGTCAAAATTATATAAAACTTGAGCACTTACACGAGAATAGCGATGAGGATTAGAATTCAATCAATTATGAAAAACCAATTTAAATTTAAGTCAAAAGAGCAGACACCGAATGAATAATAATTGAATATTTAAACTGTTTTGTTTATAGCATTACAATAAAATGTTTTTTTCGACAAACATCAAAAAAATTTAACATTTTGTTACTGAACAAGTAAGGTTAAAGTTCTACTTTTACATCCTAGGAGGTAAAAGTAAATTCTAACCCTAAATATTTACAACAAATTGTAACGTAAAATGATATTTCTAAGCATTTGTAATGTAAAAAGGTAATGTTTTTATAAATTTTCTGTTATAATTTATTCGTTGCGTTTAATAATTTGCTTCTTTTTACAAGTTAATATTAATTTTTAAAAATATTTGACAATTGAACTACAAATAATTTTCAAGAGATGGCGACACTTCAAAAATTTTTATTTTTGGTTTTTCTAAGTTTTACTTTTGAAGAAAGAATTAAATGTTTCATACGGAGTAAAAATCTTTTTTTGGCTAGTCAGTAGGGCTTGTCAGACGAAAGTTGAGTAAGTAAAAAAGTGACATTTTTACTCCTAATAAAACAATCTACTATTTTTTTATTATCACACTACAATAGTTTTTTGTTAGAATAACATTGTAAATAAGTTGAAGGTATAGAGAGAAAAAAAATTGTGTTATACTCGTAGTAGCATAAGATGCTACTAGCATAACAAAACAAGTAAAAGTAACGAAACTTACTAAGCGTAGTAAGAAAGGTTAGAAAAGGGATCGTACAACCTTTGGTTTATTTTGATAACAAATTGCTAAAATACATAAAAAAACATAAGAAAACTTTATCATATATTTTCAGTTGAGAATTTCACCCGTAGTTTTTGTGTGCCTTTTATATAAATTTTTTTCAATTTGCACTAATCTGTTTATGTTTCGTTAATACGATAATAAACATATTGTTTATGTTTATTTTGTGCATGTTGTTTGTATTATTTGTAATCGTATTTGGGGGTGTAAAATTATTTAGTATTTTACAAACAAATTTCATACATCCTAAAATGAATAATGTTTAAACCGGTGTGGTAAAAAACCCACAAATAGGTACAAACCGGTAATGCTGTGTAATTAAATTTATTGACTATCTATACGATATTCCATTCGACTGAATTGGTAACAAACGGAATAGGATTAATCAACTGAAAGGGGCCTCTTAAGAGCCTTACAATACTATAAAACTATAATTCCGAATTAAAATTAATTGGACCGACCTTCAGCTATTCTTGGTTAATCAGAACTGTATTAATTAAAAGAATCAATCACATGTTCCAGGTTAAATTTAATATCGAGCTAAATTAATCAAGAGCCTTATAGTAACTACTGTTAATGAGTTACATATGAACGGGAATTACCACTACATTTAGAGACGAAGACACACGCGCAGGCTTTTACTCCGACTTGGTTTATTTTTAGAGTAAGTACTGAATGTGAGCATTTTCCTGCTGGAATCAAGAGCATAAATGCAGCATATTAATTTATTTCAATTAAGTCGTGAAACGTGTGTCATAGTTTCCGTTAAAAAGTACACAATAGAATTTCGTCAATAAGAAAATTGAATTTTTTCAGTATGTCTTTTAACGCGTTAGTAGGAGCTTTTAAAATATAAAAAGGTTTTCTAAAGGTCTCATCATTCATGTTTGATTAAGCTATTGAAGTGATGCTATTATTTATGCTTCACTACGTCAAATTTTAAACACTATTATTTAATGCATGTAAGCATAAAATTAAAATGTAAAATTTTACGTTTCAAATTTTTTACAATAAAAGCATTACGATCAACCTTTTAAGTACACACTATAGAGTGTAGAGAAACATTAAATATTTATTTAAAAATAAAATAAATGTACATAGTCAAAAGCACTCCTTTTCAACTACAAATTTCTTCTTTTAATATAAATAAAAAAATACGTCCAACTGTAAATGTAACAAAAGGAATTGCATATTATAATGTTAACTTTTTTAAGTCATTAAAAATCTAAATAGTAAAATAAAACGTTAATTTATTAAATGTTATAATACTTTGATCCGTTAAATAGTACAACGTCTAACCGGAAGCCAAATTAACGGCCGATTAAGCTTATTCAAACCATAAATTATGTATTTAATAATTGAATAAAATTTAAAGCCCAGAAGGAATAGATTATTCCATAAATATACAAACAACTACACACATGTGAACCTTTTTTATCGTTTTAACTAAATTTTTCTATAAAAAGTTACCAACTAATAATTGTTTTCTAATTGTTCATGTCCATATTTAACAAACTTGTAAAAATCAAAGTTATAATAATGAAAATTTTGTTTTTTTTTAGAAAACTCAAAGCTCAATGAATCATACGTGGACAACGCTTTAAATAAATAAAAGGTAAGTCTTGAAAAATTTTTATATACACGAACACGATAACCTAAAAAAACACAACCCTCTGATTTGTGAACTTTGCGAGTTTTTTTTTGTCCTTTTTAGGACAAGACGAAAGTTTATTATTTATTAGGCCATTAGTCCAAATACATAAAAAATAGATACAAACTTTGTTTTTTTGCGAACAAAGTGAATTATGATGATCGACTTACTATTCTTATACGGAGGTAGTTATAGTCATGTCATACGTCAAGACTAGTTTTGGTTTAAGTTTACTTAAAACTATGTCGTGATCGTAGTCTTTTATAAAACAGTCGAGGTTTTGTACCATTTCTGATCTTATCTACTTAGGAGTAAATCTAGACAACTATACATATTAATCGCATTGTCACGACTGCTTTCGCTCAGGGTGTAAAAGGATATTTGGGGGGTTATAATTATACGCCAAGAGTTCCAATAAAATACATGTTTATTACAATAGTAAATTCTTACTCATTCTGCTGTTGTTACACGATTTAAATTCGCCCCTCCCTTGCGATCAGTTGTTCACTAGGGTTCCTCACCCTCTCAGTCCCAACTGATCGTCTAACTGTAAACTTAGTCAGTTAGCAACTATAGTTCAGTGGGCGATGGCTTTTGGGTGGTAATTTTGTTATAAATGGAAACTTTAAGTAGTCAGATATTTTTATTTTACTTTAATAGTTGCATATGAAAGAAGATAGCAAGCTCTAGCAAAAGTCAGCTGTAAAATTTAAATATAATTGTTAATAGCGTAAACCAAACGTTTCATAGCGCATCCCCATTCAAAAGCTATCCCCAACACTGTCCTATAAAACTATCGTCTCCTCCTCCTCCTCATTTTAGGCCTTTTATCAATTCTTAAGCTTCCTATTTACAACTTACTATTCTAGTTATTGCAATCTTTACCAACTTCCTAGTAAACACAGCATATAAACTAACCAGCAGGGTATCTCTCAGCCAGCGTCTTTGATCTATTGAAATCACATAATTTGACCTTGACGACGCTATTCGAGAATAGGATTCAGAGTCCTACACAATTTTTTTTTTGATTAATTGTTTGAATTTACTTTAGATTGGGATTTATTAGAAAAGAAATTCACTTTTTCGATAGAAAGTGATAAAAAATGCTACCATGACAACAAAAATAAATTATTTAATTTTATTCCAAAAAGTGGACGCATACTAAATTTTATTTCGCAAGATCTTTCAAAATACTCAACATTTTTCTACAAATAAGGTATCAAATGAAAGAGAAAGATAAGACTTAGAAAATGGCCATCTTGAAATCTTAAATTTTTGGTGTTACGTGCTGATTTTATTACTTTAAACATTATCAATTTTTTCCTATTTTCCAAGTTTCGTTTTGAAGCATAATGCCCCGAAAATTGAAATTTCGAGATGGCCATTTTCTAAGTTGAACCTTTACCTTTAACATATTTTTCGAATTTTTCCAATAGAGTCCCTAATTTTAAAGATCTTGCGGAATAAAAATGTGCCTGAACCTCATTTATTTCTAATCGCATAAATGCCACCCTTTGCCTTTTTTTCATCAACGTGTGGCGGCGGCGGACCAAACTTTACTAACGTGTTATAACTTTAGTTTCCTTATTATTTTTTTTAATCATGATATTTTTGTACAACCGGATCCCTAGTGTTGCGTATATTGGATTGAATAAGAAATGTCTGAAAATTCTTAAACTTGGAACTAACTTTAAGTGCAATTTGTCACGCCAATGATCAAACTATGTCTACCAAATAAAAACTACCCGCCACTGGCGTATGACGTATGTACTCTCAAATGAAGGGTGCGCGACGATATACGCTTAACTTTCCCGCCTATGGGAGATATTCTGCTGGTTGGATTATATGCTGTGACAGTGTGACATTCTATGTGTGACAGTATTGCAGAAGTATTACTGGTCTCTTCTCCTTTTCATTTTTATCTGTAATAAGGTGCTATACTATTTGTTCACAAATGTAGACAGTTGTGTCATTTATATAATAAAGACTAGATTACATCGAGATGTTTCGGTACAGCATTATGAACAGTCGTTCGTACTCGGATCCACTTCTACTACTAAGCTTCTGTCAAATTATAGTAAAGTACGTTATTCTATTAAAGCGGCACGTGTTTTCTGCATCTATCTCAATGGAAGCCGCGCTATAGTTAGCTAAATTTTCTGAACACATATTAGGAATGACCCACTCTTTATAATTGTGAAATTTGAATATAAGAAGGTGCAAACGTAAGGGATGTTAAGATTCAGCGGTTACCAAAGCTTTATTGGGTAATTTTTTTAAAGTGTTAAAGCAACTTAGGTCCAGAAAACTGCTCTGTTGGTTGGGGATCAAAACCAGGACTCTTGCCTTCAGAGGTGAGGGCAATTACCTCAAGATATTTTTACAATAAATTAATTCTATAGTTAACCTTCTGCTTTCTTTATCAAATTTATTCTATCGTAGATACGATACGCTAAACGTATCGATATGTATCAATATATCGCCCAGCCCTAATGTGTAAGGTATTTCTTAGAAAATAACACATCCGGAAGGAGGGTTAGCAGCCGTTGCCTATAAGAGAAAATGCTACGGAAATGGCATTTTAGAAGTTCATTGATGACTCGTTCATTCTGTCGTGTTTACATTTTATCATTAGCTGTCATGATCTTTCCTTATAAGTGGGAGTATAAGCAACCATTTCTATTGGAGAAATTGCCCGGAAATGGCTATACTCAGAAAACCATTGCTATTCAGATTATTAGCTAAATGGCTCTTTCCTGGTAGAGGAGAGGGTATTTCTTTCTTCAATGATATATTTCTATTAAAATTACAAACTCAGCTTGTGTAACTTTTAACTCAGACTCTATATACAGGGTGTCCAAAAGGTATAGAATATATTAAGTTCCTATTGGAACACTGTTTATAAGGTCTTGAATTTTAAAAACTCGTTACTGATGACGTAGCTCCGAAATGAATCACCCAGTATAAATTATTTTTTTGTCAACAAATGGGCAATTAAATATCTAAATCGACGTGTCCGAGTTTTTTTTCCAAATATTTTTGCCGAGTTATCAATTAACTCCATACCTTTTGGCCACCCGGTATAAACAGAATTACTTGCATTGTATAAATCGTATCTTTATGGAAGTTTAAAATAGTATTTTTTACAACATGAGATGAAACATACGTTTTTTTCGTGAGATAGAATTTACTTCAAGAGCCCCGTAGGGGCGAGTGAAGTAATCTTTCGAACGAAAAAAACGGATTTCATCTCGAGTCGTAAATGCTATTTTTTCTACGACGATAATTAGTACATTTTAAAATAATTATTTTTACTAAAATGTGAACCGACCACAAAAAAAACTGATGTTTCATCTCATGTTGTAAACAAAAACCGGTTGTGAAAACATTTTCTCACTAGAAACGAAAATGCTATTTTCGTAACGAGTAAGTGATGACGAAATGCTTAGTTTCACATATGAGAGTAGAAAAAAAAAGATTTTATACCGAACTCGTTTTACATCTAGTCTAGAAAACTCTTCTTATTTTTTAAATTCTATTGTGAAAAAGTATATTGACCTCGTAATAAAAGAAAATGGATATTAAAACTAAAATTGCTTAGCTATTAAAAAAACATTCACTCAAATAGTTTTTCATTTTAAAGCATGCTAAAACTGTAAATGCTCTTTAAACATGTCTATTTCTATAGATGCAAAACTCATTTTCCTTGCATAATGCAAATCGACGTTAAAATTAACTACAATTAACAACTGTAACAACTTTATTCCATTACTTGCATACATAAATTTGCAATACTTATTTACAACAATTGAAATTCGAACTAACAATAAACAAAAGAGCAATAATGGAGTTAAAGTAGTTTTATTGAATTCAAAGTTACCTCTGTTAACCACCGACTTTAGTTTTGCATCCTGAGATGTCATCCTGAAAGGACTTGAAAACCTTTTCAGTTACTAACTGGTGATGTACCTTTTACCTTAAATAATTTAATAACTTTAAAGCCCAATGTCGACCTGTAGAGACGTGTTTTATCTAAATAACTTAAACGACTGAACCTAATTTAAATTTTCACTCCATTTAAAGCCCGTGTTTAGCAAAGTTTCCATTTAAACTCAAATTACTATTTACAGATTTCTTAAATATTTATAAGAAAAGCGTTTTTTCATAACGGATTATAGGGACTTCGTTAGTCGCTCACAGTTAGCTTTGAATTACAAGAAGTGAGTGCATTTTGAGGCCACATTGATACGGCGGATACGGAAGTCGAACCCGGAATTTTGATCGCTGTAGCCTAGCATCGTATTATTAGACCACTACAACATACGTTTCAAAATTTCAAACATTATTCTGTGGATTTTTTAAAGGAGGGACAGCTCAAAAGGCAATTTCCTATCATAATTCGAAAATTAAGATCTCTGAACCCCTAACGGAGTTTTTCATTTTATTAAGCCTCCTTTTCTTGTATAAGAGGATATAGATATTCTATTGTTTTTAAAAATAAAAATATTTTAAGTGTGGTATAAGAAAATTTCCAAGAATAAAAATTTAGCTAAGGGTTTATCGTAGAGGACTTTGTGACCTACTTTTTAAAAACAAAAGCATTTTTTGGCGTACCTTTCATGAAAGCTTGATATAATATTCAATAAACTGATATCGTATGCATGATCCACCGTTTTATAATAAATTCACACTGAATAGATTTACCTACTATAATGCCATTACAATTTTAATATTGAAACAATCTCGTCTCTACTTGATAATAGTCAAAATATTGCACTGCATTTACAGCTTTTCAATCGTTATTTAATAACAGTTAAAAATAGCATGTTAAAATTTGGATATTCGTTCATTTTACTTGGAGTTTCTTTCATTCGTTGAACTGAAATATGTCCCTTTCTGCATGTCCCTTCCTTTATGTATGGAATATTCTAACTTTATTTATGCTAATTGTGCAGAAAAATTGTAATTTTGAAAATTCAAAATGACTTTTTATACCTAATATAGAAAAAGTGTGCATTATGCGCATGCTATGTAATAATGCCATTTGTATTAATTTGGAATTACTTGATCACAAATATTTATAAATATTTTATAATGATCAATTTCTATACATATAAAAAGTTTTTAGAAAATTATCAAACTTTAAAGGGAATGGCTATCAAACTAGGGGCCTGACAGGCCTGACGTATGCACTGGTGGGATTATTTTTCACGTATTTACTGTAGGGTTATACAAAACGTTTGTTTCATGGCCGTGATTATAAACGACAAGTAAAGTTAATCTCGAGAATACAATTTATATTTTTTAGCCATGGCATCATAGCAACGTTACAATGTCAAAGTTTGACGTTTGAATATAAACAACGCAAAAAGAACTTAACCTCAAATTTTAATATGTATATTCAAACGTCAAACTTTGACATTGTAACGTTGCCAAGGCTAAAAACGATAAATTTTATTCTCGAGATCAACTTTACTTGTCGTTTATAATCACGACCATCATTTTTTTGAATTAAATGTTTTAACATCCAACAAAAACAGTAAAATCATTAGAAAGCAGTCTACAACAGTTTCAAACAAAAACATTATAAATCCATTTTTGCTTGATCAGCCTACGGTTAGCCTAATGTCAGATTAATGTCAACTTTTGCTGCAGCTTATTCATACACACGGTTACGATTGCCAGTGATTTTATTTTTCACCGCACAAACATAACCGATAGACGCAATTCGTTTTGGTGCAGGTCTTAGTAAAACTTCCTCAGTGATGTTATCGTCTATGACATCTTTACTTTGGTTGATAAAGAAGTTGATAAAGACAACGGCCAATTACGACGTTATAAACTATTTTTTTGTCATTGTACAGTCAGCCTCACAATTATTGGCCCCCCTGGTTATACGCCAAGGTGGTTATTAGCCGTCAATGACAAAAGGACAGAAGGGGAGGTTGTTGACTTGCTACTTGTTGGCAAAATAATGTTACCTTCAATTTAAGTATGGGGTGTCATGATGGTTACATCCACATTTCGTGCTAAACGTATAGCCAGGGTGGCTATTAATTGTGAGGCTGACTGTACAAACCTACGCTCAACTGACCACCGCCTGAGATCCCCAGTATCTTTCGTTCAAGCTCTTATATTACATATTCTGTTCTATATCTTGATTTAATCATCATCTGCTTGTATGAGATTGAAGATATTTCGATCGACCATGAACCATTACTGATTTTGGCAACATAGAGCACAGAATATTTGGTTACCATTTGGTTTCTGAATATTTGGTTACCAAGCTCCCACTCGTTATCACTCTAAAGCATCTTGGATGCTTCAAGAAGAAAAAAAATGCTGATAAAATAGATGTATTCTCGAATTTTTTTTCTTTACCGACACGTGACATTTAGAATACCAAATAACAATTACTTTCGATTGTTACGCAATGCGGCAGATATCATGTTACATTTCAAGAAACGTCTAAACTTTTTTTTCACATTAAAAAACTCACTTAAAACTTACACAATATGGCAGCACTTCATGTACCAAGTGTCTACACTTTTTGTGATGCGGCTACTTTCAGGAAGTGGCTTCCAGTTCCAGATATTAGTGGATAGGTGTTTTTAGTCTTTTTCAAAATCAGAAGATTTTTTACAGTTACATAGGAGATTGCTAGCAACCGAAATGAACACGGCTTACGAGCTTTCCGAAGCATTAGACGGGTAAAAATTAAGAAAATGTATTTTTTATGTTAGCAAGACCAATAGAGGTTCCAAACTGAAGTATTCTATACGTGAGGAGCGCGTCGACATACGCCGAGAAGGAATTTTCCAAGGAAAGTTATAATTTTAAACTGTAATGAAAAGTTTTTACTTCAGGCATGCGCTTCTTGTTCTAACAAAACGGAATTTCATTCCAAAACGGAATGAAGCGTGAATCCCGAAAAAAATTTGATTTTCTCAGGTCTTACTTACTCTGTTTTGCACGTGTTGTTTTTCCAATACTAATTGGAGAATTTGTTTACTCTATGAAAATGCGAACTCTTTTATGACTGGTCTGTAGGTACTCTGTAGTAGGTATGTAGAGGCTAGATATGTCTTTCAGGCTAACTTAGTATTACTGCACGTTTATCTTGATTACCTGCAGTGTCTTTGAAACCTTGCACTTCTCAATTTATTTAGCTTATTACATTGTAATATGTATTGTATTACATTATATACATGTATATACATTCCAGATAGGAATTCTGAATTCATATCAGAATTTCACTGAAACTTGCATTTCCGATATTCAAGAAATTCGTCGGTTATAATAATAGCCTTGCAGGTACACAAGCTATGCTTGTTGACTTGATCTTTCTTTACTAAAGTTGAAATATTTAGAAACTCTAAAGTGGTATGTGCACATAATTACACTGTATTCGACTTCTCTTGTTATAGGTATCATCCACTCACTATTAAATGACGCTACCCACGGAATTGAACTAGTAAATGCTAGCTATTCTACGTGAATTTTATTCATATTAGGGATTTTCAGCATAAAAGTAACTAATTGTAATAAAAATTACAATCAATTTTTTACTTTATTCGGTTTTAACTTGTTTTGACTGTACGTACTAAACTAAAAAACGTACTAAAAAATCATTTTTTTGCGCTTTTGATGGTATCAGACGCTTTAGAATTGAATTATTTCCTCCATTATTCCATTTATTTATAATATTAAAATAAAACCAAACGATTCTTGCCATGGAAAGCAATATAAAATTAAAATTGATAATTTTGACTTTATAGATTTTATTTTGTTTATGTTGAAATGGGGAGAAAAATCCCAAAAAAATGTGATTTCATAGCTTAGTTCTCAATGTTCTCAGATTTCGTTAGCACCCTGTATTATTAATTTCTAAGCAATGTATTTTTAGAGGCATTTATAGACGTTGTCAATATCCAATAATCTAATAGATATTTAATTGAGATATAATCGTTTTCCACATAAACAAAATTGAGAGCTATCATTAGCATTAATAGGCTTACTCTGCCTGTCTATTATCTTGAACTAATACATACATCATAATCTTCCACTTAATAAAATTAATGCTTATGAATTGCCTAGCCAGCGGCTTAGACTTTGCCAATTTTCAAAAAACTAAATCGAGTTTATGTCCCACAAAGAACTTTCAACCCTTTCATCCTTGTTAATTAAAAATTAATTTAAAAAAATATCAACTAATGAAAACAAAGCCAAACTTATTAATTATTAATCAATATTGTTATTATAAATTATTGGTTTTGCAATGATTAAAATTAATAAGTTCAATCAAAATTTAATTTGACAGTCAAATGAACATAATATTTAACTCGCATATTGTACATTTATTAATTTTGTATAAATTACAACGCAGCGCAGGGTTAAATTGCTAGTGATTTTTATTTAAAGTTATTATGAATGTAATTACATTCAAATAGAAAAATCAATGCTTAGTGGAAATTTAATTTTTATTTTTAACTTTTAGCTTTAGAAGAACTTACATCTATCATTGTTATTACAGTATTTCATTGTCCACATTCATGTTTTCTAGTTTTTTAAAAACTGCGCTCGCGGTTCAGCCAACTTTTCCTGGTATCGAAATGGGCAGAGAGCTACTTACTCATTATTAAGTAAATTTATTTATATTAAGCACGTACCAAGAGAATAAAAAGCTGTTTAACTTCCAAAATATTTCTGATTATACAAAACGAGTTCGAAAATTAGCTCGTAAACAAAATCAAGCGGATATTGAATTTTATAATAAAGGTTTCTTCCACCATTAGCATTAGCTTCAATGTTATTTATACAACGTATCAAATTGCATTACTTACTGAAAATGTTTTGTAAATATTAAGGATAAATAAAAGATGATAAAATAATATTTAAAAAAAATAAAATTTAAAGATCATTTTATTACCAATTGATTCAATTTTCGAATCGAACAAAACAAAATCAATGCGTTTAACCGCTTGGGATTTTTAACGAATTAAGGGTTTATAAAAGTTGAAATAATATATTTCAGGAAGTTGGTGTAAACATTCGACATCAACAATCCATTAAAAACAAGTGACACGACGTAAAAAGTAAAGCGACTATTTTTTTCTCTCTAAAAAGCAAATTTGGGTTTATACAGGGTAGAAACGTTTTAATCAAATGAACTCTTAAGTTAATGTGTTATAGGAACTTCACCGTGCTAGCTTCTAAAAAATACCATATCTCAGTTATTTCCTTGATGATGTGGTGACATGGAAATTGCAACACTAAAAATGACTAGGAATTTATTGATAAAATTTGGCAAAACCCTTCAACTATTCAAGAGAATTGATTAAAATTGAAATAAAAACAGTTGAAGATGAACCTTAATAATGGGTTACACACTCCGCCACTCTTCGTGGCATCAGTTCTAGCAGGTGGTCGATATCCTCCTGGGGTATTGTGCCTCAAGCAACCTGCAATTCATTCTGGAGAGCTAAAAAGATCAAAACTATTTTGACTACTTTGCCCATACTGAGGTCTCCTCCGGGGGGAACAGACGGGAGGCAAAGCCCCCTAAACGTCGCAACCTTTGGGCTTCTCAACGAGAGCGATGGTCGAATTTCCGTCTAAGCCCACCGCTCTTCATCTTCATCGTTACTTTCTTTGGAAACCACAGTAAAGGAAACACCACCATGCTCCACACTCCAAAAATTAGCGAGGAAGTGTTAATTATGTGGCGAATATCAAATGAGTTCGGCTAGACGGAGTTACGCCCGAGTCGGTTGCTTCTACCCGCCCGCTTGACTCCAGAACTACAGCATGTAAGGTACATCCTATGTTCGTGAGAGTTAACGGGTAGTTCCAAGCCTATCAGTCCAACCGCTTCCTTTTTGGTCCAAGATCTTTGGCTATAAGGGGATAGCTTCGATTCATGGTAGTTCAGCGATTAGGGCCAATAGTTAGTGCCCTATTAGAGAAAGGAGCGACTCTAGATCAAGTCCTAACCTCTAAAACTTTCTCAGTCGCATCCCTGCCACTTTCACAATAATCCAGAAGGATTAATTCTTGAAATCTAACAGTGTTATCGGAAGATTTGCTAAATTTGTTAGTCTTTTTCCCATTATGTTCCATACATGTTCAATAGGTGATAGGTCGGAAGATCTGGCTGGCCATGACAAGACGTTGACGTAGGCCTCTGCAAAACGGTTAAGATAAGGTTTTGCGACCAGAGGACGGGCATTATTCTGCTGGAAAATAGGGTCTTTCAACTGCTGAAAATATGGAAGAATATGCGGTTTACAACCTCATTGACATAACGCTAGGCATTCATATTGTCTCAGATGAATGAGAACCTACTCCCATGTGCTAAATCACCCCACCCCATATCTCCAACTGTTAGGTGCACAGGTCTCTTAACAGAAAAGTTAATATTGCGCCTTTATTGGCCCATCATGCATCCTCAGACAGAATCTAGATTCGTCTCTAAACACCACTCTATGCCACATTGCTGCCGGAGTTGAGCCGTGAGTGGTAACATAAGATTACAAGCCGAGAGATTCGACGATAAACCGTTTGAAGAGTTACAAGACGACCTTTATTAACTAACCATTGGTCAGCAATTGATCTGGCACTGAAGAATCGGTCTCTTAATGCCATGAACCGAAGGTGCCCGTCCTGCACCTCATTAGTCCCTTTCGTACGCTTGATCTTATTCTATGACGTTGTTGACCCTCTCTGGTCTATGCTCAGTAACATCGCATAATGGTGGAATCTGATCCTAATTTTAATCAATTATTACCCTTGAGTACCTAGTTAAACGGTTCTGCCAAATTTTATCAAAAAATTCCTACTCTTTCTTGGTGTTGCAATTTCCATCTTATTAATTATATATTATTGGTTTTGGACATCCCGCGGCTGATCAAAGAAAAATGATCAAAAAACACTATCTGGCGTCCCCTAGTGATTTTTACATAATTAAGACTTCGTACTTATGTTAATACACTTGGTAAGGCCGCATACCAAATCCTTTTAGAATCGATCAGGAGGTTTTTAAAATATTTATAAAATAATATTCTGGAGCCTTTTTCAGAGGTCTCCACATCTTTTAAAAAATCGAAATTGAGGAAAACAAGAAAAGAGAGATACCTTAATTTGAAGCAAAAACATCCCTGAGATTTATCCAGTCAAGACTTTTGAGGCAGGTCTTAGAGTTTTCCGACCAAGTTACCATCTTATAGGATTTCTTATATTTCTATTGAGAAAAATTTTGTGGTGCGAGACATTTTTCAAAAAAATAATTTTTTATGTACAAATAATTATCTTACTTTAGATACACTACGAGCAAACACATTATAATTATAAATTACCTGAGAAATTCTAATTAATTTACTTCAAGTATTTTGTAAAAAGTTAGGCATCAAAGTTTTTAATTAATTCATTAAATTTAACTTTTTAGTAATTTTTAAGCTCGCAATTATTGCGGTTTTCATGTTTACTTAACAAAAATTTAAGGAAAAAGATTTTATAAGGTACTTTTAATTAATTATTTAATTAATTCTCGGTTTAAAAACAAAATTGTCTGAAATTACAGTTAAATTTATTATAATGATGAAAATTACGTTCTTTGTTTTAAGCTTAAGTAGATTATAAATAATTGAATTAATTCTATCAAGTTCAATATAGTAACGAAATCAGCGTATAATTATATAAATGAAGAAATTAGGTAAATCAAATAAAGTTAATGGTTATTGGTTAAGTACGCTTTGAACTTTGCTATATCAACTAAACGAGGTATAATAACCAGGACTTATAAATTACTTTCGTTGGTGGTAAACTTTCTCTTTCAATTTGCGTTTTTAAGTTAGTTAAAACAAAATTCAAAATAAATATTATAATTTCGTATCTCTTTTTAATTTAATTTACTTTAAGGGTTGCGCTAGTATAAATACAATTTTTGAGGTTTAAGCAAAAATTGCATTTTTTTAAATTTATAGAACGTAGGGTTTTGCATACCGTACGTTTCCAAAAACGGGCCCCAGCTTATAGGGGGGTTATTTGTAACTTTAGACAAATAAAACCTTATATAAAATTAAATGAGACGATCTTTTCTACAATATTAGCGAAAAAAAAGTTATTATTTTCCGAACAGTTAAGGCTGATGGCATCTTCGTTGCTCTTTTTAAATTCCACCATACACATTTTTTAATCTTATATGATAGAGGATTTTTTTCTCTTTTCAATAAGGTAAAGCATTCGTAGGGTTAAATAAGAAAATTTTAAAGAAAAATTGAAAAAACTAAAGCTACATTATTTTTTATCAAGCAAGCTGATTGTTAAAAAAACAAATAATTTTCAATTGTTTAAGTAACTGTGTAAGCTTCTTCACTCAAATCTAATGTTTCATTAAGCCAAGGCCTCTGGTTTGTTTACCATCAGCTTGTTACGAATAAATTAAAAAAAGAAAAACTTTTTTATATGGAGCTACATAAAAGACTTAGTATTTTGAACAGTGTCTGCTAATGTAAATGGGTTACTATGTTGTCAACTTTGTGTAGAAAACAACAGCTATCAATTTGAACAATTTTTGTGAAAATCTATTATTTTAAATATTTATCGTCAATAGCTTTAGTTGATGACGCCAATTAATAATAAATATATAATGTTTCACGAGTTTTTTCTTTTAATTTATTTTTTTTTCTACTTTTAATTTATTCGTAACAAGCTTATCGTAGCCAATCCAGCGGTCGTGGCGCAATGGAACATTAGATTTGAGTGAAGAAGCTTACACAGTTAGCTAAACAATTGAAAATCATGTTTTTTTGAACAATCCACGTGCTTGTTGAAAATTAATGTAGATTTAGGTTTTACAATTTTTCTTTAAAATTTTCTTATTTAACCCTATGGATGGTTCACCTTATTGAAAAGAGAAGAAAATTCTCTCTCTTATGAGACTAAAAAATGTATATGGTGCAATTTAAAAAAAGTAACGAAGACGCCATCAGCCTTAGCTGTTTGGAAAATAATAACTTTTTTTTCGCTAAAATTGTAGAAAAGATAGTCACATTTAATTTTATATAAGGTTTTATTTGTCTAAAGTTACGAATAAACCCCCTATACGCTGGGGCCCTTTTTTGGAAACGGACGGTATAACTATCGTCGTTTTACCTACTAATTGTTTAAAAATTGTTTTAAAAAATGTTTTAAGACGTTTTATCCTAAACCAAACAACCCCAAACTATGATAAATGCGAACGTTTTAAACATTCTTAATGGATAGCAACAAAAAGTTATTAAATTAACAAAGGCATTGTGTGGCAATACGAAAAAATTTTCATTTAGGAACCACTAGGAAAAAGCTTTGAGAATTCCAAAAAACGTTTTTTGTTAAGGGTTGGTAGGTGTTTTTAATTGAATTATTTTAATTTACTAAAATCGGTTTGTAGAAGGTGAAAATTATACACTTTAATCTGCTAGAGCTACTACACTTTTGATAATAGCAACCAACGTATTGTTAAACACTTGTTGATCCAAGTTCGCTATGATAACATTTGCCTACATGCTTTTGGATCTATTGTGTTTTAATGTTTCATTTCACAGAATGTTTAATTTAAACTTAACGCAAAAATTTTTGAACATACATATAACAAAAGTACAGAATTTCTGCAGAAATTGGTTTCATACAAATTTTCATGTCCAAATAGAGGTCGAATTTTTTATGTGCTACCAACATTGGGTTCTTGGATACGGTTATAGTGACAATATCTCTAGAACGGTTAGTAAGTAAGTTAAGTATCTCTTAAATAAGACATCCTATATATTCTAAAATATTTTTGCAATGTAGGTCATTTCTACATAAAAAAGTTTGCTTGAGAACTTTTTTTCATATCCCTTACATAACTTCATATAATTCTAATGGTCCATCTATCCAGTCTCACCTTGTACAGGTGACTTATATTGCTTGTGTGTATGGGGTATCTCCGTTAATATAAGAGATAGGAAAAAACTAATACGACGATCTCATTTACTTTTTTAAGACAATCTCAATGGTAAAACAAAAAATCTGATACCTTCTTTTGTTTTCGACTTATAGCCCAAAATTCACATTTTCGTCATTTTAATTCTGATCAATATCTTCCTTATTTCTCAAGATTTTTTTTAAAACTGTAAAGACATTTTTAAGTCACTTTTTAACGTAGATTCCAGTGGCGTAGCCAAAATTTTTTTTTTGATGGGTAGTTTTAGAGTTATTACACAAACTTCACTTTTTTAAATACGCATCATAGACTGACTGCTATGGCTTTATTAAATAGAGTATTTTTTGCGCTTTTCAAAAATGTAATATTTATTGATATTATTTTGAATAATAAAAAAACATCAGCAATTTCTTTAAGAAATTATGAATTAACTTTGAAAACAAAAGACAATCTAATTTTGACATGATAAATAAATGCTGTCTACACTTGCTTATGTCGTTTAACTGATAATTAAATAGCTTTTTTGTTTTAAAATTTTTTTGCGGTAAAAGATTCGTACAATTATAATCAAGAATTCAGATGAAGTACCTACAGGCATAGTTAAAAGTCACGTGTATCTACAACTATTTTAGGTTATGATAAAACCTTTTGAAATGACAATAAGTTATACTTTTCAAATTAACTTGTCTTAATATTAATCTATATTCAATTTTAGTGACAGTTACTTGTAAAATTTAACGATTGACATACCTTTAACTCGTAGTGTACTTCAAAATCTATGACAGAGCTGGCCACGCCCCCTCAGCTCGCTAATAAAGTTGTTGGGACTGTATATACAAAATTAGTAGGAGAAAACTTGTGTTTAGTACATAAAAACTTTACGTATATAAAATTTGAAAGATTTTACGAGCAGTTAACTAGTGCTATTTTCAATTAATAATTCACAAAATGGTCCCTTATCATCAAAGATATGGGAAGGAGAAGAATGGAAATTCAAACTACAGAGATGGTCTATGAACAGAGTTGGGCAGTATCAATGATACATGTATCTTTGATACGTATCTTTTATACTTTTGTATCTTGTATCTTGTATCTATGATACTTGAGGTGAAAGTATCTTGTATCTTGTATCAAAGATACTGAAATTGAATTATCATGTATCTTGTATCAAAGATACTTTTTAGTCTCAATGTGCCCAGATACTTTTTTTAACACTTTTTCAAAAATCAATAGAAAAAAAGAAAATAAAATAAAATTAAAGACAAAAAAGCTGGTACAGGTTGTTTGTCAAATGTAAGACCTTGCAGGCGATAACGGTAACGACTAATGACTCTGTACTGTGTAAAAGGGGTAAAATACGACTCCCAGGGTAATATTTCCAGGTAGGACATTAGATTGTATAAGTATCTACTTATACAATTAGATTTTTTGAGAATTAACAAGGGAAAGGTTAATTTTTGGAAAATCAAATTTCTCTTCTAAATAAAACTTCCCCATGGCCTTCCTCTATTTTGATTCAACTTTCATTTACCTTTTTATCTCGAAAAGGTTCAGTTATTACATTATCAGTTAGTTAAAATGGCTTGTGTTTGACTTTTCTAATACTATTAGTTAATCTATTTTTAAATAAAACCACGGAAAAATAGAATGATGAAAAAAGTATCAAATATCTTGTATCTTTCGATCAAAAAATAAAAGTATCTTGTATCTTGTATCTATGATACTCGAGGTGAAAGTATCTTGTATCTTGTATCAAAGATACTGAAATTGGATTATCATGTATCTTGTATCAAAGGTACTTTTTATAAGTATCTTGCCCAACTCTGTCTATGAAAAGTAAAAAAGTAAGTTCACATAGTACTTTATGGTGCTACGGCTCACCGTAGTCCACACGGCATTCCGTAGTTGAGATACACTGATCTAGGTATTAAAAAATTTAGGAACTAGAAAAAAATTTTAAGTAAAGCCTGATTGAAACAGCTAGTGGAGCAAACAAAACACACTTAATGTAGTTAATTGGTTTCGATTGATAACATTAGTTTGCGCCCTTCTAATTTAAAAACATAACATTCCTTTTAGTTCTAAAATTGATTGGTTTTCAAAGGTCTTCAAGTGCACTAAAAGTATAAAAATAGTTACATTTAGAAATTGGAAAATACAATTTTCCAATTAGAAATAAAAAAAAATCGATTTTTTCCATTTTTCTCGTCCAGTTAAAAAGGGTCGTAACATTAAAGAAAAATTTATATAAGAAACTCGCGTCACTTCTTAAAAAGGGGTTTTAGGTTCCTTAATTAAAGAGCTCTTAATAATTTCGAGTTAAGTGCTGCAGTAATTATAATTAGAAGGAAACTTTCATGCTATTAAACATTAAATAATGTAATAGTAAACTAGTAAAGCTAGTTTTACTAAAACGGGAATTATAATGAAATATGTTTTTTTAATAACCTTTTCTTTTTCTTTATATTACACACCCCCGAACTCAAATCGAACGCGAAATAAGCTGGAAATCAAGATAAGCTCTACAAACGATCAAGTCGCCTTTTTTACTTTATCAACTTAGACTTTTTTTCTTATTTTATATAAGAAAAATATTTTATTCTTATTAGAAAGGAGCATTTCCTTTTTATCAAATAGACTCTAAAAGGATATGTCATTGCTTCTGATGGAATCCAAATATATATTTATATAAAATTGAATTACTTTCAACTTTCCCAGGTATTCAAACTGGGAAGATCTTTTATAAGTTCAATTTATATAATAAGGGTTGAAGTTTAGTGAAATACCTCATTCCTGTTTTTAACATAAAGGACGGGACGCCGCTACCATCATTTTTATTATATTGGGTTTATTCAAAATGGCACGTCTGTGACCGTTATTATTATCGCAAAATTTTATTGTTTATTGTAAAATTAGTTTTGTAAAGAAACATAACTTTAAATTATTATAATTGTATTTATTCGTGTTCTTTAGAAAATTATCAAATTTAGATAAAATATCAGCAAGCTGTCTCAGACAGTTTCCCACGTGTTAATTGCCTTTTAGCACACAATAAACTTAGCTCGGGCTTATATTTACGAATGAAGTAAATCTATAATAATGTTATTTAGTTCTAAAAATAATTATTTTGGTTATTATAAAATGTAAGCGCGTTTAAATTTTAAAATATTTCCTATATTTTTATTACCTTTTAGGTAAATCTCAATCAATAATCATGAAAATTGTAATTAAATATTAGGCTGTGGACCAAAACATTTTATAAGCTTTTTTAATAAATTTCTAGTTTATGAGAATACAGACTATATATGGGGTGTCCCGCTTAGCATGCTCACCATGGGGATCTCGTAAACTGTAAGAGATACGATTAATACTAGGTTTGCATTTCTTGTTTGTATAACTTTGCATCATATCTCAAAAACGGCCATATAAAAAATTTTTTCATTTATTAAATTTATTGGTTTTAGTAGTGTCTATTATCCTTATTTTGAAAAATGAAATTATCTTGATTAATAAAAAAGTTATAGGCATTTAAAGAAAATCAACTTTTTCAGTTTTTTCTAAATATCTAGAGTGCTTATAATACTTTTCAAAGAACAAAAATAGGATCGAGTTGACTATGAAAGAGGATACATTTGATGTCATTTAACCGACTTCGTATCTCTTACAGTTTACGAAATCCCCATGGTGAGCATGCTAAGTGGGACACCCGGTATAGTATACAGGGTGATTTATTCATATTCCCCTTTTGTAATTTTTATGAAACATCAACGCGTCTAGACAGGAAAAAGGTGAAAACTTTCAAGCTTTCAAAACGCCTCTTCCTCCCCAAACAAACTTTTTGTTCCGAAAAAACGAAAAGTATTTTTCTGTAAAAATTACCTTTTTCTTCAATCGTCAAAAAAGTTGACATTTTGTTACTTAATAAGTAAGGTTAAAGTTCCATTTTTACATCCTAGGATGTGAAAGTTAATTCTAACTTTAATTATTTACAACAAAAAATGATGTTTCTAAGTATTTGTCAATAGTTGTCAGACGAAATGAAGTTGAGTCTGGCAAGTCCTACTGACTCACCTAAAAGAAGTGACACTTTTACTCCTAATAAAACAAACTACTATTTTAATTTTGTTAATTTTACTGTTTCAATATTCTTTTCTTTACAAACTACCTAAATACACTTTAGCTTTAAATATATTTTGTGAGCAATTATTTGAGCATTAAGATTTTACCATCGAAATCCCTATGCAGCAACGTGCAAGTCACCACTCTATGTACTTAGAAATATGAACTTTATAACATTTTAAAATCGAATGTATGTACCAGTAGCTACTATGTAGACACTTTGTCTTTTAAGAAAAAGGGTTGCGTTCTTTTCATCAAACAATTTGGTCTTCTTCAGAGCTTATAATCTCGAGCTTTTCTTTCCTTAAACACAATGATTTCTAAAACGTAAGGCTTTCGTGCTTGTTAGATAGTATCAGTTTTAGATCAATGATTAGTAGGGGATATTTTCATTTCTTAACTTTTCGTTATAGTCTTTGAAAAACTCACTCACAAGTTTAACTGAGTATTAAAATGAATTTCGAAAAGAACGAGTAGAGATATCACAATCACCAGTGTAAATTAATGAAATATGCTACTAAATATTACGAGATTTGGATTAGCAAAAATAGTACTAGTTTAAATTTTGAAAAGTCATCCAACTGTGTTGAATGCGTTAAACATTTTTACACTAGAGAAAATGAAATTGAAAGAATGTGTGAGTGTTTCACTCGGCTACGCCTCGTAAAACATCTCTCACACGTACGGGCTAAAATCTATAATTTTACAAAAATAACTATTCTTCAAACGTAAAGAACAGTTGACATTTTACTCAAAATTATACTTCTTTGTAGTATAGTTGAAATTTTTTAAGCTTTCCAGTATAGGATTAAAATGTTAAAGCAATGTACCAGCAGTCGGTAAGAATTTTCTTAAAACTGAAAATTCGGGAATTTCAGGGATAATCTCTAGTGCTCAAACTGTGCATTGTGTTATATCGAAGTATAATATAAAGTTTGAAAATTGCATATCGTACCTGCAGTTGATACAGTTTAAGTTAAAAGCAAATAGACTGAGCCATATGCGAAAATACTAAGAAAGAACGGGTTAGACAAACTGACCCTTACCGACCGCCCGCTGGTTTATTACTTTACCTTTTTAATCATCTATAGGAAAGCTTAAAAAAATTCAACTTTAGCACAAAAATTCTAACCTTACTTCTTTTTAACAAATTGTTTTTACGTTTTTAGAAAAAATAAAATGTTTCATGCCGATAAAAGTAACGTTTTCTTTGGCTCTTTAGTGGACGAACTGACTCGTCGAAAAAATGTGTCACTTTTACTCCTTATAAAACAATAAGCTATTACGTATTATATTATCCGTTCACTGTTTATTTGCGGTATGGTTGGCCATGTTAGGGTGACAGATTCCACCTGGTATAAATTAGAAAAAAATCAGTTAGGTTAAGTATTGTAGAGTAGCGGCTTTTATTCAATTGTGTTAATAGTTGGTCTGTCAAAGGTCTGTCATTTTTTTGGTACTGTCAAGAGCTGTCAGTCAACTTAATAGGGATTTTTTATTTTGGCAAACTAAAAAACAAAAGTTCATGGCCAACCATAGCGCAAATAAATTGTGAACGGATTATAGCAATGATCACTTGACATCACGTCAAGTGATGACGTCATCACGTCATTACTTGATGACGTGATGACGAACGGTGGGAGACCGCAGATATTTATATATATATATTTGTATTTAACTGAACTAAAACAGTAGTAAACGTATTCAAGTTATTACAGAGGCGTGACCAAATCTGCGCTAACCTATCCCTACTGCTCGCCATCAGTAAAAATTACTGCTTATAACTATTATTTGTGGGATTTTAAGGCATTTGCCGGTTTTGATGGAGTACAGGTCCATTAATAATTTTTACACAAGTTCATAAAATGCTTATTTTACACATTTAGTGCCTATTTGTAACAATAGTGCCTAAACCACGCCTAAACAGCATATTTTTTGTCTTCGAGTCTAAGTTACAATTTGATTTTTATCGATTTTAACAACTGTTTGTTGGAAAAATTAATTCTTATCGCATTCCTTATTTTATTGCCACGACCGGGGGTTAGTCATGACCTCTGGAGTCCACACTCTCCAGAGTGTACCGAGATGAATAAATATACAATGCTGAAATTATTAATTTATTTATTTGTTAAATCGTTCTTACCCAAGTATAAGGTTAATCCAATAACTACATATTGCCATTATAATAATTAATAAATAATTACAACCGACAAACGTTTCGCGGTCCAGAATTTTAGACTACAAGTAAGTCTAGTTACTAACTCGTAATTCAACTGTCAATTATAAACTGACTTAAAAACCTACTTTGGGGTCTTTTATTAACTTCTCGCACGCGCCAACTAAAATTGCTAAAACTGACAATTTATGCTTTATCTCGCATTCTTCCAATACCTGACAATAGTCACGTATTGTAAACTCGTGTACATTAAATTCTTGTACTACTTAATAATTGCATTAAATAATTTGCGTAATATTTTTACGCGTGACATTATATTTATCTTTTAAATAAGAAATAAGTTTAAAATTTTAAGATATTTGACGCTGACGAGACAAATCAGCCAAATATTATGTACCAATGCAATATCAAACAAAATGGAAGCTTCAGAAATCCCCAATTTCAATTGTGCTCTACTGACTTCCTGCGACGCGACGTAGAGCGTTTGTTTTCTACATAGAAGCAAGTTTTATAATTGAATTTTTACTGCCGTTTTGCCTGCCTATTTTGGAACTTTTTAATGCTTAAAAATCCTACCCTTATTAATTATTAGTACTTGATTGAATTGGTGGATTGCTAGGGTTTTTTGGAAGGTTATTATATGTATATTATTTTTTCGCTTTTATAATTTCATTAAGTTAATTATTTAAAGTATTCATAATCTATTACAAATATCTAAACCTTTTCTTGATCTTGTTATATATTTTTTTATTTTAAGAGCCTCTACACTACAGGTATTCCTTCTCGAATTGAATTTATATCTTCTATTACCAAATTCGAGTTATTTATATCTGACAAGATAAAATAAAAAGAAACACTCGAAAAGATTAAATTTAAACAAACTCTTGATATTATTCATCTTGTAAACTTTGAGTGACGGTTCTAAAAGTCAAATTTTCTTACCCTTAAATATTTAATTCGTGCTCTCAAATTCTTCTTGTTTGGGAACCTTTAAAATACGGTTGAAACTTTTAATAAAGTGCGCGATTTCTTTTTTAGTTAAGTACTTTGGAAGGTTTGTACAGATTTAAAGTTCACATGAGAGTTTGCAAAAAATTACATTTTATTCGAAAAAAAAAGATTTTTAAATTTCAAATTTTTAATAGAAATTTATTTAAAGAATTTTCATTTGGTGTTTCTCTCAGGAAGGGTGTTAGGGTGTAAATAGGAAATTATTGTATTCGAGGTGTCTGCAAATGAAATCCGTTCGAGTGGATTTATTAATGCGATTAGGTATACAGTTGGCGAGATGGGTGATGGAAGTAGAGCTCGATTCGATAGAGAAGAACCTCAAGTTCTTTTCTATTTAATTGAGCTCTACCTACTGACCGGTTTAATTTTGGCTTAACTTTTTTAGCGATTAGTATCTTTCCATGTACTTTAAGATTATTTGTATATTGCGTGACCAGTAAACCAGGTGACGCGAAGAGAACGCGTTTTATTTGATCACGCCTCGTAGATACTTAATGAGTGTTGATAACGAAATTGTAAATTCTTTTAGGAAATTAAGTTCGTTACAGGCCTTTTTTATTTAGCATGTAACTTAACGATTTTACATTGTAGTTTTTCGGTAGTTAGTAACAGTTTCATTAGTACGAAATGGTATTGATTGGTAGTCGTAATAGCCATATCAAGTTAATTTCGTTTATAATTAAAATACCTACATTCTTTTTGTAATGATCATGAGCTATATTTGGAATTTAATTTAATATTCGTTAAACTTTAAAGCTTTAAAAACTAGGCGCAATTTGTAAAATTATTGTTCATTGTTGCGTATTTAATTTTTCACGAGCTTCGTGGATTATCAACTTGAAAAATATTTAATTCTCTTTACAATTCAGACGAAAATTATACAGCAAAAGGGTAAGTAATAATAACCAATAATATTCTAGTATAGCTTTAACATTGTTTATTTTCTTTAACAATTCAATTTGTTTATGTAAATTTATTTTACAAAGCACACTTTGTCGTAAAACAACATTGTTTTGTAAGAAAACCTCGAACTTCAACTACTTAACATTTCGAGTATCCCTAATTAATTGATCAAATTTCGTAACGTTTTCAAACATCAATTAGTAATTAACTTTACAAACTTGTTCTGTCTCTCTTTGTTCTCCCCTAGTTATTTTCTTATAGGTACATCAAACTAATTAGACTTACTAAAAAGATTGTTTAGTATTCTATAAATTTTAAGTTTTCAATAATTAACGATTGTGGCATTTTTATTAATACCTTTTAGAATATATAATATGGGTCTTTTAACCCGCCAGCGGGCGCGTTAGGGCTCACTGACCGCCTCAATCTTTAATTTTAATTATTCACGTTGTTTGAATCTCTGGAGCTAATTTTCACTTTAGCTAATTATTTGGGCATAATTAATGATATCCTTGATCGGTAAGCTTATCATAAAACACATTTCAGTTTTATAAGCGTTTTGAGTCTGCGAGACGTATAATGGCCTCCCGAGTAGTGATATTTTCCGAATCTACGCCAAAAGGTTTGCATAAGACTTTAAAAATATTTTTCCTTTTGTCTTAATTAATAAATTGTGTGTTGATTTGATTAATAAAAATTTCTATTTTGCTTCAGCTTCCCAAAATAAGAGGACACAATGGAAACCAATTGTAACTTGGTTTGTTTTAGAATATTTTTTTATTTTTAAAAATTTAACATTATTTTATGTTTTTGATTAATGAATTTTCAATTTTACATATTTATATTCTCATTATTTATTTATCTAATAAAAAAACTATGTTATTCTGCCAAAATTTCAGGCGGGCTCAGAGGGACCGACTTTATCTTCGTGAACATCGGTAAATATTAATTTGAGTCGTTAATGAAGTCACTCGCTTATGTGCACCTACGCCACTGATTTTAGGGTTAGAGTCCTTAATAAACTGTAATATAAGACCGTCTTTCTAATACCTTATAATTAACGTATTTTACAAATTTGCTGTTCTCTTATTTTTTGTATATAAATAAATATTTCATAGCTTAAAATACATTTTCCATTAATGTACAATTTTAATTTTCTCTAATGGTTTTATAATTGGTTGCTTGTTAAGCAAAATCTAGCTAGTATGCACCAGAAGAGCCTTTTGAGAGGAGAGGGAACATTTTACTAATATTACAAAAAATCTATAATAATTAATGCATCTATTAATAATTTAACATTTTACATTATGGTTAAATTTAACCAACGTCCTATATTTACAAGCGAAATTAATTATTTAGAGCCTTAACTTAGTGTTTAAAAACAATCGAACCACACGTAAACTCCATATTCATGTTAATTTTATTGTATCCGACGCAGAATTTTATATCAAAGGGATAAATGCAGCAATTAAAACTACATAAAATAAACATTACTAAAAAACAAGGTAGAAAAGCATCAAAACCAAACGAATTGTGTGTGTGTTTGTAACTACAAATATGCTTGCTATAAAGAAGAGAGAATATTAAACATTGAAACTAAGAAAATAAAGTTCTATATATCTTTTGACAAAGGCCTATAAAGCGCTTAGTTGGTAAATGGCATTGTCTTTAATGGAACTAACAAGCCTACTGAAACATGACAACCTTTATAGATACGTTTTTAAAAAATCAAACGACATGCAATGCCTTTGTCATGATTTTTCGCGATTATACGACAAAGATTTTTGAAAATTCTCGTTAACGACACGTAACAAACAAATATTTTAGATTATTAAGAAAAGATTTGTTGAAATACGAAGTTCAAAAGAATTTTGTTAATACGAGGTGTGTTCGAGAAATATCACGACCAAACGAAGCAGATGAAGGTGCTAAGGTGTGCGTCTATCCCTACCAGTTTTTCTAACAAATTTTCATTCCTTCGGCTGCCATGCCAATATTATGTTGATTGGGTTGTTCGGGTCCAAAGTAAACTAAAGTTTACAAGCACCTAGTTGGACCCTACTGAACCATTTGGATGAACCCAAAGTTACTGGATGTAAAGTGTTGTTAGAATTTTTTGAACTTGAACACTCCCATTTGCGCTAACGCAGCACAGGCCGCTTCATTCGTCCTTCTGCGCCCCACGTTGGGCGCCATATATAACACCGGTCCTACGATCGGGTGTATGTATAAAAAAATAATATATGGCTTCTGAAAGAGAATACAAATTAACCAGACTACAACGGGTGGACTGCAATTAAGTCCGACCACGCAAGGTGGAGTGCGATTAAACTCGGAAGTCTGACCACAAGATGTGATTATTATTAAGCCTGAAAGCTTGGCCACAAAGGTGTGAATTGCGATTAAACTGGAAGCCTGCCTTAAAGGGTGGTTTACGATTATACCCGAAAGCCTAACTAAAAAAAGGTGGATTGCGCTTAAGCTTGAAAACCTGACTATAAATGGAGGGTTTGTTAAGCCTGAAAGCCTGCTCACAAAGAAGTTATTTACGATTAAGTCTAAAAGTTTGACCACAAAGGTGTGGATTGAGATTTAACTGGAAGCCTGCCACAAAGGGTCGTTTGAAAGCCTGACTACAGAAGGGTGGATTACGCTTAAGCTTGTAAGCCTGATCATAAAAGGAGGGTTAGTTAAGCTTGAAAGCCTAGCCACAGCGAAGTGATTTGCATTAAGCCTGAACTTGACCACAAAGGTGTGGATTGTGATTAAACTGGAAGCCTGCCATAAAGAGTGGTTTGCGATTAAACCTGAAAGCCTGACTAAAAAAGGTCGATTGCGTTTAAGCTTGATGGCTTGACCATAAAGAAATGGTTCGTTAAGCCTGAAAGCTTGTTCACAAAGAAGTGATTTGCGATTAAGTTTGAAAGCCTCAAATATGTGTACTGCAATACACACTGGAACTGTCACAATGGGTGGATTGCGATTAAACCCGATAGCCTGACTAAAAAAGGGTGTATTGCGTTTAAGCTTGAATGCTTCACTATAAAGGGAGGGTTTGTTAAGCCTAAAAGTCTGGTCACAAAGAAAAGATTTACGATTAAGCCTTAAAGCTTGACCACAAAGGTGTGTATTGGGATTAAACTGGAAGCCTGCCACAAAGGGTGGTTTGCGTCCGTTGACGCGACATTGCCACCGCCGACCAGCTTCTCGATTGGACCAGGGAGTTCGAGCAGCTGAGTAGCTCCACCCCATCTAAAAGAGTTTCACCTACCATCCCGAAGCTCAATCAGACCTCTTTGCCATGTCACGAGGTAATGCAGTCGTGACCGAGAAGGAACTCATAAGTCCCTTGCAGGAATGTCCAGCCTGCAAGAGGCAGAAACCCATCGTTTCACCACAAACCACACCCACAGTATTGACGACAAGTTTCCACCAGCCAGCGCCTCGAGCGACATGCTGTGCGATGCCAGCGTCATGCCTGTGCGAGTCCGTGAGCCGTGCTAGATCCGCGTTCGCGACTTGCGTCTATACGCCAGCGCCAAGAGCGACATGCGTAGAGATGCCAAGCAACGCCAGCTAG
Source organism: Malthinus seriepunctatus (assembly GCA_963924605.1). Taxonomy (NCBI): domain Eukaryota; kingdom Metazoa; phylum Arthropoda; class Insecta; order Coleoptera; family Cantharidae; genus Malthinus; species Malthinus seriepunctatus. Next base: position 44,724,071 of record OZ004600.1, read on the forward strand.
CGTCGGTAAACCGCGCTACAGCTGCCTTAGCCGCATGCGTGTATACTTAAGCGACGACTCTTTCCACGCACAGGGAAATTCCTCCTTTCTCCTACAGAAGACGACGGGTTTAATGGTTTCTTCATCCACCATCGCCGCTTCTATTTCCCAACGGATGCAGGTCCAACCACTGCCAACCGTCCAGGACGAACAACCCCAAAAGCGGACGAAACCTTCGGCGTTGCAGCACCGGAGGAGATGGTTCCAGAGGATGGCCCAGCGCACTGCCACTGACCGGGCAATTATATAATGTTATTTTAATTTGTTTGAGCCCGAATGCTTTTTTTTCAATTTGGACATTGTTTTTTTTATATTTGCATTATATCATCAGGGTGGAAACTTTTACTTAACATTGTTTTTCACAGATTTTTTGCAGACTCGGCTACCCCGGTCATTGCGTCAACCCCGGAGGGTAATGCTGTGTAACGATGCAAAAGTCTATCCGGATGCTGGGCCCAAATACTGGTACAGTATTACAGCATCCTGGAAATTTTGTATCGTTTAAACCAGCTACTTGTCATTTATTTTTTTTCTAATACTTTTTGCTAGCGCCGCCCCTGAGATCAAAATTTTAGATGCCCGTGTTTAGCTCTTCAAGCACTTTCATTTGAGTCCAATCTCCTCAAGATTGGATCAGAATTACTTAATTTTAATTTTCCCTATTTTATTATCAGTGTTATCAACGATAAGCACTCATTTCCCCGTATCTCGACAACCAGAGGAGCTACAGCTTCCGTATAATTTTTAGTTTACCTTTTAAATCATTTTTAACTCTAGGAAAATTATTTCACCCTTATCACTTAATTATTTCGTAATCTAAACTTTATAATTATAGGTTTCTAAAGTTATTGAATATTTAAATTTATTGTTAAAACACGTGAAGTGTTATAATTAGTGATAGGATGTAGTTAGTGTTTTTTTCTTTTACTTCCGTGATTCATTGGCACCCCTGAATATAAGGTCTTGAGGACAGGTCTAGTGATCTGGTAACAGGAATTATCCGTGTGCTCGGTCTTCCAGGTCAGGTGGTCTGCCCCTAAAGGTCTGATTAGGTCTTAAGGACACTGGTGGTCTGGGGATGCGACTAACCCTCCTCGTGTCTTCCAGGTTAGGTGGTCTCTCCTTAAAGGTGTGATAGGTCTTGAGGACAGGTCTGGTGGTCTGGGGATACGCTCGTCCCTCTCGTGTCTTCTAGGTCAGGTGGTCTCTCCGTAAGGTCTGGTTAGGTCTTGAGGGCAGGTCTGGTGGTCTGGAAGAACAGTAGCTGAGTCATAGCGTAAGAGATTGGTATCTGTTTGATAACATATTGTTTATATATATTTTTTCCTTAAGAAAAGTTTTTTTTTATTATTTTATTTTGTACGCGTACCTTTGAGGTACCTACATAGTACATAGCCTTATTATTATTTTTTTTTAATAAAGACTTTGCTTTATTCCATCCGCAGTGTGTTTTATTTTTTTGCTACGAACCCCCCTGTCTCCAACTGAGCAACGCTTAAGGGAGATTTAATGAAACACCCGGTTTCCGGTGTTACAGTTTAATCAATCGTCGCGCTCTATCTTTCTGTGGTAAGAATAATTAAAATTGAAATTTTATTATTATTACGCAATGTAAACATTACCTACTATTTACATTTAAATTGTGTTTGATACAAGTCATAAGTACAAAAGAAAGTGAATTTTTGGGAGTTCGTGCACGTTATTTTTTATTTCACTTCGTACAAGTTAAACTCCCTGAGAGCTTTGTTTAATTTTAAATCAGAGCACAAAAGATCTAAATTTAGTATCTCAACAATAGTAATTAATTAAGTAAAGTAAATTTAGGCTACAATAAACACTCTCTGGGCATCCTTCTAAACGTGATACAAACTTAATTTCGCGAATTCAAGTAAATCAAAGTTTGAGTAATATTAGGTCCTAAACTAATAAGATAATGAGTAGAAGAGGCCGTGATTCTAATTTTAGGTCAATTTGAATGAATTATAGTATTTTTACAAAAAATAATTATCATAAATAATTCAAATTGTATCAATTATTAAGTTAAAATATGATCATTAAAAGCTGCTAATGGTGTACTTATAAATCAAAGCGTTATGATATATTGATAAAGTTGGAGAGAACACAACCTTTAATTTGCGTTTCAGATAGAGAAATTATACCAACAGATACGGCTATTAAAGAAAAGTAAGGCGATTTAATATTATTTATTAAGGGAAGTAGGATGAATTCTATAAGATATGTTTGTATAAAATGTATGTATAATAAAAGGAAAATAATACGAACGTAAGGGGATTATTTAAATTATGTTAAAATATGCGTATTACGAAGAAAATTTTATACTATTTTATTATTCCAACAATAAGGGAGAAAATAAAATTCAACGTAAATACACGTATTGTTACAATTTTCTCAGTTGACCTGTTGTATTCAAGTGCTCTTCAAATGAAATTTTATTTCGGAAAGTTTCAAGGTTATTATAACAAAATTATTATTCAATTTAGATGTTTTCAAGAAATGAAACTATAACTATGATATGATATTAACCCTGCGTATATCAGAAATCTTGACTCTAGCACCAACAGCTTACTCGGCTAATTACCAGTGCGGTATCCCCAGGGGTTAAAAATATCAGTGGTTTAGTAGCACTTTTCTCAAATAAAATAAAAAATATAAAATGCTGACACTTAATTGCTTGCTGAGCTAAAGCACTTTTCCTAGTCAGCAATTTTTAATTTAAACTGTCAAGGATTGTCGATATTTTTCCTTTAAACAAAAAAACGCAGTTTGATTTTCCGACTAAAGCCACCAGTTTTTTACACAATATTGGCCGGGCATTTGGACTGACTTCAATATACACGCTTGGGCCATTATCGACAGTTCTTTTCACTTGCTATTTACTATTTTTAATTCTTTCTATAATGGATTATGTGGCAGGCCGGCATCGGCAGTTCGACAACGGCTAGCGAAGCGCTGTAGACGTCGATTATTTTATTAACTCACGATAACACTTTGTGGAGTGTGGACTGTCGTCAAATTGTTCGTGTGTAGTGGGCCATTGGTTATAGTTTGTTAACGGACTGAACGTGACCACAAGAATTAGTGGCAATCTGCGATTTTACATTGTTTTAAGGAGGGATGAATAAGAATTAGAAAGTTTTCCCTACTAATGCACCACTAGGGCTTGCTCTAATACCCCAAAATCATCATAAACGTCTTCACATTTAATACGCTTTTTCTACATATAACTTGGATATAAATTGGCCTATAAATGGGACATACCATGCAGCTAATCCATTTTTCGGAAGGAACCAGCCGCACGAGTTGAAAGTTTAAAATTCTTAAGATTATTCCTGCCACTTTCTTATTTCTAAGGATAAGGGTTCATTTGTGACTATTTCCTAAACTTTTACAACATATGTACCCTTTTACTTAATTTCAGTTTGCCGATAATGTCGACGGTTTATAGTTCCTTATAGTCGAAACATCTGTTTTGGGTAACTTTACCAAGAAAGAAAACTATTTACTACTTCTTCTTTAAATTCTTAAATCTTATAAAAACAGACATTTTTGTGCCTCTTTATGGTACTACAAACTACAGGATTTATGGGGGCCCTATTTATTCGAGGGACCTCCCGCAACGCGGGCCCTGCGGGCCCTTTATTTACGCCACTGGCAAACGGCCGACCCCTACACATGTTGAGATTTTGGTAATTGGGGAAAGATTTCATGCTCTGGACTGTTGTACAACTGTTCATATGCCAACAGTGCTTAATGCCAGTGCCCTCCTTGGCGATGGCTGCTCAACAGACTGTACGTTAGTAGAAGAGTTTTAACTTAATTTTAATGCAAAAGTTTATCAATTCCGGCTTTTTTATTCCTAACAAACAACTGGAAAGTATTGCTATCAGTACTTCTCCGATTACAATTCTACATCTAAAGTGTAATTTTATTTGGGAATAACACTGCAGGATAGAAAATCTAAAACATGAACAAAGGTGTTAACAGGGCTTATTAATCACACTAACGGGATTCCTTGCTAGGGCTGATTCAGTGACGTGACATTGCACGTGCAGCGTGCACACTACTGCCAAAGACAACCGCCAATCCGAGTCAAAACTGGATGTGTGATTGATTACCAATAGATAGGAATAAATGACACTCAAAGAGGTGTATTATTCAAAAATGGATGTAAAGACACTAAAAAAGAAGAACCATCAAAAAGATGGCCGCTTTGTTAACTAAAAAAAATAGTAAAATGAAGCATTTGTGGATGGATTTTGAAAATCAATTGAAAAGAAGTTGTAAAATTCGAAACTCTAAGTGTTAAGGGGTAGATGAGCAGGAAGAACGTGGAAATATTAGGTTAAACCTGTAGGGACAAAATTACACTCCAGGATCGAAGTTCGAAATAAGTAAAACGATTTTATGAGTACTGCAAGACAGATTTATAATGACGAGCGGTGGGGATGCGCAGATAACTACATTTTTATTTAAACATTAAGCCCACCAAGGCGTAAACGTATCTAAATTATTAAAAAGGCGTGGCCAAATCTGCGCTAACTTATCACATTACCCTAATTTAAGCACATTATAATACGTTCTAGAGTCTAGATGAGGGTATGAAGGAGAGACCATTTTTGCAAGTAAACGCATGATGTTCTGAATTGATCCTTCTCGGCGCTACTGGCCTTATAAGCTGATCGTCTTTAAACAGAGGTATTTTTTTAAAATGAGCTTTAAATTTCGAGTGCACAAACATAAAAGGTTATTTCATTATTTGATTATGAAGTTACCTTACTACAGCTTTTCAATTGTGAACAAAAACTTGATGTAAAAAAATTAAAAAGTTCAAATAATTGTTTTCAATTTCATGTTCTCGTGCTAGCATTTTTGTTTGGAAGGGTGTTGTAGTAGGAATACAAAATAATTTTCCTCGACATTTCAATAACAGAACAGTAACAAAACAAATTTAACGAGAAAATAATTTTTTTTGAAATCACCCCTTTCTCCAAGCTCATGAAAGAGGTGGTAGTCTTGCTATAACATATTTTCCCTTTGTGTTTCAATAATAAGAGGCAACAATGACACGTTTTCAAGAAAAATGTTACACCGTTGATACAACCTCTCGAAAGGAAGCGTGGTTGTGAATTAAAACTACTTTTTAATTTTAATTTAGTATATCAAATACAGTTTGTTAACTATCTTTGGTTACTTGGGAATATATTTCGTTATATTAATTTTAACTCCAATTTTCTTACCCTTGTCAGACTGTATCACTTCCAGGCAGACAGAAAAGTTTTTAGGCTTGAAAACTGAAAATTCTCAACACCGTATGAGAAAGGGTAAGACAACTGGTCTTCAGTCTCATAAGCAAAGTCGGAAGCAACCCTATTTATTACCAAGTCTAAACATAAACATAGATACTTTTGATTTGTAACTGAAACACTTTTTAATTTGTCAATTTTTCTTTTTTAGATGAAGCTTCTTGATGTCCCCAATTTTCCAATTGCTGCCACACATTTAAAACACACTGTAAAATTCATAGCAGATATTGAATTTTTAATAGTTCGAACAGGTGTGTAACAGAAAAGCAAGCCCGAAGCACAACTTATACTTTTTTCTCCCATAGCTGAAATTGAAATATTTGGGGTGACAATGTTTTGAAGAATAATATCTACGACCTTGGTATTCATATAATTTAATTTTTAAATTTTTAAAAGCAAAAATGTGAAATAAAAGCCGCATAAATATCGCAGGTGTTGATAAATAATGGTGTTATCTGCAACGTTGCACCTTGCGCCAGCCAAATAGTTTTATTTTGAAATTGGTATTGTAGAGTGTAGTGTCAGTGGATGAATTATAACCTTATAAATTATTATTAATTGTGTAACAAAGTTTGTGTAAAAAATATCGTAATTAACTAATGGAAAGAGAAGAAAGAAGTCCAGTTCCAGCTTAATTAACCGAAAGGGAGCTGAATCAAAAGTAGGTCCTCTAAAATGGGGTTTTGTTTTTCTTAAAATGATGAATAGGGAAGTCTCTTCAAATTTATATTACAATCAAATACTAATTTTGAGGTGTAGAATATTAATTCATTCACAATTATGTGGTTCACTAAAATTAAATAAAATTTTTTAGCGTAGTTTTTTCACTTTCTAAACTAATTGTAAGCAAGAAAACAGTAGGCATGAAAAAAACGATTATGTGACGTCAAAATATACCTATGCTTTGGATTGTCATCACACAGCACCTACTACGTCATACTTGTCACATTTCACATGTTCATTGAAATTGCATTTATTATGGCTGTAAAAGGGTACAAGAAAGCAAATTTCGGTGATTTGCCTTATCTAAATATACTTATATAAAAGCCCATCAATTTATTTGTGCATAGATTCTGTTTAGGTATATAATATTTAAACATTTCCTATTTGCACGTGGCTCACACAAAATAATTTGGGCTCGCTTTGTGCCCACCTGATTTTTTTAAACCTAGTTACGTGCCTGTATGCTGAAGTTGCTATGCTAGTCATACTATATTCTGACGTCACAACCTCAAATACCGTTTTTGGCGCGATATCTGTGACTCAAACTTTAAATATTTTTTAAAATACGAAATATTATCGCATAAAATTAAAAAAAAAACCCGCTATGTTTTGAAACAAGACGAACAATAATTAAATACTTTTGAAATTGAAGAGACTTCCCTATTGTTTATTAATATGCATAATTTTCACATATAGCATGTCCCAAGAAATAACGTAAATTCTTCAATTGTTTGGATTTAGTTTTCTATTAGAAAATGAAAAATTAATTGCATTGAAAAACTTGAAAACTTGAAATCAGAAAAAATACGTCATTTTTTTATTATAAAATGTTTACGATAACCCTATGAGTACTTACACAATTTTTTGAGACATACTGCCATCTCATAAGTCTAATACAGTGTGTCAATTTCAAAAGGTACAATAGACTACAGATATAAAAAATAGGTAAACACCGTTTGGATAGTACAAAGGGGGATCTAGAATGACAGGGTTTAACCTTCGTAATACGGAGTTAAAAATGAAACATCAAATACCAACTGAGGTCCAAACGGGCCATAGCTGTTTTCTGCTCTGGAGCTATTTTATCATACTTTCATGTATAACGATTATCATCATAGACTATCATTATAGTATTTATAATTCAGTAATATTATGGTCGATTCTTGTTCAAACTTGAATCAATATAAAGAAAAACAGGTCCACTATAAAAACGAAATAAATTCAAAAATAACCAAAGATGGGTGTTTAATTAGAAATTTATAGTTTCCTACATTTTCCTATTTGAATTCTGCCATTTCTTCTTTAGTAATTTTAAATAAAAAATTAAATGAGATTAAAAACTTCAGTTACATTGTTACTCGTTTTGTTTAATTTAGCTTTAGGGACGCAATGGGCTTAACTACGTAGCCTAAACAAACGCGTGTGTGAACTTCTTTACTCCTTAAAAATTTTAAAAACAAGACATACGAGTTTCCAAATTTGCATTTCCCAGTAGAATTACATTAACAAATTGTTCATACGTAGATGAACTAATTCAGAATAAACTTGGGAATTCATCGGTCCATGTATAATATGAGGCCGCTAGAAGCAAAAGTCTGTAGAGTAATTGCCAGATCTAAATGACCTGCGCCGAAAGCAAAATTGTGTACTACCCCATAACCAAGGTTACACAATACGTGAAAAAAACCATTGTGAAAACAATGTTAAGGCGTCTTTTTCTACAGCTTTCTCACTTGCTGTTCTGAGCATTTGAGGTCGTTAAGATTTGTCAATTACTCTACCTATATGTAAAAAATTAAAAAAATTAGTTTGAATTACCAATTGATGGTTCTTTTAAAACAGTTCTAATCTGATATGCTACAAATAGTAGTTGGGTGCAAAATTATTTTTCTTTCGTTGAGTAAAATAGGTTTGAAATATGAAGTCAGATGCAAAACTCTGTCTTTAGTTAGATAAATTCCGATGCAAAAATTACAGATTTGGATAATATTGTTCATTTGTGCTCAGACAGAACAGTTCTATCTATTTAATAAAGGGTTTTTATAAAATTTTATTTAATAAACCCAGCCACAGGTTTTTGGTATTATCTCAGAACTATAGTCCATTCATTCAAAAGAAACAGTGAAGCCAAGCCCCACAAATTTATGATTGCGCATAACAATGAGCGCAACGAAACAAAATTACACAGAAACGAAATAGACAGGTTGACAAATGCGATTTCTTTGGTGGCTGTTGTAAATCGGATTTTTAAAATTCGACAAATAGAAAAATTCTATTCGAATATCGCGCGCTTTTTGTGGGAGTGGCTTCACTGTTTCTGTTGAATAAACATCGTATAGTTGGATGTTATTTACACACTTTTCCATCTATTGGCTTCATATATGGTCTATCAACGTATTAATTTAACAGGTATCACTTGGCTCAAGGTATGAATTCTTTTACATGTATTTTGTTCAGAATCGGAATCAGTAGTTTCTCAAAATAATTGTATTTATAGAGAGCAAATACAAGAGAATAATCTTAATGTTTTCCTTTATTTAGACAAAAATCGACAATAAATGTTTTCTTCTATGAAATATCATAACTCATAACTGATTCGTGACATGATTACTTCAGTAATAATCAACCATGTAAAAAAAACGTAAAAATAACCAACAAACAAAATTACTCACTTTTAAAAATTTACCCACGGAAAAAATGGCTCAACCCTTGTAGAGTTAGGTTAATTAGTATCGTATCCCTTTAACGTAAATCCTTTTTTAAGTGGTATCTACGACACCCATTGATTTCTTTACTTTCTATTTTTTCTTGTCATACCTAGTCCATTTTTCTGTCTTTTCCATTTATCACCGAACTCGTGTCTATTGCTCTAATTACCTTCACTTAGTTCAGGCTTCAGGCCATTACAATTTACCTCGTCTGGCACTTGAAACCATAAATGAGACCTGACCTAACCTAACCTAACCTGACCTGACCTGACCTGACCTAACCTAACCTAACCTAACCTGACCTAACATAATCTAACCTAACCCAATCTGCCCTAACCTATTAAGCTTACAATTACAGGTGCCGATTTTCATACTTTATTTTTGGTCATGAACCGACACAAAGGTATTTTTAAACAGGAATCTAAACTAAAGTCGTACTAAATTCAGCGAGAAACTGAGTATAAAAATTAAGAACGTTTAATGATGTAACTCGCGAAAGAGGTTTTTCTTGCTATATTTCACTCCTTAGTATCTATGAAGATGGTAAGCGTTGATTTTTTAGAGAATGCTTGGGCGGGGCCAATATATTGCGTAGTACAGATGGAGGGAGCATCACATACATTTTCGTCGAAGCGCATTGGCCCCGTCCAGACATTCTCTAAAAAATCTACGTCTACATTGTATTATAAATATTTCTCGATTCGATTATTTTATTAATATGAGTCATTTTGTTCGTGGATTACTTTTTATTTTATTTGAGGTTTATTTTATGCTTTTGTTATTTGAGTTTAGGTTATTACAAATTTGCAAATTCTTATCAATCCTAACCCTGAGAAATTTTTCACATTATTTTTCACCTATGCTTTATCTGTGAGATTTCATTTCTGTATTCTCGAGCAAGTTAAATAATTTTTTTGGGAGATAGTTCAATTACTTTTGTGTAATATTCCTCGACAAATTGACAGACAGAAAACCTCTTCCTCCGCGCTTGTAATATTTTTTGTGATCGTGTGAATTTTTCTAGTGAGGCAACCGAGCAACAAACTTTCGTTACCTATTCATTAAAAATTTGTCGACAAAATCATAAATACTCATAAATTTGGAGATCGTACCAAAATATAATTCTGAATTCATTTTCTTTTCAAAAAAGACCTATTTGAGTTTCAAAATGTTGACTGTGTGTATGTGTGTGTGTACTACATAATCCTTATTTTGTAAAGCCTTAACAAACAATTTTATCATTCGTCAATGAAGAATAAAAGCTTTTGTGAAGGAAATTAAATTATTCAAAATTGAATGCCTCAATAATGTATTATTTTTGTTTTCCTCCTAAATCACATTGTCTTTAAAAGATATAATTATGAGTTAGAATTAATTGAAACTTATTTATTATACATCACTATATACACCAGACCAGGAAGATACATGTACAGGAGATCTCAAGAGGAAACTCACCTATACATAGATTAAACGGTTTTAAGTTAAAACGTTTCTTAAGAGAATGATTAAATAATCATTACCTAGGATTTTAAGACTTGACCCTTTTAAGAAGGGTTGGTAACACAGTTATTAATAGTTTGCAAAAGGTGACTACATTTCTATTGAAATAGTGAGATAATTAAAGCCATTAGGTGGAGATAATAATCAAACCAATTTCTTAATTATTCTCAAAGCGTTAGATTGTATATTTAAAGCTTAATAAAGACTATTGTTAAAAGTTTCCAAGTAATTCTTCATTCGAATGCATTCAGTGCTTCTATTAATTTCATAACGGTTATCGTTTTATTTTACACTAAATTTATGAACTAACTGTTCGCTTCAGCGAATTTTCATTATTCAATAAAATATTTCTATATAGGGTGTGTTATTTTTAATATCTACCTACTAATATTGCTTTATTTGTAATGATAAGCGTTGGTTCTGGTGTAAAAAGACAACGAAGCAACACCACCCACCAGGTCTTCAATGCAACATGTAAAATTATACTTTTGTAATTTCCTGCTTTTCCTAATTTATTAGACAAAAAAGCTTCAAATTAAAGTTCTATGGCATAAAATTCTACATCTAAATGAATAAACAAAATTAGTTCTGCGTTTATTGTAACGACAGAAATTAGATATGAAAATGACGAGAATTATCACAAAATAGCTATGACCATGAGTTTGGTTCATTAACAGCATTGTCAGTGTCAAAGTAATCAAATTTGTTAAACGGAAAATCTACGGCAATCGCTATTTTGGTTTAGCTTCCGCCATTTTCGTAATTAGATTTCTCATTCAAACAATTTCTTTAGAACTACTCAAAATTATTTTAACGTCAAAACTTTTTTGTAATTTCGTTGCCTATATTTCCCTCATCCGGAATAGTGGATTTTAGATTTCATTAAAATAATTAATTGTTACTTTTAGGGTTGAAAAGAACAAATTATAAATAAAAAAGTGACATTCCAAGAAAAATATAAATAGATAAGTAGAAAATTCATTATTTAAAGCCAATAAATAACCTAAGGTTTAGTTTAGATCTTTTCTCTTGACCATGGGGTTTTAGGAATTTCACCGCCTATTAAACATTGCTGAAATTCTACCCTCCTGATGAATGGTAAAGTATTTTAAGGATCTTGAGGGAGAATAAAATTCACTGAGGTAAATCTTTACGATAACTCGGCGAGATAATATTTTATCCGCCGTAAATATTCACAGCGCCACAGCGCTTTTAACAAATTTCATTTTTAAAGAGATACCTTTTGTTGTGTTTAAAATTGTAGTTTGTCTTAACACTCATTATTTTATATAAGAAAAACGCCTAATAATCTTAATTTAAAAACTTAAATTTTGCGTAAAGTAGATAAAGAACGAGACACAAATAAATTTAAACGGCTCATAAGAAAGTTGTAAAAATTTAGACAAAATAAATTATTTTATACAAAAGAAAATTTGACGGGTTGACCCATTTTTCAAACGACGCTGGTCTGATACGCGCCCACGCCTAAGTGGGGACTCTTTTAACTAACGACTGATAATTTAAATGGGACTGAACACAGTCGTTAATTTCATCCTTATGTAGACTGTAAGGACTGATTAAAAGCAGTAATTAAACATGGATACCTATTTTAAGTATCAACGCTCGACTAGAGGAATGCTCTCTTAAGAATTTAATAAATATAAAAGACATGAGGAGAAAAATATTGGCTCAAAAGGTTCGATTGGGACTAAATAAATTATACATTAGTACAAAAATTATATTTTTACTTACAAACGTCGTACTTCGAAGTGAGACATGTGGCCACTAAATTAGGACGCTTTCCTAGAGAATTTACTCTCTCTGCTTTGTTGTTACTTGCGGAGAGGTGACCTGGTAGGATTTTAGCAAAAAACTTTTATCCCAGGTGTCCCAGGTGATCTCAGACGATGCTTTAGGCCGGTCACATACTTATACGACTTTCGTTGACGACACGTCGCCGACATGTCCTCTCAAATTGCAACACTTGCATTTTTATGTAGACTCACACACTCATCAAACACGTCGCAAACAAGATAAAACGTGTCGTAAACAAATTTCATACGACCGTGCATGTTCCAATTTCAAACGACATTTGTTGCTTGAACTGTGAATAAGTAATTATTTGTTATTAATTTTGTCTATAAATTTTCTTCCTTTTTGTTAAAAATGGAAGCAAGTGCTGATTCTTTTGCATCTAACATAAAGTTTGTGCAAATAGTAGAAAAATAGAACAACCTAAATTTTTCTGCGTCTATAAGCATTTCATTACTGGTGCAACTTGTAGTTGTAACTATGCTTCTATGCAGATTGGCAGAACTGTATGGGTGCACCCAGTATTTTCGCTTTTTCTTTTTTCTTCGCTGTAATAATACCGTAAGTATTAATGCATCTTCATCTGACGACATATCGTGTCGAACTGGTGTGCGAGTACAAAGGTTTTGTCTACAACATTTTGTTTGCGACGAGCATCCAACACACGTCGTAAACAAAATTCATTCGACATGTCGTATAAGTATGTGACCGGCCTTAGGTTACCCATTCCTGTCTCATTAGAGAATCCATATCTTACATACTGAGATATTAAAATATGTGAGATCTATGAATTATGAATGGAGATTTAAAAATATATCATTACAATGTTACCAGACATGCTAATGCCTTTGTAAAAATTTTCAATAGACTTTTCATACAATCACCTGCACGTACATACCACAATTTAATATTTAAAAAAAAATTATATTCGCTATAGTGACTACAACTGATTAAATTTAAAAATCTCTTATGACTTTTTATCATTTTTAATCTATTTTGTAATGTAATATTAATTTAAAAATATAAATTACTAAAAAGGTTTCCCAAGAATTCTTATTTTACAAAACTATTTTATGAAATTACAAGCTTTTTGTATTGAACTACTAGCGGAGCTTACTTTTTAATTAAATTGCTTACTTATAGTTAGTTACATCGATATAAAATTTCTTGTTTGTAAAAAGAAGTAAATTATAAAATATACACTCAAGTATAATTACAAACATCCATCACTTAATGAAAACCATACTGTTTTAAAATAACTAAATTAATTAGTTGTAGAGCCGCAGCTTATAAAATCAGAAAAATTATAATGTAACATTGAGCTAATTTTTACAATAGAGTACAAAATAAAAATGAGCTGAAAAAAAATTTCAATATAATTGAAAATTTACATTATAAAACAAATATAAGCTTCTTTGAATGTTCAAACAAAAATTATCTCGATAAAGCTTTCAAATTTTTTTTCAAACATGAAGCGGAATTATTTATCAAAAGGTAAATTTTAAAATTATATAGAAATAATATATAAATTGGAGTTGCGCAACTGGCATTTTGGCAAAGTTTTGACATCCTTTGTCATTTCTATAAAAGCCCTTAAAGACCGTCTAGTATATTAGGCCAAAAATTCAATTTTTGGCACAATCGTTGCCAAAGCGCATGAAAACTCTTCGTCGTGTAATTCAAAGGAAATTCGATAGAAATAGGTTTATTCAATTCAATTGTTTTTCCCTTTTTTACAGTTGAGAGAAAAGTTGTTTAATAAAATTGTGACGGGTATTTTTGTATTTTAAAAGTTTTAGGGTTTATGTCAAAAATTAGTAACTTTTAGAGCTGTGCTAATTTCAGTACTGAATTCAGGACTAAAAAAAAGTGGATGATAATTTTTAATTGAAATTATCGAAGTTTGACGTTTTTGACGTTTTTTAATAATACAATTACATAACAATAAATTAGAACATGTTCTATATTATTGGATGTAAATACGTCTAACAACGTCAAATTTAAAATTTCTTTTTCAAATTATTTTTTTTAGTCCTGAATTCAGTACTGAAATTAGTATAGTGGCATACAGCTCTTAGAAAAAAATAATTTCTCTTTTGCCTGCAAGCGAATGCTTGCTATGGCTATTTCAAGTCGAAAATATGTTAGGACAATCTACTAAAGTAGCTGCAAACTTCTAAAGTAAGTAAATCTGAAAAAGTGGAGGCTCGAGGAGTGAAATTATGTTTTGGCTGGGAAAATTTAGTTCGGGAATTGGGCCAGACATAAAGAATAGGTTTTATTTTATTGTTTAGAAACATTTCATTTTAAATTACAATTTTAATAAGTTTTCTCGTATTCTTTGAATTTTTGTAAAAATATCTCTAAAGGTTAATCAGAAAAAATTTACTAAAACTGTATCTGTAAATAGCTCGATGGGAAGGATATCCTAAAAAAATTTTTAAGGTAGTTTATACAGTGCCTTAGTAAATAACATCAACCCATGTGACCAATTTGCTAAAAAACCACCAACCACCAAGGTTAGTGTTTGGTGGCTGCCTAGGAAATTGGTCACGTGGGTTAATGTTATTTACGAAGGTACTGTAGGTACGTCAGTGCTTCTTAATCAAAAATTACTCCAATTAATAATAATTAATGTTAAGTATATTGAATAAAAATTTCGACTATATTTTTGATGCAGTAATTTTATCTACGTTTGGAATTTTGTCGAAAAAATCTTCCACATTAAAATTTCACGAATTTTGAACTCAAAAATCTGTTTAATTTGAGCAAATTATGTAAGGTACTTGTCTTTTCTAGATCCAAAATTACTGAGCTACCTATTTCTTCGTTAGTTTATTCTTCAAAAGATCTGAATTTTAATTTTTTTAAAATAATGTATGATTTTAGAATGAGTCATGCGAGGCTATAAAATAGGTTGTAATTTTCTGATTTCTAAACAAAGAATTGGATTTTTCTTAAAAAGTAACGACCAATAGCTCATAGAGCACTTAGGTTTCTTACTAACTGGAGAAAGTGATCTCATATAAAAGACATGTTTCATTCAGGTTTGACAAATTACATCTACGAGACCTGCTTTATGCTACCTTAAAATAAATATTAAGTTCGTTATCTCAATAGTCAATAATTAATACTCAATATTCAGCGTTGGTTCAGTAGGAACTTGTCACCTAATTTTGTGAGAACTTCGAACACGTTATAATATTCTAAGGCCCTAATGTCAACTTATTGCAGTATTAAAGATATGTATCTTGTAAATACTTCAAAAAATGTTTAATAATTTATTGTTCCCAAAACATTAACCTCAAGGTGTAAATGTTTCGCTAAGTTAATTGACACGCTTACTATACAATGTCTGTGGTTTGTTTTTGTTTTTAGTGGAGATCTCGGAGTCTTAGATTCTCTAAGTGAAAATCTTTCTTTCCTTTAAATTCAACTATTCCTGTCACGAACGACATATTGATTTTGGTAGGTTCAGAATGTTTATTGTAATCGTTTGTTAACATCCGAATCAGATTTTTGAATTTCCAAAAAAAAATTGAATTATATTGGTTACTATTATTGACTGCAAATCCAACCAACGTATAACTCACATTTTCTAGAGGTTAAACATACATAAAACTTAGTCATATGCAATGCGAAGTGCAATCACGAAGTAACTTAGAGAATTTGTTTAAATAACTGTGTGTAGAAGCAACTAGAAGGTATTCTAAATCACAAAAACCACTGAGACACATTTTACGTATTCTTTGATTTAGAAAGGACGTATATGCTTTAACCGCATAATATTACAACAGGGATTTTATTTAGAAATTTAAATAATGCACTTTTACGAGTAATGTATCTCTGAGCGCAGTTTCACACAAAACGATAAAATTTTCGTTCCGATAAAGATTATTAGCAATTACTTTAACCCTAGAAAGACCACGGTTTGAAACGACAAAGAACTACATTAGTAAAGCTACAAATAATAAAACTACGAATTTCTTTTAATATTTTGTAGTGCTTTCGAAATATTAAAGCTTGATTTACAATTTCCACATAAAATAATAAAATTTAATTTAATGAGTAATGCTATATTATAATAAAGAAATAGTGTACAACAAGCTTTTTGATAAAAATGGAATGGGGGTTTAACAGACCACATCCGGGAGTAACGGAAAATCATCGTTTTTCTACTATTCGAAATTTAATTAACTTTCGCATGGGCACGTAATTTATTTCTACTAATGGGCAAGAGTTACAAATGTAAAGATTTTTTAATAGCTGTGCCGTTTCTAGACCGATTTTGAAATGCTTTTGAGACAGTGATCAAATTGTTGACATCTTTTTGAAAATGCAAAAAAAAGTAAAAAAATATAGTTTTTTGTGATCACACAAATGCACACACACTCAAATGCATTTCAAAATGGATGGAAAAACGGCGTAATTATTCAAAAAACCAAAAAAATCACAACTTCTAAATAAAAGTATCAAAAACATACTTTAAAAAATTTTTTTTTTCATAATTGCTAAAATCTCAAAAATTTGATCACTGACTATAAAGCATTTTAAAATCGGTGTAAAAACGACGGAGTTATTCAAAAATCTTTACATTTGTAACTCCTGTCCAGTAAGTCAAATAAAAAGACAAATTGCAAAAAATGGTATCAAAAACATATTTATTCAATTTTTTTTTCATTTTCGAAAAGATCTAAAAAAACACCGGATGTGCATGGCCATACGAGGATCTTTTTCCTGTTGTATTTTTTTGTGTACTTCTTTAAAAGTTTATAGTTTAAAACTTTCATTTAGAAGATATCAAATTAAATTTTAATAAAAAAAAATTTAAAATTATAATATTTTACGGACAGGAAAAAGTACTTTGTATGGCCACATCCTTTGTTTTTATTATTAAATTTATTTTAAATATTATTTTAAACATATCAAAAAATTAAGAGAATGTTCCGACCAGTTTTTGAGCAAATCGATATCAAAATTTTGACCTATTTTGGCCCCTTAAAGGTAAACAATTGTGAAACAATTTTGAAAATATTTATTTAAGACGAAAGCCCTATATTTTGGCTGTACAATGCCATTTTGAAATTTTTATAATAATAATTACCGGCCAAGTTATAAGGGAAAAATCACAAAATGGGACTATCGTTCTATTGGCCGCCATTTTGAATAAAAATTTTTTTTTCAATAAGGACTCACATGTACTATCTTATAGCCATGTAAAATTGAATTTAGCCCAAATTTCCAAAGATGTGCCCAAAATAACCACCTTAGTTTTGAACACTCTGTATAAATTTCTTATAAAAGCTTAGTTTGCCTATGAAATAATTTTAAAGTGGCTAAAATCAAATTTCATCAAAATCGGGTTAGTAGTTTTTGCTCCACAGAGTTACAGACATACATACACAAGGACATTTTGGTTCAAAAAAATTTTTTTTTTTTGATTTTTGGAATCAGGGTGACTCAAAACGTCGAGAACTTCAACAAAAAAAATTTTCTATTTTTTTCTCGATTATACAAACATAGTAACTTTTTCTTGGATTAGAAAAAGTTAAAATTTATCACTGCATTTCAAAATCGGTTAAAAAACATCTTAGTTATTCAAAAATTAAAATTGAAATCTTTACATTTGAACTCCTGCCGATGCGAAGGTTAAGAAATTAAAAGTTAGGAAAATACCGAAAAGCACGACGGAAATTCAAAAATTAATTATTAGAATCTAAGCCTAAAAATGAAATGGGGCTTAGAAGACCCCACACTGGCCTTTCCACTCATAGGATTAAAATACCTTATAATAAACAAATAGGACTACATTATAAAAGCATAGTAGTTGTAGAAAGTAGTATATTTTAGAATAAGAGATGAATCAATTTTTTTCGTAAGATGAGAATTTAATTCATGAGCCGCGTAGCGGTGAGTGAAATAATTGTGAACTAAAAATAACGGATTTTATCACGAGTCTTAAATGCTATTTTTTCTACGGCAATAATTAGTACACCTTAATATTATTCTTATTACTAAAATTTGAATTGACATTTCAATAGAGGTTTTCTAAAAAGTCGTTAGATTACGCAAAAGTGACAACAGTGTCTTAAATTTCAAAAAAAAAAAATTATTTTATCAATTATTTTAACTAATTGGTGAAAATACATTTTACTTTTTTAAATGTTTTTAATTTAAATTTTTTATTTCATTTACAATTAGAGAAATACTTAGACTTGCAACATGAGTTAAAAAATTTTTAATGGAAAAATATTATCTTTGAATTTTTATTCAGGAAGATTAGACTTTTAATTGGAAATGTAGTAATAAGATAGATCTAAATATAAAGAAAAAATTATGAAATCATTAGAATACATCAAAGGAAATTCAGTTTTAATAAAAAATATTTAAAAAGTACCTAATAATGAAAAGAACGAAGATCTGAAACATTAGTTAGGAGGAAAAACAAAAAATTGGACAACCAACGTTTTAATTTGAATTAAAATTAACTAATTAAACATACACGATAATTAATAATAAAAAACTGCTCTTATTAACCCTTATGGGGCTGACGGTGGTACCCGGGTACTTTTTAGGCATAAAATATGAAATATTTAAATTTTGCGACGTCAAATCAATTTGAATTTATATTTCATTTTACGTATATTTTGAAAATTTTATATGTCTAAAAGGATAGGGTGCCATTTTTTTGTGGCCTTAAAAAAAGTTCACCTTTAACAGGCGGAGGGTGTTACCCGGATATTATACCACTGTAGATTTTGTATAGGAAATAAAGAAAAAAATTATTAATTTTTAGCTGTTTTTACTATTAGTTCAGCCTAAACGTTTATAATTAAACAATAACATTATTTAGAATTTTTCAATTTAATCCGATTAGAGTACAGGAAATTCTCGAACTCCTGTAGCTAATGCCTCAAATTTTAGCAACTAATTAAAAAATCAACTATTAATTTAGCATCTATTCTGATTAGAAAAAATAGCTAAAATAATTTAGGCCCTAAGAACACAAACAAGGAGACCGTTCAGTTATAAATTATCGAATCTAAAGCTAAACTCTGTTCTTCCATTTCACCCTTTAATAATAAAGCTTTCAATCCACGCTTTTAATTTTTAAATTAATTATAAGCAAATTTAGATTTGACAGTTACAAGAGTTAGCTACACCACGAATAAACCTTATTCTTAATTTAAAATTTAATAATTAGAAAGGCCGTAATAAATTTAATACTACAGTATTCTTGATCAAATTTGTTTTTTCGTCTCCCAAAAGGATCATCAGAAGAGAATTTTAATTGAAAAAGAAAACTCGAGATTATTTTCGTAAAAATTGAATTTTTCTTAATTTCTCGCGTAATTGAACTCCATTCACTTTGTTATAATAAATTAAAAAAATTAAATCGGAGACTCTTTTTACGAGAAATTAAATTTACGTAGCTTATCAAGTCGCAAACTTTTCAAACGACTAGAAAATTTAAGAACAATCTCCTCATCAGTTGATCTATCTTCAAATTAATTAATTCGTCGTCGCTTTTACTTTTTCAATTTTCATCCAGGTGTTAAAATCTTTCTTGCGTACAATCGAAAATGTGTTGTTAAACTAAAACCATATAAATTTTCACATTAATTTTGTGAATAATAATACGAACCGGAATGTGGTAAATTTGCTATTCAATCTAAACTAAATAATTAAACCTATTAAATATAATAGCGCCAGAGTTTACACTGTGGACTCGCATGCCTAAAATCTAAAACATAATCTTAAGATTTAATTTTTATTATTACATGTTTTTATTCACTTTGAAGGTGAATTCTTATTTTAATTGAAGTAGAAGTGTGGAAAATTGTTGTTTTTTTTAACAAATAGCGCAATTACTGTTAAAAGACAAGAAAAGATATGAAATATAAATTTGAGTCGCAAGATGAGTTTCATTAATTTTTTACTACTCTCTAAGCTTCTACAAGCTTTTAATAACCGCAAAAGCTATTATTTGGTACTTTCTTTTCTTTGTATTCCATATATTAAATAAATAAAGAGCAAACTCCACAAATTTCCCTTTTTGAAGAAAACATATTTTCGTAATTAAATTAACGTCATAATGTAAAATTATTTCAAAATGATTAATGTTGATGTATACACGACTAATTATGTATGGTTAATCCTAAGTAATTATTAACTAAATAAACATTAAACAAACATCAAATTAATATATAATGGTAGAACCCACCTCATTTATAAAATGTTTCTGGGTACTTTCACGTACCGTTTCCTTAAAACCTCATTAAAGGTTCAAAACTTTTTTTCCTTATTTCACTACTACATTATACTTTTTATACACATTTTTTATAACAACAAAATTAATTATTTTGTTTATTAATTTATTTATTTTTAAATGTTTCCTTAGAAATAATTTACAAATAACAACGAAGTTTAAAGTGCTACATTGTAACGATTTTCAAAAATTTATTTTTTTCGTCAAATTTTATTACTAGGTAGTTATTTAGTACGTAAATATATCTGCGTTAACTACTGACAGTACAGGAACAAACAACAATTACGAGCTACGGCGCGTCACTGGAACTTTCAGAAGGTTTCAGGAAAGCTTCGGTAAGATCAGTTGCGCGTTTTGTATGTTTTGCGCAATAAGTACACGCGCAAGTCTTTTCGAAATTAAATTTTTAGAAAAAAAAAAGTATTTAGAGAACACAGAACGCAATTATAAATTATTGATTTTATAAACAAAATGCGAATTTTTTTACAAATTAGAGTGGAAACTAATAATTAATGTTGTATGTAACTAAAATAAACTTTTTCTTTAATATTTGAGTAGAAATTTTATGAATTTATTATCTATAAAGTAGTTTGTTACTGTAGTTGTAGTCTTGAAAGCAATTTTTAGGGCTAGCAAAAGAAAAATTGTGTAATTGGAAGTGAGGTAAAGGATATAAATATGTGAATAATGTACCTAAATCTAGTTGACTGGTAAGGGACAGCTACGAAACTGATACAAATTCTAATGGTACGTTTTATATTCAAATACAGTTTTTAACCCGCTTTTCAAACCGTTACTATAGATATTAGGCACTGACAAAAAATAATGGGGTATGTTTTTACAAGATGTGCTATAAAAACGAGCTACATTTCAAAGTATTGCAAATTCAGGTCAAAAAAATTATATTTGTAAAACAACTGTGCATTAGGGTGGTTCTTATTTAGCTCTTTTCGGAATTTTATTTTTGCCGCCCCCTAACTTTATTGCAAAAAAATAAATAAAAATTTGAAGCCCGGTTTTAACTTTCTAGGACATCGCTAAAGGTTCGCTGTAACGCGAAGAAGTTTAGTATTTAAAATACATAGGATTTTTTCATCATTATTGGTATTTTATTTATTGCGGGTATAAACATTTGAGAGAAAATAATAGTTTTATATTGAATCAACTGGCGTTTAGACTACTTTTCAGAAAAAAAATAAACAAAAAATTTTTGGGTCATTTTGCCACTCTTTAATGCGAATATTTTCAAAAAAAGTTATTATAATCGTGAAAAAAACCAAAAAATTTTTATTGCATTTCTAGACGTTTTGAGTCCCCTTTTTTCCAAACGTGCAAAAAATAATTTGAGCAAAAGATTTTGATTAAATTTTCAATTTCAAAAAATCAGAAATTTTTTTGGCATTTTTGGACTCAAATTTTTTAATTTTTTTCTCGATTATAATAACTTTTTTTTTAAAGTGCTCAAAACGACCCAAAAATTTTTTTTTTAATTTTTTTTTGAAAAGTAGGTAGTCTAAACGTCAGTTGATTCAATTTAAAATCATAATTTTCTCTCAAATGTTTATACCCGCAATAAATAAAATACCATGAGGGAAGAATCCTAGGTATTTTAAATACAAAACTTCTTCGCGTTACAGCGAACCACCCTACTGTGCATAGTGTAAACTAGGGCTGGGTAAAGTATCTATACTTATTCGGAGTATCGATACCTTAGGTAGTATCAAATAACGATACCGAGGGTCAAAAGTATCGAAGTATCGAAATGACCGAGGTATATTCATTAATTCAACCCTAATTTTGAAAATTTACCTATCTGTGGAAAGATTGTCTTCAACTCAGGTACCTCGATACTTTTGATACCTCGATACTTTTGATACGTCGATACTTTCGATACCTCGATACTTTCGATACCTCGATACTTTCGATACCTCGATACTTTCGATACCTCGATACTTTCGATACCTCGATACTTTCGGTACCTCGATACTTTCGATACTTTCGATACTTTCGATACCTCGATACCTCGATACTTTCGATACCTCGATACTTTCGATTCTTCTATACTTTCGAATAGTATCTATGCGGTTGTAGTATCGATACTTCATACCTAACTCGTGTTATCGCCCAGCCCTAGTGTAAACCACTGAGTACTAAAAAAATGTATTTTATATCTTCATTCGTGAACGAACGTTTTTCATTTTTCTACATATTCGCCGGTATTCTTCTTTTTCACGCATACTATTATTGACTTATTGAGGTCTTGGATGGTACGAGGACTAATAATGTGTACTTCCGACATTAGGGACCCGATATAGGCTACCACAAATTCCAGTTCTGAGACACTGAATGATATGGAAACTTTTTCATCCATAGAAGCTATAAAAACGGTTTACTTCGTTCAATATGTTAAAGAACCGTCGAAATAATCTGTAACCGGTGCCACCCTGGACTCGCTGTGCCGCTGTGCGTTTCAGACATTAACCAACTGCAAACTGCATAATCTCAGTCTTCAAGAGAATCTTAATACAGTTCACAACTAGTATGTGAGGTGAGGAGTGCAGTCGTAGTTCATTGATGGGTCCATAAATACGTGAACGTCCATTCATGGTTTGATAAAAATGATTTCAAAAAATCTTCTGAATTATGTGAGAAATCATAAATCATCGTAACGAATGATTCAATTTAGCTCCTAAACAACTAGTTTATTTGCATCCTTTTGAGGTTGATGCGTGGACGCTCCTGCACCAAATACAAACTGGTTTGTACAAGTAAGCCTGTACGTGTGAACGAACCTTTATAGATCTTGCAATTTCTTTGAAAGTATACCGCTTCTGAAATAAATTGTAAAAAACCTATTGAAGGTTTAAGAAATTAAGATTCATCAAAAATTTCACACTAGTTACGTAGGACCTTTAAGAACCATGCTAAGACCTGGTGCTCACTATGAATTTTTTGTCGTCCAACAGTTTTGTCAGCTGAGTTTTCTATTGTATTTGAACCAACTGTTTAGTCGGTAAACGCGCACACTTATATACTTCAATGGTCCTCGCCCAGTCGACTAAACTGTTGGACGACAAAGAGTTCGTAGTACATGCCAGGTCTAATGTTCATTAAATCTCCAGTTTCCTCATTTTTCTTGTTCAGCAGAAAATCAGCTCCAGCATAGAAGAACTGCGTGGCTTTTGAACCTTTCCCGCGGTGAAATAAATTATATTATTTAATCGATTTTGCTCAAATAAAAGGTCATGGATTTTTAAAATTGACCTCGGTGCGTTGCCAACAGCAGATATGTCTAGTCGTACGAAATGGAATTTTGAACTTTTAACATGTCATATCAAACGATGACACTGGAAGAGTAGCGAAAACTTTTTGCAATGAGGCAACCACGTAGAACATAAAACATCCGGAATGAGGGTTAGCAACCGTTGCCTATAAGAGAAAATGCGACCGAAATGACCTTTTAGAAGTCCATGGATGACTCATTCATTCCGTTTAGTTTATATTATCATTGGCTCTTTCCTTATAAGTGAGAGTATAAGCAACCATTTCCATTGGAGAAATTGACCAGAAAGCGCTATATTTACTAGTCCATTGTGATTCATGTTATTACCTAAACGGCTCCTTCCTGGCAGAGTATAGGGGGTATCTTTCTTTATTCAATGGGCAACCATTACAAACAGAAAACAATAATTGCAATTAATAGTCCTAAATTTTATAAGAGAGCTAGAGTCTAGCCTTTTTTTATAATTTATTTTCAGTATGTAAACTTGAATTTATTTTTCTTTACCGACACGTCACTTTTAGAATAATCAATAAATAATTAACATTAAATGTGTTACATATTATAATTTATTGTTTGTATTAAATTAAGTATGGGGGGTTCGCGACAGTACTCTGCGCGAGCACAGAGTGATAAATAATGTGAATGGAACGATGTACCTATAATGTAGAACGGAGTTGTAAAATTAAGTATTAAATATATTAATGGTAATATTTAGTAAGTTATTTATGTTCAAATACATAACATAAAAGTGGCGACGAGGATTTAAATAAGGACCTTCGTGAAACATTACCACGTGAAAATTTAAAAATTTGTTAAGTGCACTTGTAGTGTAAAAAGTCGTAGCAACATGCCGGAAACTAGTGCAACTGCAGCTCCAATTGGACTGTTGGGCACTCTTAATACGTTTGATCCAAAAACCTCAAATTTTTGTATTTTTAAAGAAAGGCTTAACCAATTTTTTATTGCAAATTCAATAGAAGTGGTAGAGCGAAAGAAAGCCATTTTGTTAAATACGTTAAACGAGGATAGCTATATTTTATTAAGGAATTTATGTGTACCAAATTTACCGGAAAGTAAAACTTATGAACAGTTAATTAAATTATTAACTGACTATTTTTCACCGGTTAAATCAACTTTTTCCGAACGGTTAAAATTTTATACCGCAAAACGTGAAAAAAGTGAATCCGTTTCCCAGTGGGAAGCACGTTTAAAAAGCCTTTCGAGCAACTGTAAGTTTGGAGTGGAATTGGATATGGTTTTACGGGATATTTTCGTAATTGGAATAAACGACGAAAAAATAATGGATCGTTTATTTGAAGAGGACGCAAGTAGTAGAGACACCACGTTAGTTAAAGTAGTAAAAACGGCCTTAATAAAAGAGTCCGTAATTCAAGAACGTCGTGAGGTTCGTAGTTCCAGTACAATCCAAGTGAAAACCGAGCCCGTATTCTTCAACCGTCAGTCGCTAGGCAGCGGTCAGCGTTCCGCCGGGCGTTCGAGTCAAGCCCGCGGAACACCAAGCGCCTCCGTGGGACGCAACGTTCAACACTCACCCCATGAAAGAAGTCAACACGCAGGTAAACAAAATTTACAAAGTTCAAGTAAGTGCAGTGTATGCGGGCGTCGTAATCATGGTTCGGGGGAGTGCAGATATAAAAATTGTATATGTCATAAATGTGGCGTAAAAGGTCACATGGCACCAGTATGTAAAAGTCGAAATTCGCATAATTATTTAAATGAATCTACTTCTGAAATTTTAGAAGAAAATATTTTCAATTTAAAAGAAATAGATACTGATGCTGTGGGAAATATAAAGCCTACTTATATTAAATTAATTGTTGAAAATGTACCTATTAATTTTGAGGCAGATTCAGGATTTGCGCA
Organism: Malthinus seriepunctatus; assembly: GCA_963924605.1. Lineage (NCBI taxonomy): Eukaryota > Metazoa > Arthropoda > Insecta > Coleoptera > Cantharidae > Malthinus > Malthinus seriepunctatus. The sequence continues at coordinate 44,749,613 of OZ004600.1, forward strand.
TGCGGCAATTTCGGAAAAATTATATTTAAAATATTATAAAAATTTACAATTAAATCAAAATGATTTATCTCTTAAAGATTATGTTGGTATAACTATTAAACCATTGGGATATTTAAACTTAAATGTAATTTTTGAGAAAAAGCCATTCAAATTAAAGACCTATGTTTTGAGAAATGGAGGACCTCCACTAATTGGTAGGAATGCACTTCATATGTTAAATTTAGGTATTTGTAAAATTCATAGTCTGAATAATGATAAAGATTATGAGATGCGTGTTTCTTCCAAGGTTAATAGTCTCATAAAAAATTATTCTGAAATTTTTGATGATAAGCTTGGCACATTTAATAAATTTAAAGCAGATTTGCCCTTAAAAGAAGGTGCTATACCAAAATTTTTCAAGGCTCGACCGGTACCGTACGCATTGAAACCTAAAATTGAGGCAGAAATTGTCAGATTGGTTAAAAATGGAGTTTTAGTACCTCAGGAGTTTTCCGATTGGGCCACTCCTGTAGTGCCCGTTTTAAAACCTAATGGAGGTTTAAGGCTTTGCGGAGATTTTAAAGTAACATTAAATCCGCAATTGTCGGATGTGCATTGGCCATTTCCGCGTGTAGAGGACCTGTTTGCTCAATTACAAGGAGGGGAAAAGTTTTAAAAAATAGATTTGTCTGACGCTTATACTCAAATAGTTTTAACGGAAGACGCTAGAAAACTAGTAACTATTTCTACACATTTAGGGCTTTATACGTATACACGATTGTGTTATGGTATAAAAACGGCTCCTGCCATTTTCCAGAAAATAATGGAGCAATTATTTAAAATGTCAGGCGTTTGTATTTTCCTTGACGATATATTAGTCACAGGAAAAGATGATAGAGAGCATTTAGCACGTCTGGAGCAGGTATTTAAAATTTTACAAGATAATGGGCTTAAAGTTAAAAAAGCCAAGTGTTCTTTATTTCAGAATTCAATTCATTACCTTGGTCATAAAATTGATAAACACGGGTTGCATGTAACTGAAGAGAGAGTGTTAGCAATTAAAAATGTAGAAAATCCGACAAATGTTACGGAACTTAAATCATTTTTGGGCATGGTTACATTCTATTTAAAATTTTTACGTAATGCCGCAGAAATATTACAACCTCTTTATTCTTTATTAAAGAAAAATGTAAAGTGGGTCTGGTCGACTGAATGTGAAAATAGTTTTAGAAAAATTAAAAATGCACTATTGTCTACGGATGTTTTGGCACATTTTGACCCGAGTGAAACGGTTAAATTAACTGTTGATGCGTCGCAATTTGCAGTAGGGGCGGTGTTAAGTCATGTTTATGAGGACAATACGGAAAAACCGATTGCATTTGCGTCAAAACTTTTAAATTCACATCAGGTTTCTTATTCTCAAATAGAAAAGAAAGCAGCCGCAATTATTTTCGGAGTTCGTAAATTTTTTCAGTACATTTATGCAAAAAAGTTTTTGCTGTATAGTGATCATAAGCCTTTGTTGTCGATATTTGGAGACAAAAAAGGTCTTCCGGTGTTTGCCGCAAATCGGTTACAGCGCTGGGCACATATTCTCCAGGCTTTTGATTACGAAATACGGTACGTTAACACAGCGAAAAATGTTGCAGATTTTTTGTCGCGTAAACCGGTAAAAGATTTAGAATCAACCGAAAGTATTTCATATATTTACGTTTTTTTCAAGATAAGTACGATGAAATAAATTATTTTAATTATGTCGAGGAATCAAATGTTCCTATAGATTTTAAACAAATGAAACGTGAAACGGTCGTCGATCCTATCTTAAGTAAAATATTTTTTTATGTAAAACATGGATGGCCATTAAAATGTCCTTCAGACGAATTTAAGCCATTCTTTATCAGAAAAACGGAAATATCAATAGAACAAAATTGTTTGATGTGGGGATATAGGCTTATTATACCCAAGAAATTTAAAAATTATATTTTAAACGAACTGCATGGTACGCACATGGGTATTGTAAAAATGAAAGGTCTAGCCCGATCGTATTTCTGGTGGCCATCGATAGATAGGGACATAGAAAGAGTTTCATTCAATTGTAGAACTTGTGCAATTTTTGCGGACAAACCGCGTAAAGCATCTCTTTCTGTGTGGGACTGGCCCAAAGAGCCCTGGTCTAGGCTCCATTCTGATTTTTTTGGACCAATATATAATAAAAATTTTTTGGTCATTGTCGACGCTACGTCCAAATGGATAGAGTGTTTCGAAGTGAGTAATACTACGTCAGATACAGTTATAAAGCATTTTAGAGAAATTTTTAGTCGTTTTGGACTATGTAGGGAAATTTGCACAGATAATGCTAAAGCTTTCACGTCCAATGAATTTCAAAATTTTTTGAGTAATTCAGGTATAAAACATGTCACTGGTGCGCCGTATCATCCCGCTACGAATGGGGAAGGGGAATCGGCAGTAAAAATTATGAAAAGAGCAATTAAAAAAGCAAAATTTGACAATAAAGATTTAGATTTACATTTAATAATTAATCGCTTTTTATTTCAACATAGAAATACTATGCACACAACGACAGGGGAGACTCCTGCAAAGCTCCTGATTGGCCGAAATTTGCGGTCGAGGTTTGAAATAATGTTACCATCAATTGATACCGTAGTGAAAAGTAAACAGGCTTATCAGCAAAAATATTATGTTAATAAAAATGATAGTACTTTTACTAAATATGATTTAGTTTGGGTGAGAGACTATAGACCCCAAACTCCGGATTGGTGTGAAGGGGTAATAGATAAAGTTCTTGGAAGAAGAACGTATTTGGTGAAAGTCGATACTGGTTTGTGGAAGAGACATAAAAATCAATTAAAACCCAACAAAAGGGATCTCTCTCAAAAAGATGGATTTTCCATGATTCCAAGATCGGTTTTAGCTTCTGATAATAATTCAAATAATGTAAATGTGGATAACACAGTTGAGAATTGTAAATCAAATGTAAGTGTTAGTGATAGAGTTTTAAGGTCTCGCGAGAACATTAGACCTCCAGATCGATTGGTTTTTTAAATAAAAAAAACATTTAAAGGCGGAGGTGTTACATATTATAATTTATTGTTTGTATTAAATTAAGTATGGGGGGTTCGCGACAGTACTCTGCGCGAGCACAGAGTGATAAATAATGTGAATGGAACGATGTACCTATAATGTAGAACGGAGTTGTAAAATTAAGTATTAAATATATTAATGGTAATATTTAGTAAGTTATTTATGTTCAAATACATAACAAAATGTATTAACTAAATTAAATAATTAAACTTAATAGATTCGTCGTTTTCATCTTAATTCTATACATTAAAGTAGTCACGTGAATGTAAAGAAAAAAAATTCAAGTGTTTATGTACTTGACATTTTGTGATAGTTTTCTCTTATAATGAAGAAGACAGATATGGCAAAGTAGTAGGTACCTACTCAGTGGTGTACTAAAGATTAAAATACAGTCGTTTTTAAGGCTCTATTTAGAGTGTTTTAGAATTAGTGAAACAAGAGATGAAAACAAATACAAGTAAAGTTGGAATATTTTTAACTAAAATAGAACACTGCACTGTACTTGTATAACTGATGTATTTTAACTTCTTCTTAATACCTATTTGTAGTGTCAGGTAATCAAAAGGCTATCAAAATTTGAAAAATTGCAGTTTTATTTGTTAGTGTCTAATAAAAATTTCAAAACGTGTCATCTTCATCTCAAGCGACTATTAGCAAAAAAATTTGAAACGGCTTGACTTCATGTTATAACAAATTTTAAGTATAAATTGCACATCCTACCTCAAGACATGGCACATTTTTCTCTGACACTAACCAATTGAAAAATCATTCACTTGCCTACTTAACTCTTCCGTTATTCATCTATCCACTTTACGATCGACATACGCTTTTGCATAATAGACAAGGTTTGATGTACTAAGCTAAAATCGATTTCTTTTCCCAAAAGAACACTCTAAAAGAAAGCGTTTAGTTATTATTTTAAGTAACACTTTGTCGCTTTCATATTATGTGTTAAATTCACTTATGAAAAAGAGTCATTACCTACTGATTGTATGGCTCAATTTTATTCTAAGCTAATAAATGAAAGTCATTCGTAATTATCTTACTAAATCTAATTTCTTGGAGCTTCCTTTGAATTATGCATGCGTGATAACCATCTTCTGTTGTGATAATATGCTCAAAGTATCAGATATAAGCTCCTGGTTATTTAGTAACCGTTGGGATTAATATTAAGTTACTGCAATATTTAAATTACAGCAGAATTTGGTTCGTGCCTAGCTTTTTCATATTTTGTAAAGAACGTCGTATTTTAGGACTATCGATTTTCTTTCGTGTGTTTATAAGATTCGCATGAGTATTGTAAATGTAAAAGATGATATTTGAAATTTAAAAGACGATACATTTCAGATTTACATAGGTTTGGGAGTATAATCATATTACAGCCACTTGCTGCATTCTCTGAGCCATTGTGATTTGATAGTTTAGTAAAAGACGTTTTCAAGTAAGCAAACTAATAAATAATAAAAATTCATAGAACTTGAGCTTTCGGAAAAATTGTTTACGAGTTTCAATATAAATATAATAGACCTGGTGACTAAAGCTGCAAATGCTTTTGGAAATAAAACCAAAAATGCATTCAAAAGTAATTTTCATTTTTGGTATCGACAAAAATTAAATTGCACTTGAAAGTTTAGCCTGGCTCGCTCGAAAGCCAAGTTAATTTTTCTGATGTAACAGGACTTCGGTAATCCCCAAAAATTGAAAATAAGAGACTAGACATTTTTTGATATCTTGTTTCGAAGACCCACTAGTATGGTAGTGTGCAGAATTTGAGCTCACCTACGCATGAAAACAACCTACAACAATAAATATAGAGGGTCCAGTTGCTAAAAACACCGATTAATCTCACTTTTTAAAAAACTCAAAAAGTGCCTTGTAATCAATTGCAAACAATGGCTATAATCAAGAAACTTTTTTGCGTTTCATTTGTTTCGAATCATAGTACGAATTGGGTACAAGTTGCGATTGTGTAAACTTACTACGGCTATAATTTACTACAGGATTAAGTAATGGGTGTTTAATTACATTAAAGTATAGGCGAGCAGTGAAATCAGTGTTACATAAAATTAAATTAAAACTTAACAAATAGTTGTTGTTTGCGAAGTAAAGTCGCGTTGTTTTCAACAAATTGTAGAAAGTGCATGGACAGGAAAATTTGAAGAAAAAACATAATATATAACTAAAAGAATAAAAGTTCCTAATAATAAAATTTACGACATTTAACAAAAATAAGGTAATTTCAAGTTATAGGTTCAGATATTGATTAAAAAAAAGTTTGTACTATTAAATATTGATGTAAGGATTGTAAGAAGTGAGCCAATAAATTTATATCCACAAACCACAACATCACTTTAATTATGTTGATGTTACGAACTTGTAAATACAAATTCCTCCAAAAAAATACTTGAACGCTTAACAGTTTATACACTAAAACTAGATTACAGTAAAAAACTTTTCTACTCTATTTGATATTTCCCAAGTGGTTTACTCAAAGGCTTTAATCTGCTTTTCGATAATTTTGCTTTTTACAACTCAGATTTATACGAGCTGAATCACGTAATAATACACAGGGTTGCAGTTTGAATAAGTTTCAAGAGAGGTTTACATTAACTAGTAATAACATTCATTTTTCTAGAGTTTATAAGTACGTATGTACATTTTTTGCATGGCCTAACTTAAAAGCGCTAATTTGGCTCCTAAAAACTGAGCGTTTACACTTGTATCTCTGTCTGTTTGGAATATTTGGTATAAGGATTTTTTTGCCAATTTTCTTCTAATTATGTATTTGATAATTAATGAATTTTCACTATACTTCCTCCTCAGTTTTTTATACTATTTAGAATAAATCAAAAACAATAATGCATGAAATTTTAAAAAGTAGATTTTCTTCTGAGCCATTTTGCAAAAAAAAAAGCTCATACGAATAGGTTACGTAGATCATTTCACATTTACCATGTGCGACGGACGTGTGATAACAAAATGCCTTGATGCCCGGTTGCATTAAAGAGAATTATATTTTAATCCGCGAATTAGATTTGTACTTCTTATACGTTATATATGAACGAAGTTCAAGCTTATGCGCTGTAACGCGTTCTCATTACAGAAAAGTTGCATGCGAATGAACTTCGTTCAGATGGAACTTAATTTAAACGATGAACGAAAAACTGACTCTAAGTGACTCAACCGGAAGTTACAGTTACAAGTTACAAGTTATATGTCAAAATAAAATAACATTCCAACCTCAGATTGAGTCAACCCTCGTTCACCTTCTTCGAGTCAACGTTATAATACTGGCCCTTAGACGCTTGGTTATTTTTTACATTTTTCCGTGTATTTCTCGAACATTTCGGATTAGGGTTATTATTGAAAATAGCGATGTTTCAACAAGTTTCTACTTTAGAATAGCTCTCCTATCGGAGATGCCCATGGCCTCCAGGAGATAGCTGACAGGCGGACTGTACGTGAGTAGAGGGCTTCATTAGTTTCATGGATTTAAAATTTCGTGTTCGTGCACAGACTAAAATATTGCTAAAGTGAATAAGGTTTGAACCAAGATCATTTGAATATCGACTGATAATCAGTGCGAAATCTTGACTCATTTCGTTTGTCTTGTGTGGACGGTGGCTTCAGATGGCTTCACTATATTTAAAAAGTGATAATTGAGGATCAATTTTAGAACTATGGTTTCGATCTTGGAATAAAAATTCAGTGTTTGCAATAAAAATATTTCTCCCACCTTGGTTGTGAACTCAAAATATTATAAGGGATAACTTGCGAAATGATGCGTTAAAAAGGACCAGAGAAGCATAGTCACGCATTGCTTCTTATTGACCAGATTTCATAGAATTAAAAAATACCGCTTGTCGCCCGCAATCGCCTAATTTTATTCCCTGTAAAGGTTGTTTTGCAACCTTTTTTGTGCCATGCCCTACCTAAGCCTTTAAACACTTTTTCCGTCTATCGATTGTTAATGGATGTCATTAACCAATAACAAATTGATCATTAATAACCCCTATTAATGATCAATTTTCTATTAACGATCAATTATGGTATAGGCAACCAAATCCCACCAAATATTGCATTAATTGTGACATTAGTTGTAATTTTTGTTTTCAATGGTACCTTTGATTGCAGAATATTTTTGAAAACTTGCATTCTTGTCATAAAATAAAATTAGATTTTCTCCAATTTAATGAAAGGCGATCGACGAAAAAATTTAGTAATCGACTCTTGTGTTAATTGCCGATTAATAATCTCAACATTTAACGCGCTCGCTGCTCTCGCGCGTTAAAATGTCTCGATTATTAATCGGTCTTATTAACACACTAGTTGATTAAATAACTATTTATGCCCCTTATGTAACTTATACATAATTTTTAATACTCAAAAATTGCATTGTTCACTGAATAAACTCTGGACCAGTCCATTTTCGAATTGCTCTCATTAATAATCAAATTTCCTCCCTGTGAGTCGTGGGCCCGACTCGTGGCCCGACCGGTAATGTAATATATAATATATCTTCTGAATCTGTCCACTAGGTAGTGATTTTAGATACCATCATAAATGGAAAACAAGCATTGATAAGAATTAATGCCCAAGCCAGTTAAAAGAGCATTTTTTCTTCTTCACTATTTAATATATCTTCATAGCGAAATTTTCAATTAAATTATTCCCCTAATGATCCCTCTAATGGCCCGTCTACACACACAGGCTTGCCTTCCGGTTTGTTCTGTGCACGCAGTTTGCACAGGCTAAACCGGAGCGTGTGGACACTGTTCAGGCGGCCACAGGCCAAACCGTGTTGACAGCGTTCAGGTGGTCTTTGCAGGCGGCAGGCAACCGGAAGGCAAGTCTGTGTGTCTGGACGAGCCTTTACTCTTTATTAAAACGTGTCCCCAGCACAAGAGAAATCTAAAGAGGTTTTAAGTCAGCTGATGTAAAGACAATACCAAACTCAGTACATACAGGCAGTCAATAACAATAACAATGGGCACATAAAAATTTCAGGTTTTTATTTAGAAAATTTCTTCTTAATAATTTGTTGCCTTTATTTAATAGGAAATTATTCCAAGCTATGACTCCAATTTCGAGCTGAATGGTCGTTGCAGTAGATCCTTAATACTATAATATGCGCCACGATTATTATCAATATACCTCCCTCCTTATTGTCAAAACACTATTAGATAAAATCAATTAACTGATAATTATTATTGTACTATGATAACAATAATATTATACCAAAGCTTTAGGTATGTTTTGTAGCCCCCAATTTCTCATCAAAACAAAATATATTTGTATAAATTACAGGTAACACGATGAACTATTAGTAGGTAATATTAGGTATTTGTTTATTGTAAGTGCAACGCCAAATTAGTTACAAAAAATTGAAAAACGTTAGGAAGGTCATTGTTATTAGAGCGCAGTCGAAGGATACTTGCAATCATAAAACCATTAAGGTCATTTCAAATTTTAATTTTACAATTATTCAATTGTTTTACTAAATATTTTCAAAGGTATAGTTAACTCAATCGACTTTTAACAAGAGCTTTTGTTTTTGCTATTAACCTCAAAACTTAAAAACTTTTATTATCGGTCTCTGCAATCAAAATCCGATGGGAAACTTCAAATTCGTCGACGTTTATTAATTGTGATGAAGAATTAAGTTAAATAGGTGTTATTAAAGGTACTTATAATGATTTTCTGTACGAACGTAATACTTGGAATAAAGGTTACGTAAACAGAGAAATCTATTGATAACACATCAAACAATTTTATTAAATAAAATTTTCACATCGAAAGTTTAAAATTTCAATTCAAAATGTTGCTTTAATTTTTAAATTTTCAACTTATTATCAGATATTACGTTTTCTTTTTAAATTTCCATAATGCCACACGTACACATGTTACACATTGATATTATACTGCTAAATTTGAATAGCAGTTTGATGTTGGAAGAACATAACAAACGTTACAATAAAAATCTATTCTTGAATAACACGTACACACGGCTCACTTTTTCATTTTTTCCTTACTCTGTTGTAAAGAACACGCTTTCATAGTTTCTTTACAATTTATTCCAAATGCGGCAGTAGGTACCATGTTGAACAAATAATGTCACATTGTCAAAAGTTGGCACATATTATGGAATTTATTTGAATTCATCGCATAGACATCTTGTAGTAAAAATTTTCCATTAGAAAATTAGTTACTCACATCTCAGATTTTGAATTATTGGGCTTTGCGATTGAGTTAAAATCACTTTATAAGCTACTTAGTACATTGTTATAATCTAAGTATTAATATGTGTAGTTGTAGTTAGTTAAATCGCTTATAATAATCGCAGCAAAGGATACTAAATTGCCTTGAGCGTAACTAACGAAATGTGTTATAATAATCACAACAATAATGTTAACTTCAAGTACTAAGTAATGTACCAACTTTTCAAATTAAATACGTTTATATAGAATGCAGTGTACAAACTTATATTTAATAGCTCGAATTTCTATAAATGTTACAACTTTTATGGAAATGCTTTCTGTAAAGGTGGTTTCATCATAGCAAAGCTCTTTCGCTAATTGTATCTAAGTCACAACAATACTGCAAAAATATGTACATATAATATTGTTAACGCTAAGAATAACTAGATATGAAGATTATTAAAAGATACTGTAGAGTTTTAAACGACATGACAAATGAAAATAAAATTCATATTCTGCTATTACGCAGAGCATCCTAACAGGAATAAACAATGGTTTTAAAGAGAAGAGTCTCTGAAGGCTATTTCAAACCGCTTTGTGATTATCTACCTTGTGACACACACACACAAACACACGTACATCAAGATGGTCCACAGAAGATCATAATAGCGAAATTAGGCTTTTGTTCATGAGTTGAAAGTAAATAAATTTTAAATTTATCCAAACAAAAATAAAATTGTAAATTACTGCTTTTAGTATACTCAAAATTTTTATCATCGATGTATGTAAATTTTAATTTGGCTTTAAAGCTCTATGATTTAACTTTATGTTTAGAATAATAATCCACATAGGTAGACGTTGATTTTTTTAAGAATGATTGAGCGGAGCCAATACATAGGGTCGCATCAATTTTAGTGGTTTAGAGAGATATTGGCTCCGCCCAGATAATCTTCGAAAATTAATGATGTTCATAACAAATTCAATGTGTGAATTAATAAACTTGTCACAAAACAACAAATGGAAGTTGTCAATGTTGATCTGATAATCAAAGAAGCATTTTTACATGTTTTCAAGTCAATTGCTACTTTTACTAATTTTTGAAATGTTCAAATTAAATTTCGAAACCTTGCAAACCAGGTCGTAAATGAAGCCAAAGTAGAAGGAGCCATTAAATCCTTCCAACCATTCAAATCTCCTGGGCTCGAAGGCATTTTCCCGCCCTACTACAATGGGGTCTGGAATATCTCAAAAGTCTCCTGGTGCAGATTTTCAGAGCGTGTATAGCTACATACTGCTACATCCCCACAGAATGGAGGAAAGTAAAGGTCATATTTATACTAAAACCAGGGAGAGGAGCGATTGCTCCTTAGCTAAATCATAAAAACCAATGTGTGGTTATGTCTTATGTCCTTATCAATCTTATGTCCTTCCTTTTGAAGACAATGGAAAGACTGGTCGATAGAAATATTCGTGTTACAGTACTGGTCATTAAACCACTACACCCAAATCAACATGCTTACATTCTAGGAAGATCCGGAGAATAGCCCTCCACAATGTGGTAGGTCGTATCGAAAGATCGCTGGAAACGAAAGAATCTACCCTGGGCGTCTTTATTGATATAGAAGGAGCTTTTGCTAGAGCAGTATATAAAATGCTCTTAAAACATTTGAAACGCCTCCAACCATTGTCAGGCTTATCAGCAAGACACTGGAATGGAGAGCAGTTCAAATAAATGTTGGAGACACAACCACAACCAGGAAGGGGTTCTCTCTTCACTTCTCTGGGTGATTAGACGCCTCAATGACAACGGTTTTGACACCATAGGGTACGCAAATGACATAAAAATTCTGCAAACAGGTAAATTTTAAAGCACCCTGTACGACAGACTAAGGGAAGCTCTTAAAATAATAGAAGAATGGTGTCTAGTGAATGGTTGTCTCCTAGACTGTAAATCCAAGGAAAACAGAGTTAGTTCTCATCACTAGAAAAAGAAAGTTAGGTAAAATGATCCTGCCGACCTTAAACGGAACTTTTCTAACTTTCGCAAGCGAGGTGAAGTATTTGGGCATTACTTTAGACCAAAAGTTTAGTAGGGGAAACCACATTAAAAATAAATTAAATAAAGAAAACCTGGCATTTTGGCAGTGTCGTAGAGCAATGAGCAAGAAGTATTTCTCCAAAATTCTTCCTCTGACTCTACACCGCCATGATTTGCTATGGAGCTCTCAGCTGGTGACCCAAAACTAAACAGACAATTATTACAAAATCTCTATTAGAAAAAACTCAAATACTCTTTTGCTTTAAGGTAACGGGAGCGGGTATGTACTCATCCGAGCTCGCCCTCGAAAACAGAGCAAATATGCTTTGGTTTATCAAACCAAATGACAGGTATATTACACAGCGCTAATAATACCAAATAGAAAAATATACAATAAAAAGATTTTGATATCATCGGACAGCAAAGCTGCTCTGCAAGCTCTAAACACTTGCAAGATAAACTTCGGCTTCCTTTTGGAGTACGTGAAGACTTTGTACCAGATATTCAAAGATAATGTTCTTAGCCTTAGCTGAATCAAAGGACATTAAGGCAATGAGGATAACGAAAAAGCAGATGAGATGGCCAAGATAGGTTCATAAAATATTCCCCGTGGTCCTGAACCAATCATAAAACCAGCCCTAGAAACTGTCGATGCCTTTCTTAAGAACCATACTCATCTAATAAACACTACAAGTGGACAACTAATGTAATCTGTCGCCAGAGAAAAAACTCGAAGACGAGACCACTAAACACGTGCTTTGTCAGTGTCCAGCTCTAGCGCCTACAAGAGGATCCGTGTTGGGGGACTTCTGGCTCGATATAGCCAGAATAAGCGCCGCTCCTGCAGCCAGAGTTCTGGAGTACATCCTAAAAGTAGGATGGCTTGGAACCTGATGGACCTGGGGAGGCTGCTTAGAGGTTGTACAATGGGCCCAAACAAGTGGCCTAAGTGCTGGGAGCTTGCTCCCCGTCCACTAATAATCCAAAAGTAAATTTCTGACATTATAAATCATCCAAAATTAATTTTGTTTGTTAATTTAGAGTCTGAATTTTATGCTTTAAAATTTCTATTTGAAGAATTTTTTTTTAAATAAATTGGAAAGCACAAAATCACCTTAGTATGATTTTACATGTTGAATTCTTATGACCGAGAGGTCGGGTCACCAGTAATCAGTAGATTACACCTAAATAGGAAGTATATCATTGGTCATTGTTTCGGTAAGGATTAGGATAGCATATTCTGCCAAGTGTTAATTTAGATTATTGAAGACCGCCGTTGCAGTTTGTTTCAAAAACGTTCCTTACCGTAAAAAGCCCCAATGACGTCATTAAGGAGTTGTGACTGTGAAAAAACAGTGACTTTTAAATGACACTTGTGGAGGTAGTACGGTATCTCGTGAACGATGCCCTTGAAAAAAGCTACGCGAAGATGGGGCTATTTAGAAGGAAGAGGGCTATTGTGGTGAAATTTTAAATGATAAACACATTGACTAATTTATATAAATGACGGGAGATTTAAAATTTTTTTAAATTTTTTAGTAACAAGCAAGTTATTCACATTTTCGACTACTGCGATGGTGTGACTCATCGTTCACGAGATAACGTACTACCTCTAACCATTATGGATATGACGGGGTAATCCGTTTGGATATGATGTAAAAACAGTTCCAAAAGAACAAAACTATTATTGAAATACATTTCAAAACTGAGTATTTTGATTATTATTTGTAATTATTTCTTGTATAATAAGTTATTATCATTAAAGATATGAATTAATTTCCTTACAACACCTACAAAGTTCAAGAAAGTATTGTTAATATTTCGCATAACTTAAGTAAGCGAGACCTGGATAACAACAAACGGAAAACCGGTAGAATATATTCGGAATTCCTAAATTAAATTCCCTCAATTAGTTGTGGGATTCTGTTGATTAAACAAAAACAGCGTGACAAAAAAAATTAACTTAAAAGAGTTGTAATGATGTATTATTCTTTACTGTACTATACTCAAGTTTCAATAGCTTCTGGGGTACTTGAAATATTTTTAAAGGAAAAACTTGGATAAAAACCCTACTCGTTACAATGCTTGTATAAAATGAGCACCAGTAATATAAGAGATCCCAAACCGTAACCCCATAAAATTAATTAAATTATCGATTTTACCTATTTTGTATCTACTTATGTCAACAAAAAAGAAAACTTTGTACTGTAACAGTTTTCCCGGAAAATCTAAAACAAATTTTGGGTTCTTAGTTAATGCGCCCCTAAAATTAGTATTATAGTTCGGTCAACTTAAACTCTCCTGTGACTCATCGCAGTATGTAATAAGATATGTCAGTATAAAATATTTTTTCTTTGTCTAATATTGTAATAAAAAAAGACGTATATAGAAACATACGTCTGCTGTATAAACTATATGGTACGTAAAAACTTATGTCGAGCATTTCACAGATAACTGTAGTAGCAGAGTACCTCTACATACTCGTACCTACAGCTTTATTTAAAATGCATATCGCAACTTACTAGTAATTTCTTTAATTAATTTTGAGGTTTCTGACATTGCATAAACGAACATACGTTTGCTACAGATTGATGCGTACACTTTAGAGCAATGAGTCACAAGTGATTTTAATCTAACTGAACTATACATAGAAATTTATCATTTATCGCATCAACAACTTTTGTAAAATATGAAAACTAGTAACAAGTCGTCAGATAGTCTCGTGTAAAATATTAACCCAAGTGGCGCTGGCGGTTATGGCCTTTTAGTACAAAATTATCTTATCAAAACTCTTTTTCCGTTATTCAAAACTCAAATTGTTTATGGAGGGAGTTTAATTGAGAAACATTTCTAAAATTAGTACCTTGCGAAAAACGTTCGACAAAATACATTGGAACATGTAGAACGAATGGAAACCAACCGCATTATTCACAGCTTATTTTAAATTAAACCCACTGCTAGAACGGTATAGGATGTTCGAGCAGTAGATGGGCAGCTCAATTTTCGTGAGTTCTAAACAAGCCTCTAGGCTTTATCCTTGCAACTGATAATGATGATTGAAATATGTTATTCATTTCAACACAGGATAAAAATGATGATGATACAGATTAGAAGTGGATTTTTTCCACATCAAGAACTTGCTCGATTCATAATTTTTATGATCCAAAATTTAACAACAAAATTACATAAATTTAACATAATCTCTTGTGCTACGAAAAAAACAATTTTAAGTGGATCATGTTCAAATTTATGTAATCTAATAATAAATTATTATTAATCCATACAGTGTGTCCAGTATAACATGCAAAGCATAGAGGTCTTTTTTACATTTTTTTTATTAAAACAATTTGCTCTATTACCTAAGTTAACAAAATACGTTAAAAGCAAAGGTTGAATTTAGATACCGATTATTTTAGAATTTAAAACTTTTGGGCATTATTCTTCGAAAAAGAGCTTGTAAAATATGAAAAAATTGATCAAGTTGAAGTATTTTTTTCTATAGCAAGAACAATTGTATAAAAACTGTATAATGTATAATATGTATAATATGTATAATATGTATAAAAACTACATATTATTCAGTTCCAACCATTGCGTTTTCTCTTTTCTCCGTTATCCCATGACAGTTTCCTATGTTCTACAATTCTGTTGTCACTCGGTATAATGAGCATTATTATAAAGTGAAAGGTCAATGACTAATAAAAAAAACATTTTTGTAAAAAAAAATATTATGATTAAAATGATTACAAATTCATCAACTGTTCGGATAATTTACTTTCCGATTGTAATTATCGTGTAATTTCATTCTCCCTTCCTAATATTCTTTTATCTTAACTTTTGTATCATGATTATTACGTGTTGCGCTGTAACGGAAAGTGCAGTTTAAAATCCTGTCATTATACACTTGTTTTCTAACTGGTTACAATAGGAACTTTACGAATCCATAACAAAGTGTTATTTTACAAAGGAAAAGTGAAATAAAATTTTATCAGTTGGTAAGTACGTTTAAAATTTATTGTTTAATTAGTTTCAATATAAGGGCCACCAAAATAAAAATAGTAAGCGAAAAACTTTAACGTTGCATTTAAAGTTTTGATTTTCTCCCACTGTTTTCTTGAAATTATTTAAATTTTGTGCAAAATTATCGTGTTTATCGTTTTAAAAACTTTTAAATCAATATCCTTTCTTTATAACAACTTTCTTATAAACTTGTTAAGATATTTTGTATTAGGTATTAGAAATTTCCTTAAAAGTAATTATAAGAACGTTATTTTTACTATATCAGTAGACTTTTCCTTGATTTATAATTGGTGCAATTAATTACGTTTTTGTATGTTTTGTTGTAAAAGTAAGCATATAATTAAAACTTAAAACTATGTTAACGGGGTTAATTAGTGTTATATCTACTACAGCGTATCCCTAGATCGACCAGGGCCGTAGCTAGACTATGTTATCAGTTATCAGGGCAGGCTCAAAAAAATTCAAGGCAGCTTAAGGCTGAAATTTTCCACATTGGGGAAGTTGACTGTTTTTATTAAATTTTTTTTATGAAAATAGAGATTAAAAGAATACTTTTGCTTATTTTAATTTCTCTCTATCTTCAATATTAAGCCGAAAAATAATTTTTAAAAGTGCTTATACAAAAAAATGTCGTTTATATTTATGTGACAACAGCGCCTACAAAACGAGTGAGATATAATAGAATCGAAACTAGTTAGACAGAGATAGAGATTTTTTTTCAAAAATATTATTAATAGTACAGGGTCTATCGGTTTCAACCTGGAAAAACGACATATGTGGCTGTAAATTTACAATTAGCGAGGCTTAAGAGTCTACATAAAGACATAAAAAAGTTTACCAATCCTAGGGGTGTGCAACATGAAGTAAATGTGCCCTCAACATTAAAAGAATACTAGCTCGAAAAGAAATGAGAATTTCGAAATTCTGATGAAGCTATTTAATAGAGCATCGAATTCTGAACAATTTATGAATCTATAAAATTTTTTGTAGCAATAGTACTTTTCCAGAAAAACGCGATGAAAGACAAATAGGGATAAACCGTTAGAAATCTGAAAATTGGAAATTTTACAGCGTAGTGACTCACAAAAATGTTTGCCATTTTGTAATTAATTGTCAGATTATTATTTCGAGAAAATTTTTGGAAAGAAGATGGTTTTAGCTTTAAATTGATAGGGTTATTTTTTAATTTATTTATTTTCATCATCCCTGAAATTGTACTAGAAGTTTTCTTTTTCATTTTTCTGACGACTCTTTACGTATTAATGTACCATAAGCTACAGAGAGCTCAAATTTAAAAAAATATTCTGGATATATGTTCTATAATATATTTGCAATGACATCATGCTACTAATCATGTTAAAACAATTTTCAGTTTTAAAAAAACACCCCTTAAATATTTCACCTTTTTTGAATTTTATTTTTTTCTTGTAATTAAATATTTAAGAGAAATTTGTAAGATGAAAAAATGTAATTTCCAAAAAAATAAATATACGGTTTTGTAGGTATTTCATCGTGCTTTCAAATGATGTATTTGAAATTTGCTCTACTTCATGTACTTTCTATGAAATTAAGATGAAGTGCGCGCGTCTTAAAAAGGGCACTTTTATCGTAATATTGACGGCATTTTTTTACGTAAACGTTATATCTTAAAAACGTTTGTGGATAATGAAAGAGGATATTTCAACGTTTCAGTTCATCATACTAAATATTGATTTCTGCCTACCTGTTCCGAAAAAAGAACCCCGAAAACACTGTTTTTTTCGATGATCCTGAACAAAGGGCAAAAACAAGCTACATTTCGTAAAACAACATATGTGGCTGAAAATTTGAAATAAGCTTTTATTGAAAGCCTAGAAAAAGAGGCAAAAAAGTTTACCACTCTCAGACGTGTGCAACATCAAATGGATGTGCCCTCAACTGTTAAAAGAGTAACTGGAAGCATAATGGAATAATCGAAATTTTGTTATAGTCAATTTATAGAGAATTAAATTTTAAACAATTTTTATATCTATGAATTTTTCTGTATTTGCGATAGTTTTACCGTAAGCTATAAAAGAGACATTTATATAGCCTTAATATCAATGTAGAGCACAGGCTGGAAAAACAACATATGTGGCTGAAAATTTGAAATATGCTAGTATTGAAAGCCTAGAAAAAGAGGCAAAAAAGTTTACCACTCTCGGGGGTGTGCAACATCGAATAAATGTCTCCTCAACTGTTAAAAGAGTACCTGGAAGTGTAATAGAAAAATCTAAATTTTGTTTGGGCCAATTTATAGAGAATACAATTCTAAACAACTTATACATCTATGAAATATTCTGTACTTGCAATAGTTTTTCCGTAAACGCGTCGAAAGAACCATTTATATAGCCTTAACATCACTCTAGGGCACAGACTGGAAAAACAACATATGTGGCTGAAAATTTGAAATAAGGTGGTATTAAAAGACTAGAAAAAGAGGCAAAAAAGTTTACCACTCTCAGGGGTGTGCAAAATCGAATAAATGTGTCCTCAACTGTTAAAAGAGTAACTGGAAGTGTAATAGAAAAATCTAAATTTTGTTTGGGCCAATTGATAGAGAATACAATTCTAAACAACTTATACATCTATGAAATGTTCTGTACTTGCAATAGTTTTTCCGTAAACGCGTCGAATGAACCAATTATATAGCCTTAACATCACACAGACTGGAAAAACAACATATGTGGCTGAAAATTTGAAATAAAGTAGTATTAAAAGCCTAGAAAAAGAGGCGAAAAAGTTTACCACTCTCAGGGATGTGCAACATCGAATAAATGTGTCCTCAACTGTTAAAAGAGTAACTGGAAGTGTAATAGAAAAATCTAAATTTTGTTTGGGTCAATTTATAGAGAATTAAATTCTAAACAATTTATATGTCTATGAAATTTTCTGTACTTGCAATAGTTGTACCATAAGCACCACGTAAGGAACATTTAGATAGCCTCTACATCAATTTATATAAAAAAAAATAAATAAATTAGTTTAAAATTTCAATTACATCTTTTTTTTTATCTTCTTTATTGCTCCTCATTTACAGTAACCGCTAAATCGAAAAAAAATGTTAAAAAAGCATAATGTTATTATTTTGGCAGCTGATTTAACAGTTTGCAGTTGTTAAACTACAATTTTGACATCATATTCGTAATCAGCGACCCCAAAACTAAAGTACCATGTCCTTATCAAAAAATAATTGGATTTAAAAAAACGCCCCCTAAAAACAATATATGGGTGGGATCTACCCATGTTGCACACCCCTGACGATGGTAAACTTTTTAGCGTCTTGTTGTAGTACATATCAAATAATGCCCAAATCCAAATTTTCGGCCACATAGGTTTTATTTCCAGGTCGATGCCGATATTCGCCTTTGGGATCTGTACTATAATAGAGATGTGTAAAATCGAATCAAAACAGCGACTACATTCTCTATCTCTGCCTCACTAGTTTCGATTGTATTATATCTCACTCGCTTTGTAGGCGCTGTTGTCAGATAAATAAAACCGACCTTTTTCTGAATGCGAACTTTTAAAAATTATTTTTGGGCTTAATTTACGAGTTATGAAAATATGAAAAAAATAGAATTGATTGCTTTTATTTGCTCTAAGCATTGGCATTAACAAAAATTAAAAATTCAGATACAGTCTATTTCCCCTTTATATCTACAGGGTGATCTTTTTAAGTGGTACTAACATTGGGATCTCGGAAACCGTAGTTCCGAGATTGGTTAAATCAGCAAAAAGTTGCATATTTTTATGACCGTTAAGAATCCGCTTAAAAAATTTAAAAATTCAAAATGGTTTCCAAGATAACGCTGAAAAACTAAAAATTTGCAATTTCGTTTTTCGACTGTAGTTTCAAAACAGCTAACTTTAGAAAACTAATTTTCAAGCAAAATTTTTAGGAGGTCAAAAAAGCTATCAAACGATACCAAACTCGACTTTTTATCACATCAACCCTAGGCGTCGCGACGTTCAACTTTTCATTTTTTATGGGCGACATCATTTTTTTTGCAAAAACTACTCAGTAGGCTTGTCAAAATTCGGATGCCAAACGAAAACATTCTATCTTGTAGTTTTCTTGATTTACACAATTTTTTAGGTTATCTTATGCTACGTTATGTTAATATGTCACTTTATGTTATCTTTTACGATGAAAATTGACGAATAAAGCTTAGTTTTTAAAGGTTTAGAACCGTAAGTTGATCAAAAATACAAATAAGTTCAATTATTATTTATTAAATATTAGTAATGTAATTTTAGTTCCTGATCAACTTACGTTTCTAAAACTTTAAAAACTAAGCTTTAGTAGTTAATTTTCATCGTAAAAGATAACATAAAGTGACATATTAACCTAATGTAACATAACATAACCTGAAAAGTTGTGTAAATCAAGAAAAGTACAAGACACAAAGTTTTCGTTTGGCATCCGAATTTCGACAAGCCTACTGAGTAATTTTTGCAAAAAAAATAATACATCGCCCATAAGAAAATAAAAAGTTGAACGTCGCGACGCATAGCGTCGATGTGATAGAAAGTCGAATTTGGTATCGTTTGATAGCTTTTTTGACCTCCTGAAAATTTTTTCCAAAATATTTTTTATAAAGTAAGCCATTTTGGAACTAGAGTCGAAAAACGAAATTGCCAATTTTCAGTTTTTTTGAATTATCTCGGAAACAGTTTTGAATATTGAAATTTTTTAAATGGATTCTTAAAGGTCATCAAAATATGCAACTTTTTGCTCATTTAACCAATCTCGTATCTCTTGCGGTTACCGAGATCCCAATGTTAGTACCACTTAAAAAAATCACCCTGTATATACACCAAGAGTGTTTCTTTCGCAATACTTTCGTTAATTTTGTTCTTACTTATACATAAAACTGTATGCAAGAAAGAGCAAATTAGGCATTCGTTGGTAACACATAGAGAGTCGCTGTGGGCGTTTAATCCTTGTTAACACAGAGAAATTAGACTCGCAAGTCGCTGACCAAAAACTCTGGTAGTAGTCGCCAATAAATTATATATTTCGGCGAAGGTAGTGCATTGCTGAAACTGATAACGAAGAGAGTTAAATCAGAATTCTGTCTCTTCTGGGTTTTTATACATCTGTTGACCGCTATAATCTCTTCTGAGGATGGCAGTTTTATGCCCACAGTTACAAAAATTTGACTATTTTCTATGATTTCTCCAAATCCATGTTTTCTTCTTCGTCACTGGAAACTGCAGTTAGGAGCTTATCGTTTTATTATTATTGTGAAATCTTTGGCAAACTCTGGTCAGGACAAGCTCAAAATTTTCAAGACAAGCTCGGCCTGACCTGGCATACCCCTGGCTACGGCCCTGAGATCGATTACTACTACACAAGGCGATAATAATGATTACAAATTCTCCTTTTTCTTACAATAGCCTATATTGGGGTTTGGTTTCCAAGTTCAAATATTCATAATTAATAATAATTCCTTTTCACTTTAAGAGGTCATTTTTGTGAAGAAGAAACGCGAAAAAGTTCTTCTAAATCTTTTCGAAAAACACAGTTCTCCGAATAGACCAGTTTAAGTCAATTTAACCAGGTTAAGCCCATCCTTAAATTTGAGCCTGATTTAATTTATTTTTGAGAACGAGCTTAGATAGAAGCAATTTTTTAAATATTTTTAATAAATAAAATCAAAGCTACTAGATCGCCACTGTTGTGTTTAAGACTTCGATTATGTTAGAGTAGTTGTCTTGTAGGGATTATTAATGTTGTCTTTGATGTATTTAGCTTGACTTCAATCCTTGAATCAATCCTTGAATTGATTATGTAATATCAATGATAATATCTTCGTTCTTAGTGGTGCATTTATTTTGTGTATTCAGTCCGACGACACACCGTATATCGCATTTATCAATAATACAATGTTAGCTGCTTTCACCTGCAAAATAAATAATTATTATTCCTCCAGTTTCAATAAAATCAGGTTATTTTAGATTTTACCTTGAATTATTCATTTAATTGCATTTTTTTTTTACAAAAAAAATCCTAGTCTTATTAAAATTAATTAATTAAATAAGAAAACTAAATAGGACTTCAGTTTGTTGGTTTTAAAACAAACTTTAATTAAATGCAGTCTTCCTGCATCGTCATATCGGAAAGAGGAGATCCTTGCTTTGATAAATCTTTGATATTAATTAAAATAAATAAACATTATCTACTTTGGGGTAATATTAAGAAGTTAGTTTCAACTTAGTCCTGACTGCAATTTGTTGTCAATATCAACATTAGTAATGAATCCAAGTTTTAATTTACTACTTCTTTAGTAAAAGTCGATGTTCAACTTTATATAATTTCTGGTATAATACCGAGCGGAAAATTAAAATTAGTGGCATATTTAGGAATTTCGGCTAGGCTAGGCTTCGAGCTAAAGCCCATCATAGAATAGCATGATCTGAACGATCCTATACTTTCGGTATGTGACGTGTTGGAAAAATCTAAAAATATAATTTTACTTTTCATTTTCTTATCGAACGTAAAGATAGCATCAAATCGGATATCTTTGTCTTCCTTTCAAATAGCAAAAGATAATTTAAAAAAATTTCAGATATCAATCTACTTCCAGCTCAATTATCTCCGTTTTCTCGAGTATCGAGCAAAATTATGAAATTGCTAAATATCGCTATCGCCTCGCCTCGTCTCTATAATTATTTTATAATTCAATTTAATAATTATTATTATTGTGGATATTAGCTCCTCCCATATATGTTAAAATATATTTTTCTCTTTTTATAATACGCACCTTCAGAAATAAACTCTCAACTCACGTGACCAATTTGCTAGGCAACCACCACCCATCTGATTAGAGGAGTTCAGAAGTAATACAATTTGGTCAAATTGTGGATAATTTTTAGCAGAACACACGGTATAGAATAAATAATATTCTCTCTTATTTTCAACAAAATTTTTATTATTATTTGAATAATATAAATCTTATCTTTTGTCAAATGCGCTATCTCTGTAAAAATCTTGATAAATCAAATTTGAATTTAGATTAATCTAATTCAGATTGAGTGAGTGCTACTTTGTATAAGCTTTTGTTTAAAAAAGGTGTAGTTGGACGTGAGTGGTTTGTGGTTTGTGTCGCCACAAATTCGCATCCTTCTAAAACTTTTTAAAACTCTGATGTATGTAGGGCTGTAACAAGGGAGAACATTATTTATACACGTGCAAATAATGGAGGTAATTCTTTAAAACATTATTTTATTCATAATAATTAGTAACAGTTAAAGATAAAAATTCCTGTATTTGCTTTTCTCTCGTTTATCTATTTTACGGTTATAAATTTTTTCTTCCTAATCTAAGTCGACTTTAAATTATAGAGGAAAATTGCAACTGTATTCCGCAGTCTCATCATTTCTTGAAATTGCATTTTCTAAGACTTCACTTATTTTGATTTCAAAAACGTAATGAAATCAGGCACTCAATAATTGAGAGAATCGTTTCATGAATTTTGGGGATATATTATATAAAATACATCTAGGCCGAGTAGAAGATTTGATCCCTGTCTATTGCCATTATATTTTTTGGGTAAAATTTTTCAAATTTAATATTGTATTTTATACTAGCCATTTTTACCCGTGTTCACTACGAAACTTTTCCCCTTGAATGTTGTTGACCATTTGTACGGTCTCCGCGTCATTTAGGGGGACTTTCAAAAATCTCACACATATCTAAGTAAATTTTGTGTTTTATTTGAAGTAAATGTTATTATAGGGATTTAATCAAGGAAGTTGACCTTGTGTGTGAGCACCCACTCAGTCGCCCGGTTTTTATGCTGGAAATTGATACTTGTCTAGGAGTAATTTCATTAGGGTATGATTTAGGATTAGGATTAGGATTGTTAGGGAGGAGGGTAAACCGAGGTTTAAGCGCACTTAGGCCACTTGATCGGACCCATTGTGCTGCCTACCTTAAGCAACTCCCCCTGGCCCTTCAGTCCTTGATCCATCCCAACCTTTGGATGAACTCAAGGATATTGATGGGTGAAGTGTCGCTGATACTGGCCATATTAGGCCAGTATTCCCCTAACATGGATTCTCGAATTAGCGTTAATGCAGAGCAGTGGCAAAGTACGTGTTCCATTGTTTCATCCCCTTCGTTGCATCCTCTACTATTGGGGCCAGTGAGAGGGCCGAGGGGCCCTCACTTTTATAGCTGTTTTGGGAAACTTGCAGGTGGTACAGTTAGCCCAACGTTTCCTGTGGGCTATCAGCGTGTTACTTTTCACTAGAGTATCGAGGGAGTAATAGAGGGCCAGGGCCAATAGGCAAAGTTGCCGAGCCCTCTCTCGCCAACTGATCAGCTCTTTCATTACCCTCGTTTCATCGATGACCCAGCAGAGTTTTAGGTCATTATTTGTAGATACCTTATTCAGAACTTTGATGCATTCTAGCACCAAACCAGAGGTTACTTTGTGACTGTTCAGTGCCGCGAGCAGCGCTCTGCTGTCTGAATGTTTTGATTGACGATTTCGCTCTCTCTAATATTTCGAGAGCCTTATAGCACACCTATTAGTTCCGTTTGAAAAACTGAGGTGTGTTTGCCAAGCGATATGCTTTTGTTTAGATTCAGCTCAAGTGTGTATATACCCGCTCCAGAACCGCTATCTGTTTTAGATCCGTCGGTATAGATAGAAATGACAGGTGTGACAGTTTCTGTATCTGTTGACAGAATCTTGAATGGTCTGTTGAAAATATATGTAGGTGGAATGTAATAAGCACCTAAAGTGAGTAGAGACAGCTCTTTCGTGCTGTCATCAACAATACTGAGATGTCCTACTTTTGTTGAATCCTAAGAGATCTAGTGAAGCGAGGCACAAAAGGGTCTCCAAGGCAGCGGTGGGTGCGGTTTTAATAACTCTAGTGACAGCTAAGCAAGCTAGCCTTTGCACACGTGAGAGTTTGATTATGTTGTTTTTTATTGATCCTGGGCCACTAAACAATGGCACCGTATGTTACCATGGGTCTGATAATTACTGTAGAGCCAGAGGGTAATTCTGGGGGAATACCGCAGGTCCTACTCACCGCTCTACGACACTGCCTAAAAGCAGCAGATGCTTTCTCAATTTTATTGTCCAAGTGACCATCTCCAATTGAATTTCTGATCAAGCGTGATGCCCAGGTACTTGACAGTGCTCACTAGTTTGAGAGATGTTCTTTTTAAGTTGAGCAAAAAAGTTTAGAGTATTACTACTTTTATAGGCTTAACTTAAAGTTTCTAGGATGCTTAAAACGCTTCTTTAATTCAAGTTTTATCTATCCCATTACAGTCCCCTCGTTCACTCGGCTCCTAAAGTTTTTTTGGATAAATCAGACTTTTCTGGGGACATTGCGAATATAAAATACTGTGGTACAAAATTTGAAGTTCCTAGAAAGTGATTTGGGTTTGAACCTTTTCCCACACCAAATATTATGGTACCTGAGGGATTATTAATTTGAGATGTTCCGACTTTTTTAAGGATCTTTAGGGCCCGTTTACACAAGAGCAACCAGTATTCACCAATTTCAAATTAATGGTGTGTACGACAGGCCTTAGGTGTAAGTCTCCTCTTCCTCAAGCGACTCTTAGATTTTTATAGGCATTTTTATGGTAGCACGAGGGCAGTGACTAAAGAATAAAGAGAACGGAGTCTTTGATTCCGACCTTGAAACCAAGAACAGGTCTATAGCTAATATGGCGGCCACTACAAATGTCACTCTTGTTAATTGCATTTCCTGTTTATGGTCATTGGCGTAATGTAAACGTTACAGGTCCATGTTTCGTTACATTCGTTTTCAACCAATACAGCTAAAAATTTTAAAATGTTAAGTCCTATTTATTTTTTAGTTATTGGACGAGGGGTACGATATACCCTAGTACCAAATTTAAAGTTCCCATAATGCTTACAAGCGGTTTTCTAATACTAGGTATACCCATTCAGTTACGCTTCTCCTTCACTCGGCCAACCTGAGATTTTTCGATAATTCTGACTTTTTTTTATTCTTTAGGTAGGTACGATCCTAATGATTATTTCATGTTATTTACTTTATTACTCTTTCAACCCTTGAGGGACCTATTGGAAAGGTTTTTAGTGACATTCCTTACTTACATTCTTTCAAACAATTCTAGTTTGTGTCTCTTAACTACCTACTAAATATTTCAACATCCTGTTATATCCTCTTTGTGAGTAGTTGCAGTGTGACGTTCTTGGACACTTTAATGAATTTAATGAATTAGATGAACCAGCTTTCATGAGTTATAAAAAGCGTTGTTAATAGAATTTGAATACAATATTTTTTTGAAATGGTATATAGTCCATATATACCATTTATGCGTCGTTAAAGCTGCTGTATCGAGTGCAAAAAGTTCTTGCTAAATCCTGTTTAGCTCTTTATTTTATAATTTTATAAGTTCTACAATCAAGAGTAGGAATCATAAAAAAACATTTTGTTTATCCCATGTTAAATTTAAATCCCTATGTTCGATTTTAAAATCACCACACGGTATAATACAACTTCTTTTGCTGCCGTCACAAACTAGCAGTTTCCCTCCATATTTCTATTGCAACCTTGATGACACTTCTTATACGTTGTGTCTGCTCTGGAAATTAATTTTTAAAAACTAGGCTAACGTGTATCTACCTACTCGGACAGTTTGTTATTATGTGCATTTGTGCATTTATTTTTACGATTATAACTTCGTCGTTTGTCCTATGCTAGTTTTCTTTTGGTTTTATTTCTAAGTTTACACACCAACAACAGGAGAGTGCAACTTGAAACACCTGAGTTATTTTCATAATGGAATCGGCGAGGTCGCTTAGTTGCACCTTGAAAATTTGTTAGTGCGATGAAAATTATATTTTTTAACAAGGTTCAAATTTGATTAATTTTTGTATAGGCATTCTATAGCACTGAAGTACTTACTATTTATAAATAGTAATAGTACGCAATATTTTATAAAAATATTTATTACAATTTCACCACAATAATTAATTAATAGTTGTGACATAATTTTAAATTTGGTATTTGTAGTTGCTCAATTTTTCTACGCTTATCATTTATATAGGAGATAAAAATAGTTATATAAATGTTTATAGTGATTAGTGCATTTTTAATTGGTAGGACACTTTTTTTAAATATCTATTGTACAAACATTTACCATCACAGCATACAATAGTAGTTATATTTGCACTTAATTTACAACTAAAACAATTGAACAGCTTTTACTTAGCTAAAACTGGTTATGACTAAAATTTTATTTGTTGAATTGGTAGTTGATTGCTTTACATCAGAATACGCTTTTTTAGTCTAAATCTAAATCAAAAGTGATATTTGGAAATCTAAACCTAAATTCGTATCCAAAGTTACATCTAGGCATTTGCAAAAATGCCTTCAGGAGAATGAAGACGGCAAAACAACCCCTGAACCTGACTCATAGGAGTGACATAGAATTATGTATTGGAAAGTTAAAATTTCTCTAAGAACACCCCTTCGTGATATCGTTGACATAATCTCTTCCTGTCTCATATATTTTGTATACAATTTTTATTAAAAATTGTCCCTCCATAGATTTAACTTTTGAAATTTTCAAAAATTATCTTCGACACTTAATACATAATTAATCAATGGCATAACACATAATTAATAAATAATCAAATAGTGTTATTTATTATTAAAAATAGGTATCTTTCTTATGAATTATTTACCTAAAAGTTATATGCTTACTTTTACATCTCCCCGAGTTCATATTTATTATAAATGTTTGAAATTTTAAAGCAACCTTTCTTTTTCAGAATAAAATGCAAGAAATAGAAGAAAAACTCACACTTGACGAATGCACAAAAATAATAGAAAATTTTTACAAACAAAAGAATATAAAAGTAAAATCTCGTTCGCTCGTTTCTTTATCTAACTCGGTGGAAGGTTTCCTAGGTCAACATTTCGTAGTAAAAATAGAACACGATGAAGTCGAAAATCGTAAGGATCAACGATTCTTCATGAAAATTATGAATGGTTCTTTAAAAACAATATTCGAAATATCAGTTTCGCTCAATGCTTACGAAAGAGAACACTTTTTTTACGAACATTTATTTAAAGATTACGAAAAATATGATTTAAATACGTCGTTTGCACCTAAACAGTATTTTTCAAAACCTTATTTATTCGTTTTAGAAGATTTGTCTGTACGTGGATTTCATTGCGCAAAAAATAAATTTTTGGATCTCAATCATTGTAAAATAGCTTTAAATACTTTAGCTAAATTTCACGCCACTTATTTGCTTTATGAAGGCAAAAAAGCTACCGAATTAAACGCACCGTATAATTTACAACAACTTTATCCGAAAATATTCGAAGATCCGTTTTTTAGTCCTAGCGACAATGTAGCAAAAACGTGGTTTAATTACACTTTATGTGGAATTTTAGCCGTAACTGAAGTTCTTCCAGAAAATAATATCAAAAATAAAGACTTTTCAAATAAAATAACCGAATTTTTATCAAAGGCTAAGAACATAAGCAACGACGACGATAAAAATGTTGTGCTCCATGGCGACTTGTGGTTGAACAATTTTCTATTCAAATACGAAGATGACGTTCCGATCGATGGGATTATAATTGATTATCAACTTATAAGAATAGGACCACCCGCTTTAGATGTAATCCATACGATTTTTGATAACACACGAAAAGTTTTTCGCGATCAACATTACGAAGAACTGTTACATTTTTATTACGAAAAATTAAAAGAAAATTTAGGAAATTTTAATTTAGACGAAGTTTTAACTAAAAATAAGTTTTTAAAATTGTGCGAAAAATTTAAAATTGTAACTAAAATATTTTGTCTCTTCGATAGAAGTACAACATTTATGCCCGAACACATCACGGCCAATTATTTTACCAACGACGAAGATTTGCATCGATTCTTCTTCGAGGATAGAGTTAAATTAATATCGGAAGCGTATAGTTCCAGTGGCTTGTACAAAGACCTAATTGAGGAAGATCTTTTTGAGTTGAGAGATATGTTGTTTCAATAAATTGTTATTAAAAGCTACTCTGCTTTTGGACACAAACGGCGAAACGATAGTTTTCAGTTGACCCCATCCTTAAAATTTTTAAGGGGGCATAAATTTATATTTTTAAAATTTTTTACAAGGTGTCCACTTCTCGATATGCAATGTAGAAAACTCGCACAGTTGGGTGCCGGCTCGCGGCTCGCACAGGCTCCGGTTTTAGAATTTAAAATATATTTTATTATTACCTATTATTTTCGGATAACTGAAAAGTTACCATTTTGTTTTTTCCTGAGGTTATTTGGCATCAAATTACGCAACTTTCGTCAAATTGAGTCTAGTCATAGCTCAACGTATCGAAAAGCCAGCACACTGTATTTCTTCAAGGACTCACCTTCACGTTGTGAGTCTGCCAGGACGGTTGTTACCTTTTTACCCAAACCCAATTCTTTTAAATGAAGTAAACAGAATAATTTACGTTTTTTTGTGCTTTTAATTGGTTAATCTCACGAATTACACTTTCGATAAAGTTTTATTTGGAAATGTAAAAAACCGTAATTATTTGCAAACATACGAAAACGTGGCATTTACTTATGTTAAAACTTACAAATAAAAAGCACAACAAAATTTTGTCGTAATTAAATTTAGTGTTGATTTGAGGTTCTAAAAGAGAAATTGTTAATAAATACAAACGTTGCCTTTTCGTTTTCAACGATCCGCAAATGAATTTTGCTATAGAGAAAACCTATAGGAAGGACACAGCGAAAAAGCTGATTTAATTTCAGCAGCAGAGGTTTGCAATGTTCGTTAATTCTTAACGACATACACATACACACATATCCATACATTTTGTTTGTTATTTATTTAAAATAATACTTCAATATTTTAGAAGACATCTCAATAGATTATGTACTAGGATTAGATTAAAATAATTTCATGTACCTAATGTTTAATTCATGTATTTTAATTAAAATAATTAAATTTTGTTTACATGGAATATCAAAATTGGATACTTTAGAAATTAACTTTGTTTGAGATTTAGGTAATTATTATATTCTTACAGCTGGTACTATAAACCTCTTGTTTAACTAAGTATGTTGGCATGGAACATACATAAAATGTTTGAGTAAACATTATAATGTCTTGAAAGTAATGCAGGTAGAGAAAAACTAAAGATAAATAGTTTTTAAATACTTTAACAATAGCCGTACTTTTAAAATAAGATCTAACAAGAAAGTGCATACAAAGTGATTGACAGGTAGAATTTTCGCAGACCAGTGATTTTGCAAACAACCCTGTTTTTCAAGCCTTAAGGCTCCTCACTAGTAAATTTTTATTTCAAACTTGAGCATAATTCCTATTTTTAGGATGCGCCTGTTTTTAGGCAACCCGAGATGTAACCATTGTATCACTGTAAAGATTATTTTCTAGGTAAAATTTTATGGCTCTCTGCACCCAAAAGCAATAACCATTGTGTTTAATCCTTTGGTTGCTGCAGGCTATATATTTATATTTTTAAAAGCAAAAGAAATTTTAGGATGGAGAAACGAAACTGTGAATATTAAGTTTACAAATAGAAAAAAATTTATGAGTGCATTGCTGTTGCTACTAGAAATTTTGGATTTGCGATTAGTGCGTAAACGGACACCTCGAAAAATTTTTAAAAAGAACTTTAGAAAAACAAGTCTTTTATTAGAAATTAATCTTATACGGCGTGTTATCTTGATCTTGAATATAAAATTTTCCCATGTAAAACTAGACTACTGCAAAATATTGGCTAACCTAATTGTTTTACTGCAAAATTGTAAGTACTCAGAATTTAAAAATGCGTCGATTATGCTCTTTTAATTTTCAATCCGTCAATCGGTTCAACCATCGCCGGCGTTGATCTGTCTAACAGTCTAACTACGAAAGATCAACGCAGACGACGCGACAGTACGTGATAACAAAAAACATTAAAAAAATTACACTTTTTATCACATTTTTGCAATTATCTCGAAAACCAGTTAGTAAACAAAAAATTATAAAGAGTCAAAAATTGAAGAGGAGAAAATTGTACGAAAAAATCTCATTTGCGATTTTTCAAACTGTATAACAGTTTTAGAGAAAAATGTTATTGAAAGTTTCTTTGGTGCGTACTGCAGTACTATATTGAGCGATCAAAGTGATACTGAGCGTCCGATTTTACGTTATTGAAAATTATTCATTACCTATCAGATCTAGAGAAAAACAAACAAATGTTTAACAATATCAAAGAAAATCTGAATGTGTGGTTTTTCCGTTCCTACTTTATATTTATGAACATTTATGAACCCGGAACAAAATTCCCTAAAGCTGAAACCTTTACTATTGTTTAGTAAGTACTTATAGTTCTTATTATTATACTTAAAGTCATCATCACGGGGAAGAGAACTTCTCCCCAGAGAAGAGGAGAACACCCCCAAAATTGGATTTGAATGTCAGAACTTGCACTTTTATCATATTTATGCGATTATCTCGAAAACTAAGTAGTCAGTGAATTTTGGTGGTATTCCCCCCTCGGACGGGTGGGGACTTTGAGTATGATAATAAGGGCTATAAGTACTACATACCTAATAGCAAAGGTTTCAACTTTAGGCAAATTAGTCCTGAGTCTAATGCTAAATGAACTGTAGTAAAACCAATATTTGGTACTTATGTTCAAAATCAAGATCCCGTATTGTTTATTTAGATTTAGATTGTAATAGATCGGGTCGTTTTTATCCTCTTCTAAAAATTGTCTTTTTTTCAGGTAGTAGGTACCCACTCAAAAGTAAACAAAGAAAATAATAATAAAGTTAGGGGCTAATTTATAATTAACTTAAATTAGTATAATGTATCTATTACGTAATTATTACAAGTTATAAACGTCTACTTATTAAATTATTGCAATTTAATTTTTATCCCTGAAATTAGAGATTTTAATTGAATTTATAAAAATCTTATAAAAATTTTGTATCTACATTTTGATTACGATTTATAACATTTATTTAATAAAAGCGGTCGACTATTAAATTAGATAAAATGTTAATTTCTAACTTTTATTTCAAATTTCAATAAGGATTTATCGTTTTAGTTAAAGAAATAGAAGTAAAAGCTTTTATGACCCCCTATTAGACCCTCTTGTATTTTGTTGTATTGTATCTTTTGTTGACAAGAGCTCAGGTAAATGAGTAGAATTGGTTGCCTAAAACCCTTTAAGACTACAGGAAAACAACTTAAAACTGGCGACAACTAATTTTTGTTTATTATTAATTATTAACAAACCAAAGGTTTTGAAGAAAATCCAAGAAGTCACCAATTTAAGTACATTAATAAGCTATCCATCGATATATATTTTGTTATAAAAAAATGAATTTTAGATAGCGAAAAAAGTCATGGAAATTTTAAAGAAATAAATTAATTAGACAATAATTAACACTTTTTTCAAATTTTCATGAAGTCACCAGTGTGCGGATGGGTTATACAAATATGCACAAACTTCGAGAGATACTTCAAATTAAAAAATGTGGGCTTAAAAAGTATTCTTTGTAGCGCAATTTTAACATTGCCTGAGATTTTACTAGTGAGGAGCCTTAAAGCACTTGGCCAGTTTAAAAATAGCAGGTAAAAGGCATTTTGTCTTTTGAAGATCGTAAACCCTTCTTTGTGTTGATATTACCGTTAATCACCATTAAAGCCACAAAATCTTTTATTTATTGACAATCTTTAATTGAAATGGAAGGTCTGTTTTCTTTACCGACACCTGACTTTTAGAATATTCAATAAATAATTAAATAAATAATAAATTTTCGGAATAAATATTTAATAATAATTAGCAATAACTGTATTAATTAAATTAATTAATTAAACTCAATAAATAAATCGTTTTCATCTTAAATTAATAATATTATTCATTTGTTAGAGTTGATGCTAAAAAGCCTATTTAACTCAAAATTGACTTAAATAACATGCAGAGTATTTGCAAAAATTCAACCAAATAAATAAACAACTAAAACATCGGCAACATTTATCGAAAGGCCCGTTTTAGATAGACTAAGTATCGTACTAACTTGTTAGCACTGAATCAACTCAAGGAGCAAATGCAAGGGAATCTAAGCTTTAACGTCGTTCACGATCGTGCGTCAAAATTTCTACTGACGACGTTAAAGCTTAGATTCCCGTGCTTTTACTTCTTGAGTTGATTCAGTTACTAACAGTTGGTACGATACTTAGTCCATC
Source organism: Malthinus seriepunctatus (assembly GCA_963924605.1). NCBI lineage: Eukaryota > Metazoa > Arthropoda > Insecta > Coleoptera > Cantharidae > Malthinus > Malthinus seriepunctatus. The sequence continues at coordinate 44,782,222 of OZ004600.1, forward strand.
TAAAACAGCCCTAAGAATAACATGCAAACAACAAAACGACTTCAAAAATTGAACTTCAAACTAAACCACACAATCGCACCAAAACATTAGCATCTAGCATTACGTTACAAACTGTTGAGTCTGTTCTTGAACAGGTTTACACTGGGAGCACTAACTAGCTATGGCGGAGGGGAGTTCCATCGCACAAGCGATGGAACTTTGAACTCTATTAATCAAAAACCACTCCCGCGTTCTAGTACGAAACCGCACACGAACCAGTTTAAATTGATACCACGAAAACGAGAGTCATTGTTCATAATGAAGATGTCACTCAAATCAACCCCAAACCCACCATGCATACGTAAAGATAAAGTTGCCTCGCTGAAGTCTGTAACGCACTGTTGTTAGACCAAAAACTGATAGCCGCTGTTTATACCGCGAAACGATACTCCAGAACCGGTCTCACATAAATTTGATATAGCTGTATAGCAGTATTTATTGTAATACACGTAAAGGCCTTTCTGAACAAAAACAGCGCGGTATTAGCATTTTTGCAGGTTAAAGCGATATGGGCCGACCACTTCAAGTCGCTAGTAATTATTACCACCAAATCAGATTGTTTTTCGACAACATTTACTACTTTTGAGTTTATATGGTACCCAAAACTGAAGTTTCTACCACCGATATGAAGAACACAACACTTGTCCTCGTTTAGAGGCAACAGCCATTTGTCATACCAAACAGTACGACTTCAAAATTGTCCTGGAGCTCTGCACGAAGAGTGAGCGGGTTTCCATATATTTTCATATCATCCGCATACTGCGAACACTTGCACTTTAGATTTTGGGCAGGTCAGACACATACACAAGAAACAAGAGAGGGCCCATGACGGAGCCCTGAGGCACTTCGCTTGTGATACTGGAAAGCCCCGACAGCAAACTCCCAATCTGGCCCTGGTAAGTTCTGCCCGTTAGGAAAGATCCAATCCACATCAGCATGTTTCCCGCTACGCAGGACCCCTCAAGTTTGAGAGGGCGTCCACAGGGTTGTCCCTGTGTACTGTAGAGTAGAGTCTACATGTCTGTTTGTTCTGTCTGTTCTGTGTAAATTTAAAAATATTTTATCTTTCGTAATAGCGAATTTAATGCTAACATAACTATAATTTTCCATTTTGTTTTTATTAATTAAACAATAATATTTTGTGTGTAACCCAGTGGCGTCTTCGCGGGGTGAGCTAGATGTGCGCCGCTCACCCTGATGTTTCCATGTAACAATGTTCTTTTAATATATTAGTTTATAGCATAGAAATTTGCTCAACATTTATAGAAAATATTATGAGAAAAACGTTGAGAATAAAAGTTTAAATATGGTATAGTTTAGAAGTAGAGGGGTTATTGAATAAGCTCGTCATTCTGGTCTAGGAGGGTATACTGTATAAACTTATGCACGATTTGTACATGGTGTGCGGTAAGGAAAAATAACACTCTGCAAGAGATGGTATCGAAGTTCGTAATGCAGCTAGTCGAACGAAATCGAGCTAGTGGAGAGGGACATAACCATGCCCTGTTCACTTAATGTTTTTTTTTTGTCACTGTTATTTCCCCCCTAAACATGTATTAGTGATAACCCCAGTTGCTAGAGGCGCTGTGTAACAAACTGCGCATGACGTATCTTGCCAATTCCACACAACTTCTGTTACGTTCGTTTGTACCAGTTTCAAAGGTTAGGTTTTTTTGGTGTTTACGTTTCCACGTGTTTTATGGTGTTGTATAATACGTTTATCTCCTGTGTATTTATAAACTAATTTTGTTCGTGTTTACGTTTCTTCGTTTCCACGCGTTTTATCGTGCTGTTGTAGATAAGGTTTTTTAGTGTGTATTTATAAACTAATTTTGTTCGTGTTTACGTTTCTTCGTTTCCACGTGTTTTATCGTGCTCTTGTATATAAGTTTTTTTAGTGTGTATTTATAAACTAATTTTGTTCGTGTTTACGTTTCTTCGTTTCCACGTGTTTTATCGTGCTCTTGTATATAAGTTTTTTTAGTGTGTATTTATAAACTAACTTTGTTCGTGTTTACGTTTCTTCGTTTCCACGCGTTTTATCGTGCTGTTGTATATACGTTTCTCTCCTGTGTTGTGCTAGTACATAAAATGGTTTCTTCTTGTTGTGTACCTAATTGTAAAAACACTGGCAAAGACACTAAATTGCATCGTTTTCCTCCTACACCAGAGGTGAGTTCAATTTGTATTATAAAATGTGAACGTACAACTTGTAATTTCTATTTCTTTATGGAATAAAATATTAATTTGATTTTATTCATTTAGGTTGCTATGATTTGGCTTGATTTATTGGGCCGTCAAGACTTGAAGGAGAAACCCATAGCTAAATTACGGGAGAACCACAGGGTGTGTGAATACCACTTTAGTGACGAGCAGAAATATTTAACTTTCCATAATAGAACGGACCTGAAGTGTGGTTCTATACCCTGTCGCAATTTGCCAAGTATGTACTTTATGTTCTTTTTGTAATATTGTCTTTTATTTTGTGATTAAAAAATAGTGAATTTATTGATTAACAATGGTTATTTTAAGACTGTATATTTGTAATCTGTGGACATAACGTACTAAAAGTAAGCACAGATGTGCGTTTGATATTCAGCTCTCGCATGTAAAAATCCCTTCCTCTAATTAGCTAAGTAATTTTTTTTATTAATTGAATTGACTTTGACCATTAATTAACCCTAGAAAGGCTAGTGGGGTCTTTCGGACACCCAACCATTTTTACCACTAGACGCCACTGATGTAACTAATTCAATGCATGCTTCACATTCAAATTAATAATTTTTTATATTTTTGTTGCCCATAATTGCAATTCCAACTCGTAAGCTATAGTACCTACTACCGCCTGAGTAAAGAGTACCTACTGCATTACTGCAAGGTTAGTTATTATGGAATAATAAGTATTGTTTATGTAATAAACATAAAAATATGCAAATAAAGTTCAGATTTTTTCAAAGAATAAATTACGTATTATGAAAACCTCACGCATCAGGTAATAATATAATTTTCACAACAGGTGCTTTTTAAGTATTAACTAAACCGTTAATTTTTTTACAGTATATCAAGGACCTCAAGGGTGTAAAAATTTTGCTAATAATGAATTCACATGTAAATAAACATTAAAGAAAAAATGTCGTTGAATTCAAAACTTTATATTTTATTGTTGTATTCATAAGAATACTTCACAGTAAAATTATTAACAAAAAAGTTTTACAAAACAAAATTTTTCAATTTAAAAAATACTATATTAATTTGAAATAAATAGCTTCATATTTATGGAAAATGAGTGCGTATTTTCAAAAAATTTTCGTATTTCTAAAAATTCATGCATATTTAAAAAAATCTGTGCATGTTTTCAAATAACTTCTTGCATGTAATTCCGCCCTCTAACAAATGACACTGACATGACATACGAACGAACAGACCTACTGCAAAAAAAGAGTAAAATGTTTGACATGTAAGTCATTATTGTGACATCTGTCAAAGTAATTACTACGTATGACAGTATTAATGTGATGACAGCATTTCCATGTCTTTAGTGTCATCGTCAGACCGAACCTTTAATTTCTGATTATGCATAAGATATTCTTGTGCACAAGACTGATATAGTAACATAAAGTACCCTAAAAGATTAATTACTGGATATAGTAATATAAATTTTCATAATAATAAAAATATTTTATGAAATTGTGCTTCATACATCTAAATTAAAAAAAGTGGGAAAAAAAGGATAGGTAGGTATTGGCGTTCTCACACGCGTAAGTTTTATATGTGCAATTTACAAAAATATTGCATTTAAGCTTTGCTACTTTAACAAGAATTTTTTTTTTTGAAATAAAAGAAGAAAATGAGGATTAGGGTAATAGTAAACAACAGTTAATTTAAGAAAATCTTTATTTTATCTTTTCTTCAAAATTAATATTAGGTGACAAACAATGAAACGTCAACATAAATATGCCCTTCTTTAAGCCTTTTATACAAAACTTATACAACTTATACAAAACTGATATCATTATTAAACTTTTTTAAAATAAATAATAAAATAATGAAATAATGTCCCTTTAGGAAAAATTTCTCTCGCTCACTTTATAAATTTTTTAATGTTCTGAAAGTTAGAAAAGTTAGGTTTTAGCTGTAGAAAAGAGAATAGTAAATGTGAACTTTCAAAGTAGGTAACTTATAATATGTTCGTTTTACATCACACATGTAGACATTTTCAAACTTTTTCCACATCGGTCGATCATTTTGTAGTCTCTCGGTTCTAGCTTTCACTCATCCACTGCCCGATCAAATATTCTCTATAGGAGAGAATGTTTAAATGTGGACTAAAAGACATTTAAAAGTACAAGTTTTCCACGATTACCAAAACCTATTAGAACTAAACAGAACTCAGATTAGTTCTAAAATTTCCGAAAACACCACCACAGTATGTGAATATAGGTAGAAAAACTGATGTTAGCTATGTGTTGAAGTGGAGGAAACACCTTCTTTATTAAATCTTAAAATGTGTTGCTTTATTTCGCACAAGAAACTCTTTTGCCAAAAAATGAGGTACAACCGCAAATTGATCTAATTAGTAAATGTCTAGACCTTGTCAAGGAAATCGATATATTAGAAGGTGAGTAGCGGAAACAAAGGGTAGTACAATGGATCCTAGACTGAAATAAAGAGACATTAAAATTAACAACGTATAGTGAAGGCTTATATTGTTTAGTTGAGAGAACTTTAGAAGACATGAAATAATTCAAGTTTTAGTAACGTAAACTTTATATGTCAGTAATCGTGATGGATTACAAACAGAAAACTCTCCTCGGAAAATTGTATGATTGTATTGCATTTAATTACCGTGTAATAGTAAAAAAAATAAATTTAAGGGTAGATGAAAAGAAAATGTGTTGGGAAAGTGTCTTTAATGTCCGTTGCAATACGTTGCACAAAGTTTGTATAACTTAATTACTGGTTAGTTTTAAAAACTTTAAATTTAATTTAATTTTTCCATTAAAAACCCTCTAATGCTTTACAAAATTGCAAAAACAATCTCTTGAAATCACACAAACTCTTGTACTTTTTATGTTCTAAAAATAAAAGTAGAAGCAATGAAAGAAAGTAAATACACTTCAAAAAATACAAACCGATTGCTCATTGTGGTTTAAAAAGAAAGCGCACAATTTTGTGTTATTGTTTTTCCTCGAAATTGAAGTTAACAAAATGCTACAGTTTTTTCAAAAAAAAAAAATCTTTTCAATACTTAAATTAGAACTATATATACGCTGTATTCAAGACAAATCCCATGCCGCTATAAAAAGTTTTTACCACAAAGAACAGCGGTGTACACACATATATCTAAGTCTTTCTCAAAATTCCAAATAATTTATTAGTTTAAGATTGACAATTTTCTAAACAAAAAAATCGCTGAATTTATTTATTGTAATAAATTTTGGGAAATTCTTACCTATAATCGCTGAATTTTTTTTTATTTAGTGAAATATTGTCTACTTCCTAAACACTGACTTAAAACTTTACTAGACAAACGTGTAAACTTACGCAAACTTGTAAACAAAATACAAATACAGGGTAATTCATATTCATTACACATAGATAGATAGAAATAGAACAATGAACTTACATACTAAAATTTTCTCCTAATCTGCCTAATCTGGTTTCTAAGAATGTGCTTTTGATCAGTGACTGAAAAAGACTGAAAAGTTTTTAAAAAAGCACAAATCAAATAACATAAAAAAATACAAACAACGAAGAATAATTACTGCCCAAAACGACCATCTCGAGCTTTAAGGCACGCTCAACGACGTATTAAACGCAGTTTAAAATCTGTGCGTTAGCGACTGCGTAGAAAATTTTTTCCATCAGTTCTCCTCGTGTATTATTTATGGACTCTCTGTAAACGATATCTGTAAAGCCCTCAATTATCATCTTCGTATCAAGTGTCTTGACCACTTGACCACTGTGTTACTCATCGTTTATTGCGAAGTGTGATCTAATCACGTTGAAGCTACGTATGATATCCATCCTCATAAGGGAAAGGCGATCCAACAATTTCAGCGAATTGTCGTGTAATTCAAGGTAACTTGTGAAGCTTTTTTACTTTCCTGAGAAGGGAACTGAAAAAGAATACTGTATGAATAAAGAATAATGGCAAATGTTAGTGTAAGGGTACGGTCCAGTCATATTAACACGATTTGCTTACAGGGTAGAGGCTAGCGGGTCCCTAGCAGGGAGAGACTTGCTCTTTAAATTCACTACAGGAACAAACGCCAACGAGCATATCATCCCTTCGTCTAATATGGGCAGGTGTTTATAAACCTTATGTTTAATCGTATTGCTAACTCGCGGAGCGAGCCGCTATCCTCTACAATCTTGAACTCGATGGTGATGGGTGTTACTAACCTAAAAAGGGTATTTTCCAATTTTTTAAAATGTATCTAGAAAGTTACCTTATTGATATACTACAGTAAAATTAGATGAAATAAAGGGCTAACCTCGGAATTAAAGTTAGAAAGCTGAATTTTTGCATAGACCTTTATTTTGACGTTATAAAGACTTCCTCAAAAGTCTCATAAAATCTGGTGTCCGCGTCGCTAGATATTCAAGGTCAAACGTCACAAAAATCGTTTTTTTGTAAATATCTCGTTTACTGTGCATTATATGTCATTAGAGGTTATTACAAAAATTGGAGATCATAAAATTCTCTACAAATTTGATTTAATTCATTTTTTTGTTAGATCAACTGTTCTCCATATATACCGCGAAGAGTGGGAGGCGCGCAAGCTTATATAGAATAACAGTTACTTGATAATTATGTAAAAATATCTGTTGTGTCAACACAAGACTTTCCGATTGAGTTGATTATTTTAAGACCAAAACAGTTAGAAAACAAAAGAATACTGAACATTTTTATAATCACTGATTAAAAATAAATAAAAGTCAAAATTTTTTGACAAATGTCAAATTTTTTGACAACTGTCAAATTTTTTGACAATTGTCAGAAACGTCAGCTGCCAAATATTATTAGATATTTAATTGCGTAAAAACTCTTTCAAAAACAAAATAATTTTAAAAAATTTTATATCATTGAATAAAAAAAAAAGTTCTCTATCGGATGATTTAAAAAAAATTATATAGTTCCATTTAAAAAACACAAAATTTCCTTAATTGCACGCCCCCTAGCGGACCGATTTTGAACAAACTCCTTTCTGCACTCCGTCGTTATCTGATAAGACCCTATACCAAATTTCAAGTCAATCGGTTCGGCCGTTTCAGAGATTTCGTGGGGAACTACATCCACACATACATACACACACACAGACTTTTTTCTAAAAATGGTCTAGATCGACTCGGGGGACCTCAAAATACATATATCCGGTGTTATCTCAAAAATTTTTTTTTACCCCATTACAATACTTTCCTTTAATACCTTAAGGTATCGGAAAGTAATATGGAGTCAGACGTATGGATTACTTTACTAAGTTAATTTTAATAGAAATATTAATGTTTTCATTTTACATAATTATCAAGTGTTATTCTATATAAGCTTGCGCGTCTCCCACTCTTCTCGGTATATATGGAGAACAGTTGATCTAACAAAAAAATGAATTAAATCAAATTTGTAGAGAATTTTATGATCTTCAATTTTTGTAATAACCTCTAATGACATTTAATGCACAGTAAACGAGATATTTACAAAAAAACGATTTTTGTGACGTTTGACCTTGAATATCTAGCGACGCGGACACGAGATTTTATGAGACTTTTGAGGAAGTCTTTATAACGTCAAAATAAAGGTCCATGCAAAAATTCAGCTTTCTAACTTTCATTCCGAGGTTAAATCTTTATTTGACTGGTGTAATAACGTAATCTCAAAACCACATTAAAGAAAAATTGCGACTGTAGGTTTTGCCAAAAAAATTATTTGAAATTCAAACTTTAAAGATTCCCGCATAAAAGCGGCATGACGTCACGAGTCGTTGCTGTCAATATTCGTCAATATTCAACTAATGAGCTCCAACTTATTATAACCTTGATTACACATTAACTGACATTTAATACATGTAACTAAGCAACAAACGTGATTGGTATGACTCGTGACGTCACTTCCGTTTTAATTTTCACTTTGAAACTGTACCATTTAATACTTTTTCTAAAGCAGTTTTTGATGAAACTTTTTTGATTAATATATTTTTAGTGTGCTCAAGTCATTGATAATCGACTTTGTTATGCAATAACGCAGGAATAATCGATATTTTAAAAATTGGAAAATACCCTACTATCCTGGCGTACTAACTTTCTCACTAACTTAAAAACAAAGCTAGTTCTATTTACACGAAGCTACAGTTACTAGCTTGCTAGCTTACTAGCACTAGCTTGCTAGCTTATTAGCACTAGCTTACTAGCACTAGCTCGCTAGCTTACTAGCACCAGCTTGCTAGCTTACTAGAACCAGCTTGATAGCTTACTAGCACTGGCTTGCTATCCTAGACCCGGAAGCATGTTCGTATGTAGCAGACGTGTAAGATAGGCCAATGCGATCGGTTTTCTCCGTGATGGTTAAGCTTATACAATACAATAGAAGAGGAATTGACTACTAACTTAGTCGTCTGTTGCATTATAAAAAATTATAACATCCCTTATTCTTCATTATTTCATTTCATATCAATGAAGACTTCATTAATTAATTATTTTCTTGTTATTGAAAATAATACTTATCTATATTTATTTTTATTGAAGTTTTCAAAAAAATATATTTAGCTATTATTGTTAACCAGATGTAAAAGGCCTCAAGAGTGTGTTAAGCCAGAAATCTTAAAAATTAAATTTTCTACTAAAATTCTTACTTTTTGTTATAAGGTAACAGTTAAAGATGTAATCCCATAATAAAAAACTCATCGTCATAGGGAATGCGTAGTAAGGTTCGAAAAGGAGTTATATAAAATAAAAGAGATAGAGAGAGAAAGGGAATTAAAATAGTTATTGGTTTATATAAATTTGGAGTGAGGGAAGTTTGATAGGGATTGGTTTAAAAAATGTGAAGTGGTCTGGCACCATAGCAATCATGTTTCATATGTTTCTGTCTCCATAGTTACCATATCTGTTACCATAGTTACCATATGTCAATGTCAGGTGGGGTCATCTGTCAATGTCAATTTTGTCTGTTACCATAGTTACCGTAAGTGTAAGTCAATGTCTAGGAGAGGTTGTAATGTCAATGTCAAATCTCAGTTCTCATATGTCAATGTCACTTTTGTCTGTTACCATAGCACCCAGCTTTAAAAAAAAGCCGAACGTAAAGGCATATCTTACACGTCCGCTACATACAATCATGCGACCGGAATAAGACTACAATAAATAGACACTAGATTTACAATAGTTATCAAATTAGATTTATAAACTTGTAAGCCTTCTCAAGAAGGCAATAGGTAGGTAAAGTAGTAGATACTGCCATGAGAGGCTGATGTATCCATGTTCTGTAATTTTTATGGAGGTTTTAAGAATCTCCAAAAAGTAACACCAACGCAACCACACAGAACAGATAGCACAAATCTTCTCCAACTCGCTTCTGATTGGTAATGGTAATAGTAGTTGATTAAAATAAAATTGTCTGAATTGCTTCCAAAAAAAGTTTTTGTATCATGTTAAAATCAAACAAATTACATGCAGTTTAAATTTTTATTTAGAAATTAAAACTTTTTATAGCATTTCTCACGTAGGTAAGTAAATTGTGTTTGTTAAACAGATAATTACACTCTGTGGATTAGACACAAAGCTAAATAAACTTCGGCATTAAATTTTACCGCAGGGTTAAGTTTCCGATTTTACGTGACTAACCTGAACTCTGATAAGCGCCTTGGAGAAATTTCAGTTTAAAACAGTATGAAATATAGATCCAAAGATGATGTGCAAAATAACCTGATGATAACGGTCGTATATCAAATTACTTTATTATTTGTTTATTATTGTCCTCAAAATTGATCAAAAACTTTTGTTGTAGTTAATAATTTTTATTCGTTCAAATCTGCAGTACAAATAGAATATAGAATTTATTTGTTAATACAAAAAATGGATTTCCATCTTATATTAATTTATTTGCCTTTTCCTTAAAATCCATCCTTAAAATAGCTCATCCTCATCATACCTTCGAACTAGAAACATCTGAGCTTTCCTTGCATCAAAGTATAAGTTAAAAGATTGAACAAGTCATCGATGCCAGTCTTTTCCAACAATTTCTATTTACTACGTGACTTGTTTTCAAAATATTTGCAGTTCATTTTACGCTATAAATTAAATATAAGTTTCATGTATTAAATAAGAAAACAATAGACTCTGAGGCTAAGCTGGATATTAAAACTAAAGTTATCGCAAATGTTTGCACAACTTTTTTTCGCGAAAATATTCTATAAAAAGTTGTTTATTATTCAAATGGTGTGTTTAAAAAACCTTTATCTTGATGACCTAGATCTGTAATCAATTCATAAAACTTTTAAGGTTTTTATAATCAGATTTAAAATTTAATGATGTACCCTCAAAAATGCGTTAATATTTTACTTTAAACCTTACACGTTTTTAGGAAACTTAGACTTTCGCTCTACGCTTTCGTTCGTTATTTCTTTAATTATTTTAAATTTTGGTTATGTTAAATCAATTTTTTGTCTAAAGTATAGACGCAACGTATTGGGTGCTTCTCCGACTGCAACGCTACCTCTATTATTCGAGTGCGGCGGTAAATGTAGAGGGCTCTGATTTTAGTAAAAATGTCGTCTCGAGACGGGGATATTCAAGGTTATTTAAATAGAATTTTTTAAATAATGTTCAATTTGCAAAATAAACTATCTTTTTAATACTATTTGATATTATATATAGCGTATATTGAACTGCCAAAACTATCATAAACTCCTCATTTCAAACACTTTTCAAAAAATTTTTCCCCGTCTTGTTTGGTTACAGAGTAATCCGCAAGGTGCGTAGCGAATACAGCGTGTCCTTATAGACTTATTTCGAGAGATTGGATAAATGGAAGTAGTAAATTAGCGTAGCAGATCACACACAAGCGACGACCACATCATCCCTCCAGTCTCTCTCTTTTGATATAAAATACTAAAAGGTTAAAGCATATAAAACCCTTCATTTCTTTTATGTGCACCTTCTTTTATGGTTGCGAAATATTTGATTTTATATTTTATTATTAAGTAATGCCTCGTTGTTGTAATCTTGTAATACTCGAGTTTTCTGTTATCTTTGGATAACGACCTCAACATTTGTAAAACAAAAAGGACTCGTTTGGATTTGTTGGATAGATTTTAATATTATTACAAAACGTAATAATTGTTTTGACCGTTGAGCATTTTGTAAATGGAACAACTGGATATTATTGTGGTATATCATTTAATTGCTTCAACGAATATCCTCGTAAAACCCTTTCAAATTTTATTCATTTAACGTAACAATCACTTTCAGAGTCTATATTATTTGTGTTTGTATTTATCCAAACAATAAATATACAGGCCCTTTTCGTCTATAAATTAACTAGAATGATCAAATAACAATTAACAATCCAATAATAATAATTTGAAATTGGAACCTCGTTTAGGTAACTAAAATTTCAGAACGGACTTTTGTGTTTGCCTTTAATTCGCAACTTCACCATTTTCACTTTGTAAAAGTCTCTTTATAAGGGAGCAAATATAAACTTTAAAATTTGTTTTTGTTTTCAAGTTCTATTACAAATTGAATTTTTGCTTTTTATTATTCGTTAAAGAAATAAATTTAAGTTTTCAAGTTTTGTCTAACAGTCTACGTTCATAGACTTCGTTATCAATATAATGGTCTGATGCTATTTTAATAAATTGAAGTTGATAAAAGTTTCCACTAGGTACTATTATAAATTACTCAATTACTCAAAATTGTTGAAATGCACAATGCACACTTTAGATTTTAACTCTAAATTTGAAAAACGTCGATATGAATACTCGCTATGAGGACTTCGAATCATCATTTTCTTTTGCTCTTTAAGTTTAATCTAGTAGGTAGTTTGCTGAAACGCTGTAGAAGCACACCACAAACTAATGTATATAGGGCAATAGGTTGTGGTTTAAGGTCCTCGTCCTTTTTGTGGCAATTGTAATTAGAAAAGAAAATTTTGATGTCAAAAGACCAATATTGAGGCTCAATATTGGTCTTCTGAGCAAATTAATTTTTTATTTATAAATCATTTATCATTCTACACAGCATAGCGTCTTTCACAGGTTGTTATTTCAAACCTTTTGTCTAAATATCAACTTTAAGGGCTGCCCATCTTTACGTGGCTACTTTTTACTTATTTTATTATTTTCGGTTCAGTATGTCTATTTTATGCAAAATATGTAACCAGCATTAAAAATGATTCTCTTTTTATTAGTCCTGCCCATTAAACACTTTAGTAATCGATTAAAAATAACTGAAACACCACAGAGCATTGAGTTAAATTTCTAAAAAAATCTGTAACAACAGTAAAACAAAAAGACTATTGACAGTAAACTTAAATTAACTATTTTCAACTTTTCCACTCCACTGATGCTCGTTGCTAACTAGTTTTTTCTACTCCCATATGTGAAACTAAGCATTTCGTCATCACTTACTCGTTACGAAAATAGCATTTTCGTCTCTAGTGAGAAAAAGTGTTATTACAAGCAGATGTTATTTACAACATGAGGTGAAACCAGTTTTTTTGTGGTCGGTTCACATTTTAGTAAAAAGAATTATTTTTTTAAAATGTACTAATTATCGTCGTAGAAAAAATAGCATTTACGACTCGAGATGAAATCCGTTTTTTTCGTTCGAAAGATTAATTCACTCGCCCCTACGGGGCTTGTGAATTAAATTCTATCTCACGAAAAAAACGTATGTTTCATCTCATGTTGTAAAAAATACTATTATCGAGCTTGCACTTATTTGCTTTTCGATTTTCAGCATCTAGATAATAGAAAATACCACATTCGTCAGGCACTGCTCTTGATAGAAATTTTTGTACTGTTTGTCAAATAACACTAAACGTTAATTTGTGGAATTACTTTTAAATCTAAGCTCTTATTTCAACACACCTTTTTATGCAAGTGTTTGTTACACAAATAACATTTTGTAATTGTTTTTCAGATTGTGGCTGATTTGTGTTAATTAAACAGAATCAAACAAATTAAAATATATCATGTAACCAAATAGCAAATGAAAATATTGTGTAAATACAATAGAAATGATTTATCCGTTGTCAATTGCTTGTTTTTGCGTTTGTTATTGATTGTTAAATTATGTGCATAACGTTGGTTAGCAATGCGTTAAAATAATGTTAATTGGAAAAACTATAAATACAGGGTGTTTCAAGATTAACACTTGTGCCTTTGAGATTTGATTCCTAGTGCTAAAGCAAATCGAAAATTAAGAATGCAAAATTTTTCAAATGTCTTTTGTTGTCGAGTCAATAAATAATACTGCAAGGCAGATTTTGTAATGGCTAGCGGTTGGAATGTGCAGATAATCAAATTTGTATTTAACCCAACCAACAACGCAGTAGTAACCGTATTTAAGTTATTAAAGGGGGGGGGGGCATGACCAAATCTGTGCTAAGTAACCCCTACAGCTCGCCATCACAAATCTGTCTTGCTGACTAAAATTTAACATTTAACTTGGAAAAATTCATAGAGCAACCGTTAAAAGCGTACCCTAGTGGTATTGCACGATCTACAATGTTAGATTAGGCGAGGAAAAAATTTTTCTAAAATCAGTTCCACCATCTCTCATCCAACGTTTATGACAATGAGACTGGGCACCGGGCGTCGTGAAAGCATTAAGTGGGAGGGGTTCGTCGAAGATGAACCGTTGTTGTTCTCATGAGGGAAGGTCAGGGAAGCACCTCTCCCAACTAATGCCTGCACAACGTAATATATACCAGTACCAGTACAACTGGTACTCAGTGTCCCTACGTGGACCTGATGGACCTGACTTTAACAAATTGTTTTTCTAACCTAACCTAAGACGATAGAATGTGCAAGACTACCATGGTAATCGCGATGAATTTAACAAGCTCTTAGCTCAAGGCAGCTTCATTAGAAATTTCTACCACGACCTCTACGCTTGTATGTGAAGACGATTGTTCAGCCAGGTCCAGTCAGTCGAATGCTTTCAAAATGACATTGGTCGCAAATCCTCTTCAAAATAATAAGGGTGCAATTCAAAAAAGTCATTTCTTATCAGAGGGTAGCAGGAAACAAAATATCCCCTTTTATGGAATTGTATAAAAACTGATTTCAAAAAATTATGTTTTGTGGACGAATTTGTTAATTAGTACTTGGCAACAGCTTTTTTTATTGTTTTAATTTGAGAGTTGGTTTATTGCCTATCAATTAAAGCAATTTAATTGCGTTGCAATTTTTATTACCATAAATTTAATTTAATTTAATTGATAAATAACGTTATTTGATAAGAAAATTTTAGAATTGGCGAATTGATTTTTTGTACGTTTGTTTTGTAAAACATATTTAACCCTTTATTGTAGAAAATAAAAGAAGAATATTATATGGTTTTACGAACCATCAGGTAAAACTCATTGTATTTTTTGTTTTAATGTTTTTTTAAGTTTCATTATTCTATACCTAATCGTTTTTGCATTAATTTATATTTTTAGAAAAATTTGGTTTAATTGCTGCTGTTTTCTAAAAAATTTTATAACAGCAAAAAAATCAAGTGCTTTTTCGACCGCAATTTTACCTCTAAAAAGTATATTGTTTTATTGTTTATTTTCATCCGTCTAAGAAAATTGTATTTTAATAAAAAAACAACAAAAAAATACAATAAGAAAATGCCTACATTTTTCTTTCTCAACCTTATAATTGAAGTGGTAACGTCATAGTTTTGTATTTCAATACGAAAAATCCGTAACACCTTTATCAAAAAGAAAATCTCTTTTTGGAAAATCAGTTCTTATAGAGCTCCTTGAAGGGTGTAGTTGTGAATTAACGCTATTTCTAAATATTTTTTCTTTTTCGATCTCGTCGTAAGATAATGCCCTGAATTTTTCTAAATTAGTCTATTGATTTATCAATTTTCTTGGCTTGTAGATTTCTAGCATTCATCCTATATTTTAGAAAGTTTACACGAAGGCCTATAAAAATTGTTGATGACTTTTCCACTATTGCTATTTTTGCTTTAGTGTTATCCAATCTTCCAACGCAGCTCCACTTCCTACTCCTGCTCCTTAACCAACTGATATTTCTCAGACTGTTTTGTCTCTTTAGCATTTTTTTTAGAAACGAAATAAGATTATTTGATTTCGCGACTTCATTATTGTCGTTTATATTCAACAAAACCAACATTCAATAATTTTATATTTAACAAGAATTATTATTAATAGATACTATTTCAAAGTACAATTTAAAATTTAATCATAACGTACGGTTTAATTATAAAACTAAATAGTTTTAACAATTTATCAATATTAAAATTAATTAAATTAGTAAAGTGTGGGGAAAGCAAATGATTAAAGTTAAGGAAAAAGAAATTTATATAAATTACTCTAATTAAAATCCAACAGGTTCATTTACCAGTAACTGTTCTAGACATCAATAAGATACATTTTAATCAAGATACATTATCTACATTCATTTATAAATAATAAAACCTTCTGCTCTTCTGAATTGTTAACTTATATATTTGATAATCAGGGCCGGATTGTAATATATGTGTTCTTATTCTTAGTTCAAAAATGATTTTTTTTGTTTAGTAAATTCGATGTGAAACGTTCGCGCTCTTTTACCGTCTAATATAAAAGAATATTCAGAAGAGTACAGAGTGTTTTGGAAAATTTTCAGAAAAATACCGATAATAGTCTAACTGACCTATAAGTTCTAGTAGGTAGTAGGTGAATTTTAATCAAACGCTTGTAGTTGCGTCTTCTTGGGCTATTAATTATACCTACTTCATGTCTGTAATTAAGAGATTTCCGCTTTTTTGATTAAATGTGTAGTCAGATACATTACTTTAAAAAAATGTATTTTAAAAAAAATGTCTTCTTTTTAAATATTCTGATAACTAATTAATGTTTTATTTTATGTTACAGATGAAACTAGAATGTAAAGAAAAGCAGCTCTCAGGACTAATATTAGAGAAGGACATGCAATGGTAGAAGTCAATTAATAAGATCAACAGATGGATAAAATAAAAATTACACATACAATAAAATAAAAATAGGCACTTATGAATATGAATCATGGGAAATAACAAAAGACTTATTAAAGGATTGCATCTTGACAAGAAGAAGAGTCGTGTTTAGCATAGGTAAGGAGATTAAATTATGTAGAAAATACAATTTGGATGTTTTAAAGCTCTATCTGTCTGTCTGTTTGTATGTTCATTAGTCGCTTCGTTTACCTGTTTTCTCAGATGAACATTAGAACATTTGCTTAGCCATTCGCCAGTACCTGTCTCCTTGTTTGCTTATTTGTCTCTCTGTTTTGTTCCGTGTGAAACTATAATTTAGCCATTTAACTCTGTTATTTCTTTATACGATGGATACAAAAAAAATTATAAATACGTGGTACCAAAATAAATTTTTATATTCATTGTTTCTACCAGTTCCTACAAGTTAGTAAGAGAGGAGTAGAAAGTAAGTGGCGCACAGTAACGCTACGCTACGCTAATATTTACAGGATCCATCCATAGCTATAGTTCAGTTTCACAAATGTAGACAGTTATGTCATTTATAGAATAAAGACGAGATTAGATCGAGATTTTTCGGTACAGCATTATGAACAATCGTTCGTACTCGGATCCACTTCTACTACTAAGCTTCTGTCAGCTTCTGTCAAATTATAGTAAAGTACGTTATTCTATTAAAGCGGCACGTGTTTTCTGCATCTATCTCAATAGAAGCCGCGCTATAGCTAGCTAAATTTTGTGAACACATATTAGGATGAGTCACTATCAGTAATTGTGAGATTGAAGTATAGACATCCCCAACCCTGGATACAAAAAATGATAGTCTCAAAAAAGATGATTAATAACCAGATGTTAGAGCAAACCCAACGTAACCTGAGCACACCACGTGATGACCGTTAAAGTTGCGCAGTAGTTTTGTACTGCGGTTGCTTAGAAACGGCGTCGTAGACAGTGTCCTCGTTTAGTTATTACATTACTTTTGTCGAAGCAAAATAATTACAAGCATTTTAATAATGTGTAGCTCTCATTTATAAAGTATTAAATCAGTAATTAATTGTTATTAATACTTCAAATAAAAATTTAAATTAAGTAATTATTTTAAATTTTGACAACTTAAATAATAATTTTTTTGTCAGAAAAAATAACTAGCTCCGCCACTGGACTCTGAAGCCACGCCTCGCGCAGGTTTGGTCACGTGGTGTGCTCAGGTTAAGTTGGGACCACTCTAGTATTCCACGAATGCGTATCTAAGGAATGCGTGTTCTGTCTATTACAATTACATAGCGGAACTCACAAATTGCATTACATTCCTTGATATTACTTACATATTAATTGTGCCACTTCATTAATGCAGTCGCACAAATAAATTATAAAGATAACGTCGCTACGTCATATTAGTACTGGTTTGGCCAATTGGTTTTTATCCTCTACTCCATTAGCGTTGCTAAGAATTTAAGGAGTCTATCACAAATGGAAGGGCGTATCAAACTCTTCTATTTAACAATAATATTTTTTGCAGAAGGTCCTTTACCTCCTAGAAAAGAATTTACACGAAAACCAGATATCAACAGTTTTCTGGGATGCTGAAGGAGTGTTGCTACTCCTAAGCAGACAATCACAAATAGAAGGGCGTATCGAACTCTTCTATTTAACAAGAATATATGCAGAAGATCCTTCACCTTCCAAAAAATAATTTACTCAAGAAACAGATAGGAACAGTTTTCTGAGATGCTCTTCTATTTAACAATAATATTTTTTGCAGAAGGTCCTTTACCTCCTAGAAAAGAATTTACACGAAAACCAGATATCAACAGTTTTCTGGGATGCTGAAGGAGTGTTGCTACTCCTAAGAAGACAATCACAAATAGAAGGGCGTATCGAACTCTTCTATTTAACAAGAATATATGCAGAAGATCCTTCACCTTCCAAAAAATAATTTACTCAAGAAACAGATAGGAACAGTTTTCTGAGATGCTGAAGGAGTCTTGCTACTCCTAAGGAGTCTATCACAAATGGAAAAACGTATCAAACTCTTCTATTTAACAATATATTTGTTAGAAGAATATTTGCAGAAGGTCCTTTAACTCCTAGGAAAGAATTTACTCGAAAAACAGATATTAACAGTTTTCTGGGATGCTGAAGGAGTGTTGGTACTTCTAAGGAGTCTGTCACAAATGGAAGGGCGTATCAAACTTTTCTATTTATCAAAAATATATGCAGAAGATCCTTCACCTTTCAAAAAATAATTCACTCGAAAACCAGATTGTAAAAGTTGTCTGGGATGCTAAAGGACTGTTGTACTCCTAAGGAGTCTATCACAAATGGAAGAACGTATCAAACTCATCTATTTAACAAAAATATATGCAGAAGATACTTCACCTTCCAAAAAATAATTCACTTGATAAACAGATAGTAACAGTTTTCTGAGAGGCTGAAGGAATCTTGCTACTCCTAAGGAGTATACCACAAATTAAGGGGCGTATGAAACTCTTCTACTTAACAAGAATAAAATATGCAGAAGGTCTTTCACTTCCCAGTTCCCAAAATATAATTTACTCGAAAAATAGAACAACAGTTTTCTGGGATGCTGAAGAAATGTTGTTACACCTAAAGAGTCTATCTCAAATAGAGAGGCGCCCTTGTTCATTGTTCTTGAGGAAAAATGTTTTCATTTGCAAAACACTTGTTGGTGCATGACGAAACGATTGTCGGTGTTCGAATTCATAAACCAAAGAATATTTAGCAGATAATGAGTGACTATGAGCTCAGCCCTTAGCTAGCTCCTTCAGACCTCTTTTTGTTCAAAAATTAAAAACAAATAACTTCAGGCGAATGCGTTTATGGCAAAGCGCACTCGAAAAAGCTTTTGAACAATATTAGGTTGACTCAGTCTCAGGTTGCAATTATAAATAAACGTCAATGTCACTAGTACAGTCAGCCTTACAATTATTGGCCACCCTGGCTATACGTCAGGGTGGTTATTAGCCAACAACGACAAAAAGACAGAAGGGGAGGTTGTTGATTTATTACTTGTTGACAAAATAAAGTTACCCCTCAATTTAAGTATGGCGTGTTATGATGATTGCATACACAATTCGTGCTTGACGTATAGCGAGGGTGGCCATTACTTTTTAGGCTGACTGTACGTCCAATCATAATATATTACCAGCTTTATAGGACCGGGTATTTGTTAAGCGTTTAATTCCAAATCCGCTCCTGTACTCGAGCTAACTAATTATTGGAATAAATCGTATCAGCAACTAAAACTTTTTACTTATTTTATTTAAAGAATAAAATAGTTTTTCCAGCAACAAAGTTGTAAAGGAAAATTTAAAAGATAAAAATAGAGACTGTTTTGAAACTCGGAGCATAAACTATTTTTAAAAATTAACAGTTTGTCAGAGTGTAGTTGTTACTTCTTTTGTCGTTTTACCACCGAACGACAAAAACAGAAAAAAGTTTACAACAGTTTTATTTCATGAAAATCGAGTAAATTTACCTTTTAAAGGAAATTTAGCGTTTTGTATGCATATCATAAGCTGTTTTAAGTGTAATTGTATTTGTATGATAATTTTTGTGCTGTAATTTCATTCGTTTTATTATTACTTAAACTTAACAGAAGTTGTAGATTTAATATGCAATTAACATAATATAATCTTTGTTTATCTATACACCTTATATTGCCCTAATTTAATACAAAGGAAATTATGATATATAAATGTGAAAACTTGTAGTAGTAAATTGCTAGCGATGCTATTCAAATAACGCCAAAATAGTTAACTTAGGTATCAGTACAGTTGCCTTCATTGTCATGTGTCTATTCATCTATTGTGCCGGAATTTTCCTGTTACAAGATATCTCGTTTTAGTTTACTTCAAATATCTCATAATTCCTCTGGGAGAAAGTATAAAATTATAGGTATGACTTTCTGTATACATATTATCACAGAGTGTTTCTCAAAACAACTACTCTTTTTGTAACTTACATTATTTAACATTGATTTTTTTAGGGAATACATTTCGGAGCAACAATTACATGTTACATCCCTTTTAGTGGCTACTTAAAAATGGAGAGGTAATTCAAGATAACGTGGCACTTAGTACCTGGAGGATTATCGTTAATGACTGGAGTAGTTTTCTCATATTATCAATTGTTACTTCTACTATTATCGCAACAGATGTCTAGAATAGCATTTTGAACCATCTCAAAAATTGTAGTAGTTGGCCACGAAAATGGACGTTTTACGAATTTGTTCAGACGACACATAATGGGTCACTACACTCACTACTACAATTAATACATCGTAAGTATAATTATTAGTCTAGACACACAACACTTTTCAAGTAGAAACTAATTTTGAGATTTTGACTTTAACCTCCAGCAGAGATTGAATAATGGCACTACAATGGTCAATATATGGCAATATCTATGTATTTGGTAGAATTGCAACTTAAGACTGACATTTATTAGAAAAGAAATTCATTTTTTCGATAGCAAGTGATGAAAAGTAAGCACACGTTGCTACCATGACAATACATATAAATTATTTAATTTTATTCGAAAAGTGAAAGCATACACCATCTTTACTTTTACTTTTCTCTCACAACTCAAAGTGGTAAACATTCATCTTAAACTTTTCGATACTGCCTTGCAATTAAATAGCAGCAACCAGAGAGAACCATTACAGTACAAAACTAAAATTTAATGTTTGTTAGATCTTTCTTTGAAGACATAGTTTATGATAATCTCTACATCATGAACTATTCTCAACCTAAGGCAAACTGTATAAGTAGTCCATTGTATAATATTTAACACTTAGAGTACCAGCCGGGTCCATCGGACCCGAATCGCACTTTCAATTCAGTTTTTCTCATTCAAATTTGAAAATTAAGAGTTGTTATTTTGTGACTTTTTCTAACTTCCTATTTTGATTAACCATTTCTAATTTTTTTCATTTAATCAACTTCCTTCCCTATGTAATAAAAAAAGCAGCGCCGCGTACCAGCAGGGTCCGACGGACCCGTACATATAAATGGATTATATTTAATGGAATTGCCGTTATTTTTTTGAATATTTTGGATGAATCCGTATATTTCGGGGCTGCTGAATCGATCTGTGACCATACCGAATTCGTTTGAGCACCCCTTGGGTGCAAAACCCTTATTTTCCTCATCGGTGTTGTAAAAATCCTCTTCTAAAAGGGGTCCAGTAAAATGATACTGCCCATTTGGTTATTGAAATAAAACTTGGTAGATAGTTTACTGGAACCATATTCTGTACGATGAGACAAAAAAATATTGATAAACAATGCCTTACTGGCATGATTTCAAAATTTTTGAAAGATTGTTTTTAACAGCTCTATAGAGGCAAAAATTGCGATTATAAGCCCATGGAGTTACTCAGATGGATTCCAAATGGTCACAGATCGATTCGGCACCCTTAAAATGTAGGGTAACAATACTTTTCACGACAAGATGCCGCCAATATCCGCCAATATCAGATCTTTTCACAAGAAAGTACAGTAAATATCAGATTTTGAAAAAAAGGGATGTGGAGCACCCCCTTGAATATTTATTTGGTCTTATTGGAGAAAATTACTTTATATGGTTCCAGTAAACATTATGTATCGAGTTTCATTCCATTTATTAACAAAAAGTGCAACGTAGCTGAGGTATTCGCCATGTATAGTCCTCATTAAAGGGGGTGTACAGCAGCCCCCATCGAATATTTTTTAATTCTCATTGGAAAAAATTACCCTATATGGTTCCAGTAAACTATGTGCCGAGTTTTATTCCATTAACCAAAAGTGTAGTATCATTTTACGTGTAAACCGCATTAATAGTAGAAATAAATACTCAGAGTGATAGTGAAATAAGCGAAATTCAAGAAGGGTGAAATTGAATTATCAATTTTTTTTATCAACATATAAACAAAATAAATGCATAAAAACGAAAATTTAAAAAAAATTTCAAAAAAATGAAAATACACGTATTATTATTGCGTTTAATGTACACTCGGGTCCGTCGGACCCGGCTGGTACTTCTCGCATAGTTTTTTTCTTGGTACTCTAAGTGTTAAGAAAGGTTAATTTATTACCAACCCAAGTCATATTTAGCAAAATGTTGTGGTAAAATTGAATTTAAAATCAATTTTGGTTTTTGTAAGAAAAGTAAATTTTGTATAAGAATTTACCGTTGTGCTTTCATCATTTTATCCAACGTTAGTCCCATTCAAACCAAATTGACTGTAAAGTTAAACTATAATTTAAAAAGATTTTGCATCGAGTCCTTTTTGTTGCATTTTAATAATTTTGTTAAAACTTATAAATAGAATTTTGAAATTTACATCTATAAAAAATTATAGTAGGGTTTAAAGAAATAAATAAATGATATAAAAAGTATCTTAAGCAGGTACATGAATAATACATAGTGGCTTTGTACTAAACGAACCGTTTGTGAAAATCTCATTTATTCAATTTCTTTTTTTAGGACAAAAGTAGGCAGAATGGCTTCGTTTTAGTAATTTGAATCTACTTGAAACTCAAAAGGTGTTCCTATGAGGAATACTAAACGTTGAGTTAAGATTTTATTCAACAAATTTGATGACGTTATCAATGTTAAACGGTTACATTTACAAGCTATTGATACAGTTGTATTTGTAAGGATGTTTCCTGAAAATTCAAAAATGTTATTAATTCACAACTGAATATATTTTTTATTTTAGAAATTGGAAACTGCTGTTGGACAAATTTAACTGTTGCCAAAAGTTACTTATGCAAGTTAAATCACGTTAAATCGACATGAAGATGCCTACAACGAAAGCCCAAGGAGAGTCTACCAGAGATAATAAGACTGGAGTGGAGAATAAAGTATAAAGACGTTTTAGTTTGATCAGTCTATGGTCATGCTTAGACGTTCAATTAGCTATCTGTGTGGTGGAGTTTAAACACCTCAGCGATTTCTTTAGAAAATGTTAATAGCTGTATTTTTCATTATTAGAAAGGCTCAACTTTTCTCTTGCTCAGTATTTTATATAATGTGCATATTTTGAATAATTTATCTAGTACAGAGTTGACTGGTGTAGTAACAGTTTGACTTTTGCCTCAGTTGGCAATTTAAACCCCACCACACAGTCCATGTGTACCATATGTTCTTTAGAAAGGGTTCTAGTCTATTAGAAACTTTATTTACAGATCAATCTCTAATATCATAAGAAATTCGAAGGATAATGAAAAAGAATGGGCTACAACACAACACATAGGAGAGCAACCATTAATTTACTACGAACATAATTAGGAAAGAGAATGGGAATATATGCATTATGCATACATAAAATAATAAGATTGGAGTCCAATAGAAGAAGAAAAACGTTTATAAGAACTGTGCCCTAAAAGTAAAATCGGTTTATCACTCTTTAGTGTCTATTTTAAATAAGAAATAAGAATTATTTAAATAAGCAAGGAAGAGTTTTCATTACTTTTATTTATTTAATTAATTTTACAGATGACTACCCCAGCAGGTGGCTAATTTTGTATCAGGATTCAAAATCTATCTGTAGCAAGTGGATATACTATTCTTATCTGTGTTACGGAAGAATCCCGGAGAGTGGGCAACAGTAGTTGAATGGACCGACTAGTTTGGACATTACTCAAGTGCTTTGTACAAAACCCTAAATAAAATAATATTTTTGACTTTGGTCAAATTATGTTAGATACTTCGCAAATAACTTAACAAACAGTTTTACGTTTTTTTTCAAGCTTGATTAGACTTTGTCCCAAAATGGAAATTGGTCGAGGCTTGCCAGGTCTCAGGATCGTACATCTTTTGACTTTTGACATCTTTTAGTGGGGCTATATGTATGATGTACACACAGGTCATGCTATGCAGAACTTCAAAAATAGTATATGGGAAGAAATTAGAAGGATATCTGTGAATATATGGAGAAATGTAATAGAAAACGTCCGCTCACGAATGGAAGAAAATCGAAAATGGCATCAGCTTGCAGATGTTATTTTAAAGACAAAGAAAGTTTATTGATGTGCATTTTTTGTTAATAAAATTATTTTCATCTAGCCTGCGATACTTTTAAAGTGAGTCTTTCTATGGTGCATCTTTCAATTACTACTTAATTCAGTTTATAATGTTTCAGGTGTTTTAACAAATATTTACTCTTCACACACCACACATTGTATAAGATGAAAATTTTATAATAATTCATTAAAATTTTTGGAAACCATATGAAACTGAATAAAAAAATAATCAGGTTAAATTAGTATTTACCTACAATGTTTCGACTTATAGTGAGGATAATAGATCCTCTTGAGTGAATTGTCATTGTAAGCAAAATAAATAGGTAAGATATTTGACCATTGAAATTTACAATTTATTAAGTTAACTTGAAAAGTTCTTTCAGATGCATCTGAAAGAACATCTCTTGGAATGTTGAAAATTTGAAAATTCTGTCTCTCTGGTGTTGCCTGTAAACACGATAACATGGGAATCGATGGATCTATGCATTAAAAATTTGATTTGTTTGGTGTGATACGCGTAAGGTCCTAATTTATTGCATTTCAATAAAATTAACCATCTAGAAGGGGATGAAAATTGAAAATAAAGGATATAAAATGGGACAAGAAAATTTTTATTGTTTAATTTTCTAACTGTGATTATAAAATTTTGTTTTCTGTTTACTTAATTAGTTACTTTTTTTTTAATCGCTAGTTTGTGTAGCAAAGTGTAACAATTAATTCTACGATTAAAATCAGATCAGAGAAACGGTTTAAAGGGTTAATTGTATAAAAATTGAAACAATGTTGATGTTGGAGCTCATTAATATCTATCTGAATATTTAGTCTTTACAGATTATAAGTGCTCTCGATTGTATAATGATCTATTCAGTTGTAAAAGTTGTAGATCTCGGTACTTTACAAATAATCTGCTGTTTTTTAAGTACACTTCTCAGCAATAAGGTTAAAAAAGTGTATGTAAATTAATGATTATTAGTTTATAATTATTTTTAGTTAATTTGGAATATAACTTCAAAAAATATGTGTGTTTAATTAATTAGCAGCAATAAACATATATATTTTACCGTAGAAAATCTTATCTAAAGGGGTCCATGTAAAAAAATAAATTAAAATTGTATATTTTTCCCCCTAATAAAATTGTATGAATATACGCCTAGAAGAAAGGCAACCTTTCTAACACACCCCACTACTTAGGAAAATTGGATTTTAATAACAAATTTTTAGAGTGGGACAGTCACGTGACCCTCAAAAGTTAATAAATTGCCGAGTTTCGCCATAAGTTGAAAAGCTTATCACCACTTTCGATCGGAGTTCGAGAGAAAATTTAAGGGTTACTCGTGTCGAAAATCAACTTGGATTTTTCGAATTTTTTTTGATTGGAAGTTGTTCCTAACATTATTCTAAGTATTCTTACGAAGTTTTATAACAAAAATATCCAAATTAACTAAAAAATTCAATTTACTAATGAATAATTATTTGTTAATTTTACACTTATAATTTGATTTTAATGACCTGTAATAATTAATTTAAGTTAAATAGTATATTATAATACATGTGTATAAGAAAGACTTTATCGCATTAGCGACGAAAATTACAAGCGCGAGCTTGCGAGTGCTTGTAACGGCGCGTATGCGATAAAGTCTACTTATACACGAGTATTATACGCTATTTTTTATTATAATTGCAACTAAAACCTCTATAAAAGAGAAGAAATCTGTATTTAAAATTTGAAAATTAAGCGTGCCGATTTTGGATATATTTGTTGCCACAGAGATGCTTCGTGTTTACATTGGAGAACAACAGTCATACAACAGTTAATATTATTGTTGTTACCTAGACGACTTTATAGAGCACTTGTGCAATAAAGACGATTTTATGAACGCTTTTTAGTGTGAAATTGGCAGATTATAATGCAAGTATAATAAAAAATATATTATAACAGATTAGCTTTTATTTTAATGTGTATTATTGTATTAATTTAATTAATTACAGTGTTGTAAATGTGTTAATCACTTGTAACTAAAAACAGTATTGGTAATTATTTATTACTTAATAAATAAATTAAGGTATTGAAATTAATTGTATTGTGTCTATCTGAAAATTACCCACGCCCGATATTTAACACTTCTTAATCAAATATTATCACCCCCTTAATAAAAATTATACCCTATTATAACTAAATAATCAAGAATTACCAAATCTTCAAATTATATTTTGGGCTGTACAGGGTTTATTTATCAGCATTTAAGGGATGTTTATTACTTATAAGAAGTAATTAACATTTTTCGATCGTCTACACTAATTAAATTAGTCAAAAGAGCTCTAATTAAGCTAAATATAGCAAAAATAAATCTTATGGGATTTTAACATGCAGAAGAAAATGCTCGCAAATTTCGATTTTTGAGACTTGGTGACAGGAGCATAGGAGTTAAATAAGGTGTTAAAATTAAATAAAAATAACAGATTGAATTTATTTAAAAGAATTTAAATGTACGGCCTTATCTTTCCGCAACAGATAAGCTTTTGTTAAGTTTCCGATAAAAGCTTTTACATAAAGCTCACTGCAAATTCAATTAAATATTTTTAGAGATATCCTATAATACTTCTGCTATCCTAATGCATCAACTGGTTTATACACCGATTCTTAGCCAATTTTAACAAATTTGGACATTTATTATGGCAAAATATGTTGATTTTTACACTAAACTTTCGATTTAGAAGATATAGATGGGTGAAATAAAGTATAGGAGTTGTCGAAACGTTATGGAAAGATACCTCTACCAATCAAAATTGTATCATCATCCCTCTAAACAAAATTATAACTACATAAATACAAAGTACCAAATCTGCAAATTCTATTTAGGGCTGTACACTGTACAGGGTTTATTTATCAAATTTTAAGGGATGTTAATTAATCATTAGAAGTAATTAATGATTCTCTATAGCCTACAGTAATTAAATTAGTCAAAATGTCTCTAATAAAGCTAAAAATGGCAAAAATAACTCTTATGGGATTTTAACATGGTCGCAAATGTCGATTTTTGCGACTTCATGACAGGAACACAGAAGTGCAAGAAGATGTCATAATAATATTAAAATAAATCTTTTAAATTTATTTAAAAGAGCATTAAATGCAGGGCGTTATCGTAACGTAACAAGATAAGCTATCGATAAAAAGCTCTTTGCGAATTTAATTTAATATTTTTACTTTTACTGATATCATATATCACTTCTGCTCTCCTAATACATCAACTAGTTCATACACCGATTCTTAACAAATTTTAACTAATTTGGACACATTTGGATATTTATGTCAAAATAAGCTGATTTTTACACATATATTTTAATTTGTCCCTCTATCTCTTCTAGACCAAAGGATTAGTGTAGATATCAACTTATTTTGACATAAAAAATGTCCAAATGTGTCAAAATTTGTTAAAATTTGCTAAGCATGAGTGTATAAACCAATTGATGTATTAGGAGAGCAGAAGTGTTATAAGATATTACTAAAAATAAAAATCTTAAATTCAAAGAGCATTAAATGCACGGCCTTATCTTCACGTAACAAGAAAAGCTTTTGATAAAAGTTTTTACGTAAAGCTCTTTGCGAATTTAATTTAATATTTTTATTTTTACTGATATCCTATACCACTTATGTTCTCCTAATACATCACCTAGTTTATACATCGATTCTTAGCAAATTTTAACTAATTTGGACATTTTTATGTCAAAATAAGCTGATTTTTACAAATATATTTTATTTTGTCCCTCTATCTCTTCTAGACCAAAGGTTTAGTGTAAAAATCAACTTATTTTGACATAAGAAATGTCCAAATGTGTCCAAATTTGTTAAAATTTGCTAAGAATGAGTGTATAAACCAATTGATGTATTAGGAGAGCAGAAGTGTTATAAGATATTACTAAAAATAAAAATCTTAAATTAAAAGAGCATTGAATGCACGGCCTTATCTTTACGTAACAAGAAGAGCGTTTGATAAAAGTTTTTACGTAAAGCTCTTTGCGAATTTAATTTAATATTGTTATTTTTACTGATATCCTATATCACTTCTGCTCTCCTAATACATCAACTAGTTTATACACCGATTCTTAGCAAATTTTAACTAATTTGGACACATTTGGACATTTTTATGTCAAAATAAGCTGATTTTTACACGTATATTTTATTTTATCCCTCTATCTCTTCTAGACCAAAGGTTTAGTGTAAAAATCAACTTATTGTGACATAAAAAATGTCCAAATGTGTCCAAATTTGTTAAAATTTACTAAGAATGATTGTATAAACCAATTCATGTATTCGGAGAGCAGAAGTGTTATAAGATATTACTAAAAATAAAAATATTAAATTAAAAGAGCATTAAATGTACAGCCTTATCTTCACGTAACAAGAAAAGCTTTTGATAAATGTTTTTACGTAAAGCTCTTTGCGAATTTAATTTAATATTTTTAGAGATATCCTATAATACTTCTGCTATCCTAATACATCAACTGGTTTATACACCGATTCTTATCCAATTTTAACAAATTTGGACATTTATTATGGCAAAATAAGCTGATTTTTACACTAAACTTTTGATTTAGAAGAGATAGAGGGATGAAATAGGCCATAGGGGTTGTCGAAGCGTTATGGAAAGATACCTACTAATAAAAATTCTATTATCATCCCCCTAAACAAAATTATAACTAAATAAACACAAATTACCAAATCTGCAAATTCTATTTAGAGCTGTACAGGGTTTATTTATCAATTTTTAAGGGATGCTAATTAATCATTAGAATTAATTAATGACTCTCTATCGTCTAAGATAATTAAATTAGTCAAAAGGGCTCTAATAAAGCTAAAAATGGCAAAAATATGTCTTATGGGATTTTAACATGGACAAGAAAATGTCAGAACATTTCAATTTTTACGACTTCGTGACAGGATCACAGAAGTTTAATAAGATGTTAAAATAAAATTAAAATTAAATATTAAATTTATTTAAATGAACATAAATGCACGGCCTTATCTTTACGCAATAGATAAGCTAATGATAAGCTTTCAATATAAGCTTTTATATAAAGCTCTCTGCAAATTCAATTTAATATTTTTACAAATATCCTATAATACTTCTGCTATCCTAATACATCAACTGGTTTATACACCGATTCTTAGCCAATTTTAACAAATTTGGACATTTATTATGGCAAAATATGCTGATTTTTACATTAAACTCTTGATTTAGAGGGGTGAAATAAACTATAGGGGTTGTCGAAGCGTTATGGAAAGATATCTACCAATAAAAATTGGATTATCATCACCCTAAACAAAATTATAACTAAATAAACACAAATTACCAAATCTCCAAATTCTATTTAGGGCTATACAGGGTTTATTTATGAATTTTTAAGGGATGTTCATTTATCATTAGAATTAATTAATAACTCTCTATCGTCTAAGATAAGTAAATTAGTCAAAAGGGCTCTAATAAAGCTAAAAATGGAAAAAATATGTCTTATGGAATTTTAACATGGACAAAAAAATGTCCGAAAATTTCAATTTTTAGACTTCGTGACAGGATCACAGAAGTTAAATAAGATGTTAAAATAAAATAAATAGAACATATTAAATATATTTAAAAGAATTTAAATGCACCGTCTTATCTTTACGCAATAGATAAGCTTTCAATAAAAGCTTTTACATAAAGCTCTCTGCAAATTTTATTTTATTTAATTTAATATTTTTAGAGATATCCTATAATACTTCTGCTATCCTAATACATCAACTGGTTTATATACTGGTTCTTGTCAAATTTTAACACAATTTTACTTTTTTTATGGCAAAATAAGCCGATTTTTACATTAAATTATTGATTTAGAAGAGATAGAGGGGTGAAATAAATTGTAGGGCTAGTATAGACGTTATGGAAAGTCGCCATCAATCAAAATTCTATTATCATCCTCTTAATCAAAATTATACCCAATTATATCTAAACACAAATGGTCGAATCCTGCAATTCCTATTTCGGACTGTAGAGAGTATTGAACAACATTAAAGGGATGCTAAATAATTATTAAAATAAAATAATGAAAGTTGAGGGATGGAAATTTTTTAAATAATTTATCATAAGCCTGCGAATTTTATAAGTTGAATGTCTTCATAGGGTTCTTACATTAGGGGTAATTTAAAGTAATATATGAGATGAAAATAAGTAATTATAACTTTTTTAACTTTTATTTTATTAGTTTTCAGTATTTACATTTCACCTATATTACTTTCCGATACCTTAAGGTATTAAAGGAAAGTATTGTAATGGGGTAAAAAAATATTTTGAGATAACACCGGATATATCTGTTTTGAGGTCCCCCGAAACGATCTAGACCATTTTTAGAAAAAAGTCTGTGTGTGTGTATGTGTGTGTGTGTGGATGTAGTTCCAACGAAATCTCTGAAACGACCGAACCGATTGACTTGAAATTTGGCGTAAGGTCTTATCAGATAACAACGGAGTGCAGAAAGGAGTTTGTTCAAAATCGGTCCGCTAGGGGGTGTGCAATTAAGGAAATTTTGTTTTTTTTAAATGGCACTATATAATTTTTTTTAAATCATCCGATAGAGAATTTTTTTCTCTATTCAATGATATAAAATTTTTTAACATTATTTTGTTTTAAAAGGAGTTTTTACGCAATCAAATATCTAATAATATTTGGCAGCTGACGTTTCTGACAGTTGTCAAAAAATTTGACAGTTGTCAAAAAATTTGACATTTGTCAAAAAATTTTGACGTTTATTTATTTTTATTCAGTGATTATAAAAATGTTCAGTATTCTTTTGTTTTCTAACTGTGTCTTAGAATAATCAACTCAATCGGAAAGTCTTGTGTTGACACAACAGATATTTTTTATATTTAAATCTTAATTGTAACTAATTAAAATAAAGTCATTACGTATTTAAATAATAAAATACAAATTTTTTTTTGGCAAATAATTCAAAAATTGAGGTGTTTTAAACTTTTGATCTAGATAACTTGTAATGTAACATGAGGGTAGTTATTAGTCTAAGGGTAGCTCTGAAACACCTTTTTATTAAAAATTTTAAATATTAAATGGAATAAAAGTCTTAATTATTGTAAACATTATTTTATTCTTAGGTATTATGCAATTACCTATAACCTTTTTATTGATAACAATCAATGGTTAAAGAATGTTAATTAATTACTCCTAAGTAATACTAAAATAATTATACTTTAAATTAAATGTTAATAATACACTTTAGTACTTATTTTAATAAACAATGTAAAATTCGTTTACAATAAACATTACAATTCATAATTAAAAATTTAATTTTAAATACAAAATTAATAAATAATTGTTAATTAATAAATTTAATATAGAGCCCTTAATTTTGAAGTTTACGATTAAAAACTTCGTAGGAACACTTTATAGAATGATGTAAGGAACAACTCCCAATCAAAAAAATTCGAAAAATCCAAGTTGATTTTCGACACGAGTAACCCTTAAATTTTCTCTCGAACTCCGATCGAAAGTGGTGATAAGCTTTTAAATTTATGGCGAAAGTCAGCCTTTTATTAACTTTTGAGGGTCACGTGACAGTCCCACTCTAGAAATTTGTTATTAAAATTCAATTTTACTAAGAAGTGGAGGGTGTTAGAAAGGTTGCTTCTGTGCTAGGCGTATATTTATACAATTTTATCAGGGGCAAAAATATACAATTTATTATTATATAAATGTTACGGTAAATGTTATGAATTTATATTTTTTAATGTTTGGTCTCTTAAGGCTTTTTAAAAACTATAAAATCGCAATTGGTTTTTGCACTTTATCTAAACAAACTTAAAACCAAAAATCCGAAAACCAAAATCCAAACACCAACTAGTTATTAGCTAAAGCAATAAGCAATTATCAACATTTCCCGGTAAATAATGTTAGTCTCCAAATTCAGAGCATTTGCCGTAACATATACATATATCTTAGCAATTGTTTTATCATGGAACCCTCAGGAGAACGCTTGGAATATAATTATTATTTATATGTTTATTGCTGCTTCTTATATTTTTGTTGGACATATTTGTGAAATAAACATTATAATGTAATTGGTACATGTTTTACCCCAAGTGCTGAGAAGTTTACTTGAATTACAGCAGATAATTAAAAAGACACATTTTGTTTCTCATCATCGGATGATGATGACTGAACACCCAAAACGGGACACTAATAAAATCATTTAGGAGAAACAAGACCTATCTTTTCAATTTTATAAACTAATGGACTATTACAACTGAACAGAATACAATGTAAAATAATTTTATAGTAAATTTATTACATATAAGTAAAAATTAATTTCTAAGTACAAAATTAACAAATAATTGTTCAAAAATAAATTTAATTTAGTGCTTTTAATTTGGAAGTTTATGATTTAAAACTTCGTAGGAACACTTTTCCAATAAAAAAAAATTCGAAAAATCCAAGTTCCACTCTAGAACTTTTGTAATAAAATTCAGTGTACTAAATAGTGGGGTAAGTTGGAAAGATTGCCTATGTCTTCGGCGTACATTTATACAATTTTATTAGGGGTACCGATTAATATACAATACTTTATACATACATAGACACTAATTAATGACTTTTTCCGATGCACCCATCTAGATAAGGCTTACAATGTAACCATTTTTAATATGTTTAGTGTTGCTTATTATTTTCTTGTGCATTTTTTGAAATAAAAATTATTAATTATTATTGTCTTACTGCTAACTTAATTAGTATTCAATTTGAGAGATGTTCGTTTTATGTTTTCGGTAGGAATTCATCCCATTACACAGTGAGAGCTTCACAGGTTTAAATTCAAATCAACCATATTGTCTGAAAAATAATTTAATTGATTATCATGTAAATATTAACATATTTCATGCAATGCCAAATAATTTACATGTAGGGATGATGCAATTGCTTGATTTTGAGTTTCAATGCAGCCATGACACGGTTTCAGTGGACAATTTTAATTGCAACTAAAAAGAAATTGTTTTCAGTACCCTCCGCTTCCCTATAGATATATGAGGCGAAAACAGTTTTTGAATGATAACCGCTGATACCCTTTTCAAGAAATGTGTCAAATAAATATCGATACACCTACTTTACATCTCTAAGCTTAGAGCTAAGATCCATCATATCATTACAATGTTTATTTAATTGCACATTTAATAATGCCTGTATTTTTGGAGTATTTAGAATTACCTACAGTGCATTACTAGCTTTCAATTTTTCCACATCGTTACAAAACTTCTCCGACATGCAATGCCATACTTTTCTTCTAAATATATCTACTATTTTAAAAACCACTTCTTCTCAACCCTAATAAAAACGATCAGCTTGAGTTGAAAATTATTATTTCTCTTTGTGTTTTGAAAACATTTTTTTTAAATTGCAAATCTTTTGCACAGTTTTTGTTGGAGTTTGGAGCAATAAATTATAAATTAGAACTAAGTACCTATACTCGTATGTATTTCTAAAGTTATTTTTTTACCTATCTTTGAATATTTTTTAATTTATCCCATTTTATAATATTCAATTTTGATTATAATCCCCTTTAAACAGTTTGACCAAAAAGACTTTAAATCAAAGAAGCGATGCGTAAAATAAATAGTACGTTCCTTTTAGCTTTAAATAGGCGTATTTTGCACAAATATATCTCTTTTAGATCGCGAGTTACAAATTATTGAAGTATTCAAGTTTTCAAAATAGTTCAAAAATTAATTTGACCGTAGATAGGTCAAAAATAATTTTTTCGCAAAACCACGTTGTACACCTAAGTTTAAACATATTTCTAACCGACACATCAAATTTCGTCCAAATCTGAAGAATTAAGGGTCAAAGGTGGCCGATCTGACGTGAAATTGCCCATCTTCAATATTATTTTCAATTAGAGCAGCTTGGAAAGGTTTCTGATGATTTCATATCTACGAAATAATAATTAAATAGGCGAGCAGAGATAGAAAATGACAATTTAGTTACTTACTCATAAGTGTTTCGTTAATTGACTTATCCCATATAAAAGCAGTCTATTAAGTAGAGTCGCCGAAACAATGATATTTGTCTTTTTGTTTGACTTTCTTCACGTTTTCCAAACAGCTCTAAAGTAGTTGGAAAACATAATTATGCTTGTGTCGAGAGTCAACCACATTAAATTTTGACGTCTGTAACAAAAATAATGTTAAGTATGAATTGTTTCAGGAACTACAGGGAAAAATTAGTAATTAAAATACGGAAACAAAATATGGTAGGTACTGTGACACTGTATACTCACTGTTTTACTCCTAGGCTAATACAAAGTAGTCTGTAATGACAATAACTCAAGGCCCAAATCTAAAGCTTGTACACCGTTGTTCTTTATTTGTTGTTGCCACTTTCTTTCACTTTCTTCACTTTCACCTCTAGCTCTGGCAAGTTTTCCTTCAATGCCTCCATTTATCTTCTTTGTGCTTTTCCCCCTTTTTATCGATTTTTGCTTTGCTACTATGCATTTGTATTTTCTTCTGCAGCGTTAGCTCTATATGGCCTAACCAACAACCATCTTATTTTTTTATTTTTTTTGGTACGCTCTGTGTATTTAAAAATACGGATTTATATAATCCATTACTTTACTATTATGTTGTTCTGCTTTTTCATTTCTGTCCGTTTTACTTTCTTCAAATCCGGATATCTGAACATTTTTTTTCATCTTTCTATTTTGTCTGTTCAACACTAACTTGATCAAACAGCAGTTTCTGATTTCTAAAAATAATTTTATATTAGAATATTATAGTTCATGGAGGTAGATGCAGAAAACATGTGCCTCTTTAATAGTGGATCCGAGTACGAACGATTGTCCTTACTGCTGTACCGAAAAATCTCGATGTAATTTACTCTTCATTTGATCACTAATGTCGAGTTTCTCTAACGTCATGGATCCATAACATTCCACAACTTGACTATTTTCATTGTTTAAAACCGGTTTTTGAACACTTAGGGAATAGATATCTAATATTCGCCATAACTATCGTTAGAGAAACCCAACATGAGACAATTTGCTAGATTTGTAGTTAAAATATTTGGTAGAGTTCGTACAGGTACGAAAGAGTACACCTCGTGACGTCATCTCCGCAGTTTCGTCTCTGTATTATCTGTCAGTGGCGTACGAACGACTTTTAAAACTAAAGAACTAATTCGACTACAACACACGAAAGCTGTCACTGCTTAATTTGATTGTAAAATGAGCTGGATGCGCCGGAATTGTTAAAATCTGCCAATTTTGACAGCTGGCATCTTTCGTACTTGTATGAACTCTACCCTTACCACGTTTAGATGCATCACAAACACGGGTGTTTATTAACGCGATTTAAAAGGATATGTAAACGTGTACTATTCATTTTCTTATATCCAAATACTGATTTCAATACTTTTGCCCAACCTTTCCATTTCCTTTTGTTTCGTCTATTGAAGACATCTCGAAGTTTGGAGCTCAGCAGTACAGCACTGTTTTTATTGCTTCCTGACTAGTACTTGCTTACCACTTAATAGTAGCAATAAAAGTGTGTGTTGTAGGTTCTTCTCTAATTATTAAATCATGGTGTTAAATTTGGCCATCAGCAGTTTCCAATTCCTGAAAATAATTTCATATTATAAAAAATATTCAGCTGGTACAGATGGTTACTATGTTACGAACTACTTTAATATACATTTTTCTATAAAAGAGGGCTGACCATAAGGGGCACTCAACCTCACTTTTACTTTTCATTTTAGCTCTAACCTTGTTATCTGTGAAATTTTTGCAAATATTAGGTTATTTTCCAAAAGATAAGAAAAAACACAAAAATAATGTACCCTTAGTTCATATCTATGCGTAAAAACTACCGTTTGCGTCAAAATCTCGGTTAAAAGGTTGAGTTGTTGTTAGGAGGAGCATTTATCGAGTAGCAATGATCACAAAAACAAAAGGTTCAGGGACGAACCTATGGGGGATGATGGGGGAAGCTGCCCTCCCGATGTTTGAAACAGTTGAAAAAATTTGCCGGAGTTGGCAAAAATTATAAAGTCAAAACAAAATTTTTCGGTACACTTGAAGACTTTCGCAACACACCGTTCGCGCACTTGATTTGTCTAGTGCAATCTGTTATCTCTAAATTTGCTAATATTAAAAATCGAGAAAAGTTGGTTTGTAAAAGAGTCAAGAGCCTAAAGACTTCTCCTATGAGAAATCATGTAGTGTGAACCAGCTTTAATGGTGGAACTATAATGGTTCCGAGGGTCAGTGAAACCAGGCCCTTGAGTTTCAGCGGCTCGGAAGGGCAGGACAGAGTTAATAAGGTAGACATGTAAAAATTACAAATAGTTTATTTTTACGATTTTATGAACAATGAATGCCTAAAACATTTTTACCAAATTAATAATGGTCAAATAAATAAATTATTATCAGATAAAGTTTTTTCGATATAACATACTGCTTAATTTCAGAGTACAGAAACGCTTAAAAATTTCCAAAGTTGATCTAAGCTCTTTGGCGCTTGGGGACTTGAAAAATCTTTGAAGAAAATAGTTAGCTGGCATTTTAGAGGCTCCGTGTTGGCAAATTTCAGGTAGCTCCAGATACCCCTCATATAGCCTTCAGAATTATTCCTTAAGTTCGTCCCTAGGTAAATTAGTGGAATTTGTGTTGAGCGTTGTCCGTTGTCCCATTCTTTATGAAATATCTTGTATAACGCCCAAGTAACACAAAGACGTCTATTAGACGTCCATTATACGTAGGCATTATGGATGTTCACAGACGGTCCATATTTCGTCCACATATGACGTTCAGAAGATGAATTATGCACGTATTATGGATTTTTCTAGAACGTTAAATGAAAAAATTATAGATTCTTCTGCGCCGATAAATCGACAAATTAAGAACCTATTATAGATTCCTCCTGGATGTTAAATGGATAAAATACGGACGTCCATCAAATGTTCAGTAACGTACATCTACGCAACGTTTCTTAACCTTTTTGGTTCGGAACCCCCAAAATTCTAGTTACTATTTTTGGCGACCCCCTGTCTGTCTGAAAATTTTATGCAAATTATTGCTGCTGGTTCTTTCAGAGATGTTCAAATGAAAGTCCAAATTTTACTGTAGATATGTCTAGTGGTCGCGACCTCCAAAGAGCAGTACGCGACTCTCTTCGGGGTCGCGGCCCCCAGGTTGACAATCGCTGCTCTATAGGACGTTCATATACCGTTTGGTAATGTACATCCATTTTACATCGTTAATAGTCAGTAACGTATCTCCGTAGGACTTCCATAATGGTCTTTGGATGTAGGGACGAAATATGGATTTAAAATGGACGTCCATAAAACTTCCTATGTTACTTTACTTGGGACACCATAGTTCTTCTTCTCTACTCATAAACATAAAATAGGTATAGGTACACAAATACAATGTGTCTCAGGATAGGTGTGGAATACGGACGATCTCACTTATTAGTGATTGATAACTTGTGAAAAAATTTAATAAATAAAAAAAGAAGTCGTCCTTTTTTTAAACTTAGGTACAGATGAAAAATTTATGGTATATTGATTTTAATATCCAATAATAGATTTACGAGTAGATCTTGGTTGCAATAATTACGACATTATTTAAAAGTCTATACGTTAGAAAATGAACAATATGGTAAAATAAATTTCAATAACCATTGTAAATCAAGTTTCTTTTATAAACTACCTATATCAGGTTCCTATACCCGATTGTACTTACGATCAACTTTTCTTATAAAACGTTTTACCGGTTTTACCTTTATTGTGTGTGTGGTATTCAAATTTTCAGTACTTTTCAGTACATTGAACAAACTTTTATTTATTATGTTTACGTTACGTTCAAGTTTAAATTATAATTTCATACAAAGTTTAAAGTTTAGAAAAGTTTTTAAAACAGAAATCGAATAGATCGTTATCTGTAAAATTTTCTATTTTTAGAATATTAATATAAACTGAATAATTTTCTTTTGAAGGTTTAATCTGTGTTAAAGGGTCCAAGTGATGTTATAGGTTTTTACAGAGCATTTCTGTTAAGTGGAAATTGAATTTTTGTAAAATTAACTGTAAAGGGTGAACTCGCCCCATATCCCATAAAATTAAAATCTTAATTCTCATTTTGCTATAAATAATGTTTTACTGTTGTAAAGAAAGTTTTCTTAAGACGTCACATTATTTTTGAAAAAAAAAAACTTTTCAGGGTTAAATGTGAGTTTTGAGAGTTTAGGCTTTCAAGTTTTTCATCTGAATTGTCAACTTTATAACTTAAATTCTTGAACTTCTACCAATTTATTGTCGAATTAAATTTAAATTAATGTTTTATAAAGCAAATCCTTGAAATGTTGTCAAGTACTATTTAGTTAATTATAATTAAGAAACTTAAAAAGAGTATTAATTGTTGTTCGTATTATAAGCAAAATTAAATAAACTCTTTGTTTACTATAGTTCTGTTTGTTCTATAAACTACAAAACTACTAAATAAATAAAAGTGGACAATTGTAAAATTAACTTTTGATACACTTGAAATTTTTACAAACCTAATTAAAAGTTCTTTTCTAAAAGTTTATACAATTAATTGTTTTTTTTAATGAACTCGACTACGGAGAAATGTGTTGCTTTTCATTTTATTTTTCAATCTCTATCTGCTGTTGATTTAAATTAAAAACGTAAAAATATTCCAGCACTGATGATTAGCAGTGGATTAAATTCACAAACAAGGGCACTTGATTTTAATTTCTATAAATATTCTTCATGTTTAGTTGAAAATTAATATTAAGAGGGCACTTGTCTGTAATATAAGCATTAAAACACACTTAAAAATGTTATGTAAATTTTCTCTGCCTCACAGATTTTCTGACAGAAATATTTCTAAAAAACTGTAAATTAGGGGTTTAGCGTACTCAATTAATTTTTTTAATTTTGAAAAGATTATCTCCAATCAGTACACACATACAGTTTTGTTATAAACTAACTAGTGGAGCAAATATTTGCAGTTTTACATGAGAAATCCCTATAGGTATGTCTGCGATTCAACTTGACCACTTGACACACCAAAGAAGGTTAATTTGGATAAAAAAGTTGAACTATTTTTATACTAAAAGTCAAGTAAACTCTTATAAAAACGAGGATAAAAATGGAAGAAGACGTTCGGTAAATTTGTAAACTACCTATGTTGACACCACACTTTAGAATTAATGATACCGTTATTGTGCCAATGTCAACTTACTCAAACCGTACTCAAACCTACGTCATATTGAACAAGTTTGCGAAAACTTCTGAAAATACCAACTCTCGAATTTTGATTTATAAAGAAAAGAGCATTTTAAATCGAATCAAAACAAATAATTGTTGAGAAAATGTTTTTTAAAAATCATTTCAAATTCCGTACAATTAGCAAAATTTTAAAACTACGTCTTCCGTCATTCGATCCATTTTATGTTCCATTTATATCAGATCTTATCACGTTATCACCCAAAAACCGTTTTTAAAATACACAGATGCGAGTTATAGAGTTTAGATATTTACGACCCTCCGTGATCTTGATTATAGCAACGAAAAGCGCGTTTATGTTGATCAACTCATTCTAAAAACAATACAGAATACCGAATGAAAACAGTAACGAAAGAAAATTTTGTGAATATATTTCTCATTGACTGTACGTTTATCTCTTACTTACCATTATTAAACCTTCAAAGAGAGAAAGGCAAAAGACTAACTTTGGAGAAAACGAATTACATAAACTGTGGAATAAAACAACGGCACCCTCAAATATGATCATAAATGAAACCGTAAAGAAGACAACGAATGAAAAAGTCAAATCCAGCTGATTTCATTGGAAACACTAAACGCCAGAAAATCCTGAAATGATTGCTAGCTTCAAATAACTCACGAATTGTAAAAAAAATATAGAAGAAAATTGTTTTCTTTACGAAAAATATAATTTTTATATTCAGATAATCTTGTTGAAGTGATTGACTAGGTAGTGTTTGTACAAATTCTGTGGTAGTTATGTAGCATGTAATAATAAATCGACCACAATTAAAGCTTTCATATCTGGTATTATACAAGCTCCATTAAATTCATTAAGGGGTGAGATTATAACAAGGACTATATTCTATAATCTTTCAGGATCTACATAATTTAATTTTAAAACGAAAATTTGATTCAACTCTTTTTTGAAAAAATATACCTCTGTTGCACATAGTACATAATTGATGCCCTTTAATGTATTCAGTTGTTACTAGTAGGTAGCTATAAAAATGAATTATTTATGTACAGTAATGTTTACTATTAAGTCTACAATTTTACATTTAAAATATAGTAAATATTTAATAAACAATAATCAGGACCGGATTCAGACCTGACCGGACCCTAAAATATTAAGAAGAGAAATTCCTCTAGCAACTTATTGATAAGTCAACTGATGGTTCTTTCTTTGTTCTATTTGTAAGTGTCAGCTAAGACAGTTGTCAAAATCGTATGAAAATAAGTCCACTGATGGTTTTTTATTTGTTCTATAAGGCACATAAACACTATAATTTAGTGATATATGCATAAACACATACAAAATATTTACATATTATATAGAAGTTTTTTGGCTTCCTCCATGAAGAGTCCAAATATAGGGAGTACCGTCCATGCCATTGAAAAGAGTTTACTAATAGAAGTTATAGATACTGAATTAAACAAATTATATATCCCTTCAACTATTTTTTATATCAATAACCCTAAACTACTTTTGAATCTATTCTACAGTCTACACCCAAAGAAAAATTTATTGACGTTCACGAATAATTTTAAAATTATTTTCAAGTTGCATTCTGCAAGCTTCCACAGTTGACGTTATAATAAGTATCAAATTATGCAAGTCGTTTGAAACTAGAATAAATAATAATTTGCCAAATTGTTATAATTTTGTCTTCAACTACGTACTTTTTTTGTCAGGACTATTAGGGTCTCCAAGTGTTGCTAAAACTGCCAAATGAGTGAAAATAGTCCTTGCACATACTCTGTTACAATCTTGAACTGCGTTTAAGTCTTCTTTTCTATGCATGCTCTCGTTTAACGTTTGTAAATCCAAACTCAAATTGTGAGATATTTGATATAATTGAGATTTTAATTTCCCTTCGTGAGTATCTGCCTATAATTCAATTAGATTAGTTAATTTAAAAAAATTAATTTAATTTTACCTCTTCCTCAATGGTTTGAAGTATATAATACATCTGCCTAATTGCATAGAACAAAACAGCAAAAGTATCTCTTGTAGTTTCTGGATCGGTTTTAGTGTCTGCAATTATAGCTTCCATCATAATAGCTCTAGCTTTGAGACAAGCATCTTTTAATTCCTGCATAGACTTTTTTTCATACATGTTGTAAAAGTATACCCTTTGTGCAGCATATAAAAGATCGTGCAGTATCCAACCAGCATCATTCCGGAAACCTATAAATAAATTCTCAAGAAGAAAATCCTTTTTGACATTCGGATGGGTTTTTGTCTTTTCCCGTATCAGGAGGTCTAAAGGCGCCTTCTCATTGGTTACCATTTTCAGATCGGACAAATTAACCGATCAGAAAATGTTATCCGCAATTCGCAAATCGCATATCTTCTATACAATACGAATGTTGATTAATGCTTACCCCCATCAGAATTATTTGTAATGCTGTTTTGCACGTAATGAGCTCCAGGAACAAGTTCTTGTAAACCTTTCAACAAGTTCGTTTGCAATACACTTGCGTTAGCGTCATATGATTGTTCAATGGAATTTGTAAGATTTCTTAATACTTTGGCAATTTGAGATAATTCTGGTTTAGAGTGACCATGTTTGAAACTTTTTATCTAAAGATTAATTGTTATATTTTTATTTTAATTGGGTCAAAAAAATTATAATAGAACATACCATTAAAAACTGTAATCGATCAACAGCACCTCGGACGTTCTGAACAAACCCATGACATACAATGTTTAAATTAATAATTTCACGATCGGTTTCAACTTTTAAAATTTCCTCAGAATTAATTGATTTTTTTACATAATCTTCCAATAAATCAATTACCTTATTTGCATGATGTTTTTGATTTGCAAGATTGGTTGCTGTTGTTAGTTTAACGTTATCCACATTAGGCTTAAAAAATTAAAAATTAAGAGAGGTGAATGCAATTTTTAAAAGCCTTGACTCGATAATGTTCAATCGGTTCATAAAAAGTTTAGCACCGATTTAAAAAAAAAGTTCAGCTTAAAAAAACGCAATGTGTACTTACTCGTTGCATTTTGAAGAGCTTCTCTACAGATGAGTGTGTGCAGAACCTCAAATTTTAATAAGTATATAATGATGGAAATTGAAGTATTCAAACTTTATATACTTTTACACAATTATCTGTTTTTATATTTTCTTAAGAGCATATCAACAATAAGCAATCATTATTTTTATTATTTTATTTTTGCCATTTCAAATTTGACACAGCGAAAGATTAATAAAATCGTAAAATAAAATATTTATAATATGTAGGTTCCAAATCAAACAACCCCTTAAAAATAAAAATTTAACGATAAATTAAGAATGTAAATAAACTTAAATGTAAACTTAAATTAAGAAGATATAGTGGATATAGGTAGTATAGAGTGTGTCAATTTAAAAAGGAGCCAGGGGTTATATCTCTGAAACTAAAAAATGTATCAATAGTCGCCTGAAACCGTTTGGGTAATACGGGGGGTGAAATCCGGTGAAATCTAATAATGTAGTAAGTGATGCACTGAGACCCCAATTAAAAAATCTTAAATAGCAACTCCCTACTTGTGATACATCATTAGAAAGCCCTTAAAAAATGATTTCCAGTGGTACCAACCTCAATTGCATTTTTTTTTATTTGAAAATTAAAACTAAAATGCTTATAATCATATTTATATACTATTAAGCCCGATTTATAGATTGACGTCCGCCCGTCTCACCGTTAGCCCCAAGACGCAAAACATAAAACGTTAAAGAT
The DNA here is from genome assembly GCA_963924605.1 of Malthinus seriepunctatus. Classification (NCBI taxonomy): domain Eukaryota; kingdom Metazoa; phylum Arthropoda; class Insecta; order Coleoptera; family Cantharidae; genus Malthinus; species Malthinus seriepunctatus. The sequence goes on from OZ004600.1 coordinate 44,825,521, forward strand.
AAACCCCTGCAAATTCATGTTGTTATTTATAAATTGACATTACGTTTGCCGTAAAACGTCCGCCCGTAGAAAATTTCATCTTTTTTGCGGTAAGCCAATCAAATCAGTTATTTGAAAACTAATGTCACTAAAATGTCATCTAATGTCTTATATTAATCGTTGTACGCATGCCCCTAGTTAACGTAACGGCCATTTATTAATTAGTTCAAAATTTTGTAGATGACGCTACCTGCGTTAAAATTGGGACATGCGCACAACGATTAATATAAGTGAGATTGTGATGACATTGGTTGACATTTTAGGTTAGAAATTGTCTATCAGCTTGTCAAAAATAAGTTCGTCGTTCAAACCACTGATTTGATTGGCTACCCGTAAGCCATTTCCTCAAAAGATAAAACTTGGCCTACTTTTTAAACACAGTTTTCCGTCTTATGTTTAACGGGAGACGGGCTTACGGCAATCTATAAATTAGGATTTGAGAGGTTATGTCCACGTTACGTCTAGCGGGTAGCGGCTTGCGGTGAGACGGGCGGACGTCAATCTATAAATCAGGCTTTAGAGTAAATGCTCAAGTAATTGTCAAGGGCAAGTTTCGTGGCTCATCCCATATGAATATGTCGTAGCCACAATCTAAAATCCGCCGTTTTAGAAAACGACTAGTGACGTTATAAAACGCGGCCAAATTCTAAAATAGTCATTCATTTTTTAAGATTTTACAATCTGGCTGCTGTTTTTAGTCGTATTATTAAACGGTCAAGTGAGAATTAGCCATTTTATTAAATACCAATGCTTTGTGCGTTGTTCTCAATTCTGGCGAAAATTATCTATCCGCATTTAATTTTCGAAACGAATCAATGCCCACATAATTAAATGCGATATTTACGTAAATGTAAAAAAGCTTTTTATTGAATAATTTGGAAATTTCAAAAGTTAAAAAATATAAAAAGAAAAACCACAATGGTTTTGATCAACCAGGTTGATCTATCGAATTCACCTCTACTAAGTTAAACCAAGACCATCTACATAAAACTGGTAAAGAGTATCCCGACCGATTGAAACCAGCTTTAATATCAAAAATCCCCGTGAACTTAGATGTCATCGGGGAGATTTTCGAGCTTCGACTTTACTACTGAAGAATGTGTTTGTTTAAGGGTATTTAAAGAGATTTTATTTTGGGACTTGCTAAATATGTATAGGCAGATAAGTACCTATTGTTCTGCATGTATAAAATATTTCGTTTTTACTTTTCCTTATTATAAAATTATATTTGAAAACCCTTCACTAAAGAGAGAGGATTTTTAAAATACATTTATTTTTATAATTAGTATTATGATATTATTGAGCTTTTTAGAATATTATTAATACCTATAAATTATTCGTGGACGTACATTTTTTCGGAAAAAGGAATCATTTTGTTTTGAATCGTCACAATCACAATTGCATTTATTTAGTGCAAAAATTTTCTATCGATTGGTAGCCCAGTTTCCAAAGGTTTCAACCTCAGAAAATTAGGAAAGTGCAAAAAAACTCAGTATTCAGATAGATTAAGACATGGTGAAAAAGATGCAACAAAGTTTGCATTCAATATAGAGGCCGCTTTATGCAAAAAAATTGGAGTTGAAGAGGAAAAAATGTGTTTTTTAAGAATATCTCGCAAAGTATGCAATCTAGAGAAAAAAGACTAGACCCCCAGTTTATAGATGAAGCATTTCTACAAAAAAATGACATATTAAAATTTCCTGTTAGAGTAATGGTTTTCCCAAAAAATATGTCATAACAATGCCATGTTTTCCAAAAAAATTATTAAGCAGGTGAGCTAAAATATTGCTAAATACGTGCGAGTTAATGAACAAAAAACTGTTTTAATCCAAGATGAGCAGTTATCAAATTAAAAATGTTATTTTTGTATCAAGAGCGCGAAGTCAGTGTTTTTAGTGCGCGAGATGTTTCTTTCGCGCACTAGGTATTATAGGAATCTATTGTAATCGGGTCAAAAAAAATTTTGAGATAACATCGCATATTTGAGGAACCCCGAGTCGATCTAGACCATTTTTAGAAAAAAGTCTGTATGTGTTTGTGTGTGTGCATGAATGGATGTGTGTGTATGTGTCTGTTCTAAATTAACTCTGAGGTCTTGCATGTGCACGTGACCAGGCCTCTGGGCACATTTGAAATTGTGGGGACTAGAACGCGTCCCCACAAGTATTTTTTGTCTCACGACTATAGTTTCACAGTTTGAATCGTGAATGTTAGTAGATTTATATTCCATTCGTGTTTTATATTTAGTTGTCCAGTTATAATTAGCGTCGCTCATCAAATGGCTACAAGAAATTGAAATATTTAAGGTCCCCACTTTTAATGTACAATTCAATAAGTCGATGTCTGATTAATTGTGGGTTTCCCAAAAACGTACTGATTACAGCGTCATCTACAACAGTTTTTGAAGAGTTTTTTGCGAAATTTCTTTTATGTAGTCATAAATAAGATAAATACCTATTAAAAGCAACTCGACAGTGCGAAATTAGAAAAATTCATTAATATATTACTAACTCATTCGAGTTTGAATTTAAATTTGGATTTTGAGGTTAGGTGTATGTTATTATGTTATATCGATGTCCACTTCAAACGGTTTTGGTTAATTATTTTCTATTTCTTCTTCTTTATTTGCCTTGTTAAAATAACATATTTAAGCAAATTCTTTAACAGGTGGTAAACACAGCGGCGTAGATAACCGCAGAAAATTCCCACTGATGAAAAAATACCATTAATTTGTGTTCGTATTTTTATATTATTAAGGAGGTACTAAAAAGGCGACTTCGGGGCAACCGTCAAACTGTGGGCACTAAATTACACCTTGATAGGAAAGGTATAAAACCTATTTTCAAATAACGCCGGCGAGTCGGTCGTACGTTGAAAGAGAAGCTGATCTTACGAGAAGTCAGCTCCGAGATTCGAAGCAAATCATCTGCCTCGAAGACCCGGCCAAGAAACTCTTCAAGGTCGTCAAATGTTTAGATCAGAGATTAGGCTAGTTCTTATTTTTATCGGTTACATTAGGTTAGGTAGTTAAAGGTCAAGTTTTGTCAGTTTAGATTAGGTTGGGCTAGGCTAGGCTAGGTTAGGCTAGGCTAAATTATGTCCCTTATGTCAATAACTAACTTTGGCGCTCGACATAACACGGAACACAGACCTGGTCGTGACCTTGACCTCACAGCTTCCAAGAATTGCGTGACCTGGACCCGCGACCTTCTAGAACGGCCTTGACCTTGATAAAGTAAAGCCGAGGGGAGGAAGGGGAAGGGTGTTTGCTGGGAAGGCGTTTTGTCGGTTTAGGTTAGGCTAGGCTAGGTTAGGCTAGGCTAGGTTAGGTTAGGTTAGGTTAGGTCCGATTTTAAGTCTCAAAGATGTTATGTTTATAGTCCTGATTAGGCAACCTTCGCAGGCTCAATGAGGTATAATAATAATATGTCCTGTGTCATTATGTCAATAACTAACTTTGGCACTCGACAGAAACCCAACATCGCCCAACCACCGACCTAGCCGTGACCTGAACTCCGCGGCCTCCAGGAATCGCGCGACCTTGACCTTTGACCGAACGACCTTGACAGAACGGCCTTGACCTTGAAAAATTATCAAATGACCTTGAAAAACGGCGGTAGAGAATAAAGTTGTTGGGGGGAGGCGCGCCGCGAAAGTCAGTCGCGGGGGGGGCACACAGGGGGGGGGGGTGAGTTTGCTGGGGAGGCGTTTAAGGCTATCTTGTTTTCGCTCACCCTTCCTTTTTTTGGCGATTTTTGATACTTGTAAAACGAAATTTTGAGGTTTTGACGATCTTACATTAAGTTAAGGGGACTCTCGCATAAATCATTTTTGCATTGAATCTGCACATATATCGGAGGGTATCGAAAAATTTTGCATATTACAGTGATCAGCATCGGTTGTTTAATGTCGCCATGTTTCCAGTTTTAATGTCCCCACATTTCAGCATTTTGCTAGCGTCCTCACAAGTATCTAAAAGTTTGTATGTATGGATGTGTGTGTGGATGTAATCCTACACGAAATCTCTTAAACGGCTGAAACGATTGACTTGAAATTTGGTATAGGGTCTAATCAGATAACAATAGAAAGGTGTGGAGAAAGGAGTTTTTTGAAAATCGGTTCGCTAGGGGGCGTACAATTAAGAAAATTTTATTTTTTTTAAATGGCAACATATAATTTTTTGCATCATCCGGTAGGCATTTTTCCGTTTACTATACAGTCAAAGCTACCAGTTGCCCTATTCGCATAGGAAACGGAACCGAGATGAATGCATTTCATTTACTAGTCGGTTAGAGCTACCATGATTTGATTCGCTTAACTTAAGTTGCGTTAATCGTATAGCAAATGTAGTTACATTGAGAGCCTCCGTTCCCTATACGAGCGCATCAAAAGAATATGTTTTGTACAGGTTATAACAAAGTCCACGTTCGATGATTGAATTTCTTATATAAAATAAATATGCGTTTTAACTCAAATAAGTTACATACAAAATTGTGCTTTGACTGCCCTAAATATCTTGATGCATTTAATTTTTTTAATTCAATGATGTTTTCTACAAAGTGTACCTATGTTAAAATTACATCTACACACGAAAATTGAAAATTCTATGTTCCAAAATAAGACCAAATTGCTATAAAATATTTGAAAATATTTTCTTTCTTATTTTATCGGGGTTTTCAATATTATTTGTCTTAGAATTTTCACTAAATAAAATTGTATGCACTCAAATGTCGAATCAAATGCAGTTATTCAACTTAGTTTGAGTACACTGACTTGATCCAGAGTGTTTTAGAGTCTTAGAATTTACCTACCAAAAGAATCAATTACAAAAAATCAATTAAAAACTCTCCAGAGTCGCAAATTTTTATTTTACCAAAAACATAGAAAGGTTCGTCCCTGGATAAAAATAACTGATGAATTGCACTCAAAATATTTATTAATATTCTCCACTGATGAGCTTCAAATTAATCATAAACTAGTAACATTTAGGTAACTAAATACTATCTTGAAAAAGAAAATGACTAGTCGCACGTGCTCACGCAAGGTGGTGCTGATATGATTGTGATAGGTGATAGGATAGGAAACGGAGTGAAGGCACACGTAGCATACGCTATACGATTAAAGCTACTTAAGTTTTGCAAATCAAATCATGGTAGCTGTAACCGACTAGTAAATGAAATGCATTCATCTTAGTTCCGTTTCCTATGCGAATAGGGCAACCGGTAGCTTTGACTGTATAGTAAACGGAAAAATGCATCCGGCAGAGAATTTTTTTCTCTATTCAGTGATATAAAAATATTTAAAATTATTTTTTTTTAAAAGAGTTTTTATGCAATCAAATATCGAATAATATTTGGCAGCTGACGTTTCTGACAGTTGTCAAAAATTTTCACGTTTATTTCTTTTTTATTCAGTGATTATCAAAATGTATAGTATTCTTTTGTTTTCTAACTCTTTTGGTCCTAGAATAATCAACTCAATCGGAAAGTCTTGTGTTGACACAACAGATTTTTTTTATTCAGTGATTATAAAACTTTCAATAGTTTCAAATACAAATCATTTTTTCAGCAAACGTCACAAAAAGTTGACATTTTGTTACAGAACAAGTAAGGTTAAAGTTCTACTTTTACATCCTAGATAGAAAAGTTATCAGACAAAGTATTTTTCTCTGTCTAGATAGACAAAGTAAAATCTTAACTCAACATAATTTTTATTTTTATAACGTAAAAAATGTTTTCTAAGCATTTTTAATGTAAAAAATGTAATGTTTTTTAAATTTTCCTTTATTAGTTCGTGGCGTTTAATAATTAGCTTTTTCTTTACAATTTAAAGTTAATCTTAAAAAATATTTGACAATTGAACTACAAGTAATTGATAAGAGATGGCGCTTTTTTCAAAATTCAAAATTTCAAATTTTACGATTTACGTTTGATGAAAAAATAAAATGTTTTATACAGAGTAAAAGTAGTATTGTGTAATTCGCCTGTATTGCCGGACTCGCTCTTCAACCAAACACAGTCTGGTCACACAAAACTACCCCATCAATACCACCCCAAAACTACCCTTTTCTTAAAACGAGTTTTCTCAATTTATTTCTCATTAACCTAACTTATAATTACTCCTTGTCACCAAAATTTCATCGTTGTAGCTTAAGCCGTTCAAACATTGAAGCAACTTATCGAAAAAATAATGAAGACTTTAAAGGCCTAATACCTCAGCAGGGGTCTGCTGTAAAACTTTTAAATAATTTGGATTGATTCCTCGCTTATCTCTTGGTGAAACATTATAGAATAATTCAAAAATCACAAAAATATATTTTGTAAAACTTAACTAAATGTTTTTATTTCTTTAAAAAATTTCTTATTCTTAAAAAATTTTTTTGATGTTTTTGAATTACTTTTAAATAAGATATGTTTATCTAAATCGTCTTATTCTGCTATGCAAAATCACTTGTATACGTTATAGTACATATTTCAAATTTACCCTGTATAAACGATGCGATAAAAAAACATTAAATTAGAAGGACTTCTAAATGAATCTCTAAATGTCTCTTTTTATATAAAGCCCCTTTCTGTTCTTCTTCTTCAACTTGATTGCCGATTATTAAGTTTATAAACTTCATCTTTCAACGAAAAAAAATAAACATTATTTTTATAAAAAAAATATAATAATATCAATTTGTTCATCTTATACGTACCTAAAACACAAAATAAAATATATGTAGGTATTTACCACCTGTTGGTATATTGCTTTGACTTTTTAAGCCTTTTTCGGCAAGCTAAAAGTATATGAACTATACCTTTCTTTAGTGAAATGGTGTATTCCAGATTCTAGGTCAAAGAACTAAATCTAAATAGATTACTTCTTCCCATAGTAGAAAGAATAGATGGTATGTCAGCTGAGCATACGAAAACATGTGCCCGTGTACTAAGCTAAAAACATTTTTACATAAACTTATATTCCAATTTCACAATTATAGAGAGTGACTCATTCCTAATTTGTGTTCACAAAATTTAGCAAACTATAGCGCGGCTTCTATTGAGATGGATGCAGAAAACATGTGCCGCTTTAATAGAATAACGTACTTTACTATAATTTAACAGAAGCTTAGTAGTAGAAGTGGATCCGAGTATGAACGATTGTTAATAATGCCGTACCGAAAAATCTCGATGCAATCTAGTCTTCATTCTAGTGACACAACTGTCTACATTTGTGAACAAATAGTATACGAGTAGTATTGTACGAGTCTGGAAAAATAGCGTTAGGGGTAAGGGATCGAAGCTACTATCTCTATGGAAACCATAGGCGCCGTGAGTTTTATTTTTATTGCATCTTTAGTAATTAATTTTTATTCAATTAACTTCTTAGCAACGCCAATGGAGTAGACGGTAAAAACCAATCGCCCAAATCAGTCGTCGTTATAACGTCGCGACGTTATATTTTTATTTGTGCAACTGCATTAATGAAGCGGCACAATTAATATGCATGTAAAATCAAGGTATGTAATACAAATTGTGAGTTCCGCTATTTAATTCTTGTAATAGACAGAACCCTCATTCCTTACAAATTGTCAACTGATGGTTGTTTTCGTTGTTCTCATTGTAGGGGAAAGACGCAATGAAAAGGACACTTTTTTGCAAATAGCTCTATTTTCTCAACAAAACATAAGTTCTAATAAATACTTGGTAACGTAACAAAACAATTATTCATAATAACATACCAAGCAGAAAAACTAAGTTTTTCATCAAAACTGAAAAGTTGTAAGCTTTTTAAGTAAAATCGGGAAATGTCCGTTTCATGGCACCCTGCGCATTGAAACAGACACATGGGGTTATCAAACGGACATTCTTTAGTTTTGCAACATTCGCACAAAAAAGTTGAAGAAACTTAATATCATTGATTTGTAGATTCATTTACAAACTTGTTCAAAAAGAAAAATTTAAAAAAATAAGCTATAATAATTAATAATAACAAAATAAACAATCTAGAATATTTAAAAAAAAATTTTTGCAAAAAAAGCTAAAATTTCCTTTGTGGCCTTAATTTACGTGTGCAGAACACATCTGAAAGCAATAGAAATATTTTTTGTTTTTGAAACATCTATTTCCAATGTATTAAAAATTTCTATCTTTTACACGCTTTAAAACTAACGTCCGTTTCAATGCGCCATGAAGTGTCCGTTTCATGACACCGAGACATTTTTTAAGAATATTCGTTCAAAACTATAATGCAAAAACCAAATTTGTTTTTAATAGTTGTCCATATAAATAGATACATTGATATACATTTTGCCATAAAAGTAAGTAAAATAAGTAAATACATCCCTATCTTGAAGCTTCCAAAACTTGCAAGAATATTTACTTTGTATATGAATAAAAAACAAAACACTCTACTTCCAGTGTATTAAACGAGAGGACTATGTTCACGTCATAGTTTGTTTATAAGTATATTAAGTTACATTGTATACTAAAATTTCAAACTTAAATGCCTTTTGATTTTCAAGATACTGATACTGTCCTTTTCATAACGCGTCCTTTTCATAACGCGTCCTTTTCATAGCGCTTTCCCCCTACTACTCAACTAAAGCTAGGTTCATAGCTCTCCGTTGATACGTTTCCGTTGGTACGTTGGCCAATAAGAGCAGAGTATTTTTCAAGTTTGACAGATGAACTTGAAAAATACTCTGCTCTGATTGGCCAACGTACCAACGGAAACGTATCAACGGAGAGCTATGAACCTAGCTTAAGACAGTTAGAACAAACGTGTTGGATGTTTCCGAAAGAAAATTTTATACTCCTTAATTTATAATAAAGAACAAATTATTGTAATTTTAGTCTTTAAGCAGCTACAGTGACAATCGGAAAAGACGTCGAAAGCGTATGAAAATAAGTCAACTGATGGATCTTTATTTGATCAATTTGTATTTGTCAACTTAGACAGTTGGATCAAATGTGTTGGATATTTCTGAAAGTAAATTTGATTGTCTTTAATTTATAATAGAGGTCAAATAATGGTAATTTTAGTCTACATTGACAATCGCGAAAGACGTCGAAAGCATATGGAAGTAATTCAACTGATGGTTCTTTATTTGTTCTATAAGGCACATAAACATGATCATATAGTGATATACACACATACACAATATCTAGATATTATATAGAAGTTTGTCGGCTTCCTCCAGGAAGAGTCCAAATATAGGGAGTACCGTCCATGCCTTTGAAAAAGTTTACTAATAGAAGTTATAGATACTGTATTAAACAAATTATATATCCCTTCACCTATTTTTCATATCAATAACCCCAAACTACTTTTGCATCTATTCTACACCCAAAGAATAATTTATTGACGTTCACGAATAATTTTAAAATTATTCTCAAGTTGCATTCTGCAAGCTTCCACAGTTGAAGTTACAATCAGTATCAAATTATGCAAGTCGTTTGAAACTAGAATAAATAATAATTTGCTAAATTGTTATAATTTTGTCTTCAACTACGTACTTTTTTTGTCAGGACTATTAGGGTCTCCAAGTGTAGCTAAAACTGCCAAATGAGTGAAAATAGTCCTTGCACATACTCTGCAACAATCTTGAACTGCGTTTAAGTCTTCTTTTCTATGCATGCTCTCGTTTAACGTTTGTAAATCCAAGCTCAAATTGTGAGATATTTGATATAATTGAGATTTTAATTTCCCTTCGTGAGTATCTGCCTATAATTCAATTAGATTAGTTAATTTAAAGAAATTAATTTAATTTTACCTCTTCCTCAATGGATTGAAGTATATAATACATCTGCCTAATTGCATATAACAAAACAGCAAAAAAATCTCTTATAGTTTCTGGATCAGTTTTAGTGTTTGCAGTTATTGCTTCCATCCATGCTTTGGCTTTGAGACAAACATCTTGTAATTCCTGCATAGACTTTTTTTCATACATGTTGTAAAAGTATACCCTTTGTGCAGCATATAAAAGATCGTGCAATATCCAACCAGCATCATTTCGGAAACCTAGAAATAAATTCTCAAGAGGAAAATCCTTTTTGACACTCGGATGGGTCTTTGTCTTTTCCCGTATCAGGAAGTCTAAAGGCGCCTTCTAATTGGTTACCATTTTCAAATCGGACAAATTAACCGATCAGAAAATCGCATATCTTCTATACAATACGAATGTTGATTAATGCTTACCCCCATCAGAATTATTTGTAATGATGTTTTGCACGTTTTGAGCTCCAGGAACAAGTTCTTGTAAACCTTTCAACAAGTTAGTTTGCAATACACTTGCGTTAGCGTCATAAGATTGTTCAATGGAGTTTGTAATATTTCTTAATACTTTGGCAATTTGAGATAATTCTGGTTTAGAGCGACCATTTTTGAAACTTTTTATCTAAAGATTAATTGTTATATTGTCATTTTAATTGGGTCAAAAAAATTATAATAGAACATACCATTAAAAACTGTAATCGATCAACAGCACCTCGGACGTTCTGAACAAACCCATGACATACAATGTTTAAATTAATAATTTCACGATCGGTTTCAACTTTTAAAATTTCCTCAGAATTAATTGATTTTTTTACATAATCTTCCAATAAATCAATTATCTTATTTGCATGATGTTTTTGATTTGCAAGATTGGTTGCTGTTGTTAGTTTAACGTTATCCACATTAGGCTTAAAAAATTAAAAATTAATAGAGGTGAATACAATTTTTAAAAGCCTTGACTCGATAATGTTCAATCGGTTCATAAAAAGTTTAGCATCGATTTAAGAAAAAATTCAGCATAAAAAAACGCAATGTGTACTTACTCGTTGCATTTTGAAGAGCTTCTCTATAGATGAGTGTGTGCAGGACCTCAAATTCTAATAAGTATATAATGATGGAAATTGAAGTATTCAAACTTTATATACTTTTACACAATTATCTGTTTTTATATTTTCTTAAGAGCATATCAACAATAAGCAATCATTATTTTTATTATTTTATTTTTGCCATTTCAAATTTGACACAGCAAAAGATTAATAAAATCGTAAAATAAAATATTTATAATACATGTAGTTTCCAAATCAAACAACCCCTTAAAAATAAAAATTTAACGATATATTAAGGATGTAAACTTATTAAAATAATAATACTAATAGATGATATAGTGGATATAGGTAGTATAGAGTGTGTCAATTTAAAAAGAAGCCAGGGGTTATATCTCTGAAACTAAAAAATGTATCAATAGTCGCCTGAAACCGTTTGGGTAATACGGGGGGTGAAATCCGGTGAAATCTAATAATGTAGTAAATGATGCACTGTCACCACAATTAAAAAATCATAAATAGCAACTCCCTACTTGTGATGCATCATTAGAAAGCTCTTAACAAATGATTTCCAGCGGTACCAACCTCAATTGCATTTATTTTTCATTTATTTGAAAATTAAAACTATAATGCTTATAATCATATATTTAAATACTACTAGAGTAAATGCTCAAGTAAATTGTCAAGGGCAAATTTCGTGGCTCATCCCATATGAATATGTCGTAGCCACAATCTAAAATCCGTCGTTTTAGAAAACGACTAGTGACGTTATAGTCTAAAAGCTAGCAACGTTTTTACTTACGGACTTTCAGCAAGCATAATATTTTGTGGAGATACTCTATTTGACTTGTGGAACAGAGAGCGCAAAGTCTGGCTACCGGCAGCGAGTCACTTTAGGCCCCATGGACCTCTAAGGGGGGTGAAAAAGTAACAAAAATAAAGTTGCTTCAGTAACTCTGATATTTTGGTATATTATACTAAATAATAATCTAAATTAAAAACAAATAATACCAGACGCGTTTATCGGTGTTAAGTTTGTGCCAGAGGGCCTTAAAGGTGCTGGCAATCGCAGCTAACCCGTTTCAGTTGAATATCTCGACAATCCATGAAGATATCAACCTGAAATTTACTACGTATTAATGGGACAATGAGACTCATCTTTTAGTGTAACCACTTTTTAAATTCCTCCATTTTTGTGACCCTGATGATGTCATCGATATTATTTTTAAATACAACACCCTGTATATTACGCGATATTTGGATACAGTTTTTCAGTACAATTTCAACGATACCATATTTAATGCATTTGTCTTTCAAGGCTACTGAGATTTTATCGATTATTTGAAACTCGGCAATTATAATGCCCAAAGGGGCATTTACGTTATAGAAGTGAACCCGAATTTTACATATATTTTAAATAAGGCCTTTTTTTAGTATTTGTCGAAAAACTATACTACAGTGCATTTAGCATTAGACTCGGGACTAATTCGCATAAAGCTGAAACCTTCGCTATTGTAAATTATCTATTATAAAACGCGGCCAAATTCTTAGTGTAGTAAACGAGGGTTTTACTGCTAAGAACCCACGCCTTGAACGAATTTTGATGAAATTTTTTTTATTGAGTTCTAAATACCCTAAAGATCAAAGTTTATATTGTTAAAAAGTGTGCATTTGCCTTCATCTTTTTAAACCACTTCTTGTGAATTCAATTTTGAAAATCATAAAAATTAGCTGAAAAAGAATTTTTTCTTCAAAATTTTGGGTGCAAATGCTTACGGGTTTGATAATTAGTAACTAAGCAACAATTTTACGGGAAAAAAATTTCAAAAATGCATGATGAAATTCTTATTAACATTTAATAAACAAGAGCTAGTGAAGCACTTCTAGGCATCTCAGAAACTTCAAATTTGGCACCAATGTATATAATGTCCTCAAGATTAATAAAAAAAGTCTTCAGGTCCTGAAAACCCTCTGGGAGTCGATTGAAGGGTGTGGGGGGGGGACGCTCCCGTACTTTTTAGAGGAAATTGGACCTTTTTAGGGATCTCTAGAGTGTAATGTATAATGACACCAAATTTCAAGTTCTTAGGATGCTTAAAAGTGCTTGCGACACAAAGTAACAAAATCACAAGAATTGGTTAAAAAGGTGATGAGGTAAATGCACACTTTTTTACAGTATAAACTTTGATCATTAGGGTATTTGGAATTTAATAAAAAATATTTCATTAAAATTCGATCAAGTAGTTGGTTCTTCTCAGTTTATGCTCTTTTCAGTCTAATATGACTCTATTAATTCATTTTTTTACATTTTACAATCTGGCTGCTGTTTTTAGTCGTTTTATTAAACGGCCAAGTCAGAATTAGCCATTTTATTAAATACCAATGCTTTGTGCGTTGTTTTCAATTCTGGCGAAAATTATCTAGCCGGGATTACAATTTTCGAAACGAATCAATGCCCACATAATTAATACGATATTTACCTAACTGTAAAAACATCTTTGTATTGAATAATTTAGAAATTTTAAAAGTTAAAAAATATAAAAAGAAAAACCAAAATGGTTTTGATCAACCAGATTGATTTAGCGAATTCACCTCTACTAAGTTAAACCAAGACCATCTACATAAAACTGGTAATGTGTATAGGACCGATTGAGACAAGCTTTAATACCAAAAAACCCGTGAACTTAGATGTCACTGGTCATCGGGGACATTTTCGAGGCTTGACTACTGAAGAATGTGTTTGTTTAAGGATATTTAAAGAGATTTTATTTTGGAACTTGCTAAATATGTATAGGTAGATAGGTACCTATTGTTATGCATGTACAGGTGAACAAGTAAGGTTAAAGTTCTACGTAGAATGGGTGCGTCATCATTCACAATGTGTTATGATTTGACGCGAAGAAAGCGCTCAAAGTACCATGGCTGGCACGTATTCAAATTAAATTAAATTGAGAGAGCTAATACTTGATTAAAACTGTTAAATAATCATAAGAAATCAAATTAAAATTTTAACGATTAATTTATATCCAACATATGAAAAAAGCGAACTTCCAAGCCGGGAGTCGAACCCAGGCCACCCAATTTCCGGTCGAGGGGTCTAACCACAGAGCTATAAATAGGGGCTCGCTTCTTTCATATTTTTCTCTGTCTAGACAGACAAAGTAAAATCTTAACTCAATATAATTTTTATTTTTATAACGTAATAGTTATTTGTTTTATAAGGAGACAAAGTGACGTTCTGTGTGACAAGACTGCGTTTGGCTGAAGAGGAAGCGTAGCGAGCGAGTCAGGCAATACAGGCGAGTCACACAAAACTACTTTGACTCCGTATAAAACATTAAATTTTTTCTGCAAACGTAAAGCGTAAAACTGAAAATTTTGATTTTTGAAAGAGCACCATCTCTTGTCAATTACTTGTAGTTCAATTGTCAAATATTTTTTAAAATTAACTTAAATTTGTAAAAATAGCTAATTATTAAAAGCAACGAACTAATTATAAAGGAAAATTTAAAAAACATTAAATTGTTTACATTACAAATGCTTAAAAAACATTTTTTACGTTAAAAATAAAAATAATGTGCGGTTAAGATTTTACTTTTCCCTCCTAGACAGACAAAAATTACTTTTCTGACAATTTTTCCTGCCTCGGCGGGAAAGTTAAACTTCACCGTTATCTATTGAGTGACACAAAGGCGACTTTTTCTGACGTTTGAAGAAAAAAAATGTTTTCTAAGCATTTTTAATGTAAAAAATGTAATGTTTTTTAAATTTTCCTTTATAATTAGTTCGTGGCGTTTAATAATTAGCTTTTTCTTTACAATTTAAAGTTAATCTTAAAAAACATTAGACAATTGAACTACAAGTAATTGATAAGAGATGGCGCTTTTTTCAAAATTCAAAATTTAAAATTTTACGATTTACGTTTGAAGAAAAAATAAAATATTTTATACGGACTAAAAGTAGTATTGTGTAATTCGCCTGTATTACCGGACTCGCTCATCAACCAAACACAGTCTGGTCACACAAAACGTCACTTTATCTCCTAATAAAACAAATTACTATAGCGTAAATTCTCTAAAATATGGAAATATTCATTTTGAAAAAATGCAAAAGGCTAGAAAGTTCTAGGGGTGGCAACCATCAATACCACCCCAAAACTACTCTTTTCTTCAAACGAGTTTCCTCAATTTATTTCTCATTAACCAAACTTATAATTACTCCTTGTCACCAAAATTTCATCGTTGTAGCTTAAGCCGTTCAAACATTGAAGCAACTTATCGAAAAAATAATGAAGACTTTAAAGGCCTAATACCTCAGCAGGGGTCTGCTGTAAAACTTTTAAATAAGATATGTTTATCTAAATCGTCTTATTCTGCTATGTAGAATCACTTGTATACGTTATGGTACATATTTCAAATTCACCCTGTATAAACGACGCGATAAAAAAAAACATTAAATTAGAAGGACTTGGCCAAAAATTATCATTTTTTATTTAAATCTCTAAATGTCTCTTTTTATATAAAGCACCTTTCTGTTCTTTTTCTTCAACTTGATTGCCGATTATTAAGTTTATAAACTTCATCTTTCAACGAAAAAAAATAAACATTATTTTTATAAAAAAATATAATATCAATTTCAATCAAGGGGAAAGACGCAATAAAACGGACACTTTTTTCAAATAGCTCTATTTTCAGAACAAAACATCAGTTCCAATAAATACTTGGTAACGTAACAAAACAATTATTCATAATAACATACCAAGCAGAAAAACTAAGTTTTTCATCGAAACTGAAAAGTTGTAAGCATTTAAAGTAAAGTCGGGAAATGTCCGTTTCATGGCACCATGCGGATTGAAACGGACACATGGGGTTATGAAACGGACATTCTTTAGTTTTACAACATTCGCATAAAAAAGTTGGAGAAACTTAATATTATTGATTTATAGATTTATTTACAAATTTACAATTTAAAAAAAATTTTAAGAAACAAATAATAATTAATAATAATAAAATAAACAACCTAGAATATTTAAAAAAAATTTTTTTGCAAAAAAAGCTTAAATTTCCTTTGTAGCCTTAATTTACGTGTGCAGAATACATTTGAAAGCAATAGAAATATTTTTTGTTTTTGAAACATCTATTTCTAATGTATTAAAAACTTCTATACTTTACACGCTTTAAAACTAACGTCCGTTTCAATGCGCCATGGACTGTGTCCGTTTCATGACACCGAGACATTTTTTAAGAATATTTGTTAAGAAATAAAATGCAAAAACCAAATTTGTTTTTAATAGTTGTCCATATGTCCATATAAATAGATACATTGATATACGTTACATATACGTACATATCGCTATCTTGAAGCATCCAAAACTTGCAACAATATTTACTTTTTACATGAAGAAAAAACAAAACACTCTACTTCCGGCGTATTAAACGAGAGGACTATGTTCACGTCATAGTTTGTTTATAAGTATATTAAGTTACATATTATACTAAAATTTCAAACTTAAATGCCTTTTGGTTTTCAAGATAATGACAATGTCCGTTTCATGACGCGTCCGTTTCATTGCACTCATAGTACTCTTTCTTGTTTCTTGATAGCTAGTAATAGGGAAGTCTCTTCAAATCTATATCACAATCAAACACCAATTTTGAAATGTAGAATATTAATTCATTCACAATTATGTGCGTCACTAAAATTAAATAAATTTTTTTAGCGTAGTTATTGCATTTTCTAAACTGGTTGTGAGCAAGAAAACAGTAGGCATGAAAAAAACGATTATTTGACGTCAAAAACCTTGCTTTGGATTGTCATCACACAACACCTACTACGTCTTGCTTGTTACATTTCACATGTTCATTGAAATTGCATTTCTTATGACTGAAAAAGGATACGAGAAAGCAAATTCCGGTGATTTGCCTTATCTAAATACAGGGTGTTTACGGTCTTCTTTTGTTTCCTTTAAGGGTAGATAATAAATGTCAAAAGAAGTCGAAAAATGTCAAAACACCTTAGTAAAAGTTGTATGATAAGAGAAATAATAAATGTTTTAGTTTTAATGAAAATTATTAATTTATTAAATAAAATCTAGATATTGTAGGTAATATAACAAATGCATGGTGTTTGTCGTGGTCATTACCAGCAGAAATTGTCTTTAAACAGATGGGTCAGATTAGTAAACTCAAATCTTGTTGGTCCATTTGTGCTGCCACGTCGATTAACTGCAAATGATGATCTACTGCCTTTGAAAAACAATTTCCTTGAACTTTCAGAAGATGTTCCTTTAAAAATGCGTCGACAAGTGAGGTTTTTGCATTTTGGTCATTTAGTTCGTCGACATCTAAACCCTATTTAAAAATTAACGGATCGGTCGAAGTGGTCCTATCCCTCCTATGACCTATGACCTCCTTGGTCACCGGACCTCACACCCATGAGCTCTTATTTCTGCAGCCTTATGAAGACCATGGTGTATACCACCAAAATTATCGACCTCGAGGTTCTCCGCAACCGGGTAGAAGCAGCAGCGGCTGTAATTCGTCAATAAGGTTCGAGCCTTGCAGAATGTGTAACCATAGACCAGAATGGTCATATACATGTCGAGTGAGACTTTGAATACAACAGCATGATAATAATTTTGAGTAATTGTTATAAAATATTTATAATTAAGTAATTGAAGTGCACTTGATTTCACAAAAGTTAATAATTTTCATTAAAACTAAAACATTTATTATTTCTCTTATCATACAACTTTTACTAAGGTGTTTTGATGTTTTTCGACTTCTTTTGACATGTATTATCATCCCTTAAAGGAAACAAAAGAAGACCGTAAACACCCTGTATATTATATATAAAAGTTCATCAAATCTTCTGGGCTTGGGACGTAGTGCAAGGCAACTTCAATAAAGAAATCCGTTGTACGGAGATAACCAAGGTCGTTCCTTGCTGTAGTCTTAGAGAACGAGCAAGCTAAGGTTGTAGACATCCAACTTCACAAACACTTTTCTGACATAAAAGTACATGAATACCTCTCACTAAACAACCTAGCATAATAGGTATTTACACGAAAGAGGGAACAGTGACAGCGTTGAAGATTTTCTTAAGTTTTGTAGCGGTCACATGACAGCTGATCGGTTCCTGCTTGCTGATAACGCTACATCGGAGCAGTCATCATTGTCGTCCTGGCACAGCCTGAGGTTTGCTCGAGTTACCGCATCAAAATTATTTTGACTGGCACGCCCATACTGTGCATTTACAAACAATCATCGGTGTAGGTTGTAGTTGCATTTAGTACAGGGTCTATCGGTTTCAACCTGGAAAAACGACATATGTGGCTGTAAATTTACAATTAGCTAGCCTTAAGAGTCTACATAAAGACATAAAAAGGTTTACCACTCCTAGGGGTGTGCAACATGAAGTAAATGTGCCCTCAACATTCAAAGAATACTAGCTCGAAAATAAATGAGAATTTCGAAATTCTGATAAAGCTATTTAATAGAGCATGGAATTCTGAACAATTTATGAATCTATAAAAATTTTTGTACCAATAGGACTTTTCCAGAAAAACGCGATGAAAGACAAATAGGGATAAACCGTTAGAAATCTGAAAATTGCAAATTTTACAGCGTAGTGACTCACGAAAATGTTTGCCATTTTGTAATTAATTGTCAGATCATTATTACGAGTAAATTTTTGGAAAGAAGATGGTTTTAGCTTTAAATTGATGGGGTTATTTTTTAATTTATTTATTTTCATCATCCCTGAAATTGTACTAGAAGTTTTCTTTTTCATTTTTCTGACGACTCTTTACATATTAATGTACCATAACCTACAGAGAGTTCAAATTTAAAAAATATTCTGGATATATGTTCTATAATATATTTGTAATGACATCATGCTACTAATCATGTAAAAACAATTTTCATTAAAAAAACATCCCTTAAATATTTCAACTTTTTTGAATTTTATTTTTTTCTTGTAATTAAATTTTTAAGAGCTTTTTAAAAGCTGCGTAAGATGGAAAAATGTAATTTCCAAAAAAATAAATATACGGTTTTGTAGGTAATTCATCGTGCTTTCAAATGACGTATTTAAAACTTACTCTACTTCATGTACTTTCTATTAAATTAAGATGAAGTGCGCGCGTCTTAAAAAGGGCACTTTTATCCTAATATTGACGGCATTTCTTACGTAAACGTTATATCTTAAAAACGTTTGCGGATAATGAAAGAGGATATTTCAACGTTTCAGTTCATCATATTAAATATTGATTTCTGACTACTTGTTCCGAAAAAAGAACCCAGAAAAAACTGTTTTTTTCGAAGATCCTGAACAAAAGGCAAAAAACAAGCTACATTTCGTAAAACAACATACAGGGTGTCTCATAACGAATGGGACAACGCTTGGTCACAGATTCTTTAGGTTAAAATAAACCGATTAAACCTAATATACCTTAATACAAAGTCCTCCGGTTTCCAAGTTAAAAGACCTTAAAGTTCAATTTTTAATATTTTCTTTTTATTATAATTTCCACAAATGTGAAAATATTTACTTCAAATTTGGAACAGGTGCTTATTATTACGAAGTACATCAGTAGAAAATTTTTCATAAAGTAGGCTTGACTATAAGAGGCACTTAATCTAACTTCTATAATTTGTTTTAGCTATAACTTTGTTATCGGTGAAAATTTTTTCAATATTATGTTATTTTCTGAAAGATAATTAAAAAACAGAAAACTAAGTTACTCTTAGTTCATATCCGCAAAAGCAACCGTTAACCTTAAAATCCCCATTGAAGTATTGAGTTGTCGTTAGGACGTGCAATTATCAAGTAGCAATGATCACAAAAACAAAGGACAAAATAGTGGAAAACGTTTGTTTACAAAGAATGTTTGCTGTAGTATCATTAGAAATTGTTTTGTAGGCCCATTCGTACTTCCACCAAAGCTCAAATTTAATCACTATTCAAACATCTTGGAAAATAACCTGGATGAACTATTACGCGACGTACCTTTGATTTTAAGACAGTGTTATTGGTTTAACATGTTTTCCAATATTTTACACATCGTTTTCGTGATGATGGCTACATGATAATTGCTTGTCTGAACAATAATTCAAAACTTGAATGCCAATTTTAAGACAAACGGTTGCTTTTACGCATATGAACTAAGAGTAACTTAATTTTCTGTTTTTTAATTATCTTTCAGAAAATAACATAATATTGAAAAAATTTTCACCGATAACAAAGTTATAGCTAAAACAAATTATAGAAGTTAGGTTAAGTGCCTCTTATAGTCAAGCCTACTTTATGATAAATTTTCTACTGATGTACTTCGTAATAATAAGCACCTGTTCCAAATTTGAAGTAAATATTTTCACATTTGTGGAAATTATAATAAAAAGAAAATATTAAAAATTGAACTTTAAGGTCTTTTAACTTGGAAACCGGAGGACTTATATTAGGTTTAATCGGTTTATTTTGACCTAGAAAACCAGTCACCAAGCGTTGTCCCATTCTTTTTGAGACACCCTGTGTATGTAGCTGAAAATTTGAAATAAGCTTCTATTGAAAGCCTAGAAAAAGAGGCAAAAAAGTTTACCACTCTCAGAGGTGTGCAACATCGAATAAATGTGTCCTCAACTGTTAAAAGAGTAACTGGAAGTGTAATAGAAAAATCGAAATTTTGTTTGGGTCAATTTATAGAGATGGCAATTCTAAACAACTTATACATCTATGAAATGTTCTGTACTTGCAATAGTTTTTCCGTAAACGCGTCGAAAGAACCATTTATATAGCCTTAACATCAATCTAGGGCACAGACTGAAAAAACAACATATGTGGCTGAAAATTTGAAACCAGGTAGTATTAAAAGCTTGAAAAAAGAGGCAAAAAAGTTTACCACTCTCAGGTGTGTGCAACATCGAATAAATGTGTCCTCAACTGTTAAAAGAGTAACTGAAAGTGTAATAGAAAAATCTAAACTTTGTTTGGGCTAATTTATAGAGAATTAAATTCTAAACAATTTATATATCTATGAAATTTTCTGTACTTGCAATAGTTGTACCATAAGCACCACGAAAGGAACATTTAGATAGCCTCTACATCAATTTATATAAAAAAAATTAAATAAATTAGTTTAAAATTTCAATTACATCCCTTTTTTTATCTTTTTTATTCCTCCTCATTCACAGTAACCGCTAAATCGAAAAAAAATGTTAACAAAGCAGAATGTTATTATTTTGGCAGCTGATTTAACAGTTTGCAGTTGTTAAACTACAATTTTGACATCATATTCGTAATCTAATCAGCGACCCCAAAAATATAAAATACCATGTCCTTATCAAAAAATAATGTGATTTAAAAAAACGCCCCCTAAAAACAATATATGGGTGGGATCTACCCATGTTGCACACCCCTGACGATGGTAAACTTTTTAGCGTCTAGTAGTACATATCAAATAATGCCCAAATCCAAATTTTTAGCCACATATGTTTCATTTCCAGGTCGATGCCGATATTCGCCTTTGGGATCTGTACTAATTATAATTGTTGCATAATATAATAAGTTTTGAAAATTTCATTATTCTAAAGCCAGCGTCAGACGATGATAGTAGCTGCTGTAGCAGTAACTGTTATAGCAGTAGCTCACATGCACTATTACGTGTGACCATGCACTTCTATAATAGTTCCACTGCTATAGCAGTGACTATTATTATACGAGTTCACTACTAGGATCGGTTCTACTATTTGTAATAGTAAATAATAATTTATAGAAATTTTTAACGTCTGTAGTTAGCAATCATGTTAAAGAACAGTTTATTTTTTATGCAATGAAAATCCCTGTCCTATAAAAATCTGCTAACCCATCAAAAACGATGGACTCGAATTGCTTTTAAAGTGGCATTTCTTTTTTTTCTTTTTTAAAGCATATAAGAGAATGGTATATTAAAAAACAAGTATCATTTTCATTAGGCACCTTCTTAACATATGAGTCCAAAGTTTAGAAAACAAGCGCGCATTATTTACACTTTTCCGTTGTTATTTCGCTTTTCTTCGAAAACTAAGTCTTGGAGAAGCAATTATTATCATATAATATTTATTGCTGACACAAAAATAAATCGAATGACATAGGTTTTATATAATTTCGTTAAAACTAAATCCCTCCAGGTAGCGAAGAAGTCGTTATAATGCTCTATTTCTGATTAGTCAGTTAAAATGTTATTACGGAGGCTACGATCAACCTACAGGAACGTGCTTGGGCTTGAATTCTTCCTAAAGCTCCAGAAAACAAGTATAAACTATAATATTTTAGAATATTATTAGTAGTACCACTGAACTCGGCTAATACGTAAAGGGGTAGATCGAAATTTTAGAAAACACAAAAACTTAATAAACAAATTATGGTTCAATATGTTTTTACCAAAATTGCTGGGTAACTTCTATTTGTGTCTGCGAAGATGACAGCAGCGTCAAAAAAAAATATCATGCATCTAAACCCTTACAAATGAGTATGAAAGTGTATCGAGTGGAGTTTTCTTCAATATAATTACAAAACATTATTGAACATGCGTATATGAAATCACAAGAACAAAACACATGTGTATCATTCATATTCACATAGTCACCCATATTAACCGAAATAAAAAGACATAAAAGATTAAAAATTGATCTTTGCGTACTAATCCAGTTCACTGTCAATAAAGCATAATTGACAAAATAACACAATGAAAAAATTTTTGAAACAGCAATGTTAGTATTGATTCTAATAGATTTTTTGGCGCTGAATACGAAAAATGTAAAGCGCTTGCCCGGGAGGTGGGGCTTCGCCCCTAAAAATAGGTTAAAAGGACGAAATTCATTTTTTTTCTTCTTTTCCGTTTTTCCTCAAAAATTAAATCTTATTGTTGACACTTAAGCAGAAAAAGAACCAATATTTTATAAAAATATTTTGAATTTTTTTTATGGGTGGAACTGGGGTAACTAAAATTATTTAAGCCCAAGCACGTTCCTGTAGGTTGATCGTAGCCTCCGTAATAACATTTTAACTGACTAATCAGAAATAGACCATTGTAACGACTTATTCGCTACCTGGAGGGATTTAGTTTTAACAAAATTATATAAAACCTATGTCAATCGATTCATTTTGGTATTAGCAATAAAAATATATTATAATATGATAATAATTGCTTCTCCAAGACTTAGCTTTCGAAGAAAAGCGAAATAACAAAGGAAAGGTGCGATTTTGTCACTTTAACCCCATTTTTAGGGGCGAAGCCCCACATCTATAATCTAAAAGATAAAAATCTATAAGATTCAAATTTAACAAGGCAGTTCCAGTGAATTTTTTATCAAAATGTTTCATTTATTGAGCCAAAAAATGTTATGTTATAAAGATGCTGTTTTTGGCTCATCGAAGCAAAATTGAAATACATACGTTTTTAGAAGATTGTTTTTAAGTCCCTGATAGTGATAACGAATATGGCAATATTCGATTATTAATCTATCAAACTTATTATACTCTTCGGTCAATACGTTATGTTAAATAAATAATTTCTATGGTTTAGGTAAATTGTCAAGCTCAAGCATTAACTTCTTCCTAGCTACCAGTGTAAATCATAGAGGTAAAAGCTACTACTACTGGAGGCATTACTCTACGCCAAAAAACCGTCCTACTACCCCCACTTCTTAAAGGACTGTGTGCACGTCGTATTGGTCGTATGATGGTCATACCACGTTATTATAAAGTGGTATAACCATAATCTGTATAATACACAACGTTATATCCTTAAAAGAGTGGGGAAAACACGTTGTACTGCTCAGTCAAGTCGGACGGTTTTCTTGCTATAGGATTTATATAAGAGTAGTTTCTCCAGTAGTATTATAGGTTTAACTCTATGGTGTAAATACTATAATACCATTCTTTAGTGAAAAGGTATATTCCAGATTCTAGGTCAAAGAACTTAATCTAAATAGATTACTTCTTCCCATAGTAGAAAGAATAGATGGTATGTCAGCTGAGCATACGAAAACATGTGCTAAGCTAAAAACATTTTTACATAAACTTATATTCCAATTTCACAATTATAGAGAGTGACTCATTCCTAATATGTGTTCACAAAATTTAGCTAACTATTGCGCGGCTTCTATTGAGATATATGCAGAAAACACGTGTCGCTTTAATAGAATAACGTACTTTACTGCAATTTGACAGAAGCTTAGTAGTAGAAGTGGATCCGAGTACGAACGATTGTTCATAATGCTGTACCGAAAAATCTCTATGCAATCTAGTCTTCATTCTATAAATGACACAACTGTCTACATTTGTGAACAAATAGTATACGAGTAGTATTGTACGAGTCTGGAAAGATATGGCTAAGCTAGGTTCATAGCTCTCCGTTGATACGTTTCCATTGGTACGTTGGCCAATCAGAGCAGAGCATTTTTCAAATTTGACGAATGAATTTAAAAAATATTCTGCTCTGATTGGCCAACGTACCAACGGAAACGTATCAACGGAGAGCTATTAACCTAGGGGTGAGGGATCGAAGCTATTATCTCTATGGAAACCATAGGCGCCGTGAGTTTTATTTTTGTAATGGTCAACTTCGACAGTTGGATCAAATGTGTTGAATATTTCTGAAAGTAAATTTTATTGTCCTTAATTTATAATAGAGGTCAAATTATGGTAATTTTAGTCTTTAAAGAGCTGCATTGACAATCGGGAAAGACGTCGAAAGCGTATGGAGTTACGTCAACTGATGGTTCTTTATTTGTTCTATAAGGCATAAACATGATATAGTGATTTACAGACACATAGACAATATCTAGATATTATATAGAAGTTTGACGGCTTCCTCCAGGAAGAGTTCATATCAATAACCCTAAACTACTTTTGAATCTATTCTACAGTCTACACCCAAAGAAAAATTTATTGACGTTCACGAATAATTTTAAAATTATTTTCAAGTTGCATTCTGCAAGCTTCCACAGTTGAAGTTATAATAAGTATCAAATTATGCAAGTCGTTTGCAACTAGAATAAATAATAATTTGCTAAATTGTTATAATTTTGTCTTTAACTACGTACTTTTTTTGTCAGGACTATTAGGGTCTCCAAGTGTTGCTAAAACTGCCAAATGAGTGAAAATAGTCCTTGAACATACTCTGCTACAATCTTGAATTGCGTTTAAGTCTTCATTTCTATGCATGCACTCGTTTAACGTTTGTAAATCCAAACTCAAATTGTGAGATATTTGATATAATTGAGATTTTAATTTCCCTTCGTGAGTATCTGCCTATAATTCAATTAGATTAGTTAATTTAAAAAAATTAATTTAATTTTACCTCTTCCTCAATAGTTTGAAGTATATAATAGATCTGCCTAATTGAATAGAACAAAACAGCAAAAGTATCTCTTGTAGTTTCTGGATCGGTTTTAATGTCTGCAATTATAGCTTCCATCATAATAGCTCTAGCTTTGAGACAAGCATCTTTTAATTCCTGCATAGACTTTTTTTCATACGTGTTGTAAAAGTATACCCTTTGTGCAGCATATACAAGATCGTGCAATATCCAACCAGCATCATTTCGGAAACCTAGAAATAAATTCTCAAGAAGAAAATCCTTTTTGACACTCGGATGGGTCTTTGTCTTTTCCCGTATCAGGATGTCTAAAGGCGCCTTCTAATTGGTTACCATTTTCAAATCGGACAAATTAACCGATCAGAAAATCGCATATCTTCTATACAATACGAATGGCGATTAATGCTTACCCCCATCAGAATTATTTGTCATGATGTTTTGCACGTTATGAGCTCCAGGAACAAGTTCTTGTAAACCTTTCAACAAATTAGTTTGCAATACACTTGCGTTAGCATCGCAAGACTGTTCAATGGAATTTGTAAGATTTCTTAAAACTTTGGCAATTTGAGATAATTCGGGTTTATTGTGACCATTTTTGAAACTTTTTATCTAAAGATTATTTGTTATATTTTTATTTTAATTGGGTCAAAAAAATTATAATAGGACATACCATTAAAAACTGTAATCGATCAACAGCACCTCGGACGTTCTGAACAAACCCATGACATACAATGTTTAAATTTATAATTTCACGATCGGTTTCAACTTTTAAAATTTCCTCAGAATTAATTGCTTTTTTTACATACTCTTCCAATAAATCAATCACCTTATTTGCATGATGTTTTTGATTTGCAAGATTGCTTGCTGTTGTTAGTTTAACGTTATCCATATTAGGCTAAAAAGTTTAGCACCGGTTTAAAAAAAAAGTTCTGCTTAAAAAACGCAATGTGTACTTACTCGTTGCATTTTGAAGAGCAGAAGAAGAGATGAGAGTGTGCAGAACCTCAAATTTTAATAAGAACTGATGAAAATTGAAGTATGTAATTTTTATTATACTTTTACGAAAATATCTGTTAGTATATTTTCTTATAAATATTTCAACAATAAGATAATTAATAATAGTGTAGTCAACGAACCAATATTTATCCTGATTTTCGGACATTTTTATAACAGCAATTTTTTTTTCTTAATCGGTCGAAACCATTCCTGTGAGTTTTTGTATAAAATGTCTCAACCCAATTTTGACCGGAAGGCACTTATTCTTCGACTTTAGTGTAAAATTTGGACTTTTTTAAGTTCCCGTTTAACTATTTTTTGAATAACTTAGCTTGTATTGGTCAGATCTGGACCAAAAATTTTCATTTCATTTGTAATGAACCTCTCTTTAAAACTGCCTGGGTTAAAATTATTTATATTAATTTCCTAACTAAAAAAAATTCAAAACTGACGTCATTGGTAGGTCGTAGTCTTTTTATAGAGAACTTGAGTAAAAATTAGTCTTATGGTATGAAACTTTAGGTTGTTGTAGCTGGTATAGTAATAAATCCATATTGAAAGTTAGGTCCAAAAATATTAAGAACAACGGATAAAATTTTTATTTTAGTTCAAAGTTTCTTTTTCATATTTGTTGTGAGCAATTGCTATCGCAATAATTTTTCTCTTGAAATGTAGAAAATTTAATGCTCTTTCAGATGAAAGCAAAAACAATCACAGCAGACCATTTTCTCTTCCGATTTTTTTTGAAAATTAAAATAAAATTTTTCAACTGTTTGTCCACAAAACCAATTTTAGTAGTCGAAATTTTATTCTTTTTTTACGTATTTTTGGAAATTAAATATAAAAAAACTCCTATAAACTATTTTTGAACATTAAAACTGGTTTTAGGGTCAACCATTTCGACTTTCGACCACTAAAATTAGTTTTGTAGGCAAATAGTTGAAAAATTTTATTTTTATTTTCAACGAAATCGGATGAAAAATTGGTCTAATGTGATTGTCTTTGTTTTCATCTGAAAGGGCATCAAATTTTAAGGGAAGAATTATTACGATACCATCGATTGCTCACAACAAATATGAAAAAGAAAATTTGAACCAAAATACAAATTTTAGCCGTTCTTAATATTTTTGGACCCAACTAGCAACATGAATTTGTTACTATACCAGCTACAACTTCCTAAAGTTTCATACCATGACATTAATTATTACTCAAGTTCCCTATAAAAAAACTAGGACCCACCAATGACGTCAGTTTTGAATTTTTTTAGGTTAAACAATTAATATAAATTATTTTAACTGAGACAGTTTTAAAGAGAAATTCATTAGAAATAAAACGAAAATTTTTTGATCCCGATCCGACCAATACAAGCGAAGTTATTCAGAAAATAGTGAAACGGAAATTTTACACTAAAGTCGAAGAATAAGTGCCTTCCGGTCAAAATTAGGTTGAGACATTTTATACATAAACTCACAGGAATGGTTTAGAAAAAAACCATTAAGAAAATTCAGAAAAGAATTGCTGTTACAAAAAAAGTCCAAAAATCAGGATAAATGTTGGTTCGTTGACTACACTATCATGATTTTTATTATTTTATTTTAACGGTTTCAAATTTTAAATACCAAAAGTTAATAACATCGTAAAATGATTTATAATATGCAGTAAATCAAACAATCTCTTAAAAATAAAACAATTGCCGACAAATTGTAAATTAAGAATGTAAATTTATTACAATACTAATAAAAGATTAGTGCTGGAATAGAGATATGGGACGGTCATAGAGAGTTACGGATGTTAGCTCCTAAAAAAACCTAAATTCCACACAAAATATTTCATCTTTCAAAAGTTTCAATATTTTATTTATTTGGCCTACCCAAAAAAAGTTGTGCCCACCTAATTTTAGGAAGCTAGTTACGTGCCTGCCTATAAATAAGAGAAAATGCAATGGAATAGCCATTTTGAACTTCCATCGCGTTTACATTATCATTGTTCGTCATAATTTTTCCTTATAAGTGAGTATAGGCAATCATTTGTATTGAAGAAATTGAGCGGAAATCGCTATATTTACTCTTTCAATGGGCCCATTCACCGGACGTAGCGCAAACGTATACCGATCCAGCTGCTACATTACTAGCTGCTACATTACTAGCGCTACATCGTCCGGTAATATCGAATTTTATTTAAGTGTCATAGTGACAATCTAAAATTTAAATACGAACAAGTAGCGCAAACGAAATGCGCTCGATAAAATGGCGACCGCTCCGCACACGTTCCCAAAGTAGCGGGTACGTCAGCGGACGATTTGGTAACTGTTGCACAACTGTTACGTCCGGTGAATCCGCACATTGCAATCCGTATTAGTAACTAAAATTCTCTTTCCTGTTAGAGTAGGGGGTATTTTTTATTCAATGCCTATGAGGGATACGGTGATCATAGCAGAGCATTCAAAATAGAATTTAAATAAATGAAATGAATTAAAACTATGAATAATAGTTATTTTTGTATCAAGAGCGCGAAGTCAGTGTTTTTAGGGCGCGAGATGTACTTTTTTCAAGAGGCTTGCCGAATGAAAAAAGTCTTTCGAGCGCACTAAAAACACTTCGCGCTCGTGATACAAACAATATTTTTTGTACAACTGTAAAAAACCATCCAAAAATAAAAAAATTAATCAAAATCATTCAACTGACAGGAGAATTTAAATTTTCAAAAAAAAACAATTTTTAACGCAAAACAGTGAAAAAACGCTTTTTTAACGGAAATGAAATAGTATATTATAATACATGTGTATAAGAAAGACTTTATCGCAATAGCGACGAAAATTACAAGCGCGAGCTTGCGAGTGCTTGTAATGGCGCGTATGCGATAAAGTCTACTTATACACAAGTATTATACGCTATTTTTTATTATAATTGCAACTAAAACCTCTATAAAAGAGAAAAAATCTGTATTTAAAATTTAAAAATTAAGCGTGCCGATTTTGGATATATTTGTTGCCACAAAGATGTTTTGTGTTTACATAGGAGAACAACAGTCACACAACAGTTAATATTATTGTTGTTACCTAGACGACTTTACAGAGCACTTGTGCAATAAAGACGATTTTATGAACGCTTTTTAGTGTGCAATTGGCAGATTATAATGCAAGTATAATAAAAAACACTTTTTAACGTTGTTAAGGATAACAAACTAAAAAATGCTACTATTAAAAAATAGCAAACTTCGCGATTTGTAAATGATATTAAAATTTGTCGTTTTTTTGACAATTGGACAAAATAGTATATTGTATTATTAGGATTAAAAGTGGAGCTTTGTTTGGCTAGCAAACAAAGCTTCGCCTTGCAAATGCAAAAATTAGCGCGCCAAACAAAGACACTTTTAATCCGAATGAGACATACTATTTTTTCTGCAACCGAAAGAATCGAATTTAAAATAATAAAAATTAAGATGAGAGAAATCAGAAAACGCTACTAAAATCGACTCTTCTTGGTATTGTTTGCAATTTTCTTTATTTTGTCAAACTGACAAAATAAAGTTAAACGAATCTATAATTTTGGCGAATTCTCATCAAAAATGTTTGAATACGAAGATAATGATAATGAAATCGCCACACCACCAGAAATTTTAAAACGTGCTAAAGAAGGTGTTTCGAAACTTCTGCCCAATAAATCTAGAAAAATATACGAATATGCCTATAACAGATTTTTGGATTGGTTTAAGGAGAAAAACATAAAATTGTACACGGAAAGCGTACCTACTATTAGCATACTTTTCTGAACTGTCCACTAAAATGAAGGCTTCTACCCTCTGGGTGCAATATTCAATAGTGAAGACAACACTAAATATAAAAAATTGGGTAAATATTGAGAAAATTTCAAAACTCCGTATCCTTCTAAGAAAAAGAAAATAATGACTACAGACCCATTTTTTGGTTATTTAATTTTGTATCGATAATTAGAATTAAACAGGTACCATAATAGTTGTGTAATTTTTTATACAACAGTTGACTTCTGTATATATTATTTAAATCTGTACGATTTTAGTATTAAAAGTTACTTTTAAGGCGAGGATTAAAAGTGTTGCTTAGCAACGCGGATATTTTTATATTAGTAACACAAACGTCAACTTTTAATGTCAAAAATGGTATTAAAACACACGTCATTTAAGACGGTTGCAGAAAAAGATATATTATAGCTCAATAAATGAAACATTTTGATATAAAATTTACCGGAACAGTAATGTTATGATTGAATCTTATAGATTTTGGGGTGTCGAATACGAAAAAAACAACGCGCCCGCGCGGGATGTGGAGCTTCACCCCTAAAAATAGGGTTAAAGTATGAAAATCGCACTTTTTCATCGTTCATTCTTTTTTTTTCGAAAACTGAATGTTAGAAAAGAAATATTGTGATAGAATATTATAGCTGACACCGAAACGAATCGATTGATATAAATTTTATATAATTTCTTTAAAACTCAACCCCTCCAGGAAGCGAAGAAGTCGTTATAATCCTCCATTTCTGATTAGTCGGTTAAAATGTTATTACGGAGGCTGTGATTGACCTACAGGAACGTGCTTGGGCTTAAATTCTTCCTAAAGCTCCAGAGAACAAGTATGAACCATAATACTGTCGAATATTCATAGTAGTAACAACGAAATTGTCTAATGTTTAAAGGGGTGGGTCGAAAATGTGTAAACAAATTGTATTTTACCAAAAACTTCATAAAAAACAACGGATGTGGCCATACGAGGAACTTTTTCCTGTTTTATTTTTTTTGTGCATTTCTTTTTTTATTAAAATTTAATTTGATAATTTTAAATTATAAACTTTTAAAGAAATGCACAAAAAAAAGAAAACAGGAAAAAGTTCCTCGTATGGCCACATCCGTTGTTTTTTTCTTTTACATTATGACCATAACAAAACTATTTAACGTAACTTAATTCTTAAATCTTAATACCTATTACAACTTACGTAGCAAGTTACACCAAATTACATTACAATACAACAAGACAAGAAACACCAATACCATTTCGAAGAAAACATTGCTTTTCTTTTGGTAACGCTTTCGTCATTAGGTCTCCTTACTGTTCTTTGTTTGAAACATTTCAAATTAAAACACTATTCTTTAAGCTCTTCTCTTATAAAATGAAATTTTATGTTTATTTATTAATAAACTGCACCAACAGCGATAGCCAATTACAGGGCAGTCCCAAAAAATGACATAAACTTAACTTAGTAATAAAAATCATTGAAAAATGTTTTAACTTAAAAATTTTAGACATTCAGTACAGACAACATCAGAGAGCGATAGAAATTCTTATATAGACCGCACGAAGCTCAAAAAAGAAATTGTCGCGAACAATAATCATCAATATATTGAGAGGAAGAACACAAGTTAATATTTAAATTTGCACTGACTCAAAATTAAGTCTGACGGGGATTCGATTAAATCATATAACAAAAGTCTAATGCCCGTTTTCAACGACAGTTCCTAAGCAATTGCCTACGTAAGAACTGCCTAACGCTAAAATAATTTCTAACCCGATGCATAAAAATTATTAACCATTTCGATATTGATATACAGATACCTTTGTTTATCTTATTTACGAACCCTGGTGCGCATGGTGAAACGTGGTGAAGCGCAATTTTGACTTAAAAAATGCTAATGTCAAATTAAGCAATGCCTAACTTTAAGAATCGTCGGTGAAAACGGGCATAAGTTTTTTAAAATCATAACAAAGGATATCTAATTCAGAGGATATTATGTTCACAGCAAACGATGATCTATAGAATGGCGAATGTGACATGGCATTTGTTCTGGGTTTGGGAAAATAAAAGATATCATTTGAGGGGCTGCTAAAACCTGGGCACCATTGTAAGTTTAGACACAAGTAGTGCCCGACGATTCCATTTGACGACCCGTGTCTTCAATTATTAAGGTCAGTTGGTACGATCTATAAGAGAAGACCATTTACTTCTCCCTTTCGTTGTTAAGGTCGATATCAATCTATAACGAAATAAAATTAAAATGACTTAGACTAGATTAAATTGGTTAAAAGAAACAACTCACCCCTTGATAAAGTTTAATGCTAGTAGAATCCTAACGAAAGGTATATTTTCTCTACGCATAATTAGTACTTTACAAATAGCTGAATTATAGCTACTAAAGTTTCATTGATCATAATCCTCCTTCACCGTTTCAAAATAGCTCTATGTAAGTTATTTGTTAATAAGGAGATGACAGTTCTAAAACAAAGTTAATTTATCGAAAGATTTAAATTCTTTCGTATCGACGAAAAATGAATTACCAAGTAGCAATTAACCTAATTAATTAAGTAATACAATACTTACCAAAACATAGAAATCCTTTCAGTTTAATTTTTATTATTTCCTTAATTTTTGAGGTTATGTTATTTTCTCAATATAACAAACGGCACTTTAGTTAATTTTTCTTGTATTTTCAACGTATAAATTCCGTGAATTAGACTTAGTAGTCATCAGTAATTATTTATTTATTTCATTAGCACATTTAAATTGTTAGGTTAGGTCACGCTGTCAACAGTTTAAATTTTTAAGGTCCGTTCACATATTTGCAATATCACACGTTGTAATAATACAAAAAAAAAAGTTAAAATTGTCTGAAATACTAATTTA
Source organism: Malthinus seriepunctatus (assembly GCA_963924605.1). NCBI lineage: Eukaryota > Metazoa > Arthropoda > Insecta > Coleoptera > Cantharidae > Malthinus > Malthinus seriepunctatus. The sequence continues at coordinate 44,858,364 of OZ004600.1, forward strand.
ATTTTAAATTTTTTTAAATTTGGCATAAATAGAAGTTCAAAATATACATTATTTTATATATTTATATATTTTATATAGTTTGAATTTTTAAGGTCCGTTCACATATTTCCAATATCACACGTTTTAAAAAAAATACAAAATAAATGGTCTGAAATATTTATTTTTTTAAATTTGGCATAAATAGAAATTCAAAATATACATTATTTTATATGTTCAGAAAGATAATTTTATCAGCTTTCAAAATATTAAGAAATATACAGGGTGTTCCATTTAAATTAAGAAATTTTATTCCATTTCCGGTTAAACCGGAAATCAAAATATAAAGTGTTTGGTATCATTCAAAGTTAATTTTACGAGCCTTCAAATTATTTAAAAATGTACAGTGTGTTCCAAAAAATTTTGATATTGTTCTAATTTCCGGTCTAACCGGAAGCGTTTTGTTAACCGAAAATAGTGTCAAATAATAGATATTCATGGGATTGATATAGATATCCAATTTCAAGTTTTCATTTTTATTACAAAAGAAATTAGAGATTATTGAAGTTTTGACATTCAAAAAATCATAACTCCGAATCCGCATCATACAAGTCTTTAAAAATTTACAGTTAAATAGAGAATCATGTTGTCTATAACATATCCAAATCTGTATAAATCGCTCGGACCAGTTTTTGAGAAAATCCATTTCTAAATTTTGCCCTACTTTGGCCCCTTAAAGGTAGGCAATTTTGAAACCATTTTGAAAATTGACTTCTTTAGAATGAAAACGAAGGGAAAAACCACAAAATGGGACAATCGTTCTATTGGTCGCCATTTTGAATAAAAAAATTAGAATTTCTTTTTTTCAATTTGGGCTCACATGTACTATCTTATAGACAAGTAAAATTGAATTTGGCCCAAATTTGCAAATATGCGCCCAAAACAACCTCCTTATTTTTAGACACCCTGTATAGATTTCTTACTTTGTCGATGAAATAATTTTAAAGTTCCTAAAATCAAATTTCATCAAAATCCGTTAAGTAGTTTTTGCCCCACAGTTCCGGACACACATACATACGCAGACTTTTCGATACAAAAAATTGAAAAATTTTTTTTTCCATTTTTGGAATCAGGGTGACTCAAAACGTCGAGAAATGCAAAAAAAAATTTTTTATTATTATTATTATTATTTGTCTCGATAACAATAACTTTTTCTTGGATTGGAAAAAGTTAAAAATCAGGGTTCAATATTTTTTTTCCAAAATTGCTGGATAAGTTCTATTTGTGTCTGCGAACATGGCCTCAGCGTCAAAAAATAATTCACGCATCCAAACGCTTATAAATGCGTATCAAAGTGCGTCGAGTCGCGTTTTCTTCAATAAAATTACAAAATATTATTCAACGTGTATATATGAAATCACAACAACAAAACACATGTATATGCATCCATATTCACCCATAGTCACCCACATCAACCGAGCTAAAAGGGCAAAAGAAATTAAAAGTTGTTGTTTGCGTCCTAGTGCAGTTCATTGTAAATAAACCATTATGAACAAAAAACAATGAGAACTTTTACGGAACAGCAATGTTAATATTGATTATAATAGATTTTTGGATGCTGAATACGGAAAAAAATACGCGCTCGTCCGGAGGGTGGGGTTTCGCCCCTAAAAATGGGGTAGAAGAACGAAATTAGTTTTATTTCATTTTTTCTCTTTTTCCTCAATAAGTTAATCTTGGAGGAGTAATAAAATATGATTAGATATTATAGGCAAAGACTACCGACACGTGACTTTTAAAATATTCAATAAATAATTAATTTAATTATAAATTTTCTAAATAAATATTTAATAATAATTAGCAATACATGTATTAACTAAATTAAATAATTAAATTCACGAAATAAGTCGTTTTCATCTTTATTTATACATATAAAGGTGGTCACGTGTCGGTAGTCTTTTAAAAATTCTAGTATAGTAGTAGTTTTGTGGAATTATTAGGTTTGTTCCTACAAACAGTCGAACCAGTTCAGAACGGTTCAGAACTGAACAGAGCATGCGCACATTGAAGTTGGCAATACAAATTTCAATCTGCGCACACTCCGCCCAGTTACGAACTAGTTCGAGATTTGTAGGAACAAACCTAATGTATCAAAATATTAATGATTTAAACAAGTCATATATGATTCACAAGTATTGCACGAATCTGGAGAGAAAACGTATCTAAGGAATGCGGGTTCTGTCTATTACAATTAAATAGCGGAACTCACAATTTGCATTACGTTCCTTGATTTTACATACATATTAATTGTGCCGCTTTATTAATGCAGTTACACAAATAAATTATAAAGATAACGTCGCGACGTTATAATGACGACTGGTTTGGACGATTGCACTTTACCGTCTACTTCATTGGCGTTGCTAAGAATTTAATTTAATAAAAATTAATTACTAAAGGTCTGTTCGTTTGTCTTGCACTAACTTACTCCAACTTGCTCCAACTTATTCCTGCTCGTGATAAAGAGTAGAAAATACAAAGTATGTTTATTTGTCTTGCACTGGTTGCTCGGAACCATGTTCGTTTCTACATTTCTTACTCCTAGTCAAGAGCAGGAGTAAATTGTAGTGAGTTAGAGCAAGTTAGAGTAAGTCAGTGCAAGACAAACGAACAGACCTTAAGATAGCAGTAAAAATCAAACTCACGGCGCCCGTGGTTTCCATAGAGATAGTAGCCCCGCTCCCTTACCCCTAACGTATTCTTTCCCAGATCCGTACAATACTACTAGCGTATTATGCTCTCGACATTTTGTGCAAGAAGATTATCAGTTTCGCCCAGGAGCTAGTAATCCGTATTTAAAAGACGATGCTGTGCCATCCATTTTTAATTTTCTCCAACATTCAAAAAAAAAGTGCCAAAGCAACATCCTGTGGTGAGAAGAATTATTAAAGAAGAAATACCTCCGAAAGAAGAGGCAAAAACACCTACAAAAGAAGAATGTTTCAATGAAGTAATGCCAGGTCCTTCGACTGTAAGTTTGAGATTATAGAGAATGTACAAGTAAGTTGTTTAATTTACATATTTTAGGATACATATACAGAAACAAGCAATGCTACTGACCGAGCTACTCAATGTAAAATTCTTTCACTGCAGAAAAAAGCACTACGAAGAAAAGTTAAAGTGTTACAACAAAGAGTAAAGCAAAGTAGAATTCCAATTAAACATATTTTTTATCGCTTAAACATATGTTGCTATGTATCCAAAAAAATTTAAAATGCATGACGAAGATGTGGATGTTCTCAAGAATAACTTCGGGGGATTTTCTTTTGAATTACTTGTACACGAGCAACGCAACCACTAGGAAGAAGCAAGGGTATAGATATACAAATGTAATGAAGCAATTTGCTATGACATTGTATTTCTACTCTCCCAAAGAACTTTATGTACTTTGCCCCATCCTTCCCAGATCAGTTCATGGGTAAATTCTGTAAAGTGCGAACCTGGATTTTTGCATGAAGTGTATGAATATTTAAAAGTTGAAATTCAAACAAAAAAATGGTTAAAGGACTGTGTACTAGTAATAGATGGCATGTCAATCAGAAAGCAAGTTGTTTGGGATCTTTCTAATAATAAGTATTCTCGTTATGTAGACTGTATTAATTTAGGTGGAAATGATGGTGAGATGGCTTCGGAAGCATTGGTCATAATGATCGTTTCACTAACGAATAAATTTAAGTGCCCCATAGCCTACTTTTTTACCAAAAAAATTTCTGCGCCAATCCAAGCACAACTTCTCGAATTGACCATCACAGAAATTGGAATGCAGATTTGGAGCATCACTAGGGATGGGACGCAGACTATCTTGCAAACTTTTAAATATTTGGGATGCAATTTAGATTTGGATTCGCAGCATTTTTCTCCAAAATTTTTACATCCAAAAACTGGAAGGTACGTGTATGTTATATTAGATGCCTGTCACATGCTCAAGTTATGTAGAAATATGTTAGCAGATAAAACAAATATTGAGAGCAGTGAAGGTGAAATTTCGTGGACTTTTATACAAAATTTAAATGAAGTTCAAAACGATATCGGTTTTAAATTTGTTAATAAATTGTCTTCGGTTCACGTTAAGTTTGCAAATAGCAAAATGAAAGTCAGATTAGCTGCAGAAACTTTGAGTAGTGGGATTGCTGATGCATTAGAAAAAGTAACTTCAAAAAGTAATTTTTTACGAGAAATATTAGTAAATGACGTAAAAAGGAGATTATTGGGAAAAAATCCGTTTGATGTTTATGGACATCCCATATCTGAAAGTAACATCTCCCATGAATGGGAGTTGACGAATTTAATAAGTAAATTGTATTTTAATTTACGATTACATACCTACGGAAAAAATGTTACGATTACTAATGTTTTGCAGGGTATTTTGTAAGTTTATGCCTTACGGAGCAGCGTAAGGTATAAACTTACAAAATTAATTTTATTTAATAATGTTTAATTTTATGTGATTAGGCATGTGTATTATTTAAGTTATGTATTATGTCTTTAAATTAAAAAATGACTTTATAATTTGTTGTCTTTATTTGTTTATTTATGTTACTGATTTGTGGCAGTTCAAGAATCCTAGTAAGAATTGCAGTAAATTATGTCATTACTTAATAAAATATGAGTATTATTTTTCTTTAAAAAATTTTTTAGCTTCTTTTTATATAATTAAGAAAATTGGAGTAAATTAAGCTAAATTAATAAATCATAAAAGGTTTATTAACGTTTCGCCAAAATATTTTGACTTCTTCAGAAATGAATATAAATGTTTATAAAAATTTGATATCTGTAAAAAAAAATAAATTAGGAAAATGAAACATATTTAAATTATTAACTATTGTAACTCACAAATATAATTATTAAAGTTTAATATTTATAATATCAAAAATAAAATGTTAAATAGACAATTTTAAAAATTATTTATCCAATTTTATTAATTATTTTTATTTGCACATGACTCGTTTATAAACGTGATAAAGGTTAATAACCATAATACCACGTGGGCGCAGTACTAGAAGGAGTGGGGGTAGCGTAAACTAGGTCGGATGGTTTTAGGGCGAGAAGTAATGCCTCCAGTAGTATTATAGTTTAGCTCTATGTTTTTAAGTCACTGATAGTGATAACGAATATGGCGATATTCGTTTATTAATCTATCAAACTTATTATACTCTTTGGTCAATATACGTTATGTTAAATAAATAATTTCCATGGTTTAGGTAAATTGTCAAGCTCAAGCATTAACTTCTTCCTAGCTACCAGTGTAAATCATAGAGGTAAAAGCTACTACTACTGGAGGCATTAATCTAGCCAAAAAACCGTCCTACTACCCCCACTTCTTAAAGGACTGTGTACACGTCGTATATTGGTCGTATGATGGTCATACCACGTTATTATAAAGTGGTATAACCATAATATGTATACAGATTGAATAGTTCGAGTTAGCACATAGGATTTATAATGTGTTGAAGTAAATAAGAAATATTTTTAAGTGATAACGAGAGAGAAAGTGTTATTTTTCGATAGAAAATAGGCGTTCATTAGTTTATAATCTAAATATTTTCGTTTAAATCAAGAACCAATTTTAAAATAAAACACCAATAATAAAATTAAAATAAATTGTAAAAGTAAATACGTATCACTTATCAAAAATTGCAGGCGTGTAATTCAAATTTGAAATTAATAATTGACGCCTTCCTTTTATCTTAAAATAATTCTTTCTCTCTTGTAATCATTTAAAAATATTTCTTACTTGTTTTCACTCATTAAATTGCTATGTGCTAACTCAAACTATTCAACCTGTAATACACAACGTTATATCCTTAAAAGAGTGGGGAAAACACGTTGTACTGCTCAGTCAAGTCGGACGGTTTTCTTGCTATAGGATTTATACAGGTTGAATAGTTCGAGTTAGCACATAGGAATTATAATAAGTGGAAACAAGTACGAAATTTTTTTAAATGATTACAAGAGAGAAAGAGTTAGAAGGAAGGCGTCAATTTTTAATTTCAAATTTGAATTAAACGCCTGCAATTTTTGATAAGTGATAAGGATTTACTTTTACAATTTATTTAAATTTTATTATTGGTGTTTTAAAGCGAAGATTTTAAAAATGGTTCTTGATTTAAACGAAAATATTTAGATAATAAATTAAATGCACGCCTATTTTCTATCTAAAAATAACTCTTTCTCTCTCGTAATCACTTAAAAATATATCTTATCTATTCCCACACATTATATTCCTATATGCTAACTCAAACTATTCAATCTGTATAAGAGTAGTTTCTCCAGTAGTATTATATAGGTTTAACTCTATGATGTAAATACTATAATACCATTCTTTAGTGAAAAGGTATATTCCAGATTCTAGGTCAAAGAACTAAATCTAAATAGATTACTTCTTCCCATAGTAGAAAGAATAGATGGTATGTCAGCTGAGCATACGAAAACATGTGCCCATGTGCTAAGCTAAAAACATTTTTACATAAACTTATATTCCAATTTCACAATTATAGAGAGTGACTCATTCCTAATATGTGTTCACAAAATTTAGCTAACTATAGCGCGGCTTCTTATTGAGATAGATGCAGAAAACACGTACCGCTTTAATAGAATAACGTACTTTACTGCAATTTGACAGAAGCTTAGTAGTAGAAGTGGATTCGAGTACGAACGATTGTTCATAATGCTGTACCGAAAAATCTCGATGCAATCTAGTCTTCATTCTATAAATGACACAACTGTCTACATTTGTGAACAAATAGTATACGAGTAGTATTGTACGAGTCTGGAAAGATAGCGTTAAGCTAGGTTCATAGCTCTCCGTTGATACGTTTCCGTTGGTACGTTGACCAATCAGAGCAGAGCATTTTTCAAATTTGACGGATGAATTTAAAAAATATTCTGCTCTGATTGGCCAACGTACCAACGGAGAGCTATGAACCTAGCTTTAGGGGTAAGGGATCGAAGCTCCTATCTCTATGGAAACCATAGGCGCCGTGAGTTTTATTTTTACTGCTATCTTTAGTAATTAATTTTTATTAAATTAACTTCTTATGTTGTGTTTAGACTACATGATTTTTGCTATGCTTTTTCATATGACAAAATTTTTTCTACAATCTTATGCAAATAGGAACCGCTCTATACTGAAATTCGTCTATTATTTTGCTATTATTGGCTTATTATATTTCTTATGACCAAACTCATAAGAAAAATTTATAGTGTAATTAAAAAAATATTGTCTATGACTGAATCACATGAAAAATCATAGCAAAAATCATGTAGTGTAAACACAACTTTAGCAACGCCAATGGAGTAAACGGTAAAAACCAATCGCCCAAACCAGTCGTCGTTATAACGTCGCGATGTTATCTTTTTATTTGTGCAACTGCATTAATGAAGCGGCACAATTAATATGCATGTAAAACCAAGGTATGTAATGCAAATTGTGAGTTCCGCTAATTAATTATTGTAATAGACAGAACCCGCATGAACCCGCATTCCTTACAAATTGACAACTGATGTTTTTTTGTTGTTGTTCTCATTGTACTGCTCAACTAAAAGCTAGGTTCATAGCTCTACGTTGATACGTTTCCGTTGGTACGTTGGCCAATCAGAGTAGAGTCTTTTACAAATTTGACGGATGAATTTGAAAAATACTCTGCTCTGATTGGCCAACGTACCAACGGAAACGTATCAACGGAGAGCAATGAACTTAGTTTAAGACAGTTAGAACAAACGTGTTGGATGTTTCTGAGAGAAAATTTTATACTCCTTAATTTTTAATAGAGAACAAATTTTGGTAATTTTAGTCTTTAAAGAGCTACATTCACAATCGGGAAAGACGTCGAAAGCGTATGAAAATAAGTCAACTGATGGTTCTTTATTTGCTCTATAAGGCACATAAACATGATAATATAGTGATATACAGACACATACACAATATCTAGATATTATATAGAAGTTTGTCGGCTTCCTCCAGGAAGAGTTCATATCAATAACCTTAAACTACTTTTGAATCTATTCTACACCCAAAGAAAATTTATTAACGTTCACGAATAATTTTAAAATTATTTTGAAGTTGCACTCCGCAAGCTTCCACAGTAGAAGTAATAATAAGTATCAAATTATGCAAGTCGTTTGAGACTAGAATAAATAATAATTTGCTAAATTGTTATAATTTTGTCTTCAACTACGTACTTTTTTCGTCAGGACTATTGGGGTCACCAAGTGTAGCTAAAACTGCCATATGACCGAAAATAGTCCTTGCACATACTCTACAACAATCTTGAACTGCGCCTACGTCTTCTTTTCTATGCATGCACTCGTTTAACGCTTCTAAATCCAAGCTCAAATTGTAAGATATTTGATATAATTGAGATTTTAATTTCCCTTCGTGAGTATCTGCCTAAAATTCAATTAGATTATTTTAAAGAGATTAATTTAATTTTACCTCTTCCTCAATTGTTTGAAGTACATAATACATCTGCCTAATTGCATATAACAAAACAGCAAAGAAATCTCTTGTAGTTTCTGGATCAGTTTTAGTGTTTACAATTATTGCTTCCATCATAGCAGCTTTACCTTCGAGACAAGTTAGTATCTTTTAATTCCTTCATAGATTTTTTTTCGTACATGTTGTAAAAGTATACCCTTTGTGCAGCATATAAAAGATCGTGCAAAATCCAACCAGCATCATTTCGGAAACCTATAAATAAATTCTCAAGAAGAAATTTATTTTTAACACTCGGCTGGATCTTTGTCTTTTCCCAGATCAGGAGGTCTGAAGGTGACTTATAATTGGTTACCATTTCCAAATAAGTCGATCAGAATATGTTCAGCAATTCGCAAATCGCATTAATGCTTACCCCCATCAGAATTATTTGTAATGATGTTTCGCACGTTATGAGCTTCAGGAACAAGTTCTTCTAAACCTTTCAACAAGTTAGTTTTCAACACACTTGCGTTTGCGTCATAAGATAGTTCAATGGAATTTGTAAGATTTCTTAATACTTTGGCAATTTGAGATAATTCTGGTTTAGTGTGACCATTTTTGAAACTTTTTATCTAAAGATTATTTGTTATATTTTTATTTTAATTGGGTCAGAAAAATTATAATAGAACATACCATTAAAAACTGTAATCGATCAACAGCACCTCGGACGTTTTGAACAAACCCATGACATTTAATTAGTAAATTTATAATTTCACGATCGGTTTCAACTTTTAAAATTTCCTCAGAATTAATTGATTTTTTTACATATTCTTCCAATAAATCTATGACCCTATTTGCATGATGTTTTTGATTTGCAAGATTGGTTGCTGTTGTTAGTTTAACGTTATCCACATTAGGCTTAAAAAATTCAAAAAGTAAGAGAGCTTGCAATATTTAAAAGCCTTGACTGGATAATGGTCAATCGATTCATAAAAAGTTTAGTTACTGATTTAAAAAAAAAGGTTCTATTTAAAAATACGTAATATGTACTTACTCGTTGCATTTTGAAGAGCTGCTTTACAGATGAGAGTGTGTAGAACCTCAAATTTTAATAAGAAATGATGGAAATTGAAGTATGTAATTTTTATTATACTTTTACGATAATATCTGTTATTATATTTTCTTATGAGTATTTCAACAATAAGCAATCATAGTGTAGTCAACGAACCAAAATTTATCCTCATTTTCGGACTTTTTTTGTAACAGCGATTTTTTTTCTTAATCAGTTGAAACTAGAGTTGAAACCATTCCTGCGAGTTTATGTATAAAATGTCACAACCCAATTTTGACCGGAAGGCACTTATTCTTCGACTTCAAGTTTCCGTTTAACTATTTTTTGAATAACTTCGCTTGTATTGGTCAGATCTGGACCAAAATATTTTCGTTCTATTTGTAATGAACCTGTCTTTAAAACTGCTTAGGTTAAAATAATTTATATTAATTTCCTAACCAAAAAAAAATTCTAAACTGACGTCATTGGTGGGTCGTAGTCTTTTTATAGAGAACTTGAGTAATAATTAATGTTATGGTATGAAACTTTAGAAAGTTGTAGCTGGTATAGTAATAAATCCATATTGCAAGTTGGGTCCAAAAATATTAAGAACAACGGCTAAAATTTGCATTCATCTTGCAACAAAAGCAATCACACAGACCATTTTTTCTTCCGATGTTTTTGAAAATAAAAAGAAAATTTTTCAACTGTTTGTCCACAAAACCAATTTTGGTGGTCGAAATTTTATTCTTTTTTTACGTATTTTTGAAAATTAATTATAAAAAATCCCCATAAACTATTTTTGAACATTAAAACTGGTTTTAGGGTCAACCAATTCGACCACTAAAATTGTTTTTGTGGGCAAATAGTTGAAAAATTTTATTTTTCTTTTCAACGAAATCGGAAGAAAAATTGGTCTAATGTGATTGTCTTTGTTTTCATCTGAAAGGGCATCAAATTTGCAACATTTTAAGGGAAGAATTATTACGATACGACCAATTGCTCACAACAAATATGAAAAAGAAAATTTGAACCAAAAGACAAATTTTAGCCGTTGTTCTTAATATTTTTGGACCCAACTAGCAACATGAATTTGTTACTATACCAGCTCCAACTTCCTAAAGTTTCATACCATAATATTAATTATTACTCAAGTTCTCTATACGAAAACTACGACCCACCAATGACGTCAGTTTTGAATTTTTTTAGGTTAGAAAATTAATGTAAATTATTTTCACTCAGACAGTTTTAAAGAGAAATTCATAACAAATAAAACGAAAATTTTTTGGTCCCGATCCGACCAATACAAGCGAAGTTTTTCAAAAAATAGTGAAACGGAAATTTTACACTAAAGTCGAAGAATAAGTGCCTTCCGGTCAAAATTGGGCTGAGACATTTTATACATAAATTCACAGGAATGGTTTCGACCGATTAAGAAAAAAAAATTGCTGTTACAAAAAAAGTCCAAAAATCAGAATAAATGTTGGTTCGTTGACTACACTATTATAATTTTTTTAACGACTTCAAATTTTAAATAGCAAAAGGTTAATAATATCGTAAAATGAAATATTTATAATACGCAGTCTACAAATCAAACAATCTCTTAAAAATAAAAAAATTGCCGACAAATTGTAAATTAAGAATGTAATTTATTAACAATAATAATAATAGAAGATATAGTGGATATAGTATACAGTGTGTCAATTTAAAAATGAGCCAGGGGCTATACCTCTGAAACTAAAAATTATATCAAAAGTCGCCCGAAACCGTTTGGGTAGTACGGAGGGGGAAATCCAATAATGTAGTAAGTGATGCACTTACTCCCTAAGCTCCAGTCACCCCAATATAAAAATCTTAAATAGCAACCCCCTACTTGTGATATATCATTAGAAAGCCCTTAAAAAATGATTTCCAGTGGTACCAACTTAAACTGCATTTAGTTGAATAATTTTCATTTAATTTAAAAATAAAAAACTAAAATGCTTATAATCATTTATTTAAATATTATTAGAGTAAATGCTCAAGTAATTGTCAAGGGCTATAAGTTTCGTAGTGCATCCTATATGTATATTTTTTTACTACTAGTCTAAAGTGCTATCATTATTAACTCATTTTTAAACAGAGAAATTAAATTTCTCAACCCAGGTAAATAATATAATATTATAATAGTCAAAACTGGTTTTGAGGTAAATAATAAAATATTATTTTATTTATTTGGCCTACCCAAAAAGAGTTGTGTGCACCTGATATTAAGAATCTAGTTACGTGTCTGCCTATGGGAAAAAATGCAATGGAAATGCCATTTTGAACTTCGCATTTACATTATCATTGTTCGTCATGATTTTTCCTTATAAGTGGGAGAATAAGCAATCATTTGTATTGAAGAAATTGACCGGAAATCGCTATATTTACTCTTTCATTGCAATCCATTCCATATTAGTAGCTAAAATTCTCCTGGTAGAGTAGGGGGTATTTTTTATTCAGTGCCTATGAGGGATACGGTGATCATAGCGAGCCGAGATAATGTTAAAGAGCATTTAAAATTGAATTGTAACTAAATGAAATGAATTAAAACTATGAATAAAGATATGTTAATGACAAAATAAAAATCACAAAAGTGAACAACCGCTTAAATTGGTTCATTACTAAGGACGCAAAGCAATCAATCAAAAAAGAAATTTTCATCTTCCTGAAAATTAGCATTTTAATAAGAAATTTGTTTCTAGACGTACATTATGTTGATGTATTTAAAATATTACCTAGTAGTAGTTTTGTGAAATTATTGTATCAAAATATTAATGATTTAAACAAGTCATATATGATTCACAAGTACAAGGATGTTGTTCATGGTGACAACAAACATTTACGTATGCACATGGACATATCATTTTCTGACGGTAACCGTTAAGAAATGTTAAGGCATAAATGTAAGAATCTAGAAAAGTAGTAAATATTAGCAATTTCATTTTCAACTGCATATTAAGTGAAACTAACCTCTAATACACAAAAGGCACAAAATTGTAAATGTGGAAATTAAATAGGCTTGTAGGAAAATCAACCAATCCCCAAAACAAAGGCTAAATTCATAAGGACACATTTTTATACACATTATTTTTTAAACGTGTCCTTTTTATTCTGGATTTTGACATAAAATTTCTGAAAAGTGTGCTGAAACAAATAAAGTGTTATGTCATCTAAACGTCTCAAGAAACCATTAACAAAGAGCAAATTACATTAAAATCAAAATTTATTGCCCACCTTTACAACCAGTACTTCTCTAAGCCATAAAGAAAAATTACGTAAGTTCTTTTTTGTAAAAAAATTTCAGTTATAAGTAGGTATTACATTATTTGTGCTTTATATGACAGCCGCTTGACAAGAAAAATATTTGTACTTGTGTATGACTCTTCAGGATATTATGTTGGTGTTTATTTCAGATATTATGATAAAATTAATTAGTTTCTAACATATTCGATTAAAATAAACTTCAGCAGTAAAGTAACACAAGTATGATCCAAGTTTTAAAGTTTAAGAAATGAAAAATGCTTTTAAAATTGCAGAAAAAGCTTGGACAATTTAAAAATACATTTCAACTTTTAAAACTCTAATATTTTAGTTCTAGATTGTAAGTATTTGCTTTTCGAACAATTTTATGTACCATATAAACATTTTTGTAATTTACTTAATGCGATTCTATATGGATTCTATGTTATTGAATTTCAATTCTTAAGGATATGTGCAATTCCATAATAACAAAATGCATACATTTTAGCAAAATAATAGTCCGAGAGTTCACCGTATGAAACTCTACGTCATCGAATATCCAGTTAATTTTTGTGAAATTCGAAAGAAACAATTAATAGTAAGGAACATTAAACCCTGGCAGAAGTGACGGCAAATGTTGTTAATTTTTTTTTCTAAACGAAATGGACATTTGTGTGCATTTCATTACGCGAGCACTACAGGGTTAAGTCTGAATTCTTGGACTTAGTTCGGGTAGACCTGAACCCGAGTCTGTTCATATTCATGAAACCTAAGAAGTTGATGAGGTAACTCATTTATGGACAAAAGTTCAAAAATGATTAGTGTTGAAGACGTGGCGTGTGCGATTTTGTCTTCATTATGGTATAGTAGTAACTCAATTGAGTGTTTTTGTAGTTTATTTTTGTTTGTTTTATGGAACCACATAACGGCTTACATACAACTCAAGAAATGGAAAAGTCTCCTGAAACATTTATTTAATTTAAAATAGAAGTCAAAGGTTAATATGTGTCTAGCAAGAAGTTCAGGCCTAAATCCGATAAAATAGGCCTGAGATGATGTGGGTGAACAATTAAAACCAAGAAAGCCTCAACTATAACACAAAAATCAATATCCTTATGCACTTTATTGCTTTGCAGTCAAGTACAGGGACAGGCTCCACCCTATACACTTATACAGGGCACATCCTTGGGTCAATCCTCTGTATAAGGGGATTCTGTTTAAAGAAATAAAATGCATTAAGGATAGTGATTTCACTAAATTGAAATTAATTGACTTTAAAAAGGGATTAATAATAAAGCAAAATAAAACACAGATTCTAACATTTGGAACCACTACAACTAGACTACCCAAGAGTAGTGGTACGTTTCCAAAAATGAAACGAAGGTCTAGATCTCAACCTTATAATATGAGGTACTAGAAATGTTATCTCAGAATAGAAGACGAAACGCAAGAAACGCGATAAATAAAACAAGACGAATCTTCTCGGGAAGAATTTTTTAATTCTGCCAGAATTCTATAGTTTTTTTATACAAGTATAGTGATTCTGGCCAAACCGGATGGACTTGAGAAGGCTGCTTAAAGAGCAGCCTTTTTTTGGTGTAAACCAAAAAACTTTTTTTAATAGAAAAGTGCTAAAATAATCTTAAGAACCGCGCTGAAAACCGCACATCTTTAGTACAAATATTAACCGAGATAAGCTTTTCTTTCCAGTTTTTAAGCTTGTGACGTCACACAGCTAGGGTTTGCAATCCTGGGATCCTGCTTGGTTATTCAATCTCGAAATCCTGGGATTAGAAATTTAAAAACCCCGGGATTTAATGATTAGTTTTTCTTAAGTTTTTTAAATTCCAATTTCGAAATAATTTCAAGTGTTTTTTATCACTCGCTCAATTGCCAAATACAGTCCCACCAGCTTTATTAGCTAGCTGAGGGGGCGTGTCCAGCGCTGTCATCGATTTTGAAGTACACTACAAGTTAAAAGTATTTCAGTCGCTAAATTTGACAAATAACTGTCACTAAAATTGCATATAGGTTAATATTAATGTTAATATAAGTTTTATCCATTGAATAAATAGCCGTTACTCTACCAGGAAAGAGCATACCAGGTAATCGTATGTGAATGCAAAGGTTGTCTAAATATAGCGATTTCTGGTCAATTTCTCCTATAGAAATGGTTGCTTATACTCCCACTTATAAGGAAAGTCATGACAACCAATAATAATGTAAAGTCGACGCAATAAATGAGTCATCCGATGCTTTCCAAAATGTTATATCCGTCGCATTTTCTCTTATAGGCAACGGTTGTCAAGGCTCCTTCCTGTCTCTCTATATTCTAAGGTTTTATTATAAATTATAACCTAAAGTAGTTGTAGATACACGCGACTTTTAACTATGCCTGTACCTAACCTGAATTCTTGATTATGATTCGACGAATTTTTTCCCGCAAAAATATTTTAAATAAAATTATTTTAGTTGACATATTTTCCGTAACGCAAAATTGGTTGGTGGAGCTTTACTTGTAATTTTTTGCACCTAATTTTGGAAATTATTTTACTTTGGGCATCTTAGAAGAGCTTTTACAGTTTCATAATTCACAAATTCATTGTTTTTTTCATAAATATCTGTTAAAGGGTGTGTTTTTAAATTGAAATAATTTTTTGGGGGTAAATCTAATTAAAATATATAAATCCCGGAATCCCGGGATTAAAAAAACTCCATGGGATTTCAATCCCTACACACAGCCGAATGCAAGCACCCGGTAAGCGCGTAGTTGGCATTGAACAAATGCAACATTAGCCATCGCGCGCAGCATACTCAATTTTGTTGATATGAACCTACTCTGCTAGGCTAGCTGCTATGCGACAGATGCATCAATAGCGGATTAGACTGTGTGACGTCACGCATTTTTATTCGAAAGCGTTATATCTTTTGGATGGCTCATCACAGCGATGTGTGGTTTCAAAATTTGTTCTTAAAATTCCCTGTACTACAACTTCAATTTGTGGTTTACACCCCTTTAAGGGTTCTAAAATCCTTGTCCTTGGAATCTTCTGAATTTAGATGTTTCTAAAGAAACGATTTAAAATATTAAGATCGAAAGTTGTAGTGGTTATCTAGTAGTACGGATCTAAACAAACCCGGGTTCGAATTTCAGACCCAGGAGGCTCCTTAAAAGTGGATACACGAAACTTTTGCTAATAAGCGATCTGATGAACATGATGGTGACATGTATGAAGTATAAACTTTTATTCATAAAAAATCACAATAATAATTTTTGGAGCGTGCTTAAGGGCAAAAAGTCGCTGAAAGAAACAGGAGAAGACAAATGATTAATAGATTCTAGTAAGAACTTACAAAGTTTCAAGAAGCACTCGTAATATACGAATCTCCTTTGAAGCTGAGTACTTACGCCTTTAACCAATGTGTAACTTTCAACTTTTGGTACTAGAACATTCACGTAACTCGAAGAGTAAAGAATAAAAATGAGAATAACCAGATTTTTTCTAAAATACCTCTTAAATAATAAAACATTAGAGGTATAATTACTTATAATAGCACATTGATGGAACAATAAGGGAATTATCACCCAAAAATTGAATCCAGTGATGACGCAAGTACTTTAAATATCTCCAAAATATTGAATAAAAATCTAACAATGAAGCAAAAGAAAATTTTCCTATTTTAACCTAACCATCTCAATTATTTATGTAGGTGTTCCAATTACTTTTCAATTTTCAATGAAGGAGTTCTAATTACGTCAATGTTAACTTAGGTCTTCCCGTACCCATACTTATGAATTTTTGATTAGTCTTGCAGAAATTTTAAATATTGATATTTTGCGAACTACAAAATTAATATTTGGTGCAACTTAAAATATTAATTCTTTTTTTCTCTACCGTTTTACTATTAATTTTAGTTTCCAAAAATTCGCAATTCGAAACTGTTGTAGTCATCTAGCAGGAAGAAACTGATGCTCGACTCGACTTTCGTTTATATCGACTTCGAGGTTGTGTGGCACAACGCTAGATGCCTGCACACTGCATCCTTGTGTAAATTTTTAAATTATTTCAATATTTGGCTGCTTTAATATTGCCTACGTAAATAGAAAATAAGTGGAAGGACATTTAAAATTTTATGCATAAATCCACAAAGCCCAGCACCAGTCTACCTCTTCGCTACAACATCTAAATATTTTTTTAATCTTATGATTGATTGAGAATGTGCGCTGGTTGTTACGTGTGATTGAACAAAAGATATTATTATTGTACTTAGTAGTTGCGAGTGGTTACTTACATTTAAAACTATAATTTACGAAAAGGTAATTAAATTCAACTTTTGATAGTTACAGCTAAGAAACTTGTTTTAACTAAAAATAACCAAAAAGACTAGACAAAATAAAGGTCGTAGACTATTTTTATTTATTTTTATATAAGTATTACTTAATTAATGAAAGTGAAATTGAAGTTCACGAACGCACGTTATTTCAATTTAAAAAAATGTATTTAACGCAATGAGATACTTGATTTATTCAAGCTTGAAATTATTAATAAATTAAAACATATTAATCAGCGAAATGGAAACTAATAATTAATTAAACGGAAATGATAGTATAGTTATATTTAGGTTTGTTGTTACATACGCTTATTTGTAATTTTTATGCACTAAAATATGACATAATTAACCGTGGCCTTGAATTTAATTGGATTTGATTCACCTTGCTTATTGGAGAGGAGTAGGTAACTAACATCGCCTTTAAAATGACACTAATTTGGTTTTATCACAATTGAAATTTGTAAAACGTATTTCAACTCGGTGTCAAATTGAAATCCTAAGGACTATAAAGGATTAACTAAATGAAATTGAAGACTGATGTATTTTAAAGGCTCCTTTGACATAATTGAAGAGTAATGTTTGATTGATAATCGGTAGGTACTTGTAATCGATTGAATGAATAAATGTAAAGAAGTAAAGAGGGTGTAGAGAGGACAGAAGGTTGATTTTTTTGCTCGGGAATGTGTTTGGAACAGTTAGGAGGTAGTAAAAATATTAAAGTCCCCGGTCGTAGAGAAAAAAATATTCTTAATAAAATGATAGCCTATAAAATTTTCTATAAGATTGTTCATTTTTTTCTATTCCTGATAGTTTTCGACAAATCCGTTTGCAGCAAGTATTTTTGATGTAAAAAATTTTTGTCTCATGCTTTTCTTCAAACTTTTGCCTGTAGCACCCCAGTAGTCCTTGGTTTTACAATAAAAGTCTTGAAAGAAAAAGTTGTAGAGCATTAAGTTTCCTTTACTACTATTTTATATTCAACTAGTACATACGTTTTTTCACAAATGAAAACTGATTCGGGTATGAGTCATTATTAGCTTGAAAGTTTGCCTCTGCCATTTGGCCAAATGAGAGCACTTTTGGTGCATTTCTATGCGCGAGCACTGTAGGGTTAGGTATGAAGTT
Organism: Malthinus seriepunctatus; assembly: GCA_963924605.1. Classification (NCBI taxonomy): domain Eukaryota; kingdom Metazoa; phylum Arthropoda; class Insecta; order Coleoptera; family Cantharidae; genus Malthinus; species Malthinus seriepunctatus. Next base: position 44,876,585 of record OZ004600.1, read on the forward strand.
TTAAACTTAGTTCTGAAGAAATTAAAGTTCTATTGTTCGTGTACCCGTTATCAAATAACATTCATCTTTGAACCCTTACCAGCTATTGTCATTCTGAATAAATCAGTGCTCTAAACAACATGTTTCGTTTGTTCGACTTTTCATTACTTCAATAATTACTTTCAGTCAGTTGAAATGTAGCCTATTATCGTTCGGCTACTTTCAGTTAATGACCGTCTTTGGGACTTGCAAATATTTCAAAGACATTTGCAAGGGAGATTCTGTTCCAAGGAACACCATTGAAATTACGTTGAAGAAACACAAAAAGCAGTTTCCTCAAAGTGGAATTTACTTTAAAAAAGGATTAACAATAAATCAAAATACAACAACACAGATTCTAACATTTGGAACCACTTTAACCAGAGTAACCAAGAGTAGTGGTAAGTTTCCAAAACTGGAAGGAAGGTCTAGATCTCAACCTTCCGATACGTGATGCTAGAAATGTAATCTCAGAATAGACGACGAAACGCAGGAAGCACGATGAAAAAAACATGACGAACCTTCTTGGGAAGAATTCCTTGTCATTTTAATTTACAGTTTGCTCCTAAGTTCGCATATTTTTAATAGGTTAGTTTAATTGTTTTAATTCTTGAAAGGATAAACGAAATACCTCAAGAAAGGCTTAAACAAATATAGAAAAATAGTACTTACGTTTGCTACATGCCCATTCTAAATTACAACTGAAGATTGATGGTGCGATGTTGTTTATCATCCCAATCATAGTCACTGCTTACTCCTGATTTCACTAAAGTTAGCCTTAGCCAGGCACTGAAACGATAAAAGGGATTGTCAAAATCGCATAAAAAATTAGGAGATATTTCAGACTTAAAAATATTTAATTTTAATTCAACCCCCTTTCTATTCTCTGACAGCAGAATTGTAATAGGTTTGTTCCAGCAAACAATTCTGAACGGTTACAGGTACTGTTTTACTGCGCATGCGCGGTTCGATTCCAAGATTGAATCAGTTCTGAACTGTCAATGCTGGAACGGGAACAGTGATTTTATTTTCTACAGAAAGCGATAGATGCCCTCACATAAGTTTTTTTGTGCAAATCCGCTAGATTTTCCAAAATTTCTTTAGAAACCCGAAAATGTTCCAAAAACTCCTTGTAGTTGTATAGTGGCACGGTTTCTTCAACGTATCCCTCATTTTTAGGGTTACTTCGGTTTCCCCCAAAAGAGGTTCTAGAAACTGTTCTTGAGCTTGATCATGAGGAAGACGAAGAAGATTACACAAAAGTTCATTAAAAAATTAATAAACTACTATTCTGTTGCTAAACTAAACGCGCGAAGTCGACAGATTCAATTTGCACATGATCGGAATTATAAATACTTGCTTCGAACCTAGAACTGCTTTTACAGTTCTAAAACCGTTCCGAATCATTCCGAATCAAAATTCGTTTATGCTGGAACGTCAAATTCAAAGTGACAGTTCGAGATTTGTATTGCTGGAACGCGTTGTTCGAACTGCGTATGTCTAGAACAGTTCTGAGCAGTTCTATTATCGTTCCAACTGCTGCTGGAACGAACCTAATGACTTATTCCTAATATGTGTTCACAAGCTTCAGCTAACTATAGAGCGGCTTCTATTGAGATAGATGCAGAAAATCTCTACCTCTTTAATAGCATAGCGTACTTTACTATCATTTGAACGAATTTTGGTTATAGAAGTGGTTCCGAGTACGAACGATTGTCTATAATGCTGTACCGAAAAATCTTGATGTAATCTACTTGCTAGATTTGTGGTATCGACTATCGAACTATCTACTACTATCGAATGATAAGGCGGAAACAAACGCTTAGAATTTCAGGGCAGGCCAGAACTGTCCAGGCAAATCTGAGCAACCACTAGCCTCCACATGTACAGACTTAGGGTGTGCGCAAATTAAAAGTGTCGAGCATAGAGTTTACATAGAGTCGTTTGAAATTTCAGCTAGAATCATATGTCCCTACAAGGATGCAATATGCTCTATGCTCTTAACTTTCAATTTGAGCACCCCAAAACGCTGTGGTCTGTGCTATGCTCGAAACTTTTAATTTGCTCACACCCTAACAAAAATAAATAACACTGGTGTGAGTGGCAAGAGCCGTTGCCGCATTTAATCCTTAGGCTCAGATTAAGGGTCGGCGTAGGCCTGAACGATCTGTGTCATCGAAAATAATTAAACTTTTTTTTTATACGATCAATATTTCCCGAGATGTTTCGAAAAATCGAACTTTCAAATCTTCGACCTGAATTTTTAAAATGAAGCGGCCACTAAAAAATATTAGACTTTTTTGATTTTTAAAGAATAGGCTTTCAAAAAGACCATGCACCGATGTTCACCCGTGCTACTATTATTCCGAGGTTAAAATCGGTAATCACTGGACTAATAAGAGAAACTAGATTTTCCTCTGTTCTTTTCAAGATAACCACTATCTAACCAAGATAACCACTATCTTGAAAAGAACAGAGGAAAATCTAGTTTCGACCTTGGCGAGCCTGTACGCGTACCACATGCGCACAGGCTCGCCAAAGTCGAAATCTCGGATTTAACATTAGGAGACCAGTTTATAAAACAGATTTAAAAAATTGGAACTATCGGAGTAATTCCGCGTGAAAAATTCTTCTGAACCACTATTCTTTAATAACGTACTACTCCACGCCCTTTGATTGTAGAAATGTGTTCTATAGCTTATTTAATAGATAATTTGATGCTTAATAAAATATTACTAAGCTACTTTTACGATTAAATGCAACCTGACGGAGTAACTGGCGAGAAACTGCACTTGAGGGGCTAAGATCCACAATATTGAAGGAAGCTCTCACGGGATTTGCTGGGACTTTTAGTATGTTGTTTAAGACACCGAAGGCAACTTGTCTACAAAATTTCAGCTTGACCGTAATGTATGCAAGGTAACCCCTGATTTTAGGGGAACTTTCCTGTACTACAAAGGAGCATTTAAATATGGTTGATAAAAATACCGGCCGTAAGCTGTTCAGCCCTGAATAGTTAAAAACACGCAAGAACAACCGACCGACAGAATTTTTTTTTCTTAAAATTGATATTTTTCGCATGGATTTTATAAGCTTCCTAATAAACTTCGAGAACGCATTCACAAAGTGGAAACTTTAGTATAATACGAAATACTAGACCAACAGATTACTCATAAATCGAAAGCATTACATGAAGCACTCAACAAAGATTTTACATGAAGGGAATTTTACGAATACATTAACAATTAAATGTGGAGACGGCAAGAGATGTATTTTGTGTTCTTTGTTGTTGATTGGATAGGTCATAAACACACAGGGGAAAACTGAAAGATTTAAAGTGTGCATTCAAAATCTGTCTAATCATAATCATACCTAATAGAGATTGTGCGACAAATGTTTTTTCGATAATCTCTATAGTGGACTGTATTATATGGATTTTAATTTTCCGTTTGGGGCTGTCACGTGTTATTTGTTTACAAATTTTTTTAGCGACCGTTGCGACATCTTCTCGGTTGATGTTACACTAGTAACACTTTTTCGCCCGAGGGCTAAGAAGACTCACTTTTAAGTTCACTTTTGGGGCGTAAAATATTCTCGAATAGTATTTTTGCTACTTTGTTTTGTCACCCGGTATAATACGATATACCCGAAAATCTAAAATAATTTTAATTAAAACACAAGGACATCTGATCTAATAGAATGACACCATATAATATTAAAATTAATTGTTAACTTTTGCGTAATATTCTAAAGAGTCTTAAGCGAACGTTTATAACAAAACAAACTTATTTACCCATTAACCCTGGAGCATCTTTAATCAATTTCAGATAAGCCGACAACACTTTCATTATCCCTGTGAAAATTATTTCTCTTTCTCTCGTATTAAAAATAATTAATTACAATGGCTACAGAAACAATATCAAACAAAGAGCTTGTTCCTCTTAAATTTAATGATACAGATACGGAAAGTTGGAGCGATAGTTGCGAACAAATAAATCCTCATATTAATCAATTATGGAATATTCACGATAAATTGAACAAATTAAGAGGTAAATTAGAGGTAATAACTATACCTATTATAACCATTTGATATTAAATAAACAGATCAGTAAGTATTAGATCTTACGTCTCTCGTACGTTCGCTTAAAAATTAATTAGTTTTACTTTGGTTTAAAAAAGTTGCACCCATTTAACTTGCGTCTTTTTCAGGACATATGTCAAAACACAAACTTTTCGAGAGCATAGACGATTCTTTCGATGAACCCGAACCCCAAGCAGTTCTTCCACCGTCCTACATCATAATTAGAACAGATCCTGAAATTTCGCTACATACGTTAGTATGGTTGATAGAGAAAATACGTGGAAAGCGGCGCGACGGGGGAGCTGAATTGCTTGTTTTTAAAGAACCGTTTGATCCAAGTGAGGTAAGTTAGGTAGGTGACGAATTGAAACGCTCTTTGCGTCTTTAATAAAGAGAAATGTGCTAGAGAATTAAAAAATTATTTTTTTAGGGAATGGTTCTTCATGTGTCTGCGACGAAAATTAAATTTTTGGAAGTGGCGGAAGAAATGGAAATTGTAAAAGTTGACAAAAATGGACAAAATAGAGAATTTACAGTAAACGATTTAGAAGAATTTTTAACGGAAGGAATGCACGTCGAAGATTTATTGTCTGTAGCTGAGAGACAAAGTATAATAAAGCACGAGTTGGAAAATATTAGGGCTTTAACTGAAGATCAGTACATCCCTGGTTATATGTATTATAATTTATATGAAGGCCAGTCTATTGTACATGTGTGCGTTCAGTATAAATTAGTCAGAGAAATTTATCCGTTGCACGATCAAGAACATTTAAAAAAGTTAGGAAAAAGATGGTATTTATCCCTATTTCGAAAGCAGCCTCTCGGTAAGTTAATTATACGAAAAATGCATTTAATTGGACACAATAATACGAGTCCGCCATGTTACCTGATTTCCCCTGTAATTTTGTGGTAATATTTCCATTTTCATTTGCATTATTAGCGTAAGGGGTTGAATCGCCCATCTGGAATCTAAAACAACCCGTGTTAATGCTCTGCTAAGTTTGCTATTAAAGCTGTCAACAATAGCGTTCCTGATGCTATTTTCCCTGTTGCTTTAGCTCGGCTTTGTTTCGGCTTCATATTGGATAAAACGCAATATAAATTTGAATTTAGTTTTGGTAATTTAATTTTCGAGTACTATCTAAATGCAGCTACATACAACGCTAATGCGTTTAGTGAGGTTCGTAGGATTTTATTCAAGTCTCTCTTTGTGCAAAATAGCAAAATTAAATTTTTCTTATTATTACTATGAGAGTATTGTGGTCTAATTTATATTTATACTTTATTCAAATTCCAGTGCAACGAAACTTGTTGTTTAAGATTGTCTTAAACCTTCGTGGGAAGGGTGGATTGAAAATCTAACCATATACAACGGTTGGGCCTGTAAAATCTGATTTTCAATTCTTTTCTTCTGTTGAAAAGAAGAATTTTGAATTTTTATAAACTTATAAGTTACTGTGGTTTGTTTTTGCTGAAGCCAAAAATATTTCTGTATTATGCCTGGTGTACACGAGGCTAGTTTTTCAGGCTCGGATAGCAAGCTAGTGCTAGTAAGCTAGCAATGTAAAGTATCAGCTTAGCACTAGGATGGTGGAGCTATCCTAGGGTAGGACCCTAATATACTGGCTTGCTATCCTAGCTTAAAAAACTAGCTTCGTGTAGACTGGGCATTAGTGATATAAATGTAGGAAGTTAAGCGTGGATGCTGCGAAACAATAATTTTGAAAAATGTTGAACATTAAAGAAATTCTGTTCCTTCTTTCTACTACCGCTCTTATCAACGTTCTGCGCGCGGTTGCATTCTCGTGTCGTCAGAAATATACAGAAAATTTAAAGCATTTCCAACCATTTGTGACTAGGTATGCTCCTTATAAACGAGGGTACGATGGTACCCTAAATTTTTGCGTAATAAAAACATCTCTTATATTGTTAGAAACAAACTTAACAAATTTCAAGTTTTTTGTTCAAACCGTTATATTACCTAACGGTGGGTCCTAGGGAAAAAATTACTCTTAGCAAAATGAAACCTCATCAAACCTGCAGGATTGTTTCTATTTATTTTTCTGTATTCCTTATAAATGTACATAGTTTTCGAGAGATCCGCCCGCAAATCTCGTTAATCTTTGAAAACTCTGTACCAATTGGAGATAAAATAGTAAAAGAAAGCTGTACAACTTTTTTTCTAAAGACTCTTACTGTAAAACGAAGGACTGAGATGCTAGAGGCAAAAGTTTGACCACAAAGGTGAGGCAAAAATTTGTCTAATTTATTTAGAACATGTTCTAATTTATTGTCATGTTCCAAATTATCCACACAATAAAAAACACATGGATCATCGGTAATGAGCAGTAAGGTTCGAAAAAGACAGAGATATGAAAAACAGATATAATCCGTTAACTTTTTATTTGGGATATGGTTGGCCATGAAATTTTGTTTTTTGGTTTGCCAAAATAAAAAATCCTTATTAAGTTGACTGACAGCTTTTGACAGTACCAAAAAAATGACAGACAACTGACAGACCAACTATTAACACAATTGAATAAAAGCCACTACTCTACAAATACATAACCTAACTGATTTTTTTCAAATTTATACCGGGTGGAATCTGTCACCCTAACATGGCCAACCATATCCCAAATAAAGAGTGAATGGATAATAGATAGAGTGAGGGAAGTAGTATAGGGATTGGATTAGAGAAATGGGGAGTGGGTGAAAAAGGATAGAGATTGGTTTGAAGAAAGGGGTAATGATCTGTCATCATAGTTACCATATGTCAAATGCCAATCTGTCAGTGTCAATGTCAGAGGAGGGTTCATCTGTCACCTTCATATGTCGATGTCAAGGTCATCTGTCACCAAATGTCAATCTCATCATTTCATATGTCAGGTGGAGTTAACAGTAATCTGTCACCATAATTACTATATGTCAAATGTTATTCTGACACCAATCTGAAATGTCAGGAGGGTCATCTGTCACTCCATCTGCCAACCTCTCTGTCATCCCATATATCATTTGATCTGTCATTTCAGCTGTCATATTATCTGTCATTACATCTGTTTTCCCATCTGTCATTAAACCTGCCATGCCATACGTTCTCTCTTCTCAAAGATAAGTTTGACAGATAGGATAAGTGACAGATTGAATGAGATAACAGATGAGATTAACCAATAAGATGACAGATGAGATTGACAGACGGGATTAAATGACATATGAGACTGGCAGATAAGATTGACACATAAAATGAGATGTCAGAGAAGATTGACAGATGAGATTAGATGACAGAGAAGATAGTTAATTAAATGACAGATCAGATTGGCGGATGATATTTATAGATGAAGAGGCTTAAACAGACAGAGACGAAAAGAGAGAAGGTAACGCGCGTAGCGCGCATTATGATCTAGTTTTATTAAAAAATATCAAAAACGTCAACCTTCGATAATTTCAACTAAAAATTTTTATCAATATTTTTTAGTCCTGAATTCAGCACTGCAATTAGTACAGTGAGTGGCATACAGCTCTAATACATTAAAAAGCATTTTGAGGCGATACATATGTCCAAAACTATAAGGAATCGAGAAAAAATGAATAGAAACAATCTTGTCGGAAATTTGATAAACGTTCATTTTTCATTTTTTGGCAATAGAGAATAGAGCCACTGGTTTTAAAAACCGTCGGGGCAATAAAGTACAATTGGGGATGTTGTTTTCTCTGTTTCTCATCAATAAGTACCTAAGTGTATCTTTATCAAGTAAATTTTGTCTTTAAGAAGAGTTTGTGGTTTATCGAATTGACAGTGAATGGATAATCGAAAAAGTTTACCAAACTAACTGTAAACACTTCTGAAGATTTTCATTTAAAGGTTCAGCTGTTTATGGAACGACAATACACTATTCTTTATGACAAAAGATAAACAACGTTAAAAATGACGTTTTATTTGTCAAAGGATGCGTCCAAGCTTATGTCATCTCTCATAACGAATAGGCGCTGTTCTATTCCGAATACAGACATATTATTTTTCCTTGTGTTTTGAGCCGTTTTTATTTGTGAATGATTGGCTATAGCTCAATAATTAAAGCAGACGAACATGCATATATGGGAAATTTGCCGGAACAGCAATGTTATGATTGAATCTTATAGATTTTGGGGCGCTGAATACGATAAAAATAACGCGCCCGCGTGAGATGTGGGGCTTCACCCCTAAAAATAGGGTTAAAGTGTCAAAATCGCACTTTTCCACTGTTATTTCGTTTTTTCTCGAAAACTAAATGTTGGAAAAGAATTACTGTGATAGAATATTATTGCTGACACCGAAACGAATCGATTGACATAAATTTTATATAATTTCTTTGAAACTCAACCCCTCCAGGAAGCGAGGAAATCGTTATAATGCTCCATTTCTGATTAGTCGGTTAAAATGTTATTATACGGAGGCTGTGAACGACCTACAGGAACGTACTTGAGTTTAAATTCTTCCTAAAGCTCCAGAGAACAAGTACGAACCATAATACTTTAGAATACTAATAGTAGTAATAACGAAATTGCCTAATGTTTAAAGGGGTGGGTCGACAATGTGTAAAAAAATTGTATTTCACCAAAAACTTAATAAAAAAATCAGGGTTTAATATTTTTTTACGAAAATTGCTGGATAAGTTCTATTTGTGTCTGCGAATGTGACCTTAAAGTCAAAAAAAAATTCACTCACCCAAACGCTTATAAATGCGTATCAAAGATTGTCGAGTCGCGTTTTCTTCAATAAAATTACAAAATATTATTCAACGTGTATATATTAAATCACAACAACAAAACACATGTATATGCATTCATATTCACCCATAGTCACCCACATCAACCGAGTTAAAAGGGCAAAAGAAATTAAAAGTTGTTGTTTGCGTGTTAGTGCAGTTCATTGTAAATAAACCATTATGAACAAAAAACAATGAGAACTTTTACGGAACAGCAATGTTAATATTGATTATAATAGATTTTTGGGTGCTGAATACGGAAAAAAATACGCGCTCGTCCAGAGGGTGGGGCTTCGCCCCTAAAAATGGGGTAAAAGACCGAAATTAGTTTTATTTCATTTTTTCTCTTTTTCCTCAATAAGTTAATCTTGGAGGAGTAATAAAATATGATTAGATATTATTATTGGCACTATCGAAAAGAACAATGAATTTAGAGTATAAACTGTCATACGAGTTTTGTCCTAACATGAAGAAAAAATTACCGTTCTGGTATTTTCAGTATTTTTCAGTATTAGTCACTTGGCACGAACACCCTGTATTTTTGCTGGTTTAGTATCTATATTTTACCACTAATCCAAATCTGTATAAAAATACAGGGTGTTCCTACCAAGAGACCATTATTACCGTATCCGTTTAATACTGTAGATACGAGAACGGTAATTTTTTTTTTCATTTTAGGACAAAACTCGTATGACAGTTTACACTTTAAATTCATTGTTCTTTTCGAAAACATAAAAATATATACAGGGTGTCCCATTAAAAAAAAGTTATTTTTATAAATATATTTAAAACTAGATGTTCAATTGTTGTTTTGAGTTGACCATCGTGCATCGTAATCAGTAGTAAAGATTATGCTTCTTTGCTAGTTTAACCAGCTTTGTAGCTCTAATAATAAGAAAGTTAACAATAGTGCGCACTTCGTTTAAAACAGCCTGTATAGTTCTTTATTCTGCTGAAGTGCCAATAATAATATCTAATCATATTTTATTACTCCTCCAAGATTAACTTATTGAGGAAAAAAAGAAAAAATGAAATAAAACTAATTTCGTTCTTTTACCCCATTTTTAGGGGCGAAGCCCCACCCTCCGGACGAGCGCGTATCTTTTTCTGTATTCAGCACCCAAAAATCTATTATAATCAATATTAACATTGCTGTTCCGTAAAAGTTCTCATTGTTTTTTGTTCATAATGATTTATTTACAGTGAACTGGACTAGCACGCAAACAACAACTTTTAATTTCTTTTGTCCTTTTAGGTCGGTTGATATGGGTGACTATGGGTGAATATGAATGCATATACATGTGTTTTGTTGTTGTGATTTCATATATATACGTTGAATAATATTTTGTAATTTTATTGAAGAAAACGCGACTCGACGCACTTTGATACGCATTTATAAGCGTTTGGATGCGTGAATTATTTTTTCACGCTGAGGCCATGTTCGCAGACACAAATAGAACTTATCCAGCAATTTTGGAAAAAAAATATTGAACCCTGATTTTTTTATGAAGTTTTTGGTAAAATACAATTTGTTTGCACATTTTCGACCCACCCCTTTAAACATTTGGCAATTTCGTTATTACTACTAAGAATATTCGACAGTATTATGGTTCATACTTGTTCTCTCGAGCTTTAGGAAGAATTTAAGCCCAAGCACGTTCCTGTAGGTCAATCACAGCCTCCGTAATAACATTTTAACCGACTAATCAGAAATGGAGCATTGTAACGACTTCTTCGCTTCCTGGAGGGGTTGAGTTTTAAAGAAATTATATAAAATTTATGTCAATCGATTCGTTTCGGTGTCAGCTATAATATTCTATCCCAATATTTCTTTTCTAACATTCGGTTTTCGAAAAAAAAGGAATGAACGATGAAAAAGTGAGATTTTCACACTTTAACCCTATTTTTAGGGGTGAAGCCCCACATCTCGCGCGAGCGCGTTATTTTTTTCGTATTCGGCACCCCAAAATCTATATGATTCAATCATAACATTGCTGTTCCGGTGAATTTTATATCAAAATGTTTCATTTATTGAGCTACTATGAGAAATCATATAGTGCGAATAGTGACTGACCGTATGAAAACATGAGAAAACAGAATGTAAACCCACTTTTTCAAAGAAAAATTTTATGTGTCGACCAAAAGCTGCGTTAAAATCAGTATTTTTGCTGTATCCTGTTTCACGTGTATCATTTTTCACACTTTTTGCGAATTTAAAAAATCTCGATCTCGGAATACTCTCTCTCGAAATACTTTGACGGTATATACATACTGTTTATTGCGACATGCATATTTAAAGACTTTCGCGTAATTCAACATTTTTTACATGACATTTTCATAATTCAAGACAAAAATAAATCTAAATGACATTTACAGCGAGTATAGTTAACCCGTTAACAAGAAAATATTAAAGTAAAGATTTTTACCACTAAAGTTATTTCTGAACATTTATTTTTGACGTCTAATAAAAATGTGATGTTATAATTTTATTTTTATCCATTTTCCGTACTTGTAAGAACATACTTTCTTCGATTTTTGTACAAAATATTTTATTGTGCATTTTAGTTTCAAGAAACAGTGGTTATTTTAACTTAATTTAGTTTTGTTTTCTTTCGTTTTATATATATTTTTCTTATTTGCTCGCTTAGATACATTTTAATCTTTATTTATCTAACGCTATTCATCTGTTCTTATTATTTGGACAGTATTTCTCATACCTGTCCAGATATTCATCCTAGGCGATTTATTAAGGTGCTGTTTCCTTGTATCTCATCATTTTTCTTCACTTACATTTATTTTTTAACTAGCTCCAAATTGTCCGCATAGTATTGTTTATGCACGCCGGTAATTCAAAACTTTCTCCCTACCGAGGCTTCGTTTGTTTAGTCAAAATTTAACACTGCACTCTAATCTAATAATTATTTCCATGATTTGTATTTCTAATCTTCAAACTAACCATTGTGCATTTAATTCAACAAACTCAATTGTAATACGTTGGCGCATATACGATTTGTCAAATATGGGAAAAAACATTTTAATAACATAAAGAATAAAGAGAGTCTACATAATGAATAACGTACTTGGTTAAAATGTTTTTCTTTAATTTTCGCACTGTTTTCTTCTTTCAAATTGCACTGCATTTCAAATGTCCAACACGTTAAAGTGGAAGTAAATTGTTATATAAAACAAGTTTTAAGAAAAACATACATTTTGTACGTATTTCAATTTAAAAGTTTGCATTCGTGTATCAACTGCAGATACTTTGAAAAACGAAAAATCTTCGGAGACAAACGGCGGAAAATTTTTCAAATTTTTTTTTTTTAAAACATCTACACAAACTTAAGTTTGATTTCACGGTTTAGTTATTACAAATTGATTACCATTATACAGTAAATGCATACAAACAAACAGACATGGACATTGCACGTAGATAGATCGAGTGACGAAAAGACCAGCGGGCAAAAGGATAGGCTCCCAGTGAATGGACCTGATAACGAACATTCAAACAGGCGGGCAACCAAACTTACTAGTAGACAGTGGGGCGATAGTCCAGTCAACGAACGCTCCAAAAAGGTGTGTAGAGGACATGGAAGAGAGTGGAATTTTTTTATTCAGAAATATGTTTGGAGTAGTTAGGAGGTAGTAAATATAAAATAAAAGTCTCCGGTCCTAGCTATATGGTTAAGGGAGGGAGGAGGTGGAAAGTTTAGGAATGTGTTTGGAGTAGTTAGGAGGTAATAAATATACTAAAAGCCCTTAGTCCTAGCTATATGGTTAAGGGTGGAAGGGGGTGGAAAGGCTCTATTTTTGAGGTTTTTGCTTATATCTCGAATTTTTCCATATTTCTTGAGTTCGAAAATTGTTACGTCACACAAACTAGAGCTTCATGATTTGCCCTCGTTGCTTAGCGATTTAGTTTTCGTACATTACATTTTCGTAACTGCTATTGGACCGATTGCGACCGTTGTCTCTATGAACGGTCCATCACCGTAATGTGCGGTTTGAAAATTTGTTCTTAGAATTTTCCGTACTTTATCTTTAATTTTTGGTTTACACCCCCTTTAAGTTATGGTACAAGTTAATTTTCAAACGCCCGATAATGGGTCATTGAAAGAAAGGACTAGACGTAATTATTATTTTTTCAGAAAAACTCACACAAAGTTACGAGTGTTTTTTATATCGTACCCGTTGAGAAATTCTTTCACAAGGAGCTCTCTAAAAGTTTTGGATGGGCATTCAAATTAACAGGGTGGGCACGCGCTCATTCAGACCCTCCTCTGGCGCCGTCAGTGGTTTTATACGAGAGAGTGTGGAGGCGATAGTCGGTGTGGCCCGATAATGGATCATTGAAGGAAAGGAAAAGCTAGACGTTATTATTATTTTTTCGGAAAAACTTACACAAACTTACGAGTGTTTTTTATATCGTACCCGTTGAGAAATTGTTTCACAAGGAGCTCTCTAAAAGTTTTGGGTGGGCATTCAAATTAACAGGGTGGGCACGCGCTCATTCAGACCCTCCTCTGGCACCGTCAGTGGTTTTATACGAGCGAGTGTGGGGGCGAGGGTCGGTGTCTTATCTCATAACATCTTATCTCTGTGAAATCAGGTTTTTTCTTCTTCATCAAATAATTTTTTCCTCTATTTCCATTTTGCTCGCCCCCCTTCTTTGAAATATTTGGCGCCACCCAAATGGTACGCCTGACAGGTTGAGAATCGCTGTTTTATAGTTATCCAGATATTCGGCCCCAAAAATTTTCAAATTGCTGTAACTGCAGACCAGTTGGAGATAAGAAATTTAATGCTCTACAATTTCTTCTCTGAAGACTTTTGCTGTAAAACAAAGGGATGAGGTGCTAGAGGCAAAAGTTTGACGAAAAACTATAAGGAATAGAGAAAAAATTAAAAGAAACAATTTTGTAGAAAATTTGATAGTCTTTCATTTTGCTAAAAGTAATTCTTTCCCTAGAATCCACCTTTTTCGAGATCTAAGCGAAAACCCAGAAAATTGGATCGGTCCACCTCCTCCCTTCCTCCTAGCCGGATAGACTAAGGATAGACCGGATCGGGGAATATTTACCTCCTAACTACTCTCAACACATCCCTGAAGAAATAATTTCCACCCTCTTGTGTGTTCTCTATAATCTCTTCGTTGATTGGACTACAAGCTGCTGGATCGACGAACAGATGATCAAATTCACCATCTGACGAACAGGCCTCTAGCTCGCAAATCAATAAAAATAGTTTACAATTAAATCAATAAACGCGTACCAAATATTTTTAAGTACAGATTCTTCTTCCCTAAGTTCATCCGCGGAATTTTCTTGAGTAAAAATTATACTCTCGAGATTTGAAAACTAGGTTTTACTCTTTTTATTCCTTCTCGCCTTCGTTAATTTCCATTTAGCAAATTAGAGGTTCACTTTAACATCCGGATCAAATACTTTAAAGACAACCCAGGTCTTACACAGTTTTCAAATCTAATTTGTAATCTGAAGCCGCTTTTAAAGTATGGCATCGTCTAACTTTTCAATCTCTATGAGGGTCATTACGTGATAATTTTGTTGATGTTAGTTGATACTTTTTTAAATTTTTTACAAAACGCCGATGTGTCAAAGAAAATCTAAGTTGTTACACAACACCCAAAGTTATAATTTTTAATTCAAAAACTATTCTATATGTAAATGAATTAAATTAATCCCTAATTTCGAATTTCGACTTTTGACGTAATTACAGAGAGAAACTCTCTAAATTTTCCCATCATAAGTTTCGGCGGCGTCGAGTCAATCAACAAACAACTAACCCAAAACCACACTCGGGCGTGAGAGAAGATTGATTAGGATTAGAAATACAAATGCAAGTTTCGAATAGTAGGAAAGTGAAAAGTTTCCCTCTGGTTAATTTGAGATAAACTTATCATTTTACTCTTGTCTCGTATAAATCAAATAAAAGTTGGTTTTATGGGATTTCTTTTAAATTACTACCTCTACTATGTTGGGTATAGTAACTTAAAACTTTTGCAAAATTCAAATTTTAAAGAAATTAGTACAGAAGTTCTTCATCATTTGATTTTGCATGTGGCGAACTTTACCACCTAAAATTAAAATTAAATTAATTTTAGTTTAACTTTCTCAACACCTACTGTCAATCGCTTATTTCTGACAATCAGAAAACAAAACTAAATTCAACCAATCAGATTGCACTAAATATTGTGATTGATAAATAGTCCTCCCAAACGTCCATTACTTTTGGATTCTGTCTTTTACGAGCTTCGATATCAACTGAATATCTAGGAGAGTCATTAACCTAATAAACAAGTGAATTTTTTCGCTCCATTTCAAAATGGGGTGAAATGAACTATACATATACCTGCAAATCAATCTCCGCACCCCAATGCAACATATCTGCTTACATAGCAAACTTGAAGGCTTAGCAAACTTCAATGCATTCTTAGTCGAAATTAATCATGATAAATCTTCCCTTACTTAAGCGTGTGTATACTATCTAACCCCACAGCTTCCTAATTGAAGTTAGATGCTTGTAATTTTACTAGTAAATTGTTAACATTGCGTAGTTGAAGAGTATTTAATCCATTATTATTTTAGTTGCTAATTCGGGCTTTTAATTATGGCATAAATTTATTTGGCGTGTATTACAAAAGTTACGGGCACTTCATTTAATTAAACATTAAAGACAGCTACGTGCAATTCTATCTCCCTACCTACTAATTAAGAATTACAAAAAAAAGAATAACGCAAAGTAATTAATGCGCGTCCCTACATACTCTATAGCTTTTATTTTTCTCCGAGGTGAAAGAAATATAAAATTAATAAGAAGCTCTTGAATAATTTATAAAAATTTGTGTGGATATTTGAGCTGCTGAATATATAAGTCGAAGTCGACTTTGTTTTCCAAAGTTTGTAACACCTAAGAGTATTGAAATCTAACTTAACAAGAGTAAGATATTCAAATTGTATTCAGATTTTGTGCAAAACATGTAACCTTTATCGACTGATTTCGTCAATTTTCACATTTGGGATTTGAAGAGGTAATGAGAAATTGGATCACAAACAAGAAATTTGATAAGTACAACAAATTTTGTTAAAAGGTGGGAATATTAAGAGATAAGAGGGGAGAATAAATTTTTAATTTTGAGAGGTTTTCATGTTAAATTGGCACAAAGATTTGAAAACGCTTTTCAATTATTTAAAGCTGTGAGGATTAGCTTTTACAAAATTTTCTACGGGGCAAATTTTAAGCTTTTTGCGAGTCGCCTTTCTACACAAAACACATTAAACTTTACACAAAACATTTGTGTATTTTTAAAAAAATTTAATTTAATTTGTGTTGTTTTATTTCTTTTTCACGCTGCTCGTTTAGCGGAAAATTTTGAGGTAAGGTTTATTAGTTTTAATAGGTACTAGGAAAAATTAAAAAATTTCATTAAGTTAATGGTGTGTATAGGTTACTTTTCAAGATGTTCATTATATGAGCTTGTTTTTCATCAAATAATTTCATTAGCAACTTAAAAAAAATAAAAATAAAAGTTTTAAAAAACACTTTACAAGAAAAACCTTCATTAATTTTTTACAGAAGAAATACGATTATACTTCGGAGAGTCTATAGCACTTTATTTTGCCTTTCTGGGATTTTACACAACTGCACTTCTTATTCCGATGTTCTTAGGATTTCTACAACTTTTGGTGTCCAAAGAAACCGTGCCATTTTTTTGCATATTTAATGTGGTTTGGGTTACTGTTTTTCTTGAGGTGAGTCAAATGAAAATTTATTATATCATGTAACCTATACAGGATGTTTTGACGAGATCGTAAAGTAAAATGCTAAATTTACTTTACAAGAATTAAATAATTTTGATTAGCAAAATTTCTTCTACTCTGTTACTCAAGAAATCAAAAATTGTATTATTTGGAATGGCAATAATAATAGATAAAATAAGCACAAATCTGAAAACTTGGACATATCAGTTACACTAATAAGAAAGTTGGTTAGTGAGAATCAGAATTTCCTTTTTAACAACAGCCGTAACTTTTTTAATTGAATCCTAGTCGAGTCAACGAAGCAGTTTTTTCCTGATTTTTTAAAAAGCGTTTAACCGGGTTTAACAAAAATATTTTTCCTTAATTGATGGAAACCATCACTTTGAGTTTGCGTATAAAATGTCCCAACGCAATTTTGAGCGGAAGGCACTATTTCTTCGACTTTAGTGCAAAAGTTAAACCTTAGCAAGTTTCGGTTTCATTATTTTTTTTAATATCTTCCGTTGTATTGGTCGGAACGCGATCAAAAAAATTTTTTTTGTGTGTAAGGAATCTGTCTTTAAATCTGCCCGGGTTTTAAAAATCATGTAAAAAAAATCGTACAAAACAGTAATGCCCGGTTGCAAAAAAGAGAATTTAATCCGAGAATTAGATTTATAATCTTTTGATATTGCAACCTTACACAATGTAATAGCAAACTTTGACGTTTGTATTTTAATCATTATTTATGTTATTACTATTACGCGCCTCGGATTTTCCCTTGGTCTAGAGATGGTCTTCCCTTATGGGAGTTCTGTGCTTTTGATAAAGTCCAGAATTTTCTCTATTGATAAGTTGAGCAGTTCTCTTTGGAACATCTTTTTTTCTTTCCCGAGAATGCTGTAACGAATTCTTGTGAGAAAGCCACACAGTATAATATATCAGAAGATGAACTGAAGTTTCCTCCTCCTCTGCATATCCTCTACATAGTGAGTCTTCTTCTAGCCCTATCGTATACAGATGCTTTTTAAGCTGTCGATGGGTCATTATTATTGCCCTTGCCAGTTGTCGTTCATATTTGCTCATTCTGAGTAGAGAGCAAGTTTTTTTGTCAGAGGGTTTTTTCCTGTAGGGCTTTAGAACGTCCCTGTCCATGAGTTTCTCTCCAGTGTTTAATATGCCACATCAACAGAAGTGACTTCTGCCATTTCATAAGGAATGCCAAAGGCTGGTTCTGGTCCAATGGGCCTTATTTTGCTGCCCTCTTTAGTCAGACTGTCTGGTTTCTCGTTCCTCGGTATGTTGGCATGAACTGGCGCCTATACCAGGTTGACAGACTTTTGTAAATTAATATTAAATTCTGAAGTTAAGTTTTCTTTGTGTTAAATGAGGGAATCTAAACCATGTGAAGAAACATGGCAGGCGATGGGAACCTAGTGAGAACACAAAGGTCCTCACTACAATATTTTTGTGCATGTCATAAATAAACGAATAACAAACATGCAATATGGTCACGTGGTTAGTGGAATTACCACCAACGGCCATGACTATATTATATTGGATTTGACAGGATTTGTCTGGATTCCCTAGTTTTGAAAACTAATGTCAAATTTTGACATTTTGATTCATTTATTTATTTATTGTGTAACGTTGCCATATCTAAGGATTATAATAGTATAAATCTAATTCTCAGATTAAAATATAATTCTCTTTTGTGCAATTTTTTTTTCAAAAACTTCTATAAGATTTTTTTTATCCACCAATGTCGATAGTTAGTGGGGTCGAAATACGGTTGAGAATCAAAAGTTATGCTAATAGAAATATGATTGAATAATATTCAGGACAGTGTCAGGAATAATATAGTAAATTTCGGACTTCCAACTCCTGGTGCTTTCTTCGGAAAAGTGCATTTTATAGTACATTGACACGTTTTCCTTGACGTTTTATTTAATTTCTCAACTTGTAAACATCGGATTGTAATAAAAAAATATGGGATTATGCGAAATAGACTGATGACCAGCTCTAGACCAAAAACGTGTAGTTCGGTTCTGTAGTTTCCACGAAAAAAATTCTTAAGCACCAAATACGGACCAAAAGTTGTTTTATTCAGTGCATTGCGAAGAAGTAATAAAGAACTCTCTTGTTCATGAAAAAGATACTACTTGATGAGTAGAATCAACTTGCCAAATTTGAGATCCTCAAGTGCAACCCAGTAGCCAAAAAGTGGACAGAAAATCAGAATTTGTGAGGGTTGCCATTTAATGCGATAGTGATAAAAATAAATTTGTGTTTTTTTAAAACAGTCGTCTTTGAACGTACTATTTGCTGAAAGAAATTGTTTTTAAATTTTTGCTAATCGTAATCCGCTTTTGACTCTTTTTCCGAAACGTACTTTTTTAAATCGCCAAGAACTTTGTCAATAATTATTGTTAAAAAGAAAATTTATTATTTGAACTTGATAGATCTTTTAAAAATCTTGGATTTCCAAAATAATTATTCCGATATTTCAACTTGGAGGCCAATTGTGGACATATTTGATTTCCAACTGCAGTGTGGCACGTTCCCCTACTACCGACGTTTGGATGCATTTAGACGCAGTTTTATTTGTCAGTGTCAAATTTATTTTTTAAAAACCCATGGCTGATACTATTTTGACGCAATTTTCCATAGATTCATTATCTAATTTCTGTAGTTACGAAGCACGCAAGATTAATTTTGTTTATTGACTATTTCTTTTCACTCTGGTGTTAAATTAAAAGATGCATGACATATTTAGATAACATATATAAACAAAAAAATGTTTTGCCTTTTAGTTCAGACGAAAACGATCTAAAAGCAGTTAGTCGTTTAACCATTGCAGTTGTAAATATAAAAATATCCAAATTTGTTCTCTAAGTTGATGAATCGCGATTTTATTTGTTTTGAAGCAAAGATTTTTAAGAGGTCTATCAATTCAAAATAATAAATTTTCTTTTTAACAATTATTGACAAAGTTCTTGGCGATTTAAAAAAGTACCTTTCGGAAAAAGAGTCAAAAGTGGATTACGATTAGCAAAAATTTAAAAACAATTTCTCTCAGCAAATAGTACGTTCAAAGACGAATGTTTTAAAAAAACACAAATTTATTTTTATCACGATCGCATTAAATGGCAACCCTCACAAATTCTGATTTTCTGTCCACTTTTTGGCTGCTGGGTTGCACTTGAGGATCTCAAATTTGGCAAGTTGATTCTACTCATCAAGTAGTATCTTTTTCATGAACAAGAGAGTTCTTTATTACTTCTTCGCAATGCACTGAATAAAACAACTTTTGATCCGTATTTGGTGCTTAATAATTTTTTTCGTGGAAACTACAGAACCAAACTACACGTTTTTGGTCTAGAACTGGTCATCAGTCTATTTCGCATAATCCCATATATTTTTTATTACAATCCGATGGTTACAAGTTGAGAAATTAAATAAAACGTCATGGAAAATGTGTCAATGTACTATAAAATGCACTTTTCCGAAGAAAGCACCAGGAGTTGGAAGTCCGAAATTTACTATATTATTCCTGACACTGTCCTGAATATTATTCAGTCATAATATTTCTATTAGCAAAAGTTTTCTTTCAGGCTACATTTTCCCGTAATTCGACGCCGCTAAGTTGTGATTTTTGTAGGTCAGGAAATTAATATAATTTATTAAAGACGCATTAATTACCAACAAAAAAAATTATTTTGCTCCTGATCCGTCCAATTCAAGCAAAGATGTTAAGAAAATAGTGACATGGTAGGTAACTTGAAAAGGTCAAAGTACTGGTACTGTACTGTACTAAAGTCGAAGAAAAAGTGTCTTCTGGTCAAAACTGAGTTGCGACATTTAATATACAAACTCATAGTGATGGTTTCGACCGCTTAAGAAAAATATTATTGTTACAAAACTTTTCCCAAAATCACGAAAAAATTTGCTTCGTTGACTCTACTAATTTTAAAAGCGCCATCTCATTCTCTTGTCTTGTTAATACCATCCTGTATAAAGAAAATTAGTATTTAATTTGTTTTTTGTTACGTGACAAACAATCGCGCAAAACAAAATAAGTAATGATAGCACGGCTCCCTTAAAGAAAACTAAAAGACGTTTTTCTCCTTTCACAAAAGTAATCAATTATAAAAAACTTTTTTTAAAAGCTACAATTCCATTTATATAACTGCAAAAGACTCTTCTAACATTATTTCCATTTCGAGTCTTTTGTTTTTTGTGTTTGGTTTAAGGCACTCAAATAGAAAAAAAAAATGTCGAGTATTTTCGTATCAAAAAATTAATCTTTTAGATGTGGAAGAGGAGATCAAATGAATTAGCATTCAAATGGGGAACTATAGGAATGACTAGCTTGGATGAACCTCGAGCGAATTTTCACGGACAAATGGGAAGCGACGCCGTTAGTGGTCGTACTCAACCACAGTATCCGAGATGGAAAACAAACGCTAAAGTTAGTTTCTTTTGTTTAAATTTAATAAAGCCACCCAATATATTTTGTAGATGTATTGTGTATCATTTCCTTTGGTATTACTGTGCATGCTAGGAGCATTTTTCATTATGTTGTCCGCATTTTGGTTAGAAGATTACATTAAAACATCTGATTCCACTTGGTCGCCGCAATTACTTCCTTTTCCTAGCATCGTTTACACTGCTTCTGTTTACATAATGAATTCGCGATACAGAAAACTTGCTACGTACTTAACCGAATGGGGTTTGTTGAATAAATTGTTTTTATTGTACTCTTACAACGGCTAAAGTTTATCCAATTTTAGAAAATCACCGAACACAATCGCAATACGATAGACATCGAGTAACAAAGTTGGTTCTTTTTGAATTTGTAAACAATTTCATGTCTTTATTTTACATCGCTTTTATTATACAAGACATGGATATGCTTCGCAATCAACTCGCAACGATGTTGATTATACTTCAAGGAATCAACAATTTTCAAGAGGCCGTTTTACCCTTAATCCTCAAGCTTTACTTAAGAAAAGTATAAGTTTTCACATTTTGTAGTTAAAATTACTAACTTTTAATTTCAGTTTACGCAGGTTAAAAGATATTTTGTTCCATCAAGATTTCGTTCGGACGAAGAAGAAAATTCAAATACTACGTTATCGATAGCGGGACCCAATCACTTAAAAGATGTTCCTGAACTTCGACTCGGCGACGAGAGAATTGTAGCTGCTAGAAAAGAAGGAAAACTGGACAATTACGAAGAAACGTACGACGACTATTTGGAAATGTTTATACAATTTGGATACGTAGTTCTCTTCTCTTCCGTGTATCCGATTGCGGCATTTTGGGCCGTTTTAAATAACATTTTAGAAATACGAGCAGACGCTTTCAAACTTTGCTTAGTTTACAAAAGACCGATGAGCAAAAAAGTTAAGGATATAGGAGCTTGGCAGGTGAGCAACAATGTTTTAGTATAGTGGATCTAAAATTTCAGTTTATTTTAGAGTCGAGTAGTAAGTCTTTTCTTAACATTTTAATATTTTTCAACTTTGTTTTGTTTCTAAAGAGCTTTCTTGGACTTTATATTTCTTTATGAAACTTTTTATGCGGTTTCATAGTATATTATGTAGCGAGCATGTAATGTAGGCTATTATTTTCCGAAAATTAAGTTAACAACATGAGCCGCAAGCGAGTATTGTAATCTGAGAGTAATAATAGCCATTATATACCAGTTAAATACAAAATTTTATCTACAACGATATAAATAATGCAATCCAGTTTTTGAATTATTTTATATCACTAGAACATAAACACGCGCTATGCGCGCTACTTTGTCTCTGTCCGTCTCTGTCTGTTTTTGTCTCTTCTATCTATGAATATCATCTGTAACTTTCATATGTCATATAAAATCTTACCTGTAAATCTCCTTTGTCAATCTTATCTGTCATCTCATTTGATCACATGATATGACAGATGGAATGACATATGGGATGATAGATGAGTTGATAGATGGGTTGACAGATGAATTGACAGATGGGATGACACATGACCCCCTCTATGGTGACATTTGACATAGTAACTATAATGACAAATTATCCCCACTTCCCATCTCTCTAAATCAATCTCTGGAATTGATACATAACTCCACCTGACATATGAAATGACAGATAAAAAGGACATATATGTGACAGCTAACCTTGACATTGACAAATGATATGTGACAGATTAACCTCCCTCTGACATTCACATAATCATGGTGTCAGATGACGATATTAACAGATGGTAACTATTGTAACAGAGTGACATTTGACACATGGTAACTATTGTGACAGACCACTCCCTATTTCTCTAAACCAATCCCTATCCTACTTCCCCCACTCTCTATCTCTTTCGGTCGTTACTGCGCATTTCCGATGATCCATGTGTTCTTTATTGTGTGCATTACCGCTTATTTTATAAACTCTACCATTTAGTAATTTTAGTACATTTAGTAATTTTAGTAATTTAGTATAATAGGGTATTATCCAATTTTTTAAAATGTATCTAGAAAGTTACCTTATTGATAACGTAATCTCAAAACCACATTTAAAAAAAATTGCGACTGTAGGTTTTGCCAAAATAATTATTTGAAATTCAAACTATAAAGTTTCCCGCATAAAAGCGGCATGACGTCACGAGTCGTAGCTGTCAATATTCGTCAATATTCAACTAATGAGCTCCAACTTATTATAACCTTCAGTACAAATTAACTGACATTTAATACATGTAACTAAGCAACAAACGTGATGGGTATGACTCGTGACGTCATTTCCTTTTTAATTTTCACTTTGAACCTGCAGCATTTAATGCTTTTACTAAAGCACTTTTTAATAAAACTTTTTTGATTGAAATATTATTAGTGTGCCCAAGTCATTGATAATCGACTTTGCTATGCAATAACGCAGCAATTATCGATATTTAAAAAATTGGAAAATACCCTATTTGTAGTCAAAGAGGGTTTTACTGCAAAGAACGCACGCCTTGAATGAATTTTTATGAAATTTTTTTTATTGAGTTTTCAATACCCTAAAGATCAAAGTTTATATTGTAAAAAAGTGTGCATTTGCCTCATCATTTTTTTAAACCACTTCTTGTGAATTTAATTTTCAAAATCTTAAATATCAGCTAAAATAGACGCTTTTTTTCATATTTTTTGGTAGAAATGCTTACATTTTTGATAATTAGTACCTAAAGAACGAGTGTACGTAAAAAAAAATTTCAAAAAGCCATGATGAAATTCTTCTAAACATTTATGTGTCAACAACTAATGAGGCACTTTTAGGCATCTCATAAACTTCAAATTTGGCACCAGTGTATATCATGTCCTCGAGATTTATAAAAAAAGTCGCCAAGTCCTAAAAACCCCCCCGGGGGACAAAGTGAGGGGGGGACAACACCCCCGTTTTTTAGTAGAGAAAATATCAGATCTATTTAGGGATCTTTAGAATGTGTTCTACAACGACACCAAATTTCAAGTTCCTAAGATGCTTAAAAGTGCTTGTGACTCAAAGTAACAAAATCACAAGAATTGGTTAAAAAGATGATGGGGCAAATGCACATTTTTTTACAATATAGACTTTGATCTTTAGGGTATTTAGAACTGAATAAAAAAGATTTCATTAAAATTCAATCAAGGAGTTGGTTCTTCTCAGTAATATTATTTTTCAGCTAATTCCTAAGATGATGTTACCTCGAGTCACAAGCACTTTTAAGCATCTTAGGAACTCGAAATTTGGTGTGGTTGTAGAACACACTTTAAAGATCCCTACATAGGTCTGATTTTCTCTGATAGAAAACGGGGGTGTTGTCCCCCCCCTCAATTTGTCCCCTGGGGGGGGGTCAGGACTTGAAGACATTTTTATAAATCTTGAGGACATGATATGCACTGGTGCCAAATTTGAAGTTTATGAGATGCCTAAAAGTGCTTCATTAGTTGTTGACACATAAATGTTTAGAAGAATTTCATCATGGCTTTTTGAAATTTTTTTTACGTACACTCGTTCTTTAGGTACTAATTATCAAAAATGTAAGCATTTCTACCAAAAAATATGAAAAAAAGCGTCTATTTTAGCTGATATTTAAGATTTTGAAAATTAAATTCACAAGAAGTGGTTTAAAAAAATGATGAGGCAAATGCACACTTTTTTACAATATAAACTTTGATCTTTAGGGTATTGAGAACTCAATAAAAAAAATTTCATAAAAATTCATTCAAGGCGTGCGTTCTTCGCAGTTTATGCTGTTTTCAGTCTAATATGACTACACTATATTACTTTTTGGTGTAAATTTTAGAAAGCTTTTGAAATTATGGGCGCCCTATCGATTTTGACAAACTGCGGCCTCCTGTGTCTTAGTCCACGTATGAAAAAACAACAGAGTCCTTACATGGGAGAAGGAGAGTGGATTTTAATGTTTGTTCTTCTCGAACACTGCCTACTTGGTTTACGTTACCTTCTTCACATCGCCATACCCGATAAGCCGGAATGGGTACGAATTGCACTTGCTAAAAGAAATTTTGAATCGAAACAAGCGTTGAAAAACGAAGTAAGTTGAAAATTTCCTAAAATGTATTTTTCATTAATTTTTATATCTTTTTACAGAAAATGCAAAAGAATCGTCGCTTGTTAACAAGAAAATTTAAAACCGTTCACGGAAAACACAATTTTTAAATTTATTGTTCTAAAGAAAATTGTATTTGGAGGATAATAAGAGAAAGAATTATGCCTTGCACAGACCAACGCGGCCTGACCGTGATCGCGAAAGCGGCCGCGGCCAGGTAACTTAAATTTTACTGTGCAAATTCTGTGCAAGGCTTTAAACGGCGAAATTACCGCACCTAAAATTTGTAGAAATATGCGTGACTAAATTGTAAGTGTTTAATACGTGAACTAATAAAAACCACACCTGTTGGTGAACTTTTGCCATTTCCTTATTCCACAGGGAATTACCCTTGTTTGGCCTAATAAATTTATAAGAGTCCTTATTTATGTTGTTTTGAAGATTAAAAAAAAGTTTAATGTTGTAATTTTGTAAATCTTTCAAATATTGTACATTTTCAGCAACCACTTGAGCAAATAGTCGAGCCACTTTACAGCTGAAAATTAAATTTAAAATGCACGTATTTATTACTAATTAACTTGAAAGATAATAACCATTTAGGTTATTCGTTTTAGTTATCCTTAATGCCTTTCTTTATTGTTTGAGATGATTTTCTCTTGTGAACTCTGCGTTTTAGAAGAGGCAATAAGCACAACTGTAAAATCATTATAATCAAAATTCTCATTTTCGGTGACGCTGTAAAACTTTGCCGAGATTACGTTTTAGAATAATTTTCGAAATTTAAATCGCTTCATTAAAAATATTAATTTACATTTAATTTATTCACTTTTGACAAGATAAATCCAAAAGGGAATTTCAAATTGATTTGGAATAATTTTATTTTGGTATCGCTTCGACGACCGTCACAGAGGGTTTGCTAAAATTGAATTTATTCCTATTACAATCGTACAGAATTGCACCGACATCGACAGTAAATAAATACGAAATACATCAAATTAATGTATTTGTCATTGTTAGACGTAGTATGTAACTAAACTGTTATGAAATTGTAATGTTATTTTAATATTAATTAATAATAAAGCAGTATCAAAAGCTAGATTAAAGAGCATAAATAATTTATTATTTTGATGTTTGTGTTAAAAATTTGTTCTATTGGAAATCCATTCAATTAGTAATTGTAAAAAAGAATGGAAAAGTTTTGTGTCGTTATTTTTGAATTTGAATAAAATAAAGAAGACTAAATTAACCCTAGACACACATCATCATAAAATTTTATAGCGAACGCATAACTATCCTGTTTGGACCTAAAAAGGATAGTCAAGAAGACTCGGACTCAGAATTGTTTTGAAAAGTTTGCTATCTTTACACGTAAAACTAATTCCTACACAATTTTATAAATACCTCTCTGTGGGCATTTCCGGCGAATAACCCCGTGATAAATTATTCACTCCATTTAAAAGTGTTTACTACTAATACGTTGCCCTAGGCCAACGAATAATGTTTGTGACTGCTATAATACTAAATTGGAAGGAATTAAGAAATTGAAGTAAGGAAATAACCCCACAAGAAAAATTGGTAGGGTAAGTGGAGGAGAGATGGACCACATTTTACAAAAGTTATAGAAAAATAAAATTTATTTGTTAAATCGTTTAATCTATAAAATAACAAAAGTATCATTCTTTGTCCACACTTTAACAGTACGTACTTACAATAAAATAGTAATGTTTCTAAAAGTACAAAATAAGAATATAAATCAACCTCCAGTGTGTAGGTAAGATGGGCCACTACTGTGTCCTAAAACGAACCAGAAAATTAAACGTCAAATTAATTGACGTTTAATTCTCTCAACGAAACTCAACCTCGGGTTGACTTTCAACCTGAGGTTTATAATACCGGCCCTTATTAGTTATTCATAAAAAATAAGTAAAAAATTACCTGCAACCCGGTGACGCAATCCAAAATTAACTTGTGCACAAACTTTTCGAACAGTATTATATTAAAAGGACCCCGCACAAATCTTATGGGAAATGGCCCTCGGTGAATTTTCCTAAAAATTTAGTATGTTGTAGTATTTGACCTACCGAACAAAAGTCTCCATGGCCACAAAGCCCTAAACCCAATATTTTTCGTGTTGCGGAGGCTTCTAGTGCTGAATAATGTTGTCACACACAACTGTGGTTGGATTTAATTATAGCTGGAAAAGTTTGATACAATTGTTATCTTTGTAATGTTGGAAGTTTTAGTAAGAATGCCTGGAATAGGCGACATTGATAATAGGCTGGATATTGCAATAAAAAGGCGTGAAGATAATGATCTTCCAAACCTATAATTAGAAAATGACACAAGAGTATGTTTGAATCGCAATCAGGGTATTGAAAGAGAATTAACGATTATTGAAGAAAATTCCATGTGTCTCCGATTAAATATTGTAAAGCAGCGAGGCAACCGAACTTGCATTTTTTAAATAAAATTCAAAAAATCGCAGTTGTGTGTGACAACATTATTCAGCACTTAAAGCCTCCGCAACACGAAATATTAGGTTTAGGGCTTTGTGGCCATGGAGACTTTTGTTCAGTAGTTCAAACACCACAACATACTAAATTTTTAGGAAAATTCACCGAGGGCCATTTCTTATACGTATTGTGTGTGACAAGATTATCTAAGCCTCCACAACACGAACAATATTAGGTTTAGGGCTTCGTGGCCATGGAGACTTTTGTTCGGTAGGTCAAATACTACAACATACTAAATTTTTAGGAAAATTCACCGAGGGCCATTTCCCATAAGATTTGTGCGGGGTCCTTTCTAATATCTTTTTATAAATAAAAAATCTAACGTATCTTCAAGTTGGCACACATACGAAGTAACATTCTCTATATTCTGACGCAATAGCAGGGTTGTAGGAGCAACGGTTTGTAAAATATCAGTGCTGGACCGTCTCTACTACTGGTCCATCTCTCCTCCACTTACCCTAATTGTAAAATAAAACTAAAAACAAAAACGAGACTAAAGATGGTTTCTGGTGCACAGAGAAATACGGTATAAAATCCTATTTTTCCGAATATCATCTCACGTAGTTAGTGATGGTGAAAATGACTGCAGAAAATTTTTAAACCATCCAAAGAGTATCTTAAAGCACACAGTAAAGGTTAATTTGTTAGAAATTACCTGGGCGGGGTCTATGCCTTAGGATGCAAATGCAAATGTAACCGATCGCATAGGGTCGCATCAACTTTTGCAATTTTAGTGATATAAAGAGAGAGGGAGAGAGAGAGAGAGAGAGAGAGCGAGATAGAGAAAGAGTACTCGCTCCCTTCATCTGTACTATGCAATATCTTATCTGTTCGTTTATCTTGCACTAACTTACTCCAAATTGCTCCAACTCACTACAACTTACTCCTGCTCTTGACGAAGAGTACGAAATGAAGAAACTAATACGATTCCGAGCAAGACGAAAGAACAGACTTGGTATTTCCAATGCCAATGCGCTACGACGAAACGGTGACCGATCGCATAAAGTCACATCAATTTTAGTGATATAAATACTCGCTCCCGTCATCTGTATACTCCGTAACTTACGAAAAGAATAGGGCGGAGCACATATCTTTTGTAGTACCGATGGAAGGAGGGAGTACTCTCTCTCTCCTCTCTGTATGTCTAAAAGTGATGCGATCACATGTTACCAGACACATTTTCGTTATACGCAAGATATTGGCTCTGCCCAGGCAATCTCTAAAAAATCAACATACGAAAACTGCTCTTGAGTTATCGCTACTTTCTTACACTAGTAACATTCAACTGATTGGGCAAGTTCTTTTTAGGGGGCGCGTAAAACTCGAATGGCGGAAACAAAAAAAATAAATGTCGAAGAAAAAACTATTTATTAAAGAAAAAAAAACGATTTCACAGAAATCCGAGGTTCCAAATGGCAAAAGTACACAAGATGCTCTTGTCTCCAGTGCTGATAATTGATCATGATCATGAGCATAGGCTCAAAATTCATACTTATGATTTAGATGCAAATTTTCTGTTATTCGAGACTTTCAGTGATAAAATCGTGAAGGTTCCCGAAAGGTCGATAAGATTCAAAAGTTTGTGCAGCTAAATATCTATAGGGTAAGTAGAGGAGAGATGGGCCAGTAGGAGAGACGGGCCAGCACTGATTGTTAAGGAACCCCCATAACCTAAATATAATGATGACCAGGAGATGGACCAGGCGTACGGAGGAGAGTTGGACCTATAATATCGCTATGGATGTATACTTGTTGTTAGAAATGTTAGAAATTCCAACTGTTTATAAAAGAAAAGAGATTGTAAAGCTGCAAGGTGTGTAGATTGCCCAAGATTTACAAAATGCATTGACTGCAGTCACTAATTTTAACAGTCCAAAGTTTACTTTCAAACGTCGTATAAAAATCTGTAATTCAGCTAAAGCAAGCCGATTTAGACCGGACCGGGTGACGCTACTGAGAGACAATTGACAAATCATATGAAAAAATTGAAAAAATCTGGATAATAATTACGTTTTGAGGTGTTAATTTGTTGGTCCATCACACCTTCATATTGGAGGAGAGACGACTGCAGCTTGATTTATATTCTTATTTTGTACTTTTATAAACATTACTATTTTAGTGTAAGTACTGTCAAAGTGTGGCCAAATAATGATACTTTTATGTTATTTTATAGATTAAACGATTTATAGCCCAGTAAACAGGTCAAAATAAGCATATGTTACCTTACAAAAGGTCATGTAGTTCTGGATTTTGTATATGTTGTATGTACCTAAGCCCTTATTAAAAATCCAAGTTTTGGAATTCGGCGCGCCTGTGCGCGCTTCAGTACGGTCACTTTTGTGTCACTATTTTCGGTTTTTGCTCGATAACTCTTTACTAGTACGTCGTACGAAAAATATTATTGTTACCTATTTTCTAGAGCACAAAATTTGTTACAATTTATCCCAATAACATGTTTTTCTAAACCATACAGTTACCGAAATACAGAGCTTCACAGTACAAAATTTTTCAAAAAATGAGGGGTAAACCAAAAAGAGGTATCGAGCAAAAACCGAAAAAAGTGACACAAAAGTGAACGTACTGAAGCGCGCACAGGCGCGCCGAATTCCAAAACTTCGGTTTTTAATAAGGGGTTAGGTACATACAACATATCCAAAATCCAGAACTACATGACCTTATGCAAGGTAAGATGTAGTTATCCACTGGTCTATTAACAAATTTTTCTTTTTTTATTACTTTGGTAAAATGTGGTCCATCTCTCCTCCACTTACCCTATGATTTTCTAAAAATCTACCAAGGAGTTACATCGAGAGGTCAACCACAGTTTTGAATTTGTACACTGACTGCAGTTGACTGCCCATGACTGCATATGCTATGGCTGCCATTGACCGTTGACAGCTCAATTTTTGTACATTGCGAGTGCAGAGAGTGGAGAGTTGTTAGGAATCGTTATACCAAGCTTTTTTCTTAAGGTTTTTTGTACTTCGTTTATTTTAAATGATAGCTTTAAACATGAATTTAATTTACTTAGGCCCCGTATTATAAACCAACGTTGAAACTCAACCTACGGGTAACCTGTCATTTTAGTTTAACATAATTGGACATAATAGACATAAACTAGGCTTAATACTGGGCCTTTTTACTCATCCATTTTTGTATTTCTAAAAAACTAACTAGTTCGTCTCGCCCAATTAGTCGATTAGTTAATAAATAGCTGAGAAAAACATAAAGTAATTAATTGTTTGGCAATGGGAAAACAACGTTAATGAATTTTTAGGAGTTTTAGATGAGAGAGAAAGAGCTTCAAGAAACACTGTGACTCTCATATGGGAAATTGGTACTCTCGTCTTTCGTTCTCGTTTTAAATTTTATAGTAAACGCTATTTCCAATCATTCAGCAAATGCGCCCTTATGCACATGATACACTTGAATAATCACTTTACTTTTATGAACAAATTATTGAGTTGTGATGCAAGTGTGTGTGTGTACAGTCAACACTTTCAACTTAATAACAATTACCCAAATTAAACACATTTCGAATCCATTTATCTCCGTTTATATTTAATCCACACGCATTTTTCACAACCATTGTTATTTGGATTTCATTTAGACCTTTCTAAAATTGTATAAAGTTAATTGTTAAAGTCTTAATGATATTTTTTGTAGTCAGTTAGTTATAAAACGTGTTTAAATTAAATAGAACTAATTAATTAACGTTAATAAAAGCACAATTTATATAATTAGTTAATTGTCAACATTTAATTGCTCATTATGAGCGAGCATATTTAGAAAGTGCACAACAAACACATCAGTTGTTAAAGTGTTCATTATTAACGTTATTTTTTAGTATATCAAGAAAGTTTCATTCAAATCAAATTTTTGGCAAGTAAATACTGTCGGAACTGAAACTTTCCTTTGAAAATATAAACGTTAAATACATTTGTCTTGAAACAGACGTTCAGATTATTGTTGTAGCTATTTTTCTTATTTAATTTTAATTTTTATTATTTTTTTATCATTTCTTATAATAGTGCTATAGATCAAGAAGTGCTCAATTTAGTTTATACTTTTTTATTTTATTTATTGTCTTAGAAAAAACATATAGGCGCCCTAAAGTGAGCATTTATATGAGCATGGCTATGAGAATTATTTATCAAGTTGAAGACAATGTGTGGGTAATGTTTTGGTAATACAAGCAACATACGGATAGAGACTATGGATGACTTAATATTTGAAAAAAAAAATTCTAAACGTGGATAGGATAGCAATGCTAGACGAAAATATAATTAAAATAATCTCGAAAGGCTCAAGAAAAATATCCTATTTCAATAATTATATTGCAATTATTAAGGTTGCTGAAAGTTACACAAGAAACCTTATAGAGTAGTCCCAACGAAAGAAAAGCCCACCACGTGATTATAGTTGAAGTTGTGTAATATCTTTGTACTGTCGCCACCGGGATTTGAAGTCACGCTTCGCGCAGATTTAGTCACGTGGTAAACTTTTCTTTCGTTGGGACTACTCTACCATAACCGCAACATCCAAATACTACTAAAGTGAAGGTATATTGTTCAGTAGCTATTGACTGCTTGATCCATTTCGAATCGGTTTTTCTTTAGAAAATTTTCTATTTTGTAGTCAAAACCGCTGCTACTACCAACAAACACATTCGATTCGTTTGATTGATGTTTCACTCAAAGTTAACTTCTCAGTAGTAATTCATAGTATCAAATACAAACTTTCCCTCCATTGTTTTGTTATTATTCGTCCTTAGTAAACAGTTTAACATAATAAACACTACACCTTTTAAACGTATCCTTTTGTTACGCAAATTTATGATGGGTCTTTATTTGCAAATTTATATTTTTTTTACATAATAGCACATGGCTTCATTCCAAAAAATATAAGTCTTAAAAATATGAGCACGTATTTTAGAGATAAATATTCATTTCTTTATTCTTGACTGCTGCCGTTTGTTTTACTAGTTAAAATATTAGTGTACTCTGGCATTAAAATCCCCAGATTGGTTTAGAATACCACAAAAGATACATGGATAAAGTCAACTACTAGGCCCTAATGTAACCGCACATTTGCCACAACTACGATGCTTTCGATGTGTCGTAAAGGAATGTTACACAAGACATCATTATAATGTATGTATGTAAATACTACACGACTCACTCAAATAAATCTTTTTAGTATGCAACATTTGGAAGCTTGAAATTTATTTATGCAAAAGAAAACCAGGAAACAGTGTTTTTGCTATTGTTGCTTATTTGGTAAAAAAATATACTACATGAATAAAATCTTTTTAAATGTAT
The DNA here is from genome assembly GCA_963924605.1 of Malthinus seriepunctatus. NCBI lineage: Eukaryota > Metazoa > Arthropoda > Insecta > Coleoptera > Cantharidae > Malthinus > Malthinus seriepunctatus. Next base: position 44,909,591 of record OZ004600.1, read on the forward strand.
TGGAAGGTTTTTTTTCCTTAAAAACAAAGTGGAACTGAAATAACTTGCATCGATAAGTTCGTATACGATGGGAGTTCAGAAAAAATCGTTGAAAAACTTATGAAAACTTAATTGAAGTTACAATTAATTTAACATCTTTTTAACTGCAAAAAGTTGAGTTTGATGAACATACATAAAATTGTGTAAGGGTGTCAAAAGCTTCCACTACATGTTAAGACCTTAGAAAAACTGTTAAGAGAAGGATAAGCCAGGATTATGTTTGAGGTTAGTTTTACGAGCTTATCCAAAAACCAGAACATTTAATAGGCTAACGTTATTTATGGTGTTGTCCTTCTTACAGCTAATGTTTGTACTGCCTTCCCAATCTAAGTTACTTAAATCTTGTATACAATTTTGGTACGTGAGTAACATTATTTACAATGCCGTATTCTACATCCAAAATCACTAAACAGATTTTAAAAATCATTTTTGCTTACCAAAATGTTTAGCAAAATTAGAAGAAATTGTTTTTACAGTTTTTCCGACTCTTTTTTCTTATAGCTGGCGAGAAACAGAATTGTGAAGCCTTAACAATTTTTTGGATGCTCTCCTGCCTGCTCGCATGTCTGTTTGCTCGTTCAATTTCCCTAAAAACGACTCTTCTGCCTACCCGACCACCAAAAGTTGGCAGAGGCTAAATGCTAGCAGTGCAAAACTGTATTTCTTGTATTATATGTATTTTGAGCTCTCAAAAACTAAGCTTGAAAGAATCCAAGGTGATGCACCATGAAAGTGTCCTAGTTGCGAGTCGTTTGAGTATATTTTGAAGGAACTTAAACTAGTTGGAGGAGACCAGAAGATTATGCAGAATAAGAACAAGCAAGAGCGAGCTTTGAGAGTCATTTCTAAAAACCTAGAAGGTTTTACCTAGTGTTATCGAACAGTTTATGGTCATGGTAGAGAACAAGCTCTAAAGAAACATAAGCAAGGGCTCTTGGGGCACCTGAATTGCTAAAGAGATATACTATACAAATAATTGCCGTGAACTGCTGGGCGTGACAGAAGAACCTAACGAAGTTAACGTGATAAACTGTTTTTTAATAAATAATAGCCTTGAACTTTCTATAAGCGTTTAGCCCCGTTGGCAATAGACGACCTTGCGAAATGGCCAGTCCGGCCCTTTAACCGGTTGGTGAAAATGTTTTGTATTAAGTACAAGAAACAAATTATTAAACTTCTTATACAAATAAAACAAATCGTGTTTGGTAGTAAATTATTTACCTTTTTTCTAACTTCCTTTTGCTGAATGCGTTCTTCTTTATGCCAAAATCCATTCACCCACTCACTTTTAGTTTAATTGAACGAATAATTATTGAACACTAGGTACACACTTACAAATCCATGCACTTATTTTTAGAGCACTAACCGAATAACGAATTATTAAAGCTTCCATCAAGCTTCCAACATCGGACTCGATTTTTAACGCGTACGGGGGAGTTTAAACTCGATTTCGAAAAAAACGTTTAATTACGTCGCGTCTTAAATTGAAAACTTTGGCATTTAACAAACACACTTTGCATTTTCTTCTCTTCCAATGGAAATGGCCTGAAAATCTGAAAAAGTCTTCATTTTATTTATTTTGGTACTAATACCTCGAAAATATGAATTGTATTGGAGTCCTTCAGAAAGAAGGAGAAGAGGAAGCTGCCACAAATGAAGCAATAAGATGCAGGTGTGGTCTGAAGGACGACTGGATCGACATAAGAAAATGAAAATTTGGCAGTTAAAGACAGCCGTAGAAGACTCACCTGTTGCGAAGTTTCTTCACATATGTCTTAGAAGTTCTTCTATTGTTTCCTTGTCCAACGACACGATCTGAAACTGGAAATTTGAATGAGTTTTTAGCAATTTTTTAGTTTTTTAGCAATTTTTATGTCTTCATTTCTTCTCTTAATTTAAAGAAGGAAGTTTCAATTTAAAATAAAAACATTTATTACAGATCCTCAAGGAATAGTGGTAGATAATAAAAACGCTCGAAGATAGTGAAAACCTCCACGATTGTCCGCCGGAGGTAGAATTGCCATAATACCCTCTCCATCGTGTGACAAAAGTGATAATACTGTATCTCTACCACAACACTTAAATCTATCGTTTTCTTTCTGAGAATTGTTAATGAGCTTGTTATTCCATATCTTTGGTCCATTAAGTTCATACTTCAGAATCAGTGTTACGGTCGTGTAAATAAAGGGAAAAAATGCCCGGTTGCATAAAAGGGAATTATATTTTAATCCGAGTATTACATTTATAATTAGAGCTAAGATTTTAGTTTTTTACCTTTTCATAAGGAAGCTAGGTAACAAAAAACAATTAACAACAAAATCCATTTCCAAGAATTTCCTTTTATGGCATTGGATCTCGAGCATTGTCGGCAAACTTAAAAAGGTAAACTTAGATACATTGGTCAATTTTATGCTGTAAATGAGAATTCCGTTTATTACCCCTCAGTAAATACAATTATCGTGACACACCGTTGGGTCTCGCCGGCTATCGGTCCCTAAAAAACGTGACACTGCGTTGATGTCACGCCGTCCTTAACGTGTTAAAATCGGCTAGCCGACGTTCACCATTTTTGCGTTTTACAAATTGTTAATTTTCTGATTTTCTAAAAATTTTTATTTATGTAATACACATTTCAGCAGATACGCACTTACCTTTTCTTTAAAATCCACATTGTAATTTTTAAAAATAAATTTTTATTGTTAGAAATGTGAAGAAATAAATAAATCGTTACCCGCTACTTCGTGTAATGTGGGTTCCTTTTCCCTTTATAAGCTGATTTCAAGTGACATGAGACAGAGTTTGGTTTAACCTCGGAAAATATTGAGAAAATGTTAATATGTTACAGCAATAAAAAAAAATTGAAAAACAAATTACATTTGAATTTAGGCACGTCTTTTTATTATTAAAAGTAATTTAATTAATTTCTTTTGCTACCTCAAATTGCCTTTTTTACCTAAAACTAACTTTCTCTTACCTAAAATCAACTTTTTCCTACCTAAAATCAACTTTTTTTACCTAAAATTACATTTATATAAGTACCTTTTTAGTTACCTTTTTTAAACTTTATTGTACCTAAAATCTCAGCTCCATTTATAATCTTTAGATTTGGCAACGTTACACAATAAATAAATACGTAAAAATGTTAAAGTTTGACGTTTGTAACAACAAAAAGAACTTAACTTCAGATTTTGATTTACAAACTTCAAGCTTTGACCTGACTTTGTGTAACGTTACCATATCAAAAGATAATAAATCTAGCTCTCGGATTAAAATATAATTCTCTTTTGCGCAACCGGGCATTAAGTTGTTAAGTTTTACTGTAGGAATTTGACGTTAACACTAGAGCTAATGGAGGCTAACGAGCACTATTATACATGTGAACATGAAGATATAAAGTAATGAATTGCGATAAACCCATATTGTACTTTTCAAACTCTTGGATAATAAAGAGAAATTCAAATTTGGAAAATAATGGATGTCAAGGGCATTTTTACTACTGTCTCAACGTTCAAAACTTCCTGCCAAAAAATTTTTGCAAGAAATTAAGTTAATAGCAGCAATATTTGCTACAACATTAAGCTAAGTTTGTTTGAGAATGAAATTGATGAGCACCTAAATAGTTGCATCTTTCAACTAAAAGCTCCAAACACTACTTGCAACCATATTCAACAAAGCTTAATTTTTTGACGTAACATCGAGTATAAAAATCTAAAGCGACACAAGTGTTAATATTTGGCAATAATAACAATTTTTTACGAATTTCTTTTTCTTTTATCGCTTTTCTTTTCAATACGCTTCTCGTAGTTAAAACTTTTTTATTTGTTTTATCTGATACAATATAAAACATCAGTTCAACTTCGAACGCCTTCAACAACTTTTTTTCATTAAGATTATTGCGTAGGTACCTAATTTGTAATTGATGATTTTACGAACAAGCGTCGAAATATCAAAATGTATTGCTCGATAAAAACCGAGTGCGTAATTTCCGGAAGACTAAACGGCACGGTTTTCTCGTTTGCAAAAAGAAATAATTATTGTTTTCATTTTAGCTTTAGACGTGTCCCCGAAAAGAATGTTGTTTGTAATTAAGCTTATATTTAGAAGGCTGTTTTGTCTCAGAGTTCAAAGTTAAAAACGATGCGTTTCCATAAAGGTTTTCAACTTTTTTTTAAGAAAATTTAAACGATTTTAAACTTCAATTTTTATCTTATTAAAACATTCCTGTGCTTGGAGCTTGGAGATTTAAAGAAAATTGGAGGTTTTTCGAAAAGAACAAAAATTTAAATTGTACTTTTGAATAATACCGAAAAGTTGCGAGTTTAATAAAATTGAAGTTTGAGGTGATTTGATCAATGTAGAATTTTGGCGATGATGACGAATAAAATTTCATTTCGACTGCACTTGATAAGTCATGCATAACTAGCTGAATGAAATAATAAGAAGAGTAATAAAAAATTCTTTTCTTTTGCACTTATCTACTTATGCGCGTGCCACACGGAAGCCCGGATCGATTATTGCGCGTGTCTAGTCGAACCGACTCCCTAGCAATGAGGATTACTCCTGCTGATGTTAATGGTTCTTTCAGTAGTAGCAGCAACTACCAACAAGAAAGACGCGTAATTAGTAATGCATAATAGCGCCGGTTTTTTGTTGCTGTTTTTGGCGAGGCTATTTCACGCCAATGGCTCTATCCAATTACCGAACATATCTAATATCGAAAATTTGAATATTCAAAAGCTCGAAATAGATCATTTCTTTTCGTATTGGGATATTTTTAAAAATGACAACGGTATCAAGATATCAGGTGAGTAAATTAACAATTAAAATAAATTTAAATTTTTGCACTACACGTATAAATGTGTGGGATAGGTCACATACGCAATTCGTTTCGGTGTTATGTATGTACTTACTCAACTAACTGTTTATTACCATATTAAAGAGTTAAATCACATGACAAAATTACTTTTGGTCAATTGACTGTCAACAAACATCTCAGATTTTCAACCACATAACATACTATAATACGGTTAGAATCAATTCACATTAAATAAAAATACCAATAAAATTACTACGTGAAAATTGGAAAACTGAAAATGTCAATTAGTTTTCAAGATCAATTTGTGCGAAAATATTTTTATTTATTCGCACATAAACTTTCAACCATAATAATAATAACAATAAATTTTCTTTTAAAGGGTACTGTTTAAATTGGATATAAATATAAATAAATGGCTTGTGAAAATTTTAGGTGACCCTTAAATATTTTTCTTCACATTTTCTTATTTATAAGATTCGACCAAAATTTTTTTATATTTAAATATTTATGAACGCTGTTTTAACTTTCTAATTTGGCCGAATTGTTAAATCGTAATTACAAAAAATATAGGTCAATTAAAAAAATTTTTTTCAGAGAATAAAATAAAATGAACAAGTTACAACTTTTTTCTGAAAATTAATTCGTTTAAAAAATTCCTTTGGAAAATTTACATAATATAAAAAATCTTTATTCATGTGCCAATCTAAAAAAAATAATTTGACAAAACTGAAGCCGACACAAAATATGTAAAGCAAATAATGGAAAATTCAATTGTGTCATTTCGCTTAACTTTTATATTTTATTTAAAACTTTCTTTACAACATTTAAATAAATTTTTTGAAGAAGAAAATACTTTTACATATTACCTTCAGTGTGTCCATTTTCTAGGATAAATATGCACAGCATGGATAGATATCTTAGAAATGGCCAAAGATGCGGGTTCAGTTAAATTGTAAAAAATTTGCTTAATTGGAGAACTAATTCAAACGATCTTTACAAATGTCGGATATGATTTTTAGCTTTTAAGTTCTTTCTTTCCTTTTCTAAAAAGCTTGGAATTTTTTTCGCGTTATTATCACAAATATGGAAAAACTAAAAACACTTCTTCATTATAATTTCTGATGGGCAGTGAAATCGCCAATAGACTCAGACGAGAGAACAGTCGAGTGATCAGCTGATCAGTCCCAACATCTAACTAATCTCTTATCACCTCTCTCTCTTTATGGCGAAGACAAGAAGAGCGATTATGCCATTCAGGCTACGATCACGTCTTGATCACCCAGCTGTTCTATCGTGTGAACAGGCACATTTATACTTTTCGTTCGCGACCCTTCGTGTCCTTGGAACCATGATCAAATTATCTAGGAGCTTTAAATTTAGTACCAGAATAGAGCACACCCTAAAAATTCTTAGAAAGGTTTAAATATTCTGAGAAACCCCCGGAGAACCAATTGAGTGGGCCCTTACGTTCAAGGTCTATCCTAGGGACTATAAATTATATTCAGCGTATACCGTAGAGCTCCTTAGAAAACAGAATTTCCTGAAAACTCCCCGAAGAACCGATTGGGTGGAACTTCCCACTTAATTCCTATTCTTAGAACTTTGAATTTGATGTCAGGGTCGATCACACCCTAAACATTTTTAGAGAGGACAAAAGTTCCCAAAACAAACTGGAGAACCGAGAACTGGTGCCTCACACCCAATGCATATCCTAGAAGCTTTGAGTTTGGTGTCAGGGTATACCCTAAACATCCTTATAAAACTAAATCTCCTAAAAATCCCCCAAAGAACCGATTGCGTGGAGCTTCCCACCTAATTCTTATTCTTAGAACTTTGAATTTAGTATCAGGGTCGATCACACCCTAAAGATTCTTAGAGAGGACAAAAATTCCCAAAACAAAACGGAGAACCGAGTGCGTGGCGCCTTACACCCAATGCCTATCCTATAAACTTTAAGTTTGGTGTCAGGGTATACCCTAAAGATCTTTATAAAACTGAATTTCCTAAAAATCCCCAAAGAAGCGATTGCGTGGAGCTTCCCACCTAATTCTTATTCTTAGAACTTTGAATTTAGTATCAGGGTCGATCACACCCTAAAGATTCTTAGAGAGGACAAACGTTCCCAAAACAAAACGGAGAACCGAGTGCGTGGCGCCTTACACCCAATGCCTATCCTATAAACTCTTTAAGTTTGGTGTAAGGGTTTGGTGAAAGATCTTTATAAAACTGAATTTCCTGAAAACTCTTCGAAGAACCGATTGGGTGGAGCTTCCCATCTAATCCCTATTCTTAGAATTTTGAATTTAGTATCAGCGCCAATCACACCCTAAAGATTCTTAGAGAGGACGAAAGTTCCCAAAACAAACCGGAGAATCGAGGGGGTGGCGTCTTACACCAAATGCCTATCCTAGCAACTTTGAGTTTGGTTCAGGATGGACCATATAACTTAAGATCCTTAGAAAAATCAAGAATTCTCCCTAAAAAAATAGAAGAATCGAGTGGGTGGCGCCTCACTCTAAGATCTATCCTAAGAACTTCGTATTTGGTTTCAGGATAGATCCTACTCTAAAGATCTTTACAAAAGTCTGAATTTCAAAACAAAAAGGGTAATCTAGATGGAGGAGCCTTACACCCATGGTCTAACCTAAGAACTTTGAATTTGGTATCAGGGTAGATCATACCCTCAAAATCTTTAAAAAATCAAAATTTCTCTTTAAAAGAAACATGGAGAATTAAGTGGGTGGCGCCTCACTCCAAGGCCTATCCTAGGAACTTCGTATTTCGTTTTAGGGTAGATTATAACCTAAAGATCCTTAGAGAAATCTGAATTTCATAACAAAACAAGGAATTTAATGCGAGGATTTTTACACCTATGGCCTATGCTAGGAACTTTGAATTTGGTATCAGGGTAGACCATGGGGGTAGATTATATTCTAGAGATAGTTAAAGCAGTCTGAATTTAGCGAAAATAAAACTCCTTGAGAACCAAATGACGTCCTTCAAATGAGGAGGCTTGCACACAAAGCCTATTTTCTTGGGTAATTTTGTCGAAGAATTCTTTCCAAACCCGTCGAGATCCTTACAAAAATCGCTACAAAAGTCGCTCTCATAACTCGTGCCCAAAATTAAGGCCTATGTAATTTGAAATAGATCAGTTATAATGCGTTATAAATAAGTTAGACCCACCCATATCCCCCCCCCCACGTACTGAAATGGTCCGACAGCATTCGAAAATCACTGATCACTGCAGCTGCTATATTAGCGATAACCATGGCCGCTCCGATTTCCATTTATAATAAAGAAAAGGGCAGCATTAGTGATCCTTTTATAGTGGTTCAACTAGCCTAATTAGTTTTGGCTTCTGGCACATCTTCAAAAAGCACAAAATGAATTTCTGAAGTCTTCTTTAGTGCAAACGGAAGCGGAATGGCCATGTTTAACGGCACCTTAGCGAAAATGGAACTAAGCGAGCGATCTAATTTAGGCAAACGACAATAAGACAGAAACATAGCCTGAGGATGCGGGCTAAAACGCTAGCACTGCCAACAGAAACGCAAATATAAAGACATCGTAGATAATCATTGATTTACCCTCGTATATCGCCTTTGCTTGCTGTTATTGTTAGGCGTTGTGAGAAAGATGGAGGAATTAACTAGTCGTCTATAAAGGGACAAAAAGAAAAAACACAACTCCTGTGTTATTGTTAATAGAGTCTTATCAGTTATCAGTAGCGTAGCGAGGTCCCAATAGCCCTTGGCGCAAATTCTTGGTATTAAATAGGTAGTAAATACTTTTCTTCCCTTGTAAAGTTACATAGATGTTTCGACAATAAGTACCTAAAAGTCGATTGGTTTTAAAAGGTTTAGAAATAGTCACAAATGATCCCTAAGTTATATGAATTTTTTTAAGAAAATAAATACCTAATGTAGAATTCCTTTCCAAAGTTGATATTCAATTTATGGGGGGGAGGTTACTCTGAATCTTACGGGGAGGCCCCCAAGTTCTTAGTTACGTCACTGAGTACTACCCACCTACAAGATGTTAAAAAATAATCATTTTTATTTTGCAAGTTGAACCGGACCTCTTTTTGGTCCTTGTATTACACAGGGGTTTTATACAATTTGGAATACCAGAACAAGTAGCTATAACTGGAGAACGTTTTAAGATCTAATAAGGTCAGTTCAAACCTCTCATTATTATTACCTCGAGATAAAAAGTGTTTGTTTTGATCGCTTACTAATTAAACGTGACTTGTATGTAAATCAACAATTACTAATAAAAAAAAAATTTAATCAGCAATTAAAAATGAGATTATTGAGTGCTTTTTTATGACTATGTTAGGTGGCAAGTGTATAATTTGTTTTGTACATTTATGACTTTATTGTTATAAGAGAGATGCGGAGTTAGTTAAATTAGTAAAGTTGGGCAGACTTACAACAACTTGCAAGATCAGTTTAATACTGCTCTAGTTTTTGATGATTAGTGTTGGCAATTTTCTCAAGTTGAAGTGCACCACGAAAGTTAAAAACTTATGATTTTAAAATAAAAGTATCTTTAATATAGTTAATCCTTAGTTAGCAAAAATTCGTGACTCTCGCTCTATTGGTACATTATTTGAAAAAAGATACAGTTACACTGTGGTGTTTATTTAATGCACAATATAAATCATTATCTTATTACTTAGAATCCCTAAAAGTGCGATTCCAAGAATCGAAATAAATTTTTGTCTTGGAAGCCAGTGGCAAACCACCGAGAGAAAAATTGTCTAGTAAAGCTTTTCAATTAAGTCGTTCAGATCTCACATTCAACTTTAGGTTTTATATGTTCATTACAAACAACGCTGGCTATGAATATTTTTATGGAGTTGAAAATAATTGTATTTTTACGATTTTCTCGTTTATTACCGTTTCGTAAATTAGAGGTAGACTCTCGTTCACCAGCTATAATTATTTTTACTTCCAAATACAAAAGATTGTTACACACGTCGTTTTATTAGGATTTACAAAAGTACTAACTAGAAAATCGAGGACTTATCAGTTGTACTATAAATAGAGTGCTTTAGAACTGAAAATAAAAGATCGCGCATGGAATTGTCAGTTGTTTGCGGTATAAACTCTGCAATGAGCAAGCTACTTACTATATGAGCTAGTGAAGCTTTTAAGCTGCAGGCAGAGATACGATTTTATCCTCAACGATCTGTTGTAATTTTAGTTCAAATGCCAGACATGCAGGATACTATACTAATGATGAATAGTTCACAACATTCAGCTTCTAATTTAATACTAATCTACCATGTTCTCATATAATTACATTTCTATTTACCATAGAAACCTTTTTCACTTTTTTTCTACAAATTTTGATCTAATTTTACCTTAACCACTGAACAGAAAGCCAATTAATTTTTATCAAAATTAATGCAATTTTCAAAACTTATCATTTTAGAAGAACAGCTTTGTTTAATATTTTTTTCGATTTCGGACATCAAAGTCTAACAGAATGGGTTATTTTATTCCAACTTCCGAGTTAATCAATTTTATGCGCTGTCCTCCCATAGCGCCACAACATTCGACATGTCAATTATAAACAAAATGTGAACAAAATATATGTCATTGTAAAAAAATATATTTTACTTAAAACATTTCGTTTCAAACCCAAATCGATAAATAAGGTGTTTTTGTTAAATTTCCCTAAAAGCATTCTTTGAAAAAAAAACGGATGCAAATTATTGCTATTAGGGCTTGCCCGATCAGTCGGTGACCACAGTACTAACTCTAAAGCATTTCATCCACTGAAGAGAACCGAATTTCAGTAATAATTATGGAAAATAAAAAATTACAGGAAGAAACATATTTTTTGGAATCATCTCTTTCTCAGCCTTTTAAAAGAATGGTAATTTTAAAATAGTTCCCTCTTTCGGTTTTAAAAAAATACACATAAGGCTACAATGACACATTTTTTTTCTTTTAATTTTATGCTGATAATATGAATTTCCGACGCTCCGGCCGCAGACTTCAATAACCTTTTCGTTATCCGCTTCTACATGGTATCGCGATTTTATCAAAACCACAAAGCGATTGCAGGTATTTTCTTATTAAATTTCAGAAAATTTAAAAACTGATAAACATTTTGTAATTAACTTGTTCATCGTCATATTAAATAAGTGGCGGCTCTTTATAGTACGTACAGTGAAATAACGAAAAATAGGGACAATAATTCGACGAAAGTTGGATTTTTCAGGGATTAATTATTAAGTATGTCATACTGCAAGACAGATTTATGCTGGCGAGCAGTGGGGATGCACAGATCACTAAATTGTTATTTCGACTGCCCATAATTATTGTTAGCAGTCGATTTGGTAACGCAGTGGTAAAGTTACTTAAATTATTAAAGGGGCGTGGCCATACCTGCGCGAACTTATCCCTACCGCTCGCCAGCATAAATCTGTCTTGCAGTATGTACTTAAAAACCGCAAAATCCTGTTTCCTCATCCGCTGTCACTCGCTTGCGTTGTCTACAATTATTTAGAATCAAAGATGACGAATTTTTAACTAAATTTGATTACGTTGTATCTCTGCAAGTAACAATCCGATTTAAATGATTTAGTTCGACCAGGTATTTTAACACGTTGAAGGACAGTAGCTAAACTCGTATAGAATTGGTTGTGACACAATGTTCGTAAGGTTTCGTACCAGTGGTGACAGTAGACACTAGATTACTATAATTTTATATGGCAAATTGAACGCTGTACAGCGTCCAGCCATATTTTTTAATTCAATTGAAGACGCTGGACAGCGTTTTGCCCAACTTGGCACCTTCTAGCAGGACGCTGAGTCAATCAATTCAAAATAATGAATTTTCTATTTAACAATATTATTGACAAAGTTCTTAGCGATTTAAAAAAGTACGTTTCGGAAAAACAGTCAAAAGTGGATTACGATTAGCAAACATTTAAAAACAATTTCTTTCAGCAAATAGGAGGTTCAAAGACGAATGTTTAAAAAAAAAAGAATTTCGTTTTTATAACGATCGTATTAAATGGGAACACTTGCAAATTCTAATTTCCTGTGCACTTTTTGGCTGTTTGGTCGCACTTGAGGATCTCAACTTTGGCAGGTCGATTCTACTCATGAAGTAGTATCTTTTTCATGAGCAAAATAGTTTTTTATTACTTCTTCGCAATGCACTGAATAAAACTATTTTTGGTCGGTATTTGGTGCTTAAGAATTTTTTTCGCGGAAACTACAAAACCAAACTACACGTTTTTGGTCCAAAATTGATCGTCAGTCTATTTCGCACAATCCTATATTTTTTTTATTACGATCCGATGTTTACAAGTTGAGAAATTAAATAAAACGTCAAGGAAAACGCGTCAATGTACTACAAAAGGCACTTTTCCGAAGAAAGCACCAGGAGTTGGAAGTCCGAAATTTACTAGATTATTCCTGACACTGTTCTGAATATTATTCAATCATAATATTTCTATTAGCAAAAGTTTTGTTTCAGACAACATTTTCCCGTAATTCGACGGCGCTAACCACCATCTTTCAATTTTTGTGGTGAAAACGTAATTTCCGTAGTACAAGTGTATCTCTTCTCAACGATGATTATATGCCACATCACAGCAGCTTATTTTTTGACAAAAATTTCTTTTTGTTTTTAAAATTAATTTTTTTATGCTACTGTATTCAAAATTTAATGTAGATTTCAAAAAAGTAATAAAGTTTACTTCATTTCCGGCGTAATAGGTAGTGACAGAAATTTTAGAAGTAGTGTAAACAATTGCAATTTATGTGAACATAACCCACACCAAATTTCATTTTAATATGTTGATAAATAACGGAGTGATAAAGGTGTTCCAAACCCCTGTGTCACCCGGTATTTTAAAATATTTTGAAAGCTAATAAAATTAGCTATCTGATGATACCCAACACTTTATACTTTACTTCCGGTTTAACCGAAAATAGGTATAAGCACTAAAAAGTTCCTGGTATGGCCACATTTTTTTAATTAAAATGATAAAATTGTCAATATTTTCAAAACAAAAACAGCTACCTAGGGAACTTTTCTCTTTAGATTATTAAACAGCATACAATTTCGCAACTTTGCCCAAATTTAACCGTTTTCCTATCTCTTAAAATAAGCGAAATCACCATAATGACGGACGAATTTGAATAACCCTGTATTACACCTCTACCTATTTTTTAATTTAAAAATTTTTCGAAATATTTTCACATACCTGCTATTTCTGATTTCTTATCCATAAGGTCAAGATTATATTCACGTAAGCTCAGATCAGTCAGTAGGGAATCTCTTTTTCAAAAACCTGAAAAAAGAAAAACCACTTTTAGAATAAATTAACGCGTTACTACGGGGTATGGAGTCTTAAACTGAAAACTAGAAAAGGTAAATACAAACATTTCTAAAACTATCTTAGACCTTACACGTAACCCAACTTCTTCTGCGAAGTCATAAAAGCAACAGCACATCCTCAACATAAATATGAGAAATATTAAAATTACGTACAACACCGCTTGTAAAAGCTCACAATTTTCTTAAATAAAGAAATTCTTAATTTATCCAAGGTTCAAGACGTGTGAGACCAAAAGACTTAGGTAGTACTTAACGCATTTTAAAAACTTTCAAATGTAAATAATAATTCCATCGAGAAATAATAATCATTAATATTTTTCTTTTGGCTCCTGAGAATCTGAGAAGCTCGGAAGAATCAAATTAAAAAAAGTAAACGTATTTTTGTAACAAAAAAAAGTAATTAGAATGACGTACTATACAAATCCATCACTTATTTCGATTAGGGATTTAAAATTAAAAGTTGTTGCAACAGACGTTACCGAAACCCTTTTCACTTAGGATAACACGCGTTGAACTTTCATTTTCAGCTTATGAAAAAAAAAGACCGAAAACAAAGGCTTTACATTTCATATTTTTCTACAAGATGCACCATTTATTTACGGAGACTTCACCAAAAAATCAATCTCTCGTATATAAGGGAAAAATTCAAAAGCGTTTAAAAAATATCCAGAGGGTCGTTTTTTGTATAAAATACATTTTTATTGAACTTCTTTGATCTCTTAAACATGTTAAAGCTGAGGTTAGAGATTCTTCGATATCTGTTCGCATTTAAAAAAATTGTTATTTTAATTTCGTTTGAGAAGAAAATAGGTTGTTAAAAAAGTTTTTATGTTAAATAATTTCCATCTATTATCCTTACAAATACTACATACAGCATACAAGTTGTTATTTATTCTCTTCTTAGTTTATGTTTTGTTTTACATTGTAATTCAGCTTAATAAGATTATAAAACAAAGTTTCCTAAATTATTTAGAATACAAAAGTGGCACGAAAACAAAACCAGCGTTTTTAGGAATTTAATAAAGGAGCGTACTTTTATATACGAATTTTAGGCCAGCTCTCTTATCTGACCCTTTTTCCATTATTAAAATTTGTTATACACAGTTATTGCAAACGTTAAATTTTACAAATATGTTTTTTGAAGACCAAAAATTAAACCAACTATGTGGAGATGTAGAGCATGGAAAAAATTATTGTTACCGAAGGAGCATTTAATTACAAACGGTTTAATTTTAAAACTAATTACGTACGCTTTAACAGTTTTGTACGTTAAAGCGATTACGACACATCATTTTAAATGCTCTTAGACTTACGACTGCAAAACTTCTCACTTTGATGTACCATATATGGGAATAGGCTACATAGTTTTATAAAATTTTAAGTAGGCCATTGAGATTTATCCTACACATATTTGATCAGAAACATAAGGTGTAGAGCTTAATAAATGACTCGAGTGTGTTAAAACAAAAAATTGTTTTTCTTCAAACGTCAGAAAAAGTCACCTTTGTGTCACCCAATAGGTAACGGTGAAGTTTAACTTTCCCGCCGAGGCAGGAAAAATTGTCAGAAAAGTACTTTTCTCTGTCTAAAAAATGTTTTTTAAGTATTTGTAATGTAAAAAATTTAATGTTTATTAAATTTTCCTTTATAATTAGTTCGTTGTGTTTAATAATTAGCTTTTTTTACAAATTTAAGTTAATTTTAAAAAATATTTGACAATTGAACTACAAGTAATTGACAAGAGATTGTGCTCTTTCAAAAATCAAAATTTTCAGTTTTACGCTTTACGTTTGCAGAAAAAATATAATGTTTCATACGGAGTCAAAGTAGTTTTGTGTGACTCGCCTGTATTGCCAGACTAGCTCGCTACGCTCGCTCTTCAGGCAAACACAGTCTTGTCACACAAAACGTCACTTTGTCTCCTTATAAAACAAATAACTTTTAATAAAATATATCTAGAAAACCGAGAAATTGAAATTTGTGCATTTTTCAATTTTTTTTTAATTATACAGGGTCCACATTATCCTTATCCTCATTTGGATGGCGTTTTGCAACAATGATCTAACCCTCACTTTGTTTTTTGACATTTTCGTTTTAAAATGTTATTTTATGAAGTCTTCTACAACAAGCATAATTAATTTAATCCACATTTGGTGTTAGTGATACTATCTATTAAAAGACACAAATTTACTAAAGTATTTTCAATTGTTTTATTAATATGTGCAAAACTACATACTTGTGTGGGTAGTTGTTTAATAACGAATATAGAGAATCTACAAATATTTAACGTAAACTCCCACAGAATTTGAAGAGCTTATGAATCGAATTATTCTTTCGGTGGTTTGTCATTGCCTTCCAAGGAAAAAATACGCTTATAATAATTCGTTGAATTAAACCGAAATCGCGCCTTGGTTCAGCAGCGTAACACCCTACCGCCACGACCGCTTGAAGAATAATTCGCATTTTGCACAAAAACCAATTGTTTTATTGAAATGAAACATCCTGTATAATAGAAATGAGTATGTTAATAGCTTAAAATATTCATCTTTAAGTACTTATGTGTATAAGGTTTCGGGTTTTGTGGGTTTAAAGGTCGTAATTTGTGAGAATTACTTTATCCAAAAATTACTCCACTTGAATATTATGGAATTCTTAATGATGAGAAACAATTGAATAAAATATAAGCTGGAAGGAAGTTTGCTACGAATGTGGACTCCTTTGAACTACAAAATAATTATTGTAGTACACATTCTCGTTATACAGGGGCGACCAGTGACCACATTTGGTAAAATCAATAATTTCAGCATTCTTTAATGGAATTCTCTATTACGTTGGCTCTACTATCTCATCTTGGAGATTTAATTCTGCTTATTCACAATCACTTATAGTAATACGCACATTTCATATACAGGGCTAGACTGAGAAAAAAATTAGTACCGGGAAATCTGATAATCCAGCTTTATGTTTTTGATTTTTGCAATTTATCAAAATTTTTGCAATATATTTTTTCATTGTTACATCACGGACAACCGGGAAATTCCCGGTAGCCCGCCAGGCCAGTCCAGCCCTGTTCATATAATGTAAGAAGTAGGGGAGGTGCGTCATTCCCAGAGATTAAGTAATATTTATTACATATTCAATTTGCAGTATCGGCAATTTTTAGTGAATTGTAAAGAAAAACACTAGAATGACTTCTTTGGTTAAGTTAAAACCATTGAATAAAAAAATACCTTCTACTCTACCAGGAAAGAGCTTTTTAATAATATATTCTATTAATATGGATCGCAATGGAAGAGTAAATATAACGATTTCCGGTCAATTTCTCCAATAGAAATGATTGCTTATAACAAAAGATCATGACAGCTAATAATAATGTAAATGCGATAGAAGTCCAAAATGGCATTTCCGTCGCATTTTCTCCTATTGGCAACGGTTGTCAAGACTCATTCTTGATGTTTTATGTTCTAAGACTATTACAGCCTTCTTGTGCTGTATCTGACCTCGGCGCTTCGTGCCTCACTTAACTATCTTAGCCTTCGGCTGTAATGAAGCTCTTTTCACGCTCTTTGTAATATATACTATTAATTCATAAAAACTAAACATAAAAAAAGTTCGAACAAAAAAATTAATTAATAGGTAGATAGGTACTCTTATCACAAAAAGGATGCCACAATATTTGTAGAAAAGTATAGAAATCGAGTGATCAAATTTTGAATAATTTTGTATCGGAAATCAGATAACGTTTTATCTCCTAAAATCCTTATTCTTCTCGATACTCGTGTAATTTTGATTTGCTATTGGGATTACATAATTTTAGTTTTTATCAATCAGTAAAATGTAAAATTTAATCCGGGTGTGGACTAGCTTACAATCTAAATTACCGAAACCTTTAACAGGTTTTAATCTTTTAATTAAAAACGGAGTACTTTAAAGTTGCAGATTGAAACGTTCGATACGCAAACTTGTATTATTTATATGTTATACGGTTATACCCAAAAAGATAATAACGAATGTTTTCGTATTTAAAAAAAATCCCAATACGCATTACTTTTTAATTTATCGGTTTCAACTACCATAGGCTGAAGGCAGTATTAATTGGAATGTAATTGTCCTAAAAATTTGCCATTCAATTAACCTCCAAATATCAGGAAAGTGGGTTTGGAAAAGTAAGTGTTTATGTGTCTGCCTGTCAAATTTATGCTTAGGATTTCATTAAAGAAAATTTTTTTAATTAAGAATTTCTATACCGGGTGCCCACGATCAAAGCGGGACATAGCCAAATAACACAAAGAATTACATTTACAATTTGCTGTTCAGCCGCCTCATCTACAAGAACGGTAATGATGTATCGATTGAAAGAGAATTATTTAGTCTCTTGATACCAAATACTTCTTAATTAATAACTTTTATAACATTAAATAATCAATTTAAAACTATTCATAATTTGAAAAACTATGAGCATACTATCTCAAATTCATATAATTAAAAGTCATTAATTAAGAAGTATTTAGTATCAACAGACTCAGAAAAGAATTCTCTTTTAATATATTATTACCGTTCTTGTAGATGAAGCTGGTGAGCAGGAAACTGCAAAAGTAATTCCCTGTGTAGTGTGTATGCTAGCTATGTTCCGTTTTAATCGTGGGCACTCTGTATAGTAGGGATATTGAAAACACCTTGTTAAAAGCAAATTTGACTACCAGTAATCAAGAGTGCAAATTGGGCACTGTTTTCTCTGATAAGTGCTCGAGAGCTTTTATTTGAGTGTCCGATTGACACGAATGGTCCAGTAATTTTAACAGTTATTGTCAGAGTCTTTAAATTAGATATGTATAAAATAATGTACACTGTGGTTGATAGATGAACTTTTTCAGCCTCACCTTTAAGCCTTTAACCTAAGCAGTTCATCGCTCTGAAAATTGCGTAACTGCTGGTGCATTTCGCAAAAAAATAGAACATATGATTGGCGGTTTTACGGTTTAGAGAAGAAATAGTGATAAATAATGCACCGATATTAATCGATGCCTGATGCCAATATCTCATAAAGATGAGTTTGATGACAAAAGCTGAAAAAAGCTTTTAAGCTTTTACATTTCCCAACTTCAGTTACCAATATGCCTAGAAATAAATAAGTTAACTAAATTAGTATTTATTACCAAAAAATATTTTTTTTCTTATTTTTCGAACGTATTTTAGTATTTGCTTTTCAGATGCTCGCTCACGTACTTTATATTGCGCATTAGCTTATTTTCGTTCACTGTTGAGTGAATTTTTTTATTAAATTCAATATTGGACGTATAGGTCATGTCTTTATTGCCAGATATTATTTTAGAATTTGATCCTTATTCGGTTTCACATTACAAATGCTTTATTTATGAGCTTATTTAGTTTTGAACTATTTTCATTGCTAAAGCAAATATTGCACTTATGTGTTTGATATACAATAAATGGGATATTTTGATTTGTTTTCTGGACGTTGTTGAAATCTCTAATAGATACATGGTTATTTCAAAGAGTTATATGAGTCTCTGTACCTTGAGCTCTTTATGTTAAGACATGACGTTCTTAAACGGAAGTTTAGAAACAATGAAAAATTATCTAAGGGAAGATTTATAGATTATAAAACTGAATTTTGAAAACTGTCAGCTTTGCACCAATTATCCTGCTAGATTCAAAACCAAAGCTGCAGTAGTGCTAAAGATGTTCTCAAAATCTTCCAAATTAAAACTTCAAAATAACAGTTAAATGTAAAATTTTGTGTTTTTATGATTTTTTAAAATCTTTTAAAACACCCGAGTTCAAACTAAAAGTAAAATAAAAGAAGCTCTGAAAGATTTTTCTAAACGTCGTTTTTAAATGTCTAAAAAATGCCCTCTTGAAATACCCAATTTTGAGCCATTCTGTATAAAACATTGCCTCTCCAGTCACATTTTATTAAAATATCATTTTCATATTTTTTATCTGACGATTGTGTCGTGTGTACGTGTAGGGTACAAAATATCATAAAGAGGACTTTTTCTCTTGACTTTTTTGTAACTACGATGGTTGCTTTTAACATTTTCATTAGTATGGCTCAAGTAACCACTGTCCTAAGTTCCGACTTCTTAGTAATTCTTGAACTATAATGAAGTGTAGACACGCTGCTCTTTTGTAGCATTTACTTTTGAAACAATAGCTTCTTAAACATTTGAAGTCTCAAGGTACACTTTGAAAATTAAAAATTTTCTACTTCTTTAATTCTCTTGAAACCTGGCTGTTTCACTAACATACTTTCCTCGTTTCCTTTTAACACAATTAATTAAATAGTTTCGAGAAACTAAAAAAGAGCAAAATTTTTAAATCGAAATACTTCATTTTTGTTAATTGTAAGTAAATAGTTCCGGAAAATTTCGTTTTTTAAACATTTTTGTTAAAAACCGCTCCGGTTTTTAAATTGCTTTGTTCAGAGTTTTAACTACCATTTCGACTCTTATCGTTGCTTCGTTTATAAATTTAATTTCAATATTAAAAAAACAAAGCAAAACTAGCCCAATCACAAGCATCACCAGTGAAAAAACAATAGGAAATACGTCTACAACGTTTTTTTTAACTCCAATAAACATTACATTCTTGTATACAGTGTGTCTCACCGAAAACTACTCCCTTAAATATCTTTTAAACTAGGCATAGTATAAGAAAAGAAAACCAACATAAGTTGACAATATTGAGCAGATAGTATCGACTGTTATCGTACACACTCGTTGATTTCAAATCACAAGCTCACCCCTACCCGTTAAAAAACTTGCTCAAGTGTGACGTTTTATCACTTATCAGCTATAAAGCTGGTATACCTATACCTATAAACAAACCATTGAATAAAGAAATACCCCCTACTCTACCAGGAAAGAGTCATTTAGCTAATTATATGGACGTTTAAATATAGCGATTTCCGGTCAATTTCTCTAACATAAATGGTTGCTTATACTCTCATTTATAAGGAAATATCATGACAGTCAATGATAATGTAAGCTCGACGGAATGAATGAGTCATCCAAGGTGTTCTAAAATGTCGTTTCCGTCGCTATTTCTCTTATAGTCAACGGTTTCTAACCCTCTTTCCAGATTTTTATGTTCTAAGCTATAAACGTGAAAGAAACGTTAATTTATCATAAATAGAGGGGCACATTCTGATATAAGAACTACAATAACTATAAATATCGCACATCTGCACCTTCTCTCTTGACTAATAATTTCAAAATCTTAAGTCGTATTTTAAAGGATGCTAAAGTATTTAAGGGTAGGTATAGCGTTGGACTTAAAATAAGTCGAAGAGCCTTAAATCCGGGATCACTATCATTAGCAAGTAGCACATTTTTGAAAAGAACAAAAACTACTCTATTTAATGAAGTCGTAGCGGCCTATGATTCGTATTTAAAAAATATGAAATTTGTGCAATAACTTGAAAATGTGTAGCTAAATAATTTTTTTGACTTCGCCACTAGTATCTACTTTAGATATCGTTACCCTAATGAGAAAACCACGTAACTCCATAAATAACAGTTTTGCAGGAGAGACAAAAAACGATTCACGCGTATAATTTTTGATATAGCGATATATTTTTTTAAAATCGAGTAATGACATGAACAAAAATTAATTACTAAGGCACTTGAGCCAAATTTTGTTTTTTTCAATAAAAAAGTTAGACATACATGTTTGAATTACGAGTTTTGCGTATTTAGTCTATATAGGCATGGAGTGCCTATATAGACTTTCGAAGCATGCTGGACATACGAGGTTTTCACAGCAAGCACTACTTTAACATATCAGATTTTGCCAAATATTGGACTTACGTGGTGTTCTCATTTGGATAATGATATTGTCTTTAAAGTTAGTCTTGAAAAAGGAGATCGAGAAAGTGTGATTAGTTTTGACAAATGACAAGCAATTTGAACCACCCTGTACATGTACATCGTGATTACTTATAACTTATCAAAGGAGGAACAAAGGTATAAAAGAGCTTTGAAAACAACCACTACCTGCAGGTTTTTATTTAAAAATGAACATTGACGGGTCCGATATTTTTCTAAAAAATTCTTTCATGGCACATCATTTTCCTTATTATGTTACACAGATTTTCACAAAGCTTCTGCTATTCTCTTCTTATTATTTGTATTCATTATTGTCTCTTTTAAAATTTCAATAAGTATCAAATTTACAAAGAAAGTTGTGTTGTAGCTTATTGTGGAAAACACGATTAAATAATAAATGTAAACTAAATTACATCTGATTTTATGTACTTAAATTGGAATGTGAGTTTTAAATTTTTGAAATATTCCATAAATGTGTTTTATTGGAAATATAAAAAATACCCAGATACATATTTTATAATTGACAGAGTATACCATACATATTGTATTTTTTAATAACTTCATGTTTTATTAAAATTTTTCTTTTTTACATTACTTGCAAAAAAAACTTTTATTGTAATGTGGAACATGCAAAACATTATGTAAATATAACAATATATCAGCAGTTGCATTACTTGATTAAAACAACCCTTCAATAGTTACGTTAATCGAACAAAGTAGGTACATAGTAGTAAAACATGCCATATACAGCCTGTCCTAAAATTGCGGGGCACAAAAAGATCCACATATACTAGACAGAAAATAAAATCGATCTAACCCAACTTGCCTTATACAAAAGTCCTCGGCTACAAAGTTACAGCCCCTGAAAGAGGCGAAAAAATAATTAATTTTTTTGTTTTAAATGAAAACGGTTTGAGCTAGAGTGTTCAAACTTGGCACCGATCGTTTATTTATTAACAGTAATACTTGAGAAAAATTACATAATGATTGCTTTAAAAATGGCGGAATACGGGGGGGTAAGGGCTAGTTTTTTATTCGTATTTTATTTGTACGTAGCAAATTCGAAAAAAAAGGTTAAGAATAGTCAATTAAATTTAAAATTTTAACTTTTATGCCTCTTGTTTCATTTTACTAAGATTAGTCGTTTACGAGCAAAATGCAAAAAACCATTAGCTTCTGTATGGGGAAGCTACGATTGTCATAGCATAAATTAAGTAGTAGCCTACTAACTACTAACTTTGTAGCCGAGGACTTTTGTATTAGGCAAGTTGGGTTAGATCGACTTTATTTTATGTCTAGTATATGTGGATGTTTTTGTGCCCCGCAATTTTAGGACAGGCTGTATATTTAATGCAGACAAATATAATACTGGCAATGATAATACCATTTTGTGATTAAATTAAAATTTTCAAACCATAAACTAATTGGTGTAGATACGGAAATTTAATAAGAACACATAAAATTTAATACAAACTTACAAACAAAAACCACATTAATTATATTTCATATTAAAGTTCACAAGAAAAGCAGAGATACAAAGAGAGATTCAAAATATTGATGTTTTTGTTTTATTATTTAAGAAAAGACCTTATTAATTTTCTTGACTTTTTTTGCCTCCAGACATAAGGAGCTTTAATAAAAAATCACATTATTTGCAAGAATGGATGTTTTAAAACAAAGAAAAATATCCATTAAAAATTTTGTTTGTCTATCAGACAATTCGTCGTTTTATCCACCTACTATTCGAAGGTTAGGTCGACCTGTCTATCTTTCTATCTGTCTGTCTATCTCATAAGCACGCTAAATAATATGCAAGCCTACTTGTCCCTTCACATCATGAGTCTTCTCTACATCTCAGTCAGAACTACTATATTGTTTTACGAAAATCTTCAGAAAAAATAGAAGACGTATAAAATATATGGCACACTTTACTAAATTTAATCGAGTATAGAAAACATCGAATTAAAATACAGTTACCATACAGTAAACAATTATGTGGACAAATTTAACCTAATTTATTTTAAAGGAATTACAAATTCTACCACTGGTTACAAATGACTCAGTTTATTCATATTAATCAACTCATATTGGGAAATTCTAAAGCATTAAATTTTAATTGTTGACGATAAAGTTAAATTCTGTTAATTTAAAAAAAATCCAGCAATTAAAAAATAATGTAAATAAATACCTTTAATTATTTTATAATTCCTGAACGTATATCCGTGTAGAGCAATTAAATTTTTGCACTTGATGTACGTATAATCTCTTTACATTATATACACATGCAAATGTAATTAAACTTTTAAATGTGCAAAAGGATCTCTTTTTATATACCACATAAACGAGCCAAGAATAATAATAATGACTTATTAGGTAATACTAATTAACATTATTTAAATGCGAATTCAATTGTATTGGCATTTGATAAATCTTAAGAGGGGCCTTGCTAATACAAAAATGTAGGTATCTACCCTACCTACCCAAATAAAATATACATAAATATAAAAAAATATACAAAACAAAAATATATAAAAAATATACTGTGACATATCGTTGGCTCTCGCCGTACAACAGACCCTGAAAAGCGAGACGTCACTCCTAGTTATGCAGAGAAAGAAAATGCGATTTAAACGATGTACCACACTTGAGTCATCTGACTTCATTAAATACCTTGCAAGATTATTTTAAGAATTTATTGACAAAATCGACTTGTCATGAAAAACAAATGAATAATATTTATGGCGTTTCTTTCTGAAACAAGCATCCACTACCTGGTAACCGGGCTTCTCGGATTTACATGTAAAATCATACTTTTGTAATTTCCTGCTTCCCAATTGATTTTAGAAGTAAACTCTTTAGATAAAACTTTTAAAGCATAAAATTCTGCATCTAAATCAATTAATAAAATTAATTTTGGATGCTTTATAACGCCATAAACTTAATTTTAAAATTTTAAAAATTAGTAAAAATAGCGATACTTCAAATAAAATTCGCTATTTCTGCAAGTTTTCGAAATTCTCAACTTCAATTTCTGGTGTTATAAAGTATCTAAAATTAATTTTGTTTATTAATTTAAATACAGAATTTTATACTCTAAAACTATTATTGGACGATTTATATTGTAAAATCAATTGGGAGGCACGAAATTACCAAAGTGTGATCTTACATGTTAAATGTATAAATTTTTGGTGATTTTTTTAAGTGGTACTAACTGGGATCTCGGACACCGTAAGAGTTACAAGGTTGGTTAAATTAGCAAAAAGTTGCATATTTTGATGATTTTTAAGAATCCGTTTAGAAAATTCCAAAATTTAAAATGGTTTCCGAGATAATGCAGAAAAACTGAAAATTGGGAATTTTGTTTTTCGACTGTAGTTTTAAAATGACGTACTTAAGAAAAAAAATTTTCAGAAAATTTTTTAGAAGATCAAATAAGCTATCAAACGATATTAAACTCGACTTTTTATCACATCGACGCTAAGCGTCGCGACGTTCAACTTTTTATTTTCTTATGGAGGACCTATCATTTTTTTGCAAATATTACTCAGTAAGGCTTGTCTTAGTTCGGATACCAAACGACAGCTTTTTATCTTGTACTTTTATTAATTTACATAACTTTACAAAACTTAGCTTTTAAATTTTTAGAAAAGTAAGTTGAGCTGGAAATAAAAATAAATCAAATTATTATTTATTAAATCTTAGTAATGAAATATTTCCTGATTAAATTACATCTCTAAAACTTTAAAAATTAAGTTTTAATCGTTATTTTTCATCGTAAAAAATAACATAAAGTAAAATATTAACATTAAGTAACATAACATAACCTGAAAAGTTATGAAAATTAATAAAAGTACAAGATAAAAAATTGTCGTTTGGTATCCGAATTAAGACAGCCTACTGAGTAATATTTGCAAAAATAATGATAAGTCCTCTATAAGAAAATGAAAAGTTGAACGTCGCGACGCTTAGCGTCGATGTGATAAAAAGTCGAGTTTAGTATCGTTTGATAGCTTTTTTGATTTCCTGAAAATTTTTCCCGAAAATTTTTTTTCTTTAGTACGCCATTTTGAAACTACAGTCAAAAACTTTTCTGGATTATCTCGGAAACCATTTTGAATTTTTGTATTTGCTAAACGGATTCTTAAAGATCATCAAAATATGCAACTTTTTGTTAATTTAACCAACTTTGTAACTCTTACGGTTTCCAAGATCCCAATGTTAGTAGCACTTAAAAAAATCACCCTGTATGACCGAGAGGTCCGGTCACCACCCTGTATATTATTTTATACTTGAGACGTTCGAACGTTGCAACTTTGTATTTGTAACTTGAACTTCCACAAGAGAGGCATCATAATGGTCGATATAACAATACAGCATATTGCCATTATGCCAAACCTTTTACGCAAGTAGTAAAATGTTAATGAAAAACAGCAGCAAAATAAATTATTTTTATAAATGTTCATTTTCTAGATTGACCTACTGTTCGTCTTTAAACATTTCCAAAGTGTCTCTCTGTTGGTGGTTAAAGCCGAAAATGCAAAGTTTGATCTACTTATACAGATTGAATAGTTCGAGTTAGCACATAGGAAATATATTGAGTGGAAGTAGAAAACAAATATTTTTAAATGATTACGAGAGAGAAAGAGTTATTTTTAGATAGAAAATAGGAGTGCATTTAATTCATAATCTAAATATTTTCGTTTAAATCAAGAACCATTTTTAAAATCTTCGCTTTAAAACACCAATAATAAAATTAAAATAAATTGTAAAAGTAAATACTTATCACTTATCAAAAATTGCAGGCGTGTAATTCAAATTTGAAATTAATAATTGACGCCTTCCTTTTATCTTAAAATAACCCTTTCTCTCTCGTAATCATTTAAAAATATTTCTTACTTGCTTTCACTCATTAAATTGCTATGTGCTAACTCAAACTATTCAACCTGTATGACTTAATACTTAATATGTTATGTTTACTTACAATAAAACAACGAATTAACGTTTTGGCACAAATTCACACAAATCCCAAGTCATTACAAGGAAAAATTGCTTTGGAATTTAAATTATAAAAATTTTGGCGTTCAAAAGATTGTGAAAACAACAAGTGTTTGAGTATCACGATTTCGCGTTTAAATCGAGTCAGTTAATAAATTGAGATGACCCATGAGCATTACATCGATGAAATCGTATTTTATTTCATATTTTATATTAAAAGTTGTTGGCTACAAAAAATTTTTGAAACGTATATTAGAGAAGAGACATCCTGACATCCGCGCTCTTCTGTAAACCTACTAAATGCAATAGCGCAAGATTTCAGCTTTCAGAACATTTCAGGAACGTATATACATTCTAAAAAGAACTACCCTGCATGCTTATACATGATTAAATTACCCTGACATTATCTAAAATACCATTAACCTGCTTAACGATGACCTTAAAAGATTCGTGTATAACCCATGACCGAAGTTAAATCTTTCGAATTCGAACTAAACTCAAAAACTCATCCACGCATTCCAATAGGAAAATAGTGGACATTTAAAAAAATTACTAAACAAACTCTATTTTACGTCCAATATGTTCACTTAATACACGTCTTTTAATAATTTTTTATGACAAAAAAGTTTGTAACCATCCAATACGTGAAAATTTGTAAATGAGTTTACTTTTAAACTCAACATCTGTTCGTGTTCGTAGATAGCTTTTCAGCATTTCCATTATACTAATAAGTTTATTAATTTGCAGGTTTATTACGAGAACAAATTTAAACCGAAACTTCCAACCTTCCTACCAATTTCAGTAGTATTATTCATACTCATTCAATTGCAAAATTGTGCATTATATTTCATAGCATTATGAACAATTAATTATTCCAATTAACAATTAAAAAAACTTTAACGTTTAATCCAGAGATATAAAATTTTTATCTTTTTTATTCCACTCGAATAAGAATATAAGAACGAACGCTCTTTAAAAAGTTTTGTCTTGCTTAAATGTACTAATCAAATGAAGAAAAAAAACTTGACACAAGAAAGTTCAAATTAATGTGTAAAGAAATTCTTAAGTGGTAAAAAATCTTTTAAGCGACATTCCCTAAAAGCAATCTCATATTTACAATTAAACAAATGACAAAGTTTTGAGCAAGCCTTAACAAAATGAATATCTGCAACACAAACATTTTAAATCCATTTATTATGTTTTTATTTATCTTGGATATTAAAATTTAGTTAGTAAAATTAAGTGAGTTAGGTCTTCTTATAAGGATTTCATCACATCTTATCTTTCATTATCGTAAGAATAAGTTGGGGGAGTTCAAACAAAATTTCTAAAGCTGTTACCTTTAACGAAAACTTTCGAGGACTTCTGCCGTTATTATATCTACTTATCCAAGATGCTATTACGAAAGCAAACTTTGTGATCTCATCACTTATACCTCGCAAGTCTTTATTGAAAAGTTTTATTGGCGCACTGCTAAAAGATGAATTAATTTTAATTATTTATCACGACGAAGGATTTTGGTTTTAATTTTTTATATCTACCCGATTGAAATACTTTTTACTTTTTCGTATTAGTACAGTCAAATAACACGTTATTTTGCTCTTTAGGGGAAATAATTTGGGAAAAGCTGATTTTTTCAGGGATAAATTCTGAGGTTCTTTACGTAGGTATACTTGGAGACCGCTGAGCCCCCCCCCCGCTCCCCCTTTTACGCTGTCCATAATTTTGAATTAAAGATAGCATATTTGATTAAATTTTATTACTCTGTGTAGCAGTTCGATTTAAATGATCTTTTTTTAATTCTATAGCTAATGTAATGAGTAAAATTTTCTATCCTTATATTTCTATCGAAAACGCGTAGTGAATAAAGTTAGGAGCCGATTGTGCCCAAGAATGCTTACGAAGGAATTTAAAGGATCTATATAATGTCTGACAGCCAAGCTGCGATAAAGGCACTCAAAGCCAATAACTTATCTACTTGGGAATGCAGACAATCCCTCAAAACTCTGTCAAGGGTAACAAAGTTGCCCTTCATTGGATGCCGTGTCACGAGGAAATTGAAGGAAACGAAATAGCTGATGAATTAGCTAGAACAGGTTCAAAAGCCCTCCCGATTGGACCCAAACCATTCTGTGGACTATCTAGAACACATAGAAGGACAGAGATCCAAAAATGGGAAACTGAGAACAAAACTTCTCACTGGAACAACGCACCACGACAAAGACAGTCGAAGAAATTAATTGAGTACTCGACCATGAATGCTAAAACGCTTCTTCTATTATCAAAGAACGAAATTAGACTCATCACGAGTCTATTTACTGGACACTGCCAAATGAGGTACCACCTCAAGAAACTGGGGCTGGAAGATAGTGACATTTGTAGACTCTGTGAATCTGAGGTCAAATCTGCCAACAACATCCTCTGCAATTACGATGCATGGGCTCAAACACTTAGGGCGGCGGGCTCAATTGACGTCTGAAGAAGTGAAAAGCAAACTTCTCAGGGACATTCTATGCTTAGCTGGCAAGATTGAATTCCTGAGAACATAAATACAAGTGGAGTTATGAACAAAAGATCAACACTGGTTGCAGTTCTGTAAGGCTCAGAAGCCAATCGACACCTGAGTACAATACAATAGGAGCCGATTGATCGAAATTTTCATTTTCAATCCTTCTTCTTTTAACCGAAAATGTAAATTAATAAATTATTACAGAAAACTTATAGATAAAAGGTGTAGCTCACGCTTTACAGGACACTTCTCTTTAATAAAATTTTACTCTACGAAAATCGGTTAAGTACTGAGTAAATCGCGAAAATTGCGGTTCTAAGGGCCATTTGCACCAGTTCCATTTAAATTTAAGTTGTAGTTAAACTAGTCGTTGCTTAGGATACGCCCATTAACAAGTCTACTGGAGAATAAATTTATGTTGTAGTTAGTAGTTAAGGGGAACCGGTGTAAACTGGCGTAATCGTCCTAATCTACATGGCTTTATGTGAAAGTGAAATAACGAAAATTAGAGGAAAGCTGAATTTTATATTGTATATACATATATCTGGAAATCACTGAGTTCCCCTCGCTCCACCGCTTGCGTTGTCCACAATTTTAAATTAACCCGGCATCCGACACGTGGGGTCTGAGAGACACCAGCGCTCGAAAACTGCATAGCACACATTCAAATATCGCTCCAATCGACTACAGGGCCTCAATAGCTTTCAAAAATATATTATTCTACATATTAAAGCAGGCTTTTTTGCGGCCCGCGAGATTCATCACACTTTTACAAAATATACTTATATTATAATGGCCAAAGTAGTGAAAAACAATTTTCTGATTTCTATGGGGACCTAGGGTGAAAGGAGTGCACCTGACAGTAAGAAGGAAATGCGTCGAGTGCCGCATGAAAGGAGTTGCGGGCTCGGCGGGTGACCAGCGTTACAAAACTGGCCTTTGTACTACAAGGGTAGTAGGGGGTGTATGTTGGACTCGTTCTCATGCACCCGTAAAACTGCCAGTAGGGCACTCTGATTCCTAGGAGGATACCTAGGGTGAAAAGGGTGCCTCTGACAGTAGAATGAAATGAGTAGTGCCGCATGAAAGGAGTTGCGGGCTCGGCGGGTGACCAGCATCACAAAACTGGCCGCTGGCATGCTCACCGCGGTGATAAACCGAACCAATGGAGTATGACTCGCTTATGTGACTCTACCCAATCTCGTATTGGTATCCAAGGAATGGACGGCTCGTAAGCGCTTAAAGTTGGGAGCGCTTCGACTCAGTGTCTGGTGGAGGGTTCAAGAGGAAGCAGATTTCCCAGCATAACCTAGCCCTGAACTAACCTAACCTCTGAGTATACCCGGGAGTTTGTTCGACCGAAGGCAAAAGCCTGTAGGTCATGTTGTGTCATGAGTTGTAACAGTAGTTGTGGAGACTTTGCCCACATCTAACCTAACCTAATGTAACGGCAGAATTCATAAGACCACCAGAGTGTGTTTCTTAGCTTTGGCTTGCTATCTCTTCCTAGCGTAGAGTCAGGTACGAGACGCATCAGTAGCACTGAGTTTTTTAAACTCTTGGTTGGTGATAGGGACACTGGTTCTCGACCGGGGGACGTGAAGATGTGAGTTCTTGATATGTTTATCGGTTGACCGTAATCTATCTCGAACCTAATCTGACCTAACCTATGGGCTTAGGTGCCCGGCCGTTACCGGTCCAAGTTGCTTTCAAAAGTTAGCAAACATTTCGGTGCTGCGGGAGGGGTGGAGTCCCAGGTGCGGCACCAGTTTTAGCACCTGCCCCCCCTAGGTGCTGGTCACGCAGTGGCTGAAGGCTTCTCGTTTAGTAAGTGGGACACCGTTATCCGGTGCGGTGCATGGGCCCTTCTTGAGGGTTAAGTCCCTACCGGCTACCGGCCTAGGGTTCCTAAGTTCCTATAAATATTTATATTTATATAGTGTTAATCTAATGAGCGGATTATAATTTTATTTGCGGCCCGCGGAGTTATAATACATTTCCAAAGTGGCCCGCAAGATCATTTGGGTTGGCCGCCCCTGTATTAAAGTAAATACCGCAGTCAAAAAATTGATATTGTGGCAGCAGTACTGTTTCAAAACCTAGCTGGGTCTGTCAGACCTCACGTGTCGGAACTCAAAAATAGAGAAAGATAGAGAAAATAATTACAGGAAAGCCGAATTTTACAGGGATGAATTTCTAGGTCGCTATTTCTCGCGTTGTCTATAATTTTAAATTAAAGATGACGACTTCAGTCAGATTTGTAGTACAAAGATAATTTCGATCAACTGACTCCTAACTTTATTCCTTGTACATTTTCGAAAAGAGCACAAAGACAAAAATAAATTACTCTTCAGTCATTAAATTATCTATCCAACTAAAAGAAATATCATTTAAATCGGATTGTTCCGTGCGGAGATACAGCGTAATCAAGTTTAGTGAAATCCCCCATCTTTAATTCCGAATTATAGGTAACGCAAGCGGTGGAGCGAGGGATACTCAGTGGTTTTTAACTATATGTGACCTAAGAATTGATTCCTGAAAAATTCAGCTTTCCTCTATTTTTCGCTATTTCACACGATGTATTCCCAGAAAAGTATAAAAATGAAAACAAAAAATGGTATATATGTTGTGTATATTAATGGTCTTTGGATTGGAAACAACGATCCGATTAATTGTCCTGACATATGATGATATG
Organism: Malthinus seriepunctatus; assembly: GCA_963924605.1. Lineage (NCBI taxonomy): Eukaryota > Metazoa > Arthropoda > Insecta > Coleoptera > Cantharidae > Malthinus > Malthinus seriepunctatus. The sequence continues at coordinate 44,940,862 of OZ004600.1, forward strand.
ATGAACTTTTTTATAGGACTATTTAAAGGATCAATTTTTTTTTAAATAGCCCTGGAGTGCTGGTACCGATAAAAAGCACTCTACTCTTCAGGTAACTGGCAAACTTTAATTGAAAAAGATATGAAAATATTTTATTAAGAAAAATTGTATTAAATTAAATCTGTATCTCTAACATTTATAAACTTTTCCAATTTCACATAAAAATTTAATAAATACGACACCACACATAATTTTCTCATCAGTCTGGGTTTAAAATTTTTAAATCGCTCTATTATCCAAAAATTATACTACTTCCAGGTCGTTTGTAAATTATAAGAACGGCGAAAAGGTCTCCAAGTGCTAAAAATAGCTACTAAGCATAAATTAGCCCCCAAAACTTTCAAACAACACTTATGGAAACTTTTAGTATGTTGTAAACGACATTTAAACAATTTCATTGAGATATAGTAACTTGTAAACAAGATGTTAATAAAATGTGTACTTAATACACAAACGAGCGTTAGCAAAATGCGACTGTATGTGAACGAACGTAAGAATTTAAGTGATTTATTGCCCAAAAATTTTCCATGCAAATTTATTTATTCGTTTTCCCTACAAATTTAAAAATCAAACATTCCCTCTTTGATTTTTAAAAATTATTTTCTCTCCAATTCAATAATTCGATTATCTCCTGAAAAATTTGTTTCAAACTTTTCAAGTTATCAAATAGGACGGTAACGATGTCATCTACTGTAGGAAATTACTTTTGCAATACGTAACGTCATATTCGCAAAATTCGATTGAAAACGTTAATTAGAATTCCAGGATGGTACAATTTCTGTCTTACTAATGTGTTTATTGCCTGCTTATGATTCTTCACGTATCTTAATCCAACAAAAAAGTGTCTTGATTAGACGACTCTTATTAAGAACTTTTATTTTATTATTTATTTAAGTGAACTACGTATTTCTCTTTTTCAGTTATAATTATGTTCATTAATTTTGTGACCGAAATAAATTGGTTAAGTTTATGTAGTTGAGTTGATTTAGTTATGTGTAATTGGGTTCGAAACAATTAAATTCGTTGTTAAGAGTAGACGGTAAAATTATTACGGATTGGTGATAGTATATCGATGAAACCATCAAAGCTAAAATTAACAAAACCCACTGATTTGGGTTTAGTATAAAACGATGTGAATATTAACTAGTTGCCATCAACAGAAGCGTTTAACATTTTATTGATTTTATCAATTATTACTTCTCTTTCGCTTTAGTGTACGCGGGATTAAAAAATAACTGAGAGAATTCTCGACTTGCGATTTCTTTACTACACCAAAGCAAGAAAATCGAGAAAACCGTCTTTATAAATTACAGTTGACTTTATACAGCAACCAGCAACCCCTATTTAGTTAAGTTAGACCTCATTTTAAAGCTCTTGCTAAAATATATATTTCAACGCAACAAACCTAAGGTCACTAGAGCGACAGGTCAAATTAAAATTTTAATGACACCAGAAAAAAACTTTAAAAGAAAATTTATATTTTTTTTAGATTCTAAACTGAAGTATTAATGTAATATTCTAAATGAACATATTTTGACATGTATATCAGTGTTTGGAACCTATTTGTGAAAAATGAACTTAATGAGAATCCCAGCAAGATGAAACGATTTTCCTAAAAATTACATAAGATATGCGTTAGCCTTAAAGAAGCTTCTGGAAAAAACTCTACCATTTTTTTGCAGTTTTTTATCAATGACATACGACATACCTACACTTCGCATACATTAAATCGGTTTATAAACATTTTTTGGCACTCCAGACTTTCATTGACGTAAAATATGTGAAAGCAGTCGATTATAGATAATCAGATTTGCGTGTAAGGTTTAATATCGAAATCGACTCAACGTCAAATTATTCCCAAACCACTTGAGATCTCAAAATCAATTCTATAGTAGCTTAATTTGGTGATTTCTACAGGGTGGTAGCCCACGACTGATTTAACACGTCAAAATTTTCTTAGTTTTTCTATCTAATTATTTTGGACAGTAAAGTTTTAAATAAAAGTTGTAATGATTAAAATTCTGTATCTAAATCAATATTATTTTTGTAATTACTTTTGTACGTTTTGGAACGACAGCAATGAAATAATATGAAAATATAGAAAATATCTTAAAATAGCAATACCTATGGGTTTTGATTAATTAATAATTTCAAATGTTTCATTAGTTCATTGATAGCAGTTGTCAGTTGTCACTGTCAAATTTATTAATAGAAAGGTTCATAGGTATCGCTATTTTAAGGTAATTCTCCCAATTTTCACATCTAATTTGTACCTTTGCAGAGCATGCAATAGTACATAGTTTGTTTTATTAGGAGTAAAAATGTCACTTTTTTTAGACGAGTCTGTAGACAACTTCTAACGAGTCCGGACGAGCCAAAAAAAGTACTTTTATTCCATATGAAACATTTCGTTTTTTCTTCAAACGTAAAACTTAAAAGCGCCATCTCTTGTCAATTACTTGTAGTTCAATAGTCAAATATTTTTTAAAAGTAACTTTAACTTGTAAAAACAAGCGAATTATCTATTATTGTTGTAAATAATTAAGGTTAGAATTTAACTTTTACTAGACTTTTACCGAGGTCCATAAAACATTAATATTATATTAACAGGTTACCTCGGTGAACAAAAGCGCGGCAGTTGCCATGACAGCGTACCGAGATGTGACGTCACATTTCGGCTATTTTTTATAAATTAATTTAAATTACTGCCTTACGGTAAAATTTTCAAAAAATTTTGAGAGCCAAAAATTTGTTCTAAATTACAGGGGCATCTATACTAAAGAAATAAAAATATTTTGTTGAGCGGTTTTCGAGAAATATCGTAAACTTTGATTTTATTTGATGAAATTTAAGTTTTGGAACTAGTGGTGTATTCAAACTATAATAAATAAAATTTATGTAGACCTGTTGCTGTTGTAATAGATAATTAACAAAAAAGAAAATTTAGATGCTAAAATCATATTTTGGCTGCCTTAACCATATTTTAAAGAAAATCCAAGTTTACGATATTTTTCGAAAACCGCGCACTAAAATATTTTTATTTCTTCGGTATAATATGCCCCTGTAATTTCGAGCAAACTTTGTTTCCTTTGTTTTTTTAAAATTGAACTGTAAAGGCAGTAATTAAATAAAATTAAAAAAATAGCCGAATTGTGACGTAGTGCCGCGTCATTTGACGTCACTGTAACTCCTCCCATTTTTAGCGATCGAGCTAACCTGGTAATATAATATAATGTTTTATGAACCTCGGACTTTGACCTCCTAGGAGGTGAAAGTAGAACTTTAACCTTACTTATTCAGTAACAAGATGTTAACTTTTTTGACTTTTGAAGAAACAATAGTTTTATTAGTCCTGCAAGGGTGTGATACCTTATAGTCTAATCAAATTAAAATTTGACCTCGGAAAAATTCCCAGAAAGCTGGATTTTCGTATGAATCTTGATATTGCCGTAATAAACAATGCCTCAAAAGTCCCCATCGATCCGACCACAGCTAAAAATTTTATAGGCGGAGGAAGGTCAGAAAATGCAGTTTTTCCGAAATATCTCGTAAACTATCGATTTTTCTATAAAGATAGTTATTACCAAATTTGTAGATCGTAAAATTTCCTACAACAAAGGTTGTATTACTATGGCTCGGGGTCTTAAGTCTGCTGCCAAAATAACACTTAGGAAGATAAAAACCGAATATACTGATTTCGATCATTATCTTCAAAGGTATCCAGTTTAGATATACTAAACCCCAGCACAATTTGAAACATAATTAAATTCTTCATCACTCTATGCAAAAATGTATACTGTATAGGGTGTTATATTTAAAAAATCAAGATTTCATCACTTGAATATAACCAAGTTTGTTCCTCTCAAAACACACCCTGTACAATAAAAATCAATTTTCTTGATGGAAAAGCATAGATGACAGTCTTAACTACATCACCAGCAAATATCTTGTCTTATACCTGCTAAAACAACCACTCTGCGATTTCTTTAAGCAACTTCTAGACTAGGCGCAAAAGTTAAAGTATTTTATGCAAGCGGCATTTCATATAACATTTTGGTAACCGATGTTTTCCCAATATTTCAACCCTACTGAATACGAAAATTGCGGTTATCAAAGCAAAATCTTAATCGGGATCGTGATATTCAAGATATGACGCCCAAGATGTCTGCTTTGTTATTTTTGATAAAATAATTATGAACAATTAGGACAAATATTGTCATTGGTTGGGATAGATAATTTTATACTCTACAATTTTTATTAGAGGTAGAATTATCTTCAGATCACTCCTAAAAGAGCTAGAGTCGATAAAAGCACCAGTGTTGTATAAACCGTCTTAATACATAAAGCAGTATATGGAAGCATCTTGGTGAGTTCAGCGAGGTAGCTTTCCCAGTATCCAGCCAGGATGTATCTGTTAAAACATGATCAGAGCAAATCAAGTCCATAAAACTCGATCATAAAGATGATATTGCGTCTTCTGTTTTGACAACACACGGTGCTTCTCCCGACTCTCTAGACCCTTAAAGAGTGATTTTACTGTAATTTTTTGTAGACCATAAAATTATCTATCCGAGCTAACAAAAATATTTGTCTTAATTGCCATAATAATTAATCCATCAAAATAAATAAAAAGAGCAAACATGTATATTACGACGATTTTTACGCACACGATGTCTTTAGCTGGCTTTCGCTCCTTAATAAGCAATCTTACGGTACTTTTACATTTAATAATAATTGTAGAGAACCTTGTATATCTAATTCAATCAAAACAGTTGTCCAAGTTTCAATAATAATTCTTCCATCCAAATAAATCTTAATTAATAAAGCAGACAACCTAGTCGCCATCTTGAATATCGCGCTTCCGGTTTAAATTTCACTGTGGTAACCGCAATTTTTGGATTCTGGAGGTCGAAATATTGGGAAAACATCGGTTACCCAAATGTTATATGAAATTCCTCTAGCATTTCGATACTGGGATTTTGTTCCAATTTCACGATGCTTCTTCCGACTGTAGCTCCTTAAGGAGTGATCTGAAGATAGTTATACCTCTAATGAAAATTGTAGAGTATCAAATTATCTATCCGAACCAAAAAAAATATTTGTCTTAATTGTCCATAATGATTCCATCAAAAATAACAAAGCTGACATCTTGGGTGTCATCTTGAATATCACGCTTCCGATTAAGATTTTGCTTTGATAACCGCAATTTTCGTATTCAGCAGAGTTGAAATACTGGGAAAACATCGGTTACCAAAATGTTATATGAAATGCCGCTTGTATGGTTAAGGATACGTTTTTTCCGATAACAGTCCTAGTCTATTCTGCAATTATAAAAATAGTCGAACGAAACCTAATTTGACTACATTTATAAATGCAGTAGTTCTGTGAAAAAAATCGCCGAGTGGTTACTTTTGTAAGTTAAAGAAAGATTTTTGGTTACTATGTAGTTCAAACTACCCTCTATCATTTCCCATTAACAAAAATTGATTAAAATGAAATACCTTGTATATTTATGCGTAGAGGGATAAGAACTGAATTATGTTTCAAATTGAGTAATGGTTTACTATACCTAAACTCAATACCTTGGAAGATATAAACTAATTCAACATTTAAGGTTATCTTCTTTTTAAGGATTATTTTTTGAAGCCAATAAGGACACTTGAGTAATAATGATAAACTTTTCTTGTAAAAAATTTTACGATCTACAAATTTGATAATAGCTATTCTTATAGAAAAATCGATAGTTTATAAAAATCGATAAATACTTCTTCATCTGAATGTACAGTCAATCTTAAAATTATTGGCCACCCTAGCGTATAGCCAGGGTGGTTATTAGCCAACAACGACAAAAGGACATAAGGGGAGGTTGTTGATTTACTACTTTTTGGCAAAATAAATTTACCCCTCAGTTCAGAGTATGGGGTGTTATGATGTTTACATCCACAATTCTTCTTAAACCTATAACCAGGGTGGCCATTAATTGTGAGGCTGACTGTACAATGTACGATCTTGGCTTCCCCAGGCCCGCTCTCTCAGAGCTTTTCCAAGCTTAGTGCCACTGTACCTCCTGTAGTCGAGCCTGTAGTATAGGCTCCCGTCGGGCTCCTGTCAGCTTAATAATATCAAACGTTTGCGTTGCGTTGCGTTGGAGTATTGGAAAACTATACAATATAGTAGAAGTTGTTCAAAACAAAGCGTTGCCGTCAGTTGTGTTTCTGTAAGACAATGTGCGCTCGTATTCACTTGCTACAGTGCAGCTTACTACAGGACGAGCTTAAACACCGCTTACATCGCAGATTTCACTCTCAACCAATGCTAACTTTCCCCGCAAATAACCGCGTGGATGGGAAAACTGTGCTTTTATTTATTTTATTTATTTAATAAAAACAAAAAAGTATGATGATTTCCTTCCACCAGATTTATTTTACCAGATCACAGAGGGTTGATTTCTAAATATACGTCCACGAATTATGAAACACATGAAAGACATGCTCGCGTATAGAATTTTTCATGCTGGTTATTTGCTGGTTTCATGCTTTTCTATCTCGCATTGTTTATGAGTTACGTCAGACCTACAAACTCTCTTAATTAAGATAGCTTCTCACGATCATAAGAAGGTATCCTGAATTTTGAACAGTGGTTACTTTTGCCTTGTGTGGATTAATATTTCGAACTTTGTTTGTTTGGTAAATCAAACAGAATTGTCCATTTGAAGGCGACCGTGTTTGATATGATAAGCCATTTTGAATTCATCGTTTTTGAGATAAGACAATTATCAAAAGTCAAAAATTTTGGAATGTTGCAATACCCAATCTTTTTTAATGAATTAGCTGCCAACCAAATCTAGGAGCATGGACAGTAAGAATTTTAAACAAGGTGGTTTCATTTTAACTATATCACTTTAACATGACTTGACCCTATATTGAATCAGCCATTTTTAATTATTTAAGTTGCACTTAAAATTCCTTAGGAGTAATTTCTAAAAGTTCGAATTTCGTAAAATGGAATAAGTAAAACCCTTCAAGTAGGTATTAAAGAAGATTAAATAAGAAATTAAATGAAGTGGTATTTTAAATATTTACCACCTTATAGAGGTATGCCACTGAGAGAATAAATTATAAAAGCGATAACTTCTGACTAGTGGCCCATGAGGTACTTAATTTCAAAATTTTGGAAATTTTGACTAAAATAAGTTTTCATGAGGGATATGTGGAATCATAAGTAAACCAAATATTGTCAAAAACATAAATTAAGTAGAAACAACCTACAGTCCAAGACAGTAAACTAATTACGTTTTAGTAGGAGTTTAATTGATAGTAGATTTCTTTTTAGCAATTACCTTTACTTTGTTTAAATTTTCAAAATTTCGGATTAAAATACATAAGAAACACTAGAGGTGCAAAGAGTGTTTTAACACTAAACACTATTATACTAAGTAACTAATTATATTTTTAGGATATTTTTATAATCTTTAGCTAATTTATTTATTTTGTTACAGATCAATCCTTTACAATTCTGGTCCCAAAAAATAAAGCAAAATTGTACGGTACAGATACACAAGAAGAAAGTTACTTCAAACAAATTATATTCGATCATGTAGTTTTAGGATCAATAATTAATATAACAAACACAACGAAAGAAATATCTTTCGAAACCTTAAGAGGAAGAACGGTACACGTAAGACGTAAAGAAGATAAATTATTAGCAAACGACATCTTAATAATACAACCAAACGTACCAGTCGTAAATGGCGTATTGATAATTTTGGAAAATTATCTTTTTTTAGAAGAATACGAAACGAAAAAAAATTTTACACAAGAAAAAGTTGACGTAGGTCACATCGGATTAAATCATATTGTGAAAGTGAAAGATGAAAATAAAACTGTTAAAAATACTACCTTTGTGGAGAATGTTCTACAAGTGTTATCGTATCTTAAAAGTGGAGTTCGTGTGTTTCAACATTTCTTATCCAGATCAAACGTTACTCATTTGTTAAAGGAAGGTGAGTTTTTCTTTTTTGTGGGTAAATAATAATATATTCAAGAATTTGCTTTATGGCCAATTATTTAAATTTGCTTACATCGTAATAAAGTTTACTCTTGATTAATGCTATTAAACATAGGTTTATAGTTGTTAAAACAATGTGGTTTGGGTTTGAAATTAGTGTGGTCGTATACCTTATACGCTTATACGATAACATGTATTTACTGACTTTTCCCCAATGAGTAGTTTTAATAGGAAGTTTAGATTACAACCGTATAAAAGTTAACAAAATGATTGTGGATTTTGAGAACTATTCCAGTTCTCTATACTGTGGTCTCGTAAAGAGTTAATAACATTGTTAATGCTAAACGTATCTGTAGAAATAAAACAGTGATAAAATTTGAAATTAGTAGAAAAGGTGTTTCAAAAACAATAAAGCAGATAGAAAAGTGATATGTCCTTCGCCAACACTATTTTTTAATAAAAATCAAATCTGTAATGTTTGATTCATTTGTAGAGTAATCTTAATGAGTCAAACTCAATGAATCAATTTTTTTTTACTTTTTTCTTTCTAAAAGTAGAGCAGACTCGGAAAATGCAGTGATGTTTTTGCACTATGTTCAACGTATAGAATAATTGGGGTCGTACGAGGGCCCATAAACTGATGAAAGTGCAAGAACTTCAAATAGCGTTTCTTAGGTTTTTGAGCAAAAACTAAATTTCTTGCAATTGTAAATTAATTGAATGAGAAATAGCTTTCCTTATTTGCCTAAACTTAAACTTTTCACCATCTAAAACAGGCAACGGTTTTAAGTTGCTTGTATGAAGAATTTTTTTGAATTTTGAAAACAAAAAAGTGAAACATCACCTTTTGTGCTATCGCAAGAAAGCTGAAATTTGTGAAATAATTTATTTTAGCACCGCTAATAAAACTTTAATTTGAAAAAGAAATTAAAAATAAAAAGTGTGGTTGAAATTAGTTTTTTTTAATTTAGACTTTTCGAGTTTTTAAAAGCACGTTTTTGTAGAAAATTAAATTTTGTTAATTAACAGTAACAACTATAATTAATTATTTAAATAAATTAGAGATGATTATGTAAATTAGATAGAAAGAGTACTATTTAAACTTGTAAACTTGGAGACTGCTTCCCATGGGACTCCTGATAATATGACTAGAGCTTTCGTAATAATTGAAATAGGTAACTGGTTAAATGAGCAAAGTGCTACAGTTTTTCATGTAAGCCGTTAAGACAACAATTAAACGAGAAGTTATACAGGGTTGGTGTTTGCTGTGTGGACAGATGCTCGCTCTTTGTTAACTATAAAGCCTGCGCCACACACACAAGCTTGCCTTCATGTTTGGCCTGTGCAGGCGACCAAACCTGAACGTCTGGACATTGTTCAGAAGGCCTACACAGGCCCATAATATAAGTTTACATAGTATGCCATTGCGTAGGTATTGTGATGTCTAGTGACGTCAGGAGGGGCCAACACGACACAACGAGCGCGATTTCTACCTTACTCGCACGTACTTGTACCTAACGCTGCAATTAACGCTACTTATTCGTACCTGCATAGACGTCCCTGCTGACGTGTCCTGATATCCTTCTCGGCGAAGTTCGATCTTCGTACACCGGAATGGCATATTAGGTATGCTTATACTATGCCCAGGCCAAAGCGGAGCGTCTGGACATCGTTAAGGTGGCCGGTTTGGCCTACGCAGGCAGCTTGCACCGGAAGGTACGACTGTGTGTGTGGCGCGGCCTTTAGAAATATCAAAGTCAGTTTTGCTATGATAACGCACTGATCGAATATATTGAAGAGCATACAAGATGATTCACAAAAAAATGCCGGTCCAAACATTGAACCCAAATATCTCTAAAACGAATGAATACGTATACTACCTTGAAACAAACGTTATTGTTAATTACGAAAAATGAGAACTTAATTATTTTGTGAAAAGCACTATTTCAGCAATTTCCGCTCTTTAATTTTGACTAATTTTGAATAGTGTAATTGATCAAGGCCACTGTTAAGCTAGGTACATAGCTCTCCGTTGATACGTTTCCGTTGGTACGTTGGCCAATAAGAGGAGAGTATTTTTGAAGTTTGACAGATGAATTTGAAAAATACTTTGCTATGATTGGCCAACGTACCAACGGAAACGTAGCTAACTTTAGCCCCCAATGTTCAATAATTTTCCACCTCTAAAACCTGCATGTTACCTACATCAAATTGGCAATAAGTAATTGTATTCTAAATATTTATATATTTTTCCATTTATTTACTAGAATTTTCAACATAGCCGCAATTTTGTTTGGGCCAGTTCGGCCCTGTAAAGTGGCAAAATTTTGAACTAAACTCAATAAAGTTACATTTTTGATTTCTATTATCCGTGAGTTTTTAAACAATGTGTCACAAAGCATAAATGTTGGCATTTTAAATTTAGGGGATGAGAAAATTGCTGATAGTGGTCCACAAAATAAGTTCACCTTTCATGGTTGATAAAAAACACGATTTTTTCAAAAAAATCAAATAGATCATATTTTTTTGAATTGAATCAACTTTTTTACAATCATGATTTTAATTTAACAAATACTCAGGCGCGGATGTATCACCGGGCAGTTCGGTGCGCAGCCCGGGGGCCCATGGGTTCAAGGGGCCCATGGCAGAACCCGGCCCTTCATATTTTTGCAAACCGATTCGCAAGCAAATATAAATTTGTATTGTTTTAAATAGATAGCGTCAGGCTATACAGGGTGTTGATTTTTTACTGTCCGCATAATATCTGCTGAAATATTGAAGATACTTAAAAAAGTTAAATTAGAAACTTTTCAAACAACACCTCATCTACAAAATAGCGTAAATTTTTTTTTCCATGGCCTACTTGTTTTGCGGGAAAATGTGTAACCTTGGGTTTTTAAATAGAACATCCTGTATATTTTTACAGAATCGTATTCTAAATCAATTTCTCTTTACAACAATGTATCACAAGTATCATTTTGCTTTCTAATAATTATGCCCAATATTTCAAAAAAAGGAACAATATGACGGTTGTAGTGACTCTTGATTAACATTAATTTATTTACTTTCTAACAAACTAAGAAATTTCGGAACAAACTTTAACACGTAATGTATTATAATGATTGTTCAGATTGTCCACCATGGAATTCAACAATTGTGATACATCGTTGTAAAGAGAAATTGATTTAGAATATGATTCTCTAAAAATATACAGGGTGTTCTATTTAAAAAACCAAAGTTACATATTTTCCCGCAAAACAAGTAGGCCATGGAAAAAAATTGTTCACGCTATTTTGTAGATGAGGTGTTGTTTGAAAAGTTTCTAATTTAACTTTTTTTGTATCTTCAATATTTCAGCAGATATTAGCTGGACAGTAAAAAAACAACCACCCTGTATATTATCTTCACCGGTCCCCGCTATCTTAGCGGTGAGTGTAAAGCTTATCATCACTTTCTAATATACTAAGTTCTACAGACGAGTTTATTTTGAAAACTGAAAGTGAATAATATCTTTCTTAGGTCTCTAAATGGGCGTCAGAAGGAAGGAGTAGGAAATGGCAACTGCACTCCTGGAAGCCATAAAACTCACGATTTTGCATTAAATTTTCAAAAAAAATCTGTAGAGGTGTATCCCCCCCTCCCCGGAGGTTGGGGCCCATGAGTCTTTTCTGCCCCGAGGCCCACTCAGTGCTAGATCCGCTACTGCAAATACTGCTTTCATAAACAAACAAAGCTGTGTTAAATGAATAGTCATCATTGTCTATAAGGATACCTGTGCGTGTGGGAAGTGCGATTTTCTGTTTTTTTAACGTTTTCGGCAAGGAAAAAGTTATTACCTATATTCGAGAAAAATAAACTTAAATAATTTTATTTCATTTCTCGACGTGTTAAGTCTCCATCATTCCAAAAATACAATAAAAAAAATTTCAAAGAGGGCGTGTGTCTGTTATTCCTCTGGAAAAAGTTTCTAGTAGGGCCACATCCGTCGTTTTAAAACAATTGTTATTTAAATCTTCTCAACCCTGCTTTCGTGTCGTATACAGGGTGTCCCAACACTCCATTATCGTAGAATTGTGACTTTGCCTTATAATTTAACAAAAGAAGTTTAATGCATGGCTATAGTTCTCTGAGAGCTGCACCTCTTAAAAATATTTTTACATATACCGGGTGATCCATTTAAATGCTATAGGTCACACTTGTATTTTTTTAAATGGAACACCCTGTATATTTTTATATATTTGGATTCCCCTTTCAAGAACGATTATAGTAATGTATGGTTTAATGGGTCTACCGTAGATTTGGGCCAAGATACTGCGAATTTTAGGAAAATACAAGTCAACTTTGCTTATCTGCTATAATGTAACGAATTAACATTTTTGACTGCAGTTTGCATTAGAATAATTCTAATATCGGCTTCTTTCTAAAATATTTTTCAAAGTTGACAAAACCGCAAAAATTGTGCCGTGGTGATCTCCAATGCAAAGTGTAATTTTTCTTAATTTTTTAAATGGGATAAAAGTTGAATTTTAAAAGTGAATAGATTTAGAAAATATTATATCATTAGAAAGCTTAGAAAAGGGGCTCTCTTTTCCTGAAATCGAAAATAGGGGGTGCCATTTAAAAAAATGAAGAAAACTGACATTTTGCGTTAGAGACTCACATGGTCTCATTTTGACGTTGTATGTCGCTTTGAAAGATAATAAGGAAAAAAGACGATATTAGCATTATTTTAACTTAAACCTCGGTCAAAAATGCCAACTCGTTAAGTCACAACAAGCACGCAAAGTTGACTCGTTTTTAGTATAAAATGCGCATTATCTTGGCCCAGGTCCATGGTGGACCCATTAACCCACACATGAGTATAATCGCCTTCGAAAGGGGAATCTGAATATGCAAAAATATACAGGGTGTTCCATTTAAAAAAATACAAGTGTGGCCTGTAGCATTTAAATGGATCACCCGGTATATTTAAAAATATTTTTAAGAGATGAAGCTCTAAGAGAACTATAGTTGTGCATTAAAATTTTTTTGTTAAATTCTACAGGAAAGCCACAGTTCTACTATAACGCAGCGTTGGGACACCCTGTACAACGTTTGTTTCAAGGTAGTATATTCATTCGTTTTTTAAGGCGAAAGTTTTTCCTGACAAACCCTGTATAAAGTTTTATGTAGGTACTACTTATCACTAGGTCCCTCCAAAGCTTTTATGAACCGAATGAGACAAAAAAATCGCCACTAAAATAGATGTCGCTAGTCGTTAGTGGTATATTTTAGTAAATAAGATGATTTATAGTCAAAAACTACATCATACTAAATTCTTAAGTCACCTAGGATCATTTTCTATGAGGAATGTGTGAGACTTTTCCTATAAAATGAAACAAACGAATTTAATATTCTTTTGACAACTAGTTTTCTAAGGGTTGAAAGTTAGTGCCATTCTCTGAACGGGTAGTTCAAGCGGTGCGATGTTTTTGAAATTTCTACCTCAGGAAAATTTTAATCCCAGGTTTGAAAACTTACAATAAACTTTTTAGGAGTGCTTTTTTGGATATAATTGCAAGACGAGAAAATGTTAAATTTTGGTTCTAGGAACCCACTGTAGAAGTTTGTCGGTACTTTTAGGGGACACCCTCTAGTTGAAGCGATAATAGTCAACTTTTCAAAAAAGCATAATACGAGTATGCAATACAGAGTGATAATTTTATGCGAAATCAAATTTTTCTAGATTTTTGCAACATCCAATTTCATTTGGATTCCTCGTGAAATGTAGATGCTAAATTAATAATTATTAAGTCCCACAGCTATAAGTCGAACCGCTTCGCTCTTTAAATATTGGCGTTTTTATGAAGAAAATCACATAGCAATTACCCAATGAGATGGCGCTAACTTTCAACCTCTGAAAAATTCGTTTGCATCATTATAGAAAATTTTAAAATAAACGTTCTGGAAAGATTTGACAAATAAATTAAGCGTCGTTCGATTCAGAACTACGATGTCTATAACACACCTAAAAATAAAAGAAAAAGGCTTAAGCAAATTTTGAGAGAAAACATTTTAAAATTGCAACCAGCGTTGTTCCTTTAGTTTAAATAAGGAAACTTTAAAACGATATAAAAAATTAGTTAGAGCTAAACCACCATTTTTGAATTTTTATTTTTTTTAAATATTCATTTAATTAGGGCCTGGGATGTACCTACTAATTTATATAGCCAAGTTTAAACAAATACTGTAGGTCTACTATAATAGCACCCATAATTCGGATCACCTTGTATAAGTTTCATTAAATTCAAATACTTACTTATTTTGTTCTTAAAATTTTGTTAAAATGACTCAAACCAAATTTTATCAAAATCGTTCAAATAAAATAAAATAAATCAAATAAAAATGGAATTTCTTAGATCATAATTAATTTTTCTAAATAGAAAGTTATACGAAAGAATAAAGAGTGTTACCGTGTTACGTTGTTAAAATTGACATACAAAAATAGCAAATTACTGTAATAAATTAATATTTTGATTAAGAACGCAAGAAAAACACAATTTGAAAGCTTCAGATTTTAACAAATTAAAAAACTAACCTTTTTTGAAGATTTTTAACTCTCAAATCTTCTTTTCAAAAATCCAAAAGGCACAGTCACCAACTAAAAATATTGCGAACGTGTCCACGCGGAGATTAAAAATCGACTAAAGAATAATTCAATACTCGAAAATATCACCACCTGTGTATGATAACGATAAAACGCCATAGAAAATATTAGTTTGGAACATTTTAAATCTTTTAAGATAAAAACTTTATTTTTAATTTCAAAATTCCTTTTAAGCAAATTTAAAAATTATTGCAAGTTCTTGTAGAAACACAAAGAAAGTTAAAATTGGAAAATTCTTTTTCAATATTTAAGCTTTAATTTCATCGTGTACAAAAGAGATTGGTTTTAAAAATGCATCTACTTAAACCAAAATGAATATTTTTTGTAAAACGACGTTCGTGATGCGATTACAAAATTATGAAAATTGAATTAATAATCGAAATAAATGGGGTAGTTGTAAAACGCACATTTCACTTAGCACGTCGTCTTCACCCTTAAAATCCCTAAAATAGATACTTAATCGTAGTTTAAAACATCTTCTTTTTCATCTAATGATACTTTACAACCCAACTAGAATTTATCTGACACTTGAATCTTTCAATTGAGTGCATTTAAGGGGTGTTAAAATGGCAATTTTTCCCATTTCGACGGGACGATTGCTCGATAACTCTAAGCTGCATTTAATCATTGATTTATAGTCAATTCTAACGAATTGTTTAAGGATTAATTAAAACGCGTAATTTTGCACTTTATGTCCGTTTTTTTATAACCTAACCGAACCCTCTTAAAATAACGTTTTAGTGAGTTGCAATATAGCAATCCTTTCCGACCTTATAGCACAACCCTTTCGGGTAATGTCTTAGTAAAGTTTAATGAAGATAATGTATTTTAGTGAAATTCCTAACAGAAATGCACACGTCAAGCTTACAATGTTAAATTTCTTAAACAAGTATAAATTTTTTAGACAGTTCCTTGATTACAAATTAATGTTACATAATAATTTTAAAAGAAGACGGTGGGAAATAAGCAAAATAAACATTCAACACTGCTTTTAACTTGCATTTAGAATGTTGCAATTTTTTTAAATTAGTTTTCATCTCGTACACGATTACTACGCTTTTGGCACTTCCTAAGCCATTTGCAAAGTAACTATTTTTCTTCTTGTGTAAATTACACAATTTTTAGTTTATTTTGCAATTTAAAATCTAATTTGTTATTCCTAATTTATTTATTTAGTTACTTTTACAACTTTATTATACTCGTGCTGAATTATAATTTAAAGAAATAAGTAAATCTCGTTACAACAATGAGTAACACACTTTTAGAGTTGGAGGACGCATTTAAAAATGTTAAATAATGTAATTTCATTGGAAGAAATAAATTCACGGAAAATTGAAAATTCTAAAATAAGAAAGTCTAAGGAATCTAAAGATGTTGTAGATTTATTTTACGGATTAGTACATTTTAGGAGAGATAAATGGGTCGTGCGTCCCGTCACTCACGAGATAAACTTGAAGTTATACTTTCTATTGCTAAATGGGCTTTAATTCAATGAAATTTAGGTATTGGTAGTAACTGTTTTTATTCAGCGGAGTGGAGAAGATCGGTATTACACGTAATTAAGTCTCAACTGAAACTTTTATCTGTAATGGACGGAATCCAACCATTGAACTGAGGAAATTCATAATAAAGCTGATATCTACAAACTTAAAAGTTATCAGTTACATACATTCGGCTTTTGAAAAAATTGGGCAGAAATTGAGAAACTGTGACATAAATGATAAACAGATGTTAATTTACTACACTAAAGAGTAGTTGTACTGCAGAGGTAATTTGATACTAAAATGATCGTGTGGTTGGCATAGAATGTAGATGAATACAAAGTGGTTCATCACCACATAGGTATACCACAGTATTATTTCGACAACATGAGCAACTCATTATTAGAAATTAAAGGGCAATTTAGCAAGGACGAGTTTACAAAACTACAATACATTTAAACTAAATGATTAAAAAATTATTGTTAATAACAAATAATATGAATAAGATTAATCACAATCATTTTTAAATAAAGGCGTTGGCGTCGATATTGAGAATACCTTTGCCTGTCAGGAAAACCGATACAGTATACAGGGTGTCCCCAAATAACACCGACAAACGTCTACAGTGAGACACAAAATGTTGATTTTAAAATTCTTGATAAAATGAATTAAACGAATTTAATATTCTTTTTAATAAAAACTAGTATTTTAGGGGTTCAAAGTTAGCCCCACCTCCTGAAGTTTTAGTGTTGCGATTTTCATGCAATGTTTACCACAGGATGACTTTTATAAGATATGCCTACTGTATAAAAATCATTTAAATATTTATAGTACTTTTGGAAATAAAATTATTTTTATAAATTTTAACCCCAACTTTGAGAACCTATAGCTTGGAAGGAGTGAGTTTTTTCACATAATTGCAAGAAGAGCAAACGTCCTATTTTAGTCCCAGGCTCCCAGGGAACCACTGTAGACGTTTGTCGGTGTTATTCGGGGACATCTTGTAGAATTGAATTACTGTAACCCTTTCTTTTTTAGTTCCCTACTGTATAAATATTCAGCACGTACAGTACGGAACTGTTCGGAGCTGTACTTTTCAACAAATGGAAGCACCTATTGTATACAATTCCGATGAACGACAATCGAACTAGGCTGCGCATGACGTCAGGACGGGTCAGCACGGACGTATGCAGGTAGACTCCGTGACTTACGAGAAGAATGGGGTGGAGTTAGCGTAATACAGATGGAGGGAGCGATTGCTCTCTCTCTCTTTGTATCTCTAAAATTGATGCGACCAGATGTTACCAGACTCATTTTTGTTATAGCGTGTTCACTCCGCCTTATTCTTTACAAAAGTTCGGCAGTCTACAAACAAGTAGCGTTGATTGCAGTGTTGGGTACAAGCACATGCAAGTACGATAGAAGTCGCTCTCGTCGCGTCGTGTTGACCCACCACAAAACCTGTGCAATGGCATGCTATGTATATGTATGATATAGACTAATGAGCTGCGTTCATTAATCATTAATGTTTGGTCCTGGTCCAAGATCTTATGCAACTCAACCTAAGCTGTTGGTATACGCATTTAATAAAAATTCCCCATTACGAATTATACATTATTCGTAGGTATTTTTTGTAGTGGCACATAATTTAGAGTTCTTTCTATTTGGTCAACCTAAAAAATCCTGGTGGGTATGCAACCCAACTTACACGAACCAACCATTAATGAACGCACGCTATAATTCAAGTAAGTGGTAATATAAGAACTGAAGCAAGCTTAAACACTTACAGGTCAGCACCTACCGCATCTTGTACCTGTCGGGCCACGACTTTCCCGTTGTTACATCAAAATATTTTTTTTATTGGGTCAGCTGGTGCCATCTGTTGTGCAGCGCCTCAACTAACGTTTTTAAATCACCCCATTTCAGTCGCTAAGTCACTCTTAAGAATCGGTATGAATGCAAGAAAATGTTCTTGTTCGGTAAGAGCGCATGGCACTCAAACAAGAAGAAAAAATAATTTT
Organism: Malthinus seriepunctatus; assembly: GCA_963924605.1. Lineage (NCBI taxonomy): Eukaryota > Metazoa > Arthropoda > Insecta > Coleoptera > Cantharidae > Malthinus > Malthinus seriepunctatus. The sequence goes on from OZ004600.1 coordinate 44,959,056, forward strand.
TGTTGGCACTTGAGAGTGTTTCCTGCACTCTGTCTGTAACTTACAGTTACAAAAGGGATAATACGGAGCTTATTAGGATAGCTAGTCTTCTGTTCTATAACTACAAGAAATGAGGATGAGCATTATGAAACTTTTAATAGATTGTTCTTAGAACCCTAGGAATATTTCCTATGCAAATTTTCAGTTTAAGTTTTGAATTTCGAATTTATAATTCTCAATTGAGAACTGGCGTTGATTTCCATATTTCTTACCATTGTCTCCCTAGCTTGACAGTTCCAAGTTCTGGATTTTAACGAATTCATCGTTGTATGGAGTGCTGAAATACTCAGAATGTGAAATTTAGTAAAACCTTGAAATTTTGTTTCCGGAGAGGCTGATAAATGACTATCTGTATCATCCCATCATTTGACAAGAAGTAACCACAACACTACTCTTCATTACCTAAAAGTGTAAATGTCAAATAAGAACATCCACTAATACCTACAAACCACAATTTACTAGCCTTCGACGATTTGAATTCGGGTTTGGACCGATGCAATTTATTATGTAGACCGAATTGACAGTCATTTGCGCTAGCATTCTATAAAAGCACATGCAAAATAGTGTAAATCACAGTTCGAACTCGAATACCAATAAACTGTGCGCGATGCCGATGCTAAGTCGTGATGTGAATCGATGTAATGACGTAATAATAGGAGCTCAAACGAATGTCAGTCCAGCTCCACGCTCCATGTAGAATACTAGTAATGAACACATACATAGGATTATTTTTCTAAGATTGCGATTTTGAAGTTTCATAATGACAGCACAGGGTTGCCACATACCAACAAATCAAGCTAAAAAACATTGAATTTCAAACAAATTAAATTGTAATGTGACAACTCTGTACAGGGATGCCAAATTAAAATAGTTCCTAACTGCATTGTATTTTCACATTTCTAACTAACTTTAGGTTTGCTCCGGTAAGTGCCAAAATCGCAATCTTAGAAAAATAATCCTATAAACTTGATTTTTTTTTCTTTACCGACTCCTGACTTTTGGAATACTCAATAAATAATTTATTTAATAATAAATTTTCTAATTATTTATTTAGTAATAATTAATAATAAATGTATCAACTACTTACATTTAAATAATTAAACTCAATATAAATACGTCATTTTCATCATACATACTCAAATTAAGATAGTCACGTGTCGGTAAAGATAAAACATTCAACTATGCATATTTAAATCCAAATGGTATATTTTCTTTGTTACTAGATTTAGGGAGAGGATAGAGAGAGAGAGCTCGAATGACAAGCGATGCTTTCTTTTAAAACACTTTGTTAAAACAAAACTTTGGTTCGCGATTTTGATATAATTAATTTACAGCTTGAAACAAAAATATTAGGAGTAAATTCTATTAACCTCATATCCACAAATGTAAAATAAAGTAAAAAGACGACGTTTCTTTTGCATTGTAAATTACCTATGTCTTTTCACATTGTTTGCGTGAAAATTCTATTCAGAAAGGATAGACTTTTTTGCATTTTAACTCATTTTTTTAACTTTGAAGAATAAAAGGGATCCAAATTCACCTATTTTACGCGTTGTTCAAATTTAAATTGTTGTGACAGAAAATCAAGTGAGCTTTACGTGCATAAGAGTGCACTCTCGTTGTCCTGAATACCTGAATAGTGTCATACCAATGAAAGGGGACTCTACCCTGAAACAATGACAAACAGATTTTAGTTTATGTAATTCGTATTTCACAAAAGACACATTTTTAAAACTTTTTTACTAAAATATCTCATTTCAAAGACCTTTTGGAAAAACTTTTAATTTTATTTTCAATAAACTTGTTCATTCTCTAGAAAACTTTTACCGTTGTAACAGCTTAAACTAGTTGTAATTCTGTTTGTTTATGCACATTAATAATTAGACAGACACTGCATGTTCAGGCGGATTAATCAACAAATTGGATCTTTGATGTTAATGAAAGCTCTCAACGGAGACGCTTTCAATGATCTACGATTTTACCATTTAATGCATTGTAAATTTTGCCTATTCCTTAAAATTTATGCATCATACATGAATGTGTATGGTGCTTAATTATCCATAAAAAAAGCACTAATAAATTCCTTTCAGTAGTAGGATTAGTGGATGATTTTTAATTGGGTCGTCGATTTTTAACATCGCTTTGTAAAGATCCATCAAAGTTAATTACAAAAATCTAAATTACTTTCATGTAGGTACCTCTATGTATTTTTTCAGTTCCTCTCGAATACGATACATAGGTACTTGAAGTATATTGCTTTACAAGAATTTTACATTTAGCTCTAAGTGGCGCTTATTCGGTTTCATTTATTATGCGCTTCAAAGTCAAAAAAATGAGCAGTATTTTGTTACTTGAAATAATAAATGATGCGTACCTATATTGCAGGATTTGCACATTTAAAAAATTCTATGACGTCATCACTGCCACAAATATGAACAAAAACAGTATAAACTGGTAAAATTGATGTAGTCGAATAAAAGGTCCTAGAGCAGCCGTTCTCAAACTTTTTTTCGCGTAGGGGAAAGTAGGGTATTGCCGACCGTCCGAGTAATACCGACCTGGGCATATTACAGTAAATAGAAATCTATTTGGCGAAAGTACCCCATAGACATCTAGGATATGTATTTTTAACTACCGAGTCGGTCCCTACCGAACGTTAATAATCATTCTACTTCACCACAAATCGATTTTATAACAAATTTTGATACTAAACGTTGTTTTGGGAGTCCTGTCTATCCTGGGGACCTCCTGCAACGCGGACCCTGCGGTCCCGTTATTTACGCCACTATTACTTACGTATATCACATATAGGTATACGTGTATGTGTATCCGTGCATAGGACTATTAACAATCAGGTTTCGACGACTCGAGGCAAATATGTTACTTTACAGTCGCGTAACTAAGAGATTAGGGGCCCTCCCGCAATATCCAGATTGCGTTCACTAGTCACCGTTAATAATCATTTTACTTCACCACAAATCGATTTTATAACAAATTTTGATACTAAACGTTGTTTTGGGGGGGTTGTCTATCCTGAGGACCTCTTATAACGCGGGCGCTGTGGGCCCGTTATTTACACAAGTGTTACTTTATCTTGTTACGTATCCGTGCTTAGGGCTTCCGTACTACCGCAGTGGTACGCGTAGGTACCACAGTGTGAGAACCGCTGTCCTAGAGGTTTTCAATATCATTTTATCGATTTTACACCTTACTTTTGAGACAGGCAGTGTTAGGAATTTATAAGAAGTTGTAAATAAAATAACAAGCTTAACTTTCTTGCTCAAAAAAGATGTTATCTCTAAATTATACAAGTAAAGTCTAAAATACGTTATCAAACTTTGGAAAACTCTGCCGAGAAACTAATTAAGTTTTTCACAAGTGTTCACTTAATCATAAACACCTCGTAACGAAAAGTTAGTAGATTAAAGTTGGCTAATCACAGTAACTCAATTTTAAAGCAATTTTAACAAAAGAAACAAAAAAAAAGTTTCACAAGCTCCCACAAATCAAAACCTTTTTTTTCCATTTCATTTCGTAATTTGTCAAATTTCTTTCAATTAACATATTTCCGTACTCATTTTAATTTTAAATGTATGCTAATTTTTTCAGGAGAGGACTACACAGTGTTTGTTCCAACAGATCACGCTTTCCACAGGTGGCATCCCATAGATTGGGGATTTTACCCCTTCAGTGTTCCCGAGTTTACGGAAAACGTCATTATAAATCATTTTGTAAAAGGAAATATTAGGCAGAACGATATTAAAGACGAAGATGTAGCGACAACTTTAGGAGGAAGACAAATAGTTTTTAGAAAATCACGTAAGATATTAAATTATTTTAATGTTTGTTTATTAAATTATCCGATGATAAATCTATCTCGTGGATGAGGATTTGAGGAAAAATAAAATTTAAAGCGTGTGTTTGCTTAGGCTTTAAACAACATTAACGATATCGATTGTACTCCATTGAAAGTCCTTTTAGAGAGTCATTTTAAAATCTCTGAGTCAAATTCGTTTTATGAAATTATTCATAATTTACCCCATTTTATTTTTGTTCCGTAAATGTTCTCTATTATTCTCAATTCTTCTGCTCTTTTAACTTGACTATTTCCATATCCATTATACTTAGAAAACAATTTTAGTGTTTTCGCGCTCGAGTATTCGCACATTACGGCAACAGTTGTTATGTAAATGGATATAAAAGGAACATTAATAGGTGACATTCTTTTTTACAGCCACGTTAACAATCAATGGGGTATCGGTAGTAAAAGGGGACACACCGATATCGAAAGGCAACATAATGTTTACAGGAGAAGTATTATTCGTAAACGAATCCGTAGTATCTCGCTTACATCAACAACATCGTGACAAAGAAACCCCGCCGTTACTTGCATTTCCATGGTTCGGTGCGCAATTCTTATCTCATGCCTTTCTTGCACTGGAAAGAGATCGTAGATTTTCGCATATTACGAGATTTTTGAATTTAGCTGACTTAGCTCCATACGTATCTGGAACCGGATATACGTTTTTTGTTCCAGTCGATACAGCTTTTGAAGAAATTGGTTTAGATAAGATGCCAGATAACTACTTATCAAATGGAGAAGGTTTACAAATTTTATTAAATCATTTTGTCAAAGGAAGACTTTACGATAAAGATTTAAAAGACGGCATACAACTGAATACTTTAGGAAATAACACTATAAAGATCGCTCGTCAAAAAGGTAAACTATAAAATAAATCCCAATTCCCATAACAAAAACCTTTCTTTTTTAGAAAAAGTATCGGTGAACGAAGCAACAATAATAGAAAGTGAAGTGTTTGTATATAATTTAGGAACAATGTTTTACGTTGATAAAGTTTTATTTACGAAAAAAGAATTTTTACCTAATTCCAGTGTTGAACCACATTTAACAACTATTCGTCGCAGTACAACAGTTACAGACATAGAAGTTGTTCCGGAAGAAATTGCAGAAGAGAACGGTTCTCACCCTGACGTTCTTTTAGCTGATGGTGAAGAAATTACTGAAAGAGTACCGAGGTTAACTACAACTTCTGCTAAAATTAAATAAATTTATTTTTGTATACGAGAAATTGGTTTAGAAAATATTTTCTGCTTTATAGCAATCGTTATACAAGGTCTTCTCTATTTCGATTTCCTAAGACATTAAATTTGTAAGGCTTCAAGACCTATATTTAAAGGATTTTCATTTTATTGCCACGACTAAAACTAATTCAAAAATAAGCCTAGTTTTGTCGCTTTAATAGAATTTTATCCATCATCGAAGTTTAACTACTGTTAGTTGTGCAAATCCCTTACGATGTTTCCTAAAATTTGGAAAATATTATTAGAAAGTAGTTTGTGATATAAATGTATAAAGTGACATGACTACTTACATTTACCTTTCTTTGTGACTATTTATTATTTTAAATAACTCTATTTAAGTACGTTAAAAGACAGTGTGCTTTAGATCAGGGATTCTTAAACTATGAGCCATGACTCCATGCGGGATCATACAGGGTTAGTTAGAAGTATGGAAACGGTGATTTTTTGTCGTTAATATTGATTTTAGGAAATAATGTTCAATATAAAAGTTTTTTATGAAATTTTTATCTATATTATAGAATATTTGAAAAAATTTTTTCTTCAGTGTTTTTGAGTTACGCCTATCCGCAATTTTTTTTAAATGGTAACGTATTAATTTTATGCTAGCATTCGATAGCGCATTTTTTTCTCTTTATAATAGTATTTAAAAAAAATTTTTTTAATTATATTTTTACTTATAACACTTTTTCGACAAAATGCCGGTTAAAGTATTTTCGAATAGTAGGCAATAGTAGGTACATCTAAGATAAACAAAAGCGGAGCGATAAACAAACTCGAGCGAGTTGACTGTCATTGGTTATTATTTACTCACAGGAATTTGTTTATCGCTCCGCTTTTGTTTCGCTTAGATATTACTATTCCTAATTACTTTAACCAACCATTTCGTCGAAAAAGTGCTAAAAAAGTAAAATTAAAAAATTTTTTTAATGCTATTGTAAAGATAATAAAATGCTTTATCGAATGGTAGATAAAATTAATACGTTCCCCCATTTAAAAAAATTTAGAGGATAGAAGTAACTCAAAAACAATCGAAGAAAAAAAATTTTTGTATTCTCAAATATAGATAAAAATTTCATAAAAAACTTTTATATTGAACATTATTTCCTAAAATAAATATTAACGTCAATAAATCGCCGTTTCCATACTTCTAACCCTGTATAACTAAATGAGTGAATTTTTATGATAAACTGGGTAGTGGATGAAGTTTAAGAAGCCCTGTTTTAGATTATTAATTCCTTGTAATAATTTATTTTATTACTTCAAAACTAGCTGCAAAGAAAGCCAAAAAAGATTAAAAGAATATCCATTTCCAAATTCAATTGAGTAAGTGCCAAATTTTTTTCATACTTTCTTAATATTTGAAAGCTTCAACTTTTTCTCATAGAAGTATATCAGATGCTTTACCGTATAATCAATCTAAGAACTCAAAAATTACAGGTAAAAAATAAATGTCCGCAAGCACAAGCTTATATTAATTACATAAATTAGTTTATATCAAGATGTCGAACTAGAACAAGTTAAACATTAGACTATGTCCTAATTGAAACTAGAATTTGATAAATTTTTGACTATTTTTGTTTAAAAGTGTTGGAGATGCCCAACTAAATTATGCGCTTTCACTAAAGTATACAGAAAAACACTATTATTATAGAAAGTAATGTATAGTATAAATAAAAACAACTATGAAACATAATTTGTGTAAAAACTATAGTACTTTAGATACTTGTAAAATGGTTTTAAAAATTATAACATCTTCAAAGAAATTCTTGAATGTTAAATTTCGAAAGATGTAAATAAATTAAATAGAATTAAAGATAATTGAAATCTCCATGCAATCATCCAGCCAAATAAGAATAGAAAATTAATTTTAAGAAGAAATATGACTGATGTATAAGAAGTAAGTAAATGTGTTTTAATTTTCAATATTTTATAAGTTTGTAAATTTTACGAAATAACTTACACATAACGAAAGAACATATTATTGTGTGTAATTATAAATGTTACTACTTAATAAGTTTATAATAAATTACCTAGTATTACTGAATTATTTAATTGTTGTAAAAAAATTATTTTAGTACAAAAATACATGGAATATAAAGAGTTTTATTTACACATTTCCAAAAAACTAGAAGCATATCGAATGCTTTTTCTAAAAAATGAACACACTTCTTTCCAAAAGCTTACCAATTTAATAACAAACCATAATATAAATACAACTTATATACTTATTAACACCTTCTGAAGTCTAACTGACAAATCAGTTTTATGAACGATAACATAAAATCAACCACAAGCTTCATTAAAATTATTGTATTTGGTGACTAACAGTATCCTCTAGCGGATTTTTATGATCGTACATATTAGGCTTAGCTTCATAACTGCAAATAGTAACACCGTGCCTATGTGCCTCTGCAAATTCTCCCCTTAATCCGATGTAATAAATCCTGGTACTGTCAGAGCCAAAATTAGTTGGAAAATGTAAAGTTAAATGATGAACAGTATTAAATGTTACGATTCTAAAACAAACAGAGTAGTTTTAAAGATTAACACACAATAAAATTATAATACTTTGTTGAATACTCCAAGCTTCCAGTTAAATCGGTCTGCAGGTCAAATTCTTGGTCCGCAGGAACAGTTACATCATCAAATGTCATGTGAGGTCTATTTTTGTATCTACAATAATTAAATAACTTTTCGTTATCCGAGTGTTAAATATAAACAGTGTTAACGCACTTACATTCTCATTTTTGACGGATGAGAACCCGAGTCTTCACCAATTAATATAATTCCTTTTAATTTAATATTTCCAGTAAAAGGGATATTAAATAACAATTCTTCATCAGCATCCGATTCAACGTACTGTTAATATTATTAAAAATCGCAATTAAATTTGAAAATTTAAGTAAACATAACCTCACTTACACAAGTCAAATTCAAACGTTCTTCCCAAGGTTTAAATATACTTTTTCCAGATCCTTCTTGTACTTCATTTAGGCATTCTAAATTTTCTTTATCAATTTTCATATAAAGACTATATTCAAATCCCATTTCAGGGGTATCATCGTGATCTTTGTCGCCTTCACAGCTATGACCATGAGGAGCCATTTTTGAAGTTTAGCGCCGCTCGAATGACAAGCCATTTCGCTATTTTATTATATACAGGAGAATTCGAAATGATGTAGCGATCACTAAAAATTTGATATGATTTGTGATTAAAATTTCTAATTCTTGTATTAACGTTGTTTGATTAAAATAATGCGAGGTTTGTAAAATATGAACTTTATGGGTCTCGACTATAATGAATTGCTATAAAAGTTAAAAAATGTTTCTTGTAAGTTACCCAAATTCCAAATATCAATAAATAAATTACACAAATGTGGTGAATGGTTTTCATTTTATTCATTTTAACTTTTTCCAATCCAAGAAAAAGTTGTTATAATCGAGAGAAAAAAAATAATAAATTATTTTTTTTTCAAATGTCAAAAAAAGTTGACATTTTGTTACTGAACAAGTAAGGTTAAAGTTCTACTTTTACATCCTAGGAGGTAAAAGTGAACTTAAAAGGTAAAAGGTAAAAGTAAATTCTAACCCTAAATATTTACAACAAATTGTAACGTAAAATGATATTTCTAAGCATTTGTAATGTAAAAAGGTAATGTTTTTATAAATTTTCTGTTATAATTTATTCGTTGCGTTTCATAATTAGCTTCTTTTTACAAGTTCAAGTTAATTTTTAAGAATATTTGACAATTGAACTACAAATAATTTTCAAGAGATGGCGACACTTCAAAAAATTTTATTTTTGGTTTTTCTAAGTTTTACGTTTGAAGAAAAAATTAAATGTTTCATACAGAATAAAAATACTTTTTTTGGCTCGTCAGTAGTTGTCAGACTCGACTTCGTTTCGTCTGACAAGTCCTACTGACTAGCCTAAAAAAAGTGACATTTTTAGTCCTAATAAAACAATCTACTATTTTTGCATTTCTCGACGTCTTGAGTCCCTCTGATTCCAAATATGCAAAAAAAAATTTTCGATTTTTTGAACCAAAATGTCGCAGGATGTATGCACATTTTCTCCATCATTTTGTATTTTATTTATTGTGGGTATAAAAATTATAGAGAAAATTATGGTTTTATATTGAATCAACTGGCGTTTAGACTACTTTTCAGAAAAATATTAAACAAAAATTTTTTGGGTCGTTTTTTCCCCTCTTTAAAGCGAATATTTTCAAAATTTTAATTTAAAAAAAAAACATTCCAAGAGTTGACGGACGTAAAAAGTTCCTCGTATGGCCACATCCGTTGTTTTTTATCTAAGGACAAGGATTATAAAGGACCTTTCTTGTAAAATGTGTGGAGTACCTTGGGTACTCGGAAGTTGGAAATAATATTACAATGTCAACTGAGCGGCGCTATTACGTCATACTTTGGCGCACCCCAATCGGCGCCGCGACGCAGGCGAGGCAGGTTCGGACGCTTTGTTTTCTTCGAAAATAAACGTTTGGCATTGCAAAAATGACCGCACTACAACAATCTTCAGAAAATGTTAAAAGAAAATTTAGTACTAACAGGTGAGCGCCTTTTTTTAATTTGAATAAAAATGATAGGTAGTTTAATTTAATGGAACAAAGAATTAATTATATCACCAATATCTGCATGTAATCAATATAATGTAAGTATAGATTAGTCATTTCAATGGATTTATTTGTAATAAAAAGAGTTGTAATTAACATAATTAAACAATAAGGATCAGCTATTTTAATACAGCTGGTCATGACATTTAGCGTGCATTTAGCTACATTTTTAAACTGGTTTTTGAATTGTTAAAATAAACACTCTTTAAAAGTTAATTACATATTATTTGATTTGATAGTAGGTTTGAACAAAAGATGTAAAAAAATAAACACCCTACACCCCCACTGATATGCCGAGGTCCTCGACTATCAGACTCGTCGACTCGCGTTATTGATCTGTTTGAGTCGATAGTTAGAGGGTGAAATAGCGAACAGTGTATCAAGTTAAATTATTTAAAAAACCATGTTTACATTATGTCTACATGTTAGATACGTTTAGCGTTCTTAAAAAGAAATTTTGTTAAAAATGGATACTGTTTTTCCTTTCAGTTCATATCCATCTGAGGAAAATTATGTCGAAGAAGTGCCACATTTACAAATGGAATCATTAAATTTCTTTCCTACTATGGAAACTGAACAGTGCGGTCCGCAACCGCAACCCTTGACACACGGATGTGATGATCATTGGACGTGGAGTAGGCGCCATAAAAGTAGAGAAGTTCATTTATTTGGAGACGATTATAAAATTGCACATTTTCATCCAAATTGGAGCAGCGGTACAGCTGGTATTAGAGGAAGTAGAGTTTTAAATAATGGAAAATATTTTTGGGAATTACATCTAGCACAAAGAATTTTTGGTACTAGTATGATGTTTGGAATAGCAACAAAAGGAGCTCGATTACATGCGGACTCCTTTACAAATCTTATAGGCGAAGATGTTAATGGATGGGGATTATCTCATAAAGGACTTCTGTGGCACGCTGGTGCATGGTATAATTACACAAAACCTTTTAGAGAAAATGAAGAAACTACTATAGGAGTTTTATTCGACGGTGTTAATGGTACTCTCACATATTATAAAGATGGGATTTGTTTAGGTGTAGCTTTTAGAGGACTTAATGAAGTTAAAGATAATTTATATCCTATGGTTTGTTCAACAGCAGCAAAAACAGAGATGACATTAGGAATTACAAAAAGAGATTTTGTTAATTTGCAAGATCGTTGTAGGGCTATAATTACTAAAGCAGTTAAAGATAAAGAAAATATTGACAAACTTTATATACCTTCAACAATCAAAGAATATTTAGCTGAAGTATTTGCAACCGATTTAGATGCTCCATCACCTTTCACCGTTTATTACGATATTAAGGAAGAAATTAAGTACCCTGTATTTAACTGAGTGTTTAAAAAAAGGTTAAAAGAGTAAACAGTTCTTAATTTATTTTCTTTTCGATTTAAATCTAATTGCTTGTTAAAAAGGATTAGGTAGTTACAGAATTTAACTATGTAAACAAAAATAGCTTACGGGAATATATTGTCATAAAAGTTAAGGAATTATCGAAAGTAAATTTCAGATCAATTAAAATTGTTGCCTTTAACTGCCAATGTAAATTTTTGAGACAGATCACTAAACTGTGTGATAATAGTATCAACTTTCATACTTTCTCTATGACAAAAATATTCGTCAAATTGAATTGAAAATAAAAAAAAAAATTAAATAGTCGAAAATTGTTTTCTATGTACGTTTTAAACGTTCATCGAGGTGTAATTAGAAATAGATTTGATCTTTTAATATAAGTATGCTGTTAAAAGTCTTAAAAAATGTTAAAAATTAACTAAAGCAATTGTTACGACCTATTGGCACATAGGTATTTCTTAATTTTTTAATGAATGTCAACTCAATTATTGAGTATAAACTGCTCTCGTTAGTATTTTTTCTTTATTGTAAGAAGTGTAACAGTGAAGATTGTCTAATTGGTCTGTCATATCAATCGTGATAGATTGTTTAAATTTAACTCTTTGCAAGTGTTGAGAGCACCTGGTGTAGTAATAAAGAACAATATTATAAAACTATAATTTGCAAGTAAAATAGACACAGCTTGAGATATTTTATCTCTTTTTAAAGCCAATTGGTTTTGCAAATTTTCATTTTGAATCAATTTCGTCGTTTAAAGACTATAATATTGCGTATTATAGCCCGTGAAAATATACGATGCCATCTATAAATTAATTAGTGTGTGTTCTGTATTTGTAAGGTATTTATAAAAGTTATAATGGGACAATAGCCAGTGGTATATGTTACCTAATGGTAATAGTTAAGTAACAATAATGATAGAAAAATTTAATGTTTTGTTTTTAATTTTATGGTTTTTATAATAGTTAAAATGTAGTTTAAAAGTTTTTGTTAAATCTTTAATTTGACGGTTTTAAAAAATGAAAAAGACTGAAGCTACATTTTCTATTTAACATTTTCTTATTTGATGTTATCACATTTATACGGGTTTTGTATTACTGTTAGTTACATTTTATACTTAAAAGCACGTTTATACCTTACATACATCACCTCGCTACTCTCTTCACCATTCTCACAAACACGGTTTCCAATAAAATAGCTTAAGTTGCTAATTTTGTTCTAATTATTGTTTTGTAATAAAATTTTAAGTACAAATTTATGTTTGTTAATTTGTTAAGTGTGAAGTCATTAATTAATAATTATAATTGATTTTATATTTGGCCAAAAGTGTGCAATATTATTTAATTTCCATAGGTAGATAATTGTTCATTAATTAGAAATAAAGAATATCTGTAAGAAAATTAACACGAGTTAATTTTATAATGATCGTAATATCATAAAATCCTTGTTTATACCTGTATTTACTTTTTTGTATCTACTTGTAATATTACAATTTGTAATAAATTATTTTACATAATTTAAATAGTTTAGTGTACCAATTACCATTTGCAAAAAGGGGCAACAAAGCTAAATATTTTGTATAAGCATTTATTTGTCATCGGTTATTAAACTAAGAATCAACAATAAATTTATAAAAACTGTAAAATTTCGTAATTGAATACAAATGCTGCACTATCATAGGAAAAATACAACTGCTGAAAAAATTCATTAAGTTATTTTTATACTTATACTTGACAACGGAATATAAAAAAATTATTAAATACTTGATTTTGACTCCTTCGCATTTTGTAAAGCTTGTGTAATGTACAACTTTGCTAATGACTGCGAACAAAACTGTGATATATGATGACTGTAGGTATCAATTTGTCCAGCAATGATCATAGGGTTCAACCTTGGTGGAACAGGATGAGGGCGGAAAAGCTTATTAATATCTTCTTCGGGTAGAGGCGGTTCATCTTTAGCAGCACGTGCAGCATTTTCTTGCGATCTCTTTTGCATCCATCTGTGTTTATCCTGTTGTTGTCTACTAACCAACTGTTGATAACGGTTAAACTTAATAGCTTCTTGATTTAATTCGTCAACACGATCCATAAGACAGCGCAATTGTCCTTCCAAAACTGATGCAGTACCTAAATCCAGGAATTTCGAACCTTGTTCTTCTGGAACCATTTCGCTTAATTCAGACATCATGATGTTAGTAAGAGCGGAATTTTTAATTACGAATGGAACTTCGACAAACAAATTTTCAAACCCTACTTTCAATTTAAGAAGCGTTTCCGGAGTAAACTCGCCTTCTTTATACAACTCAATCGCTTGTGGTGTAAGTCTATAAGCTTTTAGAGTCAAGAAGCCTCTTGATGATTTCTGAGAATCATAAATAACTACTACAGATTCTTCGATCGAAGTTTGATAATGATATTGTGATTCGAGCAACGGTAAGCTTAAAAAGTTTCCTACATCTGCACTTTGATACCAACCAACGTGAAAATGATCTACATTAACACGTCTTAAACGTCTCATCATGCTTAATTGATATTCTTCTTCGTCGCCAGTATCATCTGTATGTTTTGGAAACGGAAAGCAATTTGTAATTTCCAAACGGTTATCGACCACTAATCCTAAAAGTGCCCCTTGAGCAATATCCATATTGCTCGCTGCTTCTTCATGACAATGTTTTACTATTTTCATAACGGCCTGTAATAATTTAAAATGATCTTTAGTAAGCTACCATGTAAAATGGGGCATGTGTCAATTTATTGGAAAAAGAAAATATAATTACCAATCCATCGGCTTGCACAAAAGCGATTGTTGATTCAGTTTCTGGAAGTCGTCGGGATGTTCCTGCACGACCAGCCATTTTCGTAAATTGAAATAGAACGACTACAACAAGAAAATTGGATAACGTATGCCGTTGCAAAACACCAACACCCAAACGTGTATAAATTTTAGGTTATGATATTACAATGTTGTCATATCTTTAAAAGTTGCATAAAATTTTGTTGGTGAGATCTGAAAGCTTAAAATAACTTATAATTTTTATATAGAGAAATAATTAGAAAAATACACAATATAAGTAGATATTTGAAAACATTAATTTAGACACAATTTAAATAAATAAATTTTTATAGGGATATGTCTTGATGTGGCAACACTGCTGAATCACTTGACTTCATTTTTCCTTTATGAGATTAATGTCAAAAGTCAGATTTATTGAACTTAATTGGTAAAAATGGTTCAAAAGCCGACAGTTAATCCTTTCTGGCTGGTATTAGCAATATTTATATTAACTTTATTAAATTCTGCTCAACAAATAAATGCAGATGATATACCAAAATCGAAACTTAGCCATAATATTGGGGGTCCAACATTAAAATTTTTATATTGGTGAGTTATAACACAATAGTGCCTTTTCTAATTTAAATAACATGAAATTAAATGGTTTAATAGTTATTCATGTGGTTATCGTAAAATGTTTGAAGAGTATGGCAGTATTATTCAACAAAAGTATCCTTACATGACAGTTGACGGTCAAAATTACGATCCTCCTGGTCATTGTTTATTCTTTTCGCGATTAATAGTGAGTACTTTTTCTTTTATTGATTATTGTTTGATTTTCGAGTTTGCAGGGATTGTTGAAAATGGCATTAATTTGTTGCGTGTTGGGTGGAGTTAATATATTTCAATATTTTAATCAACCCGAACCTTCGTGGTGGACATGGTGTATTCAAAATAAGATTTATTCGTGTTTAATGCTATTTCTCTTATGCAATTTAATAGAGGGCCATCTTATACAATCTGGAGCATTTGAAATATCGTTAAACAATGTTCCAGTTTGGTCAAAATTGGAAACTGGAAGAATTCCACAACCTGCTGAATTATTTCAAATTATTGATAGTCACATGCAATTTACTGACAGAGCAGTAGAATTTAATAACGGTTTTGCAAAATAAGATTGTTGTGAAAATATTTTTTTAAAATGAAACTTATTTTTTACTTGTAGATCACGATTTATTTAAGTATTTCGTATTAAAATTGTTTCCTAATTAATGAATTTTTCATTGTTATATAATAATTAAGCCCTATTTGTAAGAGATGTAGATAAATATAATTTTCTCATGTGTAAATGGCTTTAAATACGACAACATGAAGTTAATTTTGCTACTTGAAGGTAAAACAACGATCATTTTAAAAAATATTTTTATTTTATATTTGATAGAATTTAACTACAACATTATTCGGGAGCTTATTATTATGAAAAAATACTTTCTCATACAAATTAAGTTTTTTTGGTCTTATAAGACGACTTATCAATTAATTTTTACAAATAACGGTATGTTCGTTTTAAAAGCAACTTGTAAAATAAAAAGCAATATAAATGGCAGCTTTAATAAACTTCTTTTTAATGGCAGTGACTTACACAGTATTAAACATCACATAGTAAAAGCATTAGCACCACAAATTCTCTATGTTCACTTACATCTATTTATTAAAATATAAAAAATGCTTTCGATCGAAACATAAAAGTTAACAAAACTAAAATTACTTTATTTACACATATACCTAATTAATATTAATTTCAAAACAATTATGATAACAATAAGTTATTCAAATTACTTTATATGGCACTTTTTATAGTTTATTAATATTATGAAGATAAGGCGATAGTTTCATTTCGCTTCGGAAGCGTTTGTTTTCTTAGTCGCCTACCATTTTGACGTCGTCTATGTTCGTTATTTAAATATCTATTTTGAACATTTGTGTTATTTCTATTGGCATCATAAAAGTTCCACTGTGCGTTTGGATTGGTATTTGTGTTATTTCTATTGGCATCATAGAAGTTCCAATGTGAATTAGGATTACTATTTGCATGAGATCTGGCATCTCCATTTGAACTGAGTTGATTTCTGTTCAAATTATAATTAGCATTTCCACTACGCCCATACTGCTCTTGTGCAGAGCCTGAATTGAATTCAGAATTTGAACCATACTGTTGTTGTTGTCTATTTAAATTTGAATCGACGTTATTGTTAGAATAGTATTGATTTTGATTTAAACCTAAGTTAGATTCACCACCTGCATTGTATTGATTTCGATTCGCATCAGAATTTGAACTGTACTGTTGTCTATTGGAATTCGAGCCGGCGTTGTTGTAAGAATTGTATTGATTTTGGCTTGAATCTAAATTAGCATTACCACTTGAACTGTATTGATTTCGATTTCCCTCAGAATTCGAACCATACTGATTTTGGTTAGCACTTAATCTAGGATCATTAAACTGGTGAGGATATAGACCACTGTTGGCGTTGGATCTTGCATCTGTTGGGTATCGTTGTTCACTTGGTTGTGGAATGTTATAAGAAGGTCTTCCACCATCGATGTAACGTTTTCTAATACATACTGCACATCTACTGACACGAGACGTTAAATCCATTCCAGCTTTTAATGTTTGTTGTTTTGGCTTATGGAACATTGCATAATCTTCAATAGTAGCAAGCCAGTAAGAGTAAGCTGTTGTGAAATAGTTACAACGTCCATGAGCGTGGCATTCGATAAATGGTCTAGCACGAAATTCTTCGAGACAAGATCCAGGTGAAACCAATGACTGACCTGCTCCTTCTGCCCCTGAGTCGGTATGCTGTAATAATATGGTTGTAAAAATTGTTTTAATGAACATTTTACCTTTCTATACCATAATAAAACTGTAACCCATCCATAATTCTTCCCAACCGTAAGGACATTCAGGAATGGTAGAACTCTGACTGTGTATTGCAACAGCTTTTGTAGCAGCTTCACATACAGAACATCTGTAAAACAAAATATTTAGAGATAGAAGAATCTTAAGATTAAAATTCAGATGCTACCTTGAAATATATCTTCCTACTTCCGGAGCTGGTATAGGTGTCATCATTACAGGCATTGGTTCATTTGTTGAGAGCCAATAACTGTAATCATTACGTTGTGCATAGTCACAAACATCGTCTTTGTTACAAAATAGATAAGGCATCGTGTTGAATTTTCTTAAACAACTACCAGGCGCACCTAAAATTAATGAAAGCAATTATGAAACGTAAGTAAGAATAATTTATTTAAAAAATAGATTTTACCTAAATCTTGTCCATGCGCTTTAGAATCTCCCATAATATGAAGTAAAGAAAAACCATCCCACAATTTAATAGTATCCTTGGGACATAATGGAATTAATTCTGATTGAGAATGCCTTGTAAAGAAGAATCCTCTACTTCTAAGTCCGGGAGCTCGAGGAGCGTCATCTCCTCGAATTCCAGGAAGACCTACACGCCCTTGTAAACCAGGTCGACCGGGAAGACCATTATCTCCATGTTCGCCTTTAATACCTGGAGCCCCTGGATAACCTGGTATACCAGGCAGTCCAACATCACCATGTTCTCCTTTGAAACCGGCATACCCGTGCTTGCCAGATATTCCTTGTAAGCCTGGTAATCCATTTTGTCCGGGGAAACCAATGTCTCCAGGTTGACCTGGAATAGGAGCTCCAATGTCGCCTCTCTCTCCTTTAACACCTTGAAGACCGATTAAACCATCTAAACCAGGTTGACCTATATTGCCACTATGTCCACGTAAACCTTTGGGGCCAATAATTCCTGGAAGTCCGAAACGGCCTGGCTCGCCCATTTCCCCCTTAGTACCATTATACCCAGGAGCGCCATTGAAACCGACATCACCTGTTTCACCTTTAAAACTGCTTGATGCAAATCCTGCATCACCTTGTAAACCTTTAGGACCTCTTCGTCCAGGTCTACCGTCAAGACCTAAAATATTTTTAATAACTACTCATTACTTACACTAAAATAAATTTTATACCAGGTAATCCAAATTTTCCAGGCCTTCCTGGTGATCCAGGAAATCCGTCATCTCCCACCAGTCCTTTATTTCCTGGAAAACTTCTACCTGGGTGACCAGGGATACCGGGAGCACCTTCTGGACCGTATTCTCCAGGAGCGCCTTTTTGTCCTGGTCTACCATGTATTCCATCCAGACCAGATAGACCTTCTCTTCCTGGCTCACCTCTTTCAGCACGTGATCCAGGAGCACCTGGAAGTCCTACTAAACCAGGTTCACCTCTGGCACCTGAAAACTTTACTGTAAGTATTTAATCTACATTATTCCTTTAAATTAACCTTTAAATCCAGGAAAGCCAAATTGTCCTTGCAAACCCGGAAATCCACTATCTCCTCGTTGACCCTTAGCTCCAGGATAACCAGGGCGTCCTACATTGCCTGGTTCTCCAGGTAATCCGTGTAAACCGTGCATTCCAATTATTCCCTGATCTCCTTTATCGGCTACTCCAAATGAAACTAATCCTGGTAAACCTGGTTTACCTTTAATTCCAGGTGAACCATTAGGTCCAGCTGCTCCTGCTGGGCCTATATCACCAGGCATTCCGGGGTGTCCCATAAATCCAGGTTCTCCATCCATACCTACAGAAATAAAACTTTATCAGTTCTTAAAAAAACTTTCCTAATCTCTCAGTAGGTTTAAGAAATAAAATTGTAATACAGTACCTGATTCTCCAATTGTTCCATTTCGGCCAATTATACCAGGACTACCTCTTTCGCCTTTGAATCCATTTAAACCAATTTTGCCTGGCCATCCAATGTCACCTTGTATACCTTTATCGCCTATTTCACCAGGGAAACCGTTAAATCCCCCATCACCTCTTTCTCCAACCAGACCCAAACCACCATTTCTACCAGGGTAACCAGTGTCTCCTCTTTCGCCTGGAGCTCCAACATCACCAGGCCAACTTTGTCCTGCATCACCACGCTGACCAGGTGCGCCGTTAAAACCTGGTCTGCCATCAAATCCTGGCAAACCGACGGGACCAGTGTCTCCTATATCTCCTTGCTGTCCACTAAATGATGATTCTCCTTTTTGACCAGGATATCCATCGAATCCAGTCTCTCCTCTCAAACCTGGTAACCCTGGAGGACCAGATAGGCCATTATAACCTCTTGGCCCAAGATCACCGCGTATGCCTTTTAAGCCTTTTAGACCTGGATACCCAGCTTGACCGTTTAATCCAGGAAGACCAGGGAAACCTTCAAAACCTCTGTCACCCACTTCTCCCATTCTACCTGGTAAACCCATAGTTCCAACTCGACCAGGAAAACCTGTTAGATAACAAGTTTCGGCATTATATTCACAAATGAGT
Organism: Malthinus seriepunctatus; assembly: GCA_963924605.1. Classification (NCBI taxonomy): domain Eukaryota; kingdom Metazoa; phylum Arthropoda; class Insecta; order Coleoptera; family Cantharidae; genus Malthinus; species Malthinus seriepunctatus. The sequence goes on from OZ004600.1 coordinate 44,978,377, forward strand.
TTTGTTATATACTCTCTTGAACTGTCTCACTAAAACGACTAAAAACGAAATTCGCAAATTTCAGTGTTTTTAAATTGCGAAGATAAGAAAAGTAAAATACTTTTCTTGGCAGACTATTGTTAGTAAATATTTGGCAACTTTATGCCTATGGTGAGGTAGTTCAAAAGAGACACTCTGTACGTAGCTAGTATTACCTGGAAGACCTACATCACCGCTAGCTCCAGTATTACCAAAAAATCCGATCTCTCCTTTGATACCTTTGATACCATGTAACCCTGGATAACCGTCTTCTCCTTTCATACCAGCATCCCCTTTAGCTCCAAAAAATCCAGGATTTCCTGGCTGGCCAGGAGGTCCTGGAGGTCCAGCAAGGAGTGCACCACGTTGTCCTTTACTTCCACTTATACCAGGTAAACCAGAAAATCCCGGCGCCCCTTTAGGTCCTCTAAACCCTTTAACACCGGGTACTCCTTCTCTTCCTGTATATCCTTGAGGTCCAAAATCACCTGGTTCTCCTTTTAGCCCTAGCAATCCGGGAAATCCAATTTCACCATTTAAAATACTTAAACCTAGATCTCCGCGGTTTCCTTTAATTCCGGGTAGTCCAGGAAGACCGGTAGGGCCAAGTTGGCCAGGAAGACCAGGACTGCCACGTGGACCTGGAGATCCTGATACACCAGGAAAACCTTTTAAACCTGGAAGACCATTAAGAGAAAATCCTGGATTTCCAGTTATTCCAGGTAAGCCTGGGTATCCCAAATCCCCAGCTGGGCCAGATTTTCCTTTAAGTCCATCCCAACCTATAAAGCATAACAAAGTAGTAAATAGTAGTAGTAATAAATAAATAACTTTAAAAGATACCTCTATTTCCTATGTCTCCTTTATATCCGCGGCTTCCTTTTAAATCAGCATATAAAAGACCTGCATCACCAGGTTCGCCAACGTATCCGTCATCACCAGGTTCTCCTTTAACACCCCTAAAATTATATATATTTACATCTTTACACAGAGATGTGTATTGTGTAATTCTTACGGTCTGCCGTCAAATCCTCTATCTCCGCGCAAGTACTCTTTTGGCATTGACGCTGCATCTCCTTTTAACCCAGGCAAGCCATTTAAGCCTGGTATTCCATCTTTACCAGGACGCCCTTGAGGGCCGTCTTTACCCCTTTCTCCCTTGGGTCCATTTAATCCAGGAAGACCTTGTAAGCCTGGAAATCCGCGTTCTCCGGGAATACCTTCTTTACCAGGAAAACCAGGGTAGCCTTGATCTCCACGCTCTACTTTTGAACTAGGTGGATAAATGAGATCCCCTTTTCGACCTTTGGGACCTGTACCACCCTGAATACCGTGAGCTCCATCGGGACCTTGCAATCCCTGATTTCCTGATAAACCAGGGTTACCCTGTCGACCTTTCTGTCCTCTGGGACCAGTTAAGCCTGCAAAGCCCTGTAATCCTGGACGGCCATTTCTTCCACTATCTCCGCGATCTCCTTTCCCTCCAGGAATACCTATAATTTTTTTTGAAAAATTGTAAGTGTACATAGGTAAGTATGCAAAATGCCTTTTTTACCTGGACGACAAATACCGCAGTCATCACCTCTAGAACCTTTTATTCCAGGCAAGCCATCGTATCCGGGTTGTCCAAAATCACCATCAAGTCCTGGAAGTCCAGGTGTTCCGCGTTCTCCAGGTGGACCTTCAAATAGTTGAGGGCGTCCCGGAAAACCTTTAGTTCCAACTTCCCCAAGATCTCCATGCTCTCCGGGAGGGCCGGGGAAACCTTCTAGACCAGGCAAGCCATCTTCACCAGGAGGTCCTTCAATAGTTAAGCCAGCAAATCCTTTTTCACCGCCTAATCCATCTGGACCTACAAGACCTGGTTTTCCTGCCAAACCTCTAAAACCAGGTAATCCATCATCTCCTCGTTCACCTGCAATTAATTAAATAATTACACTAAGCAATGATGAAATTGTAACTTGTATTTACCTTTTATACTTGTTCCTTTCCTTCCAGGTAATCCTAGCGCTCCGGCTAATCCTGGTAAACCAGGTGGGCCAACAGGACCAGGGGGTCCTGATCTGCCTGGAGTTCCAGCTATTCCTCTTTCTCCTGGAGGGCCTTCAGGGCCTTGTCTTCCAGTTACACCAAATTTGCCTGCTTCGTCTAGAGAAGGGTTGTAAACACCAGGTTCCCCTTCTTCACCTTGAATTCCTGGAGGCCCACTAAAGCCCCATTCTCCTTGTTCGCCTTTATTCCCATCAAAACCAGCATTTCCTTCATAGCCAGGAGCTCCCTTATCCCCCTTTACACCACTAGGTCCTAAAGGACCCTGTTTACCTTGCTTTCCGCGAAGTCCATCAATGCCTAAAATGTATAAACTTTATATACTACACTTTAATAAGCAGTAATATATTACCTTGTTCCCCTTTGAAACCCCGATCACCACGACTTCCAGGCGTCCCTGCTAAACCTCTAATACCAAACTCTCCTTTTCTGCCTCTATTACCAGTCATTCCTAATGCACCTTTTATTCCTTTTGGGCCTTTTATGGTTTTATATGTTGGAGGATCAATTACCATTCCTCCTCCTCCCACCAATTGTCCAGGAGATCCAGGTTCGCCAACATCTCCCTGTTCTCCAGGTAATCCAGGTAATCCTACTGTATAATCTCCTACGTCACCTCTATTTCCTAGAGGCCCTTGTTCTCCAACTATACCCTTAAAGCGGAATAATATTTTAGATGTATAGCATTGCATAATATACTAATATAAAATATACTATACATAGTATTTAAGACTCGCTAATTGAGTATAATTAAGTACTGTATTTATTATCGAAAGAGGCTTAAATACTGAAATATGTATTGTATTTGATATGTATAAAAACTTGTTTTAGTAGAATATAAGATCAAATAAAGCTTTCATAAACTCACAGGAAATCCCGGTGCTCCTCTATAGCCAGGCGGTCCAGCAGCTCCTAATCTTCCAGAAACGCCTTTACCTCCTGAATATCCAGCATCACCGGTATCACCTTTAGTTCCAATAGAATTTCCACCTCCATCACCAGCATCTCCAGGAGAACCTGGGAATCCATCAGGTCCGAAAGAACCTCGAATGCCATAAATTCCTGGTGTACCTGGTGCACCCTGAACTCCATCAGTCCCGTTACAACCATCTAACCCTACCGGTCCTCTATCACCTTCTTCTCCAGGATAACCCTAAGAATTTACAAAAAATAAATAAGCAAATACAATTACTTAAACTAAATATACCGCTTGTCCTATCGAACCTTGACGACCTCTATCACCATCGTCTCCCTGAAATAATTATTCAATTAGAGATATTCATTAGTATAAAACTTGTGTTTCACTTACACGATATCCCTTTTCTCCTAATCCTCCGTATTCTCCACCTTCCCCTTTCTCGCCTTTTGGTCCATATGGCCCATCAGGACCGACGTCACCATAATCACCTTGAACACCAAACATGCCAGTTATACCTGGAGCACCAGGTTTTCCTTTTAATCCTGCACAGTTGCATTTGTACGCTTTTTCACCGTTTAGAGTGCTACAACCATGACATGACTGAAATAAAAAATAAACTTTTACATAATTTTTCAAGACAAATCAGTAAGAAAATGTTGAAGATAGTATTTGTACGCATTATTATACGAATCTCCCAAATGATGGAGTTTGAAAATTATTGTCTTGTTGTAAAAGACCCATAATTTAAAAAATGTCCACTAATTTTAATTCCATTTACTTAAAAATGGTATACATTTTTAAGAACATTTTGCATGTACGTTTTATAAATATTATATATTATCAATGTAAAAGGTCATAGTTATTTTATTTTTAAGTCGTAAATATTAAAACTATGACATAATTTCATCATAATAAGTATATTGCAATCTGTGGGTCACTTAATTAAACGTTCAAAGGGTTATCCAAAAGTCCGAAACTTACATAAATATTATTTTTAACAATCGTAGATACATATTTGAGTATCGAATCTTCTATTTTCAATACACCAACATTTGCTTAAGAAATAACTACTAAAAATTCTTTTTTTGTTCCAATATAAACGAAAATAGTGATCAAAACTGAAATGGTTTTAAGAATTCCTTTTAAGAAAATTATCCTTCATAATTTTGATAAATAACGATAATTTTCAAAAGAAAAAAAGAATTTTCCTATTTTCCAATATCCAACTCACTTGTTTTCTCTATTTTTGTAATGTTTATTTTAACTTTCATTAAATTTTTAATTATTAAAAATTAAATATGTGGATAAACAAATAAACTCATCTGTAAATTTATGTTTCTAGTCTTCCATGGCATTTAAAATTTTTTGATTTTAAAGCCTGTTTCGAAATTATATAAATATTTATTTCCTCAAGATTTTTTTGAAACGCGGACAAGTAAACTAAGATTAATCTTGATGGAACTTTAACTGTAGTTTAAATAAAATGTTTTTAAATATTTGCCCAAACGTAAGCCTATATTTAATCAATTAGGTAACTGTTGATTGAATGAAGATCAAATTAATATTTGTATCTGACTAAATTAAAATTTAATTATTCAATATGAAGATTTATATCAAATATCACAGTCAATGATTTTTTCTTCCATGAAACACTATACTAGTGCCCTAATATGGATCACAGGATCACCATCTGACGTGTGACACGACCTCTTTGAATATAAATAAATTCAATATTTTAATAGTGCTTTTATTGTTGTCTGACATAAACTTATCACAGATAATATGTTGTTAACAAATCCTACATGACAGTCAATTCATATTATATTTTGCATTATTTGTTTATTTTATATTTTTGCAGTATTTTATTATGTATTTTATGAAGTCCATCGAATTTTTATTATTTTGAATTTTCCTCTAGAATTTCCCATTTTTCACAATTTTTACAGGAAAACGCCAATAATTTATACGATACATATGGAGATGTGAAGGAAGAGCTAAGAAGAGTACAGCTGCTTAATTACGATAGTATTCATAGTAAAGGAAGAATCCACCAAAATGATGGTGAACTACAATATTTAACTTTCAAGTCCACTGTGTCCGTTCGTTATTCGAGAAAATCACCACCCAAATTCCAAGATATTGGAAATCGTGGGGATACTATTGAACATTTGACGTTTATACTCACTAATAATATAATAGCGCTGACAACACAAAGACCGCAAAGTGACATGATATAATATACTTCTTGAGCTGGAGATCTCAAATTTTACCATACACGTACAGATACATTCAATAGTCTCTTCACCTGATCGCTTCGATTTTGGAACTTTCTTCTGTTCTTTTCTGAAGGCACTTCATAAGTTGTTTATCCCAGGGCTATTGAAGGTCCAGGCCCCGAAAAAACTAAATCCGCCCCTGCCCCTGAGATTCTAAGGCCCCAAGCGCGCTGTTCTTGTGCCCTTGCGATATTCCGCCACGGAGATTCACTGAAAGGTGAAAGAATCATAAAGTGACGTGCCGTTACTACGTCAAAAGATATTTAGTTGAACCAACCATTTAGTTGAGATTCTAAGGCCCCAAGCGCGCTGTTCTTGTGCCCTTGCGATATTCCGCCACGGAGATTCACTGAAAGGTGAAAGAATCATAAAGTGACGTGCCGTTACTACGTCAAAAGATATTTAGTTGAACCAACAGATTTTTGCTCAAGTAACGCGTCTGGACCACGCTCTGAACGTTTGCTGATAGAAAATTGTCCCCGTCGCGTGGACATTTGAAAAAGTTATGAAGCCTTTCAGTAGTTGGTATTCAAACCAAGTAATCACTAATCATAAGAAAAATATGTTTGCCTTAATAGTTTTTTGATGTATTTTCCCACGTGTTATGTACTTACAATATTATCTGATCGTTCAAAACTTCGAAAAAATTAAACTTAACTTTTCTATTTATTTAATTAATTAAGTTTGAACAACTTGAAACTAGATGTCGCTACTCGTATCAATTGACACTTTATTGCACTTTATTCAATTTCTTTGTTTTTTGGAAATTGCCGATTTAGACTTAAATTTCTTTCGTTGTGTAATTAAATTACATAAAAATAATTTTCTTAAACATTTTCTTATAAATTTTTAAATGAAACATAGAACCTAAGCTCAGGGCCGGACTGGCTAATGGTTAGCACTGATGGCTACAAAACAAATTGGCCCCAAATGCAGTGGCCTAGGGAGTAGCGACACTATCACGGGCCTGGAATCCAAAGATTTACCACAGGCCTCCAAAGGGCCGCATAAAAAATGTTTATATTCATTTATTTAAATATAATACTATTAGAGTTAATTTTACTCTAGGTATAACGAAAATTGAAAATTGATAAACGTTCCAAAATTAAGATTTTTTATTAGGGTGTCATCTAATTAACCAATACATCTATGAAAAAAGAAGAAATTAATAAACATTATAGTTTTTTATTTTTGAATTAAATGAAAATTATTCAATCAAATGCAGTTTAAGTTGGTACCACTGGAGAACTGGAAATCATTTTTTAAGAGCTTTCCAATGATGTATCACAAGTAGGGGGTTACCATTTAAAATTTTTTAATTGGGGTGGCTGGAGCTTAGGGGGTAAGTGGGGGTGCATAACTTACTACGTCATTATATTTCCCCCTCCGTACTACCCAAACGCTTTCGGGCGATTTTTGATATATTTTTTAGTTTCAGAGATATAGCCCCTGGCTGCTTTTTAAATTGAAGCTCTGTATAAGACAGTGTTTCTTCAAGGCCCATCATCCACCATTGAGTACCTCGTTTCCTTATGTCCCCGAGTGTAAGAATAAAACTATTTAGAACTCAAGTGTTCATTGGTTTTAAATAATATTCTAAATGCCATATGTCCATAATATACTATAAGTACTAAGAGGTAGTGCTAGCTCATGTTTAAACGGAAATAAACTAAGAAAGAATAACATCTTCCAGCAAGTAGTAATTAAACCTTACAATAGAAAATCGTAAAATTGCAGCATAAATGCATGATATTGTTTGATCAAGAAATAAGAATTTAATGCGTTCAACAACCTACAAATAGAAATTTATTTCAAATTTAGTTTCGGAGCTCAAAACGTTTTCATCATCAGAAAATTGGCATTTAAACGTATAATCAAAATGCAAATGAAAGACATAATTTAGAATTGAATCAATTTATGTTTAAACTATTAGGGTACGCGATTTTTAATTTTTTTAGATTGTTATTAAGCAGTTTATAATCATTAAGCACGATCATACTGCCAAGTTAATAAAATCGCTTTAAAACATACTGGGTGTATTAATAGTTACAAAAGAAGCTTGTAAAGTGTGTGACTATACATATTCATTTAACCTTTAACTACTTTATTGTTTTAATAATAGCTCACAATTTTGAATTAACGGCATTTTATAAATAAATTTTCTATACAAAATATTATGGTTTCGATTTTAATAAACATCAATATATAGTGGGAGTTTAACATCATTATTATTTTAGAAGTGTAAGGATTTGAACTCACGACTACTAAGGATAAGATAATTAGTATTTTAATTAAGTAATTACTGTAGAACTAATACAAACAAAAGAAGACTTGTAATGTTGTAATTTATAATGATATTAGAACTACTTCGGTGATTTTCCAAAATTGAGTAGATACTGAAAGTCTGCTCATACGAGGTCTAGCTATTAAATAACGGTAAAAACTTTTGTTCTTAATGTATACGTATTTCCTTATTACCCCCTGAAATATACACCCCTCCTATATCCCTACAACGCTCCATGCGAATTTTCCATAATCTGAAACAGTGCTGAAAGTCTTCTTCTGTGAGCTCCTTTATGACGTGTGCCGATTTTCCTTTCACAGCTTCAACGGCCTGAAATCTTGTTTTTTTAATGTAGATTTGACCTTGGGGAACAGATAAAAGTCACATAGTGCTAAGTCAGGCGAATAAGGCGGATGGTTTAACACTGGCATCTGATACTTGGCTAGAAACGTGCTTCTTTTTGTTTGATTGTGAGAATTTTAGGCACCATTTTTGCACACTTTTTTGCATGCGAAAATTGTTGTGCAAAATATATTTTTTGTCAATTTCTACAGTTTCAGCAATCGCACGAATAGTTAACCAACGGTTAGATCGGATCAGATTACTAATTTTTTCAATATTTTCATCCGTTTTTGACGTAGAAGAGCAATCCGGGAGTGATCATCTTCAACGTTTTCTAGACCATCTTGAAAACGCTTAAACCACTCAAAAACCCGCGCACGTGATACATATTCAGTGCCATATTATACTTCCTTTAATAAAAGATACGTTTCAGTAGTGGTTTTTCCAAGTTTCATATGAAATTTCACGACAATTCGTTGCTCTATTTAAACCACAACATTTTTCTGGCACAACAAAAAAACAGTTTTTATACAAATAAAGGCCACGACCAGACTAATATGTTTATAGACATGGGAAAGGCGTCAATCGAAAGAGAAGGCTTTAAGGTATATAACTGTTGGTCGTAAAACTTTGGCGCATGCGTAGTTCTTCTGTAGCCAGACCTCGTATACCGGGTGGTGACTGGGCCACTCGGTCATATGGATTTAACATGTAAAATCATACTTTGGTACTTTTTTACTTCCCAATCGACTTTAGAAAAGAAATCTTCAAATAATAGTTTTAAGAGCGTTAAATTCTATATCTAAATCAATAAATAAAATTAATTTTGGTTGCTTTATACTTAACATCAGAAATTTAATTTGAAAACTTCTATAACTAGCAAAAAAAGCAAAAAAGGGAATAAAAATTATCAAATCTTTGACGTTTAACTTTCTTTGAAGCTAATTAAATTAACTAAAGCTAAAAATAGAGTAATTTTTGGGTTTCCTAATTATTATTTATTTTTAAATAAACTCCATACTTAATTGAATATAAAAATACAAAACTATTTTGACAGATAAAGCGTAAAACATTTGACAATTTTCAAGACAAGTTTCTGCTCATTTTCGAAATTTTCAAATTAAATTTATGGCGTTATAAAGCATCAAAAATTAATTTTTTTAATTGATTTAGATGCAGAATTTTATGCTCTAAGAAACCTTTTATGCAAAGAAATAACTTCCAACTTCTTTTTCTAAAAGAAGTATAAGACTGGGACTGGCACTGCGGAAAAAGAATAAGCCTAAGTTAAATAAAAAAAAATCGAATGCAAAATTATAAAAGGTCTTTCGCGTAAGTACATAAATCCTAAAACGAAAATATTTGTGTTTTTCCACTAAAAATTTTTGTTAATCTTATCTTTAACTTAGGTCCTTGAATTTTGAATTATATAAGCATATATATACAGTAATTGCTATTTTTAATGCCACTGCTGATGTCAAAACATGGCGTAAAAAAGAGAACCAAAAAATCAAAGAACGATAACCTTTAAGTACTAAAAAATATTATTTTTGATAAAATTTTGAAGACATAATGAACAAGTATACGACAATTTGTTTAATATTTAAGTTTTTTTAATAATTGTACAAAAACTGATTGACGCCATACTTGGTTGTATCTATCATAAAATCCTTGAAATTATAAAAATTGTATGTATGTGTGTGCTTCTTTATGGGGTTTTGAAAGTTTTTAAATGGGGATATTAATAAAATTTTCTAAACAAATTTTTCAAAAGTGTCAAAAGAGGCAAAAGATATCTAGAAGGTCTATCCTGATTCTTTTCAGCAAAAATCAAAGCAAAAGCAAAATTTTTTATACAAAACCGACTATATTATGAAGAGTTGGAAATCGTGATAAACGATATAGATATAGAGATATAGATATAGATATAGATATAGAGCCAGGTTGGGCCCAGGCCCACCTAAAATTTTGCTGACCCACCCTGATAAAATGACATTAAGCAAACATTCAGATATTTACAGTGTAATTTGAATTCCACACATAATATTTGATTTTTAAAATGTTTTATGGGCTACATATTATGTATTAGGCAGGCCCACCTAATAACTTAATTTTAGGAAGCTAGTTATGTGCCTGTATCTATCGTAGTTTGCTAATTACTTAATTAGAGAAGACGTTGGCACGGTGGGGTGGAAAGTGGTTCATCTTTATTGTCTAAAAATTATGTATTTTCTCTCATTTTGCTTCGAGTCGTGCTTCATATAATTTAATTTTCTGATTCATTAGCGGAAGACTGTAAAAAAATTTATCCCAATTCACGTGCAGAAATCCTTGGCTTATAAAATTAAATAGGTCATAAAACAATTTTATGGACAATCCAGACGTTTTTCACTCTTAAGGTCAAATATTACAATAATTTTGTACCATTTTAACGTATTAACATATGTTTTCTATATTAGGTAAAACGATTATCATAACATTTATGACTAAGTAATGCAAAGTTTAATTTTAGCATACAAGAGAAAAGCACAAAAGATGTACAAAAATATGCTAAACAATTTATTATTTTTATAAGCGATTTTCCAGACTTCCAAATATATGTTAATAGTGTCTTCATGTCTTAACGTGGGCAAGCTAAATTACTAGTAGCCCAAACTATTAAGTAATCCGTAATTGATGTAGGAGAAAATAAAAACCGTAACAAATCAACCTAAATACCATAAGAAAAATCCATATTTATATTAAAATAAGAACTTAAATTAATTACTCATAATAATAACAGACAACTTTCAAGGATGCAAAAATCTTGGAGCTTAACAAAACCAAATTTGGTAAGAACCAAACCGAACGTCCAATCAAAATCACCACATCGAATTAGTGTATGAAATTGAAAACTTGTATTAAGTACCTGTCAAGAGTTATTTTTTTAAAAGAAAATAACGTGTACTCATCGAAAGAACATTTTTAAATTTGTTTAATCATATCGGACACTTTGAAAAAGTATGTTGACCCATAGCAGATAATAAACAAAAAATTTGGTTCAAAGACAGTAGCTTATTTTACTAAAGTTCCTGTTTTAGTATTAATAATTGACGTTTATTACTTATATGTTTCATTTCTTAGAAATTAAAGTTGTTAAATGTGTTTTTTTATTAAATTTATTATTATTTTAATGTAAATAATATAAATAAGGCAATTTTTTATCGAGACACCAACCAACAGCACAGCTGAAGTATGAAGTTCATCTTTCGTGCAGCCATATGCAACGTCAGTTGAACAACACTCGGACAACGCTATTCCATTTAATTTGTACAAAATGAAAATTTATAGTGGTGTTAAATATTAGTGCATTTCAAATTAATTAAATCCACAAAAACTTATTTAAACGCATGTAACCCTTTTGCCAACAATGCCAACCTTTTTTATATTTATGCTTTAGGTGAAATTTTATTGGGTGGTCTAGACTTAACTTGGAGGACGTTTTTAAGTAGGTTTCAACGGCGCTAATCTTGAAACTGCCAAGAAGATTGGCAACATAATATGCTTAACGGTGTGTACAATTTATGTCATAATAAATTAGGGGATCGTGGATCACTTTTAATTTTTTTTAAATTTATTAAAAATTCTAATTAATTACTCGCTTGTAAGACAAGAAAAATATATACAATTAAAATTTTTACTCTTTCTAAAGCGAAAAGCTACTGGTATCTTAATCTACCTAACGTCAAAAAATATTCAATGACACTGTGCGGTTCTCTTCGACAACTAATATTGGGAACAAAATTCTGTTATTTTGAAAACCGCTTCAGGTGAATCAAGTGTTAAAATTAGGGGCCAAAGGATCAAAAGCTTCAACAGGTTACATTAATATAAAAATTAGACTAGACTATGAGTAGCCATTAGGCTGTTACACTGTTTGCTATCAAAGTGAGATCTGAGATGGAATATGTAGGAATGTTACAGCTTGTAAAGCAGGGCCGTAGCCAGGGGTACGTCTGAGCAGGCTGGAAAATATGAAGCTTGTTCTAGTGAACCAACATGGATTTTAAGAAAGTCAGATTTTTGCTCCTCAGATCCTCAGAAGAGATTACGGTGGCCAAGAGATTTATACAAACCCAGAAGAGAGAAAACCTTAATTTTATCTTTCAGTCTCTCTTGAAAGTTTTTGAGTCTGTCCTGATAACACAGTCTGGCTACGGCCCTGTCAGGGGGAAATTGTGAAGGCAAACGGAGACCCTCCGGTGGGAGAGCCGTAGCCAGCGGTACACCAGGGCAGGTTAAGCCTGAAGAGAGAGAAGAGAGAAAAGCCTGATTTTAGCTTTCTGCCTTTCTTGAAAATTTTTGAGCCTGTCCTGATAACACAATCTGGCTACAGCCCTAACAGAGGGAAATTGAGAAAAGGAGACTCCTTGGTGGCAGGGCCGTTGCCAGAGGTACGCCAGGGCAGGCTGCGCATGCCTTGGAAAATTTTAAGCCTGCTCTTGCCAGGGCTTGCTAAGGATTTCGCAGTAATAATAAAACGATAAGTTCCTAATGAACCTATGGTACCGAAGAAGAAAACATTGATTTAGAGAAAGTCAAATTTTTGCAAACTTTGAACAAAAAACTTCCATCCTCAGAAGAAATTAAAGTGGTCAAGAGATTTATACCAACCCAGAAGAGAGAAAACTCTGATTTTAGCTTTCAGCATCCCTTGAAAGATTTTGAGCCTGCCCTGATAACACAGTGATAACACAGCCTGGCTACGGCCCTGTTGTAAAGAGAAGCCCCATGCAGTCTGCAGTACATTGACCAGTGACCATACTGAATCACATCAAGCGACCAATTAGCAGCGAAGTACTAAGCGAAAATTAAAAATTGAACTGACTTGCTACAGGACAGGCATCTACAGGCAAGATGCAATCAGGAATAGCAATAAGGAAGAAGGAGCAGCTCATTTTCCTGTTTATTTGACTCCATGGAGTTTAAGCATACTTTGTTTTAATCGTTTTTGATAAGATTTTGTTGCTAAATAATTATAAAAAAGTGCTTTCAGTATTTTAATACTTATAAAAAAATTTGATAAATCTTTAATTAAAGAATTTAATAACAATAATAATAATTTATTACGATTTAAGATTATATAATTTTTACTGATTATCCTCAGTTAAAATTTTGCAATTTAACCAACGCATACGTCTCTAAAATATTCTTTTTTATCAATAAAATGTATAAATAAATATTCTCTTATAATAAACCAATTATTGAATAGTTATGTAATAGACCTGCGAGATCAATGGGATTATTAAATATAAACTAAACAAAAGGTCAAAATAAAATCTATATTTTTATTTATTTTGAATTGTGTTAAACCATGTCTTGGATAAAAAAAATATTATGGACATAATAATATCTATTGTTGACGTGTGATATGTCCAAAATTTCATATCTTCACCGATCACCGACCACCAAGATGAAATATAAACATTAAGTTAGTAATGAAACGATAGTTTATGAATAATTATTAAATTTAATTCACAATTGAGCATTATCATTTTTTAATGTCCCAATTCGATAATCAAGGTTCGCTGAAAGATTATGTGGTGAAGTTCATTTATTTACAAACTTTTGGAGATAACAAAAATATGACATAACCCAATTAGTGTTGCTATTTTATTATGAGATAAAGATTAATTAATGAAACCGCTAAAATTCGTATTAACAAAGATTTTGAATAATTTGAAGTTTTTCTATTAATTATTAGGTTTTTGTTATGAAATTGATGTCCTTATCAGCATCTAAGTTCTATGATTTGCGTGTTAAATAATTATGAAATAAACGTATATAGATTCCATTTATTTCCAGCATTTTGAGATATGCAATATCACTGAAAAAAGCACATCGAATTTCTTAGTTGTTAAGTTGTAAAATTTTCCAATGAGGAAATGCTCAAGATTGTTAGTTGTGGTTGTACCAAAGAAAATTTGGCAAGCGTCTACAAATCTCGAAATAATATGCGATTTTTACACCGTTAAGATTCCATAAGAAAATCATAAAAAATGTTAAAGCGTGCCATTTTCAGAAAAATAAATAAATTCACACATAAATCGCAAATCACGTTAAAATTTAACATAAACTCGAAGAGCATAAACCTTTTTTTAGAAATGCAATCATTAATGCTCTAATTAGTAAAATTGCACAAAGCTTTTAATTTTAATTCAATAATTGTATGAAATTTATGACTACTAAAATTTTTCTAGCCCTCCTCTGCCTTCTAAAATTCCATTTTTGTTTCAAATATTTCAATAACCAGGAAGTGGCACTGTTTATCGTTTTTTATAGCATCTTACATCTGTATTTCCACCATCAACAAATTATGTTGAATCAGAAAATTATGCAAGAAAACATTTCTGCAGTTAGATATTGGTTAGCCTTGACTTTAACAGTTGTTGTCAAATAAGTCACTGTAATTTCCATGGTTTTCCTTTTATTTGTTACAAAAAGAATAACGACCAGTAGCAAAAGGTAATAAAAACAAAAAATCCAGTGGTATGATTTAGAAAAGTTCGTACTAACTGTCAAAGTCATGGCTAACGTTTTCTCACTACCTAAATGCTTTGGCTGGCTAAATTTAAAAATTCTAAGTCGATGAAACAATTAATATTCGTTTCCGAAAGCTACGATCTTACGTTAAATCCCCAAAGGAAGCGAGAAAATGAAATAAACTTGACAATGCTGGTCTTTTCAACTTGAATAATAATAATAATACACTTTTAATTTCATTCACACAAGCTCTGTTTTCAATACGAGAAAAAATTGTAACCATATACGGTTGTTGCATATGAACATATAAGATGAATTTCTTCATAAACATGACCCCAAAAAAGTTTAATGTGACTTCTGCTTGACCTTTGTCAATTACGTTTTTACGTTCTTTTAATGAAGAAAAATAACCTGAAACGATGGATTTTTAAAGTTTTGTAAATAGCAATTTGTGATAGGTAAGGGTTATGCAGTATTCAGTACCAGCGATATTAATTTTTTATGGCAAAAAGACCTTGTACCTATACTAATAACAATAGTGAATTATTTTAAGACAAGCCATTAAAGCATTAAAGACATAACGTTTGTCTGTAATGTGCAATCAATCATTCACAGAATAAGCAGAAAATTTGTTAGTAGTCATGCAGTAAGAAGAGAATTATTTTTATTCATTTTTCAACTTCTTATAATACAGGAAGTAACAGAACTCAAGAAAATTTCAAAGCATTCTTAGATCTGTTCAGGACCTGAACTGATGTAGTAGGTCACACAATATCTCAAAAACTCAAATATTTGGTTTTCAAGATTTTCAATTTCTAAAACGAAAGAATAATACCTAATACGTACGAAATAATTTATGCAAAAATCCTAAAACATAATTTACGTAGAACTTAAACGAGGACCTATTTTAATGTTTCTAGGTAAAACATTTCTAGGTATAATGGATTTGAATTGAAATTAAATTAGAGCACTTGAGATGGTGGACCCTGCATAAAAAGACAGATTTCATGAAGAAATTCATACTGTCTCATCAAAATAAGATGATTTATATTTACATAAATCTTAATTTTATGACACTTAATTACAATCATTAAATCCATCGACCTACTTTAGAATAATGAAACCACAGACAATATACAGAGGGAAATGATGCAGACACTTTATACGAAATTACTGTACTCGGTCAGTGCCGAATTGATCATATCTGCAGAGTCTTCATATACTTCCTAAGTACCAATAAGCTATGGTATGACTCCTTTTTCACGAATCACTGTTAGCAGAAAACAACAGTAATAAACTGAGACTGCGAGCTTACAATCTGAATTCAGTGCACTTCCTTCTTTGTATTATTTATACCTATGTACATATTATGCTATATAGATTAATATTTCAATCATTCCATCTGTCTATACTATGTGTCGCCTTATAGGCTTCAACTTAACTCCAGAACCAGAGTAGTCTAGTCAGAACGCCCAAAAAAGGGGTGTTGAGTACATGAAAGAGGGCAGAACTTTTTTCTTTAGGAAAGTGTTTGGAATAGTTAGAAGGTAAAAATACTAAAAGTCCTGCTCGGTCCTAGATACATGACTATGGGGTGAGAAGATGGAAATGTCCCATTTTAGAGGTTTTCGCTTATAAGGTAGGTCCTAGGGAAAAATTATTCTGAGTAAAGTGAAAGCTTATAAAACTTCTTACAAGATTGTTTTTGTTCATTTTTTCTCTATTGTTTATAGTTTTTCGAGATACCGGTCACAACAAAGAGTTTATGCATAAAAAAATGTTTGTCTCACGTTTTTAGTCAAACTTTTGCCTCTAGCACCCTAGTCATTCGTTTTACAGGAAAAGTCTTCAGACAAGAAGTTGTAGAGCATTAAATTTCCTTTACTATAGTAAACTGGTAAACTTTTTTCTTATATTAACGATTTTTGAGGACAGATATCTCGAAAACTATAAGGAATAGAGAAAAGCAGAATAGAAACATCAACCTTGTAGGAAGTGTATTAAAATTTCATTCTGCTAAGAATAAATTTTACCTTAAGACCCACCGTTTTTGAGATATAAGCGAAAAACCCAAAAACAGGAACTTTCCACGACCTCTCCATTTTAGCCATTTTAGCCATAGCTAAAACCGGGGACTTTTAGTATTTTTATCTCCTAATACTTCAAACACATTCTTGAAGAAAAGAATTCTATCCTCTTCCATGGCCTAAAACGTAAATTGGAGCGAAATCGTCAATACCGACATCACCTTTCGGCCAGAGGTCGGAAAGCTCTTCGAAAGTGTATTATAAGAACTATAACTGAAGGGGTAGTCAAAG
Source organism: Malthinus seriepunctatus (assembly GCA_963924605.1). Taxonomy (NCBI): domain Eukaryota; kingdom Metazoa; phylum Arthropoda; class Insecta; order Coleoptera; family Cantharidae; genus Malthinus; species Malthinus seriepunctatus. Next base: position 44,995,105 of record OZ004600.1, read on the forward strand.
CTGCTGTAAGGTAGGTTAGATTGGTACAGTCATTCTCCTTAGCAATCGAGACAAGCGCCTCTACTTGACCTCTCCTTTTGTTCTCCTCTAAGAACAAAATTTTCCCTTGCCATACTAACTTAATAAAGTACAATTATATACAGTAATATTTTTTGAGCTGTACTAGAAGACTCTTGGAAAGTTATGGAGAGCTAACCTGTTAATTAACCGCTATTCAGATACCGACAAGGCAGAGTAGAGTGGTGCTTAAGGTCCTAAACAGCCATAAAGTAACTTATAGATTGGTGCTCTGGACTGCATCAATTTAATCTGAATCACTGCTGAGAAAAAAATCATGACAAAATCGAAGAAAATGAAAGCCAGTTAAGGAATTTATATTATGAATATGGTCACGGTCAGTACCATTGCCATTTCACTCTCCGGTATTCTGGGGTTCATCTAATGGTTATTATGGTGCATTCAGGACTGGAAGGAACGGAAGGAGTTGTTATAAGGAGGCGAAGACATAGGTCTCACTAAATGCCTTCAGAGCACGTGAACTTTAGTTTACCCAATGCAATCCAACGACAATATTTTTATACGAATCTTTAAAAAATGTTAGCTTTTAGTTCTGCATTATTAATTCGCACGTGTAAAGTTTCCAACTCGCAACGTCTCTAGGAAGCTCTTCAGTACAAAAACGCACAATGTGAGAATTTCTAATTAAATTACTACTATTGAACCATTTAAACTTTAAAGGATAGCTAATTAAATGGATATTATAAAGTTCATCAAACCTTAAACAAAACTATCCTTGTAAAATGAAATGTTTTACGCTCAGTCTTTAATGTTGTGATTGCTTGAAACATGTGCTTAACAGAAAGTCATAAACTCAAGTCATTTGTAACAAGTACCTAACTTCTTATGTAATAAAAACGAATTATAATAAAATAGCAAAGTGTAAGAACGAATCATCTTTTCAAATTAAATTAAAAATCAACAAGAAAAGCCTTGAAAATTAATTAAACGATAGAGTGTATAATTTAAATCTATTTTAATTTTGATCATTGATCTATTGATTTTACAATGACTAATCAAAATCACTTATATGAAGCAATGTTAAGGTTATTAATATATTATTATTGTACTGTTGCTTTTATTAGCAGCAATTTATATTTTCTATAGCAATGTAATCAAAAAACAATTATTCATTAAATAATTATAAATTATAACTTTTCTTGAATTGTACACATATCAGACACGCGTATGATCCAACCGGACTTCTGGGAACAAAACTGCACTGATAACATTTCCGGTTACAATAACCTCCAATGTTAAGGATGCACAATAATTATAATAATTATTACGTAATTTTTCCCTTTCAATTTTCCAAATTTGGCACTCGAATTCGCCAATTCGTTTCATCGGTCCTAATCCTGATGAAGAATAATACAAATCTACTACCTACTCTAGAAAGCTCCTGTTAAAGTTTAAGACAGCTTAAATACAAGTGGCTTATGTTCGTATTTAGTACCAATTCTAATACCCTACTTGTATTAAAAATACATAAAAAAATAATTTTTCTTTACGATCGCAAATTTTGAATTGGTCACGTTTTAACTTCTCTTGGTTATGTTGGTACGTGCACTTTTTTTAAATAAAAAAGTTTGGAATTTTTTCTCACTTTTAATCTTTCATTTTGATTAAGTTTTAAATTTATAATTTATAAATATAAAACCTTCATAATTATATAAAAAAAAGTCTTTAAAACCTATATAAAATGCTTGAGGCGTGGGATGGGTATATCATACAGTAAAGTACGAAGGCGTTCACCTACGCTATCTCTTCAAAAAATGATGATATGACCAATGCATTCATTATAAAATCACTCTTTGTGTGAAAAAAATTAGGTGACGTTTTTATGCAATGATTACAAAATCTTATTTTTCCCCATGATCTGCTCTTATTTTATCGATAAGTAAGGAAGTGCAAATCTCTTATCCAATTTTTTTCTCATAAGCATGTTAACATGTCGAGGACACCATTTTTCATTAGATTAAGTTTTAAAAAATTAATGTTATTAGTAGAACATATAAACAAATTACATGCGCTTATAATTAATAATTATCGCTTTTGTTTTTTTTAACTTAATTAAAATATTGCAATTTTGTTTAATTATGTTTCGTCTATTTATACTTCATTTATTGTTCCATTATTTTTATTACGTTTTACTGAAAAGCCGACAAACATTTACGTAATTATGTACATCTGCTAATAACCTTAAAGTTTTAATTTGAAAGACATATGGGTCAAGAAAAATATGCGAATTTATACAGGAAATTTCAGCAGGAAACAAAAATATTGTGTTTAGCAAAAATAACAATAAGCAATGTGCTAAAAGCAATTTTTTTAGTAAAACAATAAGATAAAGAGATATAACATTATCAGTATGTACGCCACTGATTATTGCAAGTGCAAATCTACAAGTAGAAGTCGCGAGATAGTACATAGTAGAGGAAAAATCAGATTTAACAACAAAAAAATTAGTACCTTCACGAAACTTGGGTTAAAACTATTATTCATAATGCAGTTTATAATACCAAAGAGTCTCTAATGAATGGGGGGCGAAAACTGGTTTTTGGGGGCCCCCAATTTAATAATTGCCCCAACAAAATATGTTGTAATCTTGAAAATACAAATACTACAGTGCATTTAGCGTTAGGGCCGTATTACATGAACTAACTATTTAGTAACTGTTAGTTACTAACTTGATTACTAAATGAACTGAAGGAGCAAAAGCACGGGAATCTAAGCTTTAACGTCAACGTCAAAATTTCTGCGCCCATTTAGTAAAGTATATGGTTTTTGGTATCAGTATGATCGCGTAACCCATGGGTACACTGCAGTACGCACAAAATAAATTAACATTTTTCACAAAAACTAATGAATATTTTGACAAATCACAAATGACTGCTACTGAACACGCACTTTCCTGGCTGCAAAATCTTACACGATTTTCAGTGAGATGATGGCACATATTACCCACCATCCGAAACACACTGGCAGATTGCAAACCAGGTCGTAAATGAAGCCTAAGTAGAATGGGTCATTAAATCCTTAAAACCATTCAAATGTCCTAGGCTCGACGGGATTTTTACCGCCCTACTACAATGTGGTCTGGAATATCTCAAAGGTCTCCTGGTGCAGATTTTTAGAGCGTGTATAGCATACTGCTACATCACCACAGATTGGAGGAAAGTAAAAGTCATATTTATACCAAAACCAGGGAGGAGCGATTACTCCCTAGCTAAATCATACAGACCAATCCGTCTTATGTCCTTCCTTCGGAAGACATTAGAAAGACTGATCGAAGAAAACATTCGTGATACAGTACTGGTCATTAAACCACATTCAAATCAACATGCTTACGTCCCAGGAGATCGACCGAAACAGCCCTCCACAATGTGGTAGGGCGTATCGATCGCTAGAAACGAAAGAATCCACCCTGGGTGTCTTTATTGATATAGAAGGAGCTTTTGATAGAGCTACGTTTAGCAGTATAGAAAATGCTCTCAAAACATTTGGAACTCCTCTAACCATTGTCAGGCTTATTAGCAAGACAGTGGGATGGAGAGCAGTTCCAGTAAATGTTAGAGACACTACCATCACAGACATTGCTATAAAAGGCTGTCCCCAGGGAGGGGTTCTCTCTCCACTTCCCTGTGTGATGGCCGTACATGGTCTCATTAGACGCCTCAATGACAACGGTTTTTACACCATAGGGTATGCAGACGACATAACATTTCTGCAAACAGGTAAATTTGAAAGCACCCTGTTCGACAGACTAAGGGAAGCTCTTAAAAGAACAGAAGAATGGTGTCTAGAAAACTCCTTGACTGTAAATTCAAAGAAAACGGAGTTAGTTTTCTTCACTAGAAAAAGAACGTTATGCCAAATGATCCTGCCGACCTTAAACGGAACTTCCTTAACTTTCGCAAGCGAAGTGAAGTATTTGGGCATTACTTTAGACCAAAAGCTTAATTGGGGAAGCCACATTAAAAACAAATTAAATGAAGCAAACCAGGCATTTTGAAATAAGGGTAACCCAAAAGCAGATGAGCTGGCCAAGAAAGGTTCAAAAAGTCTTTCCTGTGGCCCTGAACCAATCATAAAACCAGCCCTAAAAACTGCCGATGGACAAATAATGCAAGCTGTTGCCAGAGCAAAAACTCCATACTAGCTACAACATATTTTGTTCTTCGATGGTTGGTTTTATCACTTTGATTTTGATTTTATTCGACTCTGCAAAAAAACATGTCAATTGACATCTCGTCCTTCGACTTTCAAGAAACTAAATTTTTGCTAAATTGGGGGCCCCAATAAACAACTTTCCACCCCCTCATTCATTAGAGACTCTTTGGATTCTTAAACTCCATTATGAATATATGAATAGCAGTTTTAAAAAAAAGTTTCGTCAACACCTACTAGTTTTTTTGTTATTTAGGGCTATTTTAGGATCATTTTCACAGACGGGGCAAAATCAACGATAGCTAATATTAGTATTATGATAAAAGATATTTGTGCTAGAAAAAGAACGAGATAAAATTATACGTAGGTAGTAGGTACGCCACTGTTTACTACTGCAAATTCATCAAAAGTCTACAAGAAGTCGTGAGACGTGAAACCAGACAGAGCTTTAACAAAGCACAAAAGCTAACTTAGAATTTGTCTCAAATTCTTCGAATTCATCAAATTACCATTTAAAGAGTTCATTCAACACTTGTTACAAAAAGACGAACGTTTTTATTTGGAATCATCAAGTTCGGTCGTCTGCTAGTTTAATGAGTTGATTGTTTTCAATATTTATCAATGAAATATTTTTGAAAACTCTTAACAAGATTATGGTGATTAGACTCACTTGAAATCTACAATTTAAATGAGCTAAAAACGTGGTATTTACTCAAACGCGTTTGAAGTGTGCTGGGGATTTCAACGGTACGTCTGAAGACGTACTTGCCTAATAAAGTTCATTTAAGTCTATAATTATTGGAATTTACCCTTTAAAATTTCACATTATGTGGAAATTTCATTAATTTTCATTTTTAGAAATCAATAATTCAAATAATTTTCCCGACACTTAATATTGATTGGTTTATAATCAAGCGAACGTTAAAAAGTTAATAGTTATTGTTATACTTTAATGCAGTAACAAAAGGAAATGCAATAAGTTAAAAATGGGTCAGTTACAAGTTTCCTGTTATGCAGGGATAACGACTTGTAGCAAAAGGTGAACAACCCAAAGAAGCAATTTTATGATTTATGAAATATTGATCTTCGTGCAATTTATTGATTATGCTTTACACTTAATTTTTCCCCAACCAGCAATTTGCAAAAAAAACGTATTAATTGTTATTATATTCTTTTAAAAACATTACATTATGTAAAACAGGAAGAAAGATTTGAAATATCTTTTAAAGCACTCTCCATAAGATTTATCTAGATCGATCGTAAATCCTATTCTTGGAATGTTTACTTGACAACCGAAAATAACTTGATTGAATGGTTGAAGTTGAACTGATTAAGTAAAGTTCATGGATAATGAAATGAAAATTATTTTAATTTTAATACTCGCTTTAAATTTAATTAATAAAAATAATTATTAATTCATGGAAATTTCAACAAACGATATCGTTCGCTTGTTTCAGTTATAGTGTAGTAAACGAACCAAAATTTCTCCTGATTTTCGTACTTTTTTTTTTTATCAAAAGAAAAAATGGTCTGATGTGATTGTTTTTGTTTTCATCTTAAAGAGCATTAAATTTCCCACATTTCAAGAGAAAAATGATTGGGATAACACCAATTAAATTGCTCACAACAAATATGAACAAGAAATTTTGAACCAAAATGCAAATTTTAGCCGTTGTTCTTAGTATTTTTGGACACAACTTTCAACGTGGATTTGTTACTATATCAGCTACAACTTCCTAAAGTTTCATACCATAAAATTAATTATTACTCCAGTTCTCTTTAAAAAAATACGACCCACCAATGACGGCAGTTTTGAACTTTTCTAAGGTTAGGAAATTAATATAAATTATTTTAACCCAGGCAGTTTTAAAGAGAGATTCATTACAAACAAAACAAAAATTTTTTGGTCCCGATCCGACCAACACAAGGGAACTTATTCAAAAATAGTAAAACGGAAACTTGAAAAAGTCAAAATTTTACACTAAAGTCGAATAATAAGTGCCTTCCGGTCAAATTGGGTTGAGACATTTCATACACAAATTCACAGGAATGGTTTCGACTGATTAAGAAAAAAAAATTGCTGTTACAAAAAAAGTTCGAAAATCAGGATAAATTTTGGTTCGTTGACTACACTATTTTCATAAAATAATTTTTCTTATTAATAACCTTAAGAAATAGTTGATTTTTGGTTAAAAAGTGCCACTGTAAAATTGTGAAAAAATTGAAATTTATTACTCAGTAACCTCTCTGGTATGGGTGAGCAATTTTAGCAATTTTAAACGATTCGATTATAAATAAATTTTATTTATTATATCCGCATTTTTGTAAAATTCTAATTTTTTAACATAAAAGTCATAACCTACTATTTTGATTGCGAAAAAGTAATTTTGAAGGTAAACTATCGTCGCCTACTGCTACCTTTTAATGCATAACGTCGTTTAGTTTTTAATTAAAGCCTACACTAAGCTGCAAATTATTTTTATACATTACGTGTTAGTCAATTTAAGTTAAATGCAGTTTGTAAATAATTAATAGATAATAAAACTAATTCGACGTTGGTATTTAAAAGGCTTGCCTTCAATTAACTGCTCACCCATCAGGAGTAACTTGGTAACGATTTCAAAATTAGAAAAAAAAATTGTGGTGATTTTTCAGAATCTTTTCGCCTGTCTCTATGTCGGTTCATCTGTCCTCCTGTTTGTTTGTTCGTTTGCCTGTCGCGTAGCCAAAACCCTTTTACTAGAAATTGCTTAGGTATTCATCGAGACAATAAAGTGGAGTAGAGGTTTATGTTGAAAAGGAATATTTTTTGTGTATCTTTTCTAAATCTTTTTGCCTAATCTGTCTGTCCACTCTAGCTTCTGTCCGTTCATATCCTTGTCTGTTGTCAAAACAGGACCGTATAGCCAGACTGTGTTATATGGGCAGGCTCAAACATTGTCAAAAGAGGCTGAAAGTTCAAATCAGGTTTTTCTCTCTTCTGGGGTTATATAAATCGGTTGACAACTGTAATTTCTTCTGAAGATTTTTTAGCCCAAAGTTTCTACTGTAATATCTTTTATTATTACAAAAAATATAATAAAATATTATTAATACTAAGAGAGGTCCTTAGTGGCCTGTTAAATGTAATCGCCGACTGCTGCTAACAATGTTAAGAATTTAAAATATTTTTAGTGAAGACTCTTCCGAAAATTTTAACTTGTCTATCTGTCTCTCTGTCGGCTAATCCATCCTTTCTCCCTTCTGTGTATTCATTTGTATGTCTGTCGCTAAAAGATTTACCTTAATTTGTCCAATTTATTGCTTTTATCCGAGAGATAACATCGGGTAAGCTTTGTAACGCTGTCAAATATCTGAAAACTGTTTAGTGGAAAAATTTCCGAATCTTTTTGTCTGTCTGTCCGTTATCCCATCCATACACTCCCCCCTTCACTGAGAAAAATATGTACCTTACCGAGCACCGTTTTGTTGTATCTACTGTAAAAAAGGTTGAATTTACTGACCAAAAAGTTGTTTGTACCTAGCAAGAACGTTAAAACAACCGACAACTTACGAAAACAACCGATTTTAAACTGTTAAATCAACGAAAAGAAATAGGTAGGTTCTATATTAACCTAGTATCTACGCAGTCAAAACAACCTACTATTTTTCTCATTGTTCTTACAGTTTTGACATATAGATATAATGATTATTGCGCCACTTCCTCTTTATTTAAACCATTTCATGCAATAGAGATTATTTTAATTCTCGTTTTAATTTAGGTTATGTTTGTGATTGCATACCTATATTTGGTGCAAATGTACCGCTGATTTGATAACCCACGATGACTTCAAGAATCAAAAATGCTAGAAGTGATCTAGATAACCTTTCTAAAAGACTAAAACCTTAATTAATCGTGCAATCTTAATTAATGTATCTATACCGGGTGTTGAATGACTTACCGACTTACATGACTTGAATGACCGATACATAGCGCAATAGCACATAAAATTACTAGGTAATTGTTTTAGAGCAAACATGAAAGAGACGAAAATTATGCAGAATTAAAAATTAGGAATGATACAGGTATTACATTTCATCATGTTAATACTTAAAGAGCAAAAAAGACTTTTAAAGTTGTTAAAATTCTCGTTAATCAGGATAGCATTTTAAATGACGAACAATAATTTAATTGTGTATCATAGCAACCCCGATTAACGAAAATTTTAACAACTTCCAAAGTCTTTTTTGCTCTTTCAGTAAAAGCATGATGAAATGTAATGTCTTTATCATTTCTAATTTTTTAATCTGCATCATTTTTGGCTTTTTCATATTTGCTCTAAAACAATTAGGGAAGCAGGAATCTATAAAAAGGTGATTTTACGTGTTATTGCTCTAGTAGGTCATTCAACACCCGGTATACCGATGAGTTTTCAAAACAAACGAATTTGTTTGGTTGAGCCTTTTCAAAAATCAATGGTAGAGCTTGTGTTCTAATCAACTACGAGAGCCTAGTTTAGATTAGTAAATCAAATTTTATTCCTATCTGGCATTTTAAAAGTAAACACAATCTAATTAAAGCTATTAAAGCAGGAAATAACGCTTGTCGAACTTCACCCTTCCTGCACGAATTTCCATTGACATTTTTCTTTCTGCAAGACTGCAAAATCTGAGGTTCTAACATTTAAGAATTTCATTTATCATAATAATGACAATTATTACGAAGTCAAAAATCTGGCTAATTTATGGCAAAATAAGGTTATGGACCCTATCATCAAAATATATAATTGCAAGTAACTTAATTTAAATTGACTCGTCTAATTTAAATTATTTAATTGATATAGTGTAAAAAGATAAACTATTTTAAACGATGTGTTGACAATATATTACTTACATCATACGTTATTACAACAATTAAAGCATTTTGGATCTAAAAGCATTTTATAAAAGAAGAGGTCAAGTGTTAAACGGAATAGTTTAAATTAAAATCATCAACTCATAAAATTATAATTTATTATTTAATAATGAAAAAAGCTCAGTTTCTAACCTTTCTTAATTTAAAACACTTGAGCATACGTAATGTTATGTAAAAGTTAGCGGTAAATATAAAACATAATACCTACGTCATAAACAAACATCAAGTACAAGTACAAGAACTCCAGCACTTCGAGATTATATCTTTTAAAACTGTAGCGATCCAACAACCCTATATATATTCGTTTAGCAAGTTTATGTTTGAATTGCTCGTTTTGTTGTCATGTCCAGTCACGGTTTTTACATAAAAAATGGAAAAATAAAAGATTTGTATTTAAATTCAAAAAGAGAAATTTTTATAAAACAATTTCAAGTTCCCTAATTGGATTAAACGCCCAACTACGCCTAATATACTTATAACGATACGTTTGACTTTCAATTTATGCAAATTTCCTCCAGATAATTAAAGAGATATCTAAGATCTAGGTAATGTCTTAATTCAACAAGAGTAAAAACAAACTGTTTTTATTATAGGAAGAAGCCTCCAACTTGATCAAGTTTAAGTTCAAAACCTATAATAGAATTACCTAAGTTTAATTTATGAATAACTATTTCGAGACTTTGAAAGAAAACTACCATCTACCTTATATGGAGAGAAAGGTATGCAGTCTGACAGGTGCTTGAAAATACAATGCATTTGAGATGATATAATATTGTTTAGTTTAAGAACAATGTGGTTTAACCTAATTAAACACGTACAATAATCAAAATTAACCTTCACTGATGAAAAATGGCACCCAGTTAAAACTAACGGGTCATTAGAAATAAATCATTTTTATTCCCTTTCCTCACTGTTTATAATTAATAGATCTATTGGGTTTTATCTTATAGGAAATAGAGTCGAAAATAAAATCATTTCATTTTTTTTAACTTTTGGTCTTCAAAATAGTAATTGATTTATGATGGCCTCAAGTCGCGAAAATTTGCATAGTAGTTTGGAAAAATAATAAAAATAACCATATAGTTTAGTTTAACTTCTCAGAATTACCTATTGCATGCAAAAGAAATTAAAAGATATCATGATATTGGAGTCGTGACCTAGCAGAAGATGGGCGACGAGACATTTTGTACGAAAAGTTATGACACAATTAGTGGCCTAGGTTATTCAATTGAGCAGTCCCAATAACAAGCAAAAATGCTCCAATGGAGATTAACCAGCATTTTTTCTCGTTAAAGAGAAAAGCTTTCTCAAGCTTTCGGTGTTTTAGCTCCCCCGTTTGTTAACTACTGAAAATAGTATGATAAGAAAAACATAAATCAATTCTTTAGTGTCATAAATTCTTAGAAAGACGTATAATTTCATTTTGACCTATTTCTAATTATGAGAAAAAATTTTTAATTGATTGTCAGTTGACAAAACATGTGGTTGTTAAATTGTGTTAACAGAGATATAAATGTTGTGGTAAAACTAATATATTATGTCATCATTAGCAAACACATAGTGAACCACAAGAAAATTCCGATATTAATCGCTCATTTCTCTGTGATATAATTAGAATGACATTTTTCCTTAAAATGAACCTTTGCGTGAATAATTATAGGGATGATGGCGTTTTTATCCAATTTTGAGTGCTTACAAAAAATTCGTCTCATTACTTATTCGAAGCATGATTTATATAAAATAATATTCCCTTAAAAAGTGTCCACGCCTAAAGCTAAGGGTTGCTCTTAAATTACACTGCAAGTGCTTCCATAATAGGAAACAATGGACACGCACGTTAAAATGTGGAAAAAATTAATAATTATAATTATTAAGCTATGCATGTAATTATTATAAGTACCTCTAAAGTATTTTAAAGTATTTTCTTTTATTTGTAACCTAACAAAACCTGATCATAAAAATTTAATGCCCAAGACTGGTTATTTTAAATTCCGCACTGTTCGCTGATTGCGTACATTGTCTGAAACCTGGTTTTACAAGCATCAATAGACACAATAAATTATATAATAAAGCCAAACTCCCTGGAAAATATTATTTCTTTCCTCAAAAGTGTTAAACTTCTAATACACCCAAAAACAAGCATCTCAAATTACCTCCACGTGTAAAAATTATTGAAATTGAAAATTTATTTTATGGTTATCTATTATTTACTTATTTGTATCTATTTTTTTTTAAATTACCTAAATTTATGATTATTTCATTCACACTTCCTAACACAATTCTTTAAAAGAAACTTGAAACTGTTCAAATGTTGGTTATAAATAATTTAGAATTGTATAAAATAACGCAATTAGTCCCACGTAATTTGCCAAAAATTGTTTTTGAGTGTCGAAAAAAAATTGAAAACAAATAGATTAAATAATTGAGACAATATATTCTTGTAGGTGTGGGACTACATGGTCGGCATAGTGGTAGGTCTGGTCTGGTGAGCTCAATAAACGTTAATTTAAAATCAAAATTCTTACTGTGTAAAAAATTAATATATGAACGTCACTGGAATCTAATTAAAGAAAATGCCAGCGATTATAACAAAGGAAACGCACTTTGCTGAAATATGAATTTGTTGAAGTTGTATTCCTGGTATAGCTCTTGGATCGTCTTTCAAAAATAGCTTAGTATGAACGTGGAAAATTATAATAAAAATTTTTTACGTAAAACGACTTGAAATTGATATCTACGTAATCATTTTGGTATAGGAGAACAACAGGTAAAAAATATTTTCCAAATATTAGGTCCCCCAATCTTTGTAAATATATTCAAATAGCTTGCAAATATTGGCTCCTTTTTACTATGACGAGACGATTTCCTATTACCATCTTTATGCTCATCAATCTTATTTGAAGTTTAAGTTCTTTCTTTTTAATAATTGTTTTGTTATAATTCACCAAAAATATTATTAATTTTAGTTTTATATCAGTGGGTTAATAATGTATCTATACACTATTTATTTTGTTTTCTATAATGTTACGAAGGTCTGTTCTGAAAAAACATTTGATAGTCTTACGACCCACCTACTGTGATTAAGCCACAAATAAATAAATAATTAATTAAATAATGTAATAAATAGATGATAGATATTTAATTTGGAGAAAAACTGATTGCGGCAAACTGTTTGTGCTTCTCTAAAGATTAACAATTAGCTACTGTAAAGCGCTCATGTGATCTTAGGTTGATTTGATATCTGAAAAGTTTCAATTTTCAAAAACAGCTTCTTTAATAAATAATTGAGAGTCTTTTAAAAGATAGAAAAATTCCAAAACAAAAATTCTTTTTTTTAAATTAGTAATTTCAAAGTCGAATTTTTAATCAAAATAAAACTAAAAGAATTTTGCGTATTAAGACATTAAATTTTCCATTATGAAGATAGTAATCCTATATGGACTTTTTAATTCTTCAATTATTGAAATTTTGAAATTTTAAAAATTGGGTGAAGTTACATTCATTAATATTTTTCTCCATGATAAATTATTCAACATCAAAATATTATGCACGTAATTTAAAGCTGAAAATGTCCTCTTCAATCACGTATTTTTTATTTTTCTAGATCTGATAGCAATAACATAATAGTATATTATAATACATGTGTATAAGAAAGACTTTATCGCATTAGCGACGAAAATTACAAGCACGAGCTTGCGAGTGCTTGTAACGGCGCGTATGCGATAAAGTCTACTTATACACGAGTATTAGACGCTATTTTTTATTATAATTGCAACTAAAACCTCTATAAAAGAGAAAAAATCTGTATTTAAAATTTGAAAATTAAGCGTGCTGATTTTGGATATATTAGTTGCCACAGAGATGTTTTGTGTTTACATAGGAGAACAACAGTCACACAACAGTTAATATTATTGTTGTTACCTAGACGACTTTATAGAGCACTTGTGCAATAAAGACGATTTTATGAACGCTTTTTAGTGTGAAATTGGCAGATTATAATGCAAGTATAATAAAAAATAACGTTTCAATAACGTTTTTCTCAAAAACCATTAAGTTTTTGAAAAATCACAAATAAGATTTTTTTCGTATAATTTTCTCCTCTTCAATTTTTTCTCTTCATAATTTTTTGTTTACTACAGTTTTCGAGATAATTGTAAAAATATAAAAAAAAGTGTAATTTTAGAAATTCAAACTTAATTTTGAGGGAGTTCCCTCCTCGACAAGATGGGGACTTTTAGTATGATAAATAAGGGCTATTACACTTACACTTTTGGTTAATGGAATGAAACTCGGCTTATTGTTTACTGGAGCCATATTAATAAATCTTGTCCGATGAGACCAAAGAAATATTGGATGGGATCGCTGCACGATTTAACAAAAATAATGTATTTTGAGGACCTCGAAAAAATTTAAAAAAATTAAGTTGCAGGTCAGAAAAAATTTTCATAGAAAGAGGCATCCTTAAATAGACTACGAATTTATAAACTCAAACTAATTTTTCCACTTTTTCCAAAAATTCAAAACCAGAAACTTGAAATGTTCCCATGTTATGGAAATGGGAAAAATAGATGACTCGTGCGTGACCACTAATCGTTGAGATATCGAGCTGTAAATTTTACACGATTTTTTTCTATCCATTTCGAAATTTTTTAAGGGGAGTTACAATTCGCCAATACCTAAAATAAGGGCCACCCTATAGTTTACAGCGGCCCCCATCGAATTTTATATTGGTCTCATAGAACAAAATTACTCTATAAGATTCTAATAAACTATGTACCAAATTTCATTCCATTAACCAAAAGTGCAGCGAAACGCTGTTATGTGTCCTGTACCCTCCCTCCGTACTACCTCGCCAAATATAGTCGAAAAAAAAGTGTCAAATTCTTCAAACTGCTCTATATAATAACTTTTTTGTTAAAAGAGATCTGGAAAAAATGTTCAGAAGATTTGAATCCCTTTTTGAAGCTCCCCTTGCTCCATGTAATTACTGGATAATTTTAGAACAAAAATAAAATGATAATTTTTTTTTCATATACAAAGCGAATCATATTTTACAATTTTCAGTCACATGTTCATTTTTACCCAATCACATAAAACTTTAACAGACAATCACCCTAGGGTAATTTTCAATTTTTCTGCCGACGCGATATCGTAAAAAATTCAACGAAATGTCAAATGTCGAAATTAGCTCGTTGAATATCCCTCGCGCATTGATAAATCCTCATAATTTTGTCTATCTTTCAAGTACATTTTTTGGAAAATAACCCCTCCGTTTCGCGTCGGGGTGTTTTTAAAAAATGTACTTTCAAGATAATGACAAAATTATTTCGGTTGTTATCGATGCCCTAGGGTTATTACAGTTGAAAAAACTTTCTTACAATATTATTAGCCATTATCAGCAATTTTTCCGTAAACAAATCATTATTTTGATTTTGGGGTAGTTTTCGATATTTTCATATCTGATTTCTGCCGTTACAAAGAATCAAAAAGTAATTTTATTTTGCACACCATGCAAAAGAGAGCTGAGATGGTGTATCACGATGTTCAAAGTACAACAAAATTATCACAAAGTAAGGGTAACTTTCAAATATTTGGTAGTACCTAGTAGAATCTCTGTCGAGTTACTAAGACAGTATAAACGCTATATAGGGAGTCCGAGATTCCAGACTCAGCATTGGAATTTTAGAAACCATAAAGCTGGCCTTACATGCCAACTTCTAAAAGCTAGCTTTTTTTTCTAAGCCAATAGAAACCTTGCATTTCCAGCGGCAGACGCTAGAAGTTAAACTTGAACCAACTTTCTAGCTTCTGCCGCTGGAAATGCAGGATTTCTATTGGCTTAGAAAAAAAAGCTAGCTTTTAGAAGTTGGCATGTAAGGCCAGCTTAAGATATAGATCTTCGGTCTATCAACTCTTTATATCATATGTTTGACAAAGGAGAAAAGATTAGCTTGTCCATGATAAAAATTGAGAGGAGGTTGCTCAGACCGTTGCAAATCTCGGCGTACGTCTCGATTTACAAGGTTCCACCTTCGCCCGTGAAAAATCATTTTACGCTCTTGTATCATAATATACTATTATTTTAAAATAAAAGCAGCATCGAATTGACCATAAAATGGAGTAGGTACCATTTTCCCCATTTAACTAAAATGATCTGTACCTATATATGTGGTCCACCGTTTAGGCCGCCTGCACAAGCATCAAACCAGAGAGCAAACCTGAAATTCCAAAGGTGAACCTCGAATCAGGGACATACTCTGTAGTAACAAGTTAAAGGACTCCCTGCAGATTCGTTTAGAAATAAATTTTAAACTACAGGGTGTTTCATAAAAAAATGACCGTTTTATAATTTTCCAACGTTGTTTACCCTGTTATTAAAAATTGCACACCCCATACTTTATTGTATCGTTTGATGGTTTGAAGCCTTTTTTCTCCACACTTGAACCACATAATATTATCAAGCATGATCTATATCTAAAATTAATGTGTTTGTAATTATTGAACTAAAATGCACTAATTATAGGGAAAGCTTTATAATAGTTTTATGCATTTTCGATGCCGGCTTTGATGACTTTTGCAATTAACTAACTAAAATGATTTGAACTATTTTTAACAATTAGGTATTTATATGCAATAATCATCCATTTATTTTTCAGAAAAAAAACGATAAACACAAAAATTTTGTAAGTTGGATTGAAGGACATTGGGAAGAAGTTGGGAAATCTTTCGCATTGCTGGGTCTTATCATTTGTTATGCTGAACGGAGTCCTGTTTCAAAGGTGAGTTGCAGGGAATGCCTTTTTAATTTTGACTTGAAAAAATAAATTAAATTATAAAAAGAAGATAATTAAGAGCAATTATTAAAGGAGGGGGTGGTAGAAAACAGAAAGATGATATTAAAATAAATACAGTCAGCCGCACAATTATTATTTTGGTGGATTCTTTCTTTACTATGAATAATATCGTAATTAAACAGCTGTAGAGTCGGGTACACAATTATTGGCCACCCTGATGGCTATAACAACGACAAAAGGACAGAAGTGGAGATTGTTGATTAACTTACTTCATGCTTCAATTTAAGCATGGGGCTTTATGATGGTTACATCCACAATTCGTGCTAAACGTATAGCCAGGGTGGCCATTAATTGTTGAGTACCTATAAAATTAAAGCCACAAGAAGTGTCACAATACGGCGTTAAAGACGCATTTTAAAAATCACTTTGATAATAATCTAGATAGTAATACGTCTTTCATTTTTCATACTACAGCAATTTCATCAATTCCAACTCAATCTTCTGGAAATACGGTTTTTTAAATTTTAATTATAATTAAGCTTTCTGCTTTCCAAATAAGCTCACGCTTGTAACAGAGGAAAGAGAGGTTAAAATTAACTACTAATTTCTAATAATCCAATACGTTGTTCTGTTGTTCTAAATTTAAACCATAGAGGAAATTGAGATAAAATAACAAAAATATCGACAAAGCTGGCCTTATAAAAATCAAATTAATATTTGAAAATAATTTTCCTCGGGTCAGAAACTTATAAAAATTGTTTAATATAGCAGAAGCTCAGCAGAAGCTGAACATTTTATTCGCTCTTTATTTCGTTTTCTTGAACCCCCACCCACTAAAATACTATATGAATTGTTATAAAACAGAAATAATTCTTGGCGTTCTCTCTCTATCTCTATACAGTTTGCAATTTTCAGAAAGCGCCCTCTGAAGCTGGACGCCCCTAATATAAGCACGTTTCTTGTACAGCTGTACGTCAACCACCACGATTAATAAATATTGTTAAATTTTCCAATCCAAATAAATAGCAAAATAATTATTATCTATCATTGATTCTTTATCTCCCTACTTCCTTCCTCTGTTCCTCTAGATAAATTCAAAATAAAATTATAAAATGTTTAGTAAAATTTGTTTACAGTTGAATGATTTATAAACAATTTTTTTTTAAATTATCACGTGGTTCTCGTGTTACAGAACCAAAAATGTGGTACCTACTACAAAAACGCATTTTTATTTATAGATAATTCATTACATGCGTGATGCATTTTCCACTCATTGAATCTCGTAATTTCTTCACTTCAACCCAACCGCAACGCGTACCGGCGTAAGCAATTTGACATTTCGAGTTCGAGTCGATTAATATAATTTCAAAAAATAATTTAAATCTTAAACTTCTAATTAGGTACTATACAATTAAATTATATTATAAACCGATAAACAAATAAAAAATAAAATTTCATTGATTTACAACCAATTAAGGGTTGTAATTGAAACTAATTAAAAAAATAAAATTTTAGGGGTACTTACCGCTAATGAATCAGTAGTATCGACAAAGATGACGATAATTAATGCCAGGGCGAATATCAGCGCCCGGCAGCATCTCAACCACGGCGGCATGGCTTACTGCTCCATGTTCAGCCTCTTCCAAAATCTGTTGCTTGCACTCCCACTTCTTAAAGCTTCCGGTATTGTATCTCTCCGCAATTTTGGATTTTCAAATTCAAAATTACAAAAATTTGACTTTTTTGGAAAAATTTTGTACAAAAATTCAAAAATTTAACTCGAGATTTTACAATAGGTTGAATAAAATCAACTTGTATTTACCAGTTGTTTAAGTAAAGTGACTTAAGTTAAGTGCTAGTTTCGCGAGCGGAGTTCTTGCGAGAGACACAAGGGGACCAGATACGCCTCTGAGACTTGACTTCTGCTAAGGGCTTTTAGTGGCGCGCGATATCGCGTGTGCAGCATCACATAGGATTAGTATAGTGATTAACCCCAACTTGGGGTAGCGGGTCAGCATGACCGGCCACGGATTGCGGTAAGTTTTATGACAAATTTTAATTTTTTGATTTAAAAAAAATTTTTTTATGAAAAATTCAACAAAATAATTATTTTTAAATTTAACGCTTTTTTTAAAAAAAAAATTCATTTAACCCCTATTCTTGCAGTTTTTGAAATAATTTTTACGCTTTTAAGCTTATTTTTGGTTATTTTTTGAATTAATTTAAATTTTATTTTTGCAGACTAGTCGCATCCATTCTAGGGCTGTCGATATGCGCATCGGCGGTAAGTACCAAATTTTGATTTTCTTTTCGAAAAACCACTTGTTAAAAATTTATAATTGTTACAAGTAACAAATTTAAACTTTAATAACCCGTTTAATTTTTTTGTAATTAAAACAGTAATCAAATTTTAATTTATCTTATACAATTATTTATAATTGGTGTTACTCGATTAACAAAACGATTCAAAAATTTCCATATGTTTTTTGTGTTTATTTAAAGCCCAACATTGTTTATAAAAAGTCTAGTAAATTATTTATAAAATCCAACTAAAGTCTCCTTAAAGTTTAATTAAGCTAATCAAAAGCTCTAATTTTCTAACTCGATTCTTTTGTAATTTAAAGCGAATTTTTGGCATTTAAAATGTTAAAATCACATTTTTTATAACATTTTGGCGTAGAGAACGGAAGGGGGTATTGAAAGAAGAAACTTTATAACCTAGTTTAATTTTTATTCATTTTTTTTTAACTATTTCCATTCGATATTTAATTTAATCTTCTTTTAAGTCGACTTATCAATGAAAACTAA
The DNA here is from genome assembly GCA_963924605.1 of Malthinus seriepunctatus. NCBI lineage: Eukaryota > Metazoa > Arthropoda > Insecta > Coleoptera > Cantharidae > Malthinus > Malthinus seriepunctatus. The sequence continues at coordinate 45,013,828 of OZ004600.1, forward strand.
AAACATTTTTTGAACCGCTTTAAAATGAGTCTTTGTGTACCAAACGTCTTTATGATTGATTACATCCATCATTTCGTTTCTGCATGAGCAAATTCCAAGTTTGCATTTTATTTAAAAAAATAGCAAACATACACAATGTATTCTTAAATTTGTCAAAAAGGCCAACACCTTAAGGAAGTTGTAACTTATAATGTGGACAAAAGGACTCTCATTTGTTACGGTTCGACAGACTATTGTATTCTATTCAGTGGAACTAACAATAAAAGAGACCGAAATTCAAAACCATCATCTTCAAATTTTTTGGAACATTCTGTAGAATATTCCCATTCGAGCAAAATATTTTATTTCCTTATTGTGGCATCTTCACCACATTAATGGGAAATGAAATGTTTATTAAAACCTTGTCTATTCTTCTTTTGTGGTTTCTAATTTATTTTGAAATAATGATGCAGTCTAATTTTAGAATTATATATTTATTTTTACATTTAAATACAGCTGGAAGTAACTCGCCGACATTTTTTTACTAAAAATATTCGAAACTAAACGATCGAAATTAATAATACTAATTATCGTTTTGTAATGTCCATTTAAGTTGCTTTATTTAAAAATAATTAATTTATTGGACTTGGTCATTGGCGTGCCCCCGCGTAATTTTTTATGGGTTCCTTGATATCATCACTTTTTCATTCTAATTTTGAATTTTAGTATGTAATGAATGGGTGTATTATTTTTTACATATGTGATGCTTCGATGTGTCTCTTTCTTTATTTCCTCCTCCTAGAGGCGTAACTACCGGGGTGCAGTGGGTGCGAAGCACACGGGACCCCGTCTAAAGAGAGCCCAGTTTCTTTCCTACTTCCGCCAAATTTAAGTTTGTAACTTGATTTGAGCTACCTTGAGTGAAATATTTTGCCAGGTTCATTTCCCTAGCACTTCTATTCACTATTTTTTAAATAAAATTTGGAAATCATCAGTGCTTATTTGAGCTCGCGCTACCGACGTTTGTGCTTCACGTGGGACTAAGGTAAAAGTATAGCAACCCCCAATATAAATGTATAGTAACCCCAATCTCTGAACGAAAGTTTTGGAATCGTTTATGTTTGTGCTTACATTCAAGACTGTAGCCAGGGAGGACAGGCAGAGCCTGCCCTGGAAAATTTTGAGCCTTTTTAAATAAAATTTGGAAATCATCAGTGCTTATTTGAGCTCGCGCTACCGACGTTTGTGCTTCACGTGGGACTAAGGTATAAGTATAGCAACCCCCAATATAAATGTATGGTAACCCCAATCTCTGAACGAAAGTTTTGGAATCGTTTATGATTGTGCTTACATTCAAGACTGTAGCCAGGGAGGACAGGCAGAGCCTGCCCTGGAAAATTTTGAGCCTCTCCTAGCCAAAGTTTGTTAAGGATTTTGCAATAATAATAATGAAAAGATAAGCTCCTAATTGCAGTTTCCAGTTGCAGTTTCCAGTGGAGGAAAAAACCCATTGATTTAGAAAAGGCATAGAAGAAAGTCAAATTTTTACAAACTTTAGGCATAAAACTTTCAATCTTCCGGAGAGATTACAGTAATTAATAGGTTTATAAAAATTCCAGAAGAGAGAGAACCCTGATTTAACTGTCTTCGATATCATTTTCAGTCACCAACGAATGTCTAATTTGGTGCTTCTTACATACAGTTTTATGTATAAGTACGAATAAAATCATCAAAAGTATTGCGAAATAAGATCTCTTGGTGTATTTTAATTTTTTGAGCCTTCCCTGGTAACATCTAGCTACGGCCCTGCTCACATTATCGATGATTGTGCCTTTTCGGTGGCTGAGGATACCAAAAAATGCAACAAATACCATGCAGTCTTTTAAAAGAAAATTCAATTGTTTGTGGTGTTTGCTTGTGATTATTTAGCAATCTTTGCGCTTAACCAATAGCAAACTGGCGTAGAATTCATTACTTTTGAAGGAAACTTTCAGAAATGTTTAGCTTAAGTGGTGGAATTAAAATGATGTGACCATCGGCTTTAACATAAAAGCTAGTTGTTGTTTTTATATTTTTCTCATAAATCTTGGCCAACGGGAAACAAAATGCACCAAAAACGTGGTTTGAAATTCATGTTATTATTAATTCTCATCAACTTGATTTTTTATTTCAACTTGTCAAAAAAAATATAGCAAAAATAGGGCACCCACCTCTAAGAGCAACTTCGCACGCGAATCTTTCCAGTGCTTGATGTTACGTCACTGCCTCCTCGTATGCAGGCATGCAGGATTCAGGGTGTCTGTAGGGAAGCCAGTCAATTTGAAGTCAATAATAATTAGTTTAAAAATTTTGTAGTTTGCTAGGTGTATAGTTTTTTACTCGTTTTTTTATAGGTTCTTATCTATCAAATTTGAGCTCGAATTTGAGACAATGACGGAACTGCTATGTAAACTTTTGAAAACGACAATGTATCCACTAAATTAATTTCTAAATTGCTAAATTAATTTCAATTTGATATGTCGTTAGAAACTTTAAAAACAAATATATCGCATTTCTTTAATTTTGCTACACGATGCTCTACGTGTCAGTAGCCAGTGGCGTAGGTAACAGTGTAGCCGATAGAGCTCGAATTGAGCGAACAAAATTTTTTCTGGAGTAGGAAGATATGCCACCTTAGCCATCTTCTTAAGGGACCTTAAAGGTACTAAACCCTCGTTTTACAACGTTTTTCTTTGGTACTGACTAAAGTTATGACTAAATTAATCTGCAAAATGTATATTTTTTTCATACGATACCCTAAATCCTAAAGGATGGAGCACTTTGAGGGTCTTTGAATTTTGACGGAGCATCTTGTGTAATTTGAAGGGGAAATGACACAAAATCAATAAATCTTAGAAAAATAAAAAATAGCTTAGTTATTAATATTTTTTCACGGGACACTTGCTACCGTCCCTCGGAACACGGTTTGGGAAACTGCTCGAAATCATTCAAAGACTATTTGTTTCAGTTAATGCACAGAGCTGATTTTTTTTTACAATCTTATTGTTAGAACATAGAACAGCGACGTTATGTAAAGTATAGAAAATAATTATTAGAAGAAAAATCAAAATTTTCTAACATTTTTCAAAACCCGTATTTGTCTAATTGTCCGGAAACGGGAAACAAAGTACGTGGTGTGCTCTCTTTCGAATCGAGCAGCTCTCACATCTCATCCTCTCGACCTCTCGCCTAATATCTGTCATATATTTTTTTAAATTAATTAAAATGCACTCTCAAAATTTTTCAGAATTTTCAGGCTATTCTAACGATTTAAGAGTATATTTTTTTGCAATTTATATAATTTTATTTATTAAATTAAAAAGAAACAAATTAGTAAATGTCAGTTAGGATTAACAATATCGTTTACAGTAAACAGTAAATGCATTTCGTTTTTAAATAATTTACAAGACGCCTACATCGTATTTTAACATCTTACATAATTCAATTACAAACTTGATGACATCACGTTTGGTGTCTTGACATTTGTTTTATAGATATAGATTAGGAATTTGTTGTAGGATGCAAATCTATGTACCTACAAGACCATTCATATTTGTTTATAAAATTTGCAAACAATGTTTTAAATCTTAACTTGCCCCGTAGATCTAGACCTACTCATTACAACCATTTCGAACTTAATCCATCATGTTTATCAATGTAGGTTACATAAAAAAACTAGAATAAATTAAATTAAACTAAATCGGTAAATAGCTATTAAAAGGTATTTAAACTATAATACTAACCGGACCAAGTTTTAAATCTCAGTTTTGAGAAGCGTTAACTATCAATTATCAACATATCGACCTGTCTTGATCTATCTTTGAAATCTCTGAACTCCGTTCAAATAAATTTTATCTGGAAATAGATTGAAAATTTGAGTAAAGTGTTCTAAAATAAATTAAGTGTTGTGGAAAATAATGATTACTTACTAGAACTCAAAGACTTTCATTTTATAGTCGACAAATTAAATTACTACTAAAATTAAATTTGGTTGAGGTTCTTTTAAATTTTAATTAAAATCAAGTTTGAAATGATTGACCAGAAATCAATTTACCTGATCAAGTAACGGTTTAATTTTCTATAACACATAACACGTAATTAAATAAAATATCTAATAGTACCTAGATGAAAGAAAATCCAATAGTTAATCGAAGAAATTAAGAATTTACTAGTACCTACTTGATGCTTCATTCAAATAAGTTATTTTGAGAAATAAATCAGTAATTTTTTTATAAATCAGTAATACCTATTTGTTTTTATTTTCAGCAATCACCAAATTTAGCAGCAGAAACAAATCGAACAGGATTGTACGGAAGAGATGGTATATACAGCGGGGTATATAATCCTAATACAAATAGTGAATACAATCCTCAAGCGAGAGATTCTACAGATAACAGATCTTCTCAAAATGAAGTAGATAGTAATTACGATCGATTAAACCCTTATGGATCGTATTATGGAACAAATCCTAGTGCAAATAGTCAAGCAAGTGCACAAAATTTAGGTGAAACCCACGAAAATACCGGTTCACGTGATCCCCAAAGAAGTGATACTTACTCAAACAGACAATCTTCCTCTAGTAATTATTATATTTACCCTGTATCTAGAGAAATAAACGATTCTCGAATTGCACCAGAGCCCATTCCTCAACGACCTGGTGATAATACACTTACCGACGAACGAAGGTTTCAACATTCGGGAGCTGGAGAACAAGCTAGAAATCAGTACTATGCATCAAGTAGTCAAGGATCTTCTGGCAGTTACGACTATAGATACCCAAATCAAGCTCGACCTGATCAATATGGACCTGGACATGGACAAGATCCGTCTACATACGATCCAGCTTCGGGAGTCCCAGGTATACCAGGAGCTAACCCTTATGACACTGCTAGATCACAAAGTTCAAGTCGTGGGGATTCGACGAATACGCAAAGTGCTACTGGAGATAGTCGTTACGATTACAGGTCGCAAAGTTCGAATTCGAATACACAAGGTGCTACTGGAGATAGTCGTTATGAATACAGATCACAAAGTTCGAGTTATGGCGACTCATCGAATGCGCAAGGTGGTGCTGGAGATAGTCGTTACGATTATAGATCCCAGAGTTCGAATCGTGGAGAGTCTTCGAATGCACAAGCCGCTTCTGGAGATAACAGTTACAGGTCGTCTAGCAGTGGAAGTAGAAGTGGCCCATATGCTTCTAGTCCCTTTGAAAGTAGCAGACCATATGATAGCAGTTATGATATTTATAACGCTCCTAACAGTGCGCTAGGACCTAAAAATGGTAGTGAAAGATGTATTCCAAAATGCTTTGCAGAAAAAGGAAGCAGAGTAAGATTTCTCAAGTATTTAATTAGAAATAAATTGATTATGCTTATTTTAGGGTTTTCCTGGTTTACCTGGTATAAACGGTGAAAAGGGGCAAAGAGGATTTCCAGGTCAAGAAGGACCAATGGGTCCTAAAGGAGATAAAGGAATCCCTGGGCCTGGAGGTCCAAGAGGACCTAAGGGTGACAGGGGTAAAATAGGTGTTCCTGGATTTCCTGGAATTAACGGCGTTCCAGGAATACAAGGACCTTCTGGACCACCTGGAATACCAGGTATTGACGGTTGCAATGGCACTGATGTAAGTAAAAACAATTTAATTTAAATAATTTAGACGTAACTGAGCTTATTATTTTATTAAGGGCGAATCCGGAATTGACGGATTGAAAGGCGACCCAGGTCCACGTGGGTATCCAGGAATCACTGGAATTAAAGGAAATAAAGGGGAACCCGCTCATTGTGAAATCAACTTAAAAGGACAAAAGGGGGAACCGGGGCTTAACGGCGTAACCGGACCAGCGGGACTTCCAGGTCCAGTGGGTCCAGTTGGTTTGCCTGGTATTCAAGGAGACGTTGGAGCACTTGTAAATTAACTTGATATTGTTAAAAATGTTAAATGAAATAAAAATTTTTTTAAGGGTCCCAGGGGTCCACCGGGTATGAAAGGCCAAAAGGGTAACATGGGAGTAGGCTACGAAGGTCAAAAGGGAGAGAAGGGCGAAAAAGGTCAGACCGGAATCAAAGGAGAAGCTGCAGTATTGCCGCATACCGGTGATACTCACACATTAGGTCCAATGGGAGAAAAGGGAGATAAAGGGGATCATGGTGATTTTGGACCTCAAGGGCAAAAAGGTGAGCCAGGTCCTGAAGGTGATTATGGTCTTCCAGGAATTAATGGAATGAAAGGCGAAAAGGGTTTAGTAGGAGCACCAGGTCCTAGAGTACGAGAGAAATACTGTATAAAATTAAAGTCTATAAAAACTAATTTTAGGGCCGTGATGGATTCGCGGGAACAGTTGGGCCTCCAGGTCAAAAAGGAGATCGAGGAATGGAGGGTTTGCCAGGATTATCGGGACGACCAGGAATAAAGGGAGAACCTGGTAGAGATGGACCTGTAGGGCCTCACGGATTACGGGGTCCTCCAGGACCTCCGGGAGGAGGGAAAGGTAGACCCGGACCTCCTGGCCCTCAGGGACCAAGAGGTTATCCAGGACCTATAGGACCTAAAGGAATGGACGGATTTGATGGAGATCAAGGCGCAAGAGGTCCTCCAGGTTTAACAGGAGGCCCAGGAGTACCTGGTACACCCGGCCCAGAAGGTTTACCAGGAGAAAAAGGTGGAAAAGGAGAGTCTGGTTCAATTGGTTTTCCAGGAGGTGAAGGACCACGAGGATTTCCTGGTCCTCAAGGTCCTCAAGGCCCTAGAGGTTTTCCAGGAGAAAAGGGCTTATCTATTCCTGTAAATAATAAAATTTATTAACTTTTAAAAATTTTAATTAAATCATTTATAGGGTGTAAAAGGGATGGATGGTATTCCTGGCAGAGACGGTTTAAGAGGGACGAAGGGGGAGAAGGGTTATCCAGGACCTCGAGGTAGTCCCGGAGATGCATTAGAGGGCATACCAGGGTTACCAGGTCAAGCTGGATATCCTGGAGCTAAGGGAAATCCAGGGCGGCCAGGTAATCCTGGAATTCCTGGTCTGCCTGGAAATAAAGGTGATATTGGTGGACGTTGTCAAGACTGTATGCCTGGTGGTAAAGGAGTTAAGGGTGACCGTGGTTTTGATGGTTTGCCTGGACAACCTGGACCACGTGGACCCTCTGGAGAAAAGGGAAATATCGGTGAAATTGGAGAATATGGTTTACCTGGTCAACAAGGACAGCCAGGGCCTCCAGTAAGTAATATTATAATTTAAATGTTCATCTCGGTCATATAATAGATTTAACATGTAAAATCACACTTTGGTAATTTCCTTCTTCCCAATTGATGGTACAAAGAAAATTTCATATAATGGTTTTCGAGCATAAAATTCTGCTTGTAAATCAATAAAAGTTATTTGTTTTATAAGGAGACAAAGTGACGTTTTGTGTGACAAGACTGTGTTTGCCTGAAGAGCGAGCGTAGTGAGCGAGTCTGGCAATACAGGCGAGTCACACAAAACTACTTTGACTCCGTATGAAACATTACATTTTTTCTGCAAACGTAAAGCGTAAAACTGAAAATTTTGATTTTTGAAAGAGCACCATCTCTTGTCAATTACTTGTAGTTCAATTGTCAAATATTTTTTAAAATTAACTTAAATTTGTAAAAAAAGCTAATTATTAAACACAACGAACTAATTATAAAGGAAAATTTAAAAAATATTAAATTTTTTACATTACAAATGCTTAAAAAACATTTTTTACGTTAAAAAATAAAAATTATGTGCGGTTAAGATTTTACTTTTCCCTCCTAGGCAGTAGAAAAGTACTTTTCTGACAATTTTTCCTGCCTCGGCGGGAAAGTTAAACTTCACCGTTACGTATTGAGTGACACAAAGGCGACTTTTTCTGACGTTTGAAGAAAAACAAAATTGATTTTGAATTGTTTATAACGCCAGAAATTTAATTTGAAATTTTTTTAAATTATCAGAAATAGCGATTGCCGTGAAATATTTCAAATAAAAATTATCAAATGTTTCATGCTTTATCTTTCAAATAGTAGTTTGTTTTACTCCGTATGAAACATTTAATTTTTTCTTCGAACGTAAAACTTATAAAAACCAAAACGTCACTTTGTCTCCTTATAAAACAAATAACTATTTACGTTACAATTTGTTGTAAATATTTTGGGTTAGAATTCACTTTTACCTCCTAGGATGTAAAAGTAGAACTTTAACCTTATTTGTTCAGTAACAAAATGTCAACTTTTTTTGACGTTTGAAGAAAAACAATTTTTGAAGGTAAATAAATTAAATAAAATGTAACTTTTGGATTTTTTGTTCTGAATATTATTTACTTTTAAATAAATTCAATAATTAAACATATAAAATTTAAAATTATTTTGATAGAAAAAGCGTAAAGCATTTGACAATTTTTATTTGTGTTTCAAAGCAATCGCTATATGGCGTTATCAAGCATCCAAAATTAATTTTCATAATTGATTTAGATGCAGAACTTTATTGTCTAAAACTTGTATAAAATGAATTAGGAAGCAGGAAATTAAGAAAGTATTATGTGACATGTTAAATCCATATGACCAAGAGATCTGGTCTCCACATAATGTATGCAAATTTTGCATGTACATTTGAAAATATTTGAATATAAAATTTTCCAATAGGGCAAAGACGGTGCAATTGGACCTCCTGGATATGATGGAGAGAAGGGCGAAGCAGCAACAATTCCAGAGAACCTAGTTAGAGCAGACAAAGGGGACAAGGGTGATCGTGGTAATCCCGGGTTACCTGGACCACAGGGTCCACTAGGACCTCCTGGAGCTCCAGGTCCAGCTGGACTACTAGGGTTACCTGGTATTAAAGGTGATGCAGGGTATCAAGGCTTTCCAGGACAAGACGGTAGACCTGGAGAGACTGGAATCCCAGGCGCTAAAGGGGAAAAAGGTTTAAGCGTAAGAGGGGAACCCGGCTATCCTGGTAATCCAGGATCTGGAGGTGCGAAAGGAGACCCTGGCAGAACTGGTCCTAAAGGAGATGCCGGACAATGCCCTGAAACATTACTAGAAGGGTTTAAAGGAAATCAAGGCGAGAAAGGAACTAAAGGCGAACCGGGTCCTCCAGGTTATAATGGCCTTCCTGGAGATAAAGGATTGCCTGGTTTGACAGGAGAGAGGGGTTCTCAAGGTCAATTAGGCCCGCCTGGACCTGTTGGAGAGAGAGGCCATCCTGGACCAAGAGGGGATAAGGGAGATACGGGGCCATTTGGTTTTCCTGGCGAACCAGGAAGGAATGGAGAACGAGGCTTCCCTGGACCTGGAGGATTAAAAGGCGACAAAGGAGAGGCCGGTATTCCTGCTGTAGGGCCTCCAGGACCCGTTGGTTATCCCGGACAAAAAGGAGAAAAGGGATTGCCCGGATTTCCTGGAAAAACTGGACTTACTGGACCATCTGGATTGCCAGGTAAGTTAAGATTGTGTATACAGGGTTAAGAGAAAGTATGGATCTATGGAAATATCTTTGAAACAGAAAGAACTATTGTAAGGAAATTTTGGATATAAGGGTAAAGGTACGCGCATACGATGGACATATTTTTGTTTTGTTTCAACTTACGGTTTAACCGGAAACGGCACCAACTTTCTTATTTTAAATGGAATACCCTGTATATTTTTACATATTTTAATAGCCCTCTTTCTGCTGCATTCATCAATAGTGATAGTTATGGGTAACAACAGAAAAGATAAATCACTTTATACATGCGCTCTTATTTTAAAGAATGAACGAGGAATTAGAATAGCAGCATTGACATCTATGTACAAAGTCCCGTAATAGTACGGTACAATACCGTCTAAGGCACTCTAAGGGGATAGTTTTAATGTTTCTTAATATTTCATATTTGTATAAAACATGTTTTCTAATATAAATAATAATTATATGAATTAATACTTTGGTCGATATTATCCTACCTGATGGTCGATTTTACCCAGCGGGTCGATTTTACCCAGCGGGTCGATTTTACCCCTCAAATTCTTACTTGACTTTTATATTTATTTTTAGAGGAATATGTCAGTATGTTCAAAGAAGCATGGAAGTATACTGGACATATAAAAAAAAATTAAGATTTATTAAATCAAATTTAGAGATTTTATACAAAAAATGCCTTAGGTGGTCGATATTCACCCACTTTCCCCTATTTCCGTGGATCCATACTTTCTCCTAACCTTGTATGTAATATGAAGTTGTTTAATTTCTTTTACTTGAATAAAGTAAAATATTAAATACATAAACAAATAACTAAATATTTCTAATAGGTTCATCTGGAGAGAAAGGCGATATTGGTAGCCCCGGACTTAGTGGTTTACCGGGAGGTCCGGGACAAAAAGGAGACACAGGCCCTCTTGGGCCTTCAGGAATTCAAGGACCTCCAGGTCGCCCAGGTTATGACGGATTAAAAGGAGAACTAGGAACAAAAGGAGAAATTGGTCGAGCCGGATTACCAGGTTTTCCGGGTTCTAAAGGAGAACCTGGAGTTATAGGAATTGACGGACCGAAAGGTTTTCCAGGTCCTCGTGGCTTACCAGGTACGCCTGGCATAGGTGGGCTTGATGGACGTCCTGGTGAGAAAGGAGATAAGGGAGAGAATGGCTATCCAGGTCAACCTGGTCCTCCAGGACTATTAGGCCCCCCGGGTCTTCAAGGTAATTTATTACTGAATGTGTCACTTATTAATACATTTATAATATTATATTCATTTTATAACTTTTTTTCAAAATTAGGATTGATTGGAGAAAAAGGGGATTTCGGACCGCTAGGACCGCCAGGTATAACTGGGCCAGTTGGACAACCCGGAATTAAGGGCGACATAGGTTTGTCGGGTTCACCTGGTAGAAAGGGAGAACCAGGTAGTACTTCTGATAAAGGTCAAAAGGGAGAACCAGGTTTATCTGGATTAAGAGGAGCTGAAGGTTTACCAGGTAGAGATGGTCAATCTGGACTTAAAGGTGACGTGGGATTACCAGGAATTGGTGCACCGGGCTCTCCCGGACACAAGGGAGAACGTGGTTTACCTGGTTTGAATGGCATTCCAGGTCAACCCGGATTAAAAGGAAATCAAGGTATGACTCCATCGACTAATATTAAAACTTATTATAATTAACATAAATTTTCTATTGTATAATTGTAGGACCGCCAGGATTAATGGGAGTTAAGGGAGAACGAGGATTTCCAGGCGAAAGAGGCCAACCTGGTATGGATGGAATTGATGGAGCGCCAGGTTCAAAAGGGGATGTTGGTTATCCAGGCCCTGCAGGTTTTCCAGGACTTAAAGGCAATATGGGATTCCCTGGACAAAGTGGTATTGACGGAAACAAAGGCGAAAGAGGATTACCGGGACCCGTGGGGCCTGTCGGCTTTCCGGGTCTTGAAGGTCGGTCAGGAGAAAGAGGACCACCTGGACCAGTTTATACTGTGAAAGGCGATAAGGGCGAACCAGGCCCACCCGGTCAACACGGTAGACCAGGAGAGAAAGGAAATACCGGTATTGAAGGACAACCTGGATTCTCAGGTGAAAAAGGAGATGCAGGTTATCCTGGTGCTCAAGGTGCTGCAGGATTACCTGGAGGTCCCGGTTCTAAAGGTATTTTACGATGACTTCATATTAATAGTACATATAACAATTTTGTATTTAACTCAGGTGACGCTGGTTATCCTGGTCCTCAAGGTGTACCAGGTTTAACCGTTAAGGGAGAGAAAGGATTGCCAGGTTTACCCGGTAAAAGTGGAAGAGATGGTTTACCTGGTAGTCACGGCGAGAAAGGAGATCTTGGATTCCCTGGTCTTCCAGGAATTGCTGGTGCTCCAGGACCGGTTGGCCCAATCGGGCCACTTGGTCCCAAAGGAGATAGAGGTAGTCAAGGGTTACCTGGATTACCTGGCACAGATGGTCAACCGGGCAGGCCAGGCAATGAAGGTCCATTTGGTGTACAAGGCGATAAGGGAGATCGTGGTCCACCGGGTCTTTTAGGTAAAATATTATAGGATTTTTCTAATTTCTATATATTTTATATAAATTAATTGTTATAGGCGTACCTGGACAAAAGGGAGATAGAGGTTTATCGGGATTACCAGGCCAACCAGGAATTCCCGGAGCTAAAGGTGATATGGGATTAGATGGTTTCCCAGGAGGTCAAGGTCTTCCCGGTCCGGCCGGTGACAGAGGATTCCCCGGACCACCTGGACCACATGGGCTACAAGGATTGATCGGTCTCAAGGGAGATAAAGGCGAATCCGGTTTAATTTATCCAGGATCGAAAGGCGAAAGGGGTCTTACTGGACCTCCTGGTACACCGGGCCCGCGTGGTCCACCGGGTATAGATGGTTTACCTGGAACCCCTGGAGAAAAGGGTGATCACGGTTTTAATGGACAAGATGGACTACCAGGACAACCAGGATCTGCCGGATTGAAAGGAGATAGAGGTTTCGACGGAGTGCCTGGAATAGAAGGTGCTATAGGATTGACTGGTGTTAAAGGAGAGGCCGGTGCACCTTGTGAAGCTGCTCCAGATTATCTTACAGGAATATTGTTAGTAAAACATAGTCAGACAGTAGATGTACCTTCCTGTGAAGCAGGACATGTTAAGCTATGGGACGGCTACTCCTTATTATATATCGAAGGAAATGAAAAAGCCCATCATCAAGATCTCGGATTAGCAGGATCGTGTGTTAAGAAATTCTCCACAATGCCCTTCTTATTCTGTGACTTTAATAATGTTTGTAATTATGCTAGTCGAAATGATCGTTCATACTGGCTCTCAACAAGTGCTCCAATGCCAATGATGCCAGTTGAAGAAACTGCCATAAGACAGTATATTTCTAGATGTGTAGTTTGTGAAGCTCCTGCTAATGTCATTGCCATACATAGTCAATCGCACGCGTTACCACAATGTCCCAATGGGTGGAGCGGATTATGGATAGGTTACAGTTTTGTTATGGTAATTTGATAAGTTAAGATTTTTGTTTAAGTTGTTTTAATTTATTTTTAACAGCATACTGCTGCCGGTGCAGAAGGAGGTGGTCAATCGCTGTCTAGTCCAGGGTCATGCTTAGAAGATTTCAGAGCGACGCCATTTATTGAATGTAACGGAGCTGGAGGTACTTGCCATTATTTCGCTAATAAATTAAGTTTCTGGTTGGCAACTATCGAAGACAATCAACAATTCCAGATACCACAAAGACAAACTCTGAAAGCAGGTAACGTTCGCGATCGTGTCAGTAGATGTCAAGTATGCATAAAGAATACGTAAAACTAGTTGTTGATAACAGATAAATAGTTTATAATTGTTTTTGTTAGATAACCATTTTTTGTTTGCTGCTTATTTGTACGAGTAATAGATCACTTAAACGTTTGTGGCAAAATGGAATTATTTTAATAAACAACTGCCCTTTATATTCAATTAAAAACACCTCGCTGTGTTCAAATTAGTATCGAAGCGTTCCTCGAATGAGTTAAGTACTTAGTCAAGTGATTTTAGAAGTAAAATAGCAAATGACTAAATACTTATAAAACATTAATCAAAGAGTCTAAGCTTTTATAAAATGCTTAACTGATCTGCTGTGCCATTTTAATTTTTTACTTTTGTACACTCTTAAAGAGATTGTAAAAAAATTGTACCATAATTAGTTTAGGTAATAATAATTTTTAATTTGTATGTATTGATATTAGTGCATAATCAAGTTTATTATTTGTTTTTAATTTAATAAATTGCTTTTAATTGTCTCGACTTAACAACACTTAACTTAAAGTGTTATAGGATGCATTTAATTAATAGATACATAGATATATATTAGAAACTAAAATTATTTTTATAAATTAGTTCTCTCGTTGGTGCTATTATGGAATATTATTATGTAATTACAATATGCTAAATTCAAAGGCCATTATAAAACAGTTATTTGTTGTTTTACATTACTCTTTAATAATACCAAAATTTTTGTCACTAGTCAACAGGTTTGGCAGATTAATAATTAAATGAAACATTATTATATTTTTTAGCTTATTTTCGAAATATGTAATTAAATAAACACTGCCATAAAATATAATGTAATGTTTTCAAAAAAATTCTTGTTTGATTTACTAATTTTAACGAAATTGTGTGCCTACCTTTCATATTAAGCTCCTATGGCTCCTATCAGCTCCTATTCCTTAAATTAAAATGTCACTTTGGCTCATGAATTTAGAATTTACTGAAAAAGAATACGAAAATGAAAAACTTCGTTCCTGTGCTTCGTTCACGATACCTTCCAAAATACATTATATCACCTTTTAAACCTATCTTCTTTTAGGGTTGCCTACCCTACTCCTCAAAATCTTAATTAATTTTCATTCTGTGAAGTAAAGAGTCTAGTGGAGCCTACGAAACATAAAACTATGGAACGCTGCACTTTTGGTTAATGGCATGAAACTCGGTAAATAGTTTACTGAAACCATATCAAGTAATTTTGTCCGATGAGACCAAAAAAAATTTTTATGGGGGCCACTGGACACCCTCTTTAATGCGGATTGTATACGGCAAATACCTCAGGTACTTTGAACTTATAGTTAATGAAATTAAACTCGAAACATAGTTTACTGGAACTATATTGGCAAAGTTTGTCCGATAAGACGAAAGATATATTCGAAGGGGGCACTACACACCCCCTTTTTTCAAAACGTGATACTCGACGTAGTTTTTCGTGAAAAGTATCGTTGCCGTGTATTTTGTGGATGCTGAATCAGTCTATCACAATAACGGATCCATCTGAACATCCCCATGAGCACAAACCGCTATTTTTTCCTCTGGGGCTGTAAGAACGCTCTTTCACAAATTTTAAAAGAGGTGGAGTTAAATTATATTTGACTTTTCTTTAACGGAAGGAAACTGGACACATACTTTATTGAAACTATAATTAAGTAATTTTGTCCGATGAGACCAAAATAAATTCTAAAGGGTCGCTGCACACCCCCTTTAATGCGGGGTATGCTAGGAGAATACCTCCGGTACGTTGCGCTTTTGGATAATGAAATGAAACTCGGCACATAGTTTATTGGTACCATATAGTACAATCTTGTCCGATGAGACCAAAGAAATATTTGAGAGAGGGTGCTGCACGTGCACACACCCTTTTTTATAAATCTTAGATTAGCGGTATTTTTGCGTGAAAAATATCGTTACGTTGTATTTCTAGGGTGCTCAATTAATCTGTGGCAGCGATTATTCCATCTGAACATCCCCATTGGTGTAAATGCGTCATTTTTTCCTCTATCGCTGTAGGGACGCTCTTTCAAAGGTAAAAATGAACTTTGTAAGGTAGTTGCAGGTATAAACCCTTTAAATGTGCAAAATATCTGAAAATATTTAAATTTCTTATCTTTTTAAATTTCTTTTACAGGAAGCATTAAAAGGGTTTCTCGGTTTATATACCTGCTTTTCCCATAGAAGTTCATTTTTACCCTTTTCTCGAATTTTTTACACATATTTTATTGGAACCCAACACAGTAGGGTGCTAATGAGAACATAAGAATCAAGAAGCCAACTTCTTGCTTGTAAATCGGATAAACTATACTTCATTATAGTTCCAATAAAGAATGCAACCAGTTTTATTCCGTTAACGAAAAATTTTTGAAAGTGTGCTCTTACAGACCCAGAGGAAAATATGGTGGTTATGTGCCTATGGGGATGTTGATTTAAGTACAAACATGTAAGAGTTCCTACGGTTCCTATACACTTAGGCACACTTTTAGTAAATAAAAACACTAATGGTTTTCAGTTTGTGTCCGAATTCATAGTTTTTAGAAGCGTGTCACTAAGTTGGTTTAGACCTTTTTAATCTGCGCACTTGATCACTGTCGTCTAGGAGATCCACTGCTAGTTCGTTCGGAGGGTTCGGAGTATATTCTATATTCTGTATATTCTAATTATATTGTATATTCTAGAGTAATATACAGAGTGTTCTATTAAAGAAAAAGTTTAAAATTACTGTAGCTCCAGAACCAGCTCACTTTTTATTATTTCAACTGCATAGCTCAATGAGGAAGATAAAATATTACAACTTTGCTAATTTAACCTAATTGTATATGAACACTGTATAGTATACATTGTATACACCTATACACTTACCACGAATACATGCAGTATTGAATACGGATTTTAGTTTTGACTCAAAACTTACTAAAGCGTATACATGGAAATGTCATGTTTGTCTGGAAATGTCAGGATTGAATAGTTTTTGTTAAAAATGAGTTTGAAGATGAAGATTGGCACTAAACGAAGCGAGTTTGTTAACTAACAGAACAACTCGCAAGGGTTGGGAGTATTCCATCGCTTCTAAGCGTATACATGGCAATTTTCACTTCAAATTTCGATACGATCCCATATTTTGTGGGATTGGATCGAGGTATTGAATACGCGTGTTTAAAGTGTATACATGCGGTTTTCAAAACTCAAAACGTTTTCAATTCGTATTCAATACTACATGTATAGGGAGTAAATGTATATGAACCTAGCGTTATAAACGGCATGATCAAAACGTTAGAAAGATGACAAGATGACAGATGATTCCTGAACAAAAACTGCGAAGACGTCAAATTTCTCAAAATCGTTTGAACACTCTGGACTCTGGAGAACGATGTTACGATGTTGACTTTGTAACTAGAATGTGAAGGGATATGAAACTTGAGTACCCCATTGGGACCCTGAGACAAAACAAGAATCAATGGTTTCATAAAGGTTCTCTATTTCTGAAAAGAACTCGAACTCAGTCTTCGGCAGGAAAATTCATAGAACAATTTTTGGCACTTCAAAGGCGTCTTTGTTCTTTTAATTAAGTATATATACCGAAAAGCACTACAGTTAATGCAGAAACCTTACAGTAATACTTGGAAAAAGATTGGGTAAAGCCATAGACAGGAAGCGTCCCAATTTGTTTCAGACAAATATGCTTCTTTTTCACAACAATGTGTAAAGCTGCGAAAAGTTACTGAGCTTGCGACCACCCACCCCATACATTGAACCAACCGATTATTATTTGTTCCGAGAGTTAAGAATTTCTAAGAGGAAGGTGTATTAATAAACTGAGCGAACATTTGAAAGATACTGATGAACAATATTTTCACAGCAAAAGAGAAGACATTTTTTCAAGCGGTAGTTCCGAATAAATCGCTAAAGTGTGTTATTGTTGATGGAGATTACCTATATTGAAAAATAAAAATGTTTGAAAAAATTAATTTTGGAACGTTTTGGGTATCCTTGAGTCCAAAAATGCAAAACAAGCCTTAACAAAGGCTGTGTGTGAGTATGTCTGTGTAGAACGCGTTTCTTTTGCGTACGAAAAACACGAATTTGGATAGAGTTGAGCCACTAGTGGTTGGGCCACTTTTAGGCCACTACTTTTGCTTAAGTAGCTACTTAATCAAAATTGAATCAACAAAATAACTTTTAAATAAAATCGATACAGAGTAGGGTGGCTCAAAATGTGGGAAGAATGTTTGCCCCAAAAATTCTGCAAATTGAGACCTATATTATTCAAACTCGACTTAAATAAAAGGGGATAGAAAAAAATTTCATTTCTACCGAAGATGATGAATGCTCGTATTTGCAGATGATCTAAATCCTTCAGAGTGATAATTTGATAATTGATAAACATAGAAGTGGGCGACTAACTTTAGGAACTGCCTCTAAAATACTTGGAGGTCCACTAATACAGAGGGTATCTGGACTAGTAGAAACTTTTAGGGCCACACTAGAAAACTGTACGAAATTAATGTGCCTATGGATAAAATTAACAGTGAGCAGAATTTTAGTTGCTCTATTTTGAAATATTCTATTCTATAAGTACGAATAGTTATCAGATTTTCGTCCAAAAAATAATTTTATTCGTGTACCTATATTATTTTAACTGCTGACAATAAAGTCAGCAAGCACGCTTTAATAACATGGCATGAGACAGGTGATAGGTACAATCAAGAAACTTCAATTAACCCACTTCTTCGTCAATGGAAATGAGTGAATTAATCTAAACTATAAATCATGAGATAAGTAATTATTTATTTAAGCTTTAATAATGTACAAAATTCTTTATTTCAATAAAGTCGATTAAAACTAAAATGGGCACCGCGTAGGTATAATATCAACTTCAAAAACGAGAGGGGTTAAAATTTTCTTTCATGCATTAAAATATTATAAAAGTCCAGTAGGGACTATTTTGAGTTCCAATCCTGTCACTTTACCATCTTTGTCTTTACCCTATAATTTATGTTTATATCTATTTATCATTTAAACAACCAAAATTTAGAAATTTTACGAACTGAATCCATGGATTAAATAAAATAGGAAGACCACGACATGCATGTGTGAACATGAGGTACTCCATATGCATGTGCCATCCGCACGTGTTAGGTTACACTTCGTTGATTTCTAACGTCTCAAATATTTGTTTAATCAAATATTGTTATGAAAATGTAATTTTTAATAAATGATCAAAAATTAAGTAATTTTAAACCGCTAAAGAAATTAATATTTTATGTAAGTATTACAGAAATCAATTTTCCAATAACTGTGATCATTCATCAAGAGATGGCGCTAAAGGTTTGTTATAGGTTTTATTGTAGCTTTTTAGATTATTTTATAATCAGAGTTTGAAATTTATCTTTCTATTCTTCATCAGAGTGTTTTTGAGATTTCTAGCACACGTTACAAATTTTCATTTTTCTTTATGACGATATATTTCTCCCTCTGTATTGAGGGAGAAATTGAATCTGCATGTCGATGTTTTGCACAGTGAAGCGAACAACAGCAATCAAAACTAAAAGGTGATGACTGATGATAATGTTATTAGTAGATTATTGCTATTTAATTGCATAGTTCATTTACTATGGTATTAAAATCGTCCCTTGGTCTACTAAACACCTTGAGGCTCGGCTTATAATGTCGTGTTGTCGATAATTATTGTGTTCTGATAGATCTATGGTTGAAATCTCTCGATCAACCTCTTGGACGGTTAGTTCAAACTATTAATTTCTCTGATTATAATAAAATTTTATACAGAGTGATTATCTACTAACAAATGATTACCTTTTATTGCCTCAAGAATCGTTTACTCTTTTTGACTTACTTTGAGACTTCAAAATTTTGGACAAAAAATTTTGAAACATATTATTCGAAAGGGCGTCGAAAGTTGCCCAAATTTTTTGAGTAAATTTAATTGTTTTTAATTGTTGTCTTTAAGTAAAAAGAGCATTTTGAATAAAAATATTAATTAAAAATAGTTATTTATTATACAAGACGATAAAGGGATAATTTAACTACTGAGTGGAAGAGTGTTAATTCACGAGTGGCGTTAGCCACGAGTGAATTAACTTTCACGAGGTAGTTAAAGAACCTTTATCGTCGTGTATAATATGCTATTTTTTTCTATAGCAAATGTTAAAGAAAAACCAATTACAAATTAAATTGTCATTTACAAAATTTATTAAAAATATTTGAGTAGTGTGCGGTTGCTATGTGAGTAGCGGGGTTGCTATATCTTCATGGTTGCTATTGGGGTTGTTTGTAAACAACTTCGTTTTTTTCACTTTTTTTGTAAAAATGTACGAATTAAAAGATGCATTAGATGTTCAAAAAAAGGCTTCAGAGGCAATAAATGTAATATAAATCGCCACGTGATTTATGAGAAGGGATACTAGTGTTTTCAAAAATGAAAAAGCATGAAGAACATTAACAATGTAAGTGAAACAGTACTTATGGCATACTTTTCTGAAAAGTCAAAGAATGTCAAGCCATCAACAACATTATGGTCTTATTTTATTCATTGCTAAAGAGTACACTACTGATAAATGAAAATTGTGACATTTCAAAGTAAGTAATAGTTTCAACGAATGCGCTGTCAAATAATGTCACTAAATATTTGCAGATACAGCTCGTTTCACTTGTTGATACCAAAACCAAGAAAGATCGGGTTTCTTGTGTTACTGACAAAGAATGTGGATTGAGTGTGTTGGAAATTACAAGAAAATACGTCGCCTTGCGTTCCAAAAACGTGGCTTTTCTTAAGTACCGTCAGAAAAAGTGCACCATCCAACCTGTTCTAAGAATATTTCAGATTTCTTGAAGCTACCAAACTCAGAAATGTACACTGCGCATTGTTTCTGTAGCTCTGCAGCTACAATGTTGGAAAACTCTGGTGCTGATTTGATCACAGTTAAGGGAGTGGGAGGATGGAAATCATCATCTGTAGTAGGGACTTATATCGAAGAATCTGTGACTCCTAAGATTGCCGTATCGAAACATGTACTGAATGGGGTAGAAAACGAGACCACTACATCAGTGCAATTAGCACAGCAAAAAATTTCAATTGTTGATTCTGCGGCAAAAATAGACATTTCTGATAATGTTAATTGCACAATTGAAGTTTTTGTTAATACAGACCGAAAAAATGAGCTGAAATGAAGTAATATGTGCATAATTAAAATGTATTAAAAAAATAAATTACTTTATCTATCCTTGATGTTAAAGTATTACTTTATCTATCCTTGTTGTTAAAATTCTATTTTATCGACTAATTTTAGTTGATCAAAGCACACTTTAACGTTTGCTATAGAAAAAACGTTTTTTTTTACTTTTCTGGTTTTTGATTTTATTTAAATACAGTGCGCTTAAACTTTGGAATAATCGATTTTTTTTTCCTAATATCAAAAAACGGTTGGGCACGTCAAATTGATTTATTTCAAAACAAACATTTTCCGATCATTTTCATTTTTTTACCCTTCACTTCCTTCGAGCAATGACATCATCGAAGATTTTTTTAAATTCTAAACCCATTATGGTGTATTATCAAAAACCAAGTGAAACAATTTTCCTTAGAAAAACTATGAAATGCTTTTTTGTGAGTTTTAGCATTGATATCAAACCAAGCTGTACTCTATCCAGCGAACAGATGCAGCTAAGCCATTCGCAAAAAAAGAGCGCGCTAGTCGAATAGAATTTTTCTATTGGTCGAATTTTGAAAATACGCTTTACAACAATCACACAAGAATTGACATGCGTCAATCTTATTTGACAGAAATTTGTGGGGAGTGACTTAGCTGCATCTGTTCGCTCGACAGAGACTAGCATCGTTTTTCAAATAATTTTTTTTTTGAAAATTTTATTTAAAAACACCACAACTCTATTCATTGAAACATTAAATCTTCGAAACTGTGAGCTTAAAAGCAAACATTATGCGGACATTGCTGAAATCAGAATTTCATAAGCTATCCAAATCTGTAAAAAATATGGGTTTGCAATAAAAATATCTTCGATGACGTCACTTTTCAAAAAGGGTGAAGGGTGGTGATGGACGAGAAATCTCTTTTCGTCTCGATTTCTAGACGAGACTGCGATTTGTGATACGAATTAGAATCGAAACTAGAGCATTAAAATAGCTTACGAGACGAGATTAACCTTTCGAGAGTGACATTTTTAATTCGAGACGATAGTCGAGACTCAAGTTTTGCAATAAGTACGAGAATCGACAAATTCTCGACTCATTTCTCGTTTCGTCCATCACTAGTGAGGGGTAGAGAAATAAAAATTAACAAACGTGTCCAACCGTTTTTTGATAACTTAGATCTCTTTCCTTCATGATTTATATATTTTTTTTTATTCTTGTATTATCCATTCTATAGAGATATTCTTCCCATTCCATTTTATAATTTTCAATTCTTTTATTTTCACTAGGTACGTTTAGTTCTTTACGTATTTCTCATTTCCTATTCATTCTTCAATACAGCCAGCAACTGATTTTAGGAACGCCATTTCATTGCTATATGTGTGTTTTTTTCGTCAAAGTCGGAAATCATCAGCTGATAGAATAATAGAAAATGATGGTTATTAGTATAAAAAGTGAAGATTTAAAAAAATCAGGACAAAGATGATGAATACTTGGAATTGGTATAATATCCATATTTAAATAAGAATTGAACGCGATAGAAGTTGGTGTTGTAGCAACTCCCTAAAAAGATCTCAGAGGATTCAGATTTGTTCAATATCATAGTCAAGCAACTCCAAGAACTTTAACATCGTACTCCGGTTGATTTAAGCTACCCTTAGAGCTTGGACAATTGGACATACTCAGTTCAGTACCTGGACGTATTACAAATTAACTGGCTTAATGTAATTACGTGATCTCTAATTTGAAAGCCTGAACATGATGGGCAATGGTGTTGAAGATAACAAAACTATATAGAAAGTCAAGTTACAGAAGATAATGCTTTTCAAGACCTAAAACATTTTTAACCTCCTATAGCCACCAACTAAGGGACCATTCATACTGACTCTAGGAATAAGAACAGGAATAAGCAAAAAACTCAGTTATACAAAAACTAGTGGTTCGGTTCACACTGGTTTCCATAACGATTTATGGATTATTATCATTATTACCATTATTTTTAGATCTTTAAAAAGCATATATCTACAATTTTTTAGTTTTTTTAAACTAGCGCAGAAGTTTCTTCACATGGTCAGAACATATTTGAAAATAATCACAAAAAAATCACAAATACACCACAATTCAGTTCACTAAGGACGGTAACAAAAATGTTTAAATACGACCCACCACCAATAGCAAGAGACACCCGCTGTGCTACCTGTGGAGTATTCTAAGGGTGTCGATTACAAGCTTTATGGTACTGCCAGAGGGGTTTCAAATATCTCTGAGGCTTCTATACTTTTGCTGTATAGTTGTCACTTTAAATCGGCTGAGCTGAAGCCACGAGAACGCCTGCCTGTTTTCTACAAGAGCAAGTTGAACATGAGCTGTGTGTGTCTGCGACAATTCTACGCTTATTCTTGTTCTTATTTCTATAGTGAGCATGAATGATCCCTTTAGGGATCCCTTTACTTATTTTTACCTTTCTACTCTTTACTTTACTTATCTACGACAATTCTATACTTATTCTTGTTCTTATTCTTATAGTGAATAATAATCATACGTACCTCAATATTAAATGGGCGGGTGTACTATATTCATGAGATCATATTACGATAATAACGAAATGTACGAAAATTAGTGGAAGTTCCATAAGAGTAGAATATTTATGGTTATGGAAACCAGCGTCAATCCTTCCATTGGTTTCTGTACAATTGAACTTTTTGCTTATTCTTGTTCTTATTCTTAAGAGTCGGCATAAATTGTCCCTATAGCTATTGTAGTCATGGGGAAGATACAAAATTAAAGTTTAATGGTGATTTGTGTGGTAATTATTATTTTCTTAAATATATTGTACCATTTTAGCATCATTGATTGTTCTCTTCTTCTCTTTGGTTTAAATTTACCTCACCTCTCACCTGCTGGCAACTTTTAATTTCATCTCGGCGTTTATAAGAATTTATTAATCTGTCTATTAAAAATAGTGTAGTTGTATAAATAGTATACTGATTTTCTAATTAGTTATTCTGTTATTAAACTTTACAATCAGGTCCTTCAGTCTTTTAACGTGTATAACCGCCTAATAACATTTTAATTATGTACATTAATTTAAATATAATAAATCGTTAATTTTAAAGCTAATTTTTATAATTTACTTTACCCCTTGTCATTTACGCATCATTGCACCAGTCATCGTTTTAATTCGAGCATACAAAGAAAAGTCAAATCTATAGCCTACTTTTGCAGACAAATGGCACACGGTACTATGCGTAGGTATAATCCGTTACCATAGTTCTAGTCCCATACTGACCTACTATCTTCAAAAATATACCATCTATTATAACATAACGGTCCTTATTGGAAGGGGACAAATTTCGTGTAATTAAATTTCGAAGTAAACAATTGTAACACCGACTAACAATGCACTACGGGGTCTTCTAAGTTCATTCTGCGTAAAATTGGCGACCCGTGGCATCTGGCTGGCGTGTGCCGAGGGTGATACGCATGGTGATCTTACCTGTACGACTATTACTACCATCCTCATGCCAACTTTTCGTAAAATTAATCAATTATAAAATATTTATTGTGTACCTCAAAATAAATACGTAGGGGAATTCCGGGCAAAATGGCATATCAGGGCAAAATGACATAGCGAGCTTCTTGAGTAACTGGCTTAAATATAGATGCAACTAAGTGTACTAAATTGCATAAAAATACAAATGAGTTAATGTTGAACAATATCCGTTGATAGAAATCGTGTTTACTCCTTCAAAATGAATCTTAAGAAAATTTTACAATTCTGAAACTTTATTAATTTTATTTGTATTAACTGTAACGTCTCTATTATGAATAATTTATTTAAAATCTAAAATGCACAAGTATTTAGCATGCTTTATGAATGAATTCCTGCACAAGTTGTTAAAAACTGCTTCAAACTAAAAGTATGCCATTTTGCCCGAAATTCCCATACGACTATTTTGAAAAACTTTAAAAGAAAAATTAAATTGATGAAAATTAAACTTGGAGAAGCTCTAGTAATAATAGTAATAATTATTAATAATTGATTTTGTATAAAAAATTGAAATCGTAGGTAATTTAAAATTTACAATTGTTAAGTAGACAAGGCTTCCATATTTAAATATTTTATGAATTTCCATTAAATATCTACGGGGTGATTTAAAATGTAATGATTGAATATTTGAATCGATTAGAAAATATATGTAAAAAGTACCTAATTATGAATTTAATTATTCAAAAGTTTAAATCGTCATAAGTGATTGCGTTGTCTATAGTTAATTTTATATTTTATTAAATTGTGAGTTGTATGCTTTACCATTTAGTGGAAACACGAGATATTTTTTTGAATATTTTATTTATTAATAATACGGAATGTGTTTAAAAAATTTGATCACTGTTATATTTCCAGTTAGCTAATGACTAGTGATTAGTTTCAGCAACGCATGCCGCATGTCATATTACGCAGCACGTAGTATCACATATCATAATTAATCAACATCTGTAAAATTCAATTAATTACGCATATTTACATAAATAATTAAATATTACATATTTCTACTACCATATAAGTAAATGTGTAACAAAATCATAAATCAACTAAAGTTGAAAGAAAGTTACAAAAAATTGTGTTTTTAATTTTTAATTAATTAACTTAACTACGAGGGCCTGACAACGGAAATTAAAAGAATTGATTATAAATTACAATTTTTTAAATTTAAAATTATTCATAATAATATTGGGTGATGAAAACGTGAAGGCTGTGAAATTGTTGTCAAGAAGTGGCAGTGGCTAATTATGTTGGTCATTTGCATGCGATGTCTTGGGCGAGCCTTCTTTGATGATCTTGTTGTGTTTTAAATCAAACCGGAACAAATCCTCAAATTTACTTAAAAATCTTGTATCATATCTCTTGTTTGGTCAATTGCGAAATCCTCTAAACGGGGTTCAAACATTGAGCTCCTCGATTTTTCTGAAAGAAGGTTTATTGGAAGTTCCATGTCGCTGACCTCCCCGTTTTGAATTTGGAATCGAAACTGGGTGCAATCGTTTGTGCTTGTTTGTGCTTTTAATCCCGTCGTTTGTGCTTTCACCGTTTTAGAGATATCACAAAAAATATTCGGGGGGGGGGCGACATGCTAGCCGCCCCCGTTTGTAATTTTGAGGCGAAAGTGGATGCAATCGTTTGTTTGTGCTTTTAATCCCGTCGTTTGTGCTGATGCAGTTTAAGTGATACAGTGGGGGGCTGGCGATGCTAGTTCCTCGTTTAGAATTTAGAATCGAAATTGGGTGCATTCGTTTGTGCTTTTTTGTGTTTTTATTTATTTCGTTTGTGCTCAACTCATTTTCGAGATATTACGGGGGGGGGGGGGTTGAAGACATGCTCTCTCCATTTTACAATTTTCAATTTTAAATTGGGCTCATTCGATTGTGCTTCGCTTGTGCTTCAAGAAACTTCAATTGTGCTTGTCAGGGGTAATAGAAATATTAAATATTCATGTAAAACTCTTAATTAAAAATTTCAATATTTTTAATTTTTATTTGTTTAGAGGAACCGAATAGTAACATCTTATAGCAAAACAATAAGCTTTGTATTATTACCAAACAGAGATGTAATGTAAATAAACAAAGTTCTAAGATTCATATACATACATATATTATTATAAGAGTTATCAAGGCACCTGTTTTTATTTTGCTTTAATGTAAGCAATTTAATCGCTTAACACTAAGAGACATTCTACTTTTTGAATACGAATTCGCAATTCAAAATTTTAGCTTCCAGTTTAAAAAGATTTTTGAACTGCTAAGACCATATACGGTTTATTATTTGTAGTGTTTAGTATTGTTTAAATTGTGAAATTTTAAGACTCTTTTTACGTAGAAACTGTTTTTAAAAGAGATTTTATTTAAGTTAATCCATCAGGTATTATAAAAGTAAGTATCCATTATTTCATAATTTTACAGCTTATTTTGCAAATAGAAAAAATCGAGTTATTTTCAACTTTTTGAGAAATTTCAATTGTTACAATTCAAGAGGTATTATAATTTTCTAGATATATACTTTTCAAGTTCAAATTAATACTAAACAATATCAAATTGGGATTAAACACTATCAAATTGGAAATAAACAATTCCAAATTGGGATTAAACAATTTCATATAGAGACTCAATGAGTCAAATTAATGTCAATTATACTCAAAACCAAACTAGCTTTTAGTTCGAGTTGCGCTAAGAAACGTCAGGTATGCGTCATTGATAATTATATTTAAATTTTACAGCCGACGTTTGTTAGAGCATAATATCTTCTTTCAAATGCCACTATTAAACTGAAATAAATATATCTGACTGCTTCAATTTTCCATTTATAACAAAATTCCCACCCAAAAGCTATGGTGGATTCTAGTATAGTTTTTTTTCCAATATGAAATTGATTAGTCTAAATTTGAAATTGTTTAGTCTCAATTTGAACTTGTAAAGGTACAAGTAGTACTAAACTAAACTAAAAATTCCAAAAGGTATAGAGCGATAACATCATAAAACCAAAAGTGACATAGTTGGAGCAACTGTTCATGCAAAATTTCCCAAACTGTTGCGTTTGAAATATTTTGTTCTAGCATGGCACTTTGTATCGCACTTAAACTTGGATCATTTTCCACCGCATCCAAAATTCTTGTCTGTACTCCAGGACCACGAAGTTCTGAGTCTTCCACGATCTGTGCGTGGGTTGACAAGCTGACCAAATTCTCCAAGTCGTCGGTAAACGTTAACAAAAGTGTTTCTGTTGGGTGCTGTCCTATTTGGAAACGCTTCTACGTACAAGAAGCGAGCTAGTCTAGAATTTCCTCGTGCCATTCCATAAGAAAAAAATCGTATCTCATTGCTCAATTGATGTATAATTATTCACTTTGGGTGCAAAAAAGTTTAAAAACCGATTATTTACGGTTTGAAAATTTTGTTTTATTCGTGTTTAGTTGACCTGGGTAACTCGATTATTAAGAATTGAGTAAAAGCGATTGAAACTTAAATTTTTTGAAAGCGATTTCTGATGAAATGGTTAACTTTATTAACTTGAAAGAAGAGTACCTACCTTATTTTTATAATTTTATCTAATTTTCCAAATTTTATAGAAAAATAATCGAAAATAGAACAAAAAAGTTAGGGCAAAAATTAAATTTAGGTTTCAGGTTAAGTGCCCTTTATTGATGACATATCTTCAAAATTTCTACTTCTTATGCGAGGCTTTATAATACTTATTAAGATTTTTTGCTGGTTTACTTAGCAAGAGATATTATGACGAACTTTTCTTATTTTATTGTTAAAAAAATTTTTTCATTGTTGCTTTCTTCTCTTGCTCTTGCTTTCTGTGCTAGTTTATTATAGTATCATAATAATCACAATGTCAAGTAAATTGGAATTGGATTCAAGAATCAAAAAATAACATTTTTATAGAATTTCATTGGTTACTATTCATCATTCATGCTCCATAATAGATATTTAGCAAAAACTGAAAAAGTGCATTTTCTTCAAATGCGTAACTTTTTCATTAATGAAGATAATTTAAATTTTAAAAAAAGAGGTAATAGGCACTACTAAAACTAATAAATTTGGCAAAGAAAAAAATTATTTTTCATAATTTTGTTGTAAAAAGTTAAGTCATAGAAAAACACTATAACAAATTTAAAAAAAATAAAAGTTAAAATAGTAAAAAAAATTTAACGACTTTCAATTTTAAAATTAAAAATAAATAAAAATCTTATTTTGTTTATATGCTACCAATGCTACCGAACTTGTTCAGTGATTATAGCAATAATTTTTATTAAAATTTGTTAATATTTAATAGATAAGATCTAATGAAAAGATTCAAGGCAATATTATGTATAAATAACCAATGTCAAATTGGCAGGTGTTTGGTTTTGCTATTTTACTAGTTAATAACTATTAACTATACAGTTTCGTCTAGTAGGAAAGGTATATAGGTAACTAATGTTATATAAAAGGTATAGATTAACGTCCATTTAATTATAATATAAAAAAAGTCAAACATTATGGTAAACAAAAGTTTACCATAGTTTCGGAAAGTAAAAGAACAAAAAAAACTATTACACAATTCAATAAAAATTATCTTGATTCTAAAATTAATAATTTTGAAAAGTGGCTTATAATGTAAAATTTAAGAGTGTATGGGAACATTGTATTTAAATCAAATATTAAAAAATCTCACGCTTTCGAAAACGACCTAAATCCTAAATATATGTATTATTAATATTTCAACAAAGCCCTTTTTCAATGGTGTCTGACACAAAATTTAAAATAAAACAGAAGACGCCTATAAGGTAATATAAAAGTTCAATCTTTTATATTTATATTAAGTTACCACAAAATTATATCCTTTGCTTTCACTAGAAGTGAAAAATATTTAAATCTATATTTATATATTTTTTATCTCTATTGGTTGATTATTATACTTAGCTTGTTTTTCCACAAAAAAATTGTTTTCGATTTTTTACAGTAAGTTGAAAATTGCAAAATTGGTTCAAGTTTCATTTGGGAATCTCTTTCAATTCTCTTTTTTTTCAAATCTCAATTTTCAAAAGTACTTTGTGATTCAATAAAAAAGGATATTTTTTTTTGTCATTTACTATGGATTTTTGGCCTTTTTGTCAGAACGCATTTTACAAAAACTGTTCTATCTCTTCTAATTTTAACTAAAACAAATTTGTATATGCTTAGCCAAATAGAGTTTTTGAAGACCTTTCATTTAAAAAAAGAATTGTTTAATTTGGCCAAACAGAAGAGTAGAGAGTTGCCTTTTCGTGTTAGCAATTGCAGTGGCCGAACGCCTAACCTTCTTTAGGTTATTTTTGGGTCAAATGAAAGGCAGACTATTTCTTCATTCATGTATATTATTTAAAAAATATATGCACTTTTTAAGTCAACACCAGAATAAGAAGAATGAGTCGCAACGCAAGAAATTTTTTTTAAATCCGGCAAGACTCGCTGAAACCATGGTAAAATTTAATAAACGAGCATTTTCTCACTATCAATGCTTGCATGTACTTTCTATAGGATATGCGTTTGTAATGGACCGGTTTAATATTTAATGAATTTTTAGAAGTAACTGCTTAAATTATTAACAAAATCAAAAAATACCTGCACATTTGGATGTACGTGAAAAATTACCCTATAAACATAAAAAATAATAAAAATATTAAACCGGTCCATTACAAACGCATATCCTATAGAAAGTACATGCAAGCATTTTTAGTGGGAGAACGCTCGTTTATTAAATTTTACCATGGTTTCAGCGAGTCTTACCGGATTTTTAAAAATTTTCTTGCGTTGCGACTCATTCTTCTTATTCTGGTGTTGACTTAAAAAGTGCATATATTTTTTAAATAATATACATGAATGAAGAAATAGTCTGCCTTTCATTTGACCCAAGAATAACCTAAAAAAGGTTAGGCGTTAGGCCACTGCAATTGCTAACACGAAAATGCAACTCTCTACTCTTCTGTTTGACCAAATTAAACAATTTTTTTTTTAAATGAAAGGTCTTCAAAAACTCTATTGGACTAATCATATACAAATTTGTTGCAGTTTAAATGGGAAGAGATAGAACAGCTTTTATAAAACGCGTTCTGATAAAAAAGACAAAAATCCATAGTAAATGAGGAAACAAAATATCCTTTTTTATTGCATCACAAAGTACATTAGAAAATTGAGATTTGAAAAAAAAAATTGTTTAAATTCTATAAGATGTCACAAAATGGAAGCACCTTCAATAAATTGTGCAGAAATCCATATTGCGGCTATTTTTTTTTTTTTTTTTTTTTTTTTTTTTTTTTTTTTTTTTTTTATTTTTTTTTTTTTTTTTAATAAAGGATTATCACAATCTGTCTTTATACAATATAAGTAAAAGTAAAAAACATTCAGTAATATTTTTGACAAAAGGAGAAAAATCATGTAAGAATGCAACCTATGTTGCAAACTTTTATTTTAAATTTACATTACTAATTGACTAGGTCAGCTGGGACCCTTCGTTTCAGTCTACGTGTACCAGGTTGGTCCATTAGTTTATGCACTAAAATGTTTGGATGCACATTAATACGATCCCGATAACTGGCACTACATTTCTTTATTTCTTCTTTAACATTTAACACATTTAACTCTTGGTGAATGATGGAGTTGTTCACAAACCACGGGACACCTGCTATCACTCTCAACACCTTGGACTGGAAGCGCTGTATTATTCCAATATTGGAGTCCGCAGCAGATCCCCATAGTTGGATACCATAGGTCCATATGGGTTTTAAGATTGTTTTGTATAGCAGAAGTTTGTTTTCTGTTGATAGTTGGGACTTTCCACCAATTAACCAATACATTTTACTTAGTTTCAGACCGAGTTGTTTTCTTTTAGTGAAGATGTGTTTTTTCCAGTTTAAACGTCTATCTAGGTGTATGCCCAGGTATTTTGCTTCGTCAGCTTGTGGAATTGTGTGATTGTTAAAGGTTACTGCCGGGCATGTTTCTTTTCGAGTGGTAAATGTAACTTGGACTGACTTGCTCTCATTTGCCTTAATTCGCCATTTCTTCAACCACTTTTGGATATTGTTTAAATTGTCCTGAAGCAGTTGAGATGCTATATATGGGTTTTCGTGCGCAGTCAATATTGCAGTATCGTCTGCGTAGGTAGCTGTCATTGTTCCTTTCGGTGTCGGAATGTCTGCAGTAAATAACAAGTACAATATTGGCCCTAAGACACTTCCCTGTGGGACGCCTGATTCAATTACACTTATTTCGGTTGTTGCATCTTCAAATTTTACAAAGAAATGTCGGTTTTGCAAGTATGATTTTATTATGGTATAATAATTAAGTGGTAGTGTCTTTTTGATCTTGTGAAGGAGTCCCACATGCCAGACTTTGTCAAAAGCTTGTGTGATATCCAAGAACGCGGCCGTACAATACCTTTTTTTTTCCATTTCTTCATAAATTTTAGTGGTAATTCTATGGACTTGTTCTATCGTTCCGTGTTGCTGACGAAAACCAAACTGGTGACTGGGTATCAACCGCTTTTGCTCTATTATCGGCATCAGCTTCGACAGTAGCAACTTTTCGAATAGTTTTGATGTGACAGGTAGTAAACTGATCGGTCTGTACGAAGTGATGTCGTCCGGTTTTTTTCCGGGCTTAAGTATCGGTAGAATCTGCGCCACTTTCCATTGGAGCGGGTAGTAACTTGTTCGAAGTATAGCATTAAACAGCTGAGTAAGAAATTTAAACCCTTTGTTAGGTAATTCTTGGAGTATTTTTCCTGTGATTAAATCGTACCCGGGTGCTTTTTTCGGATTAAGATTATGCTTGATTGTTTTTATTATTTCACTTTTGGTAAAATTCTTCAGAGGAAATTCCAACTGATGTATTTCATTTAATGAGCCTTGTATTTTGTCGTCATCTTCTGAGTCTATTTCCCGAATATTTGGGGTAAACACGGTGGATAAGTGCTTTGCAAATAATTCGGCTTTTTCATTGTTTGTTTTAGCCCACCCATTAACCGTACGTATTGGTGGTATATGTAGCTGTGGTTGCTTCAGCTTTTTTGTTGCCTTCCATAAAGCATAGTCGGTTGCTTCAGTTGGACTTAAGTTCTGGAGGTATTCCTGAATTCTTTGGTTTTTTTCCTGCGATAGCAGAGTTCTTAACTTTTTGATGATAGCATTTAACTTAGTTTTCAGCGCCGGTGATCTGGTAACTTGCCACTGCTTTCTTATTTTTCTCTTTTCTGAAAGTATTTCTCTTATAGATGCTGAGGATATTTCGTTTTTTGCTTTAGGTTTAATGGTAGGTGTTGCATTCCACGCAGCTTGTTGTACGCAGTGATTGAAGTGCTCTACTGCTTGTATAATATCTAGGTCTGTCTTTAAAGGTATATATGTGTTTATTGTTTTTTCCACTTGTAGGCGAAAGAAGTTCCAGTTTGTTTTTTTATTGTTGAGTACACATGGTGGTTCTTTTACGACAACTTTGCTGGTTAATGTAAGTATGATAGGAGAATGATCGGATGATAATTCCAAACAAGATTCGGCTTTAAAGTAGTTTTTGGATATTCCTTTAATTAATATTGCGGCTATTGAAATCCATTTTGTAAACTCCTATTTGGCAGGCTAATTTTATTAGTCAAGTAACATCTTTTTGTGCAATATCTTTAAAATTGGCTTACTTCTTTCAGAATAAATAAAGAAAACATTTTTTGACAACCTCTTAACTTTGGGAAGGTTTTTAGGAAAATCTAATAGAGTAAAAGTCTCACAATTGGGCTAGAATTTTTCGGTATTAAATCCCAAACAATTCCTTATCATAATTTTTTTCTATCCGTTGATTACAGCTCGAGTTATTTCTTATTTTAAGAACGAAAACGTGAAAGTGAAAGAAGAAGGCTATTTTTTTAAATGTTGCCACACTAGTTGAATTGTAAAAACTGTCAGGGGTTGTTCAGGACGGAGTCCTCAATTATATTCAAGCATAAAATTGCTAATGGGAGCTAACATCCGTAGACCTCTATGACCGTCCCCTATCTCTATTCCACTTAGAGTTATTGGAAAATCGTTAAAATTAAATGTTCCTAGTCAAAAAAATCAAAATTAGTTCCAAGATAAATAGAAAAACTAGTGCTCATAAAAGATAAAAAATATTTCTGGAAAAATTATTAGACTCTTTTCAGTTGGGCTTGGGAAAACTTTCTCTCGAAGCGATGGTGGAAAAATTATACTTTTGATTTCGTTGTTGCGAGAGAATAAGGGAGTAAACTTTTCTTCAGATCAAAATTTAGGCATAATCATCCTAGATAGTCATTTTCTTCTGCACATAAGGGAAATTCTCATGCTAAAATATATTTTTTGAAACATCCTGTATAATTTCAAGGTTTTTACGCTTTATTTTGTGCGAGAGATTTAAAAATTTTAAACATTTCGCTAATTTCTTAACTAGTTTTTTTTAATTTTAATTTCGAAAAGTTAATAACTACTTTTGAATTCTTTTTGCAAATTTATAATACTCACAAAAAAATGTAATTTATTGTTTAAAAGCAAGGTGGCTCTTTTTAACAACTTGACCATTTAATTTTAACGTATCTTAATTTGTAAGAAACTAACGGAAAGCACATTAAATTGATAACATTACGGTTTGAATTTTAAACATTAAAGCAGCTACCATAAAAAAATCATACATTCGTCACAGTTTTTACAAAATTGCATAAACAATTGGGGTATTTAATAATTTAATGAACTCTAATTTTGTAGAAATTCATTTTTAAAGCAGGTGTTGAAAATTCTTATTTTAAATGATTTGTTATTTAATTACATCTTACACGGTTTCACTTTATTTTATTAACTTAATTTTTTGTTACATTGTAGTCATTTAATATTATTAATTAACAATTATTGTTTAACATTTAAATGGTTCAAAATCACTAATCATGGTTTTTTCGAGTTCGAAATTAATTAATAGGTACTATTTTAATAACTTACCTTTAGGAGAGGTCACGAGCTGTTAAAAAATAGGAAGTTTGTAAATTTTTCTGGAAAATAAGGTCTGATCTGTCTGCTCTGGATTCCGTTTAAAGTACAGTCAGCCTCACAATTAATGGCCACCCTGGCTATACGCCTAGCACGAATTGTGGATGCAACCATTTTAACACTCCCTACTTAAATTGAGGGGTAACTTTATTTTGCCAACAAGTAATAAATTAACAACCTTCCCTTCTACTCTTTTATCGTTGTTGGCTAATAACCAATAGTTTTGAAGCTGACTGTCTATCTAATTCAAGGGAAAAGATTCCAATGGTTTGGTTTCAAGAACTGTGTCCCTGCTATATTTGACTCAAAAGGCGGAGTTCAACCTAAGCTGCTCTTCCACTCAACCCAATGGAGATTGTACGCAACATTAATATTAATTTCGCACAAAACTGTCAATCCCAAGGCTCTTAAGGCTACACGACAAATTGTTATACATATTATAAATTTTATAACTAAAAGATTTCAAGAAAAATGCCGTTCCATGTATTGGAGGAGATATCCTAGCCCTAAACCTGACATTGACAGTGTGCTCATAACCACGAAAAGTAATTTTAATATAAAGATATGGTGGGCTATGAGTAATCATTATTTTGTGGTATAAAACACATCTGTGCAGATATCTACGACCAGACATACATAGCCAATCCAACTCGGAAAGCCTATACGAGACATGCTCATACTTTCTCATGCCAAAAACATAGCGAATATAGCAATTTTGCACTCTTTGAATACAGCTCTAGTATTGACGTCCAAGCAGGAATCGTAAACAACGTCGACAAAGTTAAAATGACCCAAGACAAGGCTATCACAAAGTATACGTTTCAACTTAATTGAGAGACAGTGTCGGTTAGAAAAAAGCATTCTCAAACTCATGAAAGCTCTCCTAACACACTTGAAGACATGTGATTTAAATCTCAAATCCTTATCAATAACAAGACCAAATGGAAATATCTAAATCACAACCTCTCCCAAACAACATACAACATGACTTCCCGCTATTCAATCCCAGGGAATGTTCAGATAATGCTCGTGACAATATATCCAGATTGCTATTTAAACGACTAACAGCCTGATGAACACAACTACGGTCAAAAGAATACAGAAGTAGAGTATCGTCAATGTACATCACTGTTTTACAATGGTCTAAGACATCCGAAAGACCCGACACATAAACATTAAAAAGAATTGGACCTAAGACCAAATCCTGAGTGACTCCAGCCCCAACTGCTGAGAATTGCGAAACACCGCTCTCCAGCACAACCCGCTGCTTACGGCCGGGCAAATAGCTCCGAAGCAGTCAAGAAGCTTCAAAAGAGAACCCAAAATAATTTAGTTTCGCTAGTAGAATCTCATGGTCAATAGTATCGAAAGCCTTACTACAGTCTAACAGAATCAGTATAGTTATAAGACCTCTATCAGTGGCTAACACTATTTCATCCGTTACGTTCAACAAAGCTGTGGAACAACTGTATCCCTCTCTAAAGCCCGACTGGTGTATAGTCAAGATTGAGTTACTCTCCAAGTAAGTCACAAGCTGGTCACGCATAGCACATTCCATAATCTTTGAAAGCGTGGGTAGAATGCTTATGGGTCTCAGCTCCGAAATCTGAGAGGGAACATCAACTTTAGGAATAGGTGTAATATGAGCTGTCTTCCATATGTTGGGAAATTCTGAGACCTCAAGACAACAATTCACAATATGAGTTAAATATATAACAATTTCCGGACAACATATTCTAATCATGAAAATATCAACGCCATCGCAGCCTACAAATACGAGGGTGTATTTATATTTAGTTAGCCTAGCCGACTTTGCTTGATTAAAAGCAAATCGCGTTACCATAGCAACAAACAACAACTTATTTGACAACAACTTACCCATCACATAATTCACATTCATTTGGACATGAAAAAAATTGCAGCTAAATAAATCTCCGAAAGCGTGAATGTTGACCAGAAGCGAGCAAGAATAAAATCGTCGAGCTCAATCTGTGCTCTTTTTGAAAAAAGATACTTCTTAAGCAGGATTGTTACTATGGATGGAACTTGGGCACATTTCTATGATCCAGAAACAAAGCAGCAATATATGGAGTGGAAGCATTCTGGTTCTCCAAGGCCGAAAATGTTCCGCGTACAAAAATCTGCTGGAAAAGTTCTAACTTCAGTTTTTTTGGAATTTTCATAGAGTAATCATAACCGATTATCTTTTGATAAGGGATGAACTATTACTGAGGAATATTATTTGAGTTCATAAAGCCGCGGAATGTTGGCTTAAGGTCTCTTGTTTTTGCAAGAAATGCACCAGCACACAAATCGCGCATTGCGATGGAAACAGTTTGTGATTTGGGGTTTGAATTACTTGAATCCTCCCATAATTCGCCGGATCTGACTCTTTCAGGCTACTATCTCTTCCCTCAAATGAAAAGGAGTCTGAAACGTCATAAATTTTCTTCGAACGAGGAAAGAGACGCCGTGGAGAGCTGTGGTTTGCAGAGCAAGATAAAAATTTATTTTTGAAAGGTTTAGGGATGTTGGATGTTCGTTGTTATAAATAATGTATTTTATAAAGAGGAGATTATGTATTAGAATCATAAATTATTTTTAGTTTAAAATTTTTGTTGTTTCTATATAGTAGGCTAACTACATATCAATACCCCCTCGTATTAGAACTTAGAATCAAAAATTCCACTATCGCAGAATCTGTTACTTTTTCGGGTTTTTAGCACCTAAGGGCCGTTTTAGATGGACTAAAGGACAGTTGTTCTATCGATACTTATCTACTGACGAATAGATATCTATTCCCTAAGTGTTCAAAAACCGGTTTCAAACAATAGAAATGGTTAAGTTTTGGAATGTTATGGATCCATAACTAAGCAAAAATGTACCAGAGACTGGCCATAAGTCCATCTAAAACAGCCCTAATAACAGCATTTTTAAAGATCGCCCAAAAATATTAGCATTAGCACACAGAAACTTCTCCTTCGTGAGATTTTTATCCTAGCATAAAGAAATTTTCTCTAAGTGCAATTTTAAATGAGAAAGTAAAAGGGATTTCAAAGTTCATAAAACTTTAGTCACAAATCAAGGTATTAAATCTACAGGTCTATTTGCACCTGCTATAACCCGTGTTATTTGTCAATTCTAAAGACCGAAAGAAAGGCACCGGAAGTTGTTGAAATCTTTTCAAATTTTATTACGGCCTAAGTAAAGTAATCGAAAAAGGTGTATAATATAAACAATTACAACTTGTAAGGTTATTGTGACTTTGGGTAAAATTAAGTGCAGTAAGTTATTTTCTCACGCTTTTTTCTACCTCAGTTTACAACTTGTGGCGCCAACGCCAAAAATCTTACAATAAAACGTAAATTTTTAAAGACGCTTTTGAAAATTATAAAAAAAAGTCGAATCGTTATAAATTCATTTAAATAACTTCAAGAAGTAATCGCTCTGCGTCTGTATCGTTAAGATAGGATCTTAATATGTTGAATGATATATGAAGGACAACTTGGTGAATACTTTGCGTTAACTTAATAATTTCTTAATTGCACTTCGGCACACTTCCTGCAAGAAACGCATCATCGTTCAAGGTATTTTCTCATAATAATAATAATATCACCTGCTTTTAGATCAAGATGTAAGTGTTACATATTATTGGGTTGTGTGCACAAATGATATCAAGCATATCAATTAAATGTTAAATTAATAAATATTTATTAAGCTTGCTCTCTTATTAATTATTTTACAACATATAATTTTCTTCGTATTAATAATAATGATGCCTAATAACTATAAATTTCGAGTTATTATCAAGAAAGTTTTGGTTTTCTACAATTTTTTATTTTTTGATTTGGGTTTTGGCTAAAAACGTGTTCAACCTTTGAAATTTTTATTTAAAATACGTCAATAAAGTGAAGAAGAGAAAACAGATTTCTTTACTTTAAATGGATGAAAAATTCAAACCAGGCTTACATTAATTTACTGGCCGTACTAGGAGCTAACCCTTAAAAAGTGGTATCAATTAATTATCAAACGCTATAAGAACGGACTAGGATTCTAGAATACAACTAAAACTTGTATTTTCTGCCTTATAAACTGTGATAAAATAGATTTGATGTCCTAAATCAGAAACTTAAACTCAAGATGTTATGGAATATTCATAAATGGTTCTGCTCTGACTGCTAATAGAATTGAAAATAGCATATTTTCTAAACTTTTTTATTCCATACGACATTTTCTGCAATATTTGGTGGGATTATTTGTTATATATTGTCAAATTGTTATATAAGAACAAAACAGATATGAAAGAAACTAACAAAATTGAAAATAGCAAAAGAAATTAGAAAAAAGTATTTGCCACGAGTTGCAAACACCAGGTAGCGAAGAAGAACGAACCTCATTAGGCATTATTTGAAGAGCGAATAGCGATTAGAGAGTCAAGGTATATCAACAGACATTGTAGCAAAACCATGACACTACTATAGACAGATAAGAACATTTGGTGCAAAGATAAATATACAATGATGTGTGCAGAGCAGTAAATAAAGGGCCCGCAGGGCTCGCGTTGCTAGAGAGTCCCCGAATCAAAGAACCCCTCGAAAAATTTCGTAATTTGTATCATAAAGCTAGCCTTTCATCACAACTGCTAGAGGCCAGCTTCTTTTTTTCAAACCAATAGAAGATAAACTTGGCCCATGTTTTAGCGCCTGACGCTAGAAATGCAAGGTTTCTATTGGATTAGGAAAGGAAACAATAGTTATTTGTTTTATAAGGAGACAAAGTGACGTTTTGTGTGACAAGACTTTGTTTGGCTGAAGAGCGAGCGTAAGCGAGCGAGTCTGGCAATACAGGCGAGTCACACAAAACTACTTTGACTCCGTATAAAACATTAAATTTTTTCTGCAAACGTAAAGCGTAAAACTGAAAATTTTGATTTTTGAAAGAGCACCATCTCTTGTCAATTACTTGTAGTTCAATTGTCAAATATTTTTTTAAATTAACTTAAATTTGTAAAAAAAGCTAATTATTAAAAGCAACGAACTAATTATAAAGGAAAATTTAAAAAACATTAAATTGTTTACATTACAAATGCTTAAAAAACATTTTTTACGTTAAAAATAAAAATAATGTGCGGTTAAGATTTTACT
Source organism: Malthinus seriepunctatus (assembly GCA_963924605.1). NCBI lineage: Eukaryota > Metazoa > Arthropoda > Insecta > Coleoptera > Cantharidae > Malthinus > Malthinus seriepunctatus. Next base: position 45,052,993 of record OZ004600.1, read on the forward strand.
TTTCCCTCTTAGATAGACAAAAATTACTTTTCTGACAATTTTTCCTGCCTCGGCGGGAAAGTTAAACTTCACCGTTACCTATTGAGTGACACAAAGGCGACTTTTTCTGACGTTTGAAGAAAAACTTCTATTAGTTGTGATGCATCAAGGCTAGCTTAAAGAGGCACTTTAAAAATTTATATTTTTACAATTATGTATTGGAGAATTTTAAAAAGAAATAGGTAAATAATTTTCTTCTCTTGTAAAGTTACACAGATGGTAATATACGACAATAAGCAACTAAGTTGTTCGGTTGTAAAAGTTTTAGAAATAGTCACAAATGAAACCTAAATTATAAGAATTTTTATAAGAAAATAAATACCTAATGTAGAATGAATCGACTTGCCAAAATTGATATTCTTTCAGACATAGCTCCTAAGAGATCCTGAGATCCCTATCTTCGCAATAAACTACATCATAATACTCAATGATAGGAAGGATAATAGTTAGGATAAGGGTACGTTTGAGGTGCAAAGGAAGTTAAGGCCGTAAAGTATGAAGTCTATCGAATACAGATTGGGAGATTTTATTAAGGTGAGGTCTTCCTGTTTTCGTCAAGTACCCTATTAGTCTAAGGTTTTTAACTGTCTGTACGTGCCTAAGGGATGAAGTTAGAATGCTAATTATTATCTACAGTTGTCTCGTGAGAATCTGCGTGCCATAGTTGGCACTATCATTGAGCACTGTCGACTAAACAAGCATCTGACAGCTCCAGATGTAGAAGATGCAACGAAGCTGACGAAACAATAGATCACGTGCTTTGTCACTTTTCTGCGTTAAAGCTAATTTGAGGATCTATGTCGGGGGAATGCTGTACTAACATATCCAGTAACAGCAGCATTTCACTATCCAGTATCTTTGAACTCATCCAAAGCTAAAAGCACAATCAATGGATCCGACTAACTGACGTAAGTGCACGTAAACTTAGAATTACCCTCTACCTTAAATTCTAATCCTAAATTTAAAAATCGTCTGCATAGAGAAACAGAAATGGTAAGACCAATGAAAAAGAAGGCATGAAATAGATTTTATTAAAAGATAAATTAGAAAAGAGCCAAGTGTGGCCTCAGATGAATGACCGTCCACAGTCTCTCTGCCCGCGTCTTCTTAAGTGAGCAAGTTCAGTTACGTCAATATGTAAACCTTGAGTATGGCATCCGCATTCAGTATGACAAAGTAAACTGATTGAAAGCACTCATTTTAGAAGAGATGAACTAAATCATAGGGGCAGTTACTTAAGATATGACTACTTAAAGAGGATGTGCATTGTGCATTGTGCAGTTGTTAATGTAATGTATTTCGAGCATTTCTAGCAAAGAAGAGTGTCAGGATGTCGCAATGGCATTTGCTACACAGGTGTCTCTCTATCTAAATAAATAATTATTTTTCTTAAAAGTGCCCGCATCTTCCAAATCTGATCTGATGGCTTTTTGGTTTTTGAAATATAAGTGATGGTATTTTTTCATTTCCTGCCTTATTTTATTTAAACATTTACAGTGAAGCGCTGTACGAAAGGACAGGGTCGAGTTGTATCTCGAGCAGGTAAAATAAGACGGTTACGAAAAATATTAGGGACGAGTTGTATCCTAGGCAGGCTTTGCATAACTTTTTTCTGGGACAACATTGCCACCGTTTTATATTGCTGTTTACCATGTTCTGAATAGATGATTGATACTGTTCGATTACCAAAAGACTTTTGAACTGATAATTTCTAAATTAATGATGAAAAATATAATTACATATATATAAAATTTATACGTATTACAAACTCTAGTCTAACACGTCACGCACTTGATCTTCTTTGGGATACAAGTCGACCCCTTTAAAAACTACCTGTTTCACCCGGGATACAACTCGGATCCACCGGTACGAAACACTATAGTTGAGTCCAAATAAAGTGGCGCATGATTCATCTCCTGTAAAGCTAGCCTTGAACCACAGCTTCTAGAAGCTAGCTTCTTTTTCTAAGCCAAGAGAAACTTTGCATTTCAACCGTCAGACGCTAAAACATAGGCCAAGTTTATTGGTTTAAAAAAAAAGCTGGCTTCTAGAAGTTGTAATGCAAGGTTAGCTTAAGGATAAGTCCATAGTAAACGTATTTCAAATCTTATAGCAGGGCTAGTAGAATATTGTGAGGTGGGAGTTTCAGCCCAAATTTTTAATTACTATAAACTGTGATAATAATCACGTTTTCATAGCTTACTATACGTAGCGATGAATCATGCGTCAGTTTATTTGGACTCAACTATAGAACGATATACCTCTTTGGCGTGTTTACTAATTATCTACATACATCTTCATCGCGATTGCGAGCTTAGCCATGAGCAGCAAAGTGTCTTTGACTTGTCCATATCCTAATAAAAGTTCAATCGTCAAGCTTGAGATATCTGTGAGATACCTAAATAATTCATCACGGATTTTCTAAAAATTTTCAAAAGATATCCACCATCTAGAGAAATAAGTTGCTTTTGCTACATTCAGAAAATTTTATTTCTAATACATATGTCCTCGGATTTGGTTCACAATAAGTGCCGTTTCATACGCAACGTGCTGTCCGTGTAGACCATCAGTGCTGTCCGTAAGCATTCGCTGGCGTGTTGTTATCACATGGATCAGTTACGCGTAAATGTAACGAAACGCTGTTGTAAATTCAAAATTTTACAAAAAATGTACCTCGGCAACACTAACAAAGTGGCTGTAGCCGTCATAGCTTGGGTAATATTATTATCAAACGGAAAAGGAAAAATAAGAAAAACGGGCTGGGGGTTCATCCAATCTTGAGAAAACATAAAATAAACGGTAACGCCGAATCTGGAACGTAACTGACCATCATGTCACTTACTATGTGAAGCACCTGATAAGCACAATTGTCCGTCGTGCGTAAGTTCACCATACGAGGACGGAAGAGCTCAACGTATGCCTGGCGTATCAAATCATACGTCCTTCCTGACAGTACGCTCTGACGGTACGCTACATGTGAAACGGCACTAAGGTGAAGCGCTGTACGAAACATTAGAACGATAGATCGATTTTACATGTCTAATGTCTACACAGGGTGTCCCCGAATAACACCGACTAACGCCTCCAATGGTTTACTAGGACCAAAATAGTACAATTTCTCCTCTTGGAATTATATGAAGAAACGCACCTTTACCAAGTTACAAGTTCTCAAAGTTGGGGTTAAAATTTAAAAAAATCGCTTTATCTAGTAAGTAGATAAGTAGATACTGTAAGCGAACTGTGAGCAGCGAAGCCTCTTGGCCTGTTACAACAGTCCGATGACAGTGGAATTGTTAGTCGAATATGATTGTCATCGGCCACATTACTAAATTTTTCATTACTTTTTTTTCGAAGTCCAAAAATTTCCAGAAAAGCTTAACAACTTTTTCATTTGAAAACTTTCTTTTTAATATTTTTGAATATTGCGAGGTTTGAAAACAAACAAAAATTTTTTCAAACAGTAAAATTTTCTGAGAAATCAAGAATAGCCAAACACAGTCTTGTCACACAAAACGTCACTTTGTCTCCTTATAAAACAAATAACTATTTCTCCATATTGTGAAACAAATCCTCCCCGCATTTGGTATGGTTAGGTTTTTCAATGGCGATGCCAAAAACAACTTTTTTAAGCTAATAGAGTGATGTGAGAACCCAAGTTAGCTAGTCTAAGAATCATTGTATTTGCTGCAGAAATCTTCTCAACCGTCAATCTGACTGTATCTGAATAGCGACTGCAGCTACCGATCGTGCTCTAAGTTTACTGTAGAAAGGAAAATTATCCATATCCATATGAATCTTTTTGATCTAATAACTGGGTTCTATTATTAAAACTAGATTTGATAGATGTTTCTGCTGAAAATTAAGCTTACATAAGCTTAGAAACACTGGCCTATTTATTATGGAGCAATACCCTTTTATATCGAATAACGAATAATTAATTTGATCACAGTTTTTTAGAAGAAAGGTGCTTAAAATTGCTCGGTAAAAGAATGTAATCCATTAGTGAAATACTTAATAAAAATGATAAAAATATCAAATTAAAAATCGTAAATTGTGGCAAAAACAATCTTGTTATAATGATTTTAATCATCTTCCGGATTCCAATTAGGTATTGCATAATTTAATTATTTTGGATGCAACTTTTTTTTTAAGAATCCACTTTGCGTGTTATTAGGACTTCAACCTCGAGCAGAGTGCGCCTTGTGGATATAAAGTTAACAGGAAGAAATGTAAATCTGGCAGATCTAAAGAGCGATTCTCCGGAGGTTCTCGCGCGTGTGGCACCGACAACGGTTACATGAGGGTGGGGCACCTGGACGGCAGGTGCTCGAGCTACACCTGCACTTTATGTAGAATTACACTTTCTTAACGCCTATGTAGCGGCCTCTTTCAAACGAATTCGCCTTATTACGTAAAGTACAATTACCCAAATCGAAGACGAAACGGTTGTTAGTAAAGTAATTTAATAAAAATATTTACTTTTTCTTTTGTCAACTTTTATCCATAGGTTACATGTTACATCGTTATTTCTTTTTATCGAAAAATTTCAAAAATTTGACAAATATATTTTAATATTATGTACATATTAATTTTTTTAGCAGATTATTTTGTAATAATATTTAAGTATAGGTTAAATGTATGTAAAAGATTTTTTGTACGTGCAAAGGACTATGCCAAAATTTGAGTGGTTCTATAGTCGAGTCAATCTATTAACGATTGTAAAATAGCAGCTGCTAGTAAAATTTAAGGTATTATAGAATACCAATCTATAGCAAAAAATTGAATTAACATACATACTAGCTAATCTACTAACAAAAAATTCACCTGATAAATCTTTTATTGAGTACCCAAGAAATTTTTAATTGCTTGCAAAATGTTCAGCTCAAGACAGGTAGGTATTAAATGAATGTTTTCTTTTAAAATGTAAGATCAATTATGAATAGAAAAATTATATAATAATAAATTACAGGTGTAACAAATAAACGGTACGATTATAATGCATTCAGTTCGAATTTAACAAAACGGTTGGTTGTACATCAATTTAGGGAATACGTACAACGACTCTCGCTATCATTACAACAGCTTTACATTGTAGCAATATATTTTTTTGTATAGTCCCTGACTTGAACTGTATTATTATGCAGACCTAAATAGATCGATTAGGCTTATTATTTGGTCTCTATTCAAAGTTATTTGTTTTTGTATCACTTTGCATCCTTGGGCGAAAGTATTCAAAACATGTTCAAAACTAAAGAAAAGAGCTTCAGCTTATTAAAGGTATCATCATTCGTTAACCGATAAAGTATAAAAGTGCACAAATTAATGTTCTTTTTTGTTAAATCGTACAGTAATACTAATATTATGGTAACTAAGGCATGAATAGAAAACACACGTTTGCAGTACTAGTACCGTAAAGTAATTCTTTACGGTACTAGTATTGTAAAGGTAAAGTTGTTTAGAAACCACTTGGAATTTAATTTTTTAGAAAATGAAAGTTAATGTTACAATTTGAACAATAAATTATTAACGGTAATTTTCTATGACGCTGAGACTTTCACGTCAATAATTCCATTAATACAGGAGGAAGAGGCTATTTTGATTGGTGATTTTCCTTCCACAGTTTCAGTTCTGGAAGTCACAGCCACAACTGTTTCCATACTTCCTTGGCTAAAGATTTTTTTGGCAATTTTGCTTGGTGTCTGTCTTGGTAACCGGTACCTTCACTACAATGGTGGATTCTAAATCCTGGATATCATCCAATGTCATAGTTATCAGTTCTTGTCGACGGCATTGACGGCAAGCACCTGCAATACCCATTATTGCGAAAACCTAATGGTAGAAAAGACTGGCAATTAACAAAGCTGCTGTTTGTAATAACTTTTATGAATTACCTTCATCATTAAAGAATATCTGTCAGATGCTTCTACCATGAATTTATTGACCTCCTCTTTGGAAAATACTTTCGATTTCTTGGCTTTACATCCATCTGAATTCTTCGACAATTCTCTGTAATTTCTGGCACCAAACTCATCACCAAAATCACTGTCATAATTAATTATTTCCATCATTTTTTAGCTTTTTTTACAAAATTCGCAACACTTCAAAATTGTTTTTCGTTGTCAATAAATAAAATTTGATAAAATCTACTGTTTATATGGTAAATTGATAATTACAAAAATATTATTTTTAAATAATTTAAATCAAAATTGGATATTTCGTCACGATTTAACAAAAAATATTGTACGCAGCACGTACTGAAAGTGTCTTTACAGGACTCGCAGGCTTTCAGGACTTGCCTGGCGGCTCGTCCTGAATTTTGCCTACTTATCCTGTAAAGAATCACTTTCAGTACTTGTTACGTAAATAACTATTACGCACTATGTGACCATTTTTCGACTCGATTTTGTTCCATATTTTGAATTGAAACCGCATCAGACGATCAGACTAAGGAAAATTTGGTTGGTTAGGTTAGAGTAACTTTAAGACTACTCCTAAAAAGACGTTAAATTTATTATAAATTCACTCGACACTAATTTAGCTACTTAACTAAAGTAAAGAATATAGCAATTATCGTGACAAAAATATTTGAAAAATTTTTAATTTCGCATTTTCTTACAGTAAAATGATTTTCACAGGGTGACCTATGTCTGAAATAAGACGTCAGCAACGTTTATTTTAAATGGAACACCCTGTATAATTTATTACCTTTTCATTTTCCTTAGAGAACTGATTTCAAAAATCTGTTACATTTAGACCGAATATTTCACTCGACCATTAAACTTAATCATGGCGTTAAGCTGACCTTTACTACAATTTTGTGTGTTTGTATTGGTAGAAATTCAGTTTAAAGCTACACTTAAGTTTAAGGGTCGATTGAAATACTCGACCTTAGCATCTAAAGTTAGTCATCTTGGAGCTACAGATATCTGAAAATCGTATTTTGTAAACTTGAAGTATACGAATCTCGAGTTCTGTAAAATCATTTGAATGTCTTATGAGATTCTGATTTAACTTTAAAATCATAATCTGATAAAACAATGGAAAATAGTATACAGAGTAATCGAAAACAAAGTTTTTTTTTCTTTTCAACAAATAAAATAATAATGATTAACAACTAAAAATGTAAAAATGTAAATTAACATACGCCCTATAATTATAATAGGTTTTTGAAATCAGCTCTTTATGTAGAATTCAAAAATATTAAAATATACAAGAAGTTCCATTAAAAAAACGTAGCTGACGTGTTACCTCTGACATAGGTCACTCTGTATAAATTATTTTACTGTAAGAAAATGCCCAATTAAGAATCTAAATCGACGTGTCCGAGCTTTTTTCTAAAATATTTTTAGATGCCTAATCCCTACATTCCCTACTTTAGCAACACACTGTAGATAGATAATAGTTTGCCATCATTAGTATTTAGAAATACCCATCTTATAAATAGAGATCGCTGCAAAAGTGACCCTCTTATTATTGTTTTTGCTGAGATTTTGTGGTTTTACGAACATCTGTCAGGGCATGCAAGGAATATTCGTAGGTAATACGTAAGAAGCAATTTTTGAATTTCTAAAATTCTCAAAACTTTCAAAAACGTAAATATTTAAAAGCGTTGCTTTAGTTATTACCCTTTAAGCCAGCAATTTTGGGTCTCACCCATCAGCTTCTGACCCTCGCCGATTACTGGACAACCGGTAGGCAGAGTCCTACACTGTGTAATCGCAAAATATTTATTTTTCTTCAAACGTAAAAAAGTTGACATTTTATTACTGAATAAGTAAGGTTAAAGTTCTACTTTTACATTGTAAGAAGTAAAGGTTAACTTTTTACCTCCTAGGATGTAAAAGTAAATTCCAAACTTACTGTACTCTTTACAGGGGCAGAATACGTCTGTTTGGCGCCCTAGGCTAATACAGATTTGACGCCTATTTAATTACCTCCTAAGAATTTTGTTGGGTCGTGGTGTACCATCGTCGTAGCCGAGAGGTTTTGGGGGAAATTTTTGTGATAATTTCGTGCCAAATGGTAATATTTAGGGCTATTTTGCCACATATAAGAAGCAATTTTAGAAGTTAGCGCCTTTTCTGTAAAAGGCGCCTTAGGCTTTAACCTTGTCAGTCTAGTGGATAATATGGCCCTGACGCCTTATAAAACAATATACTATTATTTTTTGTATCAATTGAATCTTCTAAACGTGAAGATGCAAGTAATCTTCCTTTAACATCCGATGCATTTTTGTAAGAATTTTTTTCAGGTTCAGTTACCCGGCACTCCAGAAGTGCTTCTCGCATATAACACAAGAGCCACTTTCTTTTATTTTCATCATCAGCTACTGAGTTTTAGGTTTAAGTTACGGTTTCTAAAACAGTAGGATAGTCAGTGTCGTAACTAAGAATTTGGGGGCCCTCCTGCAAAATCCAGAGTGGCCCCCTGCCCATTCCTGTTAATAATCATTTTATTTAACAACAAATCGATTTTATAATAAAATTTTATACTAAATGATGTTTCTGGGGCCCTCCCACAACGCGGGGGCCCTGCGGGTCCGTTATTTAAGCCACTGAGCATAGTTAACCTTCCAGTACTAACATGCCATCCTATAACATCCATACTAACGCCGGTCTCACAGACCGCGCTTAGTTTTAATTTTTTTTAACGTATTTTTTACAACTTTTTTATTGCAAATAGAAATTATTTCAAATATTTAGTAATTTTTCTGGATACTTATTATAATTTTAGCAAAAAAAAATTCATTTTAATAACCAAAATTCACTTTTATAAAAATAAACAAAAATAAAAAGATGCATAAATTAAATAAGCGATTTCAAACGAATTAAACAAAATTTTTTAATAACTAGTAATATTATAAACAAACCTAGGAACAACACTTCTAAAAAGGTAAAAATATTTTTTTCATCTTCAACAATAGCTGAAATATTTTGGATAGAACATTTGTCGCATTTTACATGTTAGAACATATAGAACATATTACCGCATGCACCAAAAAAAGCTACTTATTAATTGAAGTAAATGCAAAAATCTCTTCTGTTTTTTGTTATCCTATTTCTATTCAAGGCAAGTGGAAAAAAATAATTTTTAACTAAAAAATTCTAAAAAGTTTGAAAAAATATTTAAAATTTTTAGTTACTGTTTTACTAACGTCGGTCTCTCAGACCGAATTCAATTATTATAATTGAACCATTACAAACTTATGCTTGCAAACTTCAAAAAAATGTGTGAGAGCATTTAGTTTAAAGGTACTGATAACCTCCCAACCCTAGCAGTTCGTATTTCAAAGATATTAATAAAAATAAAACTCGTCGGTCTGTGACACCGAGTGTTAGTACTGAAAGGTTAACTTGTTACAACAAATCGTGATCGATATCCGCTCTAATCCAACAGCTATTCATAGCTGTAAAGTCTCCAAGTCTTCTTCTTCTTTTGAACTTTTGCGAACTTCTATATCTTTCTAGGTTTCTAGGAAGCCACCTACTCGACCGAACAAATCGTGGCAGATTTAGTTTTCACTCTCTTTCTATAATTCTATTCCTGTCAGTGAACATTCTTTAACATTCCTTTAACATTCGATGCACTTTTGTAAGAATTTTCTTCAGGTTCAGTTGTCCAGCACTCCAGCGCAGTGCTTCTCGCATATCACACGTAGAGTAACTTTCTTTTATTTTCACCATTAGCTACTGAATTTAACGTTTAAGCTACTGTTTCTAGAACAGTAAGATAGTCAGTGGCGTAACTAAGAGTTTGGGAGCCCTCCTGCAAAATGCAGAGTGGAACCCCTGCCATTCCTGTTAATAAACATTTTATTTAACCACAAATCGATTTTATAATAAAATTTCATACTAAACGATGTTTCTGGGACCCTCCCACAACGCGGGCCCTGCGGGCACGTTATTTAAGCCACTGAGCATAGTTAACTTGTTGAAAAAAAATAGTGATTGACATACAGCTACACTTAGCTATACTTAGTTGTAAAGTCTCCAAGTCTTCTTTTGAACTTTTGCAAACTTCTTAATTTTTCTCGGTTTCTAGGAAGTCACCTCATCTACCGAACAAATCGTGGCAGATTTAGTTTTCACTCACTTTTTATAATTCTGTTTGGACATTCTTGGGAAACTGTAGCTTTAGCAGATGCATTTATGCCAGCTGAACGCAGTTTTCTTGCACTAGCCAAAGCGTTTCTTATACTTTTACAATAAAAACTTGATGGACACGTCAATGAGTACCTTGTTTATTGTTTACCTTTTGTATCATATCTAGTAATTTTTAAATAATTTAAACTAATTCTAAGTCCAAATAATTTTTTTTAATTGAGTAAAATTTTACAATGTTTCGTTTCATCGACTGGTATCAGTTTTAAATTTAATAAAGTTAGAGTTAATCAATCTGAATGAAGCCTCTTATGAGTAGAAGATACGATCGTATAGAAACCTTATTAAAGTCATTCCAATAGAACCAATAGAACAATAGAGATCAAAATAAACGTGTAAAGCCATATTATAAAGTCTTATTGTAAATAAAAGCACCCTCTCTTACTATTGAGAGATTCCCAAATAATGTTCTAGGATTAAAAAAAAATAAAAATAAAACATCAAGTGTCATCGAATTCAAAATTTTATTTTTAATGAATATTTTATGTGAAATAACCATTGACTGGGAAGCTAGGTACGATCAATGGCTCTATAATAGATCTGTTATTGAATATAGAATAGCTAAATGACGTAAGACGTCTGCAAATTTTGTTTTTTAAAAAAGGACATAAAGTTCAAACTATTACGGCCTAAAAATTGAGAAAATACTTTCTTTAATTGTTAATATATTTAAGTAGGTATCTGTTACTGTTGATATTTTTACTTCTGTACTGCGAAATTAAACTAATTATTAACTGGGCTACTGATCTTGTTTACCAACTAAAAAAATAATTTTATTTCATTAATTTTAGACATACATTTATTATAATTGTTGTTTTTTATTTTTTGTAAAATATGAACTTTGTAACCACTAAAATGTGATTAACTTACTTGCTTTTGAAGCAATCATTATGACAAAATTAAGAGCTGGTTTTATTCAGACAGTGTGCCTTGAGGAATATTTTTTATTCACATATTTATTTTAAATCGATGATAAATGTTCTCAAAAAAAGTAATTTTTTGCATCGTTCCCTGCCTCAAGATATTTCTAAATGACTTCATGACTACTCTTTATATAAAAGTTGTCTACTTAAAAAACCATAAACTTCTAGATGTTACAACACAATTGTTTAAAAAGTTTGTTTATAAAATCCTATCAGTACGTGCTTTTAGAATTAGAAAGGGTTAAGACGCCATTTTAAATGCTTTAGGGATCAGAATGCAGTAAACTCTTTAATATAAGGGAAAGTTGATTTTGTGAACAGTAGCTCATTACAAGTCGGTAAATCTGGAATAATATTGGACCAAAATTTGAAAATGGTGAAAATATGCATAAGGGTCTTTAACTATTCGTATTTCAAAAAAAAATGAGCACCATTGAGCTGTGTGTCTTGCAGAATGCTAGTAACCAATTCAAATGTCAGCATAAACATCTTGAGTAGCTCAGTAGCTCTAAAAGCTCTTACATCTCACATCTGATACCTGATACGTTATGGTAGCCTCTTATTATCTTAATAACAGTAAACAACTGGGAAAACATAGTCAAGCTACTCTAATGTCCATGTACAGGTCTCACGTTATAAGAAAATAATTCCGGAGCGTCCCGACCGTATAATCGGACGTATTCGCAGTTAAATAACCAATGAAATTACACACCTCATCTACGATTTTAAACGATTTTGAACGAGTGTGCAGCTTTACGATTATTTTACTATAATGTGAGACCTGTAGGTGGGCGTACTTGAGCGCTCGAAGTTATTGAAAGCAATGAAATCACAGTTTGTCTGCCAACAGAGGTTGGGACGTGAGTCACTGTTTGGTGTCTGGTGTCGCCATAAGACATCAAGAAAAGTTAAATGAGTCGTGCGAGGTGCGAAGCAACCTCTCCAGGACCGGATCAACGAACGTTGGGACCAGGAACGCTAATTATTTTCGAAGCCCTCCAAAAATGCACTGCGGTTCACAAAACAAAAGTTAATTTATACTCTAGTTCTAGTCAACGAAGGTGTTATACCTTCATAATAAATTTATACTTTCATAATAAATAATAAAATTGAGAACATGGAAGAGGGTGAGAAAGAAATTTTTTTTCAGGAATGTATTTGGATTAGTTAAGCAGAGGTAAAAAATTAAAATACTAAAAGTCTCCGAACCTAGCTACATGGCTAAGAGTGGAAGGGGGTGAAAAGGTTCTGTTTTGGAGGTTTTAGCTTATATCTCAAAAACGGTGTATCCTAGGAAAAAAATTATTCTTAGGAAAATGAAAGCTTATGAAATTTCCTACAAGATTGTCTTGATTAATCTTTTCTCTATTTGTTTAGTTTTCGAGATATTTATCTGCAAAAATTGATAATGTATGACAAAAAAATTTTGCCTGACGTTGGTTGGGAAACTTTTTGCCTCTAGCACCTCAGCCCTTCGTTTTACAGTAAAACTCTTCAGAAAAGAAATTGTAGAACATTAGATTTCCTTTACTATTTTTTGTGAGGCAAATTTTTTTTTCAGAGATTAACGATTTTAGTGGTAAATATCTTGAAAACTATAAGGAATTGAGAAAAAATAAATAGGAACAAGGAACATTCTTGTAAGGAATTTGATAAGCAATTTTTTCCCTAGGACTAGCCGTTTTCGAGTTCAATCCTATAGTTTGTTTTAATTTTTTTCCTTCCTCCGAGTCCTGAAGCTCGCGCTTCATGCGCTACATAGATAATCCAACCCTAATCGTCTCATACAGGGTAAGAACACCCGTTCAAAGGTAAGAGAGAAAGTTGATAGAACGTCCAAAAAAGAACAATTTAAAACCTCCCTCTCACGGTAAAATTAGATTAAGACACTTACCCAGGCCTTTTAGCTTGACGTTGCCTTCACAATTCACAAAATTTGAGATTAAAATGTCAAAAATTAAGCAATACTAGTGGGATATGCAGAACATTTGTTCTGCAGATGCAAAGTTTTTCCAAGCAAAATATTCAAATATTTTAAAAGGGCCTCCCAAGAGCCATAACAAATAAAATAATTGGCCTCCAAAACGTTGTAATGGGACCATTAGAAAAAAGAGGCCAAACCTCTTAAGTGTTGTAGGAAAAATTTTAGCAAATAGCACACCGAGCTTCACTATTTATATGTTCAAGAAGTTCAAATCTTTAAGTAGGTAAGGCAGGTGATAATGTTCAAGTTTTTGTTTTAGTTTTTAATTACTAAATAACCACAAAAATTTATAATTTATACATTCCAGTTTTTTTTATTTGATATTTTATTATAAGTCGAATGTAAAGATTTAATTATTCGTTCATTTAACCCAAAATTTTAATATTAAAAAAAATAAAAATTACCAAAATGATATAATTTTTAATTTAATTAGGGTACAAGTTATTCAAGTTTTTGATTTATTCTCGCTCTTGGGGAATATTAAACAATATTTAAAATTTCGAATTTTTTTTTTTAAAACAAAGACAATAAAGTTTATCGATTTGACAATAATAAAAAGTAAAAACATAAAACTTTAATTGAAACATCATTAATAAAATTTAATTTGTGATGAGGGGCGATCGAGTGTTTTAGTAAAGTTGCGTGAGAATACAAAATATAACCAATTCTCAATCCAGATAAGCAAACCCATCGGTAAATCCAATTGCAGAGACCCCTGGATGCAACGTATAATTAATAGCACCATGTGTGCAAATCAATGACCTCACCTGGCCATCACATCGCGAGGGAGTAGCAAAAGGGGCACGAGCCATCATCGTTAAATTTTTGTTTAATTTTTTTGTAAAAAAATAAATACAAAAATCAGATAAATTTCTCAATCAGTTATAGAGTGAAAAAAATTTTAATTAAATTTAATTTCGAGTTATTTACAATAACAACATTTTTCATTAGCAACTTAACCAATTCGTCTCACCCTTTAACATAATTTTCTATTAAAAAATTTGTTTATATGTACGCGCCAATTAAACAAATATTTGTTTCGAATTTGGAAATACAAAATAGCTTAAACATCACTCCATTATGCTTGTCATCGAAAATTTTTCAAATCTTTAAACGCATTTCATTAATTTAATTAAAAACCGGTATTTATGTTAAATCGTACTTCGGGCACAAGTCGCTAATCGAGGCAGTGAGAATTAAATTCTAGTAAGTTGTTTTTCTATGCATAATTGAATTGGCTAAGAGATCATCAACCAAGACACTTTAGAGCAGGGATATGGCGCATCTTTTATAGCACGCGTGCACTAGGTGGCACGCGAAGAGATTTAAGTGGCTTCTAAAAAAATTTGCAACAAAATTTTCATTTTTGAGTTTACAAAATGTATAAAATTTAGCTTTAAAATGGTTCAATATAGAGACGTTGAAAGTGCCTATTAACATTGTTTTCTTTTAAATTGTACAAAATCTTTAGAATTATTCAGGAGTATATCTGTAATTAAAAATTTTACTTCAAAAGTTGGGAAGGGGCATGAAATTGTATTGATTGAGAGTATTTCTTGAAAAACACAAAAACACCACTCTTCTGTATAAAAGGAGTGTAAAAATGTCAAACAAAAGCATGAATCTTTTAAGCATTCTACTAGGTGGCCATTGTGGCTATTAAAATAGAGAAACTCACTTATCTCAAAAAATTATTATTTTTCCCCTTTCCATCGAGTTAGTTGACTTAAATAAAAGTATTTATTCATTACTATCAATAAGAAACATTAAGTGATTAATGTTATGATTGAAATATTATTCAAGCTGTCACCATAAATAGAAATCAATACCACTTGGTCTATATTATGTTAATTTAAGTAATAGTTTGGAATATAGTACATACTTAGGGTAATTAATTCGTTTGATATTGTAGTATTATTTAAGTGAGATGTAAATTTTTTTTAATTAAATGTATTGCCAGGTGTAAGGTTTTAATTCCCAAACGTATATAAATGGCGTCCTGGAGATGTCAGTTTCTGTGGTTGAAATATACTTACAGAAGGCCCCGCATTATAATTTTACTAGCTTCCCCTATACCACCTAATATGTTATAGGTTCAAAAAGAAGTTCTCAAAATGTCTATAAACATTCTTAAACAAAACAGTTATCCAAAATGACTAATCTTTTAGAAATGAGAGGTCTTTATGGCACTTGCACGTGCTTTTGAGTCCTTCATTGTGAAATTCTGAAAGAGTGCCCACTGCCCAATATAGAAAGCCACGACTTTTTTACATGAAAAATCATGTCCATTTTTCACTACAACTTTTATATGAACCTAAACAATTCGTCAACATTTTTTTAGAATAAAAGCCACATTTCAAGAGAAAATGTCATATTAATTATTTTTTATCATAATTCTACCGCAAAAGCCCTTATAGAACAAACTATTAAAAAAGTTTGAAACTTCTGGTTCTAACACTTGTAAGACTATTGCAATTTATAAACGTTAGAAATAGTTAATTTTTATAAACATACTAAGGGTTATAATTATTATCTTAACGTATTAATATTCTTTGGCCGTGGGAAATTTTTTTACAGCTGATCAGGTGTAACGATAAAAATAATTAATAAAGACACTATACAAACATTATATTTCCTTTTAATTCAAAATTATGTGTCCTCAAATTAATTGTTATTATTTACAAATTATTTAATTACTCGAAACTTTTATCTATACCGGGTGGTGACCGGAGCTCTCAGTCATTTTGGTGATTTCCTGCTTCCTAGTTTATTTTAGAAAAAAAATCTTCAAATCAAAGTTCCAGAGCGTAAAATCCTGCATCTAAATCAATAAACAAAATTAATTTTGGATAATTTTTAACGTCAAAAATTTAGTTTGAAAATTTCGAAAATTGACAGAACCAGAAATAGCAATTGTCATCAGAAATTTCAAATAATAGTAGTTTATGATAAATACGTGTTAAAAGCGACGTTTTATTTTGTGAGTGGAGAAGATTACGAAACGAGCGTAGCGAGTAAGGTACTCCAATCTAAAAGTGTGTTCACACTACATGATTTCTCATAGGAGAAGTCATATGACTTCTCCTATGAGAAATCATGTAGTGTGAACACACTTTAAAGGCTTAGAAAAGCATAAAATCTCACTAGTACCAATTTTCCTGACACTTTAATAAATATAATTATGCATTTCACTGTCACTTTCTTAACATTTCGGAGCTTCCTTGATATTCATCTTATTTTAGCAACTTTGTATTTCTTGCATACTAACAATGTCACTTACACTGCCAATTAACAATTAACCCACATTAAATAATTTCTCTTTTGTTTGAAATTAATTAGTTAACGAAGGCTCAATAATTTTCATTCAAAATTACTTAAAAAAAGAACAGATAACCACTGGCACACGTTTAAAATGCTAGTCAATCGTCAATAATTGAGTATAATTAAGATAATTATTAACAGATTAAATCTATATGGTAATTTTTTTATTACGTAAGCTTTTTAATAAATATTAATTTAAAAATGCAAAATGCCTATTCAATAAATAAACAATCATCTAATAATATTTTTAGTATGCTAATAGGCGCAACTTTTAATTCAAAATTTATTTTAATTATAATCCCCGAAGGAGCAAGTTGAGACAAATAAAAAATTGATGCACAATCTTAATCGTTTATGAATGATGATATGATGAACCCGGACACTTTTTTATTAAATAAATTATAAGCATGAAGGCAATGAATAAAAATGTCAAAATTGGCGAATATGTAATAAAGTGCACAGATATTCATCGGCATCTGTTTGAATAAATAAAGCAATTTCCAGGTGAACGTGCAAAATCGTAACAGTAAAATTTTGTATAATCGGTAGTTGAAGATAACTACTAATTACTAATTTATTATCAAAATATTCAAGTAATTAACTTTAAAAGTGTGTGCAAACAGATAAATGCTATGGGCTATTTAAATTATTACTATAAAGAAAGACATTCACGTATGTAAATATGTGTCAAGTGAGATTGCACCGAGCTTACTATATCAATCAAATTGTTGACCACCACTGACGACTTAGCCTCCAGCAAACCAAACACCTGCCCAAATTTTGTTTAAACAAATCACGACATTTGACATTGTTGTATTTAAATATTTAATTAGCTTTAGGCGATAAAGAACCGTTTCGATAAACAAACTGGATAAGATAACAAGAAGTGAGGAGTTGAGTGGTATTCACATTCACTATTTCGACAACAAACCTTGGTGCGGCGGCGGCGACCGTAGCTTGGAGTATATAGTCTGGAGTCTAGGTCTAGGCGCTGGGCTTCATTAGCTTCCACTAGAGACCAGTGCCCACACTGACATACAGACCTTTGATTTCCGTGGCAGTTTCATCTATGTAAACATGTGTCTTCTTCCTCGAACGAAGAACATCTGTAACTCGAGCCAGTCTTTACTTTTTGACTAAATTGTAGATAGATTAAACTTGGAAAAATTCTCATTTATCACTGGAAAGTGGTATGATACTAAGACATCAAGCTCTATTTCTCCAAACAAAAGGCTAGGGTACTACAATGCTATGGTCAAAGTGAAGGTTGGTACTATCATCTGCATATCTTTTGGCCACCACGGCTATACGCCTAGCACGAATTATGATTCCAACCATCAATAACACCTCCTATTTAAACTGAGGGGTAACTTTATTTTGCCAACTAGTAGTAAATCAACCAACTGTGTGGGTGTTATGATGGTTGCACCCACAATTCGTGCTAGTGATAGTACGTTACAATCGCATACTTTTTGAAGCAATGGATTAATTCACCAGACGTAACAGTTGTGGAGCAGCTCACAAATCGTTCGGAGACTTACCTCTGCTTTGGGAACATGTCCTGAGCGGTCGCCATTTTATCGAGCGCATTTCATTTGCGTTATGTTGAACTCGATACGTACTCACTTAATAAAATTACCGCACGATAGTAGCGCTAGTGATGTAGCAGTTGTAGCTGCTCCGCAATTGTTACGTCCGGTGAATGCGCCCAATGTATTTTTTATTTATTGGCGCGTACGAGACTAGGGTCTATCAGGTTATTGTTCAGGCTATTGTCAGTGCGAGGTGACCAAACGCTTATCATGCCACTGTCAGACCGAGAAAACGTCTACGAGGAAGTCAGTTATGGCAAATGTTTGGCACCTAGAGAGCTTTTATAAACCTGCACACCCCACACTAACAGTCGCTTGAGACTGATCTTAGCCTACCTTCACTTCCAGCGTCCATCAACAGTAGCATTTCGCACAGACGAAAACGAAATTGAGACGCAGTCTATTTAAAGTATTTTGCATGTAAGATTATCTTCCAAGAAGTGAGTCTAGATAACAGGTTGCAAAGAAAAAATTTGAAGAATTGAGAGAGTCTCTTGAGAAGTGTTAAGTCAACAGTGTTTTTTTAATTCACATGCTTAGCTACGTTATATAATTTATAAGTGAATTAGATTACTTGATAGCAGGAGCTATAAGCCCTTCCCCTCCCGTCTGATGAAAAAATATCTGTAGATGCAGCTCAGTTACGAGAGTAGTTCAAAGGCTAGAACGCCATAGATTACCAGTAGGGCTGGATTAATTATTATACACCCCCCGTGGCATCAAAAACATTTAAAACTGATAGAATCTATAAGGATGTACCTGCAATCTTAAGTCTGAAAATGCTGGAACAGTTTGAAGGTTAAAGCACTCGCCGGTCGTCCCAGGGTATTTATTTCCATTTCCAAGTATATCACAACACTGTACAACCACGCCAATCTGCCTTTGACACGTCTGGGGTGTTTTAACTTCTGAAACTTCTTTTATACTTATACATGTTTGGGTTGTTTGAAATTGAAGTTAAATTTCAGTCAGTTATGGCAAATGTTTGGCACCTAGAGAGCTTTTATAAACCTGCACACCCCACACTAACAGTCGCTTGAGACTGATCTTAGCCTACCTTCACTTCCAGCGCCCATCAACAGTAGCATTTCGCACAGACGAAAACGAAATTGAGACGCAGTCTATTTAAAGTATTTTGCATGTAAGATTATCTTCCAAGAAGTGAGTCTAGATAACAGGTTGCAAAGAAAAAATTTGAAGAATTGAGAGAGTCTCTTGAGAAGTGTTAAGTCAACAGTGTTTTTTTAATTCACATGCTTAGCTACGTTATATAATTTATAAGTGAATTAGATTACTTGATAGCAGGAGCTATAAACCCTTCCCCTCCCGTCTGATGAAAAAATATCTGTAGATGCAGCTCAGGTACGAGAGTAGTTCAAAGGCTAGAACGCCATAGATTACCAGTAGGGCTGGATTAATTATTATACACCCCCCGTGGCATCAAAAACATTTAAAACTGATAGAATCTATAAGGATGTACCTGCAATCTTAAGTCTGAAAATGCTGGAACAGTTTGAAGGTTAAAGCACTCGCCGGTCGTCCCAGGGTATTTATTTCCATTTCCAAGTATATCACAACACTGTACAACCACGCCAATCTGCCTTTGACACGTCTGGGGTGTTTTAACTTCTGAAACTTCTTTTATACTTATACATGTTTGGGTTGTTTGAAATTGAAGTTAAATTTCAGTCAGTTATGGCAAATGTTTGGCACCTAGAGAGCTTTTATAAACCTGCACACCCCACACTAACAGTCGCTTGAGACTGATCTTAGCCTACCTTCACTTCCAGCGCCCATCAACAGTAGCATTTCGCACAGACGAAAACGAAATTGAGACGCAGTCTATTTAAAGTATTTTGCATGTAAGATTATCTTCCAAGAAGTGAGTCTAGATAACAGGTTGCAAAGAAAAAATTTGAAGAATTGAGAGAGTCTCTTGAGAAGTGTTAAGTCAACAGTGTTTTTTTAATTCACATGCTTAGCTACGTTATATAATTTATAAGTGAATTAGATTACTTGATAGCAGGAGCTATAAACCCTTCCCCTCCCGTCTGATGAAAAAATATCTGTAGATGCAGCTCAGGTACGAGAGTAGTTCAAAGGTTAGAACGCCATAGATTACCAGTAGGGCTGGATTAATTATTATACACCGCCCCGTGGCATCAAAAACATTTAAAACTGATAGAATCTATATAGATGTACCTGCAATCTTAAGTCTGAAAGTGCTGGAACAGTTTGAAGGCTAAAGCACTCGCCGGTCGTCCTAGGGTATTTATTTCCATTTCCAAGTATATCACAACACTGTACTGTACAACCACGCCAATCTGCCTTTGACACGTCTGGGGTGTTTTAACTTCTGAAACTTCTTTTATACTTATACATGCTTGGGTTGTTTGAAATTGAAGTTAAATTGTAAGTCGTAGATGTCCCCCATGTTTCTCCATTAGCACTAAGGAGAAGAGCGAGAGCAAAAACAGACTGAAAACTGGTAAATGTTTAAACTTTAGTGAGAAAAAAATTATGCTAAGTTTGAGTAGAGTTGAGGATACTTGGCTGTTGGCTTCTAAATTCATAGCTTAAAATGAAAACTGCACCAAAACTGAAAACTGAGCCTTTGGAGGATTTCCAAGCCTTTCTTTTAATTAAAAAGTGCTTATGGGCAACACAAGCGCCATCTATGCAGTGTTGCCACAATTGGACGTGTTTTAGTTTAAAAAAATTCTTATTGAATTTACTTCAATTGATTATACCTAACCTAAAGACATTCTTTTCAAAGGGTTGAAGTAAGATACAAAGTACAAATGTCATTAATTTTATTTTACAAATTCACCGTTTCCATTTAATTCATTTTGTATACTATTTATATTTTTAATTCTTTATGAACTGTTTGCAAACACAACCGAATTTATAAATAATCGAAAGTGGTATTCAGGACACGGATGAAGAATCGCGGCGGCGGTTAAAAGATAATCCGCACGTGCCCGTCTGCCAGATGACGCGTGCTTAACGCCCCTGTCCTGTCTTCATCGTTTCCCTATCTATCCATTCGATCAAGTCTATCCATTTAAAGTCAAATCATTTTACTAGATTTTTTAAACAAACCAAATAACAAATTGTAACAGATTTTTATAAGATTATTAGATACATTTTAACATCCTAATATTGAAGCTTAAAGAGGCTCAACTTTGAACAACTTCTTCTGATGCTGGTTACCTAAACTGTTACCATTTTGTAAATACATTTTTGGTTATAATTTCTTATTTAGGTAAATAAACTAAAGTTTTATGTATAAATGCAATTGGAAGGTGTAATTCTCAGTCAAAAAAAAAAAATCATGCAACTATAAGACTTCCATATAGTCTTATGGTGTGTGAAGCGTATAATATCATTAAAAGATACCTTAAAGTATAAGAAAACTGTTAGAAAAGAACCAATCCGGCGTATGATTGTAATTTGATAATAGAAGACCGTTGAAGACACACACATGACGCTGCAAAATCAGTCGGTGTGACCCGTGACCCGCCTCTAACTTATTACTTAAATTACTCCTACCCCTCTTTATAGTATACGCTAACCTCGTACTCATGTTTATACAGTCAATTGTTCGTATAGTAATCACAATAAAAAGTTGAATAAATTATGAAAATAAATAAAAATAGTAATGACAATTAATAGTCATTAAACAACAAAAGTTAATTAAAGTGATGGATAATCGCTTTGAATGATGTTATTTCTTTGTTTTGATAAAATCAATATCTAATATAATTTAATAAAACGTTTTTTTTATTTGTTTAATTTTTCAAAAGTCTACTTTACTTAATTGTCTGAAAAAATGGCGAAAGCTTTAAGTTTTTCTTTTGGTAAATTTTCAAAAGTCTGCTTCGATTTCATCTATTTCCCTTCTTTTATGTGATGGGAACCGAAACCCCGAAAGCTATTGACTTCTTCATAAAATTACAAAATAACAATACTAGGTCTTGTTAAGGACTTGCTATGGACTTCAGATGAACGAAAGTAGAATCGAAGAAAAGTTGTACCTATTAGATTGTGAATGTGTTAGAACGCGGAAGAGTAAAAAATCTGATAAAAGAAATGACTAAAATTTAAAAAAAGAAAATTGAAAGAAATTATAGTATTTTCTGAAAACTTGAAAAATATTTTCAAAATGTTATATAATTCTGCTATAATATTCTTTGTGAAAAGATTAAATATTTAAATTGTTGTTTGCGAAAACTAGAGGGAAAATTAATTACCTAAGTTCCTACTATAATACCAGTAGGTATATACCCACGTAAGTAAGCAATATGTGGGAAAGCAGTTGTAGTTTGTAGTGTACGAGTATTGTTAAAAAAATAAATTAAAAAATATCTATCATTGTTGCAGCTACGTGTATCTACTATTTTTAGACACTTTCTGAGTTTTCCAACTGTTAGTTGGCATTAAAAAAATAATTTTAATTCTTTGTTAAAACATTCAAAATTGAGCTTTAAGCTCTATAGGTAAAAAATTACAAAAGAACGATATAAATTTTAGATTTTCAGGAACAAATTTTGAACCTACAAGACTTTCTAACACGTGACTTTTTGAATGTTCAACAAATAATTAATTTCACAATAAATTTTCTATAATAAATATTTAATAATAATTAAATATTAATTAATTTAAGTAGATATAATTAAACTCAATAAACAAGTCGTTTTCATATACTAATTCACAGATACATAATATTATTAGGTTAGCCACGTGTTAAGAAAACAATCGTGAACTGAACCTTGACATGACATTTTCCAATGTCAAAAATGTGGTACTTCAAAAAATGCTAACGCTAAAGTGTTTCATTCTGTTTAAAAGTAGCTGTTTACATGCTAATTGCGCAAAGGGCTCTTGAAGTCCGTTCCTTTCAGAATCTTTTCAAAAAGATTGATAGGGTTGATTTTTTAAATTTCTTGATGGTAACACAAAAATAGAAAATAAATTGGTATAAAAAAAATCAAGGTACTTATGAAACAATCGAATAAAAACGAAATAACTAAATTAATAATATAATAATAAATGAATATCAAAAAATTTGTAAAAATAATTCGATAAAAACTACTAAAAAAATTGAAAACAATAAACTTAACATCCCTTATATTTTTGAAAACCGATAAAAATTATCTTTTCAGTATTTATTAGATTTAGGTGTTTTATGCCTATATTATCTGCTTTTTGAAAATTGCAATTATGTCCATTAATAATGTTATATTGGACACCCTGTATATCTAAATATGTATGTGTATTTTACTTTAATAGTGGTTTATGAGTTTTGAAAGGTCATATTGAGCTTTATCAAACGTATGATTCGAATGTACTGTTCAATTTCGGAATGAAAAGCTTTCTCAAGAATGCGGGTTCTGCCTATTACAATTAAATAGCGGAACTCGTAATTTGCATTACATTCCTTGATTTTACATATATATTAATTGTGTCGCTTCATTAATGCAGTTGCACAAATAAATTATTAAGATAACGTCGATACGTTTAGAATGACAGCTGGTTTAGACGATTGCACTTTACCGTCTACTCCATAAGCTATGCTAAGAATTTAATTTAATAAAAATTAATTACTAACAGCAGTGAAAATAAAAGTCACACCGTCTATGGTTTCCATAGAGATAATAGCCCCGCTCTCTTACCCCTAAGCTTTTCTTTCCGTAATTGAACAATACTTGCCAATAAACGTATACCAGGTATTTCATCTCACTCCAAAGCTTTCGTGGTTCTTATCATATTTATTTTATTCCTGTGCGATCCTTAAGCCTGAGTTACATTATACTTTTTTCAACTAGAAACTTTGACAAGTTTCATACTAGACTGACTTGATAATCTAAATCAGAAATTTTACAACCAAGTTTCATACTAGAAACGGCTAGAAATTAGTTTGCAAAACTAGATCCGGACCTATTTTTCAATACAAGTTTGAAACTTGAAAACTTGTAAAATCTAGTATGAAACTTGTCAAAGTTTCTAGTTGAAAAAAGTGTAATGTAACTCAGGCTTTAGTTATTAAAAACTATACTATAGTCCCGCCAGGATTAAGTCAATTATGACGCATCGCAGTATGTAATAAAAAATGTCGGTATAAAATATTTTTTCTTTGTCTAATATTGTAATAAAAAAAGACGTATATAAAAACATACGTCTGCTGTATAAACTATATGATAGATAAAAACGTATGTCGAGCATTTCAGACTTTTATTAGATGTCAGTTGGATGTTTTGAGGTTATGTTATGTCAGTTAAATTTAAATCAGTTTTTTAAATAAATAGTTATTTATTATACAAGACGATAAAGGGATAATTTAACTACTGAGTGGAAGAGTGTTAATTCACGAGTGGCGTTAGCCACGAGTGAATTAACTTTCACGAGGTAGTTAAAGAACCTTTATCGTCGTGTATAATATGCTATTTTTTTCTATAGTAAATGTTAAAGAAAAACCAATTACAAATTAAATTGTCATTTACAAAATTTATTAAAAATATTTGAGTAGTGTGCGGTTGCTATGTGAGTAGCGGGGTTGCTATATCTTCATGGTTGCTATTGGGGTTGTTTGTAAACAACTTCGTTTTTTTCACTTTTTTTGTAAAAATGTACGAATTAAAAGATGCATTAGATGTTCAAAAAAAGGCTTCAGAGGCAATAAATGTAATATAAATCGCCACGTGATTTATGAGAAGGGATACTAGTGTTTTCAAAAATGGAAAAGCATGAAGAACATTAACAATGTAAGTGAAACAGTACTTATGGCATACTTTTCTGAAAAGTCAAAGAATGTCAAGCCATCAACAACATTATGGTCTTATTTTATTCATTGCTAAAGAGTACACTACTGATAAATGAAAATTGTGACATTTCAAAGTAAGTAATAGTTTCAACGAATGCGCTGTCAAATAATGTCACTAAATATTTGCAGATACAGCTCGTTTCACTTGTTGATACCAAAACCAAGAAAGATCGGGTTTCTTGTGTTACTGACAAAGAATGTGGATTGAGTGTGTTGGAAATTACAAGAAAATACGTCGCCTTGCGTTCCAAAAACGTGGCTTTTCTTAAGTACCGTCAGAAAAAGTGCACCATCCAACCTGTTCTAAGAATATTTCAGATTTCTTGAAGCTACCAAACTCAGAAATGTACACTGCGCATTGTTTCTGTAGCTCTGCAGCTACAATGTTGGAAAACTCTGGTGCTGATTTGATCACAGTTAAGGGAGTGGGAGGATGGAAATCATCATCTGTAGTAGGGACTTATATCGAAGAATCTGTGACTCCTAAGATTGCCGTATCGAAACATGTACTGAATGGGGTAGAAAACGAGACCACTACATCAGTGCAATTAGCACAGCAAAAAATTTCAATTGTTGATTCTGCGGCAAAAATAGACATTTCTGATAATGTTAATTGCACAATTGAAGTTTTTGTTAAGACAGACCGAAAAAATGAGCTGAAATGAAGTAATATGTGCATAATTAAAATGTATTAAAAAAATAAATTACTTTATCTATCCTTGATGTTAAAGTATTACTTTATCTATCCTTGTTGTTAAAATTCTATTTTATCGACTAATTTTAGTTGATCAAAGCACACTTTAACGTTTGCTATAGAAAAAAATTAGTTTTTTCTTTATCACAAAATTTTTAACGTAATGAAGTGGTACGATATAGGACATGGAAAGTTTCTTTGAATGAAATGGACAGCTACACAATAAATTATTGACGATGGATTTCTTCAAAATTACCTAGCTTTCTCTCAGAAGTAAAATTTTCGGTTGCACTTTTTACTATTTTATACAAAAATTTCGTGTAACAAAAATATTGATTTAAATTAATCAATGCGCTTCTGAGAAGATCTTTGGATTCCTCTGCACTTAACACAATTTAACGAATCAAGGGGTTGATTACTGGGCTGTAAAATGTTATAATAAACTCATGAAGTTGTGTATGTGAGCATCGACTGAGTAATTATTTTTTCTAAAATTGTTGAATTTGTTGATTTGCTAATCGTGTGATATTTTTATCGTCGGTTTTAACAGTGACAAGATGTGGGTTTTCTTGGGTTCCAAAACCCAGTGCCTCTGCTTCTCACTTTTTTGCCGCCCTTGAGTAAGTCTATAAGCAAAATAGCATTTATACTAGATCATTGATCCTCGAGCGACCCTACGTCCTAAAACGCATTCCACCGTGTGCGCCAGAATCAGACATTTTCAAAAAATCTTGACTATTAAACTTTCTGTCAATAGATAAATCGATCGGAAATCTGTTATTACACTTCGATTGCTTTTCATTCTTCGTTTAAAGCGTTTCCTGCAATGTATTCCATAATTTAGGACGGAGAGAAAAACTTAAAATAAAGTAAACTGGATGTACAACTTTATTTAATTTAAAATTCCCGCTTAAAATGTACATCGCAACATACTGTGTCGCCACCACGGACAAATAATGAATTAACTTAATTAATTTTAACGTTTCTGAAATTGTGTATTAAGAGCGGACATACGTTTACAACAGATTGATGCTTACAGTTTAGAGCGATGAGTCATAATTGACTTTAACCTGCCGGAACTATATAACGACTATACTTTGTCTAGGTATACTCTTTCATGGGTAATTTGGAAGTTTTTTGGTAACTTAGGAAAAAGTTTCGCAACTTTTCTAAAACGTAAAATATATTGCATTGACGTGAATTATTATTAGTTAAAGTTTCCTGAAACAGAGACCAACAAAAGCGTATATTTTCATTATTATTTGCAGACAATAGATCAGTACATATCTTAAAATTCACAAATAATATTGAAATTGAAAGCAGCTAAACATATGTCAGAGGCAGAAGGAAGAACTACAAGTAGAGTATGCGCGACGAGAATAACCAAAATATGTGGTTTGCTTTGAAAAACTTTCATTATGATTACTATGAATGATGGAAGAGGACTTTAAAAATCGTGTAAACCTTTTATAAACAAGTATATTTAAAGAAGTGTATTAGCTATTGAAAATTTTAAAAATATTCTTTTATATTGTCCACAAAGGGTAGAAGCGCTAAAGGTAAAAGAACCATCAAAAGACT
This sequence comes from Malthinus seriepunctatus, assembly GCA_963924605.1. NCBI lineage: Eukaryota > Metazoa > Arthropoda > Insecta > Coleoptera > Cantharidae > Malthinus > Malthinus seriepunctatus. The sequence goes on from OZ004600.1 coordinate 45,080,110, forward strand.
TATTTTCTCTTTCCATGAATGAACAAAGTAGGTCTAGAGGTATTTACCTTAAATTTATACAAATTTTATTACTGTTATTTGCCAATTTAAACAAATATTTACTATTTTTGTAACCTATTCATGTACCTATTCACTCTTCAGTCTTTTATTTACCGGTTGGAAGGTCGTTATGAAACTAAAAACGAGCCGAGCCGCCTTTTAAAACTGCTCTTCTTGCTGAGAGCTCATTGAAATAATTTTTTAAAAACTTATTTACACTTTATAAAAAAAATTAAAGATGTATCAAAAATATTAATCACCGTTTTCACTAAAGCTAAGTAAAGACTTAAGAAATGCCTAAGTTGTTGATTTATTAATTGCGAGCTACATATTTAGGCGATTCCTAAGGGCGGATTTCATAAAGGGTGCTAAGCACTTGCTCAACTTAAGATCGAGATCGCAGACTTAAGTCCGTTTCATAAAGCTTTCTCAAACTCGAACAGTTACGTGTCGCCGCTTTCGGCAGTTATGGGTTGAAAAAAAACGTAAAAAACGAGTTGCCCAAATTTCGAAAAGGTTGGCAGTTTGCTTGTTTTCAACCGATAACCGCCGAAAGCGGCGACGTAACTGTTCGAGTTTGTGATCGATCTCGAACTTAAGTCTCGCAAGTGCTCAGCACCCTTTATGAGACTCAACCTAAGTCGTTGCTTAGCGTTAGTGCAAACGGGCATAAGTCCTCTGCAAATAAATATTTTGGACTATATTATTTGGAGTATTTCAGAATTGATGAAACAGAAGGCTAAGAATAATTATTAAATTTTAATGCAAGAAATTTCTTATTACTAGATTGGAAATTTCTGAAAATAGCTCGTTATAAGAAACGGTGGGTTTTTAGGTTTTTTATGTAGATTATGAGACTCAAAATATGTTACTGCCCATTGCTCAATAATATATTTCAACTCTATTTAGGGGCTTTGTACTTCGATCAATCCATTTCTGAGGTACAAGCACCCAAAACCCTTTAACACGGTAATATAAATACATTTAAAAAAATATATTTCAAATAAAACTCAAAAGAGGAACAAAACTTTCTCTTTCTCAAATTCAAAACGTGTTATTAAAAATTTGTTCTCTACCTATATATTTATTTCAAATTAACTATTGGGTAAATAAATGGTGTTGGTTGTTGGTGGTGAGAAAAAGCAGTGAAAGTTTCAAGATTTTTAAAAATATAGGGTCGATTGTTAGAAAGCGTTTTTTAAAAATAGGTTTTAGTAGGTAAACCATTATTTCCGGTGAGGATAACACAATATAATAATTTTTAAAAAGAATAGTTGCAAGCCACATGACACACAGACTCATCCTGCAAATTGCATTAAGGTATCTAATTATAAAAAAATATATTTTAGGGATTCTTCAAGTTACTATACGATTTCCTTATACGAGAAACAATGTAGCAAATTGTCTTGAAGAATTATTTAATTAATAGGATTTAAAAAAAACATACTTTTTTCTACTCCCATATGTGAAACTAAGCATTTCGTCATCACTTACTCGTTACGAAAATAGCATTTTCGTCTCTAGTGAGAAAAAGTGTTATTACAAGCAGATGTTATTTACAACATGAGGTGAAACCAGTTTTTTTGTGGTCGGTTCACATTTTAGTAAAAAGAATTATTTTTTTAAAATGTACTAATTATCGTCGTAGAAAAAATAGCATTTACGACTCGAGATGAAATCCGTTTTTTTCGTTCGAAAGATTAATTCACTCGCCCCTACGGGGCTTGTGAATTAAATTCTATCTCACGAAAAAAACGTATGTTTCATCTCATGTTGTAAAAAATACTATTAACTCTAACTAATAATTATATCAAACCTTTGAAATGGTATTTAAAACGTGGATCAACTATAATTTATTTCAATTAGGTATGACTTACGTCATCAACGGTTTTTGATTATTCCAGTTCATCTTTGGAAATTACGAGAACGTTATCTGAAGGATATTTGTCATTTTTGAAAAAATTGGTATATTATAAGTATTTAAAGCCAAAACGTCTCTATTTAAATGAAATCAGTCTTATGCTAGCATTAGCGATTTACAGCCCTTTGAGAGCTTACCACATGCGTTTTAAAAAGTGTGTTATGTAACGCTGAAAAAAAATAAAGTATCGAGATATAGCTCAATTTTTTTTAACTTTCCGAAAAAAGATTAAAAAGTTAAAGTAATGCACCAGAGGGTGGTAGATAAGGGCCAATTTGCTAACTTCTTCTTTCTTAAAATTTTTGCATATGTGTTATGTCTATTTGCTTAAAATTTAAAACTTGACACTTGTAGGTGTGAACTGCAATTCTAAGACTTTACATATTAACTCGACAAAATACAATTCAAACAATGCAAGGTTTTAAAAATGCAGATCATACCTGTAAATGCTAAATTTTGAATTCAAAAAAAATACCTACCAGTTTTATTGCCTTACCTTCTAAAATCTCTTTAGGAAAGATAAAAAAATTGAACTATAGCTGTGAATGATGTTCAGTCTAGTAATTTTGTTTTAATTAATAAAACTAAAGGTTTCTCAATTTTTGAAGTTGTTAATTTTGTTCTAAATTAATATAAATAATTTGATAAGTAAGTACTAAAAATTAGTAAACTAAAAACTACAGTCTTCATTTTATAATTTGGCGCCCAACGGGGGTTAAATTACCACTAGTACTACTACATCCGTACTAATCTACATATATCCTGATACTTCTTTTTGATTGTGTCATAGGTACATACTGTAGCTGAATTGATACAATATTTAAATTTAAATCGAACAATTAGAAATAATTAATAAATTAGTTGGAAATAACTTGATTTGAAAAATTAATATTTATCGATTTATTATTTCTAAAAATAAAAAATAATTAATTGAAATACAAAATCAAGTAATAATAAATAAAAAAAATAAAATATAAAATTTCGCCAATAGAAAGAATCACTTGAGGTAAACCATGCCTTCTTTCACTTTTTAACCAATAATTCAACAGTACAGGTGAGAAGTGGGCGATACAAATGAGCACGTGTTAAACAATCTTACCTACATTACCTGATATCTGTTAATATATAGCTTTACCTGTAGGGTAGGGACTTCTGTAGATTGTATACCGGAGCCGGTGTCGGATGAGTTCAGTCAGGTGCGACTCCGGGCACGTGCATATATTTTAATATATACATAACCGGATTTTTTATGCCTTATATGTCCTAAAGATATTAAAGTCTTTAATAAAAAAAAGAGCATAGATATTTTGATATAATTTATATAATCTTTACTTGTTACATGTATTTATAAAGGTGTTATAGAATGTAACTTTTGTGAAAATTTATGTGATACATTGTGCCTGTGTAATTTTCCAGTTCAAAATATGAATTATTGTTTCTTTTTGAAAATTTGTGCTTCAAATCGAACGAATTAATATTAAGGTAAGCTCAAAAAATTTTCCAACAACGTAAAAGAAAAATATTTAACTGAAAAGTGTGTTAATATAGTACTTGTACTACATTTTACGAACAAAGTAATTAGTGAGATTGATGTTGACGTGATTTATCATAATGTTTAGGTTTTGTTCTTGATTGATTTACAAACAATAATACCTAAAAATAAATATTACCTTAACTAACAAAAGCTTAATGTATGCTAAATGTAAATTACTAGTTATTAATATTGCTTAAAGAATGATTTTAAAGGTGAAGAAAATCATCAATAAAATTGTTATTGTGTTGTCATAATTTTTATTACTTCTTTTTCTAAAGAATATTATTCAATAAGTAATAAAACAAAAGAAAATACGGAAAACAAACAGTATTAAAAAGAAAATTTATGGTGGGATAATTTTAATTTAAAAGCTGGTGAAAATGAAAGTGAAAAGTGTGACTTTCAGTTTCTTTTATTTTTACAATAATTGTCACTTGAAATTAAGTACAGGTCCGTTTTCAATAATATTTTCCATTACGACAACTCATCAAGGTATTTTTTCAAATTTTTCATTTTTAATGAAATATTTAATTAATCTAGGGAAACCTCTTGTTTTTACAAAAATCTTTATTTTTCATTTTAATTTAGTTTAATAATAGTCTTTCGAGTCTAGAGAAAAGTACTAAAAAATCACCTGGTTTAGATTAATTAATAAATTAGTAAGCAATTTACATTTAATGATTGAAACAATGATCTTGAAAATAGTAGATATTGAGTTAATTAAAAATTCATTTTTAAATTAACACAAATTAAAATACAGGGTGGTCTTTAAAAAAGTAAATTAATTCGCTAAACAATAGAACAGTTCACGCGAATCTCGAGGCGAATGTAAATTATACAGGGCGAGCCTGTAGCAAATTTTTGTCACAATAAAATACATATATGTAAACAAAAGCTAGGGGGTGAATTTTGCGATTATTATTGCAAACGATTCACTTCTTAATAAAAGTTATTTTTTGTTAAAAAACACAAATCTGCGTCTTTACCGTCTGTTGTAATATTATAATTTTAATTTATTTTTGTGGAAAGTTTTTATTTAAAGTTGATTGTTTAAAAAAGGATATGAATCGAAAGGAAACAATAATAGATTTATTGATTTAATTTGGGTTTTAATGTTGTGATTCTGATTATTCGTTTAAATTTTAATTAGTGTTTTAATTAATTCATGTATTAATAATCCTTTCGTTTTCAGGCGTTTAATAGTTATACAAATTTTATAAATTAGTTAAGTTATCAATCACTTACCTAAATTCTTTTGAGTCTACTACATTTTTTCAATAATTTCGATATAGAAAATTTCAAATTTTTGTACAGATCTAAAATTTTTACTATGCGACTATTGGAATTACCATTCCAATATTTTCACTGCAAGATTGGCGTACTTTGATTTATTTAATTATTCTGTTCCTAGTTTTTAGTTTTAGTAGAATTAAAAATTTTGGAGTTTACATTTCTGTAGCTAAATAGATTGATAGTCAATTTTGATCAGAGCTTTAAAAATTATAAATTATGATTATGAGTAAGAATTTTATGAAACATGGAGCTGTAAAGTGTTATTAAAATAATTGGTTATACTGTGATAGAAATGGAAAGTGGCCTATTTGTTCTCAAAATCTTGCACTTTGCACATTATGAATTTGTTGGTCAGAACGGGAGAAATATTCCCTCATCCGATAAGGAGCTATGAGAAGCTTCTCTGATTTTCATGTGCAATTTTTGATCATAAAAAGAGCATGACTAAGAAAACCGCAATAAAATTCAACCTAACCTAACTCTTTTTCAACCATCATTCATATCGCAACCTATCTAGAATTCCTTGCTACTTTTGCACCCGTTAGCTGACTTAATTTGAATAATGAATTTTTTGATAACTTTTCCACATTTGGACGCACAAATAGTGTATTGAATAGTCAATATGCTCAAATTTTCCATCTTCTATTTTACCTTCACCGTAAAGACACAATGGCCAATATAAACAATTTTTACGTATTTAGTTAAATTTCAATAATAAGCAGTACTTATAGTTAGTAGATAAATGTAGAAAATAAGATAGGATGAGGATTGTAGTAAGGGTGGAAGGTAAACCAAAGTTTACATGCACTAAGGGCAAGTTTTTAAATCATCGTTTAAACTTATGCCGTTGATTGAGGAAAGTCCCTCAATCAACGCTTAAACTAAGTTCCATCTAAACGAAGTTCAAACTCATGCGCCGTAACTTGTTTACGTTAGTTTAAAGTTACATCGCACGAAATTGAACTTAGTTCAAATAAAACTTAGTTTAAACGATGATTGAAAAATCGGCCCATAGTTAGACCCATTGTTTTTCTCCTTATAATAACTGCTTCGGTCTTTTTTCAGCCCTTGATACATTCCAACCTTTAGATGAACTATGAACTCAAAAATACCTAAGTGTACCTGATGACCAGTATTTTCCCAACATTGATCCTCGTATTTAAGTTAACTCAGGGCAGTGACAAATCATAAGCTCAAAAGGTTCACCTGTTTCATTGCATTCTCTTCTCTGCAGCTATAGCTTAATCGAAAGTGTCTAGTGAGAGTACCAACTATGGTCTGAAAATTTTTATGAGACAGTCAAGTTCCATCTAAACGAAGTTCAAACTCATGCGCCGTAACTAGTTTACGTTAGTTTAAAGTTACATCGCATGAAATTGAACTTAGTTCAAATAAAACTTAGTTTAAACGATGATTGAAAAATCGGCCCATAGTTAGACCCATTGTTTTTCTCCTTATAATAACTGCTTCAGTCTCTTTTCAGCCCTTCATACATTCCAACCTTTAGATGAACTATGATCTCAAAAATACCTAAGTGTACCTGATGACCAGTATTTTCCCAACATTGATCCTCGTATTTAAGTTAACTCAGGGCAGTGACAAAGCATAAGCTCAAAAGGTTCACCTGTTTCATTGCATTCTCTTCTCTGCAGCTATAGCTTAATCGAAAGTGTCTAGTGAGAGTACCAACTATGGTCTCTAAATTTTTATGAGACAGTCATATCTGTAATAATTTTTTTGTTACTGCTTTTCATTGAAATTTTACTAAATTAGTAGTCGAATTGGCAAATACTGTAGTTTATATTGACCATAGTGCCTCTCAGCTGGAATTAAACTCAAAAATAAAAATTTCCAGCATCTTGAGTACACAACGAAGTTTAAAAAGTAAAATTTTCATTTCTTTTATGAGTCATACACTAAGATTTTCCGATTTCCACAATTGCATAGAAGTGTTCATTTTAAATTTTTAAGTTTCGTTAATTTTATGACAGTTGGCACTATAAGGCATGTTGAAATAAAACGAAAACTATATGTTTGATAGGCTGATTTCATTTAAATATGCCTTTTAGACTAATCAGAAGCACGGTTGTTCATTACCAAAGATCTTAGTACACTGTGCAAAATTTAAACATTTTTACGTCTCTCAACCGTTTGAAATGGAGTGTTTGATAAGGTAGTCGTCGGAAAAAAAATTACTAAGGCTGAATTCTACATTACACATACACATTTAATTTTAGTCCCAGTATAAACCGGTTCACGCTATTGTTAAAACCTCTTTATATTGGGACAAAAATTAAATTCTAAGGATAAATGAGTAAGTGTAATGTAGAATTCAGTCTAATTAAACTAACTGGAAGTCGGAATTGTAGCAGATAGAAGTATTTTTTTACTTTATATGTATAATTTGTACAGGCCCGGCAGGGGATCCTGAAGGTTTTTGAAATAGTGATACAAAGTCATCAGGTTCCCCTGCCGGACCCTGTTGAACCGATTTTTTGCAAACTTGAGATTCAAAACGCCAGACATTGTAAATTTTTATTTTACAAAAAATTTCTATTGAAAAACAGTTCTGATAAATCTTGTAGCGTTTTCTCTTCACAGCTACTACAGTAGCTATATAAAATTATGCAGCAAAATTTGTCTATCAAATTTTCCATAAATAAATGTAACCAAATCATCAAATCAAGTAAAAGTTTTTAATTATCACTTGATTGAAAAGATTCCATATTTTAGAAACTGCATGTATGTCGATTGCATAGCGTACTACTTTAGTTACTACACCAACGCTTTTGAGAGTGCAGTACCGGTTGACAAATCCCTATCTATGAGTCAAAGATCAAAATACTTATGCCATATCCTTAATTTATAATTTTACATTACAGAAAATATAAAAATGTCAGCATAGTTATCTAACTACTCTTGTAATATTGTAATGAACATACAGTAAAAAAAACATCTAATAGATACTCCTCACTAGGGTGTCCGTTATTTCGGCTTTTGTCAAAATGTTTTGCTCCTGAAGCATTTTTTTGTTCTAAAAAACATATACCCCAAGTTTCGCCGCTCTAGCTTAATATTAACCCGTGCCAGTGGAGGGGTCGTTTTTTACATTGAAAATCCTATTTAATTCCAATAAAATAATGTTTTTATTTCCTCAAAAGCGTAAAAAAAGTAGTAAAAACCTGAAACTTTCCAGAATTGCTCTAAGAAAGCGTATATTTTGAATATGATTTTTACTGATTTGCTAAACTCATTGGGCGCATGCGCACAGCCTTAATTTCAGGATTTCGGCTATGCGCATGCACGAAATGAGTTTAGCAAATCAATAAAAATCATATTCAAAATATACGCTTTCTTAGAGCAATTCTGGAAAGTTTCAGATTTTAATACTTTTTTTACGCTTTTGAGAAAATAAAAACATTAATTAAGTAGACTTAAATAGCATTTTCTAGGTTAAATAACGACCCTCCACTGACACGGGTTAATATTGAGCTAGAGCGGCGAAACTTGGGGTATATGTTTTTTTGATCACTTAGAAAGTTTCTGGAAAGTTCCAGATTTTTACTACTTTTTCTACGTTTTAGAGAAAATAAAAATATTATTTTACTAGAGTTAAATAGGATTTTCAATGTTAAATAACGACCCCTCCACTGGCACGGGTTAATATTGAGCTAGAGCGGCGAAACTTGGGATATATATTTTTTTGATCACTTAGAACAAAAAAATGCTTCAGGAGCAAAATATTTTGACAAAAGCCGAAATAACGGACACCCTACTCCTCACGTTAGATCAAATAAAAAAATTAATAGAAACACGTAAAGGACATAAAGCAGAATGTCTTGAACATCACAATTTTGTAAAATTATGGACTTAATTTAGAAAAGTTTGCTTCTGAAGTAGCGAAATGGTCAGTCATCTAAGTAAGATTTATCACGCCATTGAGGGTGGTTTGGAGGGCACGTGAAGCCGTCGCTTCAAGCTAACTTATAATTGGAGCAAAACTTGATTCTATAACCTAAATAAACAAAATAACCTTGTTAAACTTTCAAGAAAAAATAGACTTCTCGTGTAGTGCCTATTGCTTAAAAGATATATCGTAAAACGCTGGTTTTCTCATTAAAAAAATAGGGAGGTCATTAAAATTAATATTAAGTTATCATCAATAAAAAATATTTATTAATTTAATTATGTCGTTCTTATAGTTTCATTTCTTTTGTTATTATCATTATAGGTATACGCTGAAGCATTTAATAAATAAATAAAAAAAAACTCTGTAGAAAACTTGAACAAAGTATTGAATAAATAATTATTCAAATAAATATTACAGCACTATCGTCACGTTTTTACATTATTAATAAAAAGGTATCACATAATTAAATAAAAAGTATATAAATTGAGCTTAAATTGGACTTACCTTATTGTTTTTAAAAGTGTGTTTGTGTCCGCGTTTCAAATGAAACTACCAGGAAACGCAAATGTACACGTTTTGTTCACTAATATTATTTCTAATTTTTGAAAAATTGATTAACGAACTTTCTTTTATTTAAAATCGACTTTTATGAAATTTTGATGTCTTCGTCCCTTGGACAGTTTGACGAAGAGCGGTTCCGAAAATCCCTTCTCTGTAACATACAAGTTTTGGTGCTACTTACATGTAAATATATTTTTTGAAAAAATCCATTAGGTGCATCTGCATAAGCAACTAAGTTAGCTTAGTTTTCATAGCCATATTTTATCAAAATTACTCGCTCATCGCTCGTCTTTTCTCCAGTGTGTGTGTGTGTGTGTGGCCCGCTTAGTTAAAGAAGCTTTTCACAGAAGTCAAAAGCAGTCACTGAACTGCTTTTGAATCATTTTCAAGTTTCAAAAGAAAATAGTTGCATGAATTATTTATCATTTTTAGAACATTTAAATAAATATTAACCCTTTCGAAATAGAAAACTTTCAATTACTTCTATGAAAAGTAAAAGTACGATTTTACGACATGAACAGCTCTTGGGAAATTTTGTGGTTAAAAATGTAATTATAAGAGGTATTTAAAACTAAGAAAACCAATTTTTTTGTGAATCTTAATAATTAATGGTTGGTTATAATAATAATTATCGTTGGTGTGGGAGTCAAAAATTTTGAAGAGAAAAATCCGTATGTTAAATTTAAAATTTAGGAAAATTAATTTTCGTGTATGAAAATAAGTAAAACGAAAAGTAATATTATTTTATCGAGTGTCCAGACGTATAAAAACGATAAATGAAATTCATTTTGATGACCGGGCGTAAGTAATAAAGTAAATCAATGCGGACATAACGCACTACTAATGCTGTTTACATCCATGATCACGCGACAATTTTGTATATTGATCCCTGTGATTGTTCCATAATAGCACTTAGCTTCAAATATCTAGGCAAGTTAATGCTCAATGTTGGTACATATACATTTTTGTAACTATAGGGCTGAGTGACTCACGTCGATTTTTTTTAACATGCACGTCCATCTATCAAACTAACAAAACACTGTATATCAAAAATAAATAAAATACGTTTAAATGATCACTTTGCATGGTACAAGTCTAAAAAACAAATTACATACAGATTTGTTTTAGTCTAAACAAAATTATTTTGTTTACATAAATCATATTTGAATGCCCATTGCTATGTACTTATGTGAAAACAAAGGTGTAGTTTTGTTTTATGTAATAAAATTTCATTTCTTTCAGAATGCCACGACTTGCACTTTTACCTCAATTTCGCGATAGTGGACTTTTACAACCATCGTCAATTCATTGTTCACCATCTGTAAGTCCGGTGGCCGAATTGTCGTCGAGAAGCATCAGTCCATCTTCACCGAGATCGCCCCTACCATCATCTCGACATAGCGCCTTTTCTTTAGTATGTCCACGAGATTTTCATAGTACAAAAAATGATTTAACTTCGAGAGGTAACAAACAAATTGTTTAAATAATTAAGCCATTAATAAATTTTATGTTTATTTAATAGAAGTTGGGTCTTTAATGTACGGACCGTTTAGTCCGTTAGTCCCAGCAGGATATCCACCATACGTATGGCCTTCCTTACCAGGATTATTTCTACCATATTCATCGTTAAGTAGAATTGAAGCAATTAATCGTGAAAACGCATGTAACAGCGAACAAGTCTTCAACCCGGAAAAGGCTAAAACAGGTACGTTTATTATATGAGCATCACTAATAGTTTAATAGCTACAAAGCAAATCAACTTTTTTATTGAATTTTAATAACGCGTAATTATAATAAAATGGGAGGTCTTAAAATTATTATTAACAAATAAGGTTGAGTTAAATAATTATTTTGTCTTAACCTTGAATATAATATTAATCTTACTTTTGCCTTTACATAATTGTTGTTTTTCAATTTAACTGTCTAATAATATCCACTTATAAATTATAATTACAAAAAGATAAATTATTTTACAACAAAAAAATCAAAATTACCTTGCTCGAGTTATTTCGAAACTATCAAAATACAAACAAATCGAGAAGCACTAGAAATATTTACCTACTGTTTACAATACGTAATTTTGGAAATCAAATCAAATAACTTACGTAATTAAATTGTAAGCCATCTCGATAGCCTCAAAAGTGCTAAATTTAATTCAAACTATTTGTTTTAGACGAGGAAGCTCCGTTGAATCTTTCTTTGAAAGGAAGATCTCGATCGCATAGTATTTGGTCGCCTGGTAGCTTATGCGAGCAAGAAATTAAATCGCGTTTAGAAATTAAACCTGATTCGAGCGTCGAAAATGGTTTAGGAAATAAAAATTTCGAAAGCAGATGGAGATCCTGGGACACTCCGGAAAAAGACCATCACGTTAAAGTTACATCGATTGGGTCTTCAGGAGAAAAAACGTTTACAGTAAGTTGTTTTAAATTTTATTATGTTTTTACAATTATTAATTTAATTTTCGGTGTTTTGACCCCCCCCCCCGAGTACAAAAATGAAAAATCTAGCTTAGTAGTAATAAGCTGTAAAAGGTTATTAAAAAATTACTGAATCAATTTTGAAGAAGTTTTGTTTGAGGCATTGTACTGAAATTTCGTTAACAAAATAAGTTTTTAAATGAATTTTATATACAGGGTGGTTTAAAATAAGGAGTTATTTTCAGCGTGTTCCAGCATATTTAGCCCTATAAATTATTTACACTTGACTACTTTTAAATTAGTACATTTTTGCCCCATTATATCGATCTTTTCTCAAACTTCTTAAAATTCAAAATAGCGGCCAATATAACGATTGTCCGTTTCGTGAGTATTCCCACTTAATCGGTAATTATTATTTTGAAAATATAAAAACAGCACTGTATAAATAAAATACAGGGTGATTCAAAAATGTGGAATTCCTCTGGGAGGGTTGTTGGGGAGTACGGGAAAAATGGTAAAAAAAAATTCTTCTTAATTCAGATAATTTTAAAAAAAACTTAATGGTAAATTTGACAACATGGCTGCACAATTCATTATTTTCTATTTTACCGATTTTACCCATTGAATAAGTAGCCGTTACTCTAACAGGAAAGAGCATGCCAGGTAATCGTATGTGAATGCAAAGGTTGTCTAAATATAGCGATTTCCGATCAATTTCTTTAATAGAAATGGTTGCTTATACTCCCACTTATAAGGAAAGAACATGACAACCAATGATAATGTAAAGTCGACGCAATAAATGAATCATCCGATGCTTTCCAAAATGTTATTCCCGTCGCATTTTCTCTTATAGGCAACGGTTGTCAAGGGTCCTTCCTTACATTACCTTACAACAACTAGTAATCTATTATTTTTTGTAAAATCATTACCAGATTCATTTTAAAGCTATCGGAGTTCAAAATAGATAATTTTAAAATTCAAATTCTCAACAAATTAGGCCTACAGGAATTTTTTTTTATTTGAGATGTTTATGTAACAAAATATTTTTTGATTCAAACCATGAAAGTTCAAAACCCCTCTTCAGCTGCTAATATCTCTGAAAAATGATAGAACATTTTTCCAGTACTTCCTTAATAGTCCCCAACAAGCCCTTCACAGTAATGCCGCCATTTTTGACTCACTCTTATAAGGCTTTAATCCTAATTTAATTTTTGAAATTGTTTCAAAATTGCCTCCCAAATTTAAGGCCCCATTAAAATTTTTAATTGAATTTTCCCAATCCCAAAATTAACATGGACTGTGTTCTTTTGTTTTTGGTAATATTATAAACATCCTAGGTCTCCATAAAACTACACTTGTTTCATTAGACAAATTTTTCCAAGCCCGGAATTACAATTTTTTGTAACTTTCAATTTTTCAAAATTCGAAATAGCCATAATTTTTTTTGTAATTGAAATGAAGATTTTAAACTTACAGAATATATAAATCTCATAAATATCTATTATTTTATACTTTTTTGTGTTAGCAAAACGCTTCCGATTAAACCAGAAATTGAAAAATATTAAAATTTTTAAGAAATGTCCTATGTATTTTTGAATATTTGAAAACTCGTTAAATTAAGTGTTAGATGATACCAAACACTTCATATTTTGATTGTGACTTCCGGTTTAACAGGAAATAACATGAATTTTTCTAGTTTGAATGAAACACCCTGTATATTTCTACTTTTTTGAAATCAGAAATATAATACCTATGTTGATAGTATTATTGCATACACCCTGTATATATTTCATTTTTTTAAACCTTCTAATATTAACTTCAGGTACAAAAACGTTCTGTTGTGGGCCACATCAGAGTTTTTCTTTAATAATTTTTTTAATGTATTAATAACGAATCTTAGAGCTTAACGATTTTCAAACAATATAGGTAAAGGAAATATGAAAACAAAAAAATTTGTAATGCAACAAAGATGTAAACACATTATCAGAAAAATTATATGCAAATAAAATTAATAATTCAGTTGCTTTCAACATGAAAACGAAAAGCTTTGTTCTGATATATAAAAAGTTTTGTTTATGTTTTCTTATTAATCTTTTTATGTTTACGATTTTAATATTCAATTAAAATACCGTTGTGCTTATGAACCTACGGCGTTATAAAATTTTCATTTTTTTTTCTAAAAGTAAAACTTTCAGTTTTTGTTCTTTTACTTATTTGAGTTTGCAACAACATTTTAATTTTCAAACATTAGTATACGATTCCAATGAAGTTTCATGCAGTGTCCAAGACACTGTATTCCCAATTTTTAAATTCTTTGGCGTCTGATTTCAAATTAACAGCATCGTCCTACCTGAAAGTAATTTTTTTGTAGGATTCAGTTCTAATACCTACAATGCAAATCTCTTGAGTTGCAGTTTTAGTGAGTAGGCAACGAAGAGGTGTCAGTGATTTAGGCATTGATTTTTATAGCCTCCCACTAGAAACTCCTAGCGATTTATAAGTTGAGAATTAGTGTCAAATAGTAATGTAGGATAATTTCTCACATTCATTAGAAACGAAACCTAATATAGTCAAATCAATTTACCTTTACGTTTCAAGTTTATAAAAAAAAATTTGTTTTAAGTGGCTTCTATTTTTTAAATAATTTATTTTACTTTTTCCGATTCCGCGTAAGTTTTTCTAAAATATTAAATTTAAATGCAGTTTTAAAGCAGAAGGGAATTTTTTCAAAGATAATTGAAATAGTCAGGATACAGTAATTGTGTAATAAAAGTTTAAAATGCATATTTTATTTTATTGTTTGAGTTATAATATAACTTCTTATTTATATGAGGTTTCATTGAAAATTGTATTGATTACTGCAAATAGACTAAATTCTAGAATCAGTTAATCTTTTTCTATTTATTTATTTAAAAGCTATTAAATAAAGTATATATCAGGGTAAAACGACGGAAAATGTAACTAATTATATTAAAATAGTTGTATCTCTAAAATTTGAATACAAATAATTCAAAACGTATTTAATTGGAACGAGGCATGGAACTGTGTGAAACATGTCAGGTTACGAAGAAAAATAATAATTTCTATTAATCGACATGCATTTCTAATAAAAAAAAATTACGTTAAATTATAGGGTATTTGCTTTTTTTTTAAAAAAGAAATTAGTTTAACAATTATATAGTATATGGAAATAGGTACTTAGACAAACAAAGGGGAAGGAAAAGAACGGGAAATTTTCTCTTCTAGTTAATTGTGCTTACAAATTATTCAAAAATAAAACGATTTTCTTAAACTATAATTGTCAATTTAATTGTCGTGTAATTACAAAAAGTTACTTTATACCTATGTATGTCTCTTAGTTATTCTCAAAGGTATCCTTTTCGTCACGCTAACATATCTGAAAATTTCCTTCTAAACCATCTGTCTTTTGAGCATTTAAGCTTTGATTTTTATTTATATTATTTGCGTGTAAAAACTCCACAATGTTAGGAGAATTTCTTATTTCTGCCACAGACTGTTGAATATGCATAATTCGGTTCCCAAGTTCATCCCTACTGCGAGATTTTTTTAGTCTTAAGGGTATTAGGTCAGGTAATCTTGATTGCCAAGAAATTGGACAACTTCCATTTCCATATAGGAATGCTCACAATAAAAAGAGACAGTTCTTCTAGTAACAACCAGAGATAAATCTAGCATATTAAACGTCCTTTTATAATAAAAGGTTATACAAATTGTAGTTATGCTAGGAAACATTTTCGGACTTCAATGACATCGTGGGACACCCTGTATATCACTGACGTTTATAAGTATTATGATAATTTATTGCTATCGTAAAACAATTACAAAAGCTGTAATTAACCTTATATCACTGTATAATAAAATGAGGTTTTCGATAACAAATAGACAATTAAATAAATTATTTTTTGTAGCTAATTAAAACTTGAATTATTTGTATTTATAAAATTATCGGTTTTAAAAGCTTAGAGAATGTTATTGGGTGGGTAATTAAACCGACCGTAAATACTAAATAACTAATTGATTTTAAACGATTGTCAACATTTGAAAACTTCTAGAGACCGTTATTTAACCTCAATAACTTCATTTTCGGGACATTAAATAGCTCAGAACAATTTTTAAGAAGTGGGTAGGTAATTTAAAACTCCAGGCGAAAAAAGTCTTCCGAAGTTTTTTTCCAAAGGGGGTGGTTCATTTCCGAAAAAATCAAGTTCCAAGTTTTCCACGGAAATCGAATTTTTTTTGATATAAAGTATAAAAGTTTATTTATCTACAACAGTTCAGTTCACGGATGTTTTCTGGCACGTGACTAGCTAAATGTGCCAGAATTAAGGTGAAAACGACTTGATTATTGAGTTTAATTATTTAATTCACTTAATTCGATTACTATTGTTTATTATAGAAAATTTATTATTAAATTACTTATTATTTTTGGAGTATTCTATGTTAGAAAACATCCGTGAACTGTACTATAGTAGATAGATTAAATTCAAAAAATTGATGGAAAAGTCTACTATACGCCTTAATACAAGCTTGACAGTGTTTTATTTATTGGCATATTATTATATTATATATTATATTATACATTATATTATATTATACCTATTGATTTTATTTAAAAAATTGGCTTCATTTGGAAACTTTGAAATCGATTATCTTGGAAACCAAGCCCTATCGGAAAAGAATTTATTTTTAATTTTAAAATGAGAATTCTCCTTTATTTTTCCAAATATTTTCCTACTTGATATAAATTTTTATAATTATTATTTCAGTAAAAGTCTTTGGGGCTACTGAAACTGAAAATGTTAAAATAATTTTACTATTAACAAGTGTTCCTTCGGTCAACTATCATCGCCCAGTGGGCAATTCGTTGAGTATTATGAGTCCTATTGAAAATACAGTTGGCAAGAATTATTAGTAATCGCGTGCTTTGTGCTCTACCAGTAGCTTTCTACTCATTAAATACTTAGGACCGGTTTCACAGTGTCAAATTAACCTATGAATTAAAGCTTACGCCAAGATGTGGAGCCTAAGTAGTTTCACAGTATCGGTTTAAGGTTTGACGTATGGTTTTAAGGCCGCTTTCACAGTATTGGCTTAAGTTCTGGTCTAAACTAAGCTTAATCAAACTCAAGTTTAAACCAGGACTGTGAAACTGTGCCTTAGGTTCCTTAGTATTCCGAAAATTAAATAGCTGATTAGGACTTTATATGGCGATTTTAGAATAAATTGAACCTTAGTGTTACCAAAATAGTACTAGATCCTTAATCAAGGCGGGTCACACGTATCCGCCTCTAGTATTACTGCTCCTTACCCTTTTGTTATTCCTTGCTCTTACACTTTTGTTTGAACCCTTTTGGGTTAGACTTAAAACTATTGGCTCCGTTCAAGACACACAAGAGTTGTTATCAACTCTTCGATTGCTCATCCTTTCTCTCAGTCTACGTGCTGAAGGAGACAGAGAGAAAAGACGAGTAACCGATCAGCTGTTGCCAACTGTTGTGTCTCCTGAATGCAGCCATTTTCAACCCACTTCTGGAATCAAATTAACGTAAGTCCGGAGTACGCCTGTAAATAATATCAGATTCTTTACGAGGTCGCTCACTGGGGTGAAGTAGTTTGCCATCCCTCCATCCAGTTAACTTTCTACTGTTTTATCCAGATTATGATGAATTTGGAACGGCTGAAATGTTATTTTTGGTCACTTTGGGACGAGACCATTTTTAGGCATGAAACGTTAGACGCTATTTAGTTTACATTTCCTTAGATAAATGGCAACAACTCTTATGACTCTTATGACAATATGACAATATGACTCTTCTCATTTCTGTACTCAATCGGCTCATTATTGCGACCAACAATAATATAAGAGTGGGTCCCTTTTTTTTAAATGAATTATAAGCAATCAACATTTGATTGAATGACTTAATGACTTCTGACTTCTAGACTTGACTTGACTTCCAGACTTGAATGAGGTTAGCTCATAGAAGAGAGCATATTGTATTATTATTATTGACTGAAACGTCGACTCTTCTATTGTATTTGTTGATCAGAACAAATCAGAACAATGATATGCGAAAAGGCCAAGCAATCATCTGCTCTATTCTCCATTCGTTTTTTCCAACAATTCGAACTAAAACTTTATTTATCTACCTATTTATATTAAAGTATAAGTATAAGGTGTCTACTTGAAAAGCTTTTTTTAATCCTAAAGTCTGTTTAAAGTACATAAGTTATAATTTAAGAATTGGGTTAAAATTAGATTCCTGCGTAAATTTTAAATCAAATATTAAGTGTCGAAATTATTAATAAGTAAACTTAAGTTACTCATGATTAAAGTCAAATTATAGGTATATTACCTACTGCAAACTTTGTATAGAATAAAACTTGAAAACAATTTGGATGAATTATTTATTTCTGTAAAGTTGGAATGCTAGTAATCATAATGTTAAGTGTAGATTATTAAAATATCATAAATCTATGCCGAGTCCTAATGAAGTTTATTTTAAATATTATAGGTGTAACGTATTAATATTATTTAATTTTGTTGTTACAGTGTCCACAATGCGGAAAATCGTTCAAGAGATCTTCTACATTATCAACACATCTACTAATCCACTCCGATACAAGACCGTATCCTTGTCAGTTTTGTGGTAAAAGATTTCATCAAAAGTCTGATATGAAAAAGCACACCTACATTCATACAGGTAAGTCGACGTGGATGTCACCAAACATTAATTTATACTATAAATCGATTCTTCTTTACCTTAAATTATCCAAAGCTTTTTATAACTTTATTCTAATTCCAACTTTTTGGTAAGTTCACAACAATCGCTATACAAAGTAATTACGTTGATGCTTCAATCTTTCCTTTTTTGGAAATAGTACACGTGTCATATGGTTAAGCACACGCGTTTCGAAGCACGCAAACCTCCATTAATGAATCCCCTCACTTAAATCAATTATTGATTTACTCATTTTATCCATAATTATACACGTTCTGAGATTTATGAATCATCATTCCAAATACATACGCATTTACATTTACGCCAAATTATTTACAATATCTTGCATCAAATTTATACAAATTTTTTAAAATGCTAACGAGGGATGAATAGGTGCGTGTAAAAGACCATGCATGATGGCTCGTGTTAAACCGGAAACTACCACCCCATCGACAGCCGTTTTCTACGTGTATACTTCCTTCCGATGTACCCACACGTTTATTACCATATCATTACAAGCGTCGGCTGCTTTCAATTAGTGCCCCTTTGTAAATTTTTTTAGTTTATAATTACAAATTTCACGTACGATTATAATAATAATGAACCAGTTGGAAATTTTGCACCAAATTGAAAGTTTCTACATGGGCGTCGTATTAAAATTTAAGTTTTTAATGTGTTAAATGGTAACGCTCCAGATACATTAATTTTTTAATTTTAGTTGACCGAGTTTAAGGTAATAATTTGCTGTAAGATTTATGGTCCATTAATATTTGGAGGAAATTTTTACACCTACCTACCTCAATTATTTTTGCAAAGACTACCAGCAACAGTTTCGCCAAGTAATCCTAACACATTATATGTTCATTCGAGCACAATTAAATAATAGGTAATTAGTTTGAAACGTGTTGTTGCAAATGTAAACGTGTTTATTATATAGAAGATCCAGAAATTGAAAGCCTGTTTTTTCAATTTCTTCACCTAAGGCCTAATTGGTGGTTTGGTGTAGATATTTGCGTAAAATTTTTAACAATCAACTGTTAACTTTCGGATATAACTGCTACTACTTAATTTTAGGCTTAGGGCCCTTATGATCCCAGATGCTCTTTCATTGATGAAATATTGTGTTCTGGAGACTATTTTAACGATTTCAAGTCGTTGGTATAGTAGCAAATTGAAGCTTTACTTTTTTTGATTTTAAAACTCGAAAAGACCACCAGTATCAACGAATGGGAGAATGGGACTATCCTAACATACCCCTTCCTTTAAATTTTAAATTCTGAACATTTATTAATTCCAAAATCTCTTGTTTATTGCACAGATACACATACAAAATAATTGTGTATGTGGGATTGCCATGGGTGTAAATGTAATTACACCCTTGAAACGACAAAATTAAAGATTTTTCAATGGCCTTTTTAAAGATTGCGAATTAATTTACCGTAATATAAGAAAGCATCTTATTCTAAACCAATATACTACTATATAAAGTACAGCAATACAGATTTATGCTGGCGAGCGGTGGGAATGCGCAGAGCACTAAATTTGTATTTAACCCCACCAAACTCAGTAGTAAACGTATTTAAATTATTAAAGAATCGTGGCCAAATCTGCGCAAACTTGTCTCTACCAGCATAAACCTGTATTGCAATATATCACTTTAAAAACCGTTTAAACCTAATTGTTTTCCAAATATATTTGAATTTCATTTTAAGAAACTTTTAGTTAATGTTTGTGGGTGCATTTAAAATTAATTTCACCCTACACGCTGTTTTTTTGCCTTTTTTCCATTACCTAGAAGTAAGGAAATTTAAAATTAAACTTACCACTCAATAAATAGCAATGTATGTCACAAAGTGAAATATCAATTGTAAATTTGCACCTCATCACAAATAGACTAAATCAAGCTAATTAACGGACCTTATTGTAAAGCAGCACGAAATTCTCACAGTTATGAATGTTAAGTGTTATCATGTTATCAATAATTATAAAGGCAGAAACCAAGAATCGTTTTGATCTATTGACGTCACCATTTGGCACTTTATTAATTAAGTATTACAAAAAATAGTTTCAATGAGTAAGAGCCGTTTTACATGGACTAAATGTCGTACTAACTTGTTAGTACTAAATCAACTCAAGAAGCAAAAGTACGAGAATCTAAGCTTTAAAGTCGTTTAACATCGTCGACCGTGTATGACGTTAAAGCTTAGATTCCCGTACTTTTATCCATGAGTTGATTCAGTACTAACAAGTTAGTACGACATTTAGTCCATGTAAAACGGCCCTAAGTGCCATCGTCATAAAGACTTACAATAATATTTTAGATTCAAAGGGCATCTTAAAAATATATTAATTTTGAGCAATGTTAACAAAATAATTCTGAACGTAAAGGTACCTAGCCATCGTATATTAATTTTATAGTAGACTTTGATTATAATTAAATTACTATACGAGTATATACAATGTGTCCTGCAAGACATGGGCTTACATATGGTTAGAAATTTTGTTAAATGCTGATCTATTACAGACGCCAATACATTATGGCCCAACGACTAATTAAATAGTTTATTGTTTTATAAAGTTAAAAAGTGACACTTCTTTTTCGAGTCTGTTCGTCATCGTACGAGACGAAGACAGACGAGACGAGACGAGACCAGATGACACAGCTACTGACGAGCTAAAAAAAAGTCACGTTTTTCAGGTGGAAATGTTTTATTTTTTCTTCAGACATTCAAAATTAGTTAAAACTGATTAAAAAGTTAAAAGTAGGGGTTTTTTAAGGGACGCCATCTCTTGTCAATTACTCGTACTTCAGTTGTTGTCAAATAGTTTTCAATTTACACAAAAACAAGCTATACATAGTTCACCGACAAAATGCAGCTAAGCCACTCCCTACAACTTTCTGTCAAATAAGGTTGACGCATGTCGGTTCTTGCGTGAGTGTTGTAAACCGGATTTTCAAAATTCGACTAATAGAAAACTTCTATTCGAATATCGCGCGCTTTTTTAGGGAGTGGCTTAGCTGCATCTTGTCGGAAAATAGTGTTTAGTAACAATTATTAAACATGACTTTTAATCAAACAAAGTTGAAAGCGACCTACTTTTGTTTAAAGCTGACAAACAGATATAGAAAACATTACAGAATGTAATCACATTAAAATAAATGTGAGGAGCCTGAGGAGCTTTAAATATTTAATTGATATAAATCAACTGTTTTTTCTACCACCGAAAAAAGGAAGACTAGGTGACTCGGGTTCGATTTCCGGTCTGGTCTGCCTTGTTTCGACTAATATTTATCGCAGATTTCTTCATCCATGCGAGTCTTTAATTTTAACCAACTATTTTAGAGCCACCCTGTACATACAACTGTGTTGGTTTATGAAATTATCTCTTTTACACATTACACATCTCTAAAAGGCATAACAAGCTGTTTTTGAAGATAGTTTCGTGAGACTAATTTTCAAGTTGAAATATTTCCATAAATTTACCTAAATTCAACAGCCACACCTAGTAAGTCCCAGTAAATCTGAGAAAGTTCTAACTTCGCAGATTTAAAGTATAAGTTATTATCTTTGATTTCCAGAAAGAAATATTAAAAAATGTACAGTGCTTTGAATTTATTAAGGGTTTTCTTAAAAAATCGCCACTTTCGTTACTTCTCCACTATGAACAATAGATAAAGAAAACTTGAAATTGTAAGTTAATTTTAATTAGTGCATCACAAACTATACATGTTTTCTTTTACAATTACTATGTAACTTTTTTAAATCCGTTTAATATTAAAGATTTTGGAGCTTTCAAAATTACAAATTTTGGAAAAATTAAAATTTACAAAAAATGAAGAAATTTTAAATCCTTGTACTTTTATACAATAATATATAATCAATTTTTCATGATGTAACTTTGAAATGTAATTCTTATAGAACGCTTTCCTTCACCGAATAATTTTTTTAAATAATTCATTCAACAAGATATCATTAACTCGTTAAAGAACGGCACAAAAATAATTTCATTTGTAGTTTAAAACTACAAGATGTTACAGAAGTAGACAAAAATACATGGAACTGAAAGTGGGAACCTTTAGGTTTATATTCATATAAATTTTTTAATTTTATCATTGCTCGTTTTAGATTAAAAAAGTTTTTGCAACTTCAACTTCCACTTATTTTGCAATATTTTAGCTCGCCTGCTTCATAATATTTTTGAAAACATGGCATTTTTATACCACATTTTTCGGGAAAACCACTGCTCTAACGGAAAAATTTTATAGGACATTTTTTATGTAAAAATGCTACATCTATAAAATAGCGATCTAGTCATTTTTATCTAGATTGTATGTTCTCCGAGATATTCTTAGAAAAACACATTTTTTCCTCTTCAAGTCCATTTTTTTCTATGAAGTGGCACCTATATTGAATGCAAACTTTTTTGCATTTTTTTCACCATGTCTTAATCTATCCGAATACGTAATTTTTTGCCGTTTGCTAATTTTCCTGGGTTCAAACTTTTGGAAACTGGGCTACTATGTATAGTGTGATATTATGATCGTTTTATTAATTTTTATCTATCGATTTGCACGTTTTGCCAGAAACATTTTTAAATTTTCAATCATCACAACTTTTTTCAGAAAATCTAATGTAACCAATACATGCAAAGACTTAAAAATTTTAAAAAAATATTACACAATGTTGGAAGAAAAACGAGCATTTTCGAATAAATCATCTTTGGTTACTTACGCAGATGAAGCGACACCTTAAACCAATAAATTAAAAAATATATGCACATTTCTTTTTAATCATTATCATTACTAAGTCCAATCAAGACAAAAAACATGATGGATTACTGATGTTTTTCGTCTTGATTTAATTGATTAAAAAATGCATCACGGTTGGAAAATTATGGCCGATATCGCTTTTTGAATTTCGACTCTATGGGTGCATTGTGCACTGTTTTTGTCGGACAAAAACAGCTATTTCTGAAACACACAATAAACAATGTTGAAGTAGCATTTTCTTAAGTTGTTATAATTAAAAATAAGAAGGCGAAGCAACATATTCATACCTCTATAATCTAAAATCTATATTCTTATCGGTAGAAAAAAATTTTCAAAAACAATACTTATACTAACTATAATTTTTTCAACTATTTAAAATTTAGTAACACAATAATATCGAAGTAATTATATTTAATTGACCAATTAACAAATCGAACCATGATTATCCCACTTAAACGATTGATAACACGTCATTTCAGGTTTTATGATTGTTTAAACTTAATATATACAAAGAGGTAAGTAGTTAAGCTGTTATAAAAACACATACGAGTAAAACAATTAATTTACGTTAATGACAACTGAGGTTACTTTACATACAATTGCGTTTGATAATCAATTTCTTATATTAATACGTTAATGTTAATGTTTTTATACGGAGATGCATTCTATTTAATAATTACTTAGCGTACTTTATTTATTCATATTAGCATTATTTTGTTTTAATGCAGTCGTAATCGTTTAAATTATAAACGTTAGGCATATGTAAACATCTAAAATGTTATAAATTATTCATGTAGTGGTCGCAATACACAAAAGCAATTACTAAATTATCCATCCAACAAGTGATATTTTGTGTCAGATAGAACGGTTACTAGGCATTTACACACTTTTTCACTATCAGTTATGAACTATCCGACATACAATATAAAATATTCTAACCACGATAAATAATAAGTATAATAATTAGTATGAAATAACATACAAAAACTTATCGTTTTTATTATTAATAACGTTTTTACATACCATAAACCAAATTGTTTTGATAGATATAATTGTTGACAATTTTTATTAAAAATTATACAATTTGCATAACGTTACAGAGGTACTTTAATTATGTTAATAAGGCATATAAATAACGAAGCACAAAATTAAATTCCAACTACGTCTAAATTTACAAGTGAACTTCCGTAGAACAGGTGCTAAACGTTTTAATGCCTCAGAAAGCTGCAACTATAATATTTATTACCTTTTTATTCTCTCAAAAATTTGTATTTGTCGGTTATTGAATTTTTAATCGTCTTTTCGTCACTTTTTGAACGTCGATCTGTACTCAAGTACAAATCCGGGATCTAGGGAGAATTTTGAAGAATGATCTGATTTTCTGAGAACTATAATACCTACTAGATGAAATTTACTCAATTGTACAGTGTGTCACGATGGGGTTGCCAAGAGGGAAAAATTTATTTTTGATTTCTCAGAAAATTTGATTCTTTAAAGAAAGTTTTGCTTGCTTTTAAATGCCCAAATATACTAAAACCAAAGCTGGACTGCAAGCTCTAAACACTTGCAAGATAACCTCCGGTCTCTTTTTGGAGTGCGTGGAGATGCTGAATCATTCAAAGATAATGTCCTTAGCCTTAGCTGGACCAAAGGACATCAAGGAAATTAGGGTAACAAAAAGCAAATGAGCTGACCAAAAAAGTCTTCCCTGTGGCCTTGAACCAATCATAAAACCAGCCCTAAAAACTGTCAATGCCCTCCATAAGAATCATACTCGTCTAATACACAATACAAGATGGACAAATAATGCAAGCTGTCGCCAGAGCAAAAACTCCATAGCAGCTCCCTCCAGAAAACTTGCAAACTACTGCCTAAAGCTGTCCCGAGTTAATCTACGAACAATTGCAAGGATACTCGCGGGATACTGTCGGCTAAATAAGCATCTTCACACATTTTGAATAGTAGATAATTCCAGATGTCGAGCATGCGATCACGAAGATAGACCGCTGAACACGTGCTTTGTCAGTGTTCAGCTCTAGCGTCTACAAGAGGATCCGTATTGGGGGACTTCTGGCTCGACGTGCCCAGAATAAGCGCCACTCCTCCCGCCAGAATTCTGGAGTACATCCTAAAAGTGGAATGGCTTGAGACCTGATGGACCTGGGGGGGGGGCTGGTTGGAGGTTGTACAATGGGCCCAAACAAGTGGCCTAAGTGCTGGGAGCTTCCCCCCCTCGACTAATAATCCAGATCCAGATATACTAAAACATCAAAAACTACTTTTAAATAAAAAGGTTTTGAGCCTTTTCTATAAATTTTTGGAAACTAATAAGGATTTAACCTCGGAATGAAAGTCAGAAAGGGAAATATTTGCATAAACCTATGTTTTGACGTTCTAAAGACTTGCTCAAAGTCTCATGCAATTTCGTGTCCACGTGTCGAGATATTCAAAGTCAAAGGTCACAAAAATATTTTTATTCGCAAATATCTCATTTACCATGCATCATACGTCATTAGAGGTTATTATAAAACTTGTAAATCGTGAAATTCTCTACAAGTTTTATCTAATTTATTTTTTGTACAATTAACCGTTCTCGAAATATTGCGCGGAGAGTGGGAGGAAATTGGAAGTACAGAAATTTACAGAAGAAGTTCATTAACTGTTTTGTTTGGAAACCTATTTTTGATGTTTTTACTTATTTAGGGGTTTGAAAACAAACAAAACTTTTTTGAAGGAATAAAATTTTCTGAGAAATTAAAAATAACAATTGTTTTCCTCTTGGAAACCCCTTCCTGGGACAAACTGTAGAATTACCACAACTGCTTAGGTATTGATGTAAAAGAGGAAAATGAAATTTCTCTTGTGTATTTATGAAAATTTTTGCTTCGCTAATGATGGCATTAAATAAAAGGTCTCGTAATAAGTAGCTCTCAATTGAGGTTAAGGAGGAAAAAAGTAAGTGTAGGAGCTCTTTATAACGTTTCTCTGGATATAGCGGACTAAATATTTGGTCCCATTTTAATATTTTGTCTATTTATTGTGTTTTTATTAGAGACTCCGGTTAAAACGTACTAAATTTTACGGCTCCTAATGGTACTTTATAACGGTGTTCTACTGTATATCTAAGATACGATGCACCTACGACCATGCAGGACCATTTCTACCTAAAATAGCCAAGAGTTATCTCCGATGCCTCTTAAAATTTTTTCTCTCGCTTTAAGAGTCACTATCTACTAATATAATACTATCTAATTATTTAATAACGCTAAGGAAAATATGTATTAACAAAATTTTATTTGTTTCAGGTGAAAAACCTCACAAGTGCATAGTCTGTTCAAAAGCTTTTAGTCAATCGTCAAATTTAATAACCCACATGCGCAAACATACGGGCTATAAACCATTTTCGTGTGGTTTGTGTGAAAAGGCTTTTCAACGTAAAGTGGATCTTCGTAGACACCGCGAATCTCAACATCCAACAGCTTCAGATATACCAATTTCTGTTAATTATAAGTATACAAGCGTCAAATTAGAAGAATCTCTTTCGGACGATAATAAGCAAGAAGTGTCTAGTAGTAGTTGAAACCAATTCCAGTCATCCTTTTTTTAGGTTTTAAGAATTTTTAAATTGTGATTAAAGTTTAAGATTTTTTTTAAGTTTAAGGATTTTACAGGATAAACGCCAACAGCCAGTTAAAAATGAGTCGATTACGTATTTAAGCCAGTGGAAATTTAGTGCCATTTTTAATGTTTAAAAAATAAACAAATCCCGTGTTTTTTAAGTGCCATTTGGTGTTCTTAAGTACTTTCTTTTGTGTATGATGAAAAGCGACTGAAATTGAAAACTGCACGCGAACTTGTTTGATTTGGTTATCTTTTTTTACTTTCTTTGCGTGTACGTTAAAATGATATTTAAAGTCACACAATTTTCATAAACTTACGTTTTCCTATTAACTAAGGAAATAAATTACTATAAAGAAGACTTTGCACGACATTATTGTTACCGTCCACTATTAGTGCCTATTTAAGATTAATACATCCGTCCATTCTCACGATACAAAAAATATTAAAAGTTCGTTAAAATGCGCATTCCAAATTTTTTTATTTTAATAATTAATATGCTGTTAAATGAAAATTAAAGATTAATAGTTGCGAATTGAATTTTCCTTGAAATAATAAAAAAAATTAATTGAATTGTTAAGTATTAATTAAAAGTTAGTTTGTACATAAATTTATTTTATAAATGAAATGACGAAAAAAGTACATATTACTGTAATCAAAACAAATAATCTTAATAAAGAAAGTAATTGGTTTTGATGAAAAAATGCTACTAAAATGTAAAATATAGCGTAATTTACTATAAAATATGTAGTCCACGGCAAACCAAAGCTTATTATTAAATATTTTTTTAAAAGCGTACCTGTAATTGATTTTTGTATAAAATTGTTATTCAATCAAAAAAAATATTACCCTTGAAACTTTTCCAAAAGTTATAGTCACGAAAACTGTTTTTAAGTGTGATTTTTGTACATACACAATTTGTAAATATATTTTTTTTATTTTTAAACCCCCTCGAGTTTAATTAGATTAATTTTAATTTTAAAAAATTGATCTTATATTTAACGGTTGATCTGAATTTTTTAAATTGGGACCAAGGACCAGTCTAGTCTTGAAACTTTAATTTTTTAAGTATTTTCGTTCAGAATATAAGTTGAAAGAAATTTTTTTGAAGTGCAAATTCGAAATTTTACAATTGTACAAAACGTAATTGCACTAATAGACATTAACTTGCACTTTCTTTTAATTTTTTGATTAAAAGTTCTAATTTTCGTTTAAATAAATTAGAACTTTTAACAAAATTTTATCATACAGCTTAAAAACCAAAGATTTTTTTAAATAATTAAGTGTAGTTGTTGTATTAACTAAATTTAGTTATTGACTGGTGCCTATTTGTAATTGTTTCTTTGTATGTAAAAAAACATTTTTTATGTTGTAAATATAGTATTTTAGCAAAAAACTGTAATGAGATGTAAGTACGCTTAAAACAAAATAAATTAAATTCAAGTCAAATTTTTATATTTTTCTTTACTTACAGCTTTTTGAGGGAGCGACATGGTTTTTACAATAAATCTGACAGCAAATGTGCTTTATTAAGACCAAGCCAATCCCAAATTTCAAAACATCCGGATTATAAAGGTGTAAAAAATAAATTCGTTTCTGCCTGAAAGCCCTGAAGGCACCAGTTAATTCCATTACTATCGTCCATCAGTGTCACTTTTATTAGTAAATATTGATGTGATGCGTGTAATAAGAATATCGACTTCATTATTCCCAAAAATTCAAATTTTTTGCCCTAATTAGTCTATCCAAAAAAGGGGTGTATAGGACATGGAAGAGGGTGGAATTTTGTTCTTTAGGAATGTATTGCTGGGAGGTAAAAATACTGAAAGTTCCTGGTCTTAGCTACATGGCTAAGAAGAGGAGGAGGGTAGAAAAGTTCCATTTTTAGAATTTTCGCTTATATCTCAAATACGGTGGGCCCTAGGGAAAATTTTTTTGAGCAAAATGAAAGCTTATAAATTTCCTACACGATTGCTTTTAATAATTTTTTCTCTATTTTTTGTAGTTTTCGAGATACCCGCCCGCAAACTTTCTGCCTCTAGCACCTAAGCCCTTGGTTTTAAAGTAAAAATCTTCAGAAAAGAAGTAGTAGATCATTAAATTTCCTTAGATATTTTGTCTTCAACTGGTAATTTTTTTTCATACATTGCAAATTTAACCCACTCTGTAGTTCTCACAATAACAAAGTTAACCATAGAACGTGGATAGATCTTAGACACCCTGTATATGTGTGTATGGGTATTCCCTGAGCATAGAGATTTTGCTTCTTAGCGAAAATATAGGTAAAAAATACGCAAAACATTTACACAAAAAAGCAAAAGCCACATTTTTGTGTTTCGAGCGTTTGGAAAGTTAATCAAAAGCTCAAAAACTCAGATTATTTATGCAAACTTTCGTTTTTCTTTACCATCATTAACTTTATCAAATCCAACATTTTTAAACACATCTTGTTTACCTAATTTTAAAAATGGTTAACATATGTGTCATAAATTGTTTGACCTAGAACCAAGGTATCAAGGTACCAACCAAGGCGTAGTTGTCAATAAAATATGTTTAGGTATGTTACTATCACGGCTGTCATGGAAAACTATTAACCATAAGAAATCTGAATATCGCGCCCTTGTCTAATAAATCAAAAACAAATAAAAAACTATTTTTAAACAAAAATTTTAATAAATTAATGTTCTGTTGTATTGTTCTTGGTGGTATCAGAAACGTTAAGAAGGTATCCTCAAACGTGCGATCTCTATATTGGTTTAAAAGATTTTATGATAAGTTTTAATTCGGGGATCCAGCAGATTTTACTGTTTAAGGGTGCTGATTATAAAGGACAAATAAAATTAATCTCTAGAATAAAATTTATTTTTTTAGACTTGGCAACGTAGAAACGTTACAATGTCAAAGTTTGACGTTTGAATATAAACAACACAGAAAGAACTTAACCTCAAATTCTAATATTTCTATTTAAACGCCAAACTTTGACATTGTAACGTTGTTACGTTGCCAAGTCTAAAAAATATAAATTTTATTCTGGAGATTAATTTTATTTGTCCTTTATAATCAGCACCCTTAAATTGATTTATTCAAGAAGTGATTATGTAGATCAGTGCATGTTTCTCAAACTAGTATTTTAAGTAGGTCCATTTTTATAATATTAAATTTTGCTACGCCTCTCTTGCCATATCTTAAGAAAATGGTATAGATTTGACTGCTATGGTCTTTGAATAAAAACCTTTACAATTTCAGCACGGGAAATCTTTCTTCTAGTGAAAACTTCACATAGTTTAGAGATCAGTTACATTATACTAGTTAAAGTAAAAATACTACAGTTAAAGAACACAAACGTAAAGCGAAAAATATACATACTGATAAATTCCGTCTTTACGCAGAGGCCATGCTAATTTTCTCTATATCAGTCCAATTTTAGTATAATATGTACCGCCGAAGAAATTACATGTGATAGGAAGAAATAAATGCAGATAAAGTCAAAATCTATACATTGTAGGAGAGCAATACATCGAAATTTCATTCATCCATCCATTGAAAACGCCAAGGGTTTTCTTTACCGGTGGGTAATTATAGCAGCTTCTACTGAGCCGATCTTAACGATTTTTTTTTCTAAATCGAAGCTCTCTACTTACAGATATGTCAGCACCAATTTTTTTTTTAATTATTAATTTCATCTTTTTTTTTAATAATAAATTGCTACAGTTAAACTCCCCACTTCAACATAGCTCGATCACTAGAGCCCGGATTCTAAGCTTTTTGCTTATTAGTCGAGTCAATAAAGCTTTTAACCCGGAAGTCCGCTGGAACAGCTCCGATTTTGATGTGTTTTTTTTTAAAATTTTGTTTTTTTATATTATTCAAAATCAGAAACCTTTGGGAGGGGGGAAATAAATTTTTATATTGTTTAAACAATTTTTATGCTATTTTTGCAAAAAAAAATTTTTTTCATAAGATATTAATTGCGAACTCGGAAAAAAAAATATTTATGTTATTGTTTTGATATTGTTATCATAAATAATTTTAATTAATACGTCATTATACCAAAAACTTTTAAAAACAATGAATTATAACTTCTTTTATTTGATATATTGACATGACGCAACTATACATGACAAAGATGCAATATATTTTATTAAATATGAAAAATCAATTGTTTTATTATTAACATAAATAAAAAAAATAATATTTATAAAAAAAATTTTTTTAATAATTATGTTTACAAGTAATTATATGTGGAAATAGGCTGAAATAGGTTTAAATTAATGTATACAGCAATGTATACAGCAACGCGTGTACGGGTGCCTCCGCACACGGCTGTCGTGGACCCTCTCGCCCCCTAGAGGGCGAGAGTAGTTTGTCGAACGGGCGACTTGCTCTTTCTCTCCTCGCTCGCTCGCAATCGCGAGCCAGCGAAAAAAAATCGAAAAGGGATCTTCGCCTCTCTACGAGACGAATCCCCAAGCTTGAGGGCTGAGTCTCAACAGATCGCAGCGTGGTAACTGCTCTACCGAGTACAACACCCTGCCAGGTACGTAAGTCGTCTACAGACGATTCAGAGTTCCATCATCGAACATAAGTGACCCACGATCGACCGTCAGAGACCGGACGATTTCGCGCGAGAATCCCGCTATCGTCCCGGCGTCCCAATACGGCAATCGGGCTCGTGCGACGGCCGCGATCGAAGTCGCGACCGCCTAATAAAGTAACGTTTTATCGAGCCTCTCGACTCTAGGAACTCTTAAAAATATCGTTGCCTCCTTTGTCTAGAAAGGATACGGCCTTAGAGGCGTTCAGGCATAATCCAGCGGATGGTAGCCTCGAACCATCGCCCGCTCGAGCGAGTGCGTGAACCAAATGTCCGAACCTGCGGTTCCTCTCGTACTGAGCAGGATTACTATCGCAACGACTAGTCATCAGTAGGGTAAAACTAACCTGTCTCACGACGGTCTAAACCCAGCTCACGTTCCCTATAAGCGGGTGAACAATCCGACGCTTGGCGAATTCTGCTTCGCAATGATAGGAAGAGCCGACATCGAAGGATCATTCCATTGCCAGGTAGGGAGTACCTGAGCAACAAAAGGTCAATTTCTATTGTGCGTAAAATTCTACAAATCAGTCAAGTTTCTAATACAACGTAAAATATTCATATAATATATGTATATGTTAGACTCAATCCCCGAATTCGCTCAATTGCCGAAATAAACGACCAATCCGAGGATTGAGCAATCGAAAATGATAAATTGCCGAAATGAGTTGTTATTTCGGCAATTGAGCATATAATTTTAATCATTCTGCGAACTGTGAAAGATGCGTTTGCTCTACAACCGATTATTTAATCTTTTCGGCAATTGAGCAACTGAAAAATCTCCTTTTGCAGGTTGTTCAATTTTTAATTGCTCGGATAGATGCAAATTGCAAGACATACGAATAATGATAGCTAAAATAGGCAAGTATCCTGTAACTATTAGCGCGATACGATAGCTAACGCTAAGCTACTTACCCTTTATTCTTCTCCTACCAATTTTTAAACATTTGTCGGAGAGCGATAGAGAGCAGGTAAGTAGCGTTAGAGTATCTTTAGTTATCTATCTATCTAATAGTTACAGGATTCCAGTCATGAACAGATACACCAAAAATGGCTTCGTAAGAACTTCTTTGTATACTTTTATGAAGAGATCGGTTTTTCTTTAACTGCACAAATCTTAAGCTTTTCGCCTATTTTGTTGTGTTGCTATCTTTCATCCAGATTATTAAAATATCAATAACATTCTGGTTTCCACTCTCCAGCGATCCTTGACTTTGGGAATGGCGCGGTTTGCCGTGAACTACTTTAGCATTGAGAATTTCTAAGACATTCTTGATTACAGTATTAGCAAATTCTTTTCCTCTATCGCTATGAAGAAGACTTGGAGCATCAACAATGATAAATATGCCCATTAAATTATAATCAACCTTTTCGACTGTCTTAGTTTTTATTGGTCTGAGAAACAGGAACTTGGTAAAACGATCCTCATAATTTATTATGAATTTCTCTTTTTTCTTGACCCGTTTATCCCCAGTGTCCTGGTGGGTTTTTCTAAAATTCCAATATAAACGGTCATAGCTTATAATTATGCTTGCTCACACTGCAGTGTGATGATTTCTAATATACTCAATCTCTGAACTGTGCAAATTGTACTAATTGATCACCGAAATATTATAAGAATCGGGAATCGTGCAACAGCATCTTACACAGTTCGCGAATTGATTAAAATTTTGTGTTCAGTTTACGAAATAACAACTTAATTCGGCGATTGAGCATTTTCGATTACTCAATTCTAGGACTGCTCATTTATTTCGGCAATTGAGCGAATTCGGAGATTGAGTGTAACATATATAATAATATATAGGTACCTATAATATATGAAGTAACTTACATTGATATATCTAAATATAACGTAAGTCCTCAATGCATTCGTATTGTTGACCAACACATCGTATTTTTAGGGTTTGAATATTAAATTATTATTAAAAGCCTTATTTTACTATTTTTTATATTAACATTAACATAAAAACAATTTTTCCTGGAAAAATAGCGATAAAACTGATTTTTTAATGAAAATGTTGTAAATATTGTTTAAACAATATAAAAATTTATTTCCCCCCTCCCAGAGGTTTCTGATTTTAAATAATATAAAAAAACAAAATTAAAAAAAAAAAATTTATCAAAATCGAAGCTGTTCCAGCGGACTTCCGGGTTTTGCCTATTTTATGTCTTTATTTACTCGACTATATGGCTTTAAATCATAAGCAGAACAAATTTCTTTTATTTAGATCTTTACGTTCCTGAAAAATTTAAGTGATTTAAGTTAATGTTGAAAATGCTTATAAAGGGTTATTCAAATTCGAGGGCCAACATGGGAATCTCGGAAACTGTAAGAGATAGAAAGTTGGTTAAATGAGGGCAAAAAGTTGCGTAATTGGATAGCGAATAATAATAAAAAAAGAAAATTATAAAATTTCTATTAGGTCCCGAGTTTAAAAAAAAAATCGAAATTTCGGAAAATTTAATTTATTTTTTTCTGAAGTTGTTTTCCAAGATATCAAAAAACTAAACACACAGTTTCATTGCACCTCTATCTTGTCTCTACAAGATGGCAATTTTAGATTTTTAAAACAATTAACGTTTCGGTTTTGAATTGAATTGAAAAATTTTAAATACGGACCTACATTTTTTATTTTATTTTTGAGTTTAGATTCTTATTATAAATACCATGACATGCCCAAAAAAATTTTCTTTTTTATTTAAAATTTCGAAATTTCTGGAAATCTTTTTTATTTTTTTTGAAGGTATTTTCAATGATATGAGAATAATAAAAATACATTTTCCATGTACCATTTTTGTCTCTAAAAGATGGCGATTATTAATTTTCAAAACAACCTTTCGATTTGGAATTACCATCACATCAACTCAAAAATTTTAAATTCAAAATTTTTTTTGATAAGTAGATTGCATTTATAATAAAAAGCTTAACTCAAAAAAAGAATAAAAAAATGCAGGTCCGTATTTAAAATTTTTGAGTTGATGGTAATTTAAAACCGAAACTTTGTTTGAAAAATCTAAAATTGCCATCTTGTAGAGACAGTAAAGGTGTGTTTAGTTTTCTGATATCTTTGAAAACAACTTCAGAATAAAATAAATAAGATTTTCCTAAATTTCGATTTTTTCCAAAAATCTCGGGACCTAATAGAAATTTTATAATATTTTGCTTAAAATACATTTTCGTGATTTTTAAATTTTGAATAATTTAAATAAATTTGGATAATTCCTGCTTTTTTCAGTCTTAAATCTCTAGCCCCCCCCCCCCCGCACATCTAATCAGAGCTTCCATTATATCGGTTGAGATAGAGATAATATTTTCGGTTTAGAAATACGCTTACAACAGACTACAATCTTTTTCTATGAATAATTTGGAAAATACATCAAATTTTTTGAAGATAATTAATTTTATTTCAAAATGATAATTCAAATTTTTTTACAAAAATTAAATTTTGATGCTCGATTTTGGATTGTTAGTGCATTTTAATAGCTTTCTTTGACTTTATAAAAGCTTTTATCAGCCTTTTTTTAAGGTTTTTTAAGCACTTATTTTGAAATAATAAATGCTTATAAATCCGGGCTATGTCGATCACGTTGAATGACTGATACGCCTATCGTGCATTGCATTTCACTACAAACAATCATCGATGTAGGTTGTAGGTATGTAGGTGCATTATAATTTTATAATAATTTTTGAAAATTTAATTTTTCTAACGCATTCGACGGAAATAAACACTATTTTGTAATAATTATTGAAACTCATTTTGCGATTTTTTCAAGGAATTTTAGAATACCTTTAATACCAATACCAACCTTTAATTGAAATAGAGTAACAACATAGACATAGATAATTTGTATCCAAAGCCCGCTAGAAACGCTCGTCGCTCAGGCAGACCCAGCAAACCAAAATACCTTTCAAGTGGCTTGCGAAGTTTCCATTTTTTGTGAAATTTTTCAAATTTCAGGTTGAGAATAACTGATGTAGATAAATATCCTCGTACTTTAGCCGAAATGTAAGCAGGTGCCCATCTTATTTTGCTACCAAAAACCTATGAGCGGTAATGAAATTTAGAGTTGGTAGCAGAAGTGGATCCGAATACGAACGATTGTTCATAAATCATAATCTACGCTTTATTTGATCACTGACATAAATTTCTAGATTTTTAGTATTTTGGTATACCGGGTGACACAGGGGTTTGGAACACTCTTATAACTCCGTTATTTATCAAAATAAAATTTGGTGTGGATTATACTAACATAAATTGCAATTGTTTTAGCTACTTGTGAAAATTCTGTCACTTCTGATTACACCGGAAATGAAGTCAACTTTTGATTTTTAAATGGAACACCATAAATATTCTAACTTTTTTGAAACCTACATTAAATTTTGAATACAGTAGCATCAAAGAAATTAATTTTATAAACAAAATAAAATTTATTTTTCAAAAAATAATTAGTTGTCTAGAGTGCTGTGATGTGGTAGAAAATCATCGGTGAGAGCTAATTGTACTATGGAAATTATGTTTGCACCACAAAAGTTAAAGGTTGGTGTTGTGGAGCTTTCAGAAAGTAATTTAGTCACATTTCCCTCAATAACTTCATTTTTTCAAATGGCATCATATCGGAACAACTCTATCGTTGTATTTAGAAAAAAATACTTTATCTGAGGTAGAATTGTTCCGATATGTTGCCATTTGAAAAAATGAAGTTATTCAAGGAAATGTGACGAAATTACCTTCTGAAAGCTCCACAACACCATCCTTTAGCTTTTGTGGTGTAAAAGTAATTTTCATAGTACAAGTACCTCTCACGCATGATTTTATACCGCACATCATAGTACTCTTGGAACCAGCGTTATTTTTGAAAAAGAAATTTCTTTTTGCTTATAAAATTAATTTTTTTATGCTACTGTATTCAAAATATAATGTAGGTTTCAAAAAAGTAAAAACATATATTGTGTTCTATTTAAAAATCAAAAGTTTACTTCATTTCCGGCGTAATCGGAAGTGACAGAATTTTCACAAGTTTAAAACAATTTCAATTTATGTGAATATAATCCACACTAAATTTCATTTTGATATGTTAATAAATAACGAAGTTATAAGAGTGTTCCAAAGACCTGTGTCACCCTGTATAGTAACTAATACACAACATGTCAAATTGAATTCGTTGGGCGCTGTGTAGAGTCAGCAATATTTTCCAAAACTTACATTCATTGGCATAATATAAAAGCAATGGAGTGGTTGTTTCATTTTCTCTATAATATGTATGTAGGTAAATTCGGTTATTATACAAATTGCTATATTCAAGATTTTAATGGACAATTAAAAAGTGTTTAAACTTTTTTGGATTTGATGCTATATTTTATTTACTTACATATTTGTTTAAATCGACATTATAACTTTTTTATTATAAAAAATCGTTAAGAATGGTTTAACAAAACTTCGATAATTTTGTCTTAATAAATCATAAGATATTAATTCGGTTCGATGTTCGCATTTAGATGCCTTTGAAATAATAACCATCAATAATGAAAAAAACAATTGACCACTTCATGCTACCTGTTAAGCAGTTAAGCGATTATTGTTGTCCAGCTGCCCAACACTGGCTGCAAAATGAAGCTGGACTACTGGACAGATGGTTAAACTTTACAAAAGAAACTTCTGCTCTCAGAGGAGCAATCGTAAAAATAGTCATTGGTCAAAATACTGATTCAAAAAGCACGAAAATATACAATTTAAATCAGACGTTTTTACGAATTTTTGAACTAACAGAATGGTATAAACGAGAAGAAAATTTAAAAAAGCAGTTAATATTACATGAAACTTTTGCTAGTTTTAATCCTCACATTTCTTTTCCTACAACTTGGATGAGAGCTTTTTCCACTAAAAGAACGGGTTCTTTATCAAATAAAAGTTTGATCTGTTTGTTCTTAAATCTTATACTCACAATGAAGCAACAATGTATGTGTATGTTGATGCATAATTCGATGGTGGCTTTCGACAAGGATTAATTCCAACTGATTTTCGATACACCCTTCAAGGCCTTCAACTTAAATCTTAAATTCTGTACAAGAATTATGAATGTCTTTATCGTATATGAAAATATTGTGAGTTGCAAAACGCTACCGTCATATCGTAAGAAGTTGAAATATTACTTAACGTGAAAGTGTAGCTTACAAATCAAAATTGTCTTAAATATAATTATTTAAAGAGCTCAACTGTCAATTTCTTTACGTTATCGACACATCTCAATTTTTAAGACAAGTAAAAATAAAAATACTATTCAAGCAATCACGCAAGAAACAAATTAAACTTTAGTAAATTGTATTTAACATATTTTATCAATCAATTTTAATCATTTTTAGTAATAATTACTTGTTAAACTTAATCGAATTATGCTTACAATTTTAATTAATAACAGCGAATTTTCGTGCGAAACGAAACTTAATTTAAAATAAAATAATTTTTAATTACTTTCTTATTAAAAATAAATTAATTAAGATATCATAATTATAATATTTCGTCAGAGTTTTTATGATATATAAAATTAATTTACTGTCAATTCATCAAGTCAAGAAGAACACCTTGTTCAACATCGTTAAGAAAACTTGTCGGTGTCGATAAAAAACTAACTAACGCAATAGAATGGTTGGCACGCCCTTTCACTTCTGAATTCAGCGGAACCGACTTTTGAGGAACATTCTGCAGATAATTAAAATGTTTTTGTCAAATAACTGATCGAAATAATTACTTTTGTTTTATTGGTTTCGCGAAATTCGATTTATATAAAAAAAATGTGTACAAAATAACAGAGATTTCATTTCTTAAAATGTTAAGACGGAAAAGTAGATGTATACACGAATAATTTTTAATTGGTGTACAAATTTATCGAGCAAATTAAAAAACAATTTGCAGGGAGGGACTTTTTATTTTTAAATAACTCACGTATTTTTCTTCTAAAAAAATATTATACTTTTGAAATGAATATCAGTTCAGTTATAGATTTTCCATTTCAGCATTTCAGATCAACAACAGTGCGAAATAGTCGAAGTCAGAGATGTAGACCTTTTGACAACAAACTATTTCTTTTCTATTATAAATGCCATATCTGAAAAAAACTGCATAAACTTAAAAAAACAAGAATATGAACAAGAGAGGGTCATATTAGGTCGATATTATCCTACCTGATGGTCGATTTTACCCAGCGGGTCGATTTTACCCCTCAAAAACTAGCTTGACTTTACCATTTATTTTTGGGGGAATGTGTTACTATGTTCAATTTTTACAATAATTTATTGAATGAAATTTAGAGGTTTTATACAAAAAATGCCTTAAGTGGTCGATATTCATCCAACTTCCCCTATGTATTTTCCAAATTATTCATTGAAAAAGATTGTAGTCTCTTGTAGGCGTATTTCTAAACCTAAAATCTTCTCTCTACCTCAACTGATATAATAGAAGCTCTGATTAGGTTTGTGTGTGGAGGGGGGGGGGGAGCTAGAGATTTAACACTGAAAAAATACAAATTATCCAAATTTATCCAAATTATTCAAAATCTAAAAATCACCAAACTTTGAAAAAAGCTCAAAGAAGCACGAAAATGCCTTTTAAGCAAAATATTCGAAAAAAACAAAATAAGCGAGATCTAAAATGAATTTGTTTTGCTTATGTTTTAAAACCATAAACAAAAAGCTTAGAATCCGGGCTCTACTAATAAGACGGTGGTCTCCACGTTCACCAAATAAAAATTATATAAATTTTTACACGCAGGGTTATTTAAAACAATTTATTGGTTCCAGTGAGAGAGTTGTTGGAAAGTGAACTTTTAAGAAATGTCAGAAGTCAGAAGCCGGCTGAAGGCTTTATTTAGTTGAATATTTAATATAAAATTAAACGATTTGAATATCATCTCTCTTGCCACGTAAAACAATATAAAATTATGGAAACGTTAAAAATAGTAGGACTAATTTTTTGTCAAAATTCATTTGACAAATTTTGACGTTTTAGATTTTATATTGTTTTTCATGGAAAGACAGAATATATTCAAATCGTGTAATTTTTTAACTTTTCCAAATTTTTAATGTTAGATTCTCGTTGGTTGATTGATTGAAACCGTTGCCACCCCCATGGCAATGGAGGTGGCAATTACTTTCGTTACTACGCCAACCAAGAATCTTAAGAACATTGATTTTCCATGTTAGAGTAGTCCCAAGTTAAGATGAGTACACTAATGCCCGTATTTATAGACAGATCTCAAGCACTTGCTCGGACTCAAGACCGAGACGGGGCCGGTTGCTATTGGTTTCTATTGTATTATACAATGAAAACCAATAGCAACCGGCCTCGTCTCAGTCTTGAGTACGAGCAAGTGCTTGAGATCTGTCTATAAATACGGGCATAAGTGATGACAGTTAAAGTTGCGCAGTAGTTTTGTACTGCCGTTGCTTAGAAACGAACGTAGACAGTGTCGTCGTATAGTTATTACAGGTATAATTTCTTAAGATGAGAAGCGGTAGGGATAAGTTTGCGCAGGTTTGGCCACGCCCCTTTAATAATATAATACGTTGACATTAGCTTCTTTCTTTCGTCGCGAAACGAAACGCGTTATAATGCGTTTGGATTACGGATGGTCATGGATTCACTGATCACGGGCCAATGGGCGTGGTGATTTAGAATCACGATTCGAAGTTTTTTTCGCGAAAGAAAGCGGTTTATAGCGTTGGAGAGGAAAAATTACAAATTAGCTATCTGCGCATCCCCTCAGCTCGTCATCTTAAAAAATTATACCTGTACATTAGTTTGCTTTTGTCGAAGCAAAATAATTACAAGCAGTTTAATAATGTAAAGATCT
This sequence comes from Malthinus seriepunctatus, assembly GCA_963924605.1. Classification (NCBI taxonomy): domain Eukaryota; kingdom Metazoa; phylum Arthropoda; class Insecta; order Coleoptera; family Cantharidae; genus Malthinus; species Malthinus seriepunctatus. Next base: position 45,120,358 of record OZ004600.1, read on the forward strand.
CGTTCACTAAGTATTAAACCAGTAATTAATTATCATTAATACTTAAAGTAAAAATTTCAATTAAGTAATTATTTTGAGTTTAGACAACTTTTAAAAATAATTTTTTTGGCAGAAAATATAATTATCTCTGCCACTGTGCTCTGAAGCCACACGTCGCACAGGTTTGTCCTGAAAACTTCAAAATTAATCTTTATATTCAAACCTTAGAATATAAAGAACCCAAAAGGAGCTTAGCAACCGTTTCCTATAAAAGAAAATGCGACGGAAATGCCATTTTAGAAAACTATGGATGACTCATTCATTCTGTGACGACTTTACATTATCATTGGCTGTCATGATCTTTCCTTTTAAGTGACAGTATAAGCATTAAGCAACCATTTCTATTGGAGAAATTGATCGGAATATCGGAATGTATTTAGAAAATTATTGCGATTCATTATTAGCTAAATAGCTCTTTTTTGGTAGAGTAGGGTAGGCATTTCTTTATTCAATGGTCTCATGGCAAAAATTCTTATGTTTGACGTTTTCAATTAAAATTGTTTTTGTTTACCTGGAATGCTCTTTCCTGTTAGAGTAGAGACTATTTATTCAATGATTCAAACGTCAAACTTTGACATTGTAACACGTTGCTATGTCTAAAAAAGATAAATTTTATTCTCGAGATAAACTTTATTTGTTGTTTATAATTACGGCGCTAAGACTAATTAATTCTGAGCAACAAAACTGATAAACAGTCGTTTTCTTTAGTTCTTTTGAAAATATCTTATGACTTTGTAACTTGGCGGAAGAATTAATAATCTACCTCATAATAAACGAAAAAGGTTGTGTTGGTAAGTGAAAAATAATTATTTAAAGTCAGGCTCAGGAATTCAGGTATCAAAAAAACTAACATCAGAAAATAATTGCCTTTACAGTCAGCTTCCTAGGAGAGATCGGATTAGGAACTATGACCGAACCTGTATGGTCGAATTATAGAAGTCCAGTTCTGAAAAAAATTCTTTTAATTAGTAATCTGATTATTGTAATTTAACCTACTTTTATTGTAAGTTTAGTTAATTATAAGTTGATTAATACGTAAACTTTAATAACTCAACGTTTATATATTATAAAAAAGAATTATATATGCGCACATGTCGAATATTCATTGAAATGTTTATCGGATAAGCCCACAGGTTTTATTGTAATAACATTAAGATCGCACCTGACCACTGATTATAGGAAGTTAATAGCTGATCAGGCTTATATCGATTGCTTGTAAAATTTTGATACACCAGAGTGTACAGCGTGAATTTATATTTTATTACTTGTCATTAATAAACAATTAATATTCTCCACTTAAAATTTCAAAGGATTAAAAGAACAGGAAATGCCAGCTTAATGTTGATTCTGAAAGTTTAACTACTGCAGTTTATTGCAATCAATAATATCTTGTTCATCTTCTATACATCTATACTTAAGTAAGTTTGGATGTTTTGTACAAATGCATCTATAAATTCCTACTTTTTTCCTTTAGAATTAGTTCTTTGGGTCTTACCAAAGTTTGCTTTTTGAAATCGCTGATAGTGCAAAAGGATTACAAATAAAAAATAATTTAAAAGTGGCTTAGGAAAACTCAAGATCAGAAAATGTGAAAAGTGGTTGGGAAGACGGAGCCAGACAGACAGAAAGACAAACTAGAGCGTAACCGATGAATACGGATATGTAAACTTATCAAAAAGCTTCATATCAGTACTGTGGACTTGTAATTATTTTCCAATCTCCAGTGTGTTTCTAGTAGATCCAGATAAAACTAGCGTTCTTTAAGGATATGTAAGTATAGTGCAGTTCTAATATTGACCGCTAATCGTGAGTATAGAAATTACACCCCGATTCAGTATTAAATTCGGTAATAAATAGCGCAAGGTGCAGTAAGGCACTAAAGGTAGCCTATATATATATACTCTTGAATTATAATGTTAAAGCAGCAGTGTCTCTACTCACATACAGTCCGCCGGTAATATATAGCCGACCAGGCATTTTTAACGAACGAACATAAAAACGAACATTTTTAGACGGTCTTTTCATGGTTACCAAAAACTTCACGTGTGTAGTGGCCGTTCCATGGGACTAGTTGCGGAATTTACTCCCTCAAAACCCATAAAGCTGCTGATGTTGTCGTTCATCCTCATCTGGATCTTATTTCTTTACTAGTGGCAAACTGATGGTAGCGAGAAGCCTCACTTGCTTTGGCAGTCGGTTCGCTAGCTCACACTCACATGTTTCAGATATTTCAGTAGTACTTCCTCGGAACCACTAACATAATTAAGTGTTTCTTGACAAGGCGACGGAATATAACTGAAAAATTTTTATGGCCTTGATTTGGAGTAGTGTCGCTTTCTAATTAAGCACTCATAATTGTAGCTATTTGCCGAATTTCCACGAACAGAAGCTATTCTCGTACAGGTAGTGGAAATCTGGGCTCAATGGTGGCAGATAAGCTACCATGTACTGAGTAGTGCTCCCAGCACGGCCAGTCAACACTCACGAACAGAAACTATCTTCATATATGTGGAGTTACGGGATTAAAGAGCCTTATAGTGTGACGGACTCAGGAATACCTTGTTTTAGCCGGATTTATTGCTTTTTGCCAGACAATTATTAATAGCTATGTTTGGGAGTGCGGAGGATAGTGGTGTTTCTAGGCTGTGGTTTTTAAGGAAAGTACCGATGAAACTTTGAAGAGCGGTGTGGGCATATGCGAAAGCCAGAGCGAAGCGTGGTCCTCGTTGAAGGCTACAAGGCTCTGCGTTCAGGGGGCTTGGTCCCCTCTAAAGAGACGTCAGTATGAGAGATAGAGTCGATGAAGTTTTTTTGATGTTAGTGCCGTTGGTCCTATAAAGGCCTACCAAATACTACACACGTTAATAATTATTAGTAACTGGAAATAAAAGACGGCCGGTTCAAACTGTTTATGTGTAGTGAGTATAGAGCCTTTACACAAGGTTTGGCGTTCAGGGGGCTTAGTCCCTTGACTATTCCCTCTAAAGCGACGTCAGTATAGGAGATAGAGTCAATGGAGTTCTGTAGTGGCCGTTCGTCCGAGAACGGCCTACCAATGTGCTAACATATTAGAGCAGAAAATTTATTTTTCCTTTTAGTGGTACCAAAAATATGAGCGACTCGATTTACACAAAAACTGTTGTGAACAAATTTTTTGTCAGCTCTGTATACATATTGAATAAATTATAAACTGATTTAAAAATTTTAGATTTAAAAATAAATGGTTATCTCTTTAAAAATTAGACAAATTGCAAGCGCACGTGCATTATCTGCAAGCAAAGCTTATCATTTCGTTTTGTCGAAAACAGTATAATTCAAGTATTTCAGTTTGTGTGTGTTAATTGTGCGGGGCTTAATTGTCTAAATTTTAAGGTATCTTTAATGTTAAAGAAGCTTAATTAACCCTTTAAGTTTAATTAGAATTAATTCTTTGTTGATTAATAACTTGTGTTTTAATGACAAAATGTGTTAACAAGTGAAATTAATTAATAATTAGCGTGATTATGGCGTTATTAAATGGAAACACAACCCTAATTAGATGAACTATTTCAAGGTATTTAAATCTTTGTTTTATCGTCTTTCTTTTCTCAAAAATAGTTTTTCTATTTTACAGGTGAAAAACTAAGGGCTGAACGTATAAATAAGGTAAGTTTTTACAATTTTTTTTTAATTATAAAAATGTAATTTTTGTTGGTCGTCGTTTAATCTATCTCACATAATCGAAATCTAAAATGTGCGTGTATAAATGAGGCGTTTATCAATACTTGACAAATTTATTGTGAAATACATAATATTTTTTTGATATTCACACGTTTTACGGCATTGTTTTAATTGTGACTCATTTAATTTACATTTCGTGCAATTTTTGTAAAACCTTTTATAGGGATTTTTTAAAATTCGCAACACATTTTTTACTTCCATCGTGGGCCTAGGCCCACCTAAAGTTTTGCCGACCCACCCTTGTGCCCACCTGCAAAATGAAAATTATAACCAAAATATTTGAAGCGATCTAAATTCCACGCAAAATATTATAATCTAAGTTTCATGGATTATTTTCAATTATTTAGGGTATATGACGTTTTTGAAATGTCCAGTGGCGTAACTAAACCCCCGCCAACCCCCTGGGGACCTGGCAGATAATTGGGGCCTTAGCCTTCGTCTAATTCTAAATTTTGCTTGTTTATTAATTTTTTACAAAATTAAGGGGACACATGAATCAAAACTGGCGAGGGCAGAATTTATAGTTACGCCACTACTTATGGTTAAGGCACGTCCACACATATAGGCCTTGCTTTCCTGTTTGGCCTTTGCAGGCGGCCTAAATGCTGTCCAGGCGCTTCTGTTCTTTGAATAGATTCGGCTTTTACTATGTGCAAATCGAGATTGATTTTTGTATGAACTAAATTAGAATAGCCATTTGCACTAATTTTGTCAGTTTGATTGCTGACAGCTGTTTCGATACACTGTATCATCTTCGGAGCGAGTTTTTAACTTCTGTTCTTCTGGCGGTCTGCACAGGCCAAACCTGAAAGCAAACTTGTGTGTGTACACGATAACCTGAACCTGAAAAAGCTATTTTGTACATACTTCTTCCATGCTACCGTAGTTAATGAAAACGCCGTAACCAACAATTTAAAATTTTTCATTTAGGGCAGTTTGTAATAACAATAACTATTAATTCTACAACTAATAACCTTATCTTATCTTACCCGTATCTTAAGATGCGGCTTTTTCGCTAATGGTTAATAGTTGTAGAATAAATAGAGTTCTTACAAGCTGTCGTTAATGAAAAATCCCAAATTGTTGGTTATGAGTTATGACATTTTCATTAACCACGGCAGATCCATCTACACTGTATGGATGTAAAAGAAGTCCTGAAAAACTCTTACTTCAAAAATCGTCTCTTGATGGGAGAGGCAAAAATGTTTCATTTTGAGGGTAGTTCTTTAAATCATTATTGTGTTTTTAGTCTTTTTCGTTGGATTTTTAGATTGACATTGTAAAACTGAATAAATGCGTCATTGACAATTTTTGCAACTATTTGATTTTGCATGTAAATGCGTATAAAATGGTAAATTGTTGTTGCTGATTTATTATAAAATTCTTATCATTGATTTTCATAAATAAAAGGTAAAAGGTATAACCAATAAGCATGGCTTTCGGCTATAGGAATTGAATATCTATGTAAAATCACACTTTTATAATTTCCTACTTTCTTAATTATTTTAGACAAAAAAACTTCAAATAATAGTTGTAGAGCATAAAATTCTGCATCTAACTGCCATGTTTATAAACGACAAATAAAGTTATTCTGGAGAATAAAATTTATATGTTTTAGACATGGCAACTTAGCAACGTTACAATGTCAAAGTTTAAAGTTTGAATATAAACAACACCAAAAGAACTTAACCTCCAATTTTAATATTCAAACGCCAAACTTTGACATTGTAACGTTGCTACGTTGTCATGTCTAAAAAATATAAATTTTAATCTCGAGAATAACTTTATTTACCGTTTATAATCATGGAGGTAAAATCTATAAAAAAAACAATTTTGCATCCTTTGTTATGGCAGAAATTATTATTGTTTTAAATCTAAAATGTCAAAAATAAATGGAAATAATTAGAGAAGCACAAAATTAGAAAACTATGACTTTACATTTACATCCCTATGAACTAAAGAAGTATATCACACTGTATACAAATTGATTATTTATTATCCAGTTGCGAGTTTCATTTCTAGAAACATCTCAGGATTTAATTTTGTTTATTAGGTGTGCAGAACAAAATCACTCTCATAATTTCAGATACACCAATTAATTGCTTGACACCTCCGTTTCTCTTTTGCGTCTGTTGATGCAACATTATTTGAAAATAAGCACTTTAAATAATTAAATACATCCCGTTCTGCAGCCTTTATTTTATATGAAGTTTTAAGAAATCATATTGTACTTATTTTGCTACGCAACCTACACTTCTTTATACGTTTTTTTAGAGCATAAAATTTGCTACAATTTACTTCCATAACATATTTTTCTAAAGTTCATAATTACCGAAATACAGAGCTTCAAAGTTAAAAAAGTGTGTTTTTCTAAATTAATGAAATTACTATACCTACACGAAAAAAACATTGAAAAATTCTGTGCTTTGAAGCTCTGTATTTCGGAAACTAGGATGTTTAGAAAAACATGTTATTGAGGTAAATTGTAGAAAATTTTGTGCTCTAGAAGAGAGGTAAGAATAATGTTTTTCGTATGACGTACTAGTAAAGAGTTATCGAAAAAAACCGAGAAAAGTGACGTGAAGTGATGCGTCGTTCTGACGCGCACACAGGTGCGCCAAATTAGAAAACTTGGATTTTTAATAAGGGCCTAGGTACATACAACATTTCCAAAATTACATTATTTTGTAAGGTAATATGTACTTGGTCACTTAGCTACCCACCTCTGGTATAATCGCACGATCGCATGAGAAAGCGTTCCTCTCATACAGTTCACAAAAATCCTCCCTTGTCACCGACACTATTATATATCGAAAAGGGTTTTAAAAAAGTGATACCTATTACAACTTAGCTTAATTTGTACAATCTTATTGTAATGACCGTGAAGTTCAAATTTTTTGCAGTCGATAGAGGTACTTAGTTAATTTTCCTAAAATAATTTTTTTGAGTAAATAATTAGAAAGCTTTCTCTCTATTTCTGAAATTAATTTTGTTATAATTAGATATTTATTGCTTCTGGTTCGATATTTTGTAATTTTTTTCTTAAATGAAACAAATAGCATAGCATTAGTCCAAACCATTGAAACCAATTGCATAAAATTGAGACAAATTGCCTTTGCCACTAAAAGAAAGGGAAGCTTCGATAGCAAATTAACAGCAGCTGTATTTCTTGAAGTTTACAAGGGTAATTCGTTAATTTATTTATTATGAATTTTTATAATTCGCATAATTTAATATTTAATCTATAAATGGCTTCAACAAATTTTCACTTTTACCACGAAAGCTTCGCGACATAAAGAATGTTACATAACGTCGACATACCTTAAAAGTTATATTTTTGTGTAAACGAATCTAATTAGTTATAAATTGCAATTTTTTAAACAGATGATACGTTAATTTAATAAATAATTAAAAGTAAAAAAAAACATTATATAATTAATTAAGTTTGAAAACTGTCCAATTACAGTAGTGAAGTATATTTCTAGGTAAATAGAAGTAATTAGAAATAGTTGAGCATCTTTCAACTCCACAGTGATTGGTCGAAATGGTCAGTAATTCTACAATACTGTTCTATGAAATCATTTGCTTAGCTGCTAATGAAGTTAATTAACGTCTGAGATTGTCGCAATGGGCGCTGGTTACCATATATATCAAGTGGGAGGTTAACAAAGTCCTTGTATACAAGGAACAATTATGCACTATCCTGGTCAGGCGGGCTTTGACCAAGCCGATCTTTCTAAACGACCTACGTGCTTATGTCTGAAGGATTCCATCATGATTTTATGTTGTTTTTGTTTTTTTTTACTCTTAATCTTATCTCTTTTTACTTTATTTGATCTGAAATTTTAAGTAAGAAATTATAAATGAGTTTTGTTTCTTTTTAAGGAAGAATTTGGAATTTCATTTTTTCTATAGTTGTTAGTTACTCATCATACTTCAAATTTTATTGTTAGTTATTATTTAATAATAATAATTTAATTAATTCTACTATGTTGTGTATTAATTTTATTTTTAACCGTTTTTAAAATTAAAAAGAAAATTTGTCGAAAAACTCAATCTTCACTTTTTACGATATAAAGACTTTTTTCGTTTTTTCTTCAAATGTCAAAAAAAAGTTGACATTTTGTTACTGAATAAGTAGGGTTAATGTTCTACTTTTACAAGATGTAAAAGTAAATTATAACCTTACTTATTTTCAACAAATTGTAACATAAAATGATATTTCTTTTTACAAGTTAAAGTTAATTTAATAAAATATTTGACAATTGAACTACAAGTAATTGACAAGAGATGGCGCTTCTTCAAAATTTTCTGTTTTTAGTTTTAATTAATTCTGTCCTAATAATTCGTTTAGTATCCTATGAAAACTGGAAAAATCGTAAAAATATAGTTTTTGGATAGGTGTAGAAAACAAATTATTCCAAAACTACCACCACTGCCCGAGAGTTGAGATTTCAAAAAGAGGTGATCAAAAATATATACTTTTATGAATTTGTTTTCTCGCTTTTTATTTTACATAATATATGTGGACTTTTTCTGGGGGTGTAAACGAAAGAAGTATAGTACAAATCATATAAGGATTGACAAGTTTTAAAACTTGTAGCAGATTTATCAGGGCCGGAATGGCTAGTGGTTGGCCCCACTGGCTACAATATAAATTGGCCCCAAATGCAGTGGCGGTCAGCCGGCCGGGCCAGTCCGGGCCTGCAGATTTTATACCTAATTTGTAGCTGCAAATTTAAAGGTGAGTCTGGATAGTTGGGCCATTAGAATTATATAGAGTTCTGTAAGAAATATGAAAAAAAGTCCGCAACAAAACTTTCTTACCTAGATGTGACTTACATCGTAAAAATATTTTAAAATATACAGGGTGTTTTGTTTAAGAAATACTTAAACTAACTTTGTTATTTTAAATAGAACACCCTATATATTTTAGATATTCTGATTTCTCATTACATTTTTAATCAAATGATATAAGGTTTAATTACCGGTTACTAACCGTTTTGGAGATATGATCACTTTAATGCTTTAAAATAGAGTCTACTTCAGAGCCATGTTGCCAGGGCTACAGTCAAGATTTCTTAAATGTGTTTGTTCCACCGACTACTGCTAATAGTCAACTGACAAAATACGTCACAAACTTTTAGAAAAACCTAATACTATACTTTACACGAAATGTAAGTTTTCTCGATTTTTCAAATAAAACACCATGTATATTTCTGCAAATTTAACATCTACTTTACTATAGCATACTTTCTACCAGGACTCTAAATCTTCAAAAATATCTAGGGTGTTCCATTTAAAAAAATCGAGAAAACTTACATTTCGCGTCAAGTGATCACTCTGTATAGCATTAGACTTTAAAAACGTGATATATATTAAAAATATTCGTGATAAAAACTTTTATCACGAATATTCTTAGTTGACTATTATCAATAGTCGGTGGTATACAGGGTGGTCACTTTTATCTTGCACACTATGGGCATCTCCTAAACGGTAAGATTACGAGATCGGTTAAATTAGAGAAAAGTTGTACAATTTTAGGTTCTATAAGAAATGAAAAAGAAAATTGCGATAGCTTGCTCGGTTTCTGAAATATTCTGAAAAAACTGAAAACTTGCATTTTCTTGTTAATTACATAACTCTTTTATTATTTAAGGCATTGATATGAAATTTGGTAGGTTTACATAACTTGACACGAGCTACGAATTAAACATATAAAACTTTTTCTAAGCCTACTAGATGTCTGTGTTTTAATAGACAACTTTTGATTTTCTTATGAGCGCCATGTTGAATTTTGGTATAAATAAATTGGAGATTTTATTCTCATTTAAGCGATGTGTAATTTTCTATGTTTTACCAAAAATGGCGGCACACTCCATATTACTTTTATTAAATCAAGTATTAGCCATGAAAAAACAATTGAAATATAACAAAACTTTGTGAAACAAAAGCTATCCCGAGTTGTCATTTTAAATTCTATCAGTGTTTTTTTCATGGCTACTAGATTTAATAAAAGCAATGTGGAGTGTGCCGCCATCTTTCTTTTTTAATATAGATTATTACACATCGTTGAAATCAGAATAAAAAATACAATTTATTTATGCCAAAATTCAACATGGCGTTCATAAGAAAATCAAAAGTTGACTATTAAAACACAGACATCTAGTAGGCTTAGAAAAAGTTTCATGCGTTTAATTTGTAGTTCGTATCAAGTTATGTAAACCTACCAAATTTCATATAAATGCCATAAATAATAAGAGAGTTATGTGATAAACAAGAAAATGGAAGTTTTCAGTTTTTTCAGGATATTTTAGAAACCAAACAAGCTATCGTAATTTTCTTTTCTATTTCTAATAGGACATGAAATTGTGCAACTTTTCTCTAATTTAACCGATCTCGTAACTCTTACCGTTTAGGAGATGCCCATAGTGTGCATGATAAAAGTGACCACCCTGTATAGTCCTAGCATGCTATAGCATACTCTTAGCAAAATCTATAGTCCTGGCATAACGACATCAAAGTTGACTCAGAATAATGACCGTATTTCTGCATTTAAGTGACGATATCTATAGAACGATTGGTGATAGGTACAATCAGCTACACAATTAATGGTCACCCTGGCTATACGTTTAGCACGAATTGTGGATGTAACCATCATAACACCCCAAACTTAAATTGAGGGGTAACTTTATTTTGCAAACAAGTAGTAAATCAACAACTTCCCCTTCTGTCCTTTTGTCGTTGTTGGCTAATATACGCCAGGGTGGCCAATAATTGTGAGGCTGACTCTACATCTAACCTTATATATTTTTTGTTATAAATTTTACCGGAAATTCGAACATGTAAAAATGTTTAAGGTGTCCCATTTAAAATAACAAAATTAGATTAAGTATCTCTTAAATTAAACGCCCTGTATATTCAAAAATATTTTTACGATGTAGGTCATTTCGAGATAAGAAAGTTTTGTTACGGACTTTTTTCATATCTTTCACAAAACTCTATATCAGCGGTTCTCAAACTGTGGTAAGCGTATAGTGCATTAAAAGACTTTAGAAAGTAATAAAAGTTTGTCTTTTTGTCTTTTATTGTGACCCCAACAATCGGCCTGTCATAAATAACTAAAAAGGATGACATTTTTTCCTTAAATTTATTTAAAAAAAGATTTTAAACATGTGGTATTTAACAATCCCCGTAAACCGGTTTAAGAACTTAAATGAGATGCTCAAAAATAATTTTTTAAAACGGTTTACGAAGATTGATAAATACCACATGTTTAAAATGCTTCTGTTAAACAAATTTAAGGGAAAATGTCACCCTTTCTAGTTATTTATGACAAGCCCATTGTAGGGGTCACAATAAAAGACAAAAAGCTAACTTTAATTACTTTCTAAAATCTTTTAATGCACTATATTTGTGTATATATAATTGGTGGTAGGCAGAGCTTCTCAAGATAGTACGCAAGCCCCAAGCAAAGGGCTTGTTTCAACCACGCAGCATCACTTTATAGTGGTTCACGACTGATCCGTAGTACACGCACGAGTAGTACGCGTAAAAAAGGTTTGAGAACCGATGCTCTATATATCTACTGGCCCATTTATCCAGACTCGCCCTATACACTGTACAGATATGAGGAACAATAATACTACTCGATACTCAACATTTATGTAGATGCATTTCTCATTTTTTAGATATAAAGTAATTAAAATTTTAAGTACAAAAAGTGTTCAAGTATTACCTATAAAGAGTAAATGATATTCTCTATAACATAATTACCTATTTATGCACTATTCAAGCCCCATTATAATAATTGATATGAACAACAACTTCACTTGCATGCTCGCTATAACACAAAACAACAAGCCAAGTACAACAGTTAACATTTGAACAGGTGTGATCTTTATATCGATAATAGGATAATAAGTAGGTAGTTATAAAATTATGACCTCCATGACAACTCATGAAACGTAAACGATCGAGATCAAAAAATAATTGTAATTTCAAAAACGTATGTATTTTTTTTCAAATTTACGCTAACGACTTAATGGTTATTGATTAATTATACACATCAGTTCATATAGTACAACAAACTGTAGTTAAATTTTTATTAATAAGACACACAATGCCTTCTGCATAGTTCATCATTAATACGGTATTGTCGTTATATTCAAGTACAGTGCATTAAAGACAACAATAATGAAACTCTGGTAAATACTAATCTATGTGATGATTAGGTACTTGAAATGTTTATTTAATATAGAATTTTTATGAAAAACGCGCAAATAGTTAACTGTTAAAGTTAATAATCAGTACTTTACTCTCATGAAAGTAATTGATGTTTGTGCTTAATTAAATTAGAAATTTTCTTTTAAATTGATGAAAAAAGCCCTACAAGTATTTAAATTTCTCATTTGGGTTAATTAAGATATAGTATTTAAACATTATTAAAATTGAGTAGTTAACGGTAATTATATGAATTTGATGATAAAGGTTTGAGGTTGTATTTATTTGGTCATTATTGATATTAATAATTTATTGGTCGTTGATAATAATGTTTTGATCACTATAAATAATTAAGTATTGGAAGGTTTAAGAGGGTGGATTTGGACAATGTATTAAGGGAAAGGGTTGGATTTTTACAATTACCTTGAACTTGATTAAATATTGAACTTCTATCAATTTTATTTTTTATAAAAATTATTTGGCACAACAATTACTTTCCGATACCTTAAGGTATTAAAGGAAAGTATTGTAATGGGGTAAAAAAAATTTTTTGAGATAACACCGGATATATGTATTTTGAGGTCCCCCGAGTCGATCTAGACCATTTTTAGAAAAAAGTCTGTGTGTGTGTATGTATGTGTGGATGTAGTTCCCCACGAAATCTCTGAAACGGCCGAACCGATTGACTTGAAATTTGGTATAGGGTCTTATCAGATAACGACGGAGTGCAGAAAGGAGTTTGTTCAAAATCGGTCCGCTAGGGGGCGTGCAATTAAGGAAATTTGGTGTTTTTTAAATGGAACTATATAATTTTTTTTAAATCATCCGATAGAGAACTTTTTTTTTTATTCAATGATATAAAAAATTTTAAAATTATTTTGTTTTTAAAAGAGTTTTTACGCAATCAAATATCTAATAATATTTGGCAGCTGACGTTTCTGACAATTGTCAAAAAATTTGACAGTTGTCAAAAAATTTGACATTTGTCAAAAAATTTTGACTTTTATTTATTTTTAATCAGTGATTATAAAAATGTTCAGTATTCTTTTGTTTTCTAACTGTTTTGGTCTTAAAATAATCAACTCAATCGGAAAGTCTTGTGTTGACACAACAGATATTTTATAATAAGTGCGTTAATTTTTAATTTTTAATTTTTTTAACAATATTTAAAGGCGAGGACCCCACGCAGCAGGGCCTTTTGCTCCGGCTTGGTCTGTCCACTGTCCAGGTCGGGTCTGTATATCTGAGTTTTGTTTCAGTATATTATGAAATTGACAAGAATTGGTATCGACCATCGACGCATGTTTAATATTTTTTAATTATTTAATTGTGATTATTATAATGGGTCAATTGGAGGCTTAGTAACCCTCTACCATAAATACGCCACTATTAGGCGAAGTAGTTTAAATATAGCACTTGTTTTAACCTTCGTAGCTAATACTGAATGGAATCCAAAGAGACCCTAGGATTAGGATTGTTAGGGTGGAGAGTAAACCGAGGTTTACGCGCACTTAGGCCGCTTAATCGGGCCCATTGTGCTGCCTCCCTTTAGCGACCCCTTCTGACCCTTCAGTCCTTGATCCATCCCAACCTTTGGATGAATCCAAAAAGAGACCCTATTGACTGTTTTTGTTTTCTCGCTTTTTCTCAAAAACGAAATATTATTATGGTTGAATATTGTTGTAGACACCGAAACGAATCGATTGACAGCCGTTTGATAATATTTGACAACCCTTTCAGGAGATGAAAATTCTCAATTTATATCAAATCAAATCAAATCTATTACGTGATTTCACTTCTAAAATATGACACGAGTCCAGATTAAATTAATGAAAATTATAATTATAATGGTTCCTCTTGTAGTATCTGACTGAATTTCACTTTAAATTGTTTAAAAGATAGATTTCTTATCACATGATGATTAAATATAGTAAAATCGACCAATATTAAGGCTCGTCTTCACACACAGGCTTGTCTTCCGGTTTGCCAGTGCAGGCGGCCTGCACAGACCAAACCGGAGCGTGTGGACACAGTTCAGGCAGCCTGCACAGGCCAAACCGGAGCATGTAGGCATAGCGTTCAGGCGGCCTGTACAGACCAAACCGCAGCGTATGGATAGCATTTAGGTGCAGGCCGGAAGGCAAGCCTGTGTGTGAAGACGAGCCTTTAAAGTCCTTGTTATGATGTTAAAAGTCGGTGATATAAAATTATCAGGTCATTCCTATGTCGCGTTTCGTAGTCATAATGAGAACCATTTCGAGAGTATAATAATAGATAACCGTGACTCAGAGTCTCACTCACAAATATCGCTGGCACCGTCAGTATTACTGACAACCTAAAAGAGTCGCAACTTCCTCCGATGTTATTCTAAACAGGGAAAGAATACCTTTCTTCTGCAAATTCTTTCGGAAAATTCTCGCATTTAGCTTAGATAGTAGTTTATCAATTTCGATATCCCATTTCTAGTTTCCCTGAACCGCTACCCCCAGTAACTGAGCTAAGGGCGAGTTCAAAGCCCTAAACTAGATCTTCTGTGTCTTGTCTCTATTTACCTTCAGTCCGTTTGTCTCGAACCAGGTGACTGCTGCTTCCACAGACTGTGTGTCCGAAGCTTTATGGAGCAGAGTGGTGTCGTATTCAGCGATAACCATTGCACAGGATACGTTTTCTAAAAGGTCGTTTATACAAATTAAATAGAGCAAAAGTCCTAGAATCGACCCTTAAGGCACCCCTCGTATAATTGTTAAAGAGGTTGTAAGTTCTTCCCTCCATTACACACACTGAGATCGATTTTGTAGATAAGAACTGATGAGGTTTGTCGCTATTGCTCGTAGGCCATTATAATCTAGTTTGGATAGAAGATATTGATGGGATATGTTGTCAAATGCTTTGCTAAGGTCAAAAATACTCGCAAGCAGACCATCTCGGTTTTTGAAGCTATTTATGGCTGTTCTTGTTGATCGATTTTTTTCGGAAACAGTGTTGATATTCACTCGATTTACTCGAGAAAACGCGATTATACGGATTGCTAAAATTTTGGAAAAAAAACGGGAAGTATTGAAAGTGATCTGTAGTTTTCCGAGCTGTTGACGTCGCTCTTTTTAATGCCCTTAATTTTCTTTCGCAATCTTCAAAAGCACGTATTAAATCAGATAAAAAATTATGATGGCAGTTTTAATTAAGTAACCTAAAAAAACGTGCTTGAGCTTAAATTTTTCTTAAAACTCCCTAGAACAAGAATCAACCATAATCTTGCCGACAAATAATAGAGCCCAGAGCACAAAATACCTGGGGTCAGTTTGGACCCCTGTTCGTATTCGACGTTTCATTTTCAACTCGGTATTACGAAGGTTAACACAGTCTTTAATCTTTTTTCAAGTCTTTCATTCTTCATCTCTGGCGATTCCATTTTCTATAGTCTCTTCAAAAGATGATAATACCTAGTTTTTTTCATACTGTAATCAGGAAGAAAATGAAATTTTCAAAATTTAAAAAACAGTCAGAAGTAGAGGTTGCTTGTGTGATGGAAAAAAGTTTCAACTTCACATTTTAAAGTTAAGTACCATGGCTAAAAATCAAAATCTAGCAGTCCTTTTATAGGAAATTTATAAAGTTTAGAACTTGGTTAACAACTGCTCCACAGGGCCAAATTTCCATTTCCTATAACTTTTTTCATGTATTTGGGTTTGTTTTCTTAAAAATTGACTAAACAGAAACGACAATAGAAAATTGGCATGAGACGAGGACATGTGCCCAATGCAATAACGTTCTAAAAACAGACTCCTGTACGTACCTTAATAGAATGAGAACCATCACTCAGCGTCAAAGATACCAAAGAGCCAAAACAACTACAAGAGTGAAAGACGTAACTAATCGAGTCTCGAAATTGGAATGAAAGGGCTACATAAAGCAGAAAGTAAGAGAGATGGAGAAGCAAAATAACAGAATGGAGGCCAAGAAATGGCGAAAGAGATAGATAACATAGCTGGAATAATAGGTACAGACAGGGAGTTATA
The DNA here is from genome assembly GCA_963924605.1 of Malthinus seriepunctatus. Taxonomy (NCBI): domain Eukaryota; kingdom Metazoa; phylum Arthropoda; class Insecta; order Coleoptera; family Cantharidae; genus Malthinus; species Malthinus seriepunctatus. The sequence goes on from OZ004600.1 coordinate 45,136,356, forward strand.
GAAGTACCTACATGGAAAGAGCTTACAGGAAGCTGATATTCTAAAATGGAGCGCTTAGCACCCTGATGAAGTGATGAGTTGATTAGAAATGATGATGTTGGTAGATGATTTGTTTTATTATAGGAAAATTTATTAGGAAACTAATGCCTTTAGCTTTAAATCCTTCTGTAAAAAATTTAATTTAATCGGAAGTTGGCTTACCAATACACCATAAGTAGTCTTTGATGGTGTATAATAGTGTTTAGTGTTTACTAAATTTCTTCACACTTTAAAATTGAGCAGAAGCACCTAGAAATAAAATAATCACACCAAAAACTATTTATTACACAATATCTTAAATAAATTGAAGATGATTCTTATATGCATAACAAGATTTACACAATACAAACCATAACAGGCTTTAAAAAATCTCGGAACTCTTTAGACATCTTCGGTAGATAAACAACTTCGACTTCCAACTGTTCATGAGTTTATTTGTAATTGTACCAAGAACCACTTTTCTATAGCTATAAACTACAAATTAGAAAAGCGATAAAATCAAATCACACTATACTATTACTAACGACATTCAAATTAAAATCTCAAGAATGCTCCTATTTTATTGCAATAAAATTAATGTTGGTATTAATTACACAGATAATAATTGCTTGCTTTAGTTGGAATTTAATTGATCCGACATTATCAGTACAAGCTATGTTAGTAATTCTACGGTTACCAGCAGCTATTAAATTTTTCCAATAAAATAAAAAGTTTTTAACCAAATGTAGAAAAAAATAGGACGATAATACGCTAATTATTGTCAAAACACAAGACTATGTGTTAGAGGGGGACTTTGATGATTCGTTAAGCGCTGAGAAACCTTATATGAGCTACAACTATAAGAAGAATTTAGCTACCAACTTTAACAAAGTCATAGCTTACGAAAAAAAACTATACAAAGCCTGGTTTATTTAACATGTAAATTAATATTCCAACAAGTTCAACACCAGTGTGATACCCTTTCTAAAATAACACACTCGAAAGAAGTAAAAATTTATTTCTTCATTACGTAGACTTTAGGTAGGTGATGACCCGATGAAAAATGTAACTATATCGCAAAAAAAAAATGTTAAAATTGAAAAGGGTGTTCATTTAAAAAAGAATCGCCTTCTGCAAACCAGAATGAGATTGAAAGGATAGCTTAGATGGCTGAGGGAAAGTGTGCGGACGATTCAACAGACACACACACCATGTGGGATTCGTGGTTGTTTCAGGTAGGAAACTCCATGCACGATAAGGGTTCTCGTATAGTTTTATGAACATAAACTTTATATTAAAAAAATATACTAATTCGCCATTAGAGAAATAATTCTTTAAGGAAAAAAAGATTTGTGTGAGGAATTTTAATTGGAGCTTGGAGGTTGTGAATATTTTTCCAATGGATTAAACGTTGAACTATCGGTGTTAGTTCTTCCTAAGCTAGAGGCTAAAGCAATAATTGCAATAAAATTAATTATGTTTAGGTATTATATAAATCAAATTTAGATTTTTAAAACCGATTATTGAAATTGAAAAATCTTCGAACGAAGCGTGCTGTTTTAAAAGTAAATCGAATCAAAATCATGACTTTTTTAAAATTCGAAAGTGTAAGTCTACCTTATGTTTCCTATAGGTATATAAGGGTAGTAGTTGCGTGTATAGAAAGATATCAACACAAGCCAGACGGACGCGTGCCATAACAACTGCCGTGTAAAGAAGGAAAACGGGAATCGCCGAGACAATGATCTTTTCCTATCTACCAGACAGAGAAGAGGCTGTTGCCATTGATTATCTGGACATCACCTGTCTATACCTCTGCCTTTCTAAAACGCTTTAAACACATAAAGGTATCTTTGTCTTTTTCGTCGAAGAAACGGTTTAATAACCCTCTGTCCTAGCAAAACAGATCGAATTCCGCGTTAGCAAATTATAAAACGTGAGTCCCGTTATATTTATCAGGTTGAACAACCCTTGCAACTGTCAAATTTATTTTTTGTCTCGTAAAAGTGTTTTTTTCTATTCTAATAGGTTATTATGTTATTAGTCGTCCGCGTTTTTTACCTTCGAGTTACGGTATATCTTTGGAAGGTAGGATTGCAGATGGTAAAGGATGGTAGTTGGATGTTAATTTGCTACACAAACCGCAGTAATTAAAGAAGGTACTGTTATGTTGAAAAAAAAAAGGAAAATTAAAGCAACTTTTATTTCACTTTTCTTTTATTTTAATAATATAAATGATGAGATTTATATGTATGCCTTCGCACGAGCTAAAAACGTTCACAAATTGAGACACCTGTACCTGTATGAATGTGAACATAGCAGGTGCAAATATTTCTTTCCAGCAAGAGGTAAGATATGTAGGGTCTTGTTAAGTCTTAGTATACCCGTATGTAATTTAAACAAATTTTAAAACGGTCACGTAACTTAAATAACATATGAGAAATTGTAGGTATACTAACTCACAACTTAGTGTTGATAAACTTTTCAATTATAAAGGTACCCCAAACAGATTATTAAATTAATTGACCCATCAATAAAATTTAAAAATAAAAAAGTATTTTATTATAATATAAATATTTAACTCAATCGCTCTTGACTGGAGAAACTTTTATGGGAAGCTTACGGTTTTTCTTCTTTTTAATGGATTACATGTGAATGTGTACCAAAAGAGAAAAACACCTTGCGTTCTGAAAGCCCAAAATTATTTCTGAACTTACTGCAGGATAAGTGCTCCAAAGATTACCTTCATATTTTAAAACAAATCAATTATATGCCAATACGTGCTATGAACTGTTGTAGTGGTAGAGTTAAAAATAAACTCCTAATAATGTTCGCATTATTATTCAGATATCATCAGGTGACATAAGGATTATAGAATATATGAAAATAACATGACAAACAAGGTTTTTAAAATATTTGCTCCCCATATTAATATTCGGGCATCAATCAATCCAAAGAAAAAATTTTTCTGATTCTGATAACATCAAAAATTTGAAAATACAGAGACTTCATTTATTTTTAAAATAATACACCATTTAAATTTATAATCTGCCTTGCCATGGAAAATAATGTAAAATTACTGCAACACAGATCCCTGATGACGAGAGGTAGGGATAAGTCAGCGCAGATTTGGCCACACCTCTTTAATACTTTAAACACGTTTACTACTGTGTTGGTGGGAATAAATATCAATTTAATGATTTGGGCATCCCCACCGCTCACCAACATAAATCTGTCTTGCAGTACTTACTCATTTTGACATATTAACTTCTAATTATTTTCCATGGCAAGACAGATTATTTTAAAATACTGTATTTTTATTTTTAAAATTCAACCAAATAAAGCCTTTGGATCTTCAAATTTTTGAAATTATTAGAATCAGAAAAAAATTCTCTTTCAATTGATACCATTACCATCCCTCTGTACATTAACAACTGGAACGAAAATTTAAAAAATGTATTTTCTCATTTCCCAATGTTCCCTTCTCCTGTTGTCGTCTTGTCATCTGGTAGAAAAGTTTGATAACATTATTCTGCGCCCACTTGATTATTATATTTAGATAGTCGGTACGGAATAATTAATGAAAATCAATACAGCAATTTAGATGCTCTAAACAGTTTAGCTAAAATATTTAACATGGAAATAAATTTTAATTCGCATTCCTAACATTTTCAGATCAGGCATTAATAACATTTTTAGCAGGTGCCACAAGTTAATTAGATACGAATAATTGCTAGATATAAAATCAAATTACGCTTAAAAAAATAATGAGGATTTTTAAATGATTAATAACTTTTTTCTATAGCAAACGTTAAAGTGGGCTTTGATCAACTAAAATTAGTCGATAAAATAGAATTTTAACAGCAAGGATAGATAAAGTAAGACTTTAACATCAAGGATAGATAATAGTAGATTGTTTGATTAGGACTAAAAATGTCACTTTTTTTTAGGCTAGTCAGTAGGGCTTGTCAGACGAAATGAAGTTGAGTCTGACAACTACTGACGAGCCAAAAAAAAGTATTTTTACTCCGTATGAGACATTTAACTTTTTCTTCAAACGTAAAACTATAGATAAAAATAAAAATAAAAAAATAAAAATTTTTGAAGTGTCACCATCTCTTGAAAATTATTTGTAGTTCAATTGTCAAATATTTTTAAAAATTAACTTTAACTTGTAAAAAGAAGCTAATTTTATTAAACGCAACGAATAAATTATAACAGAAAATTTATAATAATAATAATAATAATATTTATTAGCAGAAGCTATACCAAACAACACAAAATTACAATTCAAAATTTGTTTTTTATATAATTACATGCACTTTTTCTAAAAATACTTAAACTGGCGGACATTTTAATATCATTTGGCAGTTCATTATAACAAATAAGGCCTCCAGAAAATAGACTTCCATAAGCCTGTGCTTTCGCACAAGTACTAATATGGAAGTCATTCCTCCTTCTTGTATCGTGCTCATGGACCGTACTGGACTTCCTAACGTTTTCCATTATGTATTCAGGCACCAAGCCTTTACTAATTTTATACACTAAAATCATAGTTCTATATATAATTCTTTGTTTGATAGACATTAAATTCAAAGTATCCAACATTAAATGTATGGGGGTCATTCTACTACAACGTAGTATGCCCCTCATGGCCCGATTCGGAACCTTTTGTAGTTCCGAAATCTGGCCATCACCAGCATTAAAAAAAACAGGCGTACAGAAATCAATGTGTGGCGCAACAATTGACTTATATAACAAGATCTTAATATAAGTGCTAAGAGAATCTCCTATTCTATTCAAAAAATAAATTTTTTTTGACATTTTTCCCATAATATAATTAAAATGACTCTTGAAATTCAAATTTTTATCAATTATGATTCCCAAATATTTCATTTCCTCAACATTTTGCAATTTATTATTATTTACTTTAATACTCAGAGAAAAACTATTTAAATAATTGACAGAGCCCAAAACATATTTCGATCCCAAAACCATAAATTTGCTCTTATCTATATTGATAGACAAGTCATTATCACATAACCACTTAAACAAATTTTCCAGATCAGAATTAACATCATTGAACATAGTATTAAGGTCTTTACCACACATATATAACATTGTATCGTCCGCAAACATCGATATCTCACAATTTTTTTTTTTTTTTTTTTATATAAACATTACCTTTTTACATTACAAATGCTTAGAAATATCATTTTACGTTACAATTTGTTGTAAATATTTAGGGTTAGAATTTACTTTTACCTCCTAGGAGGTAAAAGTTCACTTTTACCTCCTAGTAAAAGTAGAACTTTAACCTTACTTGTTCAGTAACAAAATGTCAACTTTTTTTGACGTTTGAAAAAAAAGTAATTTATTTTTTAAATACATATTAATATATTAATTAATTAGTTAATTTTAAAAAATATTTGACAATTGAACTACAAGTAATTGACAAGAGATGGTGCTCTTTCAAAAATCAAAATTTTCAGTTTTACGCTTTACGTTTGCAGAAAAAATTTAATGTTTTATACGGAGTCGAAGTAGTTTTGTGTGACTCGCCTGTATTGCCAGACTCGCTTGCTACCCTCGCTCTTCAGCCAAACACAGTCTTGTCACACAAAACGTCACTTTGTCTCCTTATAAAACAAATAACTATTGTAATTGATTTTTCTTTAACATTTGCTATAGACAATTTTTTTTTTGTACATAATCACGTTACCTTTTTAAAAAAAAATTGTCTTATCGAATATAATTCGACTTCATTTTTCAATCTACAAAAAATTGACATTTGCACTCAAGTGCCAAAATGCCTAAGGTAATTTATTTCGACCTTTTTGAGCATTATTAATGCAAGAAAAAAGCCCTCGCGCTGCGCGCTCGAGCTTTTTTCAGATTAATAATGCTCAAAAAGGTCTCAATAAATGTACATGCATTTTGACACTTTCATGCAAATGTCAATTTTTTATCGATTGAAAAATGAGGTCTTGTGATATTACAGTTGAAAAAATAGCATATTATACAGGACGATAAAGATTCTTTAACTTTAAATTAAATTATCCCTTTATCGTCTTGTATAATAAATAATTATTTTATGTTTATCTAAGTATGTACTTTGACTAAATGTATTTGCATATCTAAATAAACTTAAGATTTGTAGGTAAGTTATAAAAATTTATTTCCTGATTACTTTTACAGGCGCTCATAGTAGATCTCTTTTTCCTTTTTCATTTGCCCGTTAGTTTTGTTAAGTATTAAACTTATAAACAGTGGCGGCACTAGGCGGTTAGCGGAGTAAGCGTCGCATAGGGGCGCAATATGTTAAGGGTGACACGGAATAGCTTTATTACAAATATTTTATAAAATTCATAATAATAACAAAAGGGAGGAAATATTTGAAATTTGTCAGGGACGCCAGAATAGGTAGCGCCGCCACTGCTTATAAGTTGATGCTAAAACATGCTAAAGGTATAAACCTAGAAAGCAGAAGAAGAAAAGGTGATTTAAGCCTCTTCTTTTCATAACGTAACGGAGTAACGGTACTACATGAAATTCCAGTGCGACCTTAAAAAAGTGGTAATTGGAAACTGATTATAGACACAGGCAGTGGCACAATATTGTTAATTTAGGTAATTATATCAATAGGAAATGGGAATATGATGTCTATAATGTAAAGGTTCTAATAAATCAAATTAATACGTATAATAGCCCACGAACCTACTTAAGGTTTCTTATTTTATATTTTGATAACATCGGCGTCTTTGACAATTTTTTCAACGTTTAGAGAAAAACAATTTGGTTATTTTTGGGATTTGCCCTTGGGTTTTGCAGGAAAACCGACAGGTCGTGTAGAATTTCAATTCTGGTACTAGATGATCCATGGTAGGTCATAATTTAAAATCATTTCTTTGATTTCGGAATCTTGATCCATTCAGTCAAAAATAATTTTAATTATCCACCCACAATGAACTTCGAAAAGGCCGATTATTTATTTTCTGCTCTGTGCTTTAAGCATAAAGTGGAAATGAAAAAAATATATTTAAGAATCTTTATGTTAAACACTGATTGTGGCCATTGTGGGAGAAACGGAAATTAAAAAGTTTCAATTGTTCGAAGCATATAGGTAGAGTAGTTCCAACGAAAGAAAAACCCACCTCGTGATTACCATGAAAGCTGCGCAAGTAGTTCTATCTGTCGCCCCTGTACTCTGAAGCCACACCTCGCACAGATTTGGTTACGTGGCGGGCTTTTCTTTCGTTGAGACTACTCTAATTATCGCGAAGATCCTAATTTTCCTAATTTAATTTTGTACCTCACCTGTATTTAAAACTAAACCACTATACTCGTAAAATATAATAGCATAGGTATAATTATTTTATAAAAAAACTGTCGTATCTTACAATACAATAAAACGAGTTAATTAGTATTCGAAACCATTGAGTCAGTAGACAAAATGAAACTATAAATTAATGTGACCACACGCTGCGAAGTCGATCAAAACAAATTAATAAACCATATAACTCAACGATTATTTCTGATATAAAATTGAATTAAAAGTAGGTATATAAAAACTAGTCTACACCAAAGATTGAAAAGTTATATAGCATTGAAATACACATCGATCCTAATTTGATGTATCGATAAGTTATTTATAACAGAGGTTCTAAAACAACAACAGAGATGTTCCATTATTTTTTTGCTTTCTTGGCTAGAACTCCACTTATGGTTTCGTAGGTCTATCTGTGGTTTATTAGAAAAATTGTATTTTGGTTATGAATATAATTATTCGTCTCCTAATATATTAGAAAGCTCCAGATACTAATTGGAAAACAAACCTTCCCATTTCTGGTTTCTATATTATTTTCAGAAGAAGAAGACATTACTTTGCCAATTTTCTGACACAGGCTTTAATAGCTAGGACTTGTGGGTTATCGGTTTATTGTTATCCACTATTTTCACTCTACATGGAGTCACCTTCTGAATTTGTTGCACAAGGCTTCCACTTGAATTCTTCCTTAGATCTAAGTTTTTATGCGATTGTTGCTTACCCTTAGCTATTACTATAACAGCTATTTAGCAAAGTTCTAGATCAAAAGAGAACGATATACAACGATACAACATAGCTCAATATTTCTCATCACAAATCAGAGAATGTGGAATAATAGAGAAGAGCTTCAATAAAACGCTTCAGAATGCTTTCATAAAAGTGACGGCTTCTTCAATTCTTTTGTATTACGAAAATATACTTGTAAGCCTGCAGTCTGAATTAAATCGATTAAAAATTGTAATAAACGGCAGCGGTGCCTCATAAAGACATAATCGCGCGGTTGGAGAAAACTGGGCAAAATTTAAAAATCGTTAATGTGATTTTGTGATGAAAGCTAATAAATCACTAAATCACCTACTTATTTTAAATTAAAAATTACTTCATTATTAAATTATTTTAATATCAATAAAAAAAGCTTTCGAAAACCTTAAGTGTTGATTAAGTAGATATTTAAGATTAAATCTTCAAGCACATTTTATGAATCGCTGAAGTAATTATAAACATGGTTTATATATCAAATGGATAACCAATCATTCACGGCAGTGGTTGTAGAAAAAGCTGCTCCCTTATAGAATTTGCAATGAAATCACTTTACTGCTAACACGATATATTGGCAACGATTGTGCGATACATCTAAATCATTTCGAAATACACGTCGATTTTACAAAAAATTATTATAAAACATTGCTCTAATAGATCTTCTATCTTATAAGTTTGTTTTTTATAATAACGAATTAATGAAAAAACTATCATCTTTATGCAGGCACGTAACTACAGGGGGTCCTAGGGTGGCCTGGCCACCCCAAAAATCATACTTGCCACCCCACTGGCCACCCCACTAGAAAACAACAATAATTATTTTAATACTTGGTGGCTAAAATTTATCCTCGGATTTATCAGATTAAAAAGTAAAAGGGACATTACGAAAAATTGAGTTTTGATAAACTGTTAAGTTAACAAATACCGCCGTGAAATATAATATAAAAGAAATATAATATCTCGGCTATTCTAAATCGCAAGTAATAAGCTAACTTAATTTTATGAGAACTTTCGTGGAACTGTTTAATTATTTCAATTTCCGACATTGAGCTAAATATGTATTTATTTTTTGTCATTCATAAATGTGTTAGATTTTCAGTTTAGTTCTGAATAAGCTTTTCGGGACATCGCAGCTCGTGTTCGAATTTTAAAATCGCGTTTCAAGTTATTAGTTTGTGTTACGTGGTATTTATTGTGCTTATTTTTTATGTTACCCAAATAATTGTTAACTTATACCGAGTGTCCACGATCGAAGCGGAACATAGCTAAATAACACACATTACATTAGCAGTTTGTTGCTCACAGTGGCATAAATAGAGGGCCCGCATTGCGGGAGGGCCCCATGATAGAAAGGGCCCCCGAAACATAGCTTAGTATGAAATTTCGTTATAAAATCGATTTGTGGTTAAATAAAATGAAAATTCACGGGAATGGGTACGGGTAGGGGCTCCACTCTGGATTTTGCGGGAGGGCCTATAAACTCTTAGTTACGCCACTGGTTGCTCACTAGCTTCAGCTACAAAAACGTAATAATAATCTATTCAATATCTGTTTCTATTAAAACAATTATTTGAATTTGACATAATTATCATGGCTGTTCATAGTTTTTCAAATTATGAAAATATTTAAATTGCTTCTTCAATGTTAAAAAAGTCATTAACTAAGAAGTATTTGGTATCAACATCAGACTAAGAAAATAAATCTCTTTCAATAGATATCATTACCGTTCTTGTAGATGAACCTAGTGAGCAGCAAGCGGCAAATGTAATTCCCTGTGTTATTTGGCTATGTTCCGCTTTGATCGTGGGCACCCGATTCAAAAAGATTGTTGCTTGAATTTGAATACCACCCCGTGTAATATTCCCAAGAAACAAAAACAAGAATATGAGAATACTACAATTAATAATTATTATTGGTAAGTCACTACGATGTTTACGATCTCTTTTCATCCTTGCATCAAAATTTATTAGCCTTTTTTAATTATTAATATGGACCTTTCCTGTTATAGCCTCTCATAGGCACGTCGCGGTTTGTTGTCACTCACAATATTTATGACCTTAAGGTTAAACCGCCCTTCTATGACACTCGATACGATGTTAAAATCTTCTGATATAAGTACATTTTTGTGGCCCCCCCAGTTTTTGGCGAGGCCTCCCGGTTGCCACCCCTAAAAAAATTATCTAGTTACGTGCCTGTCTTTATGCTTTTTGATGAAGCTTATCTTGAAGTATGTCATGGATATGTAAATTTTTGTATGCGGATGAAAATAATTACCTATTATGGTGCGTAATATAAAATGTTGTCCATGTTTATAAGAAGATAACGTGCAGTAGTAGCAAATCTAAATAACGGCCCCAATAATTGATGCATCTGCCTTTAAAATTATTTAAGTTATGTAGTTCATGTACCTATTTATATATGTCGAATTACTTTCATTTTATTTATTGACAATAATGTTTAAAAAATTATGATGTGACTCGTTAACGTTCAGTGAAATTGAGTTTTTTAATTTATTAAAGAAAATAACATTAAAATTTACTCAAAATTTATTTGCACCAATTCGATTGTCAACTTTTACGACACCTTCTCATAAATTAATTGCAATTATAATACTCGTAGTTCGTAGTGTGTAATTAAATCTTACACCTTCGTTTTCCATTTCTTCTCAGTTTTAACTTTTTCCAATCCAAGACAAATAATTGAGAAAAAAATAATAATAAAAATAAAATTTTTTTTGCATTTCTCGACGTTTTGAGTCACGCTGATTCCAAAAATGCAAAAATATTTTTTTTAGATTTTTCGGATTTTTTGGACCAAAATGTCAGGATGTCCCCCCGCCCCTAGAGCAAAAATTACTGAACTGATTTTGATAAAATTTGATTTTAACCACTTTAAAATTATTTTATCGTTAAAAATAGCTTTAATAAGAAATATATACAGGATGTCCAAAAATAATGTAGTTATTTTGGGCGCGCATATTAGAAAATTTGGGCCAAATTCATTTCTAATTGACTATAAGATAGTACATGTAAAATAAATTGAAATTTATTAAAATAAAAAAATTATTTAGTTTTTCTTTTATAACTTTGACGGTAATTATTATTATACAAATTTCAAAACGGCATTGTACAGTCAAAATATAGGGCTTTCATCTTAAATAAGTAGATTTTTTAAAATGTTTCAAAATTGCCTACCTTTAAGGGGCCAAAGCAGGTCAAAATTTTGAAATGCATTTTCTCAAAATTCCCTCTGCCACATTTTTTCTTTTTTGGATATGTTACAGAAAACGTAATTCCCTATTGAAATATAAATTTGTATCAAAATCGCTCCAGCCGTTTTGGAGTAATGATTTTTTAAATGTCGAAATTTCAAAAATCTCTAATTTCTTTTGTAATAGAAATGAAAACTCGAAAATAGATATATATTCATCAATCGCATAAATATCTATTATTTGACACTATTTTCGGTGAACAAATCGCTTCCGGTTAAACCGGAAATTAAAAAAATATCAAAACTTTTAGAAATACCATGCATATTTTTAAATATTTTGAAACCTCATTAATTAGCTATTACATGATACCAAACACTTTATATTTTGACTTCCGGTTGAACCGGAATCAAATTTCTTAATTTAAATGGAACACCCTGTATATTTTTAAATATTTTAAAAGCTCATAAAATTAGCTTTCTGAACATATAAAATAATGTATATTTTGAACTTCAATTTATGCCAAATTTAAATAGTTCATGTCTAAAAATTCTGCTTACAAGCACAAGTCCTTTCATTCCCGGCAGGTAGCAATTATTGTCAATTATTGCAATTTAATATCATGTAATTTATAATAACAAAATAAATATAAAAACGGATGCGGCCATACGAGGAACTTTTTCCGTCCGTCAACTATTGGAATTTTATATTTTTTTTATTAAAATTTCATTTAATATCTTATAAATAAAATATATTAAAAAAAAATTTTAAATTATATAAACTTTGAAAAGTGCACTAAAAAATACAACAGGAAAAAGTTTCTCGTATGGCCACATCCGTTGTTTATTTTCTTAAATAAGGATAAAATTGAAATAGTATTTGGAAAATATATCACAATTTTCGTTAATCCGGATTAATTATGAAACCTAGACAAAATAGACTTTAATATCCGGATTAAATGTGATTTTTAATTATTAATTTTTTGCAACATAGTAAAACAAAGTGTCTCGTTTTTTTGCTATAATATTGGTACCTTTAGGAAAGATAATTAATAAAATGTAATAAATTGGCGTATTTGCTAGTAAAACTGTCGCATGTTCAACAACTTGCTTGTTTGTAATAGGTTATAAATCAACATAATAAAATTGTCTTGTTGGCATGCAATCTCTATCATTTGCGTTTTGATAGAAATACAGAATACAGTTGGTATTACATAACACATATTTTTTTCAAAATTTTTGAACTTGTGGTTCATAAAACGCAGTCTGAACTTAAATCTTAATGAACAATGTGGTCATTCGAGAATTAATTGTTTATCGAGTACTCTTTTTATAATGTATGTTAAATTCTTGACATTGGAGATTGGAGTAGATATTTCACAGCAGTATCTACCAATGAACTTTCCTTATTAGAAGTAGAATAAATTCTTAGAAAATTACCATTAGATAGGGTACTTACTTAGTACTTATTTTAGTCCATCTACTGTTGGTACCTAATAATTTTGAAATATTTTCTAGCATATTGTGTTTGTGCAAAATTGTGTTCTGAATCTAAGGATACTTTTATAAATGGTCAATTTCTTATCATAACCTATTATTGATATAGTTATTCAGCCTATGTGGGTGGTACAGGTCAATATAGGTGCACGCCAATGTATATTAATCTATTAATAAGTTCCACTAGTTACGATGTAATAAATATAAATATTTTATTAGGTAATTAATTAACTTTAACGATATTGTAACTGATATAATGAATAGAATAGAAGTTGAAATATATGATTACCTATTAAACTAAATAACTATAATAAGAAATATCAGAAATATCGACTTTTAAATTCTTTGTTACATCAGAAACTTCAAGTTTAAAATTTAAGCTACAATAATATGAAAAAGATTACTTTTTCCTAAATATGGAAGATATTCCTAGATATTAATTATTTAACATGAGCTTACATTATTTTAAACTCGAGGCGCTCGAGCGTATCTATATCTATCTACTCGAGTAACTTTTATAGTTGCGCGACTTAGAAGTTGCTTAGAATATTTTTGTTCATTGGTATTACAAATTAAATTGAACCAGTTATTTTTAATAAACAATCAACAATCATATTATTTCATATTAACAAAATTACAATACTTAAAAAATGTAATTATTAATTTTGAAAATATAAAGTGTAAATACCCCTTTACCTAATGACGTTTACTGTCAAATGTCAAAATATAAAAAGTCAACAAAAATATTAGAAACGTGATAAACTGGTTAAAGTAAAGTAATTTAAACTAATTCTAAGCAACTTTTCAATTAAAATGAATCTCCTACCTAAAAGTCATGAAGATTTTAGTAAAAAGGATTATTGGGAAAGCTTTTTTAAAAAAAGAGGAAAGAAAGCATTTGAATGGTAAGGTTATGTCCATTTAAAAATTTCAATTCAAATTTTTGAACTTAAAGGTATGGCGAATATCCAGAATTATGTGAAAACTTGCACAAATATATAAAAACTAAAGATACCATTCTTGTAGTTGGATGTGGAAATTCATCTTTAAGTAGTGATTTATTCGATGTCGGTTATGAGTACGTATCGCAAGAAAGTTCCAAGACACTTTTATTTTCATAGACAACTCACATGCAACAACTACTGATTAATTTATTTAAATTTTTTAGTAAAATAACAAACGTAGACATTTCTCAAGTTGTTATAAACCAAATGTTGAGTTTACACAAGAAAGAACGTCCTAACTTAAAGTATATTCAAATGGATGTCTTTAATATGTCATTTGATGATGAAACATTCACTGTTATACTCGATAAAGGTACACTTGATGCTTTGATGCCCGATGAAAACAAGGAGAATGTAGAAAACATTCAAACTTACTTTAAGGAAATTGAACGTGTTTTAAAAACTGGTGGCCGTTACATTTGCATTTCTTTGCTACAGAGTCATATATTAAATATAATTTTAAGTTATTTCCCTTCTAAAAATTGGATGCTTCGAATTGTTAGATGTTTGGAAGCAGAAAAGAAGTCTAGTGAAAATGATAATTCTCTACCTATTTTTATGATAATATGCACTAAGTTTAAAACCTTACCACAAGTGGTGTGTATGTACAATCTGAAGCAGTCTTTTATAACTTATTTGAATAGATTTTAGAAGTTAATATGAGTTCTGGGAGCAAAATGCAACGATTTGAAACCATAGGTGAAGTCGAATCATTAATCTCGGGTGTTCAACAAAGTGCCTTTATTTGCGCCGGTATAAGACGAAGTAATATAGCTAATGATGAAGATCTTTCTTTTGATGTTTACAAACAAGATGAAAAAGTACCTAGGTATACAGTTTACGTTGTTGATTTACAGTATAGTTCAAAAAATTCTCGATATGCTGCATTTGTTGTACCTCAGGGAAGGTTAGTTTTATACTACTTATTGTATTTGAATATTAATAAATGAATCTCAGAGAAGTTGAATGGATGTTTTCAACAAATAAAGGTCGTAAGCATTTAGCGACAATAACAAAACATAATCGATTGGCTGTTATTATTACACATCGTGGTCAAACATATACAAACTTGGAAGATATGCAAAATGAATTACATGAAGCTGTTTGTCAAATTGCACCTGCTGGAATTACAGGAAAGGTAAACACTTCAATCGAATTGAATTTGTGGTATAATTTTTATTTCGATAGATACCATTTTTATCACTAGGAAATGATGTCGGTAATCGCGTTATTCGTTTCCAATCAAATTCGAATAGTTCGGGTGATTATGTGGTTGAAGATATTGAAATTAATGACACAAAATATAGACGACTTTTATATCTTAATTCTCAATTGGGTACACAATCCGAAGCAAAATTGAAAGCTGGTAGGCATTAAAATTGTAGAGATTTGATTTAATATGAATTTATTTTAGTAAAAAATAGGAAAGGACAAATTAAAGAAGTTGTTGATCATGCTTTTGTTTCATGCAAATATCACGAATATATGAGCATTGCAGTTCAGTTAGCTACGTTAAATCGTGAAGGTTCTGTTGCCATTATTGGTCTAGGAGGTGGAGGTTTATGCATGTTTTTACGTAAATTTTTACCTCAAATTAGCATTACTGCAGTAGATATAGATAAAGATATGTTATCTGTTGCTGTTAATTGGTTTGGTTTTAAAGAGGATCAAAAATTAAATGTGGAAATCGTAGATGGTCTTCAATTTTTGAAAAATTCAATTAAAGATGGTTAGTACTTACTATTCAAGATCGTTTTGAATTCATTGTTATTTATAGGAAGAAAATTCGATGCTATTTTATTTGATATTGACAATAAGAATTCAACTATTGGTATGAGTTTTCCACCAAAGGAATTCCTAGAGTTTTCTGTATTGGATAATGTAAAAAAATGTTTAAAAGAACATGGTAAATACTTATTTTTATCCTTTGAAATTAAATATAGCTTATTTAGTCATCTGCTAATTTAACGCTTTTTCTTTTGATTTCTTATAATTTGGTACCATATTGTTTTTAGGATTCTTTGTGTTAAATTTAGTTTTAAGAGATGAATCGTTACGGCCACCTATATTAGATGAGTTAAAACAAAAGTTTTCTACAATTGCGACTTATGACTTAGATGAAGACTTGAATGAGTTTGTTTCTTGTACAGTGAAAAAACTAGATGAAGTAGAACTAAAACAGAAATTTAAAGAAGGTTGTAATAAAATTAATAATTTCTTCAAAAGCAATCAATACGATAACGAAGATTTAATAGATAGTGAAGCTTTTTTAAAAGAATTGAAGATATCTGTATCTTAATTTTAAGAAAAGGAAATAAAACGAAGATTTTAGTTGCATCAGGAAGTTTTATTTTTATGTACATTTGGGTATGGCGTATTTGAACTTCCATAACTAATATAAAGTGTGGTCTAGGATTTGTGTAACGAGTGTCCTCACTTATTAGTGTTTTCTTGGCATTTTACTCAAGTTATATACTTGTAAATTAGTCTTATTTTGAAAAATTTTAAAATAGATCCTTACTGTTACTATTTTCATACAATTTCAACTTTTACTGAAAACTAATTAAATAACGGGTACTGATTTTCTTGTATCTAATAAATAAAAAAATATATTGTAAAATTTTCAATAAAAAGCTGAACTTCTTGTAGTAACAATAAGTAATCATTTATACATTCATACACAAATAGGACAAAATTTCAAATACGGAAGTTTAGTAGTGTAAATTTTAGGAAAACGCCAATGAAAACCACCCTGCAGAAATAGTCATGCGAGTGTAATGACAAGCACAAATTACAAACAGGAACTAATCACTGAGATCATCCGTGTTCCACCAATACTAAGACACACTATTATAAGTAATCTAAATCTACATAACTTATGTTTTGCATATTCATAACACCAGCTTGCAAGCGATATATTCATTTTTATACTAAATAAATTTATCACAGCATATCAAACAGGAATTTTAAGTGGAACACACAATTTTATTAATTAACGAATAAAAAATATTTCATTAAGTGCCATATAAATAAATAAATACAAAAGTAAGTTGTGCACCAATGAAAAATTCCCTATTCTTTTCTTGTACATCAATTTCAAAATAAAATTTATATAATAATTAACATCAATGACTAGTTTCGCTACACTTATTAAGTAATTCATATGCTGCATGCTGAAACTAGCCAAAAGTTCCATCATTTAAACTGTTTTTCACATAAGATATTTTTGACTAATTTACCAAAGTTTTTATAAATTAATTAAATAAGAATGGGTGTGAATCCATTTTTAAAACTTCATCAAATGTCTTACAAACATATCCTATATAAAAATATTAAAATCAGTTTATAAAAAAATTTCACTTAAAATTTAAATTTTTAAAAAACTTTCGTAAGGTACTCTTTTTCTCTTTTTTTGGCGCTTCTACTAATGGAGAGTTATTAAAACTAATAGTATCGATACTGTTCGTTGGTTCTATTCGATGACTTCTTGTGTCATCCAAACTTGCCGACTTCTTATGAGTAATTTTACTTTTAACATTCTTAGATCTATTAAATATTCTTTTTAATTTCACATCGTTTTCTATAAAAGTAGTATTTCCGTTTGTTTTAATTTTATCACTACCAACACTATTTTGCTCTAATATGGGTAGAGTTTCTAAAGTTGAAATATCACTTTCGTCTAAAGCAAAAGGAATGTCAGAAATTCTACTACTTTTTACTTCACCTATCCAGTCGGTATAATTTCCTTCTGGTTTTAGTAAAACTTTACTTGAAGTTGATTTGGGAGCAAAAGAAAATTTTTGCTTTAAATCATCATTTTCGGCAACTTCTTCACTCATTGCCAAGGTAGCTTGGTGCAGGTTCTTTTTTCTTTTTCTTCTTCTATCTTTAGATTTCTGATTTGCACTACTTTCATCTATCAATAACTCGCTACAAGTTGTACCCCCGGCCTTCATCGCCTCTTCGCTGGGGCGTCGTTTTTTTGCTACTTGAGTATTGTGACTAATTACATCGACAGAATTGCGACGATATGTTTCAGAACTTTGGGTTTTATGTCCTGGTTGTTTAATATCCGAAGTTCTTCGACAAAATAACAATATACCTAGAACCATTATTCCGGTGATAAATAACCAATAAGTTTTATGTATCCAAGAATTTTTTTCTTCTACTAAACTTTCTACGGATTCCCTTAAAAACGCTATTTGTTCTTCTAATAAACGAGTACGTTCATCTTTTTTTGTACTTTCTTCATTAAGGGTATTTATTGTTTTATCTAATAATCGTTGCATTTCTTCTACTTGTTTTTTGTATCTGCGACTTAGCTCTTCTAAATATTGACTAGATAGCGACATGTTTCTTTCCAGAGACTGTAACATAAGCATAAGTAAACAACATTAAAATCATAATGAAAAAATTTGTATACATATAAAAGCGTGCAATGTCCTAACATTTTTACTAACATTGATCGTGGCGCCCTCTACTTGTAAATACTCTATTTAATATCTCCAGAAAGCTACTTTTACGAGCTTTCAAAATATTGTAAAATATACAGCGTGTTCCATTTAAACTAAGTAATTTGATCCCATTTCCGGTTAAACCGGAAGTCAAAATATAAAGTGTTCGGTATCGCGTAACAGTTAATTTTACGAGCTTTCAAAATATTTAAAAACATACTAAAAGTTTCTAAAAATTTTGATATTTTTGTAATTTCTAGTTTAACCGGACGCGTTTTGTTAACCGAAAATAGTGTCAAATAATTTCATCAAAATCGCTTCAGTAGGTTTTGCTCTACATCCTGACATTTCAGTTCAAAAAACCGAAAAATTTTTTTTGCATTTTTGGAATCAAAACGTCGAGAAATGCAAAAAAAATTTCTTTATTATTTTTTTTTGTCTCGATTATAACAACTTTTTCTTAGATTGGAAAAAGTTAGAAAACCTAAGTTACAATTCTATATTCTTACCTTAATTCTATTTGAAAGTCGTAAAAATACGGACTCCTTTTGCCCTTGTGGAACAGTTGGAGGAGATGAAGTAGTGGGTGTATTTGAGGAGCTCTCTCCATTTAATTCTGTAACTAAAGCGTCCAAATGGTCGTCCAAACTTTCAGAACTTTCTGTAATAGTTTCTGGATCAATTACAACTTCAGGTTTATTCACATTTTGCTCCAATTCTCCACTGTATTCAATTTCATTTTGCTCACTTTCAAAATAAGAGTTGCTAGGGTGTACTGTTGGTTTATATTCAATGGGTTCTGTACTAGTTGTTGTTTCGGTTAAATTTAAATCTTCATCCGACGTTAAAGTTTTTGTAGGCTTAATCTGTGTCGCATAAGAAATTTCTGAATCGTTCAATTCGACTAACAAAGTGTTTGTTTGATCTTTAACAGTGTCGGTTTTTAAAATTTCATCAAAATTTGAAACGATATCATTAGCAGTAGGCTTAGGAATTTTTGTGTCTATTACACTTTGTGAGAGAGATTGGGTTATGTTGGTGCTCATATTACGAACCACTTTACATTGATCAACTGCAAGTGTATTACATAGGGCAACAACGAACTTCAAAGAAAAAAACGACGTGATGTTAAATTGATTGTTAATCGATACTGTAAGAGGTAAATTTTTTTGAAAGTCGAGACCAAAAGAAGAACAAACGTTAGAATTTAGTAGAGAATTTTTAATAATTGGTTTAGAAACTAATAATGCTAATTCTTTAGAATTGCAACTCATTAACTCGAACACATTTCCGTATAAAAGATCACTGCAATTATCACAAACGACTAAATGACTCGGAGTTGTACAAGTTTTAATTAAAGAACTAAAAGACTGGGTTGTTTTGTTATTTTGCTGTTCATTAGGAGTTGTAGCATTGCCTTTATTGCCTAATACCTGAGCAGCTTTTTTAACAATAGATATTACAGCATCCGTAGCTGTACTAAATAAATTTTTTGGGGCATCGCCAGTTTCTAAATCTAAAGTTTCGTCATCGTCGTCATCTTCTGCGACACTCGGATGAAGCTCATTTTCAGTTTCTAAAACCTCAAATTCCGAAGTGCCATAAACGCGAAATAAAGAGATAGGGCAGTAATGTTCGGATCCGTGATGCGAATGCATTTCAAATTTGACGTATTTTCCAAATACATTTGGAGATAAATCGAAACTTTGAATGTCTCTCTCATCTTTAGCGGTAAAATGACCGACGCTCAACCAATCTCTTGTTGGAAACCTATCGCCAACAAATATACTAAAATCTTTCGGGGACGATGAAAATAATTCAAAATTTGCTAAATCTATTTTTTTGGCTTGTATAGCTTCACATAATTCGACAATAAACCAAACACGACTAGTACAAGTATTGAGTTTATATTCGTCTCTGGAAGAAGATAGCACAGAACCTGCACTAACCGCTTCCGGATTAGCGGCAATAATTTTTGCTCCACAATCTGGAGATGCATAATTTTTCCATCTCTTTTTTAGACTAGAACCTCCAATACCATTTGTTTGTTGATTATGACTCGACGAGTTTACTTGTTCTCGTTTCTTTTCCGCTTCTTCTAACTGTTTTTGCGCCCATTCCGAAAAAGAAGGTATTTCTTCGTGAGTTTCACTGGATTTTTCAGTTACATTTATCTTTGGTTCTATAATTGGCACTTCAATATCTAATTGATCAGTCTGTTCAGATTTATTGTTATATTCAATAATAACATCTGATTTGTCATCTAAATCATTTTTTAAATTTTCACTTTCGTTAGTTATGTTTTTTTCTAAAGGTTCTATTATCACTGGAGACTTTTCCTCTGAAAAGTCTATGCTAAAATTAGGGGTTTCGTTATATGAAGTTGTGGTGGATGTAGGAATACTATCGGATAGTTGCGCTCTTTCTTGTAATTCTAATGTTGCAGAATCTATTATTGTGTGCACATTTAAACCGGTGCCGGAAATTCTGAAAAAAAGAAAGAACGTTTTAGTGAGATTTTTTCAAATGTGTATAAATAGCTTAAAATTAAAATTTTTTAAACATAAAATCATCATCGTACAAAAATTTCTACCAAATTTAAATCTGCAAATTTTATTCAACCAAAAATAGTTTTATGGTAAAACGTAAAATAAATTAACTATTATCAAAAACAGGTTAAAGTCCTCTTTATATTCAGTTTTGGATATAAACGACTAGCCAGTTTCCGTTTGTGCAAAACAAGAATTTATAGAAGGTTAAAAATACGACCTAACATTGATCGAATTCACGATAATCAATATACTTTTGTAACAAGCAAAAAATGACTATTAATAAGATTAAATATGTAGTTAATTTCAATTATTAAGTTTACAATCCTTGAACTATCAAAATCAATAGAGTAAATACATTGGTAAAACAGTACTTTTATTTTTATCGCGACTTTATCAAGTCGTATATTTGCGTCACACCAAATTTTATTCAAAGTTTACATCCACTTTTTTATAAATTAATGTTTATTTTTACATACAATAAGGCTATTGCTTTATAAAACCAATAAATTATGTATTATCAATACTGATGAGCTGATGATTAAGCCTAGGTCAACAATCGATATATATCGGTATCGATACAAAAGGACGACACGCATCTATAGACAATAATACATATCGATATGGCGAAGCAGCCATGAATATTGAAAATGAAAACCAAAAGGAGTCCTAATAAAACTGTTCATTTAATTATCCTTAAAGGCCCGTCCACACACACACACACACACACACAGGACACAGGCTTGCCTTCAGGTTTGGCCAGAACAGAACAGTGTGGACACTGTTCAGGCGGCCTGCACAGGCCAACCCAGAGCGTCTTGACAGCCTTCAGAGGCCAAACTG
The DNA here is from genome assembly GCA_963924605.1 of Malthinus seriepunctatus. Lineage (NCBI taxonomy): Eukaryota > Metazoa > Arthropoda > Insecta > Coleoptera > Cantharidae > Malthinus > Malthinus seriepunctatus. The sequence goes on from OZ004600.1 coordinate 45,158,014, forward strand.
GAAGACAAGGCCTGTGTGTGTGGACGGGCCATTTTGTGCTGACTTTTATAGCAAATACATAAATTAATAAGTAAAAAATCAGCTACCACATTGACTCAAAACGTCCGTCAAAACTTTTAATTTTGTATTAAATTTATTTTTATGTTAATGTAAACTACATGATAGTGAAAAAAATTTTTTTTAATCACTTCCATCATGGATTGAACCTGGGACTTTTTTAAGTATAAACTGTTTCAAAAATTTCATTTTTTTTATAATTTTGGTATAAATTGAAGTTCAAAATATACACTATTTTATATCTTCAGAAAGCTAATTTAACGAGCTTTGAAAATACTGAAAAATATACAGGGTGTTCCATTTAAATTAAGAAATTTGATCCCATTTCCGGTTAAACTGGAAGCGTTTTGTTAACCGAAAATAGTTCAAATAATAGATATTCATTGGATTGCTACATATATCCATTTTCAAGTTTTCATTTTCATTACAAAAAAAATTAGAGATGTTTGAAGTTTTGACATTCAAAAAATCATTACTCCAAAACGGCTCGAGCGATTTTGATAAAATTTTTATTAATTAGAGATGTTTGAAGTTTTGACATTCAAAAAATCATTACTCCAAAACGGCTCGAGCGATTTTGATAAAATTTTTTATTTCGATAGAGAATTACGTTGCCTGTAACATATCCAAAAAAGAAGAAATATGGCAGAGGAAATTTTGAGAAAACTCATTTCAAAATTTTGACCTACTTTGGCCCCTAAAAGGTAGGCTTTTTTAAAACAATTTTGAAAATCGGCTAGGTTAAGACGAAAGCCCTATATTTTGGCTGTACAATGCCGTTTTTAAATTTTTATGATAATAATTACCGGCGAAGTTATAAGGGAAAAACCACAAAATGGGATAATCGTTCTATTGTATGCCATTTTGAATTAAAAAATTTTAAATTTTATTTTTCAACTGCAAATTTGCAAATATGCGTCCAAAATGACCACCTTATTTTTGGACTTCCTGTATAGATTTCTTATAAAAGTTTAGTTTGCCGATGAAATAATTTTTAAAGTGACTAAAACGAAATTTCATAAAAATCGGTTCATAGGCCATGCTCCAGGGGGGGGGTACATACATACATTTTGATATAAAAAAAATCGAAAATTTTTTTTTTGATTTTTTGGAATCAGGAGGATTCAAAACGTCGAGAACATCAATAAAAAAAAATTATTATAATTATTATTTCTGTTTCTGGATTATAACAACTTTTTCTTGGATTGGAAAAAGTTAAAATGGTTTTCGGCAACAAAAAAACAGACTGTTCTGAAACTAAAATGTTATGAAAAATCGCACATACCTAAAGGCATGCTCAGCAGACTTAACAGGCTGTACCTACAGAAAATTGTCAAGAAAGTCTTCCATTACATTTCACAAAAACCTGTACGCCACGTGCATATTCCAAAGACGTAATATTTAATTACAATAAGGATTGTAGTGTAATAAGAAGTCATAACATACATAAATTCTATTCTATTTTAAAAAGAACAATATCCCTTGCGAATGCCATTAATTTGAAAATTCTAAAATTAATGCATTTTTAATTACTCGAAGACAACAAGGCATTATTCTGAATGTTAGCAGAACTAAATTAACAACAATTGTAATGCATAATAATTACCACTAATTATATTTTAATTAGAAATGCTTTTGATAATTTAAAGAGTGTTTCAAAATAATGATTATTTACATAATCAATTACAATGAAAACGCCGGAAAATGAAAAATGCCCACTTTAAGAATTTTTACCAAAAAGTAGCCAATTTTGTTTATTGCCTTTTCGGTTTCATTAATCAAATCAAATCTTTAGTAAAATCCAGATTCTCCCAACCCGGACTTTATTTATTGGACGTACTGGACGTACTATGCATGTCATATTTTTTTATACGAACTGCCGGCACAACTATACTTGATAAGATTCGAAACGGCAGGATAAGACAAATAATAGCTAAGCAGCACACTCTAGTCGAAAGCATAAAAACAAAAACAAAACAACTTATCTGGTATGAACATATACAACGAATGCACAACAAGATAAATAGTGATAATAAATTGGCGTGTGCCAGTCAAAGGAAAAATACGAAGTTTAAGACTCTGTTGTAGAGAGAGTAGACAGAGCGAATAGAGAAAGAAGATGAGATTTGTAGCCAAATAGTCCCAAATACGGGAGTTTATTAGCTGATGGATGTCTGCGCCTTTAAGGCCAAATTCTACATTACACATTTATCCCCAGAACTTAATTTTCGTCCCAGTATAAACAGGTTTTAATAATAGCGTAACCCGGTTTATACTGAGACTAAAATTAAATCCTGGGGATAAATGTGTAATGTAGAATTCAGCCTAAGAAAAACATTTAGCAAATCATATGAAGTCGACCAAACCAAGCTATAATAATTGTATTTAAAATGACAATTGCTCTTTCGGCTCGTGTTATAAATTTCATACTCGCGGAATTATAGCATTATGTTAAATAATTCAATAATACACTATTATTAATTTATTTAAATGAAACAATTCTCTAGTAATGAAGCAATAGTGGCAATATTTAAAATTTTTCATTGGTCATTTCCGTAAGGTAACGTAGGCAAACTAATTCTGGCTTCCATAAATACTTTTTTGAAATTCATAATTACGTATTTCTTTCGTTGTAAAATAATTAAATTACTTACCAAAACAATGATACTTACAAATTATAAATGTATATAAAAATCGAAATGAATAGAAGTGGCTTGAACATCCAGAGTAACAATATCATATTATTGCGTGCAACTTAAAAATTATTATAATTAGATCTAAATAATGAAAAAAGCGCGAAACAAAAAAAACTTACATAATGAACGGAAAAGAAAGCAAATAGTGCAAGCTGTTCGAGGTTATATTAATTTGAATATTGTTGTATGATCCTTGATAGTATAGGAGCATTTTGATTTAAAAAGTGGTCAAAACTAAATGCACACAAAACAAGCAATTATTTTTATTATAAAAGGATATGCCAAATAAACAATTCCTTATAAATACATTATATCATCTCCATTCTCCGGTCTATTTTAAAACATTCAAATCATTTTTTCTGGTACTCATAAAATGTTACTCTATGTATGTTTGTATATTATCCTTTTTGTATCCTATTAATGGACCTGCCCACAATAACATTAATTTGTCACTCGATTTACTCAAAAAATGTACCTATTTTTTTATCTTGTGAGCTATTTTTGCAGTAATAAATAAATAACGTTCAAAACAAAAAATACTAATAAAAACATGTTTATGAAACTTTCAATAAATTTATTGCCATAGAATTCTGAATTTAGCTTTAAATTGGATTAGAAAGCTCTTTAAAAACTTAAAAAATTAAAAATAGTTGACATTTACACTTTTAGATCAGCGTGAATGCAACACAAAGCACTGAGAAAATTAAAATTATTTACAGAGATCATTTTAAATGGACACTTTTTGATTCAAGCCTATGTAACAATATTTTGAGTCTACAACTTTCAAAGTATTAACGACGACTTGAAACTACTTCAGTGAAGTACTTACTTTTAGTCAAATATTAATTGACACGTGTTCTTTAATTGAATGTAATTTGTATTTATTTAAAATACATTATTGCATCATTCAATATAGTACGTTACAACTTACAAATACATCTATCAAACAACGTTTAGTTTATATCGCATATAAATACCCCCTAGCAAAGCCATGGAACATTAGGTATATAGCAAAACTTTATTTCTAAATGAGTTCATCTGAAACTATCTTGATCAACTTGCTCACTTCTAAATGCACTTCTTTTATAACTTAATTAGACCTCGAGTTATTGATATAGTAATTTAAAACTAACAAATAAAAATAATTTTCTTTTCAACCAAGTTTAACTTTATACTGCTTCATGTGAAACCTACTTACGTACATCAAGCTTTTTATTATTATTAAGCACGTACAGCATTTTTAAATGTGGGTCACATACCAGACACAAAGCTTGCATAATAACAAATCATGTCTTCAACTAGTCAGTTTTGTTTATCTACTCGATTAGAACTAAACACGAAAGTGATGGTAGTTTAATAGTCTACAAGCAGTTATTTTTATTAAAGAAAAACAAACTAGTATTTGTTTCTCATTGATTAATTATTAATTAAACTACTCTGTGTAATAACTTAAAACTAAATTGTACTTTACTTACTCATTAGAAAGAACCGAGTTTTGTGAAACAGTTTCAACAAATTCACGATGTTGCACTAGATTTTCATTAACTAAAACTTCTCTAACACTAGGTTCATCACTGGGTTCTAAATTGTTAAAATGTTCTAAATCTTCTTTCACAACTTGCTTATGAGTCTCAACCTCATCACTTAATTGTTCCGTAACGTTCTCTTGTACGACAGTCGAAGATGATGTAAGTATTGCATCTTCGGCAGATGCTAAACCTATTTTAGTGTCACTAAAAATTAAACTATTAATGATTTTTAAATAATGTGATTTTTGTACTTACACAGCCCAATGTAGAATACAAAATAAAAATACACAAATACAAATTACGCTTATCTTCATCTTAATATTGTGGTTTTATTTAAATGCATGTTTCTGAGGGATAGAAACGTTTTGTACAACTATTTTATACAATGGTTTATACTTATTAGAACAAAATCTCTGACGTGTACCACACTTTACGACTGTGCTCAGTTTTAAAATTTATTGCATTAGAAAATTTGACAGCAGAACTGTCACTGTCAAATCCTTTGATTGCATTCGCTTCGTGCCACCGTGGCGCTAGTAGTCCCCAACTAATTTTAAAGTTACTAAAATCGTTTAAAAACGTGAAGAGAATCTACTTTTGCGTTTTTTATACATTTAAATATTGAAATATAATAAAAAAATATAAAATTTAATATTTACTCACATAATTTGTTACAAATAAAAACATTTCACGTTTAATTATAAACGATATAATAAAAACTGCCTAGAATAATTAGTTTGACACGTCAGACGTCACTGTCAATTTTAGTTTTGTGTTTACCGGTAATAATAAGAATATAAAAATGTTAGAAGCAATATGTACCTTTCCTTTTGCGATATTAGAGGTGCCCCATCTTAAAATAAAAAAACCATCATGGTTTCAACAGCCTTCAGCAATGGTTATGTTTGCATTAGTACTTACTTCGTACTTTTTAGTTACGGGAGGTAAATACTCAAATTAACGTTTGAAACAATGTTTAATATGCTATTTATAGGTATAATTTACGATGTTATTGTTGAACCACCAAGTGTAGGCTCGACAACCGATGAACATGGACATTCAAGACCTGTAGCTTTTATGCCTTATAGAGTCAACGGACAGTATATTATGGAAGGATTAGCTTCAAGTTTTTTGTTCTCGATGGGTGGTTTAGGTTTTATACTATTAGATCACATTCATTCACCGTTAACTCCTAAATTAAATAGAATATTGATAACATCGATCGGTTTTATTTGTGTGTTAGTATCGTTTATTGCTACTTGGGTGTTTATGAGAATGAAGCTACCTGGATATTTACAATCTTAAGAAACTTAACTTTTGCAGTGTACAAAGAATTTTTTTATCAAATTTAATAAAAAGCACATATTAGAAGAAAGTTTTATTACATAAAAGTTTTTAATTTGTAAAAGTGACTAGTACAGCACAATGAGTATTTAATACTAATTTGAGATTTAAAACATTTACGATGAGTATCACTTATGATTAATACATGCACAGAGTATAAAAATGGGAGTGTAAAATTTGTTCTAGCTGCTTTTCTATTACAATCGTATACGGAAAACACTAAAATCGAACATTATAAAATTTCAAATGGTTATTTATACACTTTACGTACTTTCCAAAATCCGATGATTTATCAATTATATGTTCAAATTCTGCAAATGATAAAGCACCATCATCATCTAAATCTGCCTCTTCTAATATCTTTTGTATCAAGTGTTGCATTTCGCTTTGAGACAACTGGTTATTTCCAATTAACCTATCTACTACTTGTCGTAAATCAGACGTACCTAACATATCATCACCATCGAAATCTACGTAAATTAAATTTAAGGTTTAATTAAAAATTAACTAGAAACAAACCAAATATTCTAAATGCGTGTTCAGCCTTTACAGCTTTTGGAGCAGCGTCACTAAATACAGACATCATATCCAAAAAGTCTTCAAATGTACAGTCTCCATCATTACTAGAACTAAATACTTTGCAAATACGATCGTTAAATGGATTTACACTAAGTTCGGGATATTGCAAAATTTTTGTCATGGGTAGTTTAGCATTTTTGTTGTGTCCAACTTTTTCAGGAGCTAATGCTTTAAATTTTTGATGTGCACTACAATTCTTTGTGATTTTATTTATATTTAATATTATAAAAGAATAGCTTACAACAGGACTTCCTTTTTAGTAAAATATGTAAGATCCTATAAAAGTATTTTTGGTTATTTAATTTTAATTTGACTTAAAATAAGTAGGTACCTACCTCATAATCTTGTAGTTCATCTTCAGAAAATTGACTCTTTCCTTGGCCCATGATTAAATTTACTTAATTATTTCAATTAAATAACAAATCAATTGACGTTTACTATTCTGACGTTTATTTGTACATTTGAACTACGAGTACTCCTAGCTGCAGAACTACTGTGTATTTTAACTACTAAATGTTTATTTGAACTACAATATTTAATTTTTAACGTCCATTATTACTTTCTTTTATGAGATTCAGAGCTTCCATATTGAATTAAATGAAAATTAATATTTATCTGTATAAATAACATATATTGTTGAATAAAGTATCATAATAAATGATCAACTTTTAATTAAATATTTTCTACAAATTAATGCTACCTTTTCAAAATTTTAAATCTTCATGGAGAGGACTATTAATATTTTGAAATTTTGTTGTAATCACTGTGCCCCAAGATAAGTTATTGATTAAAATATACATTTAGCTACAGGCTACAACGGTCATTACCGTCTTCTGTAACATTAACTTTACTACTGCTGACTTGTCGATTTTTAGTGTTTTTCTTCTTTTTCTTAGCTTCCTTGTTTAGTTTTTCACATTCATCGCGGTCCTCTAATAATTTAATTATTTGTATTTTAATAAGTCAAAACTAAAAATAAATGTAAGTATGTATCCTTTTGAATTCGTACCTTTTTCCTCAAATTCAGAACAATCATATTCGTCCTTAACAGGCTTTGTAGTATTGGACATTGGATAAATTTCGCATACAAAAGGAAACTCTCTTGCACAATTAACAACTCTCCACATATTGTCCGAATCTATTGTAACACAGTTGCTTTTATTATTTTTATTTCTAGGATGCCCTGGACTCCAAGATCGAAATTTATAACAATTTAACAAATCTCCCATTGGTGTTACAAAACGTTTTCTAGTTTTTATATCATCTAATCCCACAAAAGCAATTTTGTACCAAGCTTTTAACTCATTTTTAACTAAAGTCGAAATTCCGGCAGTTCTGCGTTCTGTTAAAATATGAGCTAAATCTCCTCCAATATCTTGACATTTTGATATGGCCGATGTGTAATTTTGTTTTTCATAAAATACACGAAAAACTCCAATTCCCCTAATGCATGTAGTGTTATCTAAAACTAAAACAAAAATTTTACAAAAAGTAATTATTACCTGCGTTAATTTCTGCTTACGATCCAAATCACCGTATAGGCTGTAGTAATCAAAAACTGTGTCATTTACTAGGGTAGTTGAATTAACAACTTCTGGACATTCCAAGACTTGACAGTTTGTAAAATAATAATCTTCTTGGTACTTAACTGCACTTTCTTCCGGAGGACTAAAATTAACAGCTAAACCACCTTTTTCTTTTGCATATTCGAAACATTTAGCCACAGATGGAACATTTGCTCTTGCAATAACTGTGAGGGTTGATCGAACGCAATTTTTAATTTTGTAAAAAGGTCGTATTTGTATGTCGTAAAAGTTTTCACAAGGATCATTCCCTGATGAAATATTCGTAAAAATGTAAAGTGTTAGAATTACAGCTCTAATGAAATTCATGACGAGAACTATTCAAGACCTATTATACACACGAATTACCTATAAACAATTTAATAATTAAGGAAACGTATGTCAGTTTTACAGGTTATATTTGTATAATATGGTACGCATCAGTAAATATAAATGAAGGGCATTTTTAGAATTCTTGTACATTTTGTATTTGATTTGAATTTTGAATTTTTAAATTAAGTCTTTCGTTAATTGCCGCTTCAATCCGCCCATACACGTCCCTTAGAGAATCGTCAACGGGAATCTAGAAAATTTCGTTTAAACAAAGAAAAATGTTGTACTTTAATTTAAACCTTTTCAATTTTAGCTCCAAATCTCGACATGCTTTCTTTAACTTCTTTAATATAGTTCTGAATTTCTTTTTTAATAATTTCTGCATCACTAAGATTACCCCTCTTTTCTAAAGAACGTGTAACTAATACTTGTGTATCAGAATGAAGGTAGATAAATATATCTACATCCCCAATTTCTTTTACAAACAACGAAGCTTGCTTAGTTGTTCGTGGAAAGCCATTTATTATGTAGCCCTTTGGACGATGAGATTTGGATAATATAGTCTCTTTAATCAAATCAATGACTATAGTCTAAAAACATTATATAAATTTAGAAAAAATGGATTAAAATTACTTGGAGACTTACGTCAGGAACTTTTTTTGATGGATTAGATAAAGCGTCTTTGATAAGCTTTCCACGATCTGTTCCTTTCAGAGCCTCGTTGTTAAGTAAAGCAGATATTTTGATATTTTCAAATCCTGTGTTTAGTGCAAGAGTTTGACTTTGTATGTGCCTGCCACTACCTGAAGCACCTACAAACCAAACTATCGGTACAGGATTGGATTTAAAAGGGCTCATGTCGTATTCTAGACGTTGAAGGTCCGGTACCTATGTTTTGTATCATTTATGTAACAGGTATATAAAAAGTATATTACGGGATTATTACCTCATCTACACAAGTAAAAATTCCACCCATTTTGTTTACACGAAAACTATTATTTTAATTTTATAAAAGAAAAATAATACAAATTCAATTATAAAAAACCTGACAAGTAAATTATTAAAAACAATTTAAAACAAATTTTTATTATCCTAAGCAAGCTATTGATTTTTTCAAATTTCCAAAGATTTGAGTATAGATTTGTTACTTTTCTTCGACACGTTCGCTTCGACTGTCGTCTTTAACGCTCATCATCACATCACTGATGATTCATCAGTGATAATAATCACAGTACTGTGTACCTGATGAATGATAATTAATGATCGACTACCATAAATTTGCAATGTATAAATTGGGCCTTTTTACAATTCCATGGCATAGAAGATCGTTTATCAACTGGAACCACTGGAACTAACGACTTTACGTGCCCTTTACAAAGCACGACTGCGAAGAAATATTTTTATTATTTGAGAAGTGCCTTCTCTTCAAACTTTTTGATACATTCTCTGTTGAATTTGTGGGGATAAGAGAACGAGGGATACGATTGAAATATCACAGGAGCGCTTTCTTTTATATACTTTTTTTGTCTAATATTCTTTTTATCTATCCAAGAAAAGGTTGTTATAATCGAGACAAAAAATAATAATAATAATCATGTAAAATATTGCAGTGTTTTATTTTCTATTGCATTATTAGATACATATTGCATATGTACTACATAGATTAGATTAGAAAGAAACATTAGCGTTGAGCAACTATAATGGATCTAAATAAATTTGGATTTCGTTGAATATTTCTTCTACGTCTCTTTCGGCATCAATCTAAAAATAAATTTTATCTTAAAAACTTTCCTTTCTTATCATATTTTAACTACTAACCTTTTTTAGTTTTGAAGGATAGTATTGTCTAATAATAGCATCGTTATGCTCATTAAAAGTTTCAATTCGTCTTTTTATTGTTGCTTCATTGTCATCGGCCCTTCCTGAAGTTTCAGCTCTTCTCAAAAGTCTGCCTACTAAAGTTTGCTCAGAAGCATTCATAAAGAGTATAAGATTAACTGGACCAAACGTCTCTTCAAACATTGCACCTTGTTCTTTTCTTGGAGAACCATCAATAAGAAAACCTTTAGCAGTAGGAAGTGCTTCTTTTACGGCGTCTTTTAATAAATCAAGAACAATACGAGTAGGCACCAAACCGCCGCTTATCATTATTTCAGCTACTGATTGTCCTCGTTCAGAACCACTCTTGGCCTAAACAATTGGAGGTGTTTTTATTAACTTATAATGGTGTGTAATAGCATCTCTATTTACAACCTAATCCAATTCTACTCAATTAGAATTTTTTAATTTAATAAAAAACTTAATTTCTGTTAATTGCTCTGACTGTTCGGGATTGCTAAATTGTTTTAGTATACTTTGCATAAACTCGGTGCACGAGTGAACTAGTTGATCGGTTTTATTACATTGAGTAAGATCATATTGTGGTCTGTACGGGTTAAGGAGCAAGGACTTCAAAGGAAGTTTTTTAACGGAGAAGACGCTTGACGCTTTTTTGGCTGAGTCTGAGGGCAATTGCGTAGGATTGGATGGAAAAATCGATTCATTTGTCAAGTTGTCCAAGACAGCAAATCTGTTAGTGGTTAAACATTGGGCATAAGAGGGATTTTCGTATATTTTTAATGCCTCATTAAATGTAATATTATTATTAGCCATGATGGATTTTAATTTTTGTTGTTTAATATACACTTGGCACGTTTTAGAAGTCGCAACATGTGATGTTGTTCCGCAATTAGCACAACAAACGGACTTGTCGTATTCATTGTTCTGATGAGACTTACCACAAGTGTTATAGCGATCTACAGTGCTTCTGCACGAATTCGACAAATGAACAAATCTTAAACATTTTCTGCATTGTATAACTCTTGGAACAAAAGTTTCAACTTTGCATCTAACACTGTTTATTTTAATATGTTTTGGTAAATTTTGACCACTAAACTTAACGATTATCATTTGGCGTGGAATGAGTTTGGTTTCACCTTTTTCATTAGTAACTCTTCTATTCATTCTTTGCACAGAGTGAACAGGAACGACAGATTCTACGTTATTTTGTAAATACTCTTCATTAATCTGGGTATATATCGACCCCTTTGATAACACCACGTCTTTGTAAACTACATTTAGGAATATATGCGATCAAATTATGCTTAGACAGCAAAGAATCGTCTACCAGAAGATTGGCTTGTGCATGAGACTCAAACTGAACCTTAATTCGTGACCTACCCACCATAGTTACATCAATAATGTTTTTTCTGAGATTAAGTTCGTTATGTAAAATATGACCAATCGCCATAGGATGTAGGTAATCTCCTAATATTTTTTGTCGTACTTTCGACGAAAACATTAAAAGGACCTTTATCTGTTACTTTGTATTTTAACGATTTGTCGATATGCACGAAATCATTAGGGGTGAGATCTAAGTTTGACATACCAGATAATTGTGAATCTTTTGAACCCTCGTTGTTTGATGAATTTTCGTCCTCCATATTTTCATCATTATGGGTAATAGTAATATTGGAAATGTTAAATTTTGACGACTTTTTTGCACCTCCCTCGCATATGGCGAGGAGTTCATAGTGAGAAAACTCACTGATTACGTGTGTAATTACTTAATTACTATAATTAGTAATTTAAAGTGAATTTACACTTAAAAATTAAAATAACAATGTAGGTAAATAAATTCGTTGCACTCAAGCTGACGCACTAGATAAACCCACCATGCACGTTGAATGCTAGAACGATAGTGAACTTGCTCTTTTGCAATGTTTATTTCTAGTTAATTTAAAAAGTATATCCTAACTAATCTAATAGTAACTAATAGTTGTTATACCTACTTCTTTCCGTAAGAGATCTCCAGAAGACAAATGGGTAAATCCGTATTTTGATTTTATTTTGTCACATTGTGTGCTCTTTCCAGATCCTGGTCCTCCAAGAATCCATATAATAGGCACTTTAACATTAATCTTTTCAGGACTCTGAAAATTACTTGATTTCATTAACAAATGATATGAGCGAGAGATATGCCAAGGGATTTGATAAATAATAATCGCACTAATGGATAAATAATTAATCTTTAAATACGTACTTTACTAAAACAAAACTGTTCTTAAAAGTAATTTAAGAATTAACTGCACCTGAAAAACTTAAAAAATGGCGGGCGGAGGGACCTGGAGAATATTATTGTGGTATAGTTTTAAAATAGATATAAGAATCAAAAGTCAACAGTTGCTTATACAGCTACAAATTTATTGTTAAAATGTGCTGAAAAATTTGGAATGTTATTAATAACTGTAAAAACCTGTTCACCAGTGTAACGGCTTAATTATTGAAAATTCTGATGACTTCATGGAATATTATGAAATAATTTTCCTGACGAAATCATAAAAAATATTGTTCATCAGTTCACCGAAATTTAGCAATAAGTGATTTTAAGAATATTTAATAACTAAGTTAATTTAATGATAAATTTTTTGTAAATGTGTTTCTACTTTGATTTGACTATTTTATAGCATTTTTTCGCTCTTGGGGAAAAAGATTCATCTTACGTCCACTTTTGAGGGCGTAAAGGTAGGTGCCTATTTGATTAATAGGTCGTACAAAAAGATCATTTGAAATAATGAATTTTTGAAATTGTCATTGCATTTATGATATAAATAGATGAAAACTATGCTTACTTGCAAGTTAGAAAAACAGGGAAATAATAGAGTTCATTTCCCAACTAAAATTAATGAAATAAAGTGGCTATAACCAAACACCATACACTAATATATAACATATTATGCATATGGTCTTTGCTATAACCCGAAGGACTTTATGTAATTTGTACGTACCCTATCACTCAGCGCAACTGCCATAGCTATAACAGCAATTTATAAATTGCAATCAACAAATTTAACCAAACTATCGTACTATCAACCTAGATAGGTGAAGGTAGATCTCGATCTCGACAAGAATAAAATCGCTTTGAAAATATATAGGTACTCAGAAGCTCAGATATTGTTATAAAAAGTAGTGATAGAAATAATTAGAAATAATCAATTTAATTTATAGATATTATTGCTAAGGAAAAATTTACAATAATTTTATTGATCTTAAGAAACAATAGGTATCATTTGTATACTTTGTAGATAAGTCAGAAAAAAATGAACAACCAATCAAAAATACCCGGAAAAACAAAGAAAAGCTAGCAGCAGGAAATCAATTCTACACATCATAATTTCACAGATTAAGACTGGAATTTAATCCAAAAAAGCTTTTGTAATTTTGTACTAATTTCTAAAAGTAATAGAGTAGAGTCCTACCACAAATATATTATGTAAACAATAGTCTATCTAAACCCGCTATGAAATGTCACATTTTAAATTCATTTTTGACGTTTTGAAACGTCCAATTTTACATAACTAGTGATGCTATGATATATTACATAACTGAGGTAATATTACATAATGTATTTGTTTGTTTGCAGCAAGCTTTGATATATTATTCGGACCTCCGCAATAATAGTTATTTGTTTTATAAGGAGACAAAGTGACGTTTTGTGTGACAAGACTGTGTTTGGCTGAAGAGCGAGCGCGCAGCGAGCGAGTCAGGCAATACAGGCCAGTCACACAAAATTACTTTGACTCCGTATAAAACATTAAATTTTTTCTGCAAACGTAAAGCGTAAAACTGAAAATTTTGATTTTTGAAAGAGCACCATCTCTTGTCAATTACTTGTAGTTCAATTGTCAAATATTTTTTTAAATTAACTTAAATTTGTAAAAAAAGCTAATTATTAAAAGCAAGGAACTAATTATAAAGGAAAATTTAAAAAACATTAAATTGTTTACATTACAAATGCTTAAAAAACATTTTTTACGTTAAAAATAAAAATAATGTGCGGTTAAGATTTTACTTTTCCCTCCTAGACAGACAAAAATTACTTTTCTGACAATTTTTCCTGCCTCGGCGGGAAAGTTAAACTTCACCGTTACCTATTGAGTGACACAAAGGCGACTTTTTTCTGACGTTTGAAGAAAATAATAATTTTTCATTTCATAGCGAAGTCAGATAAAATTTTGTACCTAACACGTTATGAAGAGACTAATCCATATATTTAAAACGCGAAGCCTTTTCTTTTCCGCTAATTTTAGCGTACTTCTACTGGACCGATTTTGATGATTTTTTTTTAAATTGAAGCTCTTGACCCACAGATATGTCACCACTATTTTTTTTCTCAAAATTATTAATTTCATACATTGTTGTATATTTTATAATATACATAATAAAATAATCAATTTTATAATTTAAAATAATCCAATTTTAAAAATTATAAATGAGAATAAATGTAGATAGTATTTGGTTTTATACGATAAGGTACACATTATACATTTGGTCGTGGTGATAAAATTTTCAATACTATTATTCGACCAGTACCTTTCTAATACGCGATATGGTCAGGTTGGTGCGTGTATTTTTAATTACGTTTCGTGCTTTTGTGAATTTTGGATTTTTGTGACAGTTTTTTTATTTTGCCCTCTTTGGCTTAGTTATCTTTAAGGTTAGTTTTCTTATTTTTTTTTATAAAATAGTCATAGCTCATTCATATCTTCAAAAACTTCGTCGATTTCGACGGGGGTGATCGCTATTTTTTTTTAAATTGAAGCTGTCGACCCCCAGATATGTCAGCACTAATTATTTTCTTCAAATTACCAATTTCATAATTTTTTTTAAATAATAAATTAACAAACAATCATCGGTGTAGGTAGTAAGTGCATTATAATAATTTTTGAAAATTTAATTTTTCTAACACATTCATCTCTGCAACTACTTAGTCGAATTTCGACGGGGGTGACCCGCTAGTCCATATATTTAAAACGCGAAGCCTTTTCTTTTCCGCTAATTTTAGCGTACTTCTACTGGACCGATTTTGATGATCTTTTTTTTAAATTGAAGCTCTTGACCCACAGATATGTCACCACTAATTTTTTTCTCAAAATTATTAATTTCGTACATTGTTTTATATTTTATAATATACATAATAAAATAATCAATTTTATAATTTAAAATAATCCAATTTTAAAAATTATAAATGAGAATAAATGTAGATAGTATTTGGTTTTATACGATAAGGCACACATTATACATTTGGTAGTGGTGACAAAATTTTCAATACTTTTATTCGACCAGTACGTTTCTAATACGCGATATGGTCAGGTTGGTGCGTGCATTTTTAATTACGTTTCGTGCTTTGTGAATTTTTGATTTTTGAGACGGTTTTTTATGTTACCGTCTTTGGCTTTTAGTTATCTTTAAGGTTAGTTTTCTTATTTTTTTTATGAAATAGTCATAGCTCATTCATATCTTCAAAAACTTTGTCGATTTCGACGGGGGTGACCGCTATTATAATAATTTTTGAAAATTTCATTTTTGTAACACATTCATCTTTACAACTACTTCGTGTCGAATTTCGACGGGGGTGCCCGCTCGTTTTATTTAACTCACGTAATTTACAAAACTCGCTCACTTCGTTCGCTCCTTTTAGCAAATATTACGTTCGTCAAAATAAAATTTGTTTTTCATAACTGGTTAGGTAAATATCTATTACAAAATATCTATATAAATATTATAAATATCTATACAACAGTTTAGTTCTTTTAGTTTAGTTCTGTAAACAAAGTTTAAGAGATATTTGACAAAAACGTTTTTAACTTTTTAACCTTTTCCCCCATTATATTATTGTTAACATGGGTCACATAGGTTGTATCGATTCAGACTTTGTTAGAACGCCAATATCAAACCTAAAAATCAATCTTTCAAGTACATTTTTCCGATTTTTTCGCAACCCATTGAATAAAAATTATCATGCTTCTCTGTAGAAGGAGTGTTAGCAAACTTTACTTATAGGAGGAAATGAGGCGAAAATATTCATTTTAATCCCCTATCATCATACAGCCAAGTTTGAATCATACAGTTTGACCGCAAATATATTATGAAACTTCGATAATCCGAACTTTCTTTCGAATTAAATACTATTTTTAAATGAAAGCCCAATTAACTAAAGATTTTAACACAAATTACTACAATTAAGCAACTCACATAATATTACTTTACTCCGTTCAGTGACCAGAAATAGCTAAGCCACTCCCACAAAAAGCGCGCGATATTCAAATAAAATGCGTCATGCGTCAATCTTATTTGACATAAATTTATGGGGAGTGGCCTAGCTATTTCTGGTCGCTGAACGGATTACAGAAGAAAAAAACTAAAGATACATAATTTAAATAAATATTTATTCAATTTTATGGCAATGTTGAACTACTTTGTGCAGGATTTATTGGTGGTTGTTATACAGAGTGACAAAACATAAATCTCCATTTTTATAAAAAAAATTTGTGTATGACAGATTAAGAGACCAACAAGTTTTGAATATCCAAGTTATAATAACAAGTTATTAATCCCTGTATTTTTTTTGCCTTTTTTGAAATGAATTTTTTTTATACAGCCTGTCCTAAAATTGCGGGGCCCAAAAAGATCCACATATACTAGACATAAAATAAGGTCGATCTAACCCAACTTGCCTTATACAAAAGTCTTCGGCTACAAAGTTACAGCCCCTGAAAGAGGCGAAAAAATAATTAATTTTTTTGTTTTAAATGAAAACGGTTTGAGCTAGAGTGTTCAAACTTGGCACCGATCGTTTATTTATTAACAGTAATACTTGAGAAAAATTACGTAATGATTGCTTTAAAAATGACGGAATACCGTGGGGTAAGGAGTAGTTTTTTATTCGTATTTTATTTGTACGGAGCAAATTCGAAAAAAAAGTTTAAGAATAGTCAATTAAATTTAAAATTTTAACTTTTATGCCTCTTGTTTCATTTTATTAAGATTAGTCGTTTACGAGCAAAATGCAAAAAACCATTAGCTTCTGTATGGGGAAGCTACGATTGTCATAGCATAAATTAAGTAGTAGCCTACTAACTACTAACTTTGTAGCCGAGGACTTTTGTATAAGGCAAGTTGGGTTTGATCGACCTTATTTTATGTCTAGTATATGTGGATCTTTTTGTGCCCCGAAATTTTAGGACAGGCTGTATAATAAGTTGCAAATCATTAATGATAAGTTCGCCCTCCTAATAACAAAAAAAAATTCAGATCTTGTTTTGTAACATTATAACATCTGTCAACAATTAAATGTAAGGAACCATGTAACTGTCTGAAAAAGAACAATGTTTTTTGATAAATCCACTTTTATGGATTATCTATTGAAATAAAATTTCAACCAATCAAATATTGCAGTGTTTTATTTTCTATTATTGCATATATTGTATCTAGATTAGATTAGAAAGAAACATTAGCGTTTAGCAACTAATGGATCTAAATAAGACTGGATTTCTTCGAAAACTTCTTCTACGTTTCTTTCGGCATCAATCTAAAAACAAATTTTTTCTTACAAATTTTCTGTTTATATATTTAAACTAGTAACATTTTTTAGTTTTGAAGAGTATTGCCGGTATTGGCTAACAGCATCTTTATTCTTATTAAAAGTGTCAATTCGTCTTCTTATTGTTGCTTCATTGTCATCGGCTCTTACTGAAGTTTGAGCTCTTCCCAAAAGTCTATCTATTAAAGTTTGCTCAGAAGCATACATAAAAAGTATGAGAGTAACTGGACCAAACGTCTCTTCAAACATTGCGCCTTGTTCTTCTTTTCTTGGATTACTATCAATAAGAAAACCTTCAGTCTTATGAAGAGCTTTTTTTACGGCTTCTTTTAATAAATCGAGAACAATGCGAAAAGACACTAAATCGCCGTTTATCATTGTTTCAGCTACTGATTGTCCTTGTTCAGAACCACTCTCGACCTAAACAAATGCAGGTATTTTTTTATTAACTTATAGTTATAATCCGTTCACTTTTTATTTGGGATATGGTTGGCCATGAAATTTTGTTTTTTGGTTTGCCAAAATAAAAAATCCCTATTAAGTTGACTGATAGCTCTTGACAGTACCAAAAAAATGACAGACAACTGACAGACCAACTATTAACACAATTGAATAAAGCTTAATTCTCAGCTATCCGAAACCGTCGTATACGACGATACGAAAGTTTTCCTATTGGTGGAATTTCAAAATTTTTCGAAATTCCACCAATAGGAAAACTTTCGTATCGTCGTATACGACGGTTTCGGATAGCTGAGAATTAAGCTTATAAGCCACTACTCTACAATACATAACCTAACTGATTTTCTTCAAATTTATACCGGGTGGAATCTGTCACCCTAACATGGCCAACCATATCCCAAATAAAGAGTGAATGGATAATAGTAGTGTATAGTAAATTATAGTATAATAGCTTCATTATTTACAGTCTAATCCAATTCTACTCAATTCGATTTTTTTTAATTTAATAAAAAAAATACATAAAATGATTTTTTTTGTGCTAGGTAGCAATTTTCTATATTTAGTTCTCCAAAAAGTAATTTTACAAAAAAATAAATTATTTTGTTTTTTTACCAAGTTTAACCTACTAATATAGTAATAGCTAAACCTACTTCTTTCCGTAAGAGATCTCCAGAAGATAAATGGGTAAATCCATATTTTGACTTTATTTTATCACATTGCGTGCTCTTTCCAGATCCTGGTCCTCCAAGAATCCATATAATAGGCACATCAACGTTAATCCTTTCAGGACTCTGAAAGATTTTATTAACAAATGATATGCTCGCGAGATATACAAACGGGTTTGTCAAATCATACACAGTGAAAAAATCAAAATAAAGTAAAATTGTAATGTAAAATACTAATAGATAGTAGTAGTTTATGATGTACGTTGTACGTGTTAAAAAGGATGGGAGCTTTAACATAAATATCATACAATATTTTTTATATTTCGGCGTTTTTAATCTAAAATCGTAACAAATTTCAAAATTGAGGTAATTTTTTGTTGGTTGGTACTTCTGTTTATAATTTATACCCTCAGAATATAGAGAGACAGGAAGGAACCTTGACAACCGTTGCCTATAAGAGAAAATGCGACGGAAATAACATTTTGGAAAGCATCGGATGACTCATTTATTGCGTCGACTTTGCATTATCATTGGTTGTCATAATATTTCCTTATAAGTGGGAGTATAGCAACCATTTCTATTGGAGAAATTGATCGGAAATCGCTATATTTAGACAACCTTTGCATTCACATACGGATACGATTACCTGGTATGCTCTTTCCTGGTAGAGAAACGGCTATTTATTCAATGTTTATACCATTTATACTGACAGTGACAGACCTGACATTTCAAAATTTTCTAAGTTTAAAACTAATTTTTCTTCATTTTAAATTTTCATGACATTCATAATATAAATAGATGAAAACTATGCCTACTTTCAATTTTGAACAACAGTGAAATAATAGAGTTCATTTCCTAACTAAAATTAGTGAAATAAAGTGGCTATAACCAAAGACCATACACTAATATACAGGGTGGGGAAATAGTAACGCAATAACTATAACTTGTACGTACCCTATCACTAACCACAACCGCCATAACTATTACAGCAATTTATAAATTGTAATCAACAATTTAAACCGAACTATCGTACTAACAACCTAGGTAGGAAAAGGTAAGGAATAAGTCGCTTTACACTCAGATATTTTTTTAAAAAGTAGAGATAGAAATAGTCAATTTAATTTATACGAGTGGATATTATTGCTAAGGAAAAATGTATAATAATTTTATGGGTCTTAAGAAACAATAGGTATCATTTATATACTTTGTAGATAACTCAGAAAAAATAAATAAAATAGAGCAAGTGTGCCAATTAACCACTCAAAAATACCCGGAAAAACAAAAAAAAAAGATAGCAGCGGGAAATTAATCCTACACATCATATCGCACTTTAAGACTGGAATTTAGTCTAAAAAACCTTTTAGATAATTTTGTACTAATTTCAAAAAGAAACACTAGCGGCCCTACCACCCTGTTAAAAATTTTACAGGAGGTGAAAGTCAAAAACTTTTTTAACTTTTTTATCTTTCCCCCCATTATAGTATTGTTAACATGGGTCACATGGGTTGTATCGATTCAAACTTTGTTAGAAGGCTAATATCAATGTTACACCCAAAAATCTGTCTTTCGCAGTTTGCTATATTTATGTATAATTTGACTAGACTATTTATAACAGCACCCACTGAATAAAAATACTATGTATAAGGAGTGTTAGCAAACTTGGAGGAAGTGAGACGGAAATATCCATTTTAATCCCCCATCAATCGTGTTTCCCAATTATTATTGGCTGTAACGCTCCTTCCTGAGAGTAACATGTTTTTTTCACCGTACCATACAGCCAGTAGTGGCGGACTGACAGGTCGGCAAGTCGGCAATTCTTGTCTTGAAAAATTTTTCGACACCAGAAAAAAAATTTATTGTCTTGTCTTGAATTGCAAGATAAGAAATTTTTCGAGATGAGTTTTCTTGTCTCGATGCAACCCTATTTGTCCCCCAAAAGTATTTGGCCCTGTCATTTGCTGACCTGCCAGTCCGACACTGCATACAGCCAACTTAGAATTATACAGTTTGACTGCAAGTACATTAAATTGATTAAATAGACCGGGTTCTGAAGGGAAGTGAGTATGCAAAATGTGAGGACCGCGTTCTGTCAACGGATTTGGGTTTGGGAGATATCAAAGTTTAATATTTTCGATGTTGCCGGACAGTCTTATGGGGCAATCATTAATGGTTGGTACTCGAAGTCTTAAAAGACACGTTGAAAAATCACATTTTAATTTTTTTCTACTTAACGGTTAGGTTGACGAAATTTTGCAACAGAGATAATTTATGTAAAATTGAAATACGAACAAAATGATGTATTTAAATGTTTAAATAGTAAAAGTGGTGACGAAGAAGAATAATTTTTCATAATTTTGCGAAGAGTTTGGTAACAGCAATTTTTTTTTCTTAAACGGTTGATAATATCACGGTGGATGTGCTGATAAGATTTCCGAACTCAATTTTGACTAAAAAGCACTTTTAATGTAGTTTTCTTAGACCACAAAGAGCTTAAGCTGATGAGAGCAACCCACTCCTTGAATGAATTTTGACGAAATTGTTTTTATTGAGTTCTCAATACCCTAAAGAACAAAGTTTATACTGTAAAAAAGTGTACATTTGCTTCATCATTTTTTTAAACCACTTCTTGTGAATTCAATTTTCAAAATCTTAAAAATAAGCTGAAAAAGACGCTGTTTTTTCAAAATTTTGGGTGCAAATGCTTACTCTTTTGATAATTAGTAACAAAAAAACAAGTTTAGCGAAAAAAAATTTTTTAGAAAAACCTTCGTTTTCCAGCTTATTTTTAAAATTTTGAAAATTGAATTCACAAGAAGTGGTTTAAAAAAATGATGAAACAAATGTACACTTTTTTACAGTATAAACTTTGTTCTTTAGGGTATTGAGAACTCAATAAAAACAATTTCGTCAAAATTCATTCAAGGAGTGGGTTGCTCTCAGCTTAAGCTCTTTGTGGTCTAAGAAAACTACATTAAAAGTGCCTTTTAGTCAAAATTGGGTTCGGAAATCTTATCGGCACATACACCGTGATATTATCAACCGTTTAAGAAAAAAAAATTGCTGTTACCAAACTCTTCGCAAAATTATGAAAAATTATTCTTCTTCGTCACCACTTTTACTATTTAAACATTTAAATACATCATTTTGTTCGTATTTCAATTTTACATAAATTATCTCTGTTGCAAAATTTCGTCAACCTAACCGTTAAGTAGAAAAAAATTAAAATGTGATTTTTCAACGTGTCTTAAGACTTCGAGCGCTAACCATTAATGATTGCCCCATAAGACTGTCCGGCAACATCGAAAATATTAAACTTTAATATCTCCCAAACCCAAATCCGTTGACAGAACGCGGTCCTCATATTTTGCATATTCAATTACCTTGGGCGCCTGCTCTAAAAGCTTCGATAATACAAATTTTCTTTAGAATTAAATATCATTTTTAAATAAAAGCCCAATACAATTAAGCTACTCATATATTACTAGAAGAAAAAAAACAATATATATCTAATTTAAATATATATTTATTCAATTTTGTGGCAATGTTGAATTCTGGTTGAACTAGTTTGTGCAGTATTTATTGGTAATTGTTATACAGAGTGACAAAACACATATCTCCATGTTTATAATAAAAAATTTGTGTATGACAGAGCAAGAGAACAACAAGTTTTTAATGTCCACAGCTATAGCAACTCTTTAATAATTCTGTCAGCTTAACATTTTGACGCACGACGAGTTAAGTTGACGATTTACGGTGGAGAGACACACACACACACACAAACACAGACATTACTTCGGCTTGCTTGCACATTTTTGACCTGCACAGACCTCTACATATACCTACAGGTTAGCTTGCGCATGCCACCTGAACAATGTATAGACGCTCCGGTTTGGTCTGGCACAAGAGAAGCCGGAGTAAAAGCCTGCGCTTGTGTCTCCGCCTTTATAGTTTGTTCCTATTTTAAAAACTACGTAAAATTCAATATAATAACGAATTGAAAACTTTGAGATTCCCGGTCTCTCTCGCACCGCTCATGAGCAAAAAAAATTATATGTTACATCTGTCTCTTTTTAGTGCTTCTTTATCTGGCACAGAAAATAAAAAGCAGTTTTTGTCACCCTGTATACATACCTTAAAATTTTATATACATTTATTGTTACCTATAATAATAATCATGTAAAATATTTTGAGTGCTTTTACAGTATTTATTATTGCAAATAGAAACATTAGGATTTATTAACTAATGGATCTATATAAGATTGGATTTCTTTGAATATTTCTTCTACGTCTCTTTCGGCATTAATCTGCAAATAAATTTTGTCTTAAAATATTTCTCTTTTTATCATTTATTTAAACTACAAACCCTTTTTAGTTTTGATGGATATTGACTAATAACTGCATTGTTGTGAGTATTAAAGGTGGTGATTCGTTTTTTTATTGTTTCTTCGTTGTCATCGGCTCTTCCTGAAGTTTTAGCTCTTCCTAAAAGTCTGTCAACTAAAGTTTTTTCAGAGGCGTCCATAAAGAGGATAAGAGTAACTGGAGCAATAGTTTTTTCAAACATTGCACCTTGTTGTTTTTCTCTTGGATAACCATCGATAAGAAAACCTTTAGCGTTAGGAAGATTTTTATTTATGGCTTCTTTTAACAAATCGAGAACAATGTCAGCTGGTACCAATTCGCCGTTTTTCATTATTTCCTGTAGTGCCTTTCCTCGTTCAGAACCACTGTTAACCTACACAATTTCAGGTGTTTTTTATTATATTATAAGTGGTGTGATTGCGGGGTAAATTGTATAATAGCATCATTATTTACAACCTACAACCAATCCCACTCAAATAGAATTTTCTCAATTTAATAAAAAACTATTTATAAAATTATTTGTGTCAGCACTTTTGTGTATTCGGCTGCCAAAAAGCAATTTTACAAAAAAATTTCTTGCTCATTAAATGTTCATTTTAAAAAGTTAATGTAAATAGTACCTCATCTCGTAAGAGATCTCCAGAAGATAAATGGGTAAATCCGTATTTTGCTTTTATTTTGTCACATTGTGTCCCCTTTCCAGAACCTGGTCCTCCAAGAATCCACAAAATAGGCACTTTAATCTTTGTAGGACACTGAAAATAACTTGATTTAATTTAAAGCCTCAAACATACACAAAAATAATTAAATGAAAATATTTAGATTTAAATTTTCATAAATATTCCATAATTTCAAAATCAGTTAGAAAAAATAAATTAATATTATGTAATTTGAGCGTATCGTATCACTCACCACAACCTCCATGACTACAATAATAATATAAATTGTAATCAACAAATTAAACTGAACTATCGTAATTACTACCAATCTACACTTTTCAATGGCAATGGGTCACGAGGTAGCTCTCGACTAGACGAGAATAACTCGCGTTGAAAATTTAAACAAGTTAGTAAAAAAGTGGAGATAGAAATAATCAATTTAATTTATAGATATTGTTGATAAGGTCTATATAGTCTGTCTTCGGTCCCAAATTGAGTTGCAAAGGTGGGGAGAAGAATTTTTAATTTTATGAAAAAATATTTATGGAATAAATTAGTTTTAAAAAAAAGTATTGGTGTTTAGACAAGTCCTCTTAATTTCTGATTTCTGATAGATTTAAGAATAGAGCAATGATATCCAGAGAGTTAAATAGCATGTAAAACGTACATGGAACCTATCCACCATTCGTCCAAATCAATATTAATCCCATTTTTTCGGTAAAATATGTTTTAATGTTTGTCTAATATTCCAATAGTTCCGCTGTATGTTCTAAGACCTAAAAGTGAAACAAATCACACCTAAAGAGAATTTAACGAACCAGTCAACAAAGAAGGTTGCCGATTATGGTTGATATAGCAAAGAGCAGAAGTTTTGTGGACACAGCAGCTCACGGGAGGTATAGGAAATTAATAAATAAGCGATATAAAAGCCCGAAATACTTTTCTAAAGCAACGATGGAATGGCTAATGTTGGAGAACTATAGTTACGTTCTTTTCTTCCAGGAAAAAACATAAACAATGCAATGAGATTGGAAATGGTAATTGAAATAATTTTAAATTTATTGTTCAGTGATTTACAAGTATTGAAAAAAATAGTTACATACTTTTTGACCTTTGCTACAAGTACATTGTCTCACAGGAGTTTTGGGATAACAACAACAAGCCATATTAAGTACCTATGTCACCAATGACTTTTGACGTTTTGTAGTTATTTCAAATTTCTTGAAGCTTTCTAATTCAATTTCTTGATCGAAATTTCAAAACGAACTAAAATTTAACTTCGGATTATGAAGAGGCCGATTTTCGTTATTGTTTTACATATTTTTTGAAGACCGACTTTGTATCATTTTTCATATAGCTCTTGCTTTTTTGTTTTCCACTTTATTCTAAGGTTGTAAGGTATAAAGTGTTTGTGATCTGATCTGAGCTAAAAATAATTTTAGAAGATATTCAATGCACTTTTGAAACATTTTTGGAATAAAGTCTCTTTGTGGGTAAATGTATTTTTCCTTCAGAACTTTCAAAAACCTTAAAGTCAATATGAAATGTGATAACATAAACACCGAAGTGGGTTCCTTCTAAGGGGACACAACTACCCAGAAAGTCAATTCAAATAAATGGATGTACAGTCACGTGCATATATTTTGGCACGAATTGTGGGTTCCACCATCAATAACACCCCCCCTACTTAAACTTAGGGGTAACTTTATTTTGCCAACAAGTAGTAAATCAACAAACTGTGTTGGTGTTATGATGATTGCACCCACAATTCGTGCTAACGTATTGCCGGGGTGGCCAAAAGATATTAGAAGCGACAACGAAGCACCATCTACTCGAGATTGAGGAGAAATCGGCTAGTCATCGACATCCCTGAGTAAGTCATCCACTAACTCGAAATTTAACTGAATTCTCAATTCTTAATATTTTCGTTTTTTACGACATTGAAATTAATATGAAAATAATAGACGCCATTCATCAGTAGTGGCGAACCTATAACACCCGTGCCAGAAATGTCAGATAAGAAAGTTTTAATGAAACTTGAACGATTTTCTCGATTTTCCAAAAAGGGTAATTAATTCCTTGTCAGATCGGGCGATTGGCCACGTTTGACCCTTAGGTCTTCATTTTTTGACGAAATTTTGTGTGTCGGTTGGAAATATGTTCAAACAAAGTGGTTTTGCGAAAAAATTATTTTTGACCTATCTACGGTCAAATTAATTTTTGAACTATTTCGCGCATCTGCGAAATGCGCCATTTTAAAGCTAAATGAACGTACTATTTATGTTATGCATTGTTTCTTTGATTTAAAGCCGTTTTGGTTAAACTGTTCCAGTGTCAAATGTTCAAGTCGAAGTTTCCAAAACACACCCTCTTCGATTTTCGCAATTTTTTGATATGTTGAGTCCTTATGACTTATGTTTAAGTGAAAAGATTCATAACCGTGGGCACTCGTCAACTCTTGATGTTACACGGGCTCAAGCCTCAGTGAGGGTTTTAGATTAAGGTGTGAGGGTTTAGTCCGTGTAGCATCAAGAGTTGACGAGTGCCCATGGTTTTGAAATTTTTTACTTACACCTAAGTCATAAGGGCTCAACATATAAATAAATTGCCAAAATCGAAAAAGGTGTATTTTGGAAACTTTGACTTGAACATTTGGCACTGAAACAGTTTGACCAAAAAGGCTTTAAATCAAACAAGCGATGCATAAAATAAATATTACGTTCCTTTCACTTTAAATAGGCGTATTTTTCAGAAATATATCTCTTTTAGATCGCGAGCTATAAATTATTGAAGTAATATGTTATGTGTTTTCATGTTTTCAAAATAGTTCAAAAACTAATTTGACCGTAGATAGGTCAAAAATAATTTTTTCGCAAAACCACTTTGTACACTTAAGTTTGAATATATTTCCAAACGATACACCAATTTTCGTCAAAATCCGAAGACCTAATGGTCAAACGTGGCCGATCTGACTTGGAATTACTCCAGAAAGTAATTTTTGTAGATTGAAACTCAGATCAAGTTAAATGAGCACAAAAATTTTCTGCACTTACTCAATCGATAATTAAAGAGCCTTCATCATAAATCACTTTCTTTCCAGAGACAGAATTAGCAATTAAATCAAATTTAGAAATTTTAAAGTGACTATAATGAAAGATAGGTGTCTCCGCACGCCCCAGAGCGGCTATTAATCAGGGTCGGACTGAACAGGTCGGCAGGCCGGCAATTGTCGACGGGTTCAAATACGTTTTGGGGCCAAACGGGGCCAAATGTTTTTTAGGTCCAAACGGGGCCAAACCAGAAACTAAAACATTTTTTTCAATTTGGAAAGAATATTACTTTCCAAAAACAATGAAAATATTTTCCATCCATATTTATAAAAAAATACATAATTTGAAAAATACGTTTTGGTTGAAACACCCTCCACGTGTTAATAAAAGTTTTAAAAACGATTGTAAAAACAATAATGAAATAAGGACGAAGATTTTGAAAACATATTTTGGTTGAACATGGACATCGACACAAGAATGAAGGCATCTACCAAAACTGAAAATTGTAAAATATAAAAAACGTGTTGCCTAGATGTTCATCTTCATTTATAAATTCTTTTTAATTTCGACATTTTGGTGCATAAGATTTGATAATATTTCAACTTTCTATAAACTAACTTTTGAACTAAATGGGCATCCCATGCCAAATTTACCTAAAGAATTTGGATTTGCGATTCCGCTGAAATTTTGCTATATTTTAGTGTCTATTCAAAGAAGCTTCCCTGATTTTTTTGGCCAATAGTCTATGAGATATAAATTTTTCGAAAACTTGAGATTTTTTTTCAGTTGTCTGTAACTTTTTGAAAAGTCAATCGAATTCGACTTTTTTTAAATTATTCGTTTTTAAATGAAGTATTTAAAAAAAAACGGAAAAAGAATTGATTAATACCCAAGATTTTGGTACTAAGTAGGGGAAAATTAGCATCGCCTACAATCGAGCGTCCTCAAGGCGGGAACCATCAGATCTCCAGGCTAGAGGCTTTGACAGTCTATACACAATGTTTACTTTCAGTCAGAAACACGCTAAAAGTCTAAAAGTCCGTAAAAGCTATCCCAAGACAGCTATACTAAAATCTATACGCAGAAACAACGCCGACTGTGCTCTGGTCAGAATAGCCAGGACTCACAAGTCACAATCACTTCGAGCCTTATAAATAATCTGAAATCCCTTCTTATTAAATTCTATGGGCATTTTTAAGTTTTTTTTTTCAGAGAGTTCTACAAAACTTACTTTTTTATTATATTTTTGTCCCTATTAAAAGCTCCCAGAACGTTAGAAAGTGTATACTTAATATTTTTGTGAGTTCTGAGGCGCCTAAAGAGGTTAGCCACCATTGCCATAGGTCATCTCCTAAATTGTATGTGAATTGGCATATATGAAACTCCACAACTGGTAGTTAAATTTGTACCGATCATATGGAGTCACTAAAATTCACCATGAATAGTTCCATATCTATGGGAGCCTTTCCCAGCGACTTGGAAGTAGAGAAAATGAAATCAATTTTGATGCCCGGCCTTTCTACCTTTTCTAAAATATTTCAAAAATTGTTTACCGTAGAATTGTTAATTCTATAGAGAAATGCAATCAGTTTACTGATGCGCGACGTAGTTTCAGGCGAAGCAAAACCGCAATTGGCTCGTTGGATAAGTTCTAATCCAAAAAGCATGGAAGAGTCTAAATTTTATCATTAAAATCGCCATATTAAACCAAAATCTGGTTATCGTTTTCTGAATTTTAAAAGTAGGTCTTTTTTTAAATTTTCAACTTACTGTTTTACTATTCTGAAATAAAACAAATAGCTCGGATCAATTTTGTATAAATCTAAAGTATTTATGTGGGAACGTAATATTTTTGTCCACCTTGCCTTATTCAATTCTCTCACACTGCTGTATATTACAATCTATTATCTCTCGTTACCTGATGACATTTTGATATTTTTGCTTCATGGCCATCATAGGCCATAGCTACAAAGATAGGGCATGACTAATGATTAATCCCTAAGTATGTCTATAGTTTATCCGACAGATTTGTTGCCACCCTAAGAATTTTTTGAGTTTTCACTTATGCTCAAGCATAAAATTATTTTTGTCTGTCTGTGTGTGAAGAGTGAACACGATAACAAGCGAATGAGCAAATTCATTAAAAATTTCTCTTATAATTGGGTAGACTTGTTAAATATAAAACCAAAGGGTCGAATTGACCTTAAGCAAAGGTCTCGACTAGAAGAGTGTGAAAATTCAACCAGGCAATAACAGCTATTGCTTTCACTCTGTAGAAGTTTCAGTTTTAACTAATTAGATCGGTAGCTTTCTAATTGACTTATGAAAGTTGAAAATTTAATCTACCAAACCACAAAACCAATTATTCTGTGCAATTTTGGCACTTCCATATAAAAAAAATATAAAGTTAGATGCTACTGTTTTCAGTAATAATATTCTAAAATTAGAATTCGTAAACTATGCCAAAAGATTTGCCATTGACCTACATGCAAAGCGCAACAAAGATTCATATATTTTCAGTGGTATCAAAGTAAACAAAGTGAAATAAAACCTACATCTAATTAACCTAAAAGTAATTTAAACAGAAAATGATAAAATGTACAAATTTCAAATCGTTTTAACTGAACGAATCACAAAATTGGCTTATTTTTTATTTGATCATTGTTAAGGTTAACACAATTAAATTTAAACGGAAATGGTTTATGGTTTATTGTGTAAGAAATTTTCGAAATATCTAAATGAGTTGCCAAAACCAATTAATTATATCATTTTTTTTTATAATTAAAACAATATTAATTAAATAAATTACTACGATGGCGTTAAATAACAATTATGGAATAGTTAAGAAAATAGTTTAAAAAATTGTTAAACTTACATCATCTTCATCCATATTTAGGCCACGTAAACACTGAAATTCTTTCAGAACTTACAGTAGGCAAGGTACGCACTGTACTGCATCTGTTTGGGTGTTCTAAACATTCTAAAGTACGGACTTGCAGAAATATAGGGCAATCGATAGAGTCGATTCTGAATGGAAGAAAGCGAAACTAAACGTATCAAATAACGTAAACATTTAATGTTATGATTTTTATTTGCATTTCAAAATTATTTTATATCATTTATTAATGGGCTATTAAGATTTATTAACATAGATTGTTCCTTAAGGGCTACAATTAAAAAAACTACCAGATTTACGATCTCAAAATTATTATTAAATTTGAAGGTTGCTAAATTAGTAACGAGAAGTTTTGAACAATAATTTATTACAATTTACATTTTTTAACGATAGGGCTCACCACAGATGACAGATTATATTTACAGGGCTCACAACAGGATAATTGAGGACAGAGGACGTTTGTATGTGGTTCTTAGTTCTCAAATAAATTTTGTTTAATTTATATTTGACATTTTTCTATTTAACATAATTAAAGTCAATTGACTTTGTTATAAATAGTTGTAGAGATTAGATAAAAAAATTTAAATTCTTCAGGGAACTTCCAGACCACGTGTTTCATTTGAAGGCTATTTATGTTACTTTTGAGGTATGACATCTCAGATTATTTTGGATGACATGCATAGACTTAAGTAGAGTGCTTGGATTATTGTTTGAAGTAAATGGAAAAGAAAAATTGATTACTTTATCCATGACCGTAATATATTCAACATATGACTTCCTATTGTTATAATCAGGAATTCAGGACAAAACTAACAATGGGTCATTCTTTTACAAACCGCACGGATTTCAGGGAAAAAATTTGACCTCTTCAAATGCGATAAAAAAAATTTTCTGCAGCTTTCAATTTTAATTGACCTGTATAAAAATTTTTATTTTGAAAATATTCACATATAAATTTTCGATAATATAACTTAATAACTTAATAATATAATATCTTCCGATCTAATAGAAACCCCACTTTTTAGTAAAATGAGTTTTATAGATAAGAGAATAAGGAACAAAATGATATTTTTTTCCAATTAATTCAAGTTGGGCATGTTAAAACTATTTAAACAATTAAATTGTTATTATTTTTCATTTGTTCACAATAAAAAAAAATTGTTTTAATACACTTTAAAAGCTAACGTAATAAAGTGTTAAATAAAAAAAAACGACATTGATCCAATCAGTACAACTGGAAATAATAAATTTCAAGTAGTGGCCAATTTCAATTTCAAGTGGACGATTCTAAAATTTCAAGTTTAAATTAGTGTGCGGCTGTGCGGTTTGTAAAAGAATGTACGATATCTTTGCCCAAATATTTAATCTGCAGATGAATGAGTTCAAGTTCTAGTCAATGTCAATGAGTTAGCAAGGATGCACAAACTTTCATCTCCAATTCAACTGTTGTGTAGAGAAGATGGTGATGGACTGAGCTAGCTCATTTTATCAAAGTCTTTCAGACAATAAATTTAACGCAGAAAGACCAGTCCAACCCATGTCTGTCTGCAAGATAGAAATTGATTTAACTTGCATCAACAGTCATTCTACTTATTAGAAACTCTTACTGGTACGTTGGAGTTAGAAAATGTATTAAAATTCGATAGGTGTCTCAAATTTCCAATAAAATAGCTTCTAAATAAAGTGTGCAAACGTAATCTCTTTTTCAAGTGAGGGTGCATAAATTAAATCTAAAGTTTAATTAAGTTTTATTAGGAAAATACAAATTCTCAAATTGTGCTGTATAAAAGTCAATCAACGAAATATACATATTTCCATTCCATTCGGATTTTAAGAAAGAAATAATGGTAATTAATTTGCTCTTGGTGTTTGTTCGTTAAGAATAATATAATTATCTTTTATAATTGCTGTTAATTTTTTGTACGTGGATTGCTTTGAAAAATATTAAGAACGTTGAAATTTACTTTACATTAGAAATAAATAAATTATTATTATTTATTGTAAATCAATAAATTGATAATGACTAGAAAAAACTTTTGAACAGAATATGAGAGGCATTTTCTATTTTGTAACTTACAGAAATTGCTTATTATGACGCTAGGCGTCGCTGTGGTAGTGTGATTGTTTTCTCCATAAAATGAATCAATTGTCTATTTTTAACACGCAAACTGAAATTTTCTATATTGTTCTGTTTTTCTTTTATTGTAGCACACATTATATCGAACTTGACAGGCTTTCATTTAAATAGCTTTTCTAAAATTGATTTTACGAAAAATTGTTAAGAGTAGAGAATGGTAGCTACACTAAACACGAGAGGGATCTGAATTCGGAAAATAATTTAACATTTTCCTTTAAATTTTGAGCCCCAATAGGAAATCAAAAAAAGTTTTAAAACTGAAAATTAAACTAAAACAGTACAAAAAACGATTTATGAAAGATTTGCTTTCGGCAATAGAAAATAAAATTTTATTGTTTAAATGAGAAAAGGTAAATATTACATTTCTAGTCGCACGCATTTTCGTACATAACATGCTACCCAGTAAACCCAGTCGTAGTAGCCACTGAAAAATGTAATGTGTTGCCTACTCTTGAGGCGTTTAACATCTCTAACTTGAATTTATGCCTGCAAAATCTCAATAACTAAATCATATTGCATATAATATTTTATTTTACAACTAATAACAATTAAAATGCATAACACTTAACAGGAAAAAATCTAAAAAAAAATATTACCCAAGTGTATAGTTACATTTTCTCTACAAGTTAAAATGAAATCATGAAATGATACCTACAATACAGAATTATATAAAAATCAAAATATGTTTGTACTTAGTTTATAAGTGCACAATTTTTCTGTTAATGTTAGTGTTACAATTCTATAAAAAATATCAATCTTAAATAGAAGTAAAAACTAGAATTTATTTTAGCGCAAATGGCCCCATGAGCTTAAACTATTGAATTATTATCTATAAATGCTTTACTTACGTTTAAACTTTTTATATAAAAATTCAATACTTATTTTAGGCACTTTGACTCATTTTCTTTAAACAGGTCTATATAGATATATTTAATATTAATTTATTTACAATATAAAGTGTCAGTGTGGTGCTTGATATAATATGTAATAAAATATTTAAATCTATACTTTAGAATTATTTTTCGTGTGCAAATTCCGACCAGCAGAAAGTGCAAGTTAATAAGTACACACAGAGTTTTTAAAATTTAAAATTTCTCTTTTCTTAACATATTTTTTAGTATAATACTTTCCTGGTTTTTATAATTCCACAAATATTTATATTATGTCAAGCGAAAGACAGAAAGCCAAACAAATTACGCACAGCGTTTTCAAAAGTATTTTAGCTTGGCTATTTTTTATACAGGGTGGATGATGAAGTGTGCCTCGAGCGTTAGTGACCACCGAGATGGCAATCAAAATTGTTACTTAAAAACCGTTTACCTACAACATTTTGGTAATTTGTCTTTTTATTTTTTTCGTAACGTTAATATAGCGAATACCTATTCATATATCATGGAATTTCGAGACTATACTAAAAAATGCTTTAGGCTCCTAATTAGAAATAAATAAATATTACTAGCGCTAGAGCAAAAATAATTTAACCTGAGGTAAGTTCGCGCAGGTTTGGCCACGCCCCTTTAATAATTTAAATACGTTGACTACTGCGTTGGTGGGGATAAATACCAATTTAGGTATCTGCGCATGTTCACAGCTCTTCAGAATAAAATATTTTTGCTGTACGTCTTTAATGTTCCAATAATTCTTATATTATAATATAATATCTTATATTCTTATCCCCATATTCTTGGGGATAAGATATTTCAGTGACACTGAACCAGAAAATACGGTTGGCGACACAAGGCACTGGCTTTAGGGCTTAGGACTCTTACTAAACAACTTTCAACTGGTGAGGAGGGCAGGAAAATCACCTGAAAGGGATTCCAAAGTAAAAAAACTTACTTTTTATGTAAAAAAATAGTTACTTTGCCAGTGTGCAACCCAAATAATGAAATAATGAGTTGTATGGTATGAAGATGCTAACTTCAGCCCAGCTTCCACTGTGAAACTCATTGTGGGTCTGAGGTAGAAAGTAACCAACTGTTCTTATAAGAATGAGAATAGCTGCCTGAATATTGTGATATTTCTTAATTATTCCTTGACCCTAAAGCCCTAAAACCAGTTCCTGATGTCGCCAACCGAATTTTCTTGTTCGGTGGCACTCAATTACCCTTCCTCCTCAAGAGCTGGACGCAAATACTGTTATCTAGATTTTTCTGTTACTAGCCCATAGCCTATTATAAATATTAAAAATTATTAAGTACTAGATACAGCACGCTCGACTGAAGATGGTCACTAATAGGCAATGAAAACCTCATTGAGCCATTTTTTTCTACAAATAAAAATACTCTTATACTCATTCAACAAAATAATTCACAATTTCTTAATAAAACGCTTGGTACGATTTTGTGTTTTCATTTGATACAAATAAAAAAAAATTGAGCGTTTTTTGTTTAACGGTCCGTTTAAGGCATTAGCGGTCTTACTAAACTAGAGTACTTATAGAAAACTATATTATTTCTACACTTACTTATGCTAAAAATACTGTTAAATTATTAAGACGCAACCTTGCTTACAAGCATCACTACATCAATAATTTTTTCAAGGCACGTAAATCTTATAAGCTGAATAACTTACACATTATTTATAATATCACATATCTACAATCACTATTACTTTCTTCAAAAAATAGTACTTTTCTTTTAAATATGATTAATTTCACTATACATATTTCTTATATTTTCCCTTCTTTGAACGTCCAAATCTGCATAATTCGTCGGTTTGCCTATTGGAGTAACTTTATTCGCTACAGCGTGTCCATTTGCCATATGATTAACACCGTTAGACATTTGATGGGTACCGTTTGCCATGTGATTTACCCCGTTTGAAACAGAATGAGCTACGCCATTTCCATTTTGTTGAACTCTTTGGCTAATTGTACTAATGGGCTCGGATTGTACCATGCCGTTTCCGACGTGACCATTTGCCATTTGTGCATTCCCGTGTAGCTCTTGATGATTGCCGTTATCGTTTTGTTTTATATAATCTATATGTTGTTGGACTACATTTCTAAAGTCTTGCTTAACAGGTGTCGAATCCGTATCTCCATCAACCTATAACAATGAAGGGATCTATATTTATTGTTTGTTTATTAACTAGGTTTATTTTGGGTTTAATGTTAATAAAATATTCAATTTAGGTAAAGCAATCAATTCTTTTGTTAGCTAAACATTATTTTTATTAACTTGTAAATTCAAAAATGTTATATAAAATTGTAATTTAAAATTGAGATAAGCGCGTAAGCGCCTCTTATTTTCAAAATTACTTCCTATCATTTGCATAATTGTCTACAATTACTGAATTAGAAACGTGAAGAAAAATGACTAATAGTTTTAAAAGTTCTACGTAAATTCAACAAAAATATTAATTTAGTTTTTTATTCGTTTTAGTGTCTTTTACTCCAAACGAGATCTTCTACTGCCGTTGAGGGCGCCACAATAGCTTGGTCCAGTTTTACATTTGAGGTGAGTTTGAGTTTTATCTTATCTATTATAATATTAATGGCCGTTTGCACTAACGTTAAGCAGCGACCTAGGAATCACCTGAATATGTTGCTCTCATTTGAGTTATTAACAAATCAACAATTTTAGGCAACTCCTAAGCCGTTGTTTAGCGTTACTGCAAACGGCCATAAGTTTGCTATATTTGTGTCTATATTTATTAACCAAATGTGATATGGAATTGTAGCAGCAGTTTAAGTTGGCCCCTTTGGATAATCTTTGGTCGTTGTGCAATACCAATATCAAATTATTTCCCTATATTTAAAATTTATTAATTTATTCGCAGTTCTTCTCTTTGATTATTAATACATTTTTATTATTTCGTCATTTTGCCCTGCTCTTACATCCGAGGACATACTGCATAATAACTTTCCTATCGTTCTAATATAGTTCTAATCAAATTCATGTAATGAAATGAAATAATATCACAAATTGAGCAATTTCATTAACGGATTGTGATGGGTAAAATCATAAAATGTTTAATAAAAAAAGCGCCCCTTCTCTTAAAAGTATAAAGGACCGTTCATGCTAATTCTAAGAATAAGAACAAGAATAAGCAGAAAAGTTCAACTATACAGAAACCAATAGTGCTGTTCACGCTGATTTCTATAACGATAAATATACTTGTTACGTAAATAACTATAACATTCACGATAAATAAATATTATAATAAACAGCTATAGTTGGCTATAGTAGTCCCAAAGTAAGTTGAATCCACCACGTGACCAAACCTGCGCGAGGCGTGGCTTCAGAACCCATTGGCGGAGCTAGTTATTTCTTCTGTCAAATAAATTATTTTTAAAAGTTGTCAAAATTTAAAATAATTACTTAATTTAAATTTTTATTTGAAGTACTATTAATAATTAATTACTGGTTTAATACTTTGTGAATGAGATCTTCACAATTTTTAAATGCTTGTAATTATTTTGCTTCAACCAAACCAAAGTAATGTAATAATTATACGACGGCACTGTCTACGTTCGTTTCTAAGCAACGACCACACTAATCTACTGCGCAACTTTAACGGTCATCACGTGGTGGATTCACCTTATGTTGGGTTCCCTCTAGCACGAATGATCCTTAAGGAAGTAAAAAATTACTTACAATAGTAAGACGTCCAATATTATCCATGGCTTTTAACATGGGTAAGGATAATTGACGAAATATTTCTAAACGGCGTCTAAAAGCTGTAACGCTGTCATCTAATCTTCCTCTACCCAACTGTAATTTGGAGCAATCTAGAAGTATAACTGTTGGACGTTGTTTAAACTGAAAAATAAAATTTTATTAATTTAATTTATTCTTGATTCTTAGGGCCGGTTTTACAATTGAAGCTCAACAGCGGTTTAGATTAAACTCATGTTAAACCTGACTTCTAGGCAAATTCGCATTGTAAAATGAGGTTCAATCGTAGTTTACCGTATACTAACGTAAGTTGTGTTTGTAAAATCGGCCCTTAATAGCTTTTCAAAAAATTTTGCTTACTATCTTCCTTATTAATCAAGATTTTTAAAAAGTATACAGACATTTTTTTAACGTAGATTACAGTGGGGTAGTCAAAAAATTATTTTAGTTGCAAGTTATAGTACTCACATAATTCTTTTAAATATGACTCATGCGGCTATGACTTCATTAATTGGAGTATTTTTCTTTGTTTTGACTATTTTGACTATACCTCTGTAATCTAAGAATACCTTTACAGTTTTAAAAAATCTTGACCGTAAGGAAGATATCGACTAAAATTAAAATGACGCAAAATTGCATTTTGGGCTATAACTCAAAAACAAAAGAATTAAGATTTTACCATTGAGTTTGCTTTAAAAAAGTAGATAGAGAACGTGTTATTAGTTTTCTCTTAAACCACCCTATTCACTGGAAAAAATCTTGCATGTTCTTATTTTAACAATTTATCGACAAAATCGAGGGGTCATTAAATAATAATTGAATAATTCTGATATTTTTTTTAAAACAAGCAACATTGTTGTTTACTGTATGTAATCAGTTTTATGAGTTAAGAAACATTCGAAGACGAAAAAACCTTAATGAAACCCGTTAATGAAACCTTAATTGAAATTAATGTGTTCGACCAAATTCTCATTAATTCTAAATTATGACAAAGCGAAATTGATTTGGAATGTACATAATTTATATAAATCTGTCGTTGTATAGAGATTCTCAAATAGTGCCAGCAGTATCAAAATTTTAAATTTATACCGGTATAAAAATTATATCTAGAAGTAATGCTGGTAATTAATTTTATTTCTTTAATATCTAATGTTAAAACTATTTATTTGTTATTTTATGGTAAAGTTAGGAACTTATAAGAAGAATAGGGCACAGCCAATGCGCTATAACGAAAATGTGTCTAGTATAGTTTGTCCGTTTTTCTAACGTTAAGTTGCCTTCTTGATTCTTATTAAAATATTAGCAGCCTACTGTGTTCGGTAGCAATAAAAGCTGAGTAAAAGCTTCCAGAAAAAGGCAAAAATGAACTTTGTATGGCAGTTGCAGGTATAAACCCTTTTAATGTGCAAAATATCTCAAAATATTTAAATTTCTTTTACAGTAAGCATTAAAAAAGGGTTTATATACCTGCTTTTGCCATAGAAGTTCATTTTTACCTTTCTCGAAGATTTTACTCATATTTTATTGGTACCTAACGCAGTAGGGTGCTAATAAGATAACAAAGATCAAGAAGGCAACTTCACGTTAAAAAACGGACAAACTATAACATCTGGTGGCATCATATGCAATATATTGGCTCCGCCCTATTCTTTTTGTAAGTTCGTACTATAACTCAATTTGAATTATACTATCTCTTTCTGTTTAATGGTTTAAAAATTCAATATCACACCCCACACCCATAAGAACAGCAAATGTTCGCTAAAAAAAACTTTAAAATCTATTATTAGGTCTAGCAAATAGGATATCGTAATAAGATTTTAGTTTTTCAGTTTTTTTCAGTTTCTTTTCATCCTTAAAATTGCAAAAATATACAACTTTTTCGTAACTTGACCACCTTTGAATTTCTACCAGTTTAGGAATCTCAAGACAGTAAAAGTGGCCACCCTGTGTTTCATATACGTAATGTAATAAAATGTCATTTAGTAGACACAAGAAAAACATTAACTATTTGAGTATTATTGATTTTAGCCAATATTATAAGTTGAGGTAAATCGACCGTTTAGAAAAGTTCCCGGTGCATAATAGATTAAATACTTTCATGTTTTATTTCATCATAGGTATAATTATGGTAAAAAATTGAAATAGTTTAAATTTTTAAGCATATTATTTTCCGTTAATATCGACTTATGAAAAACGTTGGGTGGGGATCCAATAATATTTCTCTTGGAATTATTGTTTTCTAAAGAATTAAGCGAACAACTGAACGATTTAAAATAATTACACCTATCTAGAAAATTATTGGAAACGCTCTACCTCCCTTCGCTCCTACAATTATTATTATTTAAGTACCTTTGCTTCAAATTCTGTAACTTGCGTCATGTCTCGAGGATAACCATCCATAATAATTCCACTCGCTGCATTATTGGCACTCATGTGATATTCTACCATTTTTATAACGATATCGAAAGGAACCAGTTCTCCTGTGCTCACACTCTCTCGTATTGTTTTGGCATCTGTGGCATTTCTATGTTCTTCTGGTTCGCAGGCCGTACGTAAAATTCTTCCTAAACTAACGTGCGCCCATCCCGTGTCCTTACACACTTCGTCGCACAAAACTGCTTTATTACTTCCAGGGCCGCCTATTACCCATAATACGGGTGGCCATCCTGGCTTTACGGGCGACTGGTACATATTTTGGGACTGTGACGTTACGGATATTACTTGGGTATTTGGGCGAGGTGGTTCTTGTAGTCGTTCTGCTACTGGAGCCGTCTGAAATAATTATATAAAGTTATAGAAAATTGAAAAATCGTTTCTATTCGGAAAATTCGTGTTAGGATATACAGGGTGAGTCGGGAGGATCGCACCAAAC
Organism: Malthinus seriepunctatus; assembly: GCA_963924605.1. Lineage (NCBI taxonomy): Eukaryota > Metazoa > Arthropoda > Insecta > Coleoptera > Cantharidae > Malthinus > Malthinus seriepunctatus. The sequence continues at coordinate 45,197,257 of OZ004600.1, forward strand.
GCCAGGGGTGTATCTTACACGTAAATATAAGAGGAAAAAACCCAAAAGTTGTAGTCCGATTTTTCTTTGTTTTCAAGATACAGTGTTTTCACAAAATAACTTGCATCCATCGTGCAGTTGTGCTGATACTGCATACGTATTTTACTGTTTGGGGGAACATCGTCTAACAGTCCTTGTAAATCATTTTGTAAGAATTCCAAATATTTATCTCCTCTTAGGCGAAAGTATAGACGATATCACATCACACGTTTCCGAAAAACGATGCTGAAAATTTGTTTCGACTTTTATGTGAGGATTTTCGTCGGACCGTAAGTGGGAGTTGCGGGTATTGTTAATGTCATCAGGAGTGAATGTGGTTTCATCGTTATACCGTATGTTCTTCTAAGTTAATGAAATTAATTTATCAAATATTTCAACTTTTAAGACGCTGTAACTCGAATACCAATAAAAATCGGACTACAACTTTTGCATTTTTTCGTCTCATATTTACGTGTAAAATACACTCCTGGCGTTTGGTGCGATCCTCCCGACTCACCCTGTATTACACAGAATAGTTAGTTAACTAGCGCTTTTAATCGATAAAATAAATGAAATATGAATAATAGTATTTAACATTACAAGCCAGGTAAAACTGTTTTAACTGGCGCAAAGAGGATTATGACTGGCGAGCCGCCCCGGCGAGCCTGTCACCTCTTTGAGCCTGTTAAAACAGTTACCTGGCGTGTAATGTACAATACTTTACTTGTTACTCATGCTTAATTCACTTACAAATTAATTAAATTACAATTAAACAATTTCTGTCAGCTGTCAGTAGCGTCAAAAATATCCCTAAATTGTTTTTAGAAAGCTTTGAAAGTCAAACTTGTAAACATTGATTTTCAAAGTTTATAGACAGCTTGGTTAAATGACGTTTCACAATTGAGTAACAAGTAAAAATAATAACATGGACGATGTAGAAAAAGTATGTACACTTCATTATAAATTTTATTGCAGAAGTCATATATGACAACAGGTTATTTTATTGTTTTTTATTTTCATAAATAATAAATTTTTCCTTCAAGGTCGTGAGCAAAGTTATATGCTCAAGGTTAGGAAAATATTGAAAATTGTTAATTTTTTCAATATAATTAATAACACTACAATAATCGATAGAATACAAAATAAATTTTTATATTTGCAATAATTTTCTTCATATTGTTTCATGTTAATGGTTTATAAATAACTTTTTGAGATTAAGTAATTTGTTTCATATAAGTGACGTTTACAACATAAGTGTACGAATTTAGAAAATAATTTGTAATTTGCATGCTTAAGAAAAAGCATTTAGAAAAGAGGGAAAGCGTTTTAGGTAGGTTTAAAAGAAATATGAAGAAAAGTATTGAATTAAATTTTCTCGAACAAGCACAATGTAAAGTACCCTATTGAAAACTATTTACTGATGTGGAAAATTGGAAATTCAGAACAGTGTCACTAACGCGTGCTTAAAATAAACGAGAGCAGTTCTGATTGGTTGAGAAGCTTGCTAATTTCAATACATCTTAGTGCCAACTGTAATAAAATTAACGCAATTGGCAATAGAATACTTTACGTTATTGTCGTCGGAAAAGTGAATTTTCCGAAGTGAAAAGTGAAAAGTGAAAATTTAACGCTGGTATTATCACAGCGCTATTTTGCGCTCATTGTCGGTTTGTGACGCAAATACCATTCATACTGTAGTGAAATTTTCTCGTTTCAGCACTAGTTGTACAATATTATACCGGGTGTAGAATAAGCTAGATGGTTATAGGGATTTAACATAGAAAATGTATTTTTTATTCAAAAGTAAAAAAGAAGTCACTGAATAATAAGTAAGGGCAAAGTTCTACTTTTGTATCCTAGGAAGTAAAAGTGAACTTTTTAGTTATTTATAAAAATATTTAACAATTGAACTACAAGTAATTATTGACAAGAGATGGTGCTTTTTGAGAAAAAAATTTTTTTCATGAAAAAAATGTTTCATTCAAAGTAAAAGTACTTTTTATGGCTCATCAGTAGCTGGCGGACTCAGCTTCGGTTTGTCTCATAAGACCTGCTGACTCGTCGAAAAAAAGCGACACTTACTCCTTATAAAACATTATACTATTATGATTTCTGCTTCCCAACTGAAAATATTTTCAAAAATAATGCAAAACAGATTTAACTTGACGAGTGGTATGGATAACTTGACGCAGATTTAAATACCAATTTAGGTATCTACTCATTTCCACCGCTCGTCCTCAAGGATCTGTGTTGCAGTAGTATCAAATGCTTCACAATTTAATCATTTAATACAACTTAGACATAATCTCGCTTGCCATTAAAAACAATTTTAATTGAAAACGTCAAACATAAGAATTCCTGTAATGAGACACAAAGTTTTGACGTTTCAGAATTTATATTGTTTTCCATGGCAAGAGTGGCTATGTTTTAAATTTCAATAGTACTAATGAAAGCATAGAATAGACATAAGAAATGAAGAAACTACTTTGCGACTTTGACAACTACCATTTCCTACATACATACAACAAGGGTTACTTGATTAAAAATTTTACACCTGGTGATGCTTACATAAAAGCATAATATTCTTTTATAGTATTCTTCTTCTTTTGTTAGCCCCTTTCAGTCTATTTCTGGACCCAAGTTTCTCTTTTTGTATATTCCTCTCTCCTCCTCCACATAAATCCACCATATTTCTTGACCTCGTCGCCCATATCTCCACTGCAGGCGTCCTCTTGAGTAATGGATATGTTTCAACAATGTTAGTTCACCTACTCTTTCACTGCCTAACATTGGTGGCCAACTATTCCTCTTACATCTATTACGCCTACTTTCTGCCTTATCCAAGTATTTTTTTATTATTTTTTATTACAAAATTCTTTTCTATTTTTGAAATTTTTTACATTTTAACAGCTATAATACTAAAAAATTATTAATGATTCAATCCGTCCCATTATCTTCTATTTGTTAGTTGTTTGCATGTTCGTCTAATAAACTTGATAAAGTTTTTATCAATAATTTTTAAAGTGATACTTACATTGGCATTATTTAATAATTGTAATGAACAGTAGCATATTTGATAGGTACAATATAGATTTTTCATTATATCGAGTAGGTAGTACTTTATAACAAAGTTTGTGTTTAAATCACTAATATAGCATAAGTAAGTATTATGTAGAAAACGATTTCTAAAGTAATAATAGTAATCATTGTCTTTTTTATCGTAGTCAATAATACTGTAATTACACACAGGCAATATAGCACTATGAAAATTAATAGAATGAGGACGGCTAAATTTTTCCATGATGCCCAACAGCAAGCAAAATTGTTTTTGTAACACTAGAGATTCTATCATAATGTGCAAATTAGATACTCTTTCAATGACGATCCAGCACGTTACGCTTCTTCCGTGATGTATTTCATTGTTATTAAGGTCTTGTGGAGGAGTAGAGTGAAGGATTCAGTTGCACCTCGTTTTTAAAAAGAAGAAAACTACTATAATAATTGCAAAAGAATAATAGCATAACCTCAGCTAACCTACTATGTAATTTGTAATTGATTTTATTTGCTGTTGGTAAACCTACCATTCCAGATTTATTATAAACAAAATTGGCCTAATAGTTTAAGAATTATACTGTCACGCGTAAAAATATTAGGCAAATTATTTAATGCAATTATTAAGTAGTACAAGAATTTAATGTACACAGAGTTTACAATACGTGACTATTAATTGTCAGGTATTGGAAGAATGCGAGATAAAGCATAAATCGCCAGTTTTAGCAAGCTCCTAACTCCTAAAAACCTACTTTGGGGCCTTTTATTAACTTGGCACACGCGCCAACTAAAATGGTTAAAACTGGCGATTTATGCTTTATCTCACATTCTTCCAATACCTGACAATAGTCACGTATTGTAAACTCTGTGTACATTAAATTCTTGTACTACTTAATAATTGCATTAAATAATTTGCGTAATATTTTTACACGTGACAATACATAGGATTTCCATTTGTACAAAAATAATAGACACAATTTTACTATCCGTGTAGATAGTAATGTCGACGTGGAAAATTAGTGGATTTTCTGTACGGTTTTCATTATTTTTCCCTAAGTAGTCAGTTGTCATGCTTATTGTACTAAAATTACTGGACCTTAGTCGAAGCGCGCATCTACACAAATTCTAAATTGCCATTTCTGGTCTAGCAAAAAATATTAGAGTATACAAACAGCAACATCAGGCCCTAAAAGCAAATTCGTTTATCGAAACCTTTATTTTAATTTTTTTGTGTTGCACACCTGGGAAGCCCCACCTTAAGTAAATGTGTATGTTAGAGAGGTTATGCGTCCTAGGGTTAAAAAGTTTGCTTTTAAAGATTATAAAAAATGACTTACAAGTGTTGGAAGTTCTGTAACTACATCAGCAGGAACTTCGGGTGGTTCCCCGTTACTAAATATTGGTGGGTTATCCTGTGTTCCTAATATCCTCATAACTCCTGCTTTGAAGTCTTTATACACATCTCCGGGGTGTCTTTCACCATTAACCTGTAAAAGGATTTAAAAAAATTAATTTCTTGCACAATAAAGTGATTTTTCTAAGGCATCTTGAGTAAAACTGATTGACAGTCTCTCTAAAAAATGTTTCTGTATTTTTAGATGCCTTTATAAAAAAAGATTAGTAGAATTTAACTGGTAAGTTGGATTACTAAAATTCTTACGCTTTAGCCAATAGTTTAGTTTGTAAATTGTTTTACCTTTCTCGTCACATTTCTATTTAATGGCTCTATTCTAACTTTCCATTCAATTTTTGGTAAAACTTTTAATATTATAAGTACTTCTATTTTGTTTAACAAAAGTTTTTGATACCAAAAACATAAAAATAAATAAATATTTTATTGCTCATTATGCATAATTTTGTTTTTCAAACACTTTTTATATTATTGATTAATTTTTCTATTACTTAGTTCTATAACTACAAATATTCGACATTAACGGAAAACATTGCCCTTTAAAAAATATTGTTTTATAAATTTCTTATAACAAAGATGATGCGCATAATACCGAAAAAGTAAATTATTGATACCTAAGTGAACTTACTACTTAGTATAAGAACTAGTTTGTTTACTTTAATAAACATTTTAATAATAAGGAAAATCAAGTAAATGAACAATAATATTACTATCATAATAAATATTGATTTGTCGTTAACTTTAATAATTTAGGTAAACCAAGATTTTGTTATATCTATTCTGTAAAAGGACATTAAGAATAAGTACATTTTAATTATGTACATTAGGAGCTAATCTGAAAAAGTAAATTTAGCTAATTGAAGGTGGCATTTTTTCTATTAAAAATAAATGGTGTTTAGATACATTTTTGTTCCCTACGATCTGTAAAAGCAGTAGCTCTATTGCCAAAATTTAAAAAATAGGTTGAAAGCAAAAGTTGAACTGGTGGTTTTGAAATTTAAAATTTTTTCGTATTATGATCAATTTTTTCCTATTTTTTCTCCTAATTTGTTAGCCTTTTTTCGGAGCATAATATCCAAAAGTTTTAAATTAAAAAACCACCAGTATCTAAATTCAACCTTTGCCTTTAATGCTATTTTGAATTTTGGTAGTAGATCCACTGGTAGTAGATCCAACACGACTAAGAATGTTGTTTTCTCGGTTTCTCATCAATAAGTTGCTAACTGCAAAGTGCATCTCTATGGAGTAAATTCAGTCCTTAAAATGTGCGTTGATAACGTAGAGCGTAATGAATTCTATACTTTATTCAAGGAGACGAGATAGTGAATGTAAACAAACAACCCGCGTGTTGTGCACGTGAACACTTCTGTATAGCGCTGTGATTGGCTCTAACGTATAAACTTATTTTAAGCTTGTTGCATGGTTACCTAACTGCGTTGATGCGGATAACTCATATTATAGTGGCAATTAGAGCTGGGACGATTACAGGAAAAATGTAATCGATTATAAATAAATAAATGATTGAGACAACTTTAACTATAAAGGAGCTTTTAGGGAATTATTATGAAACCGGCTGTTATTCATAATTTTTGAAAAATTTATACCGTATATAATTTAAGTTTACGTAAAACCGCGCTCGTGAGAACTTGCACGTGCACGTGAACATCGCATGCAACACTATCTCGTCTCCTTGAATTTAGTATAGCAGATTTTCAAAAAAATTAAAATTCTTCCAGATTTGCTATAAACCTTTGATTAAACAGTATGATCCTAACCGCTATTAGGATTTGTTTTTTAAATGTGAGCCTGAGCGTCTATTATAAGAGCTTTGAGGGGATGTTCCTCTGAGGAAAATGTGGGCAGCATTTGATGCTGCTGCACTTGAAGAAGAAATTTTTTTGCATCGAATAAATCATTTTTTGTGTTGATTGTATTTAAGCAACGTTTAAGAGTGTCATCTTTTATTCTCTCTGTATTAACAAATCAACAGGATAAATCAGCAATATCTTCATTGTAACTTTTCCGGACTGTTTTAGTAAAAACTGTTGGTATACTTCTTTATATTGGAAACTGTTTAAATTAAAATCGAGTTCATTGTATTACTAATATTGACTATAGGTAATTCAATTCAGCTGCCCTTGACCAGAAATCGAAAATAATAAGGAAACCTTCTTATCCTTAACCTAATAGTCACTTTATGTCTTGACAATGATAACGATTTACCACACTAAACTACTTCGTTAATGCGAAAATAAATTCCATCTTTTTGAACATATCAAATTTTAAAGCAAAAAAATATGATTTTTTTGAAATGTTTGTTTTATTAATATTTACCACTTAATAAAGCACACGAAAAGGTTTCTTTTGTTATGAATTCTGATTAACTTTTTAATTAAAAGCGTACGTATAATTTTATTAAATATTATGTAACATAATAGACTATGGGCCCATAACAGAAAAAAACCAGGTGATCGTATTCAGGCCCATCTTTTGGGAATAAGCTATTTGAGTGCCAGCAAATCTGGTTGGCTTCCATAGGCAATGGCTTAAGACCTCAGGATCTTTCAATGAAATTCTTTAAGAAGGAAAAAAGTAAGAATTGAGAGATTGAGACAGCATTCGGGATGCAACTTTGACATTTTATCATTCTTATAAAAAGAATCGACCAAAAAACTTGGCTACTCTCTACAATGTCTCTGAGAGCGTGGCAACTGGAATGAAATTAACGTCTTTATACTACACACCTGCAAACATTAACTCGTGTCTCATAAACGGTAGTGTGGATGGACGGTTGTCCACTGGCAAAGTAACTACCTTTTCCCGACCTCCTCACCAATTAGAAGTTTATTATTAACAGCCCTGAGGCCTTAAGCCACTGTCTGTGGAAGCCAACCAGATTTTCGTGTTTGCTGGCACTCAAATTGCTTATTCCCGAAAGATGGGCCTGAATACGATCACCCCGTTTTTTCTATTATAGGCTCATAGTCTATAATAGTTAATATCAACAGCTTAATTGCATAACGCTAAGCAACGACTTAGGGGTTGTCTAAACTGTTGATTTGTTAATAAATCAAATGATGGGAGAGGCTAGATGGGAACCAGTCACAGATACCCTTCTTAAACTATAAATCAGCACATGGTTCGTGGCCGTGTTGCTTGTAAAAACAAATAAAAAATCTCTAATCTAATAATAGAAACGGGGCCCTGAAGCTTATAGGACTTATAGAACCGTGAAATATTACAGTTTTTTACAATTTATTTTTAATAATAATTATGGGGAGAACTTTGCCTTTACTGGCAATAATTTTACAGAGTACCAAAGTACCTACAGATCATTTTAACAAAATTTAGTTGAGCTACGGTCCTGTCTGTAAGGTCAAAATAAGATATAAAATGAGCTATTTCCGGACATATTTTATCAAATAAATAATACTGAAATATTTAATTAGGGGTAATTGGGTTTCCATATTTCTAATTTATTGTATTTTCTGTTTTGTAATGTTTTGATTGCGTTATGCGTTAATACAATTACATACCACAAAGCATTATACAAATTTTTATCGTTTTTACATCAAATATATTACATTACAACTTGAATAAAAACCATATTACACATTTTTAAGCAAGAAATAATGACACCTTTTTGAATTTGGCAAGCAGCAGAACGGATAATTTTTCAATACTTAAAGTTGGTACCGACCAACGTCACTGGCTTTCTAATTTCGACACGTTCATTGGTGTTTGGAAATTACGGTTTCAAATAGTTATAAATGACTCATTGGTTAGTTCGATGGACGTGGATGGGGGACGAGAGGGATGTAAGATCCATAGGCGCAGGCAAAAATAACTATCTGAAAGAGTGTTAATACCACTCTGGTTAATACCAAATTAAGAGGGCGGTTTCTAACGAATGAGCGGGAAAGTTGATATTTAGACATTCCGCTCGTAACCGTAGCGACTTTAATATCCGGTTGCTATTACTAATAGTCATAATTCCTGATAGGGAAAAGTTCAAAGCAGGCAATGACATATTTGTATATAGATCATAAGAGTCTAATTAGAGACAATGGTTGGGTACTCGGTGAGATAAACTCTCAGCAATCAGCATGTTATTAAACTAATAGGGAAGTTATGCTTTTAAAGCGGTATATGATTTTTACATGAAATCACCAATGTCTAATGCCTAATAATGATGTTAAACATCGACCATTGTTGGGGGTAAAAGTTAAAAATATAAAATTTGAGTCTTCTGATTATACCAACATTTCTAGTTTCTTAAGTTTGTGGAAAATTTAAATTGGCGAAAATACTTTCTGTTCACACGGTATATTAAAAACAATATCAACTTACCGCTATAAGCATGTTACTTTGATCAAAATAATCTGCTACTGGCATAACATTTTTATAAAAATTATTTAATTCCATTCTAGCCAATGAAAGCACTACTTGACCCAATTTGGCACCATAATCAATTTGTCTTTCCAAAACTTTTTGTCTCCACGATATTAATACCGCTCCATTTATCACCTGAATCTGAAAGTAAATAAATACATTAGCAAAGAAGTACAATAAGTTGATTTATTTTGTTACTTTTATTCTAATGGTATAGACGAGCTTTCTCAAAAAAAACACTAAAAGCATATAAATGAATTTATAAAATTCACATAGTTTGAATAAATTGTTTAACAATGTCAATAAATATCAGAAAAAATTGTTTTTTTGTATTTATTTTTCGTTGAGAACTTTGAACCCAAGCCTAAGGTCGCGCCACACACACATAGACTCGCCTTCCGGTTTGGCCTGTACAGGCCGACCTGCACAGGCCAAACCGGAACCTTAATGATATCCAGACGCTCCGGTTTGGCTTGTGCAGGCCGCCTGAACGATGTCCAGGCGCTACGGTTTGGCTTGTGCTATACGGTTATTCATCCAACAGAAATAGTGAAGCCACTTCCACAAAAAGCGCGCGATATTCGAATAGAATTTTTTTATTGGTCGAATTTTGAAAATCCGATTTACAATAGTCACCAAACAAATCGTATTGTTAACCTTATTTCACATATCTTATCTATTTCGTTCCCGTGTGTTTTGTATCGTGTGAAACTGGTTCTTGCGCTCATCGTTCTGCGCAATCATAAATTTTTGGGGCGTGGCTTCACTATTTCTTTTGAATGAATGAACTATAGTGTGTTTGTGGCGCGGGTTTTATACTCATAATTATCATTCTATAAGTACAAGCATGGAGGCGAGGCCTCTGTTATCAATATGGCAAAAACAATGTATATGGCTGTTGGAACAAAGGCAGATAATATAGAAACTAAAACAGGGACAATCACGGCATGCGAAAAATATAATTACCTGGGTGTAACAATTACTTCAGACGGGAAGTTAGACCACGCCATCAAAACAAAAATAACAAAAGGAATAAACGCTATAAACCGATTGGAGCAATGAAATACAGAAAAAAACAAAAAACAAATATACAAATCTATAATACAAAGCGTCACCACGTATGGGTGCGAAATATGGAATATGGACAATAACACAACGAAACGAAAAAAAGTTGAAAGCGTTAGAAATGGATTTCTGGAGAAGAAGCAATAGAACGTCTAAACTACAACACATAAGAAATGAAGTCATAAAAGAACAAATGCAGGTAGAAAAAACAATTATTGATTATATAGACGAACAAAGATTGAAATGGTACGGACATCTACGTAGGTATATAATGCAAAATGAGAGATTACCACTATTATCATGGAAATGGGTACCTTTAAAGCGAAGAAAAAGAGGTCGACCGCCTAGAAGCTGGAGAAGAGAAATAGAAGAAACTATAGAAAGAAGAGGATTAAAAGAAAATGATTGGGAAGATAGAAAGAAATGGAATGTGGGATGCGGAAAACAACAACATGTTGTATAAAAGCTGCCATTTAAAAAAAATGGAGGTCTCTGTTGTTAAAAATTAGTGTAATGAGCACGTTGGATGTTGTTTTAAATGCCTGTCTGTAACAATGAGGCACAAATTTTCAATTGAATTAAGGTCGGTTACTGTACTCAGTTGCGGAGCTCAAGCTATCATATTCAAATGGGTTTTTGACTTTTTATATCATAAGACCACCTTCAGAGTTTATGGTCCCTTTTATTAAAGAAAAATCGAGTAGCCTACTGCATACTTAATGTTCATGAACAATCAATCAGCATTTTGAAGTATATCTCTGATACTATAAATGGTTTTAGTGGTCTTTTGGAAGATGTTGAAGTGCATGATTTTTCCATATCTGTCATCTGTTCTTTCCATGGGAGTCTTTCCATATTTTTCTTCTATTTCGGATACATCTTAGATTTAGAAAATCTCATGTGAAAGACTTCATAAACTTAATTAGCAACCTAAAAGCGTAGGATGCTCTGGAGTAGTTCTTAGAGAATTTGAAAAAGTTTCTTAGATCTTCTGTTCATGAAACTTGTTGTTCATTACATGGAACCTACTTTAATATTAATTACATTTCCTAGCCAATACGTAGAAAATTTTTCAAGTTCTAGTTTGAGAATAATAAACTAGGTAACGATTTGTCGAACACATGTGTAGAAAAAAAATTTAGGTGAAGGTGACAGTAGATACAGATGTTGAAGAAAAGTTATTGACAGCTTGACTGTACGTAAATAAACAGCCTTGTTGTTGTGTAGGCAGAAGTGAAAGGGTTGCGTGTACACTTGTACAGTGTACAGATTATTTTATTGATTTTTTCCTTGAAACAGGTAGTGCACTTTTTAGATGTAATGCAATACATGAACAATTGAACATGAATATATATATATATTTTTAATTACTGAGATAGAGCTTTATAGATAATGAACAAAAAAACACATTTCCGTTTTACAATTCAAATAGAGGAAAATAAAAGAAACCAAATGGTATCCACAATACAGCACTTATAGGACAGTTCTAAATAGAAAGTTAAGGATTAATAAAAAGACTAAATTGAGACCAGGAGAGTTGGTTGCTAACTGGCTAAGTTTACAGTTAGATGATCAGTTGGGATTGAGAGGTTGAGGAACCCTAGTTAACTATCTCTACGAAAGGAGGCGCGAATTTCGCAATTAAGTGGAAAGTGCAATGACAGCAAAATGAGTAAGAGATTATTATTTTAATAAACATGTATTTTATTGGAACTCTTAGCGTACATTTATAAACCCCCAATTATCCTGGTACAACCTGAGAGTCACTCAGATGTCACGAAACCAATCGTGACAATTTGAGTCTATTTTGTCTTCCTTTTTAACTTATGTTATCCACACACAAATCATGAGATCAGCACAGGCAAAGCCGCCCCTTGTAAGACAAAAAAGATCATTCTTTTCCATTGGTTGCAAATTTACAATTATTTTTACCATCGGTCAAACTGTCTTTTAACGAAAAATTCTTTGTTCTAAAAATTCTACTTTGTTACGCCAATTTTATTCTGCCATCTCCTCTATCTTATTCGATTATTGGTATTGACATTCATTCCAACTCGTGTTACATTAAAAATGAAAAGTATCAAACACAATAAATAAATAAAAGTCGAAGTGTAGGTAAATTATGATCGATTCTAGGTTCGTGCTTTGGTTTCGTCGGTTTGATTTTTACTGTAAGGCGAGCTTGAGCTTATACTCCACTATAAATTACTAAAATAGGTATTTTACATAAATAGGAAATTGTTTTTCTGCTTAAGTCGTTTTATGTGCAAAATATTTACAACCCTTTTAGACAAGCATAGTTAAAAATTTAAATCTTGTTTTTCGTGCTTTACTCACAAACATTAACATTTAAAAAAATAAATTTTAAACTTTACACTATTTCGAAATACTACTTATCAGATAATATATTATGAATTATATTTTTTAAAAGAGCAAATGTTGAAATTATAATACTTAAACACGCTTTGAGGCTATTGACGTTTCAACTTAATTCTTTCAACCCTAAGGAAGTTCCTTGTTCTTAAATAACTAAATTAGACATATTATCATATAATAAGAACTAAATAAATAATTAATCTTCCATTGTAATCGATTTTAGCTCCTTAACGTCCTGTTTAATTTGCTATCTTTTTGCCTCGCCTTTTGGTCATTACCACTCTTTTATTTTATTTTCTTTCTTTATCTGTGTAACGATGTAGAATTTTATTCGGATGCTGGACCAAGATACTAGTACAGTATTACAGCATCCTGGAAATTTTGTATCGTTTAAAGCAGCTACTTGTCATTTTTTATCTTTAGTTTTTCTCTAGCGACGCCCCTGAGATGAAATAAGTGGAGATAATTTTTGCATTTCCTCGTTCAGCTCTCCAAGCACTGTTATTTGAGACCATTCTTGATAAAATTGGACCAAAATTACCCAATTTTAATTTTTGTATTTTCACTATCAGCGTTATCAGTAGTAACAGCTGATTCCCCTGTAACTCGGCATCCATAAGAGCTAGAGCTTCTTTTTTATTTTTAGTGTGACTCTGATGTCACATATATTAATGGTGTCTGTATATTAAGTATTTCTATTTATAATTTAAGAATCCGATAAGTTCCGTCCAGAGGTAGGCGATAGCGGCGTGTGTGAAAATAATGAACTCAGTAAAGAAGGAAAAAATTTTTGAACGTGGTTTTATCGGATAATACGCAAATTAGAGAAAAATTACTAGAATACGATTTTATAAATGAAGCATTTTTACAAAAGAAACGTTCTATAAAATATTGTCATTAGAAGTTCATTCTTCTGGAGCTATTATTTGAACATGAGCAAATTATTCATTATGTTTACTATCTTCATACAAGTGACTAAATGAGTCTTTTGCTGGTGTTCATCTGCTTACATTACCAACAATATACCTTTAAAATTTCATAAATACTATTACTCAAGTAAGTTGTAAAGCTTGAACACCATTCGCTTTTGATAGTTGACGTCATAAGAAATTATCCACGAACGTTCTAAATCATAATCGTTCTTGAGTTAATCCATTTTAATTTACATACCATTAACCGTTTACATATTAATGAAACTGTTAGTCAACTGCGACATTGAAATGAATATATTATAATAATTCTTTTTTTACTATCTATTGTAAATCACACAAAATAACTTTTAACAAAGTACGTAACACTAAATGCAAAAGCCTAATGATGATGGTGCTTTTGATCGATCAATGTACACATTGTATACTTTAAATATACGTTTCAAAGTTTCAAGTAGTCAAGTTCGTGAGCAATTTCAATAATTTCATTCATTGAGGTAACTTCGGTTAACCTACCTAATTGTAGGTCTTGCAGTCTAATTTATCATTATTTATGTGTAATCTTATCTCAAAAGTTGAAGTGATAATTATTTTTGGCATTTAGCATCTGGGTTTATTTTCAATACCCCATGGGCGTTTGGACCAAAACAAAAATTAGATTTAGTAAGTAGTATCAATGCAGAAAATTCTAACGAGTTTGAATTTTCCAAGTTCTTTGTTTTTCTTGTAGAAAGTGTTTCTTTTATTGTTTTTTAATGTGTATTGTCTAGTGCTAGGTGGTTGCATTGTGTCAATGATATATTATTAAAAATCAATAGCATTTTCATATAAAACTACTATAAAATGTATAGATATTGTATAGCAATGTTTTTCCGAAGGTCAAAGTCATAAATGAAACAATGTACGTTGTTATTGTATGTATGTAATTATGATAAATGATCAAAACTTTACTCAAAATTTTTTTTTAATATTACAATATTTCTTCTTTTCATCTTCTTCTACTAATGTCCTCTCTCTTTGTGATTCTTCTGCTTCTTTTAATTTGCTGCAAACCATTATTTGACGGGTGGTCTGTGAATTTACTGAATGTGACCAAGCGTCCAGCAGAGGTTGTTTTTATAGTATGTTCATAGCTTTAGAATGAGACAAACGAAGGTCCCAAACTGTACAGTAATAAAAGTATGCAATCTCTACGTAGATTTCAAAATCTGCCCTGTCCCACTGCGCCAAACTTAAAAATCTGAAATCAGTCTAACAGCAGAGGAAATTGATGGTATTATTTCTAATTGTTCTTTTTTTAATTGTAAAAAAATAATCTGGGTGAAGCATCGTTATGATCTCAGTGACATGGAAATTGCAACATAAAAAAACCGGAATTTTCTGATAAAATTTGGAAAAACTACCGCCAATTGAGCGAATTTGGAAGAAGTCGAATTGTTGGCTTACGCGAATTGGTTTTCGTTTAAGAAAATTGGCAGTCGTCTAAACCGAAACCAATCCACCATCATGCGATGTTACTGAGCATGGGCCAAAGTGGGTCAACAACGTCGTAGAAGAGAATCCTGAGAACTATAACGGTTTAATGAGATTCAGGGTCGCCACCTTCGACTTATGGCATTAAAAGGCCAATTTCACAGTACCAGATCAATTTTTGACCAATGGTTATGTACTCAAGGTAGTTCGAACAATTTACCGTCAAAATAGAACGAATTAGGCTTCCAATCTTATCGGCCACATATTTTGCTACCATTCGAGGCTCAACACCGGTTGCAAAATTTGGAGTGGTGTACGTTGAGAGTGCACTGAAACTTTAAGTACTGTTTAGTGACAATCTAGATTCTGTTTCGAGATGCATGATAGCCGCATGTAGATGAGGAACGACGCAATATTAACTTTTCTGTTGAGAGACCTGTGTACCGAACTGTTGGACTTATGGTATAGGTTGCTCTAGCATATGGGAGTATGTTTCAGTTGGTATTCATCCGATGCTGTATAAACGCCCAGCGTTGTCAATCAGGTTGTGGAATCGCATATTCTTTGATATCTTCAGCAGCTGGAAAACCTTATTTTCTAGCAGGATAATGCCCGTCCTCATGTAGCAAGACCTTCTCTTAACCGTTTTAGAGAGGCCTACGGCAATGTCTTGCCATGGCCAGCGAGATTCCCGACCTATCGCCTATTGAACATGTGTGAGACATAACGGAAAGAAGACTGACCAATTTCGTCAATCCTCCACTGATGCTGTTAGCTCTCCAGACTAAATTGCAGGTTGCTTGGAACACAATACTCCAGGATGATATCAATCACCTGCTGGAATAGATGTTCTATCAACAGTCATTTGTCACTCGGCTAACACAATATTGGCCGGCTTTATTGTAGGATGAACAGATGAACACTAACATCGATACGAACACCGAAGAAGATAGTAATTCTGTACAGAGAGGCGATGTTCGTACCCTTATGTACCACGACGACTATATGAATGTCGCCTCTATGTTATCCTAACAGAGAAGTGATATTCTTGCAGCAATCGCGCTCGTTGATGCATCTTCGGCATGTTCATACCCTAGTGCTTATACTGCCGGATTTACGGACGAGATGGAAGCTCGTACAACCTTCACGTTGTACACTATAGCTTCGCACATTTAAATTCTGCTTATGTATTCTAATTAGTATACTCAGTATACTTTTTGACAGTAGGGTTTTCTCTGGAGATTTGAAGAAAGCACAAGACCTTCCTTTTTTTTACTTTCTATCTCACGCTATATTATATCGAATCTATTGGATAGCATAGGTATTGATCACTTATTAAATTGATTTTCATCTTATAGTGGGGGTTTTGACTTTATAGTGTCATGGATCATGATGAATGGCTTTCGCTACTAGCCTAAAATTGTCTTCTCTAGTGTTGTCAAGTGCCCCACTTAAGGCCTTTCTTATTCCTCGTTTTTTTACCGAAATGACCTTGTAATGTATAAAGGAATTAATAGCGATAAGAGGAAAAGCTTTGTTTATTACTTTAGTTGGATGTAGATTTATTTATGCCCTACTTTTACTTGAAGATTTTTTTGTCTAAAACAGTTAGGAAAGCAGGAAATTCCAAAATTGTTTTACATGACCGACATCCGACAGGGGACAGCTATTGTCACTATATTGTTGCAATAGCACATGACTCTATAAGAGCTTAATAAAATGGAAATAAAGAATATTAATAATTAAACGAATATAAATATTGTAATAGTATCGATTTTGAATAAATTCAATAAAAATAAAGCC
Source organism: Malthinus seriepunctatus (assembly GCA_963924605.1). Classification (NCBI taxonomy): domain Eukaryota; kingdom Metazoa; phylum Arthropoda; class Insecta; order Coleoptera; family Cantharidae; genus Malthinus; species Malthinus seriepunctatus. The sequence continues at coordinate 45,213,775 of OZ004600.1, forward strand.
ATAGAAGCTTGCAGTTTTCAATTATTAAAAATCGGTTAGCATGTATCACGATATTATAATAATCCTATCCTAACTGTAATCACCTTCTGCAATTTAAATGTCAAGAACATGAAGAGTATATAATACAGCAGTAGGTACATATATTATATTGCATGGAAGTATACCTCCTAGATTCCCAAAATAAATTTTATCATTACGTATTTACAAGAGCTTTCAAATGCATTAAGTATAAGAATAGTCCACATTAAGATTAAGATAGAATCGGTAACGTATTCAACTCGAAGAAATTTACATTTGTTGCTCGAACACTTTAATTTAATTTGTAATAAAAAGCACTCACCTTTTCGGAATATTCAACAACGTCTCGCATATTTCTCGGATATCCGGATACCAGATAAGTTTTAGCAGTAGGTGACATCTTCATTTCTAACATAAGAACTTCCGTTACCGTTTTACTAGATAGTAAACCAAAGTCTTGCATGTCTGCAAATAAATAAACAATGAGATATTTTACATTACGTTTAATTAACGCATGTCGAAGTGCAATTTTACCTTAATCACGCAACTGTGTTAAATTTTCTTAAAAGTAAAGCTTCATGCATTTTAATGAGTACTTTTTTTATAACTATTGTTGCATATTAAAAAAATATGTTAAAATTGCAGATTTTAGATTAAAAGGTACCCTTTATTTTACGTTTTTTATTTAAAAATATTAAACATGGAACAAATATCAATTTTGCTGTTTTTAGTATTAGTAATATTGCGACTTTGGTATAATTACTTTTAAACATGAACTTAATAATATAAACAAAAAAAATTGTATCGATTGTTGAAAATATAATAATTTCTTGATATTAATCGAAAACATACAAACAATTTTATTTGCTTTTAAACAAATTGTTTAGCTATGCACAAAATAATAGTACTATACTTTATACTACTATTATATTTCGTACTTATTTCAATTATTATACCAATTTAGTAATTATTGAGTATTTCTATTTTCCATACATAATTTAATATAAAGAAGGTTTATTATTTTCTAAGGGTTATCGATGGATTTTACTAGGAACAAAAAATTTATTTCTCATCATTAAATTGTTGAATTAGATGGTATCTAAATAGGAGACATTAAAACGAAAACGTTGATTTACTAGAATTATTTTTATTATTAGGTTTTGTAATCCGTCTGAATATGATGTGGTTAAATGAGAGCTGGAAGAAAGTTAACCACAGTAAGGAATTCCAGGTTTTAAAATTTGAAACATGGAATTATTAAAATTCTATTACCCTTCTCCTTCTCTATACACATACCTACAAGTTGTCTCATAAGGAATGGGACAGCGCTTGGTCTCTTGGTTACATGTTTTTTAGGTTAAAATAAACCGATTAAACCTCATAAAGGTTAGTACAAAGTCGCCCCCCATTGTTTAAAAGTTATAGGGGCTTAAAGTTCAATTTTTGATTTTGTCAATTTAATAATTTCCAAAAAGATGGAAATATTTATTTCAAATTGGGCACGCCTGCTCACTATTACTAACTACAGCAATCGAAATTTTGGCATAAAGTAGGCTTGACCACAAGAGGCACTTAAAATAACTTCTAATTTTAATTTCAGTTCTAACCTCGCGACCTCGCGAGAGGCGAGGCAAGGCAAGAAAAAGATTTAAAAATTTTTGCGAGGCGTGACTGAAATTATTTGTTGTGAGACGAGACGATAAACGCTTCAAGTGAAACCCTATCTGTTTATTTTTTTAAATGTTAAGTTATTTACTGAAAAACGGTTAAAAAATAGAATAATCAGGTACTTTTGTTCATCATCGAATTCATCGTAAGTTTGAGGTGGTTTGAGAGTTAAAGGTGCTAATGTGTTAGTATAATACACCTTTTAAAAAAAATGGCTGTTATTAATCCCTGGAGCCCGGGATTAGAGAAAGAGCGTAGCAGCTCGGTGAGATGAAGAGACGAGAACCACCCATCAGTGGCGGCGCTAGGCGCTAAGCGAGGTAGCGTCGTATGGAGCGCAACATGTTAAGGCCACAATATATTAAGGGCGACGCGGGATAGGTTCATTACAAATAATTTTATAAAATTGATAATACAGTTGAACCTCGATAGTCCGGATTAATTAAAACCGAGACAATCCGGATTTTTGAAATATCCGGATTACTGATGCATAATAATATACATTGCGAATTATCATAAAAGGCTTTCAATTCAAAAAACTACATACATAATAAGCAAACAGCAATGTCTTGTTTTAAAATTTAAACTATCAATTACTTCAGCTTTTCCCTATTGATAACCAAAAACTCAGATTATCGAGGTTCTACTGTAGTAACAAAAGGGGCGAAATATTTGAAATTGAAGGTCGCCAGAATAGGTAGCACCGCCACTGTCACTCATCATACTTCAGTTTGTATGCTCATAAACGAACTTATTTTATATAAATCCTGTAGAGCAGCGGTTCTCAAACTGTGGTACGCGTACCACTGGTGGTACGCAGAGCATCTCAAGGTGGTACGCAAGCCCCAAGCAAGATTACGCGATAAGATTATGTAAATGTGTCCGTTACAGAAAGTTAGAAGATTCTGACCTGTCCTTGTTTGTTTCAAGCATACAGCATTATTCTTCTCACTAAGGACCGATTTTACAATTCAGACTCAACAGCGCTTTAAATTAAACTGCCGTTGAACCTGAGTTTAAGGCAAATTCGTATTGGAAAATCAGGTTCAATCGTAGTTTACCGTAGTAAAACTCAAGTTTTGTTGAACTCTAAGTTAAGTTGTGTTTGTAAAATTAGCTCTAAGGGTCGATTTTACTATCATAACTTAAGCTGGCCGCGGGTATAAACACGCATAAGGGCATGCTCTGTAAATCTATCGGAACATAAACGAGTTACTGCGTATGCGCTCATGCGGGTTTAAACCTGGTTTATCTGGGGCCAGTTTAAGCCATGATTGTAAAATGGAACCTTATTGGTACGCGACTGATTCGTAGTACACATGGTGGTACGCGAAAAAAAAAGTTTGAGAACCTCTGCTGTAGAGCATGATGCTGTCTCTAACATTAACTATAAGTAATGGAAGGGGGGGGGTCATTGCCTAGAGGCAGCTTTAGAATATATAGAAGCTATCTTTCAGTTTCTTTGTGTTAGTTAATCTTTATATTGATACTAATAAAAGTATTTATTAGTGACTTTTGGGCTACAGGCAAATCAATTTTGCTTTAGCCTAGTTAACTGAAATAAGCTACTTTTTAACAGCGAAAACAACTAAAAACTTAATATTATCTAATTTATTTGAGCACACAAAAAAATGTTGTTTTTGAGAAGTTACCTTCGTGATCAGTTCTACCAAAATTGATTAAACTCGTATGGCCATCTAACAAAGAGAATTTTTTATTACCACAAATAAACTGCACATCTTGCTTGAATTGTGATAATTCAAAAATTTATAGCAATTAATTTGACAACACAAGTGATGTTTTATTGTTTTCTAAAAGCACAAATTAACTTACCATTGCCTAAAGCGTACTGCTGTAAAAGATCGGTCATATTTATATGTACTATGCCTTTCTTTTCTTGCATTAAATTATCACAATGAGTTACTTTTCCACTTCCAGGTCCCCCTGAAACACAAAACAAACAAAAATTAGTAACAAAAATCAAGACACATTTTTACGTTACGTTAAGTTACATCCGTTAAAAATGAACGAAGTTTAGTTAATTTAATTAAGGCTGCTAAAAGCGCTGTCCACAAGCATAGGCTTTACCACGGTCTTGCCTGCACGGTATAGTTTGCCCAGTTTATACGGTGTACCGTACGATTTCCACACGTAAGGTATAGTTTGCGCAAACCTCATTAAAAAACAATTTGTCTTTAGAAGAGGTTGTTGTAATGTTGTGAAAATCACAGAAATGTAACAAAATGAAGATTTATTTTTATTACAATTGTTACAGGATAGAGTCTTGCCGTCCACACTCACGGTATACCAGAACAAGCTTTAACGTACATGCAAGTCTGTGGTAAAGCCTACGCGTGTGAACAGCGCTTCAAGGCCCGTCCATACATACAGGCTTGCTTTCCAGTTTGACTGTGCGCTGTCCAGACGCTACGGTTTGGCCTGTGCAGAGTGTGCAGGCCGCCTACACAGGACAAACTGGAAGCAAGCCTGTGTGTGTGTAGACAGGTGATTGGAGGAAAAATTGTCTTGCTTATTTATCTATTTGACGTGTCCGAACATTTTTTGATATTAGACAATATTTCCATGATTCCATACAACAAACTAGTTTGAAAACGATAGCTATACCATGGCTACGCCTACCTATTAGTAGGTATATAATAAATAAATATTGCATTATCTACTAATAGGGACATTCGTTTATAATTCTTCATTATAAATTTATATGCTATAGCATCATTCAAATAATAATCGTTTTATCGATAAAAGAAAAATTTTAAAATGCAATTTTAATATAATAAAAATGTTTTCGAAGGTCATGAACTAATTGATTAAAAAGGCGTAAAAGTTAGTTGGCAGTTGTTAAAGTATGTATAAAACACACGAACTTTATACTGTTAATAATGTAATGTATGTTAATTTTTAATCATTGCATATCGTACTTTACGGTTTATTATAAATGAAGTGGCTTTGCTAAATATTGGCTTCTCTGCATATTTCAAAGAAAAACACCACATTTTTCAGAATTGAAAACTGCATCAAGTGCAAATTTTTTATGCAAATATTTCTTCAATGAAACTCTGTATACAGGGTGGGGAAAAAGTAACGCAACAAGACTATAACTTTATTATTATTGATTTTTCATAAAAAATGTTTTAAATGAAAGTTACTAGGCTAAAAGTGATTCACATGACCTTTAACTGATGCTCATGTTAATCACGCGTGGGAACTCTATTTTTTTAAATTGCAACCTATGATTATTTTTATATTTTTGGAATCGTCACATGTATATGTGCCTCTGGCGAAGAATAACAAAGTATTAGTTCAAAATTTACTAGTTCGTTTATCTATGAAAACGAACTAAGCCAAGCGAACAAGTTCAAAATTTACTAGTTCGTTTATCTATGAAAACGAACTAAGCCAAGCGAACAAGTTCAAAACGAACTAGTTGGTTTAGAGGAAGAGACATAGTTCAGTACACGATCGCGAACTATCCATTTCTATAGGTTAGCAAAGATAGGGTACAATACGGCTTAATAGTTAATGGAGAACAGTTTAAACATTTATTAAATGAATTTATTTTATTTAGGTTTGTCAAATAAAGTTATTTTTGCTTCAAACAAAGATTAAAGTTATAAATTTAATGTAACTTTTTTCCAAAAAAAAATCTTATATAACCTACCAAAAGTTTTATGCTACCAGAGGCAATCATGTGGCAATTACAAAAATGTAAAAAAATCGTAGGTTATCGTTTACGAAATTAAAGTTATATGCTCCTATGCCCACGCGCGCTTGCTCACGAGCACATAAAAACCACGAAGAAGTGAAGCACTTTTAGCCTAATAACTTTTGTTTAAAACATTTCTTCAAAAAATCGATAATAAAAAAGTATAACCTCGTTGGGTTACTTTTTCTCCACCCTGTATAGCGATGACAACATGATGTTCACAATTTTTGATGAATGTGTGTAAGATGCTTCACTAGGCGTTAGGCAAGGGAAATACTCACGCTAGGGCCAAAATCAAATTTTACGCCAGAGATACAAACAATATATTTTTACCGACCGAATATTTCCAATTTATTATAAATTAATTCAACTGTAAAGTTGACGTTTTTTATATAAACATTTAATATCACGTTTGTGTCTCTCTGACAAAAAAGACTCACTTTACTCCCACTTTTAAGGGTGTAAAGTAGTACCTATTAATCAGGTTGTATCAAAAAAATGTTTAGAGGTTTTTACTTTGTTGATTTTTGTCCTCGTTTATTAATTAAAACTCTTAATTTTCTGATAAAAACCTTTTTATTGGAACATAGTAGATATTGATTTACTATTATTAGGAATTATTAAGCAATTATTATTGATTATTATCTGAAAATGATTGTTTATAGTTGTCAACGTCATAGTAGTCGCTATTACATCGATTTATTTTTTTATAAATTAGTTTTATTCGGAACGTTTGCAACGGCAAGAGTTGCACTAATTGCAAAATTAAAATGTGCATTTCATACAGTCTTTAATTTTAAAACTCGAGTGTTTTCTTTTTTGAAATAGACAGAAGGGTAAAATTTTAATTTTAAAAGATTAGAGCTAAAGCTTAAATATCAGTCAATACAGAACATTTCATGTACGAAGTAAGTATACAGATTGGGGAATAATTTTCGAGACATACAAAAATAACATGTATAGTTCCTTTATAAATTTATTTAAACATTTTAAATATAATTAAATAAAATTGTATCTCAATTTACAAAGCGATTATGACTCTTATTTTACCTTTAAATAAATGCATAGAAATTTCCTATGTCTCGAAAAATTTTCCCCGTACTGTATAGTCCAGAACTTTTGAAACGAATAGGGCAAAGCCAATATCTTGCGTAGTACAGATGGAGGGAGCGAGCGATCAGCTGTTACAATACACATTTTCGTTATAGTACATTGGCTCCGCCCTATTCTTCTCATAAGTTCGGGACTTTACCAATTCCTTGCAAAATTTTGATTTAAGTGCTTGAAATTTTAGATTCCAAGCAGTAGCATCTTGCTCATAAAACTTAAAAAGTCTCTATTGTTTATTTGTCAAATCGTTACAATTTAAAGGCCATGACCAACATTTGTTCAAGGACACATCTGTTTCACACGTTCTCATGACCTAACAAATAATTGTCAAGTGTCCTGTCGCGTGTCGCCAGATCCCTGTAAATTCGTAAACTTGCATCTATCACCTGGCATAATAATTTAATAATTATAAATAAGTTTCAAACGATTTGTACTTACCAAGTATAAATATAACAGGAACTTTGGGGGACTCAAACTTAACAGCAGTTCCATTGTGCATCGGCATTTGGCCGTCTAATGGTGTACTTATATTACGTGCATCTCTTGGGCTATTTTGAAACCAGCTATCTTGTCCGTCTTCTAAATTTTGTGACGAATTACTTTGTTCTGAAATTTAATAAAATAGTATGCGTTAACATAATAATTCTAAAACAGGAAAAGAAGGAAATTGCATAAATTTTGTAGATCGATGGAAAGGATTGAACAAGTGAGATTAGTTTGGAATTTTGGACTTTTAAGAGGGCCATATTTAACAAATGGGCGGGAAGTTGATATTTAGACATTCCGCTCTTAAGCTTTAGCGACTTTAGCATCTGGTTGATATCACTGATATTTACAATTCCTGATAGGGTAAAGTTCAAAGAAGGCACTAAAGTGTTTGTATATAAAAAATAAGAGCCTAATTAGTAAGAAAAATTCAGTTGAACTTTGTGTAATTCAAAAAAAACAACGGATGTTGGGTAGAAACAACATCCTGTCTTTTTATAAATTTCACCAAGTTCAACTGCATTTTTCTCACTAATTAGGCTCTTATTTTTTATATACAAATACTTTAGTGCCTTCTTTGAACTTTACCCTATCAGGAATTGTAAATATCAGTGATATCCTGATATCAACCGGATATTAAAGTCGCTAAAGCTTAGATTTTGGAGATAAAACCACTCAGGGATCATTTATGTTCGCCATAAGATGAAGAATAAGAATAAGCAAAAAAGTTCAGCTATAGGCGTTTCAAATTAAGATTGTCGCGCCTCTAACGGATATGTTGATACTAACGATGCAATGAAATTGAAATAACTGCGCATGAGCGCATATCGAATTTATTCAAATAAATGTTTGTGTTCTCAGTTATCTCCAAAACGACCTAATAAAAAAATTCTTTTGTATATTAAATTTATAGGTTTTAGTAGTACCTATTATCGTTTTTTTAAAAATTAAAATTATCTTGATTAATAAAAAAAGTTATAGGCATTTAAAGAAAATCAACTTTTCAGTTTTTTATAATATATCTAGAGTGCTAATAACATTTTTCAAAAAACAAAAGTAGGATCGAGTTGGCCATGAAAGAGGCTACATTTGGTGTCATTTAACCTACTTCGTATCTCTTACAGTTTACGAGATCCCCATGATGAACATGCTAAGTGGGACACCCTGTAGATGCAGTAATTAAGGATCGTATGATCATATCGCCCCGATGATGAGATGACTCAAATCTACCTCATACTATATGAATGAGGAAGCACGTGTTAGAAGAATTCTTGTAGAATCCCATAATGTCATTAAGATCTTATAGATTCTAAAATTCAGAACCTTGTTCAGTTTTAAAAATATCACCTAACTGTTAGAGGAATGACGAATTTTTAGTAAAATCACAGTCGACCCCCTCTCAGAGGTTGTTTTTTCATAACAATCACTCGTACTCGTAAGTATAGGGAAGTGAAGGGTTTTTAGAATAATTAAACTGTGGGGTCAAGTGAAAATAAATGGAAAAATATAAAAATATTCGCAATTATTGTTGAAAATCCTATACATCGTATTTTTCCTACGGCGGGTGCTATGGGACCTGTAGGAAATCTGTGGGAACCAGTGTCGCTTCTAGCTACGCCACTGCATTTGGGGCCAATTTATTTTGTAGCCAGTGGAGCCAACCACTAGCCAGTCCGGCCCTGGTACCCAGTATTTGCTGTAAAAGACCATAAAGATAAGAAATAGCTGCCATGACGTATGCATAATGCATACGACTAGATGAGTGATGAGCAAGTGGGTGTCAAAATGATTTAGTTTTAGTTTTTATTTTGTTGGGTGCGTGTTGTAAACTGTAGACGTATAATAATCGTAATAAGTAAACATTTGATTTTTTATTACGTTATTTCTTCACGCTATTTTTCCATAAATATTTTTCATCTAAGCACCTCAATCGCTAATAAATTATGGCAAAATTTTATTCTTAAAAATTCTTTGGTATTATTTCAATATGAGCACTTATAAGCTGAAAACTACCAACGTATCCAACGATCAAAATGAGAACTTCAATAGTTTCAGAAATGAGAAAAATGTTATAATTGCCTATAGTGTGCTCTTAGCATTCTTTCGGTGATGAAAAGGGATGATTTAGCGTGTAGAATCATACTTTAATAATTTAATGCTTCCCTAATTATTTTAGAGGTAAAAAAACTGCAAATAAAAGTTTAGGTCATCAAATCGCTATTTTGAGATATTTACGACATTTTCATATTGAATTTCGTCCGCTTCAAAGCATGCAAAATTAGTTTTGTTTCTTGATTTAGAAGCAGAATTTTATGCCTTATATCTTTTATTTGAAGTTTTTTTGCCTAAAATAATTAGGGAAACAGGAAAATAGCAAAATATTATTTTACATGTTAAATCCCTATGACTAGACTGTTGTCGGTTGTCACAACTCTGTATTTATGTAATGAATCATTACTAATGAATAATGATTAATGTACCTTTAATGTCCTAAGTTACACTTTATTTTTTCAGAAAAGAGCAATACCGAAGCAAGAAAGTGAAAAATTGAGAATCAGCACGTGGACAGACGGTTTAAATTCAGAAAAACAATTTGGGCAATTAATAGGTAAGTCACTAATTTTTATAATCACCATCTTATTAATCTTTATGTTAATGATGGTTGTTGAAAAAATATGTAAATTAAACAAATTATTTTATAATTAAATTGAGATACTTGATAAGAATTTACATGCAAGGTAACGTTTCAAAAGGTAAAATTTAAAACACCTAATTGTAATAATAAGTCAAGTGACAAGTTGAGCTTTTTATTCACATGTTTTATTTAAAGGCATGGAACTATAAGTTGCGTGTATAAGGCATTTTTGTATTTACGTCAATGAATCAAGCAAGGCGTGTTTTCCATTTCCCGTCAACTTACAAGTTGAGGTTATTTGTATAATTTTTTTAAAGGGTGAATTAAAAATTTCCTGTTGTAATAAAATGATATTTTCATTAATCAATCTTGGTCGTATGTTTTTTTGCTGTGTAATTATAAAGAGAAATGTGAATCATCGTTTAAAAATATGTCTCTGGAATCTGGATGATAATATGGCATAGCATTTTTTCTACATCTGATTTTGGTAATAAAGTCCCTTGAAATCTCAGTGCTAGTCATAATACTTGATTTCTATACCTTACATTTCTGATTCCAATAATATTTAAAAAATTTGCATCTATTAATTTACGTTGTAAACATACAGAATTATGACCACAGGTCTTACTCATACATAAGAAAAGAATTAACATGTACAATCACATTTTCGTAATTTCCTCATTTCCTAATTATTTTAGGCACAAAAGTCTTTGGATAAAATTTTTAGGGCATAAAATTCTGCATCTAAATCGATAAAAAAATTAATTTTGCATGATTTGTAACGGCAGAAATTAGATATGAAAATGTTAAAAATTACTTTTAGCGATAGCCAATTCTAGAAAATAAAATTCTCTGTTTCTGATGAGTTGTTTAATGTTTAATCAAATTTAAATTTAAATGAGGTTTATAAGAACTTTTTATAAAATTTTATTACAAAACAATTACAGTAACGCTTAGTTGGTCACTGAAGGTCACGTAAAAGTTAGAAATTGGTCTTTACTTAAATCTGTAAAAATGAGAAAAATTGCTCATTAAGAATTTATTTTTATGTTGACTTTTGATTCAAATTTGACGGGTGGGTGTTTGTAGAAAGGTTAAAGCGCATTGGCATTTAGAAATAACTAAATTTTTGATGAAAACTATTTTTTTATTACAAATCGTTCCTAGATACTTGGTACCGTTATTGTAGCGTTATTTGGCCGCATATTTTAACTTTTTCCAAAAAAAAGTTGTTATAATCGAGAAAAATAAAAAAAAATTACTTATTTCATTTCTCCACGTTTTGAGTCCCCCTGATTCTGAACATGCAAAAAAATAATTTTTAGAACAAAGGTTCCAAAAGTGTACTGTTAGGTAAGTGTAGTCAGTGACTATTTTGAAGATTTTTAAGATTTTGAAGAATGCAAATTACATGTCCATTCTAGGTTTTGAAAAGTTTTTTTTAATTTCCTGATAGTGTAGTGAACGAGGGTTTTACTGCTAAGAACCCACGCCTTGAACGAATTTAGATGAAATTTTTTTTATTCAGTTCTAAATACCCTAAAGATCAAAGTTTATATTGTTAAAAAGTGTGCATTTGCCTTATCATCTTTTTAACCCACTTCTTGTGAATTCAATTTTGAAAATCATAAAAATTAGCTGAAAAAGAATTTTTATTTCAAAATTTTGGGTGCAAATGCTTACGCGTGTGATAATTAGTAACTAAGCAACAAGTTTACGGAAAAAAAATTTCAAAAATGCGTGATGAAATTCTTATTAAAATTTAATTAACAAGAGCTAGTGAAGCACTTCTAGGCATCTCAGAAACTTCAAATTTGGTACCAATCAATGTATATCATGTCCTCAAGATTAATAAAAAAAGTCTTCAAGTTCTGAAAACCTTCTGGGAGTAGATTGAAGGGAGAGGGGGGACGTCCTCCGTACTTTTAAGAGAAAATCAGACCTTTTTAGGGATCCCTAGAGTGTAATGTATAATGACACCAAATTTCAGGTTCTTAGGATGCTTAGAAGTGCTTGCGACTCAAAGTAACAAAATCACAAGAATTGGTTAAAAAGATGATGAGGCAAATGCACACTTTTTTACAGTATAAACTTTGATCATTAGGGTATTTGGAATTTAATAAAAAAGATTTCATTAAAATTCGATCAAGGAGTTGGTTCTTCTCAGTAATATTATTTTTCAGCTAATTTACAAGCACTTTTAAGCATCCTAAGAACTTGTAATTTGGTGTCGTTATAGAATACACTCTAAAGATCTCTATATAGGTCTGATTTTTTCTAATAAAAAACAGGGGTGTTGCCCCCCCCCTTTCAATCGACCCCAGAGGGTTTTCAGAACTTGAAGACTATTTTTATTAATCTTGAGAACATCATATACAGTTGTGCCAAATTTTAAGTTTCTGAGATGCCTAGAAGGGCTTCATTAGTGACTGTTAAGTAAATGTTAATAAGAATTTCATCATGCATTTTTAAAATTTTTTTTTCCGTAAACTTGTTGCTTAGTTACTAATTATCAAACGCGTAAGCATTTGCACCCAAAATTATGAAATAAAAATTCTTTTTTCGTGATTTTGAAAATTTAATTCACAAGAAGTGGTGTTAAAAGATGATGAGGCAAATGCACACTTTTTAACAATATAAACTTTGATCTTTAGGGTATTTAGAACTCAATAAAATTTCATCAAAATTCGTTCAAGGCGTGGGTACTTTGCAGTTTATGCTCTTTTCAGTCTAATATGACTGCATTATGATATTAATTAAAATAGTGCTTTAGGTCCATTAGTACTATTTCTTCTTAAATTTACAGTTTACTAAAGCTCAACTTGTAGTTGAGCTTAAGTGTAGGTTTTGCACCGAACAAATTGAAAATTTTCTTAACTAAGTGGATTATGTAATTTTTTTGATAAACTCTCCTTGAGATTCCAACATCAAGTATCTCCAAAATTTCTTAATCATGGCCATAAATGTCATTTTCTTCAAAAGCGTTTATGATCAAGATATCAAGACTTGCTTCATTTATCATAACTATACAGGGTGAGTTAAAAATGGCGAAATTACTGTGAAGGGTTTGTTAGGGACTATTAAGAGAGTACGGGAAAATGTTAAAAAAAATTCTTTTCAATCATTTCTCTGAGATATTAACAGCTGAATATGGGTTTTGAACTTTTTTATTTACCCTCAGTATTTTTCTAAAATTCATGGCTTAAATCCAAGATTATTTTGTTTAATAAATATCTCAATTAAAAAAAATTACTTTAGGCCTAATTTGTCCAGAATATGAATTTTAAAATTACCGATTTTTAACTCTGATAGCCAAAAAAACTTGACGTTTATTTTTCTTGGTTAATTTTAAAGTTAGTACCGACTTGCATACAATCATGTTGTCAAATTTACGATTAATTTTTCTTAAATTATCTGAATTTAGCAGAAGAATTTCTTTTTTTCACGTACTCCCCTAATAATCCCGAACAACCCTCCCAGAAAAATTCCACCATTTTTGAATCACTCACACACACACACTTTAATTCAAAATAAATTGTCCCGTAAAATTTTTCAAAATAATTTCCAATCTTCTTTGCATCTTTCATAAGTCATACCTAACAAATTCATAAAACACAATCCCAAATTAGTAGTAAAAATATTTTTTAATAATACGTTAATAATAATCGACATTTAGAACCGATTGAAAATTTTGGCAATTTTCGTTTTTCTCATCAAATCTCAGAAGCTTGGAAACTTGAGCTTTCTCAACAGCAAAAATGCAGCACAAAAAGTTAGTCGTGTAATTTTTTAATCTCACGAATCCTATAGGTACCTAATCTCTAATGGTATCAAAGTAACCCACGGAACGTGGGGTGGGTGGATATTAGACACTCTGTATGTCATCAACTCATAGTCAACAGGCTTTAGGCCTACATGAATAAGAAGATACTAGTATTACTATTTATTTTTTCTCTTGTTAACTTTAAAATTCTCCTGGTCTATAAGAAATTATTACTAATAAATACACATCGCACTCGTTTTCTCCCAAGTAGTTGGAAGTGACCAATATGCCATTTCAAAACTTTTTTAGATTATCGAACTTATGGTCGGAAATTGTTATTAGGAATGAAAGTTAGGAAAAGTTTGAGAAGGGGTGATTTAGTTTTTTTGGATTAAGTAGTCCAATTAAAATATTAAAATTCACTCACCTGTATCTAAGCAGATGCCCATATTATTTTTTACAATAATTTAAAATATTACGAAAATCGTTTGAAACGAAACGTACTATACGCGAATATCGCGTTTGTAATTTATATTTATTCATCGAAACACAAATTAACACAATTTAACGTGCACTTAAAATATAGTTTTTACACCAACACGGTAAGTTTAAGATTATTATGATAATCTAAGTTTGTAGTCAATTACGTAGAGTTCCTTTCGCGATTTTTTGATGACTGCTCCAACAGCATCTGAAAATAAAAACGAAAAAAATGAAAAACTAGTTGCAATTTAATTTTGTTACTTTTAATTATAATAAATAAGCAAGGAAAGTAACACTTAACATGCAGGGTTCAGACCTAGTGGGGGAATGCAATTCTCTATTTTCTTCCGACTCAAACAAAACCTATCGCTTTCGATTGAAAACTTTTTCCACTCTTTGCGGTTATTGCAATAACTTATCAATAGTCAAAATGGTTTTTATTATTCTCACACATACAAAACAGCTTAGGACAGTGCCTACTACATTAAATGAATGTAAACGATTTCATACGGGGTTGTGGGAAAACTGCTCGTTTTATGCTATTCTAGGGGAATTTTAAATGACCCTAAGTTTTTTAGAAAATATGGGTACAAGAAATCGAATGTGATCAGTGATCACCATAGCAATGTGATATTATAAAGTGTAATATTATTTTTATATAATGTGTCTCATGAGACGTGGGTGATGATGATGACTATATTTCTTTAATTTCTGATGCTATCAAAACTCACTTGGGTGTTCCAATGTAGTACTTAAAAGGCCATTTAGAGATAGTTTATTGTTTTGAATTTTTTAGTTTCGTTAGTTTTTAAGGGAATGATTACTTCAAAATAACTTTTTTCTTATGAGCGCTATATTGAATTTTTCTCTTTAATTTATATTGATGTGTAGCACATGCCATGTCTGTGTGATCATGAAGTGGTACCTTGAAAAATATACTATTTCGAGAAATTCAGTAAAAAGGTAGTTTTTGCCACAACTAAATCGTATAAACAAGTAAATAATATATTAGTGACGTCCATGTAGTTCCATAGCTATTTTTTTTACTTTTAAGTTTCACGACACTAATAGAGTGATGTCTAGAAGTTCCTACATTTTTTATTTAAGGCATAATGTTACCTTCCACTTATCCTAAAAATTCTATGATTTCAGAAATGTAAAAATTCAGTATGACGTCCATAACAAAAAAACGGAGTTTGTTTCATTTATCATTCTATCAGAAACTGTCATGGAAGCGCACAAATTAAATAACCACGATATCGTAAACTTGAAGTAAGACGTTGAATGTCCAAGAATGTTTTGGTAAAACCAAAATTGAAAATGGTTATTGCATTTTACAATTTCAGAAAGACCTAACATTTGACTACTGCACTAATTTACCCATTTAACACATTTTATACCATTTTCTTCGTATGCATGCACTCTGACTCTATAGAATGTTATTAAAAAGTGCGATCTGACATTTTGAGCTTAGTGGCTGAACTAGACGACTGTTGTTTCAGACAAAATTTTGCAATAATCGTTGTTAACAAGGCACTTTTTAGAAAAACGGCTTTAGTTACCCATGCAAGCGGCATTCCATGTAACATTTTGGTGACTAATGTTTTTCCAATATTTCGACCCCGCTGAATACGAAAATTGCAGTTACCAAAGCGAAATTTTTACTGGAAACGTCATATTCAAGATGGCGTCCAGTATGTCTGCTTAGTTATTTTTGATAGATTAATGATGGCAAGTTAAACAAATATTTTGATTGGCTCAGATAGATAATTTTATGCTCTACAATTTATATTATAGATAAAATTATATTCAGATCACTCCGTTAGGAGTTAGAGTCGGGAGAAATATCGTAAACTAGGAACAAAATCTCAATGCAGAAATGCTAGAGGAATTTCATGGAACATTTCGGTAATCGATGTTTTCCGAACATTTCGACCCCGATAAATCCAGAAAATGCAGTTACCAAAGCGAAATTTTAACTGAAAGCATATTGATCGCCATCTTGAATATAGATGGTGATCACTTTATTATTTTCGATTTGTTTTGATAAATAAATTATTATGTTAACTATTAGGGCAAATATTTTTATTCACTTTGATAGATAATTATATTATGCCCTACAATTTTTATTAGCGATAGATAATTGTAAGATTACTATTGAAAGAGTTAACAGTTAGGAAAAAGGCATCGTTTGTCGTGAAAACAGTGTGAATATCTATTTTATCGTTTTTATTTATTTTGTTAGGCAAATTGTTATTGAAACTAGATAAATATTTTTAGTAAGTCGAATAGATAATTTCATAGTCTACAATTTTTATTAGAGGTAATTACCAAAAGTCACTCCTTAAGTTGGAAGATGTCGTATGTTGTTAAAATAGGAAGGCAAATAAGAGTTTCCTTTATGATGTACTTTTGGGACATGGTTTCTTTCTGATAATGTCTAACAGGTTCATCTGGACTGGAGACTGGGAAGCTACCTCTCTAAACTTATTGAGATGCTTCATTGTACTGCTTTTTGTATTAAGACAGATATTACAACGTTTGGTGTTTCTTCCAACTCTGGCTCCTTAACGAGTGATCTGAGGATAATTTTACCTCTAATAAAAATTGTAGAGGATGAAATTATCTATCCGAACCAATAAAAATGTTTGTTTTGAAGTCTATCAAAAATAACAAAGTGCTGGGCATCTTAGACGCCATCCTGATAACGCTTCCGGTTAATATTTCGCTTTGGTAACTGCAATTTTCGTATTCAGCGGGGTCCAAACATAGTTACCTAATACGCTACATGAACTGTCGCTTGCATTGAATAATTTACATATTTCGATCCAAGTCTATAAAGTTGGAGTAGTAAAATGATGCCATTTGAATCTTGGCAGTTCGTTAGAAAATAAAAATACCATATGTTCCTAATTTTCCATAGCCGTGCTTTGAGCACCCCTAAATTCGTTGGTTTCTGTTGCTAATAACTGTCTACGTAATGGTAGTAAAAAAGATTTGGTGTTGGCTTAAGCTAATTTCCTATCCAACTATACACTGGGGTACCGATTAGTAACAGTAATTTGCTACATACATATCTACATTTTGGAAAGTTGTTTTCATTGGAAACATTCTTCCAGTGATAAGGCTAGGCCTCACATCCAATTGTGTAGGTAAATGAAAATTTTAAATTAAGATATGAGTTCAAAAAGTTTTAAAACTCGGCTATACTTTATAGTATTGCAGAATGTTGCACAAATTTGAATAATAATAAAAAATATTTAAATATTATAAGTAAGTGGTGGGGGTACGGAAAGTGAAAATTGAGTCACGATTCCACTGTTCGCAGTCTCCAATTTACTAATACGCAATTTAATTCTACGAAATAACTCAAAAAATATTTATTTTGAAAGCTTTTGTATGTTTAGAAGTAATTTTCTAAATGTCGAAAGAAATCGAAAACTATTAGGTTCAAGATCAAGATCAACAAAGGTTTAATTCAATATTTCAATGTGGGCGCATCTATAAAGAGCTCTATTTTTGTGAAAAAATTAATAGTTAATACATTTAAAATTAATAAGTTTTAGGTAAAATAAAGTCTCTTTGGTAAATGTTTATAATAATTAAAATAAAAAGTTGAAAGCGTAATTTGAACAATGTTTTCCCAATGTTGTTGAAATAAGTTAGAAATAACTTAGGGTTTCAGACATCGTATGACTATTGTAAAAAAATGATATTCTACAATTATGGCTAACTATCAATATAAATAAATTTTCTTTACCAGTTTAATACTTTTTCCTCTTCATTCGTCTATAACACAATAGAAACTAATTACAAATACTTAAATATACCGCCGACCGATATCACATAAAATAAGAACTTGTAAAGTTTTTTCAACGAACATTAAAAGTATGTTTTGTTAATACATACAAATTCTCACGTTAACGATTACTAAACGACTGAAAACATGGGGTTTTTCAAAGCCGTGAAAATGTCGGAAAACTTAAATAATTAATAAGCCTAGGCTTGACCACAACGTGGGGGTTGAGTCGTCATAGCAATGCGTCGCCGCTATAGAAGAACTTGGCCATTATGATACGTGTTATTATTTACAATTAACCTATACCTCTGTGATGCGCATGTTTATGAACTATGTTGTCTATAATGGTATAATAAGATTAACAAGTTACATTAATATCAATATAGAAAAATAAGTTAGGATACTACTAATTGAATTTCACTAATCATAAAAAATTATTTTTTTAAATATTTATATGAACCACAAATTGAGTTATAATTTCTATGATGATATCCGGTTTTCAAAAACTTTTCGAATACCCTATTAGTAGAATTGAAGCTTTTAGGGTTAATTTTAAGTCATTAGACAGAAATTGGGCCTCACGCAGTATTTCTCTAAACCTAAAAATTCAACCATAGATGCCATAATTATAACAATTACTTGTCGTAATGTCGATTACACAATATCATCTCAATCAAAAGATTTTCTACAATTTTTTATTTTTATTTTGAAGTATCAGTTTTCCAGAGCTGTCTACATTAGGAATACAAATAATGGTGGACGGTCTTCATGAATATTGAAGACGCAAGCTGCACATGCACATGCTGAAACTTGTTTACCGGTTCTGTAGAGAGGCTCTTTGTAAATTATTTATCATGTTTTTGCGACTACTGATTACGGCCAATTAGTCCACTTTCCCACTCTGGCTAAGCTATGAACAATAATAGTCTCGCTTCTGACGTCAAGTTCTTATACACATATTCTTCTGATCTGGATTCCATCCTCTTATTCACAGCACAACTTTGGCATTGCAATGTATAACGTGCGACCTCACCTCGTCAATCGAACAGAACATGACATCCATAATAATCTCGAGATTTTTACCTACACTTTTAGGCTAACGATACGCAAGTTTACACTTGCTTCGTCTTCGAGAAAACCTAAATGAGAATATTTTTGGTCAAATTCAAACGATCTCCTCATTATTTCCCACACGTCACAATTAATATGCAGCAAATGACCTAGTGGGAAAAAGTGTCCGTTAACGTGTTTGTAAATAATCTTTGGAGTTTTATTGATCATCATCAGCATTTCAGCGTCATCGTTCAGGGATGAAGATTAGCATTATTAAACTTGAACGGTGATCTCATATAGCTACAGGTTTTTTTCAGAAGTGATCACTCAATCTATTCTATTGCTATTGGTGCGTCTCGTACCTGACTCTACGCGAAGAAGAAACAGCAAGCAGACGCTAAGAAACACGCCCTGGTGGTCTTATGCATTCTGCCGTTAGGTAAGGTTAGGTTAGGTAAGGTTAGAGATGGGATAGAGCCCCTACAACCAATGTGACAACTCAGCACCTTCAAGAACCCCCCCCCCTAACTCCTACTCTTTAGTAACCACTATCAAATCAATCAAAATCTGCGTTCCCTTTGCCCAGAGACTGGGATCGGGGGCTGAAAATGACTTACAGGCTTTTGTCTTCGGTCGAATAAACGCCCGGGTATACTCAGAGGTTAGGTTAGTTCAGAGCTAGATTAGACAGGGAAAATTGCTTCTCCTTGACCCCTCCCTAACCTCTTCTCACGGAGCACCAGACGCCGAGCCGAAGCTCTCCCAACTTTAAGCACCCGTTCCTCCTGGGAACGAGTCCACCATTAACCGCAACTTCTTCTAACTCTGATGGGTTTCTATAAAACTGTCTGATTAGTAGTTCGCTGTTCCTCCAATCTAATTATGTATTTGTGTTCTAACAACTTTGTTGTGTTATATTTTTAATTATTTTATTTCATTAGTTCGAAACTTTTAAAAACTCATTGACAATTCACTAAGAAATGTAAAAATAAATAGAACTAATTAATTAAAGAAATGCCTATTTAAAAGAAAATTAATACTTGTTTGTCACTTGAATAGTCAGTATTACCACCTCTAGCCGTAATACAACCTTCAATCCGAAAGGGAATGCTTCTAATCAAATTTACAACTTGTTCTTGCGTTAAGTTTGCCAATTCGTCTAGAGAGGCTTGAATGAATTGATCCTCATTGCCTGGATTACCCCTTCCAACTCGAATCCTTCTTTTAATAAATTCCCAGACTTGTTCAATGAGATTTAGATTAGGTGAGCAAGCAGTCCATATGTCCATTTTAAAACAGTGACAGATTCTGTTTCCAGAAAGTCCATTGCAACTCTTCTGGTATGCATGAATATAAAATTATTTCCTACTGAATCTCTCTGATGGGTTCTAGTACCAAGTCAACATATCTGCGACTTGTTACAGTTTGCTTTATGATGGCAAAATGAGTTTTTTCTTCGATCATAATACCTCCCCGAAACATTACAGTTCCTCTTTTATATCTTGGGACAGATTTTGCAATTTTCAGCCTAGCGTCTTTGCTTCTACCTCTTAAAACCCGAATTCGACGATCATCTGATCTAAGACCAATTTTGGTTTTATCTGAAAAAAGTTAAATAACATTTTGCCAATCTTCAATTTCCCACTTCCGATGGTCCAGAGACGAGTTTAACCAATTAATTTTGTTCTGTTTAGATAACTCAGGTACCCTTAACTGTCTCTTGCTAAATAAATTTCGAGTGCGAATTCTCTTTCGTATTGTTTCAACTGACACCTGTAGCCTGCAAAAGTTGCTCTGGATGAGAATATATGTTGGATTTCTTCTAGCTATTTGAGCTACTAACTGGTCTTATTGATCAGTAGAAACTACTGCGACGACTTTGTCTAGGCCTGTTCTTCAGTGTTTCCAATTTAAAAAATCGCAGTGCCGTCTTTTATAATTATCGGTGCTCAGTACCACGATTCACTAACTATTTTCGATAGCGAGCGACGTCGGTCACCATAAAATTCTTTAAGTATGAATTTTATAATAAATTCTAAGTTAGAGATTTATGTGGATAAATAGATCTTCAGGTACCGAGAAAATTGAGAAACAAAAATTTTGAGTTACCAAATAGAAACCTAACCTCAATCGTTAGTTATTGATATCGTTAAGCTACCGAAAAAGTTAGTGAATCCCGGCACAGAGCTGCGCGCTCGAGCTTTTTTTCAGATTAATAATGTTAAAAAAGGTCGAAATAAATTACCTTAGGCATTTTAGCACTTGAGTGTAATTGTCAATTTTTTGTAGATTGAAAGATGAGGTCGAATTATATTCGATACCACAAGTTTTTTAAAATAAAGAAATACGATTTAATTCCGATGCAGTAACAAAGGTGCAGTGCATTTGTCGCTGGAAAAATGAGGAAAACCTTTTATCAGGCATTGGTAACGTGATAATGTACAAAAAAAAATTGTCATAAGTAAATTTCGTCGTGTGCGTGATTATTCGTATGTAATTCGACAAAGTACGAACGATCAACGCATATGACGGTAAATTTAATGGGTAATTAGACTGTTTTAATTTTTTTTATTTACAACTATCAAATAATGTCAATTTATTCAATAATAATGAGTTGGTTTAAGCTATATTTATCGATTCTGCATACTTAGTTGTAAATAAAATACTGTATTTACCTCGCATAATGGCTAAATTACACTCGAATGACTCGCTCCGACTCGTGTTTTAAATTTCATTCTTGTGTAATTATGAAACTATGGTTGTTAAATGAGTATTGTTTATTAGCACACACTAAGATACAAATAATACTTATGATTGTCAAAATAATTAATTTGTAGATTTAGAAACTCCTTATAATGGTAGAAACCACCCTGCAACAGAATACGCTTAACACATTTTCCAAACTTCGCTGCAGGGTGGTTCCTAATGATCTCAGGCAATTTGTTATAAAGCCTGATGCATATACAGTTAACAGATTGCTGTGTCTTACTGAGGCGATGGTAAGGCATGCAGACATCATCCTTATGTCGCGTTTCATATTCATGAAATGCCGAGTTCATCACCTTCCTGTTATTTTTCACGTACAGTAGACATTGTTGAATGAAAATTGAGGGCAGCGTTAACTATTTTGTTTTTTGAAAAGAGGCCTACAATGCTCCCTACTTTTCTCAGAGCATAAAACTCTTATCGCTCGTTTTTGTATTTTAAAAATACGTTCCGCTTCTGAGGAGCCCCCCGCAACAATACGGTGTACGTGATCAAACCGAGAAAGTTGCTATAATAGAAGTACGCGTCATTTCGAACGTCGTAAGTTGCATCAATTTCTGAATCTGAAATACAACCTTACCCAGTTTACCAGCCAGGAAGTCTATGTGGCACCGCCAATTAAGCCTGTAATCTATATATACGCCTAAAAGCCTAGCACTGTCGGACGCTACGCCCACCTCTCCCGAAAACAATACCCTCTCCGTCTTGCTCTCGTTTAACTTAAGCTTGTTAGATCTGAGCCACTCTTCCGCGTCGCCCACAGCTAAAGTACTCAAATGATCGGAATCTCTCGCATTGGCGCCTAAATTAACTATGGTTGTGTCGTCTGCATACAATGTGACTATATCTGCTCTTATGTTAGGAGACAGGTCGTTAATGTAAATCAGGAAAAATATCGGCCCCAATATCGAACCCTGAGGCACTCCAGAAGTTACCAGTCGAACTGACGACTCTTTTTCCGGCGCACCTATTGTAGTTTGTCTTCGATTGCAAAAATATGACTAAAAAAAATCTAGAGTACCTCCCCTGACACCGTAATATTCAAGTTTTTTTATCAAAATGGAGTGGCTCACGCAATCGAAGGCCTTCGAAAAGTACAGAGAAAAGTACTTTGCTGACAATTTTTCCTGCCTCGGTGGGAAAGTTAAACTTCACCGTTACCTATTGAGCGACAGAAAGGCGACTTTTTCTGACGTTTGAAGAAAATAAATATTTGACAATTGAACTAAGTACAGGTAATTGACAGAGATGGTGCTCTTTCAAAATTTTAAGTTTTACGCTTTACGTTTGCAGAAAAAATTATATGTTTTATACGGAGTCATAGTAGTTTTGTGTGGCTCGCCTGTATTGCCGGACTCGCTCGCTACGCTCGCTCTTCAGCCAAACGCAGTATTGTCACACAAAACGTCACTTTGTCTCCTAATAAAACAAAATACTATTTCTAATAATTTGGAGAGTTATATTTTTTCGTGGTTTATGAAACAGAAAAACATGAGCTATTTTCAGTCTTTGGGAAAGTATCCTTTTTGTAAACACGCATGAAGTGATGAAAGGAAAGCAATGAATTCTTCGGTCTTATATTTCGTTACTTCTTTTGGCATTCTTTCGTTTTCCATTCTACGTAGTTATCCTCTTCATTTAACTCGATATTCTGTCATTATATCGTTTAGTTCGTAAACTAATATTTTTTTAAATATTCCATAACTCTTTATTCGATATCATTAATCACCAAGAAAAATGTAGTAATTAGAAATAATTAGCATCGCGCGTGTTTTTATAAGTACATAAAAAAGTGTACCTATTACTTCAAAAGAAATTTCATCATTTGGTAGAATTATAAACGATAAATTTAATAACACGTTTCAGTTCCCAACAAGTCAAAAATTTTCAGTTACTTTAAATATTTGAAAGGTTTCCCATTATGACTAACAAATTTATTATTTATTAGATTCAAAGTGGAACAGTTGCTCACCTAAAGTGTAGCTGTATTTCTGTTCTCTAATACCTAAATCATATGGTACATATTCTACATTAATTTTTTATAGATGACACACTTTAATCACATGTCAGGTCATTTAGAATTTGTTAAATTTATTCAAATTATCTACTATTTCATATTAAAAGTATCAAACAGTATATAATTATGTAAATGATATGTTATTTATCAATGGCGATGTTTTGTCTCCAATTATTGAACTATCTGCTATGATTTATACTCTCTAGAGCGATTTCACGAAACGACGATACACTACGACATACAATGAGCTATTTATGTAACAAGTATAAGAAAATGTACTTATAAATGTACTCAGTTGTACTTACTATCTTATAGCGAAGTAAAAATAGCTGGCTCTTTGCAAAATAACTATCTTATTTTTAGACACCCTGTATAAATTTCTTATAGAAGTTTCCCTTGCCGCTAAAATAATTTTAAAGTGACTAAAACCAAATTTCATCAAATTCGGTTCAGTAGTATTTGCTCCAGAGCTCTAACAGACAGATATCTACCCATACATCCAGGCAGACGGTCCTAAGAAATTTTTTTGCATTTTTTAAATCACATGAGGGACTCGAAATGTCGACAAATGTCGACAAAAGTTAAAAAAGCACACAATTAGTTTACTTTTGTCCTTTTGATTTCTTAAGCTAAGTAGGCAATTGTTAAGCAGAAAAAATTCTTCATCCACTTAAAAAGTAACTTACTACGTATTAGAATAATTATTTTCCTCGTGCTATTAATACAATATAATTATTTTGTAACAAAAAGGAAATAAGAATATTGTCAAGGTCTATACTCAAAAGAATGAACCTTCTTTAGCAAAATCACAAAAGAAAATTAATTGAAGTCTTTTGAAACTGAGTAGTTGCGAATACTATAGAATTTAATTTATATTTTCTAAACTCTATTCAAGTAAATCAAGTAATTATCGATTAAACTTATTTTAGTACAACTTTATATTTTTCAATGTGCATTTCTCTTTTAAAATGGGGAAATTCTAAAAGTAGAAGGTGGTGCATGCAATAAACGACTCAGGAAGACTCAAATTTTGGTATTGGCACGATTGGTGTAAAAAATTATTTTTAGCGATGATATGCCCAAAAAACACTTAGTAGAAAAAAGTAGCCTTAAATTCGTCTTTACAAGGATTTACCTTTTGTATACAGTGTTCGGTAACAGGATGTCACAATCTTCGGAGCATCTTTAAGAAAGGCAGGAAAATGAAAATTAACAACTTTGGTATTTATTGAACACGTTGAACCTATTGGAGAGTATATAGTAGATGCATGTAAATACAAGAATTGGCGACAACCAGACTTGTAAGACTTGTAAGACTTGCAAGAAAAGATGCCTAAACGGATAAAGAAACCGTAGATAGACTAAGCAAACGTTGAAGCGACGCTGTGAAAGCTCATTAATGGTGACGAATTGGTGCGTATTGAGAAGCACGATGAAGAACTTACTTAAACAAACATCTCTAGGAGGTATTTACAAAGACATCTTAAGAGTACCTGTAATTTTCGACAAAAATACTTCAGAGGCAGCTAATCTAGTCGTTGAACGCGTTGAACTTCATCATCATCATCAAATTCTTCCACAACCCGGAAGCAGTTCATGTTATACAACGCTATAATAATTAATAACCTCAACTTCATAATCATAAGGTTTGTGCACGAACATCTGAAATCAATAATTATGGACTAACGATATCTTATACTGAGAATGACTCCTCTAAGATAGCTAGAGAAATACGCGATAATTTCTATACTTTGATTTTAATTGAAAAATTGTAGCCACGTTCAAAACAAACTATTTTAGGTTATATAAACTTAAACCGAGATCCTGGCCTTGTCTAATAGTATCTCTACTCACGTACAGTCAGCCTCACATTTAATGACCATCCTGGCTATATTTTTAGTACTAATTGTGGATACAACCATCATAACACCCCCTACTTAAATTGAGGGGTAACATTATTTTATCAACAACCTTTCCTTCGTCCTTTTGTTGTTGTTGGCTAATGTAATAACCATAGTGGGTGGCCAATAATTGTGAGGTTGATTGTACAGAGTAGGCAAAATTAGACGTTTTCATAGGCCAACTTGGTTAGAGAAAAACCGATGGTGCATCATCGATCCAAGTAGTTCTCGTTTGTGACCTAGATGCGGACCCGGCGTTCCGACGTATTAAGCTGAAACCGGATGTCGACAGTTTTTGAAAACCACGGTATTCAGAGGGATCATTCGTGTCAACACTTGAGGAGAATGCTGAAGTTCCGCTGGCTTCGCCTTGAATATAGAAGGTAACCTGAAGGGTGTCTGGGCGGATCTGCTTCCATCAGGGGCGGATCCGCTCTTTTGTTCTCAAGTTATAGCCCAAAATTCAAATATACCCAATTTTAATTTTGATCACGATTAGTTCCAGGCTCAAAAAATGGAGAAAGCTTAGTGATTTTCTGGGAGTGGGTAGTGATAGATGCCTGTACCAAACTGGCATTTGGTGATGGAGAATCGTTGACCGCACAGCGATATATTGAAGGGCGTGTAGTTGCATTTGCTCCATTTATTGGCACAATTTGTCCTGTTGAAAGATAATGCTAAATTCCATCTAGGGAGCTTACTGAATACCTGGTGACAGTTGGCATAGAAGAAAGAAACTAGGCAGCATGTTCCGTGGGTGGAAACTGTATAAAACATGTGTGGAACATTCAGAAAGAATGTAGGAATATTCCACAAAATGGAATATGTGAGCTCATTAGTGGTATGTAGGTACTCTCGTATGTAGACAATAATCGCAAATCAAAGGTTGTTTTATTTCTCAAAAATGAGTTTTCTTTGCTTCTCAACTATTCGCAACTATTAAAAAATTATTGTATCAAACAAGAGGCTTTTAATACTCCATAATTTAAATAGGCCAAGTAAGATAATACAGTGTAGTCAACGAACCAAAATTTATTCTGATTTTTGAACTTGAAAAATACGTAAAAGAAGAATAAAATTTCGACTACTAAAATTGGTTTTGTAGACAAACAGTTAAAAGATTTTTTTTATTTTCAAAGAAATCAGAAGAAAAAATGGTCTGATGTGATTGTTTTTGTTTTCGTCTGAAAGAGCATTAAATTTACTACATTTCAAGAGAAGAAATATTGCTATACCACCAATTGCTCAAAATAAATATGAAAAAGAAAATTTGAACCAAAATGCAAATTTTAGCCGTTGTTCTTAATATTTTTGGACCCAACTTGTAATATGGATTTGTTACTGTATCAGCTACAACTTCCTATGGTTTCATACCATAACATTAATTAAAATTCAAGTTATCTCTAAAACAACTAAGACCGACCAATGACGGCAGTTCTGAATTTTTGTTGGGTTAGGAAATTGATATAAATTATTTTAACTGAGGCAGTTCTAAAGAGAGATTCATTACAAACAAAACGAAAATTTTTTGGTCCGGCTCCGACCAATACAAGCGAAGTTATTCAAAAAATAGTGAAACGGAAACGTGAAAAAGTCAAAATTTTACACTAAAGTCAAAGAACAAGTGCCTTCCGGTCAAAATTGGGTTGAGACATTTTATACACAAACTCACCGGAATGGTTTCGACCGATTAAGCAAAAAAAGATTGCTGTTACAAAAAAAGTTCGAAAATCAGGATAAATTTTGATTCGTTGACTACAGTAATACTCGTAGATATAAAAGTAGAAAAAAAGTTACAGAAAGAATAATCTAATATGAAATGTATAAAAACTAGAACATGTCCTAATAAAAATATGTTATTTCTATTATTCTTTTTTATAATACCTGACATTTTTATTAGTAAATACCTACGTGCCAAGTTCACATCGTTTAAAACCCTATAGTCAATTTCAATAAATTAAACAAAAAATAATAAAATTTCATTTTAACTTTCAAAAATATACGTCTTAAGTTTAACGAATTCTTAGTATAATTAAAAATTATATTTTCATGATAGGTATCTTTTAATTTACTCTGAATGTATCCTCTGCCATATCTATCAAAGTAAGTTGACGTAGAAGCAAATTTATTATTTTTAATTTTCATATTTAAACTTAAAATGACCTATAGTAATTGTAAATGACAACATTGTTCTATATTAGTTTCTTATAGTTCGATTAAAAGGAATTTAAATTTTATTGGCAGCCTGTTATTACCTTTGTTATTTCTCATGGCGTTTAATAATTCATAATTTATTCTAGGACACTTTTCTTTATAAGATATCGATTCCAAATACCTACTACTACTTAATCGTTTGATTAACACTAATTTCGATTTAATTACCACATTACTAATATTTTAAATTATACACTCTTTTTTTGAGTTTTTTTATTAGTTTTAGTTCAATTAATTGAACTATAATGGGTTGTAATTAAAGAAAATACGTTATTATTAATTAATTGACTGCGATGTATAATACTCGTGCTAAAAATAATTAAAAAAGAAACATTTCAGAAAGAAAACGAAAGAGAAGGACGCCCATCAGACGCACTTCCTTGGATGACGTCAAAGAGGCCAGAGACCTAACACCTAAATGAAAACAATTGGCAGGACAGGCATATCAATTACGTGGAAACTACGATCCGAGAGACAGCGACCGCTGTAGACTTTTCCTATTGTTAAAAGTATAATATTAATAACCAGAAAAGATGAAAGGAAACAATGCTCATGACTTTTTCAACACGTCTCATATTTCCAATCATTTTGTTTAACAGGAATAGTGTTTTGTTTTAGTTATTATGGCAACCTCATCTTTTCAATGAAAATCTGTACTTTAATGGGAAAATTTTCGAATAAAATTCCGGATTATCCCTGTACACGACGTGTACTACACCCTCTCTAGTCTTCAAATGTTCCAACAGGAAGAAATTGGGTGGCTTTAAGTCTGAATAGCGTGGAGGCCCTAGAATAAACTCTGTTTTATCTATCAACCTGCCTGGAAATTTGCCATTTAAACATGTACTCCCAAATAGTCTCAAGTTTTTTTTTTAATCATTTCCGCACGAAACTGCATCAAAAAAATAAGAAGAAAATCGCTCTTTCCAAAGATTTCAGAAAAAAAGTAGTTTTCATTTAAGAAAAAATGTAGTAACTATAGCAACTAAATAGTTGCCTGGAAAACAATTTCAGTTAAATAGAATAATGAATAATGGGAAAGGAGCTTTTTGATACGAGTTGACAAATTTCGTAGGTCAAATTTTTGAAATCGCTTTACATTATTTTTGTTTTTAGTATCAAAAGCAAAATCTGATGTTGTGAGGGCGACTGACTATAAACATCAATAAAGAAAAGTACAAGTTCACCCTCTTTTAGAGCTATTTGAAAACGGTGATAGAAGTTCGAAAAACTAAAACAAAACTGTCATTGTTTAGAGGACTATAAATGCTGGATCAGAGTTCACACTGGAAATGGAAACATATGAGTCCCCCTTTCAGTATGGTACATAATCAAGCCTATTTAAAACCAAAACTTATGAGTAAGTAATTAAATTTCATTTTCTTTTACTCTACTCGCCTATTTTATTTATTTTTAAGTGTGAAAGATATGATTTGAAATTAAGTTACCAAGTGTTCATAAGAAACTCGGTTTAGTCACACATATACAAAGCTCTTTCACTGTGGAAGCTTATGTCAAAAGCAATATTACTCTACTATCTGTTTCGGCGTTATTTTAATTTAAATAGACGAGATCCAGTTCTTACCCGAGTACCAATTAGAACGACGATACAAAAACTTTGTCTATAGTGCTTCAGTCACAAGAAAACTAAAAAAAAAGATATCGTTCCCATCTGAAAATACTGAAAGGGTAAGAGCAATTTTTAATGCTAATAGGTGTATCTACCTACGTCTTCTATCACCGTTGACTATAAAACCAATGATATGATATGGTGCAAAAAGGCTACTTTTTCTCCCGTATCTTTACCAAATCATATAACGAAGTAGCTAACTGAGAATTGCAACAAGGGACTGGGAAAATGAGTGTAGCTACAACGTCCAAACTGTTTGCTGTTCATCGCTCTCATGAGACTGCAAAAGACCGGCAAATAAGCAAGTGAGCTATCAAACCAGTTGCTTATCCCTTGTATGAGATATGATTATGAATACACAAGACGTCCTTCAAACTGATACGATGTGTAGAAGAGTGTAATAGTAAGTATTTTAGATCCTTTATATTAATTTAAAAATGGTTTAGAATACAATTTTGTCCTATTTCAGGTTCTAATTAATAGTTGAGATGGTCATTTCCTTTCCTAAAACAAAAATTCTGAAAACTAAATATTTTGGCACTGATACCTCTGGATTAATTTGAATAAGTTTAGAAGCAACGTCTGTATTTTCCGAAAAAAACTAAAACTGACTTGGCACAACTGAAACATAGGAATCGATAGCACTTCAATTTTTAGGATATACATAATCAATGAAAATTAAAAACAGAAAGAGGACAACATTTCTATTAAAATCCGTTTCCTTCTTGTGAAAATGAGCCAAATTTCACTGTATTGTAGATGAAGACATGAAGAACATATAACGACATTAATAACCATCTCAAAGTATAATATTTTAGAAGGTGCACTATAACAACGAGTCAAATTTCAAAGTTTTTTTACTATGCTATTAACCAGCTAGAGAGCCAAAGTCGCATTTCTAGTCTTAGTAGCTCTTGTCAAAGCATGAAGAATGTTTGGAATCATCAACATGGTGCGTTTATTATTGATTAATATTTCAAAAATGTATCTGTAATACGTTCGCAGCAATTTTTTTTAAACGACACTTCACCAAACTAGACCGGTTCCATCTCGTTGTACAAAAGCTTCTATGGATATTTTGCGAAATTTGTTTCCATATCTCGCCGTAGTCTGCTAGGTCCTAGGCAGTCAGAAGTTATTAGATCCTAGGAGTCCTAGGATATAATAACTTCTGACTGCCCATCATTAAAGAGTTCAGAACTTCAAGAAAGGAAAGTTATCAAGATACGGAATATGTGGAGCAATGTATGACCAACATCCGCTCATGAATGGAAAAAGAGAGCAACTATGAGAAAATTTAGGATGATTTATCTAGCTATAAGTATAATAGATCTTCTTTGGTGAATTGTCATTATAGAAAAATAAATAGGTAAGGTACTTTTGAAATATGAAATTTATTAAATCTTTCAGATGTTGAATGTTGAAAAAATTGTCTGTTTCTCTGTGTGTTTGTGAACACTATATCATGTCAATACATGGATCTATACTGTACATTTAAAATTTGGTATATGCTTGGTGTTATACGACAGTGGTTTAAATTGTTTTTGAAGAAAATGGCTCTTCTAGAAAGGGATGAAAATCGAAACTCCACATTATAAAATGGGATGAACTGAAAAATAAGCAAAGATAAGTAAGGAAATAATTTTAGAAAATTCACATGCACATATGCACAACAAGGAGATGTAAAAAGTAAAAGATCTTTGGTGCTTTATTTTTATTATACCTACTCTAATTTGGGACATCAATCGTGATATTGATTAATATTAAAATATGCATTTTATAAATAAAATATATAGGCAACTTAAACAACTACCGTTTACAATAAAAGCATAATAAACATTATTAGAGTGAAGATGTGGAGTAACATTAAACATTGATGAACTACTGAATATTTCCACATCATGAGAAAAGGGTATCAGCTGTTGTTTTTTTCCGCTAAAAAATCAGAAGCTTCTCACTCTTCTCTACATATAAATTATTTGTAATTGCATGAAACATGTTAATATTAGAATAACGAATTAAATTAATTTTTAGATAATTGGTGAATTGAATTCGAACTGTGAAGCTGTCATTGGAACAGGATAATTATTCTTATCGATAACATAAAATAAATATCGCTCAACTTAAAAACTATTAATTGAGTAATTATTAAGAAATAATGAAAAAACCATTTTAGGTTTAGTGAATTAACTAGATATATTTAAATCAATAATTTCTTAAAAGTATAAAAATTAGTTCTGTGAATAAAATCAATTTATGAAAAACTACTTTTAAGGGTTATGGGTTAATTGTATAAAAAATTCGAAACAGCTTAGATGTGGAAAATTAATACAATAATCGATGTCACACGAGTTTAAGGAGATGAAACATTTTTTCCTAATGTACTTTCTGAGGGCGCTAATTTTACAAATTGTTTATCTAAAATTAAAAATTTGCATCATCTTTGTATAAAAACTAAAATCGCTCAAGAAATAAAGCCAACTGGTGATGTATTAAAATCTGTAAAGAAATTTATTTATATTTTATTTATTGTTTTTAGAAATCATGTGGCTCGGCCATATAGAGATTTTTGAACTTGTGGAAAATATAGATCCCAGATCCCAGCTTACTCCTAGCAACAATGCAAAAGAGAACCTTTTTTAGATTTTTGAATTCTCTACATACTAATTAGTAGAGAAGTTCCAGTGGCACCAACACTTAAAGAGTTATTTCTGTATTATTAATTTAATGCTTCTTATAATAGTTCCTCTAATCCTCTATTACATGTGTTTATTAATTAAGAAAATGTGAAGTGTTGTCAATTATGCTCATTACTTTCGATTGTAGTAATTGATAGACACTTCCTTGATACAAACAGGGTGCGGGCGGAAACCGAAAAACTACTAAAATATAATATTTGTCACTTGAAATCGGCAAAGGAATTTAAATTATTTTAGTAAAAAACTAATATTTTAGGGGTTGAAGGGGCTATTTTTCTTAAAATTTCTACCACAGTGCGATTTTCATAATATTATATAAGCTGCATAGAAAGCATTCAATTTTTTTTTCTTACATATGATTTCAAGACAAGAGGACAAATGTTCCGTTTTTCAATCAGAAACTTACTGTACAAGTTTGTCGATCTCCTGATGGAATACTCTCAATATAATAATTATTCTAAAACAATGTAACTAGTCTAATGACAGTACTTGATTTAACTTTAACATATAATATGTTAAATTTAGTATTCATTACTTTACAATCTTTTTAAAATACTTATAATTATTAATTAATACAAATTAATATATTAAATTCAGTACTTATAAATCATTGCCAACAAAATAATAAATAATTATTTAAGTAGACCACCAAATCACTTATCCTAAGAACAGTACGTGGTTTTTCTACAGTAAACAATTGTGTAACAAGAATTTTGTCTTTCAAGAGATTGCTTTTCCAATTTACTAATTTAATTAAGTTTTGTACCTTTCTTATAGGCAACCCATTATACACATTTTAAAGTTACATTGCGCATTTGTACTGATTCTAGTTAAATGAATGCTCGAATACTATTGGTTAAATTTAATAAAGAGGCGCGACAATCACCACCAAAAGTTAATAAAAGGCCGAGTTTCGCCATAAGTTGACTTTTTTATCAGCAACTCAGATCTTCAATTTTTAGAAATTTAAGGGTTACTCTTGTTGAAAATCAACTTTGCTTTTTTAATTTTTTTTTGATTGGAAGTTGTTCCTAATATTATTCTAAGTGTCCCTACCAAGTTGTTGATCAAAAACTTCATAAATAAGTGTAGAAAATGCAACTTACTAATTATTAATTTTTTGTAAATTTTATACTTAGAATTTAATTTTAATGAATTGTAATAATTACTTTGTCCAAAAATAAACTAAAATTCATATGATTACTTATTGTAAAGTGTTTTTAAATTTGATTGTACTTAAAAAATTAAATAGTAAATAAAAACTTTTGTGTTAATTACATACTGCTATTACTTAATAAATGTATTGATATTATCTGTATTTTTTCTGCTCACCCACCTTAATAAACTGATTTAAAATTAAACCCCGTTATAATACCTAAATAAAAAAAATTGTCAAATATATAAATCCTATTTACATTTGGACATTTTTATGTCAAAATGAGCTGATTGTTACATATATATTTTATTTTGTCCCTCTATCTCTTCTAGACCAAAGGTTTAGTGTAAAAATCAACTTATTTTGACATAAAAAATGTCTAAATGTGTCCAAATTTGTTAAAATTTGCTAAGAATGAGTGTATAAACCAATTGATGTATTAGGAGAGCAGAAGTGTTATAAGATATTACTAAAAATAAAAATATTAAATTAAAAGAGCATTAAATGTACGGCCTTATCTTCACGTAACAAGAAAAGCTTTTGATAAAAGTATTTACGTAAAGCTCTTTGCGAATTTAATTTAATATTTTTATTTTTACTGATATCGTATATCACTTCTGCTCTCCTAATACATCAACTAGTTTATACACCGATTCTTAGCAATTTTTAACTAATTTGGACACATTTGGACATTTTTATGTCAAAATAAGCTGATTTTTACATATATATTTTATTTTGTCCCTCTCTCTCTTCTAGACCAAAGTTTTAGTGTAAAAATCAACTTATTGTTACATAAAAAATGTCCAAATGTGTCGAAATTTGTTAAAAGTTGCTAAGAATGAGTGTATAAACCAATTGATGTATTAGGAGAGCAGAAGTGTTATAAGATATTACTAAAAATAAAAATCTTAAATTAAAAGAGCATTAAATGCACGGCCTTATCTTCACGTAACAAGAAAAGCTTTTGATGAAAGTTTTTACGTAAAACTCTTTGCGAATTTAATTTAATATTTTTATTTCTACTGATATCCTATATCACTTCTGCTCTCCTAATACATAAACTAGTTTTTCTACTCCTCTACTGTAATTGATGCAATATACATTTGCTACCTGTACTGTAATGATATTCATTACGATACAAATTTTTTTCATTAGGATACAAGTTTATAACCAATAGAAATGCAGCATTCCACCAATATCACGTATTGCCTTGACTATGACAGATCCAAAAAATTAATTATTTTTTGACAGTTAGTTAGAATTTTACTTTTTGCAAATAAATTCGGTGATTATTATGATTGGCCGTAGAAAAAATAGTGTACGCAACTCGCATTTGATGGCTATTAAGACACTCGTATTCATTACGACACTCGCCAAGGCTCGTATCGTAATTCTCATACTTGTGTCTTAATAGCCATCATTAAATGCTCGTTGCGTAAAGTACTATTATACACCGATTCTTAGCAAATTTTAACTAATTTGGACACATTTGGACATTTTTATGTCAAAATAAGCTGATTTTTACACATATATTTTCTTTTGTCCCTCTATCTCTTCTAGACCAAAGGTTTAGTGTAAAAATCAACTTATTTTGACATAAAAAATGTCCAAATGTGTCGAAATTTGTTAAAATTTGCTAAGAATGAGTGTATAAACCAATTGATGTATTAGGAGAGCAGAAGTGTTATAAGATATTACTAAAAATAAAAATCTTAAATTAAAAGAG
The DNA here is from genome assembly GCA_963924605.1 of Malthinus seriepunctatus. Lineage (NCBI taxonomy): Eukaryota > Metazoa > Arthropoda > Insecta > Coleoptera > Cantharidae > Malthinus > Malthinus seriepunctatus. Next base: position 45,248,623 of record OZ004600.1, read on the forward strand.
CATTAAAGGCACGGCCTTATCTTCAAGTAACAAGAAAAGCTTTTGATAAGCTCTTTGCCAATTTAATTTAATATTTTTATTTCTACTGATATCCTATATCACTTCTGCTCTCCTAATGCATCAACTAGTTTATGCACGGATTCTTATCAAATTTTTACTAATTTGGACACATTTGGACATTTTTATGTCAAAATAAACTGATTTTTACACATATATTTTATTTTGTCCCTCTATCTCTTCTAGACCAAAGATTTAGTGTAAAAATCAACTTATTGTGACATAAAAAATGTCCAAATGTGTCGAAATTTGTTAAAATTTGCTAAGAATGAGTGTATAAACCAATTGATGTATTAGGAGAGCAGAAGTGTTATAAGATATTACTAAAAATAAAAATCTTAAATTAAAAGAGCATTAAAGGCACGGCCTTATCTTCACGTAACAAGAAAAGCTTTTGATAAGCTCTTTGCCAATTTAATTTAATATTTTTATTTCTACTGATATCCTATATCACTTCTGCTCTCCTAATGCATCAACTAGTTTGTGCACCGATTCTTATCAAATTTTTACTAATTTGGACACATTTGGACATTTTTATGTCAAAATAAACTGATTTTTACACATATATTTTATTTTGTCCCTCTATCTCTTCTAGACCAAAGATTTCAACTTATTGTGACATAAAAAATGTCCAAATGTGTCGAAATTTGTTAAAATTTGCTAAGAATGAGTGTATAAACCAATTGATGTATTAGGAGAGCAGAAGTGTTATAAGATATTATTAAAAATAAAAATCTTAAATTAAAAGAGCATTAAAGGCACGGCCTTATCTTCACGTAACAAGAAAAGCTTTTGATAAAAGTATTTACGTAAAGCTCTTTGCGAATTTAATTTAATATTTTTATTTCTACTGATATCCTATATCACTTCTGCTCTCCTAATGCATCAACTAGTTTATACACCGATTCTTATCAAATTTTAACTAATTTGGACACATTTGGACATTTTTATGTCAAAATAAACTGTTTTTTACACATATATTTTATTTTGTCCCTCTATCTCTTCTAGACCAAAGATTTAGTGTAAAAATCAACTTATTGTGACATAAAAAATGTCCAAATGTGTCGAAATTTGTTAAAATTTGCTAAGAATGAGTGTATAAACCAATTGATGTATTAGGAGAGCAGAAGTGTTATAAGATATTACTAAAAATAAAAATCTTAAATTAAAAGAGCATTAAATGTACGGCCTTATCTTCACGTAACAAGAAAAGCTTTTGATAAAAGTATTTACGTAAAGCTCTTTGCGAATTTAATTTAATATTTTTATTTTTACTGATATCCTATAACACTTCTGCTCTCCTAATACATCAACTAGTTTATACACCGATTCTTAGCCAATTTTAATAAATTTGGACATTTATTATGGCAAAATAAGCTGATTTTTACACTAAACTTTTTCATTAGAAGGGATAGAGGGTTGATTTAAAAATATAGGAGTAGTCGAGACGTTGTAGAAAGACCCGTATCAATCAAAATTTACTTATCTACCCCCTAATCAAAATAATAACTAAATAAACACAAATTACCAAATCTGCAAATTCTATTTCTGGCTGTACAGGGTTTATTTATCAATATTTAGGGGATGTTAATTGAGTTTTAGAAGTAATTAATGATTCTCTATTGTCTACGGTAATTAAATTTGTCAAAAGTGCTCTAATAAAGCTAAAAATGGCAAAAAATAACTCTTATGGGATTATAACATGGACAGGAAAACGCTCACAAATTTCGATTTTTGTGACTTCTTGACAGGATCACAGAAGTGGAAGAAGATGTCATAATAATATTAAAGTAAATTTTTCAAATTTATTTAAAAGCATTAATTACACGGCCTTACAAGATAAGCTTTGATAAGCTTTTATGTAAAGCTCTTTGCTGTTTAATTTAATATTTTTAGAGATAAACTCCTGCTATTATGTCACTTCTAATGGTTTACCAAGTTCTGATATTATTTTTGTTAATAAGAACAACAAAGAACGATATAAATTAAAAGATCTTTATTACTGAATAGATAATTTGTTATTTTTAGATTTTTACATTGTTAGAGACTTATTTACATAATACAAACGTAACTTAATTAACTTAACATTTATAATTAAATTCACAATAAATGAGAACTTATAAAGGAAATCTTTCAATAAAATATAAACAAGTATTAACATTAATTTCGTTTACATTATAATGTGTTACAATCAAATAAAAAATGCAAAATTTACAAAAAATGTTCATGTTTAAAAATGTATTTTTTACGCTTAATACTGAATTAAATGATTTAATAATTAGTAGACATAGTTAGAACAATGCCAAGAACAATTTCCAATCAAAAAAAAATTCAAAAATCCAAGTTGATTTTCAACAAGAGTAACCCTTAAATTTTCTCTCGAACTCCGATCGAAAGTGGTGATAAGCTTTTCAACTTATGGCGAAACTCGGCAATTTATTAACTTTCGAGGGTCATGTGACAGTCCCACTCTGCAAAATTTGTATTTAAATATAATTTCACCAAGTAGTGGGGTATGTTTAGAGAGTTGCCTATCTCCTAGGCGTTTTATTTATACTATTTACAACAACTGTTTAGGTTTGTTTGGTCACAAGTATTGTTTACGCCACAAGCTCTTTTTTGTCAGCTTATTTGGCATCTATATAATTGAAATAAAGTCTTTTTGTTCTCTGTACAATGTATATGTATTTCAAGAATAAAGTAAATTACTAAAGATTTAAAATATAACTTCAATCCACTTGTGCCTGCATAATTAAGTACGGTGGGTTGCTTATAGCTTAGGCGTATTGTCCTTCATAAATGCTATACAAACTTTTATTTTAAATATAATTTTTAATTATGTCATTAATGCTTCTTGCTAAAGGACTTACTACATGAAATTAACTTTTAAAATAATTACTTTTGTAATCTGTATCAATCAAATACATTAGAATGAGCATTTGACCATTCAAAAATGTTAATAAAAGTACTAATATTTAATAAGGATTTACATTGTTTTAAACAAAAGGATGTTACTAATAAAACATAGATAAATTGATAAAATAAGTAAGTTTATTTGTTTTAATAACTGCATAGATAGGTATCGTCACATAGAATAAATTATAGAAACTATAAGATATTGAGACAATCATGGTATTAACTACATAGTGTAAAAAAATTATACTGTAAGTATGTATATAGTAAACACTGGCTACATAAGTACAACTACTAAGCATGACTATCAAAAATATATTATAAAACTATTTACGAAAAAAGATCAGTAAAGGGAGTTACAGAAAATACATCAAATAAATCCTCGATAGTTAAACTATCAGTTTACAATGTGCTTTTACTTACAACATAGATATAAATAATAAAAGTATCATGTTTTAAGCTTGAAGATGTAAAACTGTAAAAAATACTGTTTTAATAATTAACTTACATTATGGTAATGATTATGAACAAATAAAAATATAATTTTGACTAAACAAATATCACATCTACTAAAATTATTTTGTATTGCTTTCTTGTATAATTAGACAAGAATATTTGGTTTCAATCTTAACTGAGCTGTTCCTTTTACTACAAAAGTTTTCTAAAAAGTTTTTTAATTTAAACATTTAATTTAGAAAGATCAGATTGGTTATGGAAGACATGCGACATTTTGAGAAGCCCCTTGTACCAAACCAATCTAAACTTCGTAATTGAAACTAAAAATTAAGCTTCAATTCTTCTCACAAATCGCTTACAAAAGTCGAAACATTTATAAATTGTTTTATACTATAAAATTCCTAAATTTTTTAAAATTCAAAACTTTCGAAGAATAATTTTTTCAATTTGGTTATTCACTTTTTTTTTAATTTTTTCACACCAAACTATCCACAGCCGTTATATAAAGTAAGGATTTCTCTTAGAATTTCATTTTAACTAAAGTTTTACAACAGTAACATTTTGAGAAATCCTAACTAAAAACTAAATTCTTAAATAATTAAAGAGATTAGAATAATTTATATTAATTAACACCCTGTTTAATAAAGAGTTTAATACTGAACAATCTATCTACTTAAAATCAATTTCAAAAAATAAATTTCACAACTTAACTTTTATTCGATATCATTCAAGTCTTACATTTTATTATAATAATTAACTAAATTCTTTTCTTTGTAGCGTAGCCTAAGATTTTGAAAAATAAATAACTATTTAAACAAAATTGTAAATTCTCGCCAAAAACTAACTATACATTTTAAAAAAACTAAACAAGCTGGACGTGTCGATTTTAACCACTTTTAAACAATTTTTTGTATGTTCGAGTGCATTAATAACTACCAGCCGTTAACGTCGAACCTATCACATTATTTGCAACTTTGATAGGACTGGAACTTTGTACCACATAGTGCGTTAAACGTGTTGGCAAACAACCAGCATTAAGCTGATAAAATTCAACCAGTTGTAGCAAGTCGTAAAATTTGGTCACTCCACTGTCTAATGAGAAAACGTGAGCTTCTCTAACAGGATCCATTATAGGATTTATTTGTGCATGAAGTACTTTACTACCACATTTATAAGTTAGCACAAACGATCCTGGATTTGATCTGCTATCACGTACAATAAATACGCTAAAACAAAAAAAAAACATCAGTCGAATATTTACACATTAATAAGCAAATAATGATTATGCTAGACTCAATTTTAAGCTCTTTGTTGATTTAGTTGGTAATTAATTGTAAAATGTAAATTTTGAAATTTTTTATTCAAGTGTTTTTCATTCTTTGACGTTAATAAACGGAATATTTAAATATAAATCTCAAATTGGACTTACCCATCTACAGTCCCGTGCTTATTAACTAAAGCAGTGGCTTGGTCCCTAGTCATACCACTGTGAAACCATGGTTGTGTTATGTGTACACCAGATTCAATACCCTGTATATTAGCCATATTAGCTGGATTTCGTGCTGTAGGTCTCCACCGACGTTTCCACGAATAACCTTCTGCTACAGCTATTGCTTTTGCTTCTTTTGGATCTTCTACTATTCTACCAACAGATCCAGTAAAATCCATTGCTACACGCGATCGAACCGATTCCTAAAATCAAAAAAAAAACTTTTAGTATAATATCAATCGAAGTAAGCATTAAGAATAATGGAGTTTTAGAAAAAAATGGCACATCTAGTATAAAGTTTTGTGAGAAAATTCAAGATAGAATGTCCGAGTTTCGTAAGTTAGAGGTACAAGTAACTAACAAACTAGCCCTTTTATTATACCAATGTAACGCATCAAGTAAGCATTAATTTATCGTCCTTCCTGAGCACATATAAGGTTCAAGTTTTACACCAAGAACACTGGAGTAGCTTCACTCGCTTCAGAGCTATGGTCACATTTAGAAATTGTGAGGCCTATGTGTCCCTTTTTAACGGTTTTATGCCCAGTATTATAAACGAAGGTTGAAACTCAACCTAAGGTTAAACTTTTAGTTTGATATAATTGGACATAATAGTGAAATTGACGTTTATTTATAATTTCAACCTACGGTGAGTCAACCTTCGGTTAACCAGGCTTTATAATACTGGGCATTAGTCTGAGCAAAATCTGTATTCGGTGTTGCACCATTGGGCGCAGAATGAGCCCTCGTACCTAATTATAGAAGGTCGTGGCTCTTAGGGCCAGTATTATAAACGAAGGTTGAAATTCAACCTAAAGTTAGCTGTCATTTTAGTTTGACATAATTGAACAAAATAGTGACATTGGCGTTTATTTATAATACGGTATTTTCCAATTTTTAAAATATCGATTATTCCTGCGTTATTGCATAGCAAAGTCGCTTATCAATGACTTGGGCACACTAAAAATATGTTAATCAAAAAAGTTTCATCAAAAACTACTTTAGAAAAAGTATTAAATGGTACAGTTTCAAAGTAAAAATTAAAACGGAAGTGACGTCACGAGTCATATACATCACGGTTGTTGCTTAGTTACATGTAACTTAGTCTGAGCAAAATCTGTCTTTGGAGTTGCACAATTGGTTTCAGAATGGGCCCTCGTATCTAATTATAGGAAGTCGTGGGGTCAGCAGAGAAAATAATTTAGAAAATTCATAAATATTCTATACAAGTCTATTTTCATACAAGGCATTATATATGGTGCTAGAAAGTACATGCAGACATGCTTAACCTTTTCAAAATGTGTAATAAATAATTTTGAGAGAGATGAGGAATTTTCAATAAAAGCTGAAAGTATTGTGCACAAAATGCATCTACAAGTCAAGAATTTAATAATTATATTCACGAATGTAAATGAATAATTTTGATACCATTCAATCTAAATTTATATCTTGAGCATCTTGGAGCAAGAACTTTTTTTAATATATGACTTACTTCTTCCTATACTACAGTTAACGGTTAGTTAACGGTATTAAACTAACACCTGTAAGTGTAACTAAGCTAAAAATCATTATGGACAACTTTTTTGGTCATTTTAACAAGGTTTGTTAACAAAAAGAACAAAACAAAACATTAAATATTGAGAAACAAAATTAATTAAATTTTTAATAAGTATAGAAATAGCAGACATCTTATAAAAGTGAAAAACTTTCGAGTATAAACTGTAGAACTTCATCTTGAACAATTTTCTATTGTCTTCAAAATAAATTAAATACTTATAATTGATAATAAACTTCTTACTTCATTAGAGAAGGGTCTCGAAGGAAGTTTATTATTAAGAGTTACAATCAATACAGATTTCTATACAATTTAATTATTTTAATAAAATGCTACTGGTTTGTAAAGTTAAACCTTCCCATTTCACATGATAAATTATAGCTACAACAATGGCAGAAAACAGAAGCTGCTTCAAAATAATTGGTAAAAATAAAGAAAATCCTCCTAAATCTATATGGAGGTTAATTTGGAAGATTGGTGGAAATGAACTTTTGTAATGGGTAAAATGTTGTCATCATTAAGATTCAATAGTCACATAATAACTCATCGACTTTATTTAATAATTCTCTACAAATTACCACAAGCGCTATTCAACTTCATAAATATTAAAGAAGAGGTATTTCAATAAAGCAAACGATCAACTCCTGTTTCGTTAACAAATCACTACAACTTGTAACAAAAGGTAGGTTTAAAAGGTAACAAAAAATTTGTTAAAAAACCTAAAGAGTGGGTTTTTATAATTTACGTCTTAACAAACAAAAACCATTAATTATTATTCATAAATCATCGCTCAAAACTTATTAATTTCACTTTCGAACTCGAATAAAAATTCGTATAGGTAAAAATTTACTTAGTTGTAGAAGTTGGCCTTGAACATGGCTGGTTAGTTAAATGTGGGTTAAATTGTAGTTATATAACCATCATTATATTCTTTATTCTAACTTTTATTCGTCACGGTAGAACCACAACAAATTACGAAGAACCAAATGATGACAACCGTAACTAGTATCATTGTAATATCATTATAAAACTATACTTCCAAGATTTTAATTTTTCAAAAAATTTACTTGACGAGCATCATAATATGGTAAATACATGCACTGAACAAGAAAATTGTAATTGACGTTGGGGTATAATTATGTACCATTTGATTTGATTATCATAGTAAAATGATTTTCGAAACCCCACTGTTCTTAATAGACCCTTAAACAATGTATTAAATTACAATGCACCACGAAGCTGTGTTAGTTGTATACCGGGTGTAGATAGATTAGTGTTTCACGAGATTCTAGTATTTTTCTTGTTCTTGTCATGTTCTTGCACAAAATGCAAGACAAGAACAAGACAAGAGTTACATAGTTTGTAGCAAGACAATACAAGAAATTGACTTGCGAAAGAAGTCAAGAGTGTTACAAGATTTTCTTGAATTTTCGTGCTTTATTGCTCTCTTGTCAAACCGAATGCCAATAAATAAACTCCCGAATTGCAAGAATGCAAGTATTTTGAAAGAAAATGCAAGAAGAGGGGAAGTCCCGACGTTATTTTCATCGAAAATATACAAGATAAGAAATATAGAAGAGAGAAGACTAACAAGACAAGAGAAGATTTTGGTATGCAAGAATGAAGCAAGACAAGACATGTTTATTTATTTTTTAACGATAAACCCCCGAATTGCACGAATGCAAGTATTGCACGAAAATGCAAGAAAGGGGGAAGCCCCGACGTTATTTTCATGGAAAATATGCAATACAAGAAATATGCAAGACTAACAAGACAAGACAAGATTTTAGTATGCAAGAATGAAGCAAGACAAGACATGTTTATTTATTTTTTATCGATAAACCCCCGAATTGCACGAATGCAAGTATTTTGCTAGAAAATGCAAGAAAGGGGAAAGCCCCGACGTTATTTTCATGGAAAATAAGCAAGACAAGAAATATGCAAGACTAACAAGACAAGACAAGATTTGAGTATGCAAGAATGAAGCAAGACAAGACATGTTTATTTATTTTTTATCGATAAACCCCCGAATTGCACGAATGCAAGTATTTTGCAAGAAAATGCAAGAAAGGGGAAAGCCCCGACGGTTTTTTCATGGAAAATATGCAAGACAAGAAATATGCAAGACTAACAAGACAAGACAAGAAGCACGACAAGACATGTTTATTTATTTTTTATCGATAAACCCCCGAATTGCAAGAATGCAAGTATTGCACGAAAATGCAAGAAAGGGGGAAGCCCCGACGTTATTTTCATGGAAAATATGCAATACAAGAAATATGCAAGACTAACAAGACAAGACAAGATTTTAGTATGCAAGAATGAAGCAAGACAAGACATGTTTATTTATTTTTTATCGATAAACCCCCGAATTGCACGAATGCAAGTATTTTGCAAGAAAATGCAAGAAAGGGGAAAGCCCCGACGTTTTTTTCATGGAAAATATGCAAGACAAGAAATATGCAAGACTAACAAGACAAGACAAGAAGCACGACAAGACATGTTTATTTATTTTTTATCGATAAACCCCCGAATTGCAAGAATGCAAGTATTTTGTAAGAAAATGCAAGAAAAAGGGAAGCCCCGACGTTATTTTTATCGAAAATATGCAAGAAAAGAAATATGCAAGACTAACTAGATAAGACAAGATTTTTGTTCGTAAGAATGAAGCAAAACAAGACATATTTTAATTTTTTGTCTTACTATGCAAGACAAGACAAGAAATAGTCAAGCAAGACAAGAAATCTTGTGGTGTGAAACACTAAGATTGATACATATAATGAGAAAATAACATGTAAAAACATAGTTTTTCGAAAATAAATTTCTTCTATATTATGGTATTCCATTTTAAGAGTTCCAACTGGTTGTTCTAAATATGAAAATCACAATGAAGCTTGATATATTTGGAATCTTTTGACAGCTGTCAAAGTCATAACTAACACTTATCTATCATCGTTTTTGCTTTTATCCAGCGCATGTGCGCATCGACATACAGTGTGTAAACTTGGAATTTAAATATCCCTATTTTAAATAGGGATTTAACAAGTATTTAGGGATTTAAACTAGGCTATTTCAAATATTGGCTCCCTTAATTATTTTACCACAAAACATCAGAGTTTTTATTTGGCAAATTTAGGGGTAACTTAATAAATGAAGAAAAAGTTTTCCCAATAATCTTGAAACTGAGCAAAAGCTGAATGTTTAATTAGTTCTCTCCTAGAAAGTCCTCTCATATACCAATCTATCCACCTATTCTCAAAAACTGAACTATTTATTTTAATAAAAATAATTGTAAAGAGAAAAAAATGTACAAATCAATTACGCAAAAAAAATAACAACTGTCATTTTAAAAAAATCCCGATGACGTCATTGCTCGAAGATGATAGGGGATAGAAAAATGAAAATCATCGGAAAATGTGCGTTTTGAAATAAATCCATTTGACGTGTTCAACTATTTTTTTATAATCCTCTTAGGAAAAAATATATTCCAATAGTTTCTTACTTTTTATTCACAATGTATAATTAATAAATATGTGATAATTTTCACGTCATCTGCATAACCTTCAAATACTTAATTTAAAGTTTTTATTTTTTTTCCGCCATTTAAAGCTCCAAGCATTAATTAGAAAAATATGCCCACTTCCACAAATTTCCCAATCTTAAAAGACTATTACTAACTTTTAATTTCTATTGTGAATTGTAATTTAAAAGGCGAGTTCCAATGTCATGTTAATTACTTGATTGAAGTTAATAGCTAAAGAATACTTTTTAACCATTAAAATAATGAATTTCAAATAGGTTTTTTCTTTAAATTTGCAATTAACTTTAATTGATGCATAATCATTGTCACATAAATAAAAATTAAAACTAAAACTGTCACTATTGTATTTTTAATTATTAATTTTCCATTGACTGATTAGGTAACTCGTTAATATATCTACTTACTACTTACTTCAAAGACTTTAGTTTTAAATTAAAATTCGTAAAATTATATAGGTGAATATAAATTAAAAAAGTATTGTAAGCTTCCCAATACAAATTTGGCAACGCTGTAACGGTAACGTCAATATATTTTTCCTAAATGTTCGTTCTATCAATATTGCAAATTTGCAACTTGTGCATAATAATTATCATATCTCGCAGATAAGAGAGCGATGCTCTTGTGTGTACCACGATAAAAGTTTGATAACAAAAATAAAACGGTTAAATTTGCCTTCGCCTAAAAGCATCCGAATGACTCTTCTAGTGAACCATACACGTTACCTACTCTGCATAAAATCATAAACAATCTTCAATTTGAGATTGAAAATTCTTATAAGAGACAAAACTCATATCACTTTAAAATATTTATATAATCAATGACACTTCCGGGTCTTTATGATAACAGAAAATTAGGCACATAGATAGGTATGTAAACAAAAGGCAAGTGATGGATGGAAAGATAAACCAATAGACTATCAGGCTGACGAACATACAGGCAAGCATACATCAGGCACACAGGCAAACGGGTAAGCAAAAAAAACGAAAAAGCAGACAAATTAACAACTTAGTGCATAGCCGCGTCGGCGCACCGCACCTAGAACTGTCCCTAGCACCGCAACTAGCACTGCACTTATCATGAAATAAACTATTGTTTTATAGAGACTGGCCATATTGAAGAAATGACCCACTCCTCGCACACTCTAATATAAAACAATGCTTTATTTATTTTATCGGCACGACGCTAAGTGCGGTGCTAGGAGAAATACTAGTTGCGGTGCGCTGACGTGGCTACGCAATTACGAAGCACTTTTAGATGGTACATATGGGTCATATTACTTCAAAAGTATTATTATGTAAATAACACAATTCAAAATAAATCACAGAAGAATCGGCTCGCATGGTACTTATTTAAAAAAAATCCAAAGCCTACTTTAAGATTAAAAATACTTTTTAAAAATGTGGGAATACATAAGAAGACTTAATTAGCCTGAACGAAACCGAAACACTCTTAATCAAATGGAACAACCATCTTAGAATAAATAAACAACCATGAACCATGACGGCACGAGGTATTACACAAGCAAGACTTGCCTACAGCCCTCTAATAAAAATAGACAAAGTAAATGAGCGTTTTACTTAATATGAGATGCAAAGTAGCCCAATAATAAAAAAATTTAATGTTAAAAATAGGTATCTAGTTAAAAATTAGATTTCACATAGCTGTATGTGATAAGTTACGATCAAAATAATTTTGCAATAGAAAAACGATCGTCTCATTATTTTTGCCCTGCCCATCCGACGAAGCTGAACCAAAAAATCATATTCAAGGAAAAAACTTAACTATTATAAAAAAATTAGAAAGGATTTACTCGCTAGGCATGTGCCTAGTCAACACCTTACTACTAGAGTATTGATCTCTTCTCTACACAAATTGCTGAATAGTAAATGTTTCTTTCCATTTTTGTAAGAGAATTTTCACAGCAACGATATTTTACAAATAGCATGATTGAAAGCAATGGAAATTTTCCAATCACGTATGACTATTACATCCAAATAGCTGGTTGTTATTTTGATTTTAGAGCACAATAAAAAGGCATCGAGAAGGCTGAATAATATGAGTCACTTTTTTACTATTTTACATTTTATTTTTTCACGATGCACATTCTTTAAATCTTCTATTTAGATGATATTAATTGTGTACTTAAGAAGCTCAAGAACGTCTATTTTGAAAATTTTAAAAGAAAATTTTCCCTTAAAAAAGCTTAAATGTGGTACCGTGGAAAGCAAAACAATTTAATTGTTTTGAGAAGAAAATTTTGTTTTTTGTGTGAATTCAAGATGGCGGCACCTTTTGTATGTATATGCAATCAGGCGGATTCCACTAATTCAAAATTGACGACGAAAACTACACATTCGATTTCGTAAATAAGATAAAAAAAAATCAATTCATAATTTTTTACAGTGTTACAGACGTAAGTGTCCCAGATCTGGGTCCTCGAATCGATGCAGTTCAAAGGATAAACTCTTGATGATCCAATTCAAAATTACATTTTTAATTGCCTTTGAAGTTTTATACAACTTGCTTTATCGAAATAACTTTTTGTGTAATACAATAATAAAATAATTAGATCTTAAAGGACTTCAATACCGACAAATTTTACATTATCCTGCCAGTAACAGATAGTTGCAGGATCAATGGAATCCCTGATTTAATCCTGTATAATTAGCGAGTTTACATGAGTAAACAAAGAAAACACCCCTTGATGGTAAATTTAATTAATTTGTTTTTCAGGAAGTGACTTTAAATAAATTTTATTATTAAAATAATTGATGTGGAAGTTGAAAAAGGATATTTATTTATAATCAAGCCATAAAATTATATACAGTTGTATGGTTTTTAGATTTCGACTCAATTAAAGATTTCAAAAGAAGCCAAACTCGAAAAATGTTTTATCGAGTATTATTGCTTTTGGTGTTAAAAAAAGAAGAAATGCGTTCAAACAAGATACATTAATTAAAATTAATTAAATTGCGACTTCTATACTGAGACTTTAGTGCTTATTTAAGTTAATTTTTTTTTTAAATTTGTAACTAAGTTTAAAAATTCGTTAACGGTTCAATTCACGATTTACGGTTCAAATGATTGATAATTCAATCTATTTTTTGGCGCTCGCAAAGAAAACCACTGTTATACTGTTATATTTAAAAAAATTACATTAAATATATGAATCGTTTTAATTTATATTTTTGACGACCATTTTAGAACCATACCAGGAGTTGTAATAAATTTTAACTAAATTCATACCGGGGTTAACTTATCAACTTTTACGACAAGCAAAAGTTATAGTATAAAGTTATTATAGAATAAGCAAATTGCTGGTAGTTTTAAAGTAAGTTATTTTCATGAGGTCAAAGATCGAGTCACCTTGGTTACACGTTAAAATTTAAAAGCGATTATAATGACTAGAAATAGTTATTGTCAAACTTTAAAGTAAAAGTGTTTTGTTAGTACAAAATGCAAGAGCTCCAAGTCGAAAATAGACTTCATCGACGTGAATCAAATGAGATTATGACGAAAAGTTAGTCAACTTTTTTGTTGAAGGAAGTCCTTAAAAAAAGAATTTTATAGATTTTCGTTTTGAAAATGCTTTTTTTGAGAAAAGCGAAAATTTATCTCAACGTCAAATTGCACTTAGGTGGTTTTTTTGCAGTTTAGAATTAAGCACAGGTACATAGAACGATAATGTTATTGAAAACCCCTTTACTTTCTACATAACAAAAAATTTAAACTAGGGTAAGACCGGTAGAGATGGCTCACTTTTTTTATTTTTGTGATAAAATTTTAAATAGTCAAAATCAAAAATCTTTAATCATTAAACCATTTTACAGAGAACCAAAGGTAACAAATAAAGTAAAAAAAATAGTAATTCTTTTAGTGTCAACAAATGAACACAGATTCAAAAAATTGATTAAAAAACCATCTGACCCTAACAGCATGGGAGAGATGGCACACTAAATAAAACTTTTTTTTTATATTTTTTCTTTCTTGCCACATTGAAGACAATGAGTAGTAAACGTTGTACAACCCTCGTGAAGCCATGTGAGGCATTTAATGCATTGTAGCCAGTCGTAGTGTAGTACAGGGTACCCCAAACTGTCTTGATGCTTCATGAACTCCAGTGCTTCTAGTTTTTACAGTTTGTACTGCTAAAGTTAATTGTTCTTCACTCCACAAAGCTCTACAGGAGCTTCCTTTTCGTTTGTAAAGTTAAATCAAAAAATCATTAAATCAGACACGTTATTTACTTGACAAAACCGGGTGAGATGGCGCACGGATTTTCCCCCATCGGACTGGCATTCTTTAATAAAATTATAGGTTAAAACAATTATTCAAACATTTCTTTACATATCGATAGCAAAAAAAACAATATTATTTAATTTAAATGTGTAAAAGTTACAATTTGTAAACCAGTTTAAAAGTTTGGAGATATATAAAATAAAATATTAATTATTTAAGTGCCTTAAAAGATAGCACAATCAACGGGGCACTACTAAATAACAACTAGGCATCATCACTAACACTTCGACTGTGTTTTTAGTCACCTAAAGCGCCTAATCGATAAAATATTTCACTGCGCCATCTCACCCGCTGCACCATCTCTCCCGGTTTTACCCTATAGGTAATCTTCAACTCTATTCAACTATCATTAATATTTATTATACGGGTTGGGTTTATTATACACTGTACTATACAACCCAGGACAGGTCTTAGCTATAAAATGTAATTTTTTTTAAGCGGTATACACCAAACCTACATTGGGATCTCGGAAACGGCAAGAGATAGGTTAACTGAACAAAAAGTTGTATATTTTGGTGAGCTTTACGAATACATTTAGAAAGTTTCAAAATTCAAAACAATTCCAGAGATAATGCAAAAAACTGAAAATTAGCAATTTTTTCTACTGTATAGTTTGAAAATAGTTTACTTTAGTAAAAAAATTCTCGAGAAAAATTTTCAGGAGTCAAAGCACCTATTAAACGATACTAAATTCGACATTTTATTATATCGACACTAGGCGTCGCGACGTTCAACTCTTTATTTTCCTACCTAGAAAGGATGTGTAAACTAAGAAAAGGACAAGAAAGTTCTCGTTTGATATCAGACCTTAAATGACAAGCCAACTAAGTAATTTTAGAAAAAAAAACCAATATATCCTCATAAGAAAATAAAAAGTTGAACATCGCGACGTCTAGCGTCGATGTGATAAAATGTCGATTTTAGTATCGTTAGATAACTCTTTTGACCTCGTTAAATGTTTTACCGAGAATTTTTTTCTAAAGTAAACCATTTTCAAACTACAGTTGAAAAACTAAATTAACAATTTTCAGTTTTTTTCTCGGTAACCATTTCTAATTTTTATATTTTCTAAACGTATTTTTTAAGCTGATTAAAATAGAAGTAAATTCTGGTAGTAAACTCATTAAGAATCCGTTTACTTCAAGATCGGTCACAGATCTAAAAAAAACTCATCAGAGATTCAGACCTTAACAACATGCACAAACAGGACCCACTGCCATTAATTATTATCATTAAATGTGCTTCAATCACCTATGTACACGTACACCCCATAAAATTTCGAGAAAAGCATCTGGCACTATACTTAGCAGCTCGACCAGTGAATCCCATTCCCACGTTCTTGTCATGTCTTCTGAGCTGACTGTACTCGTAACGTAATAGACTACAGCTAACATGATGAGATGCATGCTTCATCAACCATCGCCTTCCTGCTGATACGTGATGATTGATAAACTTGTCGCTACAAACCCTTTAACTACGAGAAGGTACTCCGATAGAAAACAAGAAAACCGAGCTATAGCCTATTAACCACGAGGTGCAAGTCCGAACGCTTACTAATGATGGTTTTTATCTTTTATTTGCAGAAAATTCTATGCACACTTCCAAACTCGACTACTTAAATCAATAATAAATTATTTGATTATGTAAAAAAGAGGTGTAAAGATTGAGATCTGCCTAGGGCGCCAAAATACCTTAAGGCAACCCTCTACGTACCAGTTCAAGTTCTTACACTAAAAAAGTATAAACGTTTCCTATAGGGTCACTTTGTATACAAGAATTTCCTTTACTATGTAAAAGTTTAAACTCGCTCACTCCTTCGACTAACTTTTCATGTTTCTAGTTCTTCTAAAACAGGAACTTAAGTGGAAGCAGATGATTGCAATAAAACTTGTACCTAATTGCTTCTTAAACTCGGAATGGTTTAAATTTTAGTAAACTACACTTTAATGGATTTTATTTTGCAGCGAGAGATAAATTATAGTGAGTGGAATAATACCCGAGAAAATGTTGATCGTTATGCAAGAACGTCTCATATTCGTTTATCAAAGTATTACTCCCCTATTACCCTCGTTATGTTTTTTATGACATGCAGACATGCAGAGGCTACCTGTTAATGTAAAATTGAGAAACTCGAGGATCTCTTAAAATTGTTTCTGGACCTACCCCCAGTTAAAAAATCCATAACATAACAAAAACCAGTGTTTGGTTTTGATAAGGCTGTCATTCAGAACTTTCCACAATATGAATCTGAAGTAGACAAGATTTTGAAAAATAAAACACGAAGATTAAGATTTGTAAATACGTGCAAAACCACTGTTGATTAAATTTTATGTACAATTCCTTCAATGCCAGCTACCCCAACGTAATTATGTAAAGTGGTGAAGTTGAAAAATTCTTTTATCTAAATAATGTTAAGGTCCGGGGGTATAACTAAAGTAGTCAGATCAATAGTGTTTTTCTGATTAGGCTTCGATTAAATACAAATCAAGCAAAAGATTACTATAATTGCTCTTAAATTTAAATAACGTTAAATTCTTTAGATGTAGAGTGGTATTCAATTCAGAAGAACCCACCTGCCCACAGCATTGCGCATCAAAAGTACTTTAGTGGGTCAGAGGTGGGGAGGGGGTTTGATCACTACGTTCACGAGTAACTCCAATAGCAATTTGAAGTGGCACGACCAATTTAAGTATTTCTCGCAATAACGCGGTGGGTTCTTCTCGTTAGACGAATACTCTACCTAATATCTCCAATACAATGGCTGCATTCAGAACATGCAACGCTCATCATCTCTCTTTTTCAATTTGACGGTCAGAATAGGGAGAGCGATCCGAGAAGTATGTCATTCAGGTCATGATATATCATGCGTTTATTTAGTCTCGATCAATATGAATCTCTAATAAAAATAATAATAGCTATACTTGCAATGACGTTAACATCCTTAAAGAAATTTTTATTGTTTTCAAGATCCACAGTCATCCTAACCAAAGCAAATGTTGGGTACAAATGCCAATTGATTTGCACCTGATTACGTCAGGAGATGTTACGGCCAACTCACCACCCAAAATAAAATTCCAAACTACACACATCTACACATATCTGATATGCATGATCTTACCATTAACGCAAGTCTCTTGCATATTGAAAACAAAAGACCAAATCGCAAGGACCCAGGGGCGGATCTATGTTTTTCGGGGCCCAAGGCTATTGAAGTGCAATAGAGCCCCATTTTTGTTAGATAAAGAACCTTTAAATTGAGGTTTAACATTCACTTTTAATAGATCTTATTTTGATCTAAATCAGAGTTGAAATTAATGTTTATTTATGAAATGACAAAAAAATATTAACAAAAACGTTTTAAACAAACAAAATTTTTAATAATGTAGAGCAAAAATAATTTAACCTGAGGTAAGTTCGCGCAGGTTTGGCCACGCCCCTTTAATAATTTAAATACGTTGACTACTGCGTTGGTGGGGATAAATACCAATTTAGGTATCTGCGCATGTTCACAGCTCCTCAGAATAAAATATTTTTGCTGTACCTACTCATAGCTGGGTGTGACATTCTCCCAATTTTTAATTAAAAGTTAACTTTTCGACAATAATTTTTGCTCGCGTAGTCTTCGATAACGTCGTTGTATGTGAGCGATCTGGTAATATCATTTTCAATTGACAATATGTTTATACATACTGTCGGCCAATCTTTCATTATTTGTAGTGTTTCTGTATTTGGCAACCTTTTGCCAACCATGAACGTATATAATTTTCGGGTTTAAATTGATCCAGTGGTGGTCCAACTGAATTAATAAAATGCAGAGCTGCCACGGTATTAATTGCGGTATTAATTGCACGGTATTAAGTGCTCAATTGACATTGAGCACCTCAAAGAAGTCATTATTTCGTTCATGGCACTAAAGTTTCGCTCACATTCTCTGGTTGACACTGGAATGGTAGCCACAGCTTTAAAAAGGGGTTGTAAATCATCTGGTAGTAAACTCATTAAGAATCCGTTTACTTCAAGATCGGTCACAGACCTAAAAAAAAGCTTAAAAACAAGAAATCATCGGAGATTCAGACCTTAACAACATGCACAAACAGGACCCACTGCCATTAATTATTATCATTAAATGTGCCTCAATCAAGGAGTAAACAGAAGTCGAATATGTACACGTACACCCCATAAAATTTCGAGAAAAGCATCTGACACTATACTTAGCAGCTCGACCAGTGAATCCCATTCCCACGTTCTTGTCATGTCTTCTGAGCTGACTGTACTCGTAACGTAATATAGATTACAGCTAACATGATGAGCTGTACCCTCATCAACCATCGCCTTCCTGCTGATACGTGATGATTGATAAACTTGTCGCTACAAACCCTTTAACTACGAGAAACGATAACGTCGTTGTATGTGAGCGATCTGGTAATATCATTTTCAATTGACAATATGTTTATACATATTGTCGGCCAATCTTTCATTATTTGTAGTGTTTCTGTATTTGGCAACCTTTTGCCAACCATGAACGTATATAATTTTCGGGTTTAAATTGATCCAGTGGTGGTCCAACTGAATTAATAAAATGCAGAGCTGCCACGGTATTAATTGCGGTATTAATTGCACGGAATTAAGTGCTCAATTGACATTGAGCACCTCAAAGAAGTCATTATTTCGTTCATGGCACTAAAGTTTCGCTCACATTCTCTGGTTGACACTGGAATGGTAGCCACAGCTTTACAAAGGGGTTGTAAATCATCTGAAACCTCTTTTCCATTATCCATTTTAAAGTGCCTACATCCACGAATAATATCCATTTCGTCTTTAAAGATTCTTATTTTATTTACTGTTACTGTTAAAATTATCTTACTAAATCAGATCTTGTTACTGAGAATTTGTTAACATTGGCCGTTCTTTATTAGTGTTTATTTCCCAGAAATTTATTTTATTTATTTCTTTCTATTTCAAAAACATCGCTGTTTATCGGGGAATATTTTTTGCTTTATAATAATACAATTTTTGGGGGCCCAGGGCTTAAGCCCTATTAGTCCGTGTGTAGATCCGCCCCTGCAAGGACCTTAAAAACGAATCCAGTGCTGTAAATAACGGGCCCGCGTTCCGAGAGGGTCCCAAGATATAAAAGGCCCCCAAAACATCGTTTACTATCAAAATTTGATATAATATCGATTTATGGTAAAGTAAAATGTTTATTAACGAGGATAGGTAGGAGCCTCCAATCTGGATTTTGCGGAAAGGCCCCTAAACTCTTAGTTACGCTACTGGCCGAATATGAGTCTACTAGAATTAAGTGCTTTGTCTACGTTTAGAATTATTGTACACAGTAATCCATTAACTCGCAGTTAAAACTCTCTCCCATTACTATACAATTTCGAGTCATCTACCATGCAGATTCAGTCTCAGCAACTATTTCCTATTTTAATCTTTTCCGAGACAGGGTGAGGCATCGCCTAGCCCATTATTTTGCGAACCATAAATTAAGTAGGAACTATACCAAAAAAAATTACCAATAAGTATTACCCGATACGGTTTAGTAAGTTTCTGATATTTTTAAACATAGTTATTTTTCTCACAAAATTCGATATTCTGTCGATTTTATCTTTACAAAATCATTTTTCTCAATTAGTCCGGAAGAAATATGGTGAACCCTCCCGGCCACTCCTTGAAAGAAAGCTATTTTTTGGTATGTATCAAAGAAAAATATGTAGAAGAACATTACCACACACTGCATATTATTTCAGTTGATTTTTATTAGTTTAATAAATTAATAGTTAAGAAGTCCAAAGTATATTTCTTTATTTACGTATTAGAAGTATATTTTTACATTATTACCTTTAATAGTATTTTTTAAATACATAGATCATCAAAAAACTATAATAGAAACATTACAGCAAAATAGGTGAAGTTGACCTATCATTCTAGTTATTGCTAATTTATCAGTTACTAATAATCATAATAAGCATAATACATAATATATTAAGAAATTTCCTCCACGATATTATTTATTAAAAGAAATCCGTTTACTTATAATATATATTTTTAGATTCTCAACTCAATAATGGTTAATGGATTTAATTTCGAAATAAATGCAGCTATCACTGCAGGACATTCCCAACCTAATATTTGATAGGTTTCTAACGCAGTTAGCCATGAAATGGAAAGGGTGTTCAACATCGTAATTATATTTAAACTTAATTAGGAAAGGAGATAAAGCGTTAAACATCGAAAATACCGAAATAAATTTCCTGCGTTTCCAAGTCGAGAAGTAACTCGAACATTTAAAAATAAAAAAATCATAACGCTCGCGTATAAAATAGTATTTTTTACAACATGAGATGAAACATACGTTTTTTTCGTGAGATAGAATTTAATTCACAAGCCCCGTAGGGGCGAGTGAATTAATCTTTCGAACGAAAAAAACGGATTTCATCTCGAGTCGTAAATGCTATTTTTTCTACGACGATAATTAGTACATTTTAAAAAAATAATTCTTTTTACTAAAATGTGAACCGACCACAAAAAAACTGGTTTCACCTCATGTTGTAAATAACATCTGCTTGTAATAACACTTTTTCTCACTAGAGACGAAAATGCTATTTTCGTAACGAGTAAGTGATGACGAAATGCTTAGTTTCACATATGGGAGTAGAAAAATATATTAATTATAAACACCAACGTTAAAGAAAAAGAACAATAATTGTGCGCGAGTTTCCATTCAAGAAAAAAAGGTTAATCGAAGCTTTCTAATGTGTTTTTAATAATGAACCAATGTCAAGGTTATTTTAACTGTTTCTATGTGCGTGTGGTTGAAATGGGTCAAAAATGAGCATACAATACACCTATGTGTGTAGTTAGTAGACACCGACGATTAAATACAGAATAAAAAAATTAACAAACCGTTTCATTTCGAAACAATAGATAAAACTTATCCAAGCCGAACACCCCGTTTTAAATAAATTAAATTTAAAAAAAAATTAATAAGGCGAACTTGGCAAATTGTAATAACGTCAACAATTAACTAATGACGGTCTTGCAAAATCACGCATAAGCTTTTTCTTATATAATCCTGCAAATTATTTCCGAGTTCGTTGCTCTGAAATTAGTACATAAAATTGAAATTTAAATTTTCTTCTTTTGTAAAAAAAATTTCTTTTTCCAAAAAGGTAATTAAAGACTATTGTTTTATAACGAAGTCAAGACACCTCGTTAAATTGTTAACTCGCGAAATTTAAAAAAATAGAGAAGAAGGTGTGCCGTAATTTTCTTTTATTTTGCTAACTTAAATTGCAGAGAATGAGAGAGTTAAGTACTTTAACATGTCACATTCAAAGACATTATAGAATCCTTTTGTAAATTTAGAATAAGTAATTTCAAAGTGGCGGAACTATTTCTAATGGGTGAAATTTTCCTACAAAAGAAACAATAAAGAATCCAATCTCGACCAAACAAACTAAAATGGTATTTACAACTAAAATTGTTTTTAAAAAACCATTTAATTAATATTCGTTCGATGTACGTAAGCAAACATCGCTGTAATTATTTCTATAGATGCGTTCAATACACACACATACACGACAACCCTTTTAAGGATGGAAAATCATAAGAGTTAATCAACTCGTTTTAAAATGACAACACAATAGTGCGCAATGCTGGTAATAAAGTTTTCATTGAAAATAATTTTTAAGGGAAGCCCTACGTAATTTTAAGCTGCAGAGATGGTGAGAAGGTCTTTGTTCTCATTTTCTATTAAATGGGGCGTCCTTGTTATTGGAGTACTCAAAGCAATATCTATTTTATACAAAAATTCAAAAACAAATTTGAAGTGACTTATTTCATCGCATACATTCTCTTTCAGCTGCCCTAGGGTTCCTATAAGGGTTAATTTTGTACACTTTCAACCGGAATACTATCAAATTTTAATTTTTACATTAATTTGGAAATTAAATTAAATTTGACCTACCCACAGTGATCGTTTGCCAATCAAAACTCTTAAAACTTTGCCAGGTGCTGTGCTGGTAGCAAAAACATCAGAAAGCGAATGAATGAATGTATTGCTCAAAACTGTTTCCCAAGTATGTTTTACCCATACACCCCAAACACCCAGTCATTCTTTTACGACTAAACTTGGCTCAACTTTTTTAGCATTTCTTTGTCTCTTACGAAACCCTTTCCCTATTACTGCAGTTTCCCGAGCTAACTTAACTATGAACACAAAAGTATCTTCAATTTACTCGCATGCATTTTTAAAACTTGTAATTTATTGTCATTGCTTCTCCAACACTGGAATCTCGGTTTTTCTTGGTCGTTCTCGTTTTCGTCTTTCTGCAACAGTGTTCAGAACCAGTCATATGCTGAACTTCACCACACTATCTTCCACACTCTTCAGTATCCCTGATTAATTTGTTTTTCCCATAATTTCTAGTTCTATCTAAGTATTTAGAATTATTTCTTGTATAATTGCATGAATTACTTAGTACCAGGGAATATGCACCAGAGCAAGAAGACACTGAAGTTAATGGAAATAAAACTGTAGATCATCTAGCAAAAAAATGAACACAGAAGACAAAAATCATTCTGTGGCAAGAAACCCTGTAGTGGGCGAACACACTAACACATCAGATCAAACAGAAATGATGATGTTCTTCCTACTTAAAGAACCAAAATACGGGAACACCACTAATCTACCATCTGGACACTGCAAAGTACTACCAAACACATAGTGCTGTACCTATTGTTAGGCAACACCTGGAAAGTGTAAATCCTGAACCATAAAATGTTAAAGAAGCAGAGTGGCATTAGAAATAAATGGTGTTCTGATACATTTTGATAAAGATAATGCGATCTTCAAAAACGGTGGTTCTAGGGATGTTTTTAAGGTTCCAAATCAGGAAGGAGCACTACAACTGGGAATAAGTAAACGCGATGGAAGCCTAAACTGGCAATTTCCGTTCATTGTCTCCTATGGGAATGGTAGCTTCTCGCCTCCATTGAGTTGAACGGAGACTAACTTTGATTAGTTTAATAGGTAACAGATAGTAAAAGTACCGGACCTAAGTGTAATAGGTTTTTAAAATCTATATGGAAAATCAAAAAATAAAAAACACACAGAAAAAGTTAGATGATAAGGCTTTTGACATAAATCTGAACACAGAGGGTTGTCAATTTTTTTAGGATATGTTTAGCGTACACGACGACTACGTAGTGCATAACGCTTATCGATACACCAGCGTTTTTTAGAGTGCAGTGCCATTTTACCAAGATAGAGGTGCCATTTCACCTCTCCCCCACTTGGATAGGTGATTGCTAAAGTAACTTTTATCACGCAGGTGGCCGATGTGCTTTGAAAGACACGCTAAGTCGTCAGTCTAGGTTAATATTTAAATAAACTAACGCCGAGTACTATAAAGTTTTGGATTAGCTGAGTTTGATAATTAAAGTTAACGTCGAACTTTATATTTGTTCTTCCGGCTGTTACAGCCGGTACTGTAACACTAATGCCGAATTACAATTTTGACCTGTTCACAGCTGTTCTTGACAAAATAGCATTGATCACTAGAATAGTTTTGACGAAAGAAAAGCCCACCGCGTGACCAAATCTTCTCGAAGCGTGGCTTCAGAGCCCAGTTGCAACAGTACAAAACTCTCGACAAAACTACCGAGCAACTTCAACGGTAATCACATGGTGGGCTTTTCTTTCGTTGGGACTACTCTATCTGGAATAACAAATAAAAAGTTCCACTTTAAGGTTAATTATCGAAATAAGCTATGGGCCCTACGGGCCATTTGGTTTGGATGATTGGTGTAGTTTCAATTTAACCCTGGAAACAGTCATAGTCATAATAATGCATAGATCCACTGTATACTCGCTGGAAAGTCGTACCAGATGAACGCATTAACGCCCAGCGATTTCGTATGAGATCAGACACTTTGTATTTTTGATGACCATTTGCAACTTTTGGTATTTTTTATTTCTTTGAAATACAAAATTTTGAAATTTTGTGCTTGGGCGTTAATGGGTTTTAAGAAACCAGTTCTTCTAGTAATTATCTTATAAATGAGGAGAAAAGTTGGTCCATTTGGTTTGAACGATTGGTAGTTTCAATTTAACCCTGGAAACAGTCATAGTATCATACTAATGGATTGGTCCAAGGTCATCCAAGGAACGTCATGAGGTCAATCAAAAAACCAGTTCTCCCAAAAATTATTTTACAGTCAAGCTACCACATCAGTGAGTCGATTTTTGACTGAACTACAGAAAAGTTAAGATCAAAAGCTAAATGTACAGATTTTGGAAATTACAGTAACTCAGTGTAAATTGAACTCTTTAACCCTTTGGGATCTATACCTAAAATGTCTTACAAAGTTGTATGAAAATCAAAGAAGATTGCGAGCAATTCCAATAGCTCAATTGACGTGGAATGTATAAGTAATTTCTTCATTGCAATACAAAAAATATAATTTTTCGAGGCAATTTAATAAAGTATGCGTCTTATATTAACTCTAAAATTCTTGTTAGAATTCCAAATTATTATGCAAAACAAAATTCTCAATCTGTTGTAAATTTTTCATTATACAAAAATTTTTAATCGAAGATAAAATAACATTTACGATGTTTTAAACTTGATCTGCATACTAATTTTCCAACTATATTAAATTCCTGTTCCTGCCAAGAAGACTAAACTAATTTCAAACTAACTTTCATATAACACATTACCAACTAGTATTGTTGTTAATTATAATTATATCAGATACAATGTCGTAAATTAAAGTCGATTTTAAAGTTCAACACAAAAAGCGTTTAATTGTTTTGAAAACCATAGAAGTACTAGTATATACTCCTACAATAAAAATTTACTAAATTAAACATTTTGCGTTAACTTAAACTCAACTCAAGTCTTATTAACCATTACATTATACAATTAAACATCTGCCCCTACGCATGCATGTATACATACATACACACACATCTAAACAACTGTAATTGTGCAAGAGCATGTGGTGTCGCTCAGCTGTAACCATGCAAACTCTCCAACAAAGAACTCATTCACAAAAAAAAATTTCGGGCAGTCATTCGGACACTCTCCCTCGCTTCTCCTCCATCTCCCTCGTTCTTTCTATTAATTTTATCCTATCTATTTTCACATACACGTACTCACATAAACACTGCAAATCCCCTCCAAAAAGCTCAACTGAACAAGTCATAAGGATTGCACATAGCAACAACCTATTACCATCAAGAAAAACGTCAGCCAACTGCCAAACTTATATTAATCATAGCGATGTTGGTCTAAAATTTAAAAAGAAATTATACTTAAAATTTATTTTTGGATTGATTATTATTACAAAATCTAATTTAAGAAGCACACAAATGGTGTTAAATATTAAATTATGAAAATTGTGTAACGATGCGCTGAAAAGTTTATTAAACATTACTTGATGGGTATTACGAGCTCAAAATTCGACTATGAAGGGAAAAAACATTATACACGATACCTATACATTTTTTTTACTTTTTAAGCAGATATTACGAGCGACTGAACTTAATCTTTTTCCTTCAATTTCCAAACTCTTCATCCCTAGAGTAATATTCGAAATGTTTCAACCAATATATTTATTAGAAATCCTAAATTTAATATAAAGTTTTTAATCTCAGTTTAATTAAGTTGAATGAAATTACATGTATCCGAGTATGTATTGTGGAAAAAACGATGAGAAAAAGATTCTCGAGTTACAAAACAAGAGATCAAAATTCGAGAACTTGTTTAAATCTCATAGCATACGCCATATACGTATGTAATTAAGTAATTATACTATCACTGATGTACAATGTACCCAGTTCTTATGTTGGATGTAAGCAAATATGTTTGAAGTTGATATCCATCGTTTTAAAAAGGCAGCGATTACACTTTTGAGAAGAAAAGTAGCACACGTTTTAATTCAATTGACGATTATTTTTAATTAAATGTTAAAGGGTAATTTTTTGACTTTGGGGAGGGTCGTCCTATAAATCGAGGAAACTTAAAAGAAGTGTGACAGGATACCAAAGCCAAAGACATTATCTTCTCTATGATAGTATTTCAGCTCTTTACCCGCAAACCATTAATTTGTTGTCTGTCACCAGTGGTCGTTCTCACCACATCCAGCATAGGAATTTCAATTTCAATTCAATTAATAATGAGCACCTCTAATTATTTTACAGTTAAAGTGAATTGAAGATTTTTGTAAGAAAATAACAGTGTATAATATTTTTTACAATTTTCCACTTTCCGAAACTGTAAAATCAAGAAAATCTCCAACACTAAATTTTTACAAAAACACTAAAACAGTGATGCCATGGAATTTTCAAAACAAATGAAATGTGCAATTACATTTTTGTCGTGTTGTTTGTATTTGACGTATTTAATAAATGGAGCCTGTCAGTAGTCATCAAGTTCAATTTTATTACACAAGATGCGCACAATCGACGGTCCCAAACGTCAATTTACAGTATTGCCAACTACTTTTATTGTATAATATTGTTTGAATTTTATTGGAACCGTCGCTTGTGCGCATTTTTGGAATAAAATTGAACTTCATTGCAACTAACACGCTCCATTATTATTATCGGTTGAGAGCTTTGTTTTAATAATTCCATGGCATCACTGTTTTCTGTAAACATTGAATTTTTGAAACGTCAAATATTTTAATAACCACTTGTTTTTTTTTAATAAATTTTTTTTTCGTAGGTAATTTTGGTTCCTTAATAATTAACGAAAATTACCAATGAAAAAAAATTTTTATTGAATTTTTGACTTTAAAATTCCGAAAATTTTAAACATTATTACGTGCAGATGCAGTATTTTTTTGTCTACAACCAACCTAAATACACTTTGGCTCAAAAATAATTCAACAAAACCTCCAGGTTGGCAAATAAGTAAGAGATTTTGGACGGCACTGTAAAGAATTCTAAGCATCCAAGTTTTTTATCATCTTGGACAATTGAATGAGGCTTTATTAAACGTGGAGATAAAGGCATACTGGCACGAGGGAAAAATTTCATTACATTTTGGCACATCGATCAAATTATATGTGCCAGTGCCATCCTTGGCCTATGCTATGTAGTACAGTCAACATCACAATTATTAGCCACCCTGGCTATGACTAGAGTGATTATTAGCCAACAACGATAAAAGGACAGAAGGGGAGGTTGTTGATTTACTACTTGTTGGCAAAATAAAGTTACCCCTCAATTTAAGTAGGGTGTGTTATGATGGTTGCATCTATAATTCGTGCTAAGCGTATAGCCAGGGTGGCCATTAATTGTGAGGTTGATTGTACAAGTCACAATGTCGTTTGAAAACAACGATTTCATTTCCAGTCAAGTGATGGAAAAGTTCAAAAGAAACGAGCAATGTAAAAGAAAATTTTGGACGTAACCTTCATTGTCTAAAAAATAACAAAAAGGGCGTTTTTTGACGTTTATTAAGATTTTTAAGAGAAATCGTCTCTCAAAACCGTTAAAACAATTTTGCTGAGGGGAATTGCACATTGTAGCAGTTGGAATCTCGTGTATGCGCACGGTAATTTAACTCAACGAAAGAAGACCACCACGTGATTAGGTGATTACTGTCGAAGTTGCGGAGTAGTTTTTATATTGTCGTTGCTTAGAACTTAGCCACGCCTAGCGCAGATTTAGTCACGTGGTGGGATTTTCTTTCGTTGAGACTACTCTTGCACAAAACCATATGGGTGTAGACATTTGATTTTTTAGAAATTGGTTGGGTGGAACAAACATCTTACGTAGTACAGATGAAATGGTCACTCCCTGGGGGTCTACCTGTGGTCGATCTAAAACCTATCTAGATCTATACCTATAGAAAAAGATCTATATCCTGATTTAAATCAATGCTTTGCTAAATTAGAACATGCAGTGAAAAACACCGAGAGTGGTATGGGTAAGAGATATTGTTAGATGTAGTGCTATCAATCAGCCCTTTGCCCTTTGACCTTTTATTGTAATGCTTTGCCATTATAGAGTCAGACAATTCATAAAATCTTAAGACCTGAAAGTCAATCATCTTGAGAGCTATGGCGTTACTATATAAGTTGGATACTTAGTGATTCTGTAGGCTTTTACAGGAAATAGACCAAGAATAGAAATTGTAGCACGTGTTTTAGATAATATGTATCTCTCAAATGAAAATAAAAACTTGGTGCGATTTTTATACAAATGTGTAGTGAAAACTGGGAGAGGTGGCTCATGATTCACCTATAAAACCTAATTGAACCTAAATAAAGTCTAAAACACCCAATTTCACTCTCATGGCGTTAGAAGTCTGCACAATAAATATAAAGACGAAATATTTTTAAATCTTAAACCATACTTTTTTAGCGATAGATAGATGAGCCACCTCTCTGGGTTTTCACTATACCCGATTGGTAAAATATAAAAATTTCCTTGTTTCGACTTTGGAAAATTTTGTCTATTTAAACCAAGCGTGATGGCTGATGGTATATTTAAATACTTGTTTAAATATGTATAGGTAGCTGAACTAAAATTGATGTAATGAATGGTTAATAGATTGACAGCAAAAAATAAATTTAATCACAAAAACGGCTTTGATTTAAATAAATTTAGAGGTCAGATAATCTTTTGTTAGAAAAGTGATAGAATAAAAATATGAATCACATCCAACTTCTTTGACAAACCGTCTATTTAAGTGTTACATAATATAGATATAGACACTAGACAGCAACCAACAGTGGTCATTACGACCTGTCTCTTGTCCCAGAGCGTGCAGTACTCTTAAGAGCCTTTCTAATTACAAAATAATGAAATGTTAGAATGACAATAACCCTGATAGTTAAACCTAATAAATTTAAAAAAAAACGATACCTGTTCTATACGTTATTGATTAGACCCTGAACTTAGATAAACCGGAAGGTACGAACGACAGATACACGTAACACGTTTAAATAAAATAAGCTTTTCAACAATGAATTTTCAAGTATTTGACATTTTATTTGATTAAAAATTCATAAAATTATAACACAAGGCTTTTATAAATTATGAACTGGCAAAGTCTCAACTTATATGAAGATTTTTTACTCTATTTCTCATTTATTCAAATTTTAAAACGCTCTTCTTGATTTACTACCGACCAAGTTCAAGATGCAAACCTAAATTATGGTCTGAATTAGGAAAATCTCTACTCTAACTAGTACACATTGTTTTTTTTAAACCAAAAATTTAAAATACGGTTGGTTAACATTTTAAAAATAAATCAACGTCTCAAAGTTATTTCTTTTTTCACACTCAACAATTATAAAAATGTTCATTATGTCTAATGAGTCTTAAGTTTTGTAAGCTAGCCAACGCCCGCCCCCATCATCTATTTAATATTTATTAATAATTAGTTCGACCAAGTTGTGTTTTGAATGTACACAGAAACGCTCTCGAGTCACTTTCAGATATGGAAAGTTTCAAGAGTTAGGAGATCACTACTTCTCGAGTTATTTAATGAAAATATATTAGTTTTGACATGTGTGGGAGATGCTTTTTAATAAATAAAACAAAGGACTTTACCGAAAAGTAATAAAAAAAAGACCTTACCAAAAAGTGTATTGATTTTTAACAACAGTCACTGCTTAGAATGACTTTTCAATTTCGATAATACAAGCGGTGCTTAGCACGAAGGTTACGTTTTTTATCCATCGAATGATGGCAGAATACGGTGCTCCGATGATTAAGTTGCAATTTTAAAGGAGAGCTCAATAAGTATCATCTTTTGCTAATAAACTTTTATCCGAAAGCAAATTTAAAATTTTAGTCCGGAGTTGGTACATCTGGAAGTAGGAGTGTGTCCTCTATCTCATGTAAGCTTCATACAAGGCATTGCCAAATAGATATCTAGGGAAGACAAAAGACAATGGAAAAACCAAAATCTCAAGGCATGCTTTTTATTAAAGAACCTTGCTCTGAGAAGGTAAACACACTGCTAAACATAAGCAGGCTTCAACTGAGCACGGTAACGGGTCTACTAACAGATTCCCTACATAAAAACCTATATACTACTGAAATCTGTGATTAACCTAGGTGTAGAGGCTGTGGGGAGAAAGATGAATCGGTACAACATATTTTATGTATATGCTCTAAGGATACTTAACAACGTGTCATTGCACTAGGTTCCAAGTCATTCTGGCATAGAGGGAAACGAGATAGAGGACAGGCTAGCAGAGAGGGGCACTCTGGTCCCTTTCTGCGGACCGGAACCCGCACGCGTAATCCCCTAGATCTTCATGAAACAAGGCCTTGCCAAATGGATCTCTAGGGAACACAAAAGACAATGGAAAAACCAAAATGTCAGTCATGTTTTTATTAAAGAACCTTCTCTGAGAAGGCAAACACACTGCTAAACCTAAGCAGGCTTCATCTGAAGACCTACCTACTATTAGAATCTATGATGAGCCTAGATTTAGAGGCTGTGAGGAGGAAGATGAATCCGCACAACGTATTTTATGTAACTGTCCTACTTTTGCGGCACTGAGACTTAAAACATTGGATGCCACCTACCGGGAACTATAGCAGACAAACAAAAAATCCACCCCTGTAGGTTAGTAACCTTCTCTCAGGAGACGACTCAGGCTGGATCCATAATCTCTCTGGCTAACACAAAGAATCGCTTTGGCTTAAGCGTTGGGGCCTGTAACAAATCCCCCAGGAAAGAAGAAAGCAATAAGAGCTAACTGGAAGGGTAGTGCGACCAAATTACTTTTATATAGCTAACATCCTGGTAAGATCCCCCACAGGCTAACTCCTTATGGTACCATATATACAGGGTGGTTGATTTTTTACTGTCCAGCTAATACCTGCTGAAATATTGAAGATACTTAAAAAAGTTAAATTATAAACTTTTCAAACAACACCTCATCTACAAAACAGCGCAAACAATTTTTTTCCATGGCCTACTTGTTTGGCGGGAAAATGTGTAACTTTGGTTTTTTAAATAGAACACCCTGTATATTTTTAGAGAAACGTATTCTAAATCAATTTCTCTTTACAACGATGTATCACAAGTTCTATTTTGCTTTCTAATAATAATTATGCCCAATATTCCAAAAAAAGGAACAATATGAGGGTTGTAGTAACTCTTGATTAACATTAATTTATTTACTTTTTAACAAGCTAAGATATTTCGGAACAAATTTTAACACGAAATGTATTATAATGATTGTTCAGATTGTCCACCATGGAATTCAACAATTTTTGGCCGTCTTTGACTGTTTTCTGCAACACTCATCTTAAAATTTTTTTAAATATTGGAAATATTTATAAAGCAAAATGGTACTTGTGATACATCGTTGTAAAGAGAAATTGATTTAGAATACGATTCTCTAAAAATATACAGGGTGTTCTATTTGAAAAACTAAAGTTACATATTTTCCCGCCAAACAAGGAGGCCATGGAAAAAAATTGTTTGCGCTGTTTTGTAGATGAGGTGTTGTTTGAAAAGTTTATAATTTAACTTTTTTAAGTATCTTCAATATTTATTATATTGTATTATGGTTCTCAGAAAGATACAATTGTTCTTTTACTCTAACCGATTGTAGAAGCGGTTATGTTCTAGACTCTAGAGCTATACTACCACTGTAAAGCGAATCAAAGGCTTTTCTCACACTTGATAGTGCATATTATAGAAAGCATTATAAATGACATTAGGGGCCTTATATCAGTCCAATAGCGTCACCTACAATTTTTTTCCATATTTTCCTGTCCGTGACTTTCAGTCTCTAATATTCGATGTTAAACAGTTCCAAATTCTCCCCACTTCTTTTTCCCATCTGAGTTTGGGTCTAACCTAACATTGGTGTTGTTTCTTTACCGATTCTTAACAAATGTCCCATTGATTTAACTATATCACCACTCTAGATCTCATATTTCATTATTTGTGCTCACCTATCTATATCAACTCTTCTCTCACTGAATATTTTTCGCAACATTTATCATTTTTTGTTCAGCTCAGTCAGCACGGTCATGACCAATGAACACATTTACTTTCTCAAATATTAATTGTGCAATAGCACTAAGCCGTAAACAACGATGTAAAATTATAGAAATTAACATAATTTAGTAGCGCCACATTAGCGAAGCGTCGTAAAATGAAATACAACTGTATATGGCATCAGATGTACACGTACTTTCTTTTTAAATCTGAAGTCCGTATGTTAATCAAGTATTCATATCAATAATGCCTTTAGACATTTTGTTAAACTAAACCAACACATGAAAATTGTCCGCAATATTACATGAAATTTCCACTCAATTTGAATTTTTAAAATATTTTGATGGAAATATGTTTTTCAAAGTCCAGTAAATTTTATTTTCTCTTATTCCTAAGAAGATGGTCTGTTTCTTTTTCTACTTCAACTGTAAATTTCAAACAATGTCTTTTTGTAACACAAAATGAAAAACAACTGTCAGAAAACCAAAAACCCGACGTTTAAAATCATTTATCCCTGTTTGAAACTTTAAGAACATGTTGGTTAACGTCATGCATGAAAGCTGTCTAGACATTGAGTTTTCAAACAAATTACTACATGTAATTCAAAAATTGCGATTTAATGGATAAAAGTGATGGCCTATATTAATTCCAATTCATCAGTTCCAAATAGAAACATTGTAGTAAAAAGTCTCTCAAAGTATGTTTAGAAACGTAGGTTTTATAAAACAATTTTTCAATTTAACTAAACAAATTGAAAATCTTTATTAGAAAGATCAACAAAGATTAGTATCTAGCGATAAACTACTTTATTATATAAATTACTCCCCATTAACAAACTTCAATAGTTCAATAGTAATTTTATCCATTTAATAACCAGCGAATGCATTCATTGAGACGTAAACTCTTTAAAATTCAATTGAACAAAAAAGTATACACGTAGAAACCATTCCAATCCATACACTAGAAAATGGTTTTAATTTTATTGTAAATTTCAGGTCATATTTCTAAAAATATTTCCCAAGAAGTAGTATTACATACACATCATCAGAAGGCTTACTGAATGCAAATTATAAATCGTTAGAAAGTGAGAGAAAATTACGGGCGTCTTGACACAAAACTACACAACCGTCACAAAAAGAAGTTGTATGACAAGTTGGCATCTTTTTGAATTCTCAATGTATAAATTTAAAAAAACAATTACTTACGTTAGGTACCGTGTAACTGTTGTACTCCTTAGTGTTGATTGTTTCCGATTGTTTATTTTTAAATGCCCGGTAATTTTCCCGTATCTGCTTGCCATACTAGAAAAAAAATAATTTGTTAAAAGAAAATAGAACACAAAAAATAATTTAAAAATTATGTTGGAAATTATTATTTTAAAAACGTAACGAAGCATGAAAAATTATTTTGGAGGATGGGTGAGTAACTCGAAAGTTAAAAAAAGAGCCAACATTATTTATAATTCGTTTAGTTTCTCCATAAAATTGATTACTATCGCCGAATTTAGAGATTTTCTCTTACGAAAATTGACCTTTTCAAAATTATGCCAAACGTACTACTACAGTGCATTGCCAAAATGGCTTTATTGAAACGGTGATATTTGTTAAGTGCGAGAAGGGAAAATTAAATTTCGGATCACGTAGAAGAGCTTTGGGAATTCATCACAATCTAAAAGCTCAGGTGTTTAGATTTAAGGCTCAAATTCTCTTCTTTTACACGACGATGATTTAAATGCATATCAATTAGAGTTTTTTCTAAGCATTAATTTTTTGTTTCATTTTTTTTTTCAGTTTAACCTTCATGTTTTTGATCACGCAACCATAACTAGAACATTCATCAAGGTGTCTGAATATAGTCTACACTTACATTTATTATAATCAAAGTACAAAAATGATCGTCATAAAAGGTTTCTTTTACAAGTTCACTCACATTTTTCTTAGAATTTTTATTTTTGTTAAAAGCTAAAAGTTATCCATAGATATACAATGTATATATTTTCAAATAAAAACTCATTCCATATTTTCGTCGCTCTCTGAAATGTAACTCTTGAAAATGCGACGCTTTTAACAGTATTCAATTATACGAATTGAATTTTAAATCGAAAATGGTTCAAATCGATCAACGGCGAAATTGATGTTAAATTTGAGAAAAGTTAATTTACATTAAAAATTGTTCATTTAAATATTGCAAATGTGTAATTTGTAACTAAATGAACGCTCTAAAAAAATTCGTGTTAATTAATATGTACGTCGAGACTATACGGTAAAAGCTTTTTAATCTTACTAACATCTCTCCAAAACTACTTATAATAGTTTCTACGAGATGCATTAGATGTATCTATCTAGCCATGAAACAACAATTGAAGGAGGTTGTGCTTGAAACGTCAAATTTTAGCCTGATTAAGTTGAGTGCTGAAGTTGATTAAAGTTGGTTCGTTAGTTTTGAATTAGCAGAGAGCATATTAAGTGGTTCACGATGGACGATGAGATGTCTTAATAATATCACAGTGCATAAAATAATGATTTCAATTATTTGAATAATTCCATTTTACGTCGTGATATACCGAAATTATTATTCCAGACTATACATATTTACAGAGCCCTGTTTCAATCCAAGACCAGTTACATAAAATGAACATATTTTATCAACTTCATCAGGGTGTGCTCAATCCTTTAAATCTTGTACAAGAGCATTACCTCTATTATTAATAAATAGAGAGTTGATAGCTCTCATAAGTAGAGGTGGGAATTGTAGTTCATTTTGCTGAATAGTTCATACTGAACTAGATCGCCAAAATGAACTAGTTCAATTGAATAGTTCAAAATGAACTAGAGGGTGATTCATTGATATGGCGGTTTTCGATAGCTCCCTAGCCGTTGGAAATAAGGCATACATTTAAATACGAAAGTTATTCAACTCTTTAAAGAGCATAACCTAAAATTATTTTCATCTCTACAGAGTGTTGTATTACTGCTCGGGGAGAATATTTTTGATTTTTTTAAATGGAACACCCTGTATATTTTTCTATATTTCGACTTGGTGTTAAGTCGCCTACATACCCATATTAAAATTTTTTAATTTCTTTGCGGTGTTGCCAAGGTATTAATGTTTTTCTCTAAAAAAATGCCCGCGACACGCGTTGCTTTATAAAATCGTACTAAAGCCATTTTTCAAGGAATAATAACAAAAATCTTTTCCTATGCAGCTATGATTATCCTCTATGCTATAAAATAGAAAAAGTTCGATTAAACTTTACAGAGTGTTCATTAAAACGATCCAAAGTTACTAATTTTGAAACGACCATAACGCGTTATTTTCAAATGGAACACCCTGTATATTTTTACATATTTGGATTCTTGGTAAAATTTAGATACTAAATATGCAAAAATATACAGGGTATTCTAATGTAATTTTTTATAATTTTAAAAATAGAACATTCAGGATATATTTTTGCATATTTAGTATCTAAATTTTACCAGGAATCCAAATATGTAAAAATATATAGGGTGTTCCATTTAAAAATAACGAGTTATGGTCATTTCAAAATAAGTAACTTTGTGACGCATTAATGAACACCCTGTACAATTTCTTCGAATTTTTTAAGCTTTCTAGCATCGAGGATAGTCATACCCACCTAGAAAAAAAATTTTATTATTATTCCTTAAAAAACGGCTTTAAGTACGATTTTATAAAGCAACGCGTGTCGTGGCCATTTTTTAGAGAAAAAAATTAATATCTTGGCAACACCGCAAAGAAATTAAAAAGTTTTAATATGGGTATGTAGGCGACTTAACACCAAGTCGAAATATAGAAAAATATACAGGGTGTTCCATTTAAAAAAATCAAAAATATTCTCGCCCAACAGTAATACAACACTCTGTAGAGATGAAAATAATTTTAGGTTATGCTCTTTAAAGAGTTGAATAACTTTTGTATTTAAATGTATGCCTTATTTCCAACGGCTCTAGAGCTATCGAAAACCGCCATATCAATGAATCACTCTGTATAGTTCATCAATGAACGAATGAACTATATCATCGATATAGTTATAAGATACAGTAGACATCATTTGGATGAACACTGGACCTCTAAATTGAGATTTTTACTAGGAAATTTAACTGTCGGTGCCATACTGTCCTGCCGATTTCAATTTAAAAATACGTATTTTATTATTTAGATCTCGATGATCAAATCTG
This sequence comes from Malthinus seriepunctatus, assembly GCA_963924605.1. Classification (NCBI taxonomy): domain Eukaryota; kingdom Metazoa; phylum Arthropoda; class Insecta; order Coleoptera; family Cantharidae; genus Malthinus; species Malthinus seriepunctatus. Next base: position 45,285,122 of record OZ004600.1, read on the forward strand.
GTTATTCTAGGATTATTATTAGAGGCTTCTAGACTTATTTATTACTCTCAAGTGCTTGATTTTCCTGGAATCCCCTTCTTATGTATTTTAGTAAAAGTTTTTATATGGCAAATTAGTTTCGTATACTTAAACTCATTTTAAGAGCCACATTTTTTATAGCGTCCCTTGTAAAATTTCTTTAATTTAGTAAAAATCCATTAAAACTATAATATCCCTAGAGTACGTCGTCGGCTGTAATATGTACTAAAAGTTAGAGATTTGACAAAGTTCTAATTTGACTTTAGTGCGCAATTTATAACGTAACAAATAATACATCCGCAACGACCCTATAAAACGTCAAATCTATTCCAAGTTTAAGTGATGGTAGATACTTTTCATCCAAACTAACTAACTAAAAATAAATTTGTTACCGTCGAGGCACATTCATTGTTTAAAAGATGATATAACAACCTGTCGAAACCAAGCGCATTTTCAAATAAAATAACTTTCAAAGGCAAAAACATAAATTTTTGCTACCACAAAATTTACTTGACAACAAGATATTGTGTGCAGATAAACCTTCATAATAATACCTCCAAACATAAACGTACATGATAGGATCTGTCAAAACCAGGTATAGGTGTGGGTAGATACTTCAAGTGTGACATTGTATACCTACATATTGGCGTACATATCGAATAAAATGCATTTTTAGACTGTTGCTAAGTCAATACCATAAATATTACTTACAGCGAAGACAAATAAAACGGTAGCTTTTTTTATCGGTTATTTATATTTTTAATTGAAGGAATTATATCAGCCAACTTAAATCATAATTACGATGATTCATAAATAGTAACACCTGAGAAACAACCCACGACTACTTTAAAGGTGACTTAGTACATTATTTAACAAACAATTACATTATTACTCTTGATTATCCATTAAATAGTTAAACAATCCATTACAACAAAAACAATGAAAAAAGTTGTAAAATGGGCCTATTATGTAAATTGACCATGATGGGCATTTTTATGCGTCTTTTGAAAATTGCTCCAAGTTTATTTAAAAATTTGTTCCTGGAAAACTCAAGTTTTAAATTTTGAAAATTTTTTTAAATATTGATTAAACGTTTAAAAATAGTTTCGTAAGTTAAAAACTTCTCTCACAACTCGCAAAACAATTACTAGTTAGTAGAGTAAAACAAAAGTTTAATGATTTCTGAAATCTAGCTAGTGCATCTGTATAAAACAACTAACGAACAAACAGTATGTGATTATGCATGCATTTAGCTTGATCGCTAGAGATCAAAATTTGAAGCTTAAAGCACATAGTTGAAATAGTGTGATCCGCAAAATTAAATCTAAACTTGTATCCGACGAGAGTAAGATTAGTTAGTGCCAATTAACTAGAGAAACTTACGAGAGCTACTAAAAAAACAGTAAAAACTAATGGAACTGAAAATATAAATTACAAACTTAAACTTTTTGTATATGGTTAACCGTAAATTAAATTTAACTATTCTTTACTACCTACTACAAAGGTAAATGGTAATAAATCAAGGAGAATTCATAAAAGACCACATCGAATGGTACGGTTTCTACCATAATTCATACCACATCTAATCATAAGTTTATTTGCAATTAAACAATTTAATGCTTTTTGTTCAATAAACGTTGCAAGCGTTCAGCTTTAATTCATTTGGTATGAAATGAGTTAATATGTTTGCACGGTTGATCTAAGATATTACTTAATTTCAGAAAGTTGCATGCAGAGCTAATCTTCCAATAGGTGCGATTTGGAGAGTCTCAATTAGAACATTTTTCGTAACAAAAACCACCGGAAAATGCAGATAAGATCAGGGGAAACAATGGATTAATCATTGAGCAACGTCGTAGTGCCTTATGTTAGCTAAAATTAAAAGATTCAAATAATTACAGGGTTGCCGAGATCCAATGAAACGAGCTATTTATAACACTTGTATGAATGTCTTCCGCCTGTCTATGGCTGGTTGTTCACACAGGAAGAGGTTTCGTGTCTCTCATGGCCTGAATGAATATAGGTAATGGTACGCTACAGAAGAATTAGGGTCATGTCCTATAGATAAAGCTATACTCTGCCTCTTCTCATCATGGCGACTGGCTGCCTGATAGAATATACATTTTCTTCCAGATGAGATTCTTGCACAGAGACTTGTGCACAGGGTTCCTCCCCTAATAGCCATTAAGTGTTCTATCTCTTTTAAAAGGCTAAAACTATACTAAAAGACGTCTATCCCCTACCGTTAATTGTGCCCCATTCTGGTGTGTCACAGAAGTGCTTCTGTATTCCCCTTTTGATCTGGGACCTATCTGTTTTCCATATTTGGCAATCGTTGATAGATAACCTCTTCAAAGCTGAGATTAGAAGACTTTTCAAATATTTAGTTAAATCATCTTTGCCGTGTCAGCCCAGATCCACCTTATACTGCCTATATGTAATAAGAGCACGTTTAGCAGGGTTCAATGAGAGAGGTTCTTAGGGAACCTGTTGTTAAGACACAGTTCATTCTCCGTAGGTTCTGTAATGATCTTCGTGTAATGTCACATCTTAAGTTCATCACTAATAACAAGTGGCTAATGCCTACGACAAGGTGTTCGCTCTGGAAGAGGTTTCGTGTCTCTCATAACGTGAATATAGTTGATGGTACACTACAGAAGAGTTCGGGTATTATAGATGAATCTACCCTGCCTATACGTTTGCTAGGCGAAAATCATGACGACTTGCTTGTTAGTAGCTCTAGCTGCATGGTGGCATTTGAACTATTGCCAAAGCAAGTGTTAACTAAAATTGACACGATTTTGAAGCAATCAGGAGTGACTAGCTGCCTGTCAGAAATCCGCTCTCTTCCAGATGAGACGCTTGCACAGAGTTCCTCCATGACATATAATTTTTGCCTGAAAGATAGCCATTAAGTGGTCTAGCATTTTAAAAGCCTAAAACTTTACTTCAAGACTACCATCCTCACTTATCGTTAATTTTGGCCCATCGTATGCCATAGAAGTGTTTCTCCCTTCCCCTTTTTGATCTAAATCCTGTTTTCCATATCTGGTAATTATTGATAGATAACACCTTCAAAGCTGAGATTAGAAGATTTTTAAAATATTCAGGTAAATCATCTTTTCCGTGTCAGCCGAGGTCCACGTTGTACAGCCTACATTTAAATGGAGCACATTTAGCAGGATTCAATGAGGCAGATTCTCAGGGCACCTGTTATTAAGACACAGTTCATTCGCTGTAAGTTTTGTAATAATCTTTGTGTCACAACTTAGCGAACTTACCTTCATCACTAACGACAACAAGTGGCTAATGTCTATGACGAGGTGTTCGCTCAGGAAGAGGTTTCTTGTTGTATGTATTTCTCTTGACCTAAATAAACTTGATGGTATACTACACAGAGTCCTATACAAGAAGTTACTGTCCCTGCATTTATTAGGCGAACAGCAGTTTCATCCCTTTCGATGCCCTGTGTCTGGGTCCCCACATTAAGGTGGCATGACGGCATTGAAAATATCCCGAACAAGATTTGGTTATAATTGACACGATTTTAAAGCCATCAATTGTGAATGGCTGAATGACATTCTCTTCTTTATGAGACACTTGCCAATATCTTCTAGTGCACAGAGTTTTCTGACATCTATTTCTGCCTGAAAGATACCACCGGACACCCATCGCCACTTATCATTTATTTTTGACCCATCGTGTACCTCTCTTTTCCTTTCAAACTGTGTACTAGACTAGAAGATATTAGAATAACTCTCCAGTTAAATCACACAGGTTCAAGTTTTCTGTTTTGCACAGCCGAGGTCCATCTTGAATTGCGTGTACTTGGAGATGCAAAGGCAGAAATTTTAGCAAGCTGCAGTGAGGTATCAGGTTCTCATGACGCCTGTTGTAAAGACTGGCTGATGTTGGTTTTGTTTAACATTATATCATCACTAAACAAGTCCATACAAGGCTCTTAATTTTGCCTTACCCAAATCTTCATGATGATTTCCATTGTTTATTCTAATCTAGCTCTTTAGTTATGTAGCGTGCATTTTAATTAGTTTTCAATGTTCGAATATGCCATAACATCACGATGTGCGTAATGTACATACTATACCTACTGTAATTTACCGAAGGTTTTATTGATGTAGTAGGTAATGGAAACACTAAAGTAAACTGCCTCTATTAAAAGCCAATAACTGAAATTTTAATACAAGTTTTTCCATCAATCGTTCTTCCTATATGATTAAGTGATTAATAAATTACTGAACTTTTCTTTTAGAATAATTTTTATAAACCAAATTTAATTCTACTTTTCACGATGAAACCAAAACGATATCAAAATAGATCCCTCTACTCGACTAATATTGAACAATCGACAAAAAAAGGATTAGGTTCAAGGATATGGCTCAAAATTTTCTTGCGAACGAGCTTTCGCATTAAAATTACGCATCAAGATAAAAATGTGGAGGAATAAAAATTTATAAAATGTTTGGTTCTATCATAATATTGGCACATAACTAAACTGAATTTGTGCAATTTACAGTAGAGAAGAGAAACACACACGGGCGTGCTCAAGCGTGCTTATCCTTTAGCATTAGGTGAAAATCAAATTTGTTGCTTCAAATAAATAATAATAGGGTGTGTTATTTTTTAATAATAGAGTAAAAATACTAACCTTTGCGAGCCGCATGGCTGTTAACCAACAGGTACGTGCTCGTTCAGAATCGCAGGCGAGACACCGGAGTCCCGGACTTTCTTCGTCGGTGTCCACACCGGATGGTCTTAAGCACAACCCCCACTCGGTTGGAGCACGAAATTGATTCTTCGCGTTTAGTGTTGTGTAAACGTGGTAGTCCGACAATCTTGCAAACACTATCAAACCATTGATATCTCCTTCTACAATCTGAAACACAAAATAAGGTTCATTAATTTAACTGTTGAATGGTTTCTTTCAAATACACATGACAACGTATGAACTCAAAGTCGACCAAGGGAAACTTTTTCTTTTGTTTAACGATTTCAAAATCACATATTTATAACGATTGACATCAATTTGATACAAACGGAATTCACCCTTAAATAAATAAGTTGGAATTTTTACGACATTTTCTTTAATGAAAATATTTTATTTTTACACCAAAGTGTGTATTCTATAAATTATAAAACATTCGTAATATTAAAAAAACAAGATAGAACAACAAAACGAAGATTTATTTTTCACAAACTCATACATAAGCAATTTTGAAAAACTTTAGTGCCAAAGAGTAAAATAAAAGTGAGAATCAAGAGATATTTATTTTAAAAATTCACCAAACAATTTAATCTCTTTGTTTACGGCTCAAAGCAGGGCAGAAAGAAAATTTCGAGTTGGTTATTTATACCGGGTGCGAACCAAATCAGAGAACTCTTAAGAGAAAGTTGGCATTTTGTTACGTACAAGTAATTGGTAAGAGATGGCGCTTTTTCAAAATGTTATTTTTAATAATTAAAAGGGTTTATTGCGTTTGAAAAAAAATAAAATGTTTCATGTATCTTATAAAACAATGTATCTACTATTTTAATTTTGAAGTTCTTCATATTAACAAAAATTCAAAATTGAAAAATTCACAAATAATACACCCGTGAGGTATTTCATCATTCCATTTAAAGAAAAGGACAAAATAATTTATTAATTTTAAAATTACAACGTTGCACGAATAATGTAATACAATGTAACAAAACATCAATATGTTTTGAAGTAGGTACCCTATTATTACACCCAATTTGGCCCACCCTGTACTATTACAACCCGAACAGCGGTACACACAATTTCACAACAAAAACGTAAAGACGATTTATACAAAATATTTCCGATCTATAAAAGTTTCTTTTTACTGGAAAACTTTTAAGTTATTGAATTTTTTAAAGCTTTTGCTTAAATTAATACAGCACATCATAATATGCATTTAAAATGAGTTCACACGAAAGAATTTTTGCGTTAGAATTTTTTTTGCAAAATTTAATGATATTCCAAATCTTGTCAAGTCGTGCTTAAAATCATCTTGAGACTACTTCAGCTCCTTTCATGATGAACTTAAACGTGTTGCGTGTTGCAAAATTTCAAAGCATGCTGGCGTTTTTGTGCAAGACAACAAAAAACGCTTGTTAGATGACTCAATGTAATAAAACTCGAACAAAAAATTAGATTTAAAAAAAATTAAAAATCTGTTTCTTCTAATTACTCTTCTCTTAATGATCATCAGTGCTGGGGAAAATTTATTTTACGAAATACCAAAAGGTCTTGCTTTAATTATTTTGATCTTTGTACAGTTTATCAAATTTAAGATTAAAATGGCATTAGAATCGTTCGAAATGTGGAACCAAGTTTCGATACATTAAGATCAGAATGTGACTCGGAACGATAATTTTTTAAAATTTTTATCAATCCCTGACCTATAATTATTACAGTTCATTTTATCTTTTACGGAAATAATTTAAAAATTTAATCAATATGCATCATGTTTCGAATTTCGAAATATTACTAAAGTCATGAAAAAAAACGAAAACACAAAAATGTAATTAAAAAGAGTTTTAAGTAGGTAACTATTCCTTTTTTTATGATTTTATTCATAAGATGAACTCTTCGCTCTTCGTATATCACTCTTGAAACAATGTCAGTTATAATTTAATGTTCCATAATAAAAGTTTGCATATCAAATTCTACCAACCTTATGAATAATTAATGTGTGAAGTTTAAAAATTTCTCAATTACTTACTTAATTAGCAGATTTCATTTTATAAAATTTAAATTATTTTTATTGCTGCCTTTTTAAGTTAAATTTGCTTAATTATTAATTTTATACAATAGAATTGGTATGGTGAGCTTCTAATGGACCATCATAGCCAAGGCGCAAACAACGGTCTAACCTGATTCGGGCAAAGGCGCCGGACGTCTTAACGGTTCACGATTACCCAATTAACAAAGTTTACTGTAATCTTAGGTTAATCTTAGAAATCGGGGTATATAAAAATTTAATCGAGGAACGAAAAGTCTGATTTTACTTCTCGTATTTGGAAAAAATATTAGTTTAATTTCTCGATGGTTTGAGCGGAAGCCTGTCCATCTGAATTTTTATAAAGAGGTAGGGCGAGTGAGTACCAATCTTGTTAAAAATTCGAGGTTTATCTGGTCCAGTGCCCTCTGTAAGGTCCCTAGTTTAGAGATATGGGAAAAAACTCGTCAACGACTGTTTCAAAGTTCCGACAGAAGAGGATGATTGAGTATACATTCAAACGCATAGTGATTAGAAGGCAAAAAGGCCACTACAAGAAAGATCTCTAAACAGGTATATCCACTTGATGTACACGTGAAAGAAATGGCACTGAAGTCGGCTCTAAGACTACGCGATTTAGGACTGTGGACAACCAGACGAAGGAGTACATGTCACACGAACAGCATAGAGATCAATTCTAAAAAACTGCCTCTACTAGCACTCAGATCTGATTGTATTTCACCCAAATTTACATTTATCAAAAGGTTTATAAGCTTGTTAACAACACGAGGAGACCCCGGTACTGCTGATATTAGATGAGCTGGCTAAGCAAGGCTCGAGCTCCCGAATGAGCCGGAGCCGACCCTGACTCTGGCGGTCAGCACTCTCAACAGTCTCATAAAACAAAAAACATTAAGCTCACATAGACGTGGTCAAAAGGAACAGGCTGTAGACAAGGCAAACCAGCAATTGATGCTCCTTGGATACGACACTTAAAATACTACCTCAACCTGTCTCGATTACATCAGCGAGAATTCACGGGCATCGTTACAGAACATTGTAAGCTAAACAAACACCTTCACACTCTGGACTAATCCCGAGTCGTAGATGCAGAGGCTGTAATCAGGAAAATTAAATGGCGGAGCACGTGCTTTTCTCGTGTCCTGTGGTAGCATCAACTAGAGGATCCATATTTGGTGGCTACTGGCTGTATATGATCAGAATCGGGCACAATCCATCCGCCAAGCTCCTAGAGTTCGTCTTAAAGTTTGAATGGCTCGAGGAGTGACGGGGAAGGAGGCTCCTCTGGGGAGGTTGCACAATGGGTCTGATCAAGCGGCCTAAGTGTAAGCTGGCTAAAAGCTAGCCCTCCCTTAACAATCCAGTCCAATAGGTATATCTAGAGAACAGTCACCTGAAAATTCGACTTTTCGGTGGTTCTCGATATTAGAGGTTTGTGCATCAGACCAACACTTTTTGTTTCTCAAAAAAAATTCATTAAAAATTTTTTCGACCCACCCTACTACAAACGTTTTGGTAGACGTACGAAAAAATTGTCTAATTTAGAAGACATGCAAATAATCTGCTTAGATATTGTAAAATTCTGACGACATTTGAAAAAATTAAAATTTGTTAATTTTTATTTTCTCCTAGAAAGTTAGCAAAAAGCTGTGCAAGCAAAAGTTTTATAACTTGAAAAAAACTTTCAAACGACGCTAATATTAAAGCTATCGAATCAAGACGCCAACCGGCGTCGTTAAGTTCAACTTTTTCTTTTCTTCCGAACGCCTATCACTTTTTTTGCATAGGTAAAATAAAGCAATTGACTATTCCAGTAACCAAATATATCACAAAACTTCAATTGTATATCCATTTTTCATCTTCCAACCTCTTATTGTGTTATATGACTTTATTATAAATCACTTACTCAATACAACAGTAAATCAACTTGGCACCTCCTACGTCTTTCGCATTTACTAGTAATTTAATTAATTGAACATAGATATTCAAACTTGTCAAAGCTTGTGGTAGGTCTCACGGTCTCAGAATTGGCTTTAAACACTTTTGATATAACTTTCAACTATATCTAAATGTATCCTGAAAATGACTTTTTGTTAGTAAAGCTACAACCAACTTGAGCATGACATTTAAGCAGACTTTGAAATCATTTTCATCCCAGGTGAAGTATCGAGTTCATTCAAAAGACTTTACATAAATTTGTCTGAGTAGAATTTAAATGCAAGTCGAGATTTGTTTTAATTTCAATGTTCGTTATTAAAAATGTTGCAAAGTTAAAAAAACTAAAACACTCGACAAGATACGAGTTCTTCCTCAGATATGATTCCACACTGACTAAGGAAGTGGTCTCTATAGAATCGCTGCGGTTTGCTTTTAACCAAAATTATAATATTCGTTCACATTTTATTAATTAAGAAGTCTGGGCGAAAAAATTTGACTTCTAAGATTACAAGAGCAAATGAATAATTAATAACATGCTATAATGATGTTAGTTATTAAAATGGTCGGAAATAATTAATTTATTCTTTGATGACCTAAATGTTAAAACAATAACTCAATTAACACTTTTAATTTTCAAGCTGAGATTTTGAAGATAATGTTCTGATTGTCGGTCATTTCCAAAACACACAATTAGCATGTTTTTCGCAACTACACTCTTTTAAACAAGTATAAAAAATATACAGGGTGTTCGATTAAAAAAAATTATTATGACAGAAGACAAAGTAGTCAAAATGCAAACTCATAAAATAATGAAAAAATTTCAATTTATGTTAATAAGGTGATAAATATTTTCTGTGCCATCCTGTATATTTGACTATGGTTAAAGATTTTAACTTGCGATAGTTTGAGAACGATATTGTACTTTAATTTCGCTCAGTTTATGAAAGTTGATGCGACCTTAATCTTAACCTAACTCAAAAGATTAGGTTGAGGTGGATCAACTCTTATGTCAGTTTTGGGCCGAATTTAGTTAATGCATTAAATATGTAAAAATAGTTCTAGTTGGTTGTTATATCGTGGATTAAATAAAAATATTTGGAAGATTTATGTATGACATTATAGTAATGTTTATTATATAACTGTCATGCGGCTAACTACTGTTTCGTTATTCTTTTGAAATTTATTTGAAGTTGCATATATAATAAACATTTCCATCCCGTATCATTGAAGGTAATTTTTATTGTGATAGATAGATACATAAAAATGTAACTTTAGTATGATATGTTTTATTTGTAAGTATCCTGTATATCATACTTATTGTAATAATAAATATTTTTGTACCTACTGGGTTGTACTCTAAACTTGACTCATTATTAGAGCCCGGATTTATAAGCATTTATTATTTCAAAATAAGCGCTTAAAAAAGTCTAAAAAGCCTTTAAAAAAGTCAAAAAAAAGCTCTAAAAAAGCACTAAAAAATCCAGAAATGAGCATCAAAATTTAATTTTTATTCAAAATATGAATAATCATTTTGAAAGAAAATAATTTACCTATCCTATAAAATTATATTTTATAAATTGGAAAAGATTGTAGATATTTAAAAAAAAGGGTTGAAGAAAACACGAATAACTCAAATTTATCCAAATTATTCGAAATTTAAAAAAATTATATTTCAAAAATCACCAAACTTTGAAGAAAAGCTCAAAAAAGCACGAAAATGTATTTAAAGCAAAATATTCAAAAAAAATCAAAATAAGCATTATCAACTTTTCACTTAAATCGCTCAAATCACAAAAAAATTTTAGAAACGTCAAGATCCAAAAGGAATTTCTTCTGCTTATGATTTAAAACCCTAAGCTAAAAGCTTAAAATCCGGGCTCTACTCATTATGTTACTAGTACCATAATGAGGTCCATGGGAGGCAACTGTCAAAATCTCATTTTTATACAATTTCATTGATTCGTATTTATCCCCAATACCTACATATTCCTAAAATTAAGATTTTCACATCCTATAATAAAAAACACATGTCATAGGGAATGCGCAGTAAGTCTGAAAGAGACAAAAGAGATAGAGTAGTGGGAGTAAGATTGAGAGGTATAGAGGAGAGATTGATATAGGAGATAGGGAGAGGAAGAGGTCATATTATGTCGTGTCAAAAACCCAAACCAACCCATAATAAGACATCTCGGAACATTCAGTGTTAGGCTCTCATCGAGGACTTAAGAAACCAGGACTGACCAAGTATCATTTTCTCCCCTTGTAAGTATATGAAAAAAACGCACCTCTAAAAGTTCAAGATTCTCAGCTTTATTTCCATGGATAAAGCGGTATTTTAATGGTTCTTTATACAATAGGTACATCTTACAAAGGTCATTCTATGGTAGAAATCGCACCACTAAAACTATTCCTTTAGGGGATGGCGGCATTAACTTTGAACTCCTAATCCCCCTAATGGACTGTGGGGAAAGTGGTAGCACAGACCACTCCTCATTTCTCTAAACCAATCCCCATCCTACTTCCCCCACTCCACATTTCTCGAAACCAATCCCTATCCTATTTGTCCCACTCTCTCTATGTCTTTTTTTATATCTGTCTCTTTGGACCTTACTGCGCATTTCCAATGATCCATGTGTTTTTTACTGTGCGGATTGTAAGAGGGGAAATTATTCTATTTTGATCCCAGAAAATAACTATAGAAGTTAGTCGTTGTTATATGGGGACACCCTGTAGATCTTAAGTGCCTTCCATTTATTTTTACAGCTTCTGAAAATATTTTCAAATGACTGAGATACAAACAAAAATTAAAATCTGGAAAAATTCGGTCCTGGTCTACATTTTTAAAACAAGAGAAAATGGAGTTTTCTAAAAAAACTATCGCAATTTTTCTCAAGAAAAAAATTATCGAGACTCAAGACTACCCCATCCATTTTCCTCCAGCCCCTAGGAATAGCTACCAGTACAGAGATAATCAATTAGTACCCAACTGGTAAATAAAATAAATTTTTTAAATGCCAAAAATTATAAAAATTGATGTCGATTCAGGGTATAATTATTGTTTATGATAAAATACCCTTACAAAAGCAACTGGAACATAAATAAATACTGAGATAAAAGTATTTTTTGAGATCATAACGATCCCAATATTTGATGTTTTTTAAAGAATTATTTATAAACTGACAATATCTAGATCTAGAGAGTTGTTTATTTTAGACTTATCCACCCTGATACCAGTTTAATTTTAATTAGATTACGTAACAACTGAATTGTTAAAACTTGCTTATCATAAGCCCACTAACTTATTTGTTCACTATTTAGATATTGGAAATAAAAAAGTAACAATTCTCCGTCCATTGGCCCTGTACCTTGTGCAACCAATTAAAAAATGCAAACAATTAAAAATTATTTTTCAAGCCCAACTTAATTAATCATTTATCTCTTATCAAAAATTTGATAAAAAAAATTGGTGTAGTTGTATAGTCGATTAAGATTTTAAATTATACAACCTCTTGACCGCAAATCAAAAATGCACTCAAGGGCAGATAACACTTCAAATTCCTGTTTACTTAAAGGAAAAACGTAAATATAACAAAACCAATCCTAAGTTATTTTTAGTTTTCTAATTACAATACGATATTACATTTGATTCCGTTAAAATGTTTTTTTTTGTTCTCTTCCGTTGTATTAATTTTTTTACACAGGGAAGAGCTACGGTACGTATCTAATTTCAATTTTAATTAAATAAGTTTGGACGCAAACGAAAAGTGCATATACGTTCTATTATTAGTGTATAATCAAACTTGCAAATTGTGCACCATAACCAAAGGCAACAAAGGGAATCGATTATTCAATATCTACTACATTGTCGCTCCGAAAAGAGAACTGGGATTTAACAAAGGTTCAATCATATTACACAAAATTAAACCTTATTCCGAGTCATGTAACACGAACAAATTGTAATGCATTTTCTATCTATTTCTTCTGTATTTCCATTGTTTGTATTTTATTTGATGAAATAAGGTTTTTCTTTATTTTCGTTAATGTATGGTGGAGAGATCGCTGGCATAGAACTAACTGTAGGTCTTCATAGTAATTTAGGAAGCGCATTATTTGAGAAGTCTTATACGTATTAAAGCAAAGACGTTGAGGTATTTTCTAAACCTATCTAATTTCATCCACAATGGATACCATTACCTATGATGGAATTCTTTACTTCATTCGGTAGGTAAACCCTCCATTTCTAATTACACGTTCTACTAAATAATTAATAATCTCAAATGTACAATTAAACATTACGTTTAATCTCTAATTAATTTATTTAAAAATTGATTATGTGCTATCACAGAACTTTCCCATTTGCTTAATCTCTCCAAGGTATCAAAATTAATTTTATTAGTCCATTACACAGAGACAGAGTAATCCATGCTTGTGGTTACAACTGTAATGAGCCTTTGTGCCAAATTTCGAACGTTCAGAGGGACAGACAAATAATGTGTAGGGTGAACCTACAGAGAGACCGTTTCAAAAATTAATTTCATCGCCGATTAAAACATTTTCCATATTGACCACATAATTTCATTAATTTTTACCACTATTTTAATTGCTAAGAACATAAAATTTTACATGGAAATAATTGCTATTGTGATAAGAGATGAAATCAATTGCTTTGAATAAAAATAAATTTTCTTTATAAAGCAAATATTTTTAAGAAAGTAATAGGAGAATTTTATTGCTTGACAAAGCGAAAGAAAATCTACTATCAATTATTGAATTTACGAAAATTTAAATCAATTGCTGATGTATTTTAATACAAAATTATTTGCTGTAAGTTTAAGAGACAATCTTATCATCCAATAGGCGTATTTAGCACTAAATGAGCACATTATCAGAATTATCGTGCTCTCTTGGAAAAATAATTAAAATTTTGATAATATTTATGCAAAAATTTAAATCGTTCAGTTCCTCAAATTTTCCATTTTCCTAAGGAAATTTTTTTTTAAATTGACCTAGTTTTGAAAAATATATAATAATACTTTATGTAATTAAATTACACTAATATTGTGATTTTCTCTAATGATAAAAATGACCTTCTAAACCGATATTAGCAAATTACGAGACCATGTCCTAGGTTAACATAGTTAAAAAAAATGAAAGTGAATATAATAGGTGGCTTTATCGATAAGCCATTACTAAACGTCATGTTGTAATAATGTCCCAGCTTCAATTTAAGCCTTTAGGGAACCTTATTAAGGGACTTCGCCTATTGATCAAAGGGTTTTAAATTAAGATAAAGGGCTTTTCTATGAGCCGAAAAAACAAAAAGAGACTTACCTAATTATAAAGTTTTACTTTACTGAAGGAATTTGGTTTGAAAATTATGCCAAAAGTTGAATAAAAACAATAAACTGTAGTTTTAATTATAAAAAATTGATATAAAAAATTAACTAAAACCGCAACAAGCAAACTACTCCTACCACTACCGGTACCGGCGTTCAACTGTCGCCAGCTCGTCTAAGGTACCAGCAGCTGAAACAAAGAGCGAACGCTACCGAGATAGTCCGACCAGCTGATAATCAGCTGTTTTCAATACCTGAACTGAAAATCGAAAGCCGGCTTTCTGCATAAATCATAAAACAGGCAATAATTTAGTCTAGATCATTAATGTAAAATAAAAACTACAATGTTCATGTTGCAAAATAATCATTAAATGCAACTCGACTCGACAGTGCAATTTTATTATCGCCGTGTAAATTTTTCAATTTTATTGTTCTGTCGAAACGATTTTCTTTAAATTTTCAGTCTTGACGATAAACGTTACTTACAACTTTACAAGTAACGCTTTGAAGTTAATGTGCATGCATACAATTATTTTATTTTTAACAAAGAAAATGCTAAAATAGTTTTTTTTCTTTTACTCAAAAAGTTGGAGAAATTCTAATATCTCGGATGTATTTACATTATTGACGTTTATATTTGTGTATAAATATTTGACGACAAATTCTGCATTCAATTTATTTATTTTAAGATAGAGATAGGTAACTATTTTAAAAGGGTCAACTACACAAAGTTTCTCGAGTTTCCATTTCATAATACGAAACGTCCCATACCACACCAATAAAATAAAACGTCCCATACCAACAGGGGTCCCTACGGACCCCACCTCTTTTCTGCTCTAGGCTATTAATATTCGGCAATATTATAATCGATTTTTGTTCTCTGGAGCTTTAGAAAGAATTCAAGCACAAGCACGTATTTCTAGATTAATTAAAACCGCCCCTATAAATTTTTAACTGATTTGAAACGTAATTGAGAATTTTTATCCCCTGTTTGATAACTAAATGTTATCAAAACAGTCAACCAGTGTTTCGGTGTTAGCAATAATACGTAAGTAATCATAATAGTACCCCCATAATACTAAGTTTTTGAGAAAAATCGAAAAAACGAGACAAAACCGTGATTTACACTCTTTTACCCCATTATTAAGGGTGAAATCTTCAATTTCACGCGGGCACCCTATTTTTTCCTCAACTTTATTTTGGTGTAAAAATTGCATTGGTTTTCGTAAAATTGAATTTTCTCCCGAGAAATCGGACGTTATAATCATTCCCACCAACACTAACGTCTGAGTAATTTGAATTTTTCGAAAATTGAATTTTTTTTGAATTTCTAAAAAATTATAATTGCACAGACACTTATCGGAAGAAGTAATTTAAAACTTCATTGCTCCGTGGAAATCGATGTTTTAAACAATTTCCTCCCATAAGCGTCTAGGAAATTTGAATTTTTTGGAAATTCAAAAAAAAAACGATTTTTTAAAAATTCAAATTACACTGACGCTTATCGGAGGAAATAATTTAAAACTCGACGTTTTAAATTATTTCCTCTCTTTTAATTTAAATTGTTTGAAAATTTATAATAAATTTATTTTTACAAAAACGAATGCGATTTTTGGGCCAAAATGAAGTTATTAAGGTTTGATATGCTAGATAACTCTATTTTTGACCACAGTGTACGCCAGTCTTAACATAAAATAATAAAAAATAAATCTTTATTTATTTTTTTGGTGCGACACTGTAAGTGCGGTTCTAGGGACAGTTCTAGGTGTGGTGATCGGACATGGCCAATTTTTACGAAAATGGCAAGCCAAAAACACTACACAGTGGGGTCCTCTTGCACCCCACTCAGTATAACAAAGATACAAGTCTATACAGGTTGGTTGGTTTTTTACTGTCCAGCTAATATCTGTTCTGCTGAAATATTGAAGATACAAAAAAAAGTTAAATTAGAAACTTTTCAAACAACACCTCATCTACAAAATAGCGCAAACAATTTTTTTCCATTGCCTACTTGTTTTGCTGGAAAATATGTAACTTTGGTTTTTTAAATAGAACACCATGTATATTTTACAGAATCGTATTCTAAATCAATTTCTCTTTACAACTATGTATCACAAGTACCATTTTGCTTTCTAATTATTTCCAATATTTAAAATTTTTTTTAGGATGAGTGTTGCAGAAAACATACCTAGTCAAAGAGGGCCAAAAATTGTTGAATTCCATGGTGGACAATCTGAACAATCATTATAATACATTACGTGTTAAAGTTTGTTCCGAAATTTCTTAGTTTGTTAAAAAGTAAATAAATTAATGTTATAATCAAGAATTACTACAACCCTCATATTGTTCCTTTTTTTGAAATATTGGGCATAATTATTAGAAAGCAAAATGGTACTTGTGATACATCGTTGTAAAGAGAAATTGATTTAGAATACGATTCTCTAAAAATATACAGGGTATTCTATTTAAAAAACCAAAGTTACATATTTTTCCGCAAAACAAATAGGCCATGGAAAAAAATTGTTTGCGCTATTTTGTAGATGAGGTGTTGTTTGAAAAGTTTCTAATTTAACTTTTTTTTGTATCTTCAATATTTCAGCAGATATTAGCTGGACAGTAAAAAATCAACCACTCTGTATAGTAGACGGAAATCCATAATCTATGGGTAACTTTTAAGATTAAGACGTAACTGCCATGATCATGACAATTGTGGGGTAAGGTTGGCGGCTACGCAATTATAAAATGCAATAGTAGTGGTATCACCTAGTAAAGTTGATCAAGCGATATATGGTTTTTATGACACATATGCCTTCTTTATAACTTCTTTCAAACACAGGGAGACGTAAATGGCTATTGGTAGTATTAGTATAGATATCAGTAGGTATCATAAAACCACATTCTTAAACCACAGTTATCTTATCAATTATCACTGAAATACAAGTGCTTATTAAGATTAAGATCATTGAAACTTAGTATCTAGCGTAGAGATTAGGGCTTCACTTGAGAGATTTATCGCGAGATTCTCGCAGTCTTACAAACTACTCATGTCATTTCTTATGGATATGTCAAAGACCCGACTGCACCTCTTTCCTTTAACCCTTTCTTTCCCAAATTAATAATGACAATTTAAAAAAAATATTTTGTTAGTTAATTTGTTAGTTAAAAATTGTCAATATTTGTGACTCCATATGGCATCTTTGGGAAGAATTAGTAATTTTTTTAAAATATTTTTATTTTCAAATTATGTTACATGAAACTTTTTAAAGCAATTTTGGCCTTAGTAAGACACAAACCTGTTAGAAGTTGATGATGCCATATGTCATCGCTGGGAAAGAAAGGGTTAACTATTAATTATAACCTAAATTTGATAAATGACAGTTTTTTCGTTTCACAGGTAATTACGCTTGGCTTGAATGCATATTATGCACACGTAAATATTAGTTTAGCTATAGGGCGGGTTGTACCAACTAAATTCAAAGTAAGATAATATTATGATAAGCTCTATAGTTCAATTATATAAATGTACTTGATTACTGAACTCATTCACCGTGAATTTGATTTGGTACAACCCGCCCTTAGTATACTGTAGATTTTGAAGTAGTGCAATCGAGCCTTAGATCATAAAACTTTACTTAAAATCGGCGCACCGCATAATTGCATTTAATATACAAGCTATGAACGACTTTTATTAGCTGAAGGACGATGGATATGCGCAGTGGGTAACTACAAATTCTGACAATGGCTACCATATCATATTAGGAGTCGTCACTGTGCCCGCTATAAATGGCGACTCTACATAATTTCCAAATGTTGTGCCCGTTGATAATTTATTGTTACGTTGTTGCCTATTACCCACAGTAATCTTACGACGCATGCGCTTTGAGTTTTTATTAGGTTTTGCGAGATCTAGCAAAACTGCGAGGCGAGAGTAAAAACAAATCTAGCCTCGCAAGCTAAAATCGTTTTCTCGCCTCGTAATTTTTCTTTCTGCGCAGGTCGTTTATAGGGTTGGCAAGTTGGTACATCGTTATTCAGAAACTAATAAATCGAGAAAACGTCACTGAAAACTTCCTCAATAGTGAAATACGCCTGAATAATATTTGCTTAAGCTTTTGTTTAAAATTCAACAAAGTACGTATAAAAAATTCCGATAATCCAGTCCTGCTAAGACGCCTGGTTGTGTCTTTGCATTTTACGGCCACATAATTATTTTGGTTCGTAAAAAGTTCAAGTCATAAAAACTCTATCCTTAGCAGAATTATAGCTTTAACTAACGCATTCTGGTGTTCTCAATATGTGCACAAAATTTCGTGGTTTTATTTGCCTTTGTTAACTTTGGAGAAAGAATTGAAAGCTAGCGGTCGCCATGACCACAACACACGGCGTAAGTGCAAGTTTTTCCTTCCTTTTTAGGTCAATGTTGGTTCTACATTTAATAAAGAACTAATTTACTAAGTACAAAACAATTGTTTTTTTTAAATCTCTTCTCAAGTGTTCAAGGGTAGAACTCAAAATGTTTTAGGAGTTTGCAATTTTTAAAGAATTTTAGACTTTGCAAATTTAGAAAAATTCATCAAATTCCTCTTACAGCAATTACCTAATACCTCCAAATTGTAGCTTTGTAAAGGATAAAAGTTCATCTTTTTACCTAAGGAATGTAGTTTTTAAAATTTTTCGTTTTTATGCTTTAATTATATTGGAACGCTGTAACTAATTCCGCTAATTTTTTAATTAAAAAATTATAATGAAGTGTATGAATATTTATACCATACATCATATTTCAGAGAAGAAAACGTGTTTTTAATGCAAAATGGATATTTTAGATCCTTTTAATATTTTCAACTCAATTAATAACTTTTATCGTCCTTGAAAGGACAAACAAAAATTCAAAATTTTTCATTAAAAAAATTCTTTAAGAAAAATTTTATCGTTTAATGATCAACTACCGTAGGTAGCGGTGATCGCGTGCGAGTGTGACAAATATTGCACCACGGTAATTATAATTACCAGATAAAAGCATTTTCGAGTACAAGGTGGGCCAAATTCGGTATAGCCGAAGTTTTGCGAATCTGATAGCCAAGTTTAAATAATTTAGCTAGAATGCGCCCAAAATAACCCCCATACTTTAAATCACCTTGTATCGATTTCAGTTCAAAGCCTGTTTTTTTAATGACATTTTTCTGAAGTGATCGAAATCGAATTTCATCAAAGTCGGTTCGATAATTTTGGCTTTCCTAGCGTTACGTGCACACCGACATAGACATACAGATAGATACATTGTCTAATGTTTCTTTTTGCACTTTTGGTCTCAGTGAGACTATAATTTAAATCTGTTCAAGAAATTCCTATAGAAATGTTTTTACAGATTTTCAAAATTTCAGAATATTATTATTATTATTAATAAGCAAGAGGCGGCTAAGCCGCCTTTCTGACGAATTTTCAAAATCTTAATTCTTTTATTTTCTTTATTTGTTGGAAAAATTTCTTTAGGTCAGTATTTTATATCTTTATATACTTTATATCAGAAAAACGATTTTTAAATATTGTATCAGCTTTTTCATTATCTCGAAAACTTGGCAACGTTCTTGTAAATGCTCGAGGTTACTTTTTTACTTCTTTACCCATCTAATTCTACTTAATTTTAATTTAATCGACTCTTTAGATCTTAGGCGGTAGATTATAGCTGGCCCTGTATATTAAAAACGAATAAAATACAGCTTAAACTGTTTAAAATAATGGCGATACTAAAATTTAGCCGTACAATGGAAATGGAAGTACTCTTAGATAAAATGTTAATGTGGCCTTTTATATCCAAAAGAAGATAATTCTCTTTAAAATGATGTAGTAAGTTGCTTTGAAAAATACATTAAAATAATGAGTGTGAAAGTGTGACGGACACAAGCGTGAACAAGCTTTTGTAGAATCTTATCTCTGAATATAAATAGACAACAACGCTCAAGATGAGACTTGAAATGTACATGTACATGTACAAACCACAGTTAAATCAATTTTTTGCAAGCTTATAAATCGACTTGGAAACACGAGAAGTGTAAGTTTTTGGGCAAAAAAGGCAAACGTTCTTAAAAAAATGATGATTTTGAATGACAATCTGCCATGATCTGGCTTTGGCTTTGACGTTCCGTTTTTGGTACAACTTAATATTTATCTTATATCTGCATAATCCGTTAGAATATTTTTATAATAATTTACTCGCCTTCTTTACAAGACGGGTTAAAGCTATTTGGTGGCCCTAGGCAAACGTTGGAACCTTGTAACTGCTCCCCATCGGAATACTAAGAATATGTAGTAATCTCTGCTATTTGGAACATTTTAACGCCCTTCGGGAGCAACTAGACTGCAGTACACTTCGGAGCTGTTTGTTAAAATAATTTGGGAATTGTAATAGCTCACCTATTATATACAGGGTGAGATAAGAGAGTAGTACTAAAATTTTTTATTTTTATGATAGAATGGTAAAAATAAAACTTTATTTTATTGCGGGCGGAGTAGTTAAATTTGTTTGCCTGTTTAGTGCTGATTATTATTATCTGGGAAAAGATCGGCAAGTCGACATGTCTCGCTGTACTGCGACCTAATACCGGGTGGTGACTTGCACGACTCGACATAGGGATTTCAAAGGCATATTCTTAAATGTTCAATTATTTGCTTTCCTGATTAATTTAGAATTATTGTGTATTGATCTATTTTCTAGAGAAAAAAGTAGGGATGTAACTAGGGATGAAAGTAGGTAAGGCTATCCGGCAGGTTAGGCCGAATAACTCGAACTATCCGGCTGAATATAGCTCAAAAAAGCATAACATTTTAGGTTAAAAATCCCTATGTTGCGTTGCGCAAGTCACCACTGTGTATATTAATCTATCTATCTCCAATATTTTATTAACACCTTGCTATTTGTAAAACCCAGCAGTATTTAAAAAAAACATTAACACATTTTAGGGATTTATAAAAAAAAAATTCCAAGAACACCAACATTTGCAAGTGACGTGATTTGAGTCTCTTCATCTCATCAGCTTGAATTTTCTCACATGTGGAGCTTTCTGCTTCACCGATGATTTGTAAATGTCTTTTTAATCTACAGCGCTTTGTCATCACTATGATGCAAGATTTTTGGTTTGTGGCAATCGTTTGGTTGTGCTTACTGGAGACCCATTCTTTTAGCACTGATTAAACAGTGGAACATGCCATTTTAAAAGTGCTCTTTGGTTATTCTAAAGATTCCATTGTGTCCTGTATCCACGTCGTTATTACTTGGTTGCGCTGGACCAGTTCATTTAGGGATATCAGTGTTGACACGATCAGTGGCGTAACTAAGAGTTTGGGGGCCCTCCCGCAAAATCCAGAGTGGAGCCCCTACCCATTCCTCTTAATAATCACTTTTATATTTATCACAATTCGATTTTGTAACGAAATTTCATACTAAACGATGTTTCTGGGACCCTTTCTATCCTGAGACGCTCCCGCAAAGCGGGCCCTGTATATACCCCACTGAATTTAGGGTTCATTTGTGACTATTTCTAAAACTTTTACAACCGACCAACTTTTAGTTGCTTATTGTCGAAATATCTGTGTAACTTTACAAGGGAAAGAAAATATTTACCTATTTCCTTTTTAAATTCTAAAATTAAATACATAATTACAAAAACACATTTTTAAAGTGCCTCTTTAAGCTATAGCCTTGCACCAGAGCTTCTAGAAGCTAGCTTCTTTTTCTAAGCCAATAGAAACCTTGGATTTCTAGCATCAGACGCTAAAACATGGGCCAAGTTTATCTTCGATTGGTTTGAAAAAAAAGAGCTGGATTCTAGAAGCTGTGATGAAAGGCTAGCTTTATGTTACAAACTACGGAATTTTTCGAGGACCCCTTTTATTCGGGGGCCCTCCGTCAAAGCGGACACGATCTTGTTTTTTTTTCAAATTTTTATAGTGTCACCACCACGATCTACTTTTATGTGGCATACTAGAGTATTATGTCGTGGTTAAAGTAACGCTCGCTGTAATTCTAATGGCAGCAGTTTTCTCTTTATTTTTAAAACCCCTTAAAATTTCAAATGACCACAAAAGTATCTTAACTTGATACTTATTTATTATTAAGGATATAAAATCGTCTTTTCCTAAAAACCCACGCTCAGAAGGTTATAGACATTACGTGCTACTTTTTCTTTGCCCTGTGTATTAAAACAAACGGCGTTGTATCCAAAAGCTTCGTTAAATTATGATGGGTTTATTAAAATATTAAACTAAATATGTACATATAAATGCACTCGTATAAAACGTATAAACCAATTTTATTAAATAAAATAAGAATGAGCAACAAAACAATATTTTTAGGATTATATTATTAATCTAAAAATTTTATAACGCGAGGTACTTTTATTATAATTAAAATACGATTAAAAGAAAGCAAATTCTACCTAAAAAAGAAATTTTCTACCTATTTAAATTCGTGCCCATATCAAAAGTAAATTTTAAAGCTCGAAACTAAACAATGAATTTTAGCTTAGCAACTTTTATCCTAGAGCGCTTTTTCTTAGTACAAAAAATCTCTTTGAAATTACCAGGTTAAATGAAAATATTCATATTTGAAAATTATAAAGACGTCGAAACAAAAAACTTAATCAAAGCGCAATTAAAAATATTTTGAGCAAAATTTTTTAATTAAACGTAGGTACTTACAATATTCATAAAAAAAAGTATTATGCATAAGGTAAAATATATGTACTGGAATACTGAATGAAAGAAACGGTGTATAATCCGTGCTTCCACGACTATACCATGTTTTAGTATTTCTGCTCCCTTTACTACTACAGATAAAAATAAAAAGCAACAACACAAACTTATCAAAATAAATTTGTTTTGAAATCACCTCTTCTCAACCCTATAAAGGAGGTGTAGTTCAGGATATTTTATCCTTTTGCATCAAAGAAAACAAGGAAGAGTCACGACAATCGTTTATTAACGCACGGACATAGGGAAAGACGGACAGACACACAGATGGACGGACAGGAGACGAGTTTATACATATACAGAGATCACGTAAAGTATGGATTAATCAAATTATTTTCTTTCCTGATAGGAATATCAAAAAACGGTTGGACACGTCAAATTGATTTATTTTAAAACAAACATTTTCCGATAATTTTTATTTTTCTACCCCTCACCCCTTTCCAGTTTCCAGTAGTGATGTCATCGAAGGTTTTTTTAAACTCCTAATTTTTCTTTGAGATTTGGATAGATTATAAAATTCAGATTTCAGCAATATGCACATGTTTATCCTTTAGACTCACAGTTTCGAAGATATTAATTTTTAAATGTATAGAGTGGTGGTGTTTTTAAATATTTTCGCAAAGTACAAATTTTTTATTGGAAAAACGATGCGGGCTTGGTTTAATATTTTTTTTTCTAATGAATTCTACTGCAACTAGACTGTTGTCTATCTAGCAATTTTACTTTAGCATTCTTAAGTTCACTTTGAGATATACATCCACTGATGTACCTATTACAAAATTACTTCTTCATTCTCTCACACTAGTTCGAACGGTTTAACTCTATTAGTAGTAATACTAAGCGGGTTCTAGCGCGGAAGTGACGTCACAGCCGACTAAAAATGGCGGGAAATTCAAATATGGAGGCAAGTGGTCGTGTAATTTAAAATTAAAGATGGCCGCCGGATGTGACGTCACAAAAATGGTGGGAAATTCAAATATGGAGGCAAGTGGGCGTGTAATTTAAAAATTAAAGATGGCCGCCTGATGTGACGTCACAAAAATGGTGGTAAATTCAAATATGGAGGCAAGTGGGCGTGTAAATTTAAAAAGCAAGATGGCGTTGAAAAAGGGGTGTGAAGTAGGTGTACGATTTTAAAAAAGGGGTGGGAAGTGGGAGTACCAATTTAAAAATTCAAAATGGCCCTCAAAGTTACTGGTGGTAAGTTGGAAAGTGGGATGTGGGATGTGGGAAGTGGGATGTGGGATGTGGGATGTGGGATGTGAGATGTGGGATAGTGGGATGTCAAAATGTCCGTAAATGAGGCGTAACAATCTGCCTTGGGGGGGCCCTGGGGGCCTGAAGCTTTAAACTTTCAAAGGAGGCTTCGGTCCTTGTCTTCGACCTAAGAAGTGTTCCTTGGGGCCCTGCATTCGACGAGAAACTTTTAAATAGATGAATTTAATGAAAAATTCTTAAACAAAACCTTGACACATTCTTCTTATATTAAATTACACTTTTTGCAAACATTAAAATACTTAACCTTCGAATTTAATTACGAGTACATAAATATGTAACCGTCTATTTTGTTTATGAATAATTAATTAGCTTACTCAACAAAACCTTGATTTTATTTATGAAGTAATTAATTTCTATGAAAAATAATATTGTAGTTTTTATTTCGTAAGCGAAATTCCTAAAATTCTTACTCAGCGAAACCTTGACTTTATTTTTACATTAAATTATTATTCACATTTTTTCGCGTTAATTAGTTAGCATAAATGTAATTTTTTATTTTATTGCAACTTTAATTAGAACAGTATGATTCACATTCTTTAGAAATTTAATGAAAAAATTCTTAAACAAAACCTTGACACATTCTTCTTATATTAAATTGCAATTTTTGCAAACATTAAAATACTTAACCTTCGAATTTAATTACGAGTACATAAATAATGTAACCTTCTATTTTGTTTATGAATAATTAATTAGCTTACTCAACAAAACCTTGATTTTATTTATGAAGTAATTATTTTCTAGGAAAAATAATATTGTAGTTTTTATTTCGTTAGCTTACTCAGCGAAACCTTGACTTTATTTTTACATTAAATTATTATTCACATTTTTTCGCTATAAAAGTAGTTGATGTGAGTTGAAATTATCAGTATGCGTTTGTTTGTTCACCTTCAAATTATTGTAAAGGTTGAAAAATTTGTGTGGATTTGTTGAAGTTTGAATTTTATATAAAAATTTGTGTAGTTGTAAAAATAATTTCAAGGTAAGTCTAAAATTAATCAGTATTATACAGTTTAATGAAATATTTGAAATTTAATTTAGGGATCTATTGAAATATGGCAATGGACTTAGCGTTTGATATAGATAGTGCCCTAGAGGGAAGCAGCAACATGTTGACAACACTAACAAAGGCATTCAAAATAGTAAGTGCTAAAAAAATATTTTCAGTTGATGTAGTAGATCACTGGGAAAAATTGTGTACAAAAAGCCTAAAGTTAGTGCAGAAGGCGCTTAAAAAACCTAATTTAACAGTTGGAGCAAAAAGAAAACTGGTAACGCACATTGGTCAGTTGAAAAATTTTCGTGTAAAATTTCAAAATTTAAGAAGCAAGGGGATTTTAGGAGAGGGATTAGGGGTAAAGAAACGTAGTGATAGGGTTAGATGGATAGAAGTAGAGAATGCTTTCAATTCACGTATTCGTACAGGTGTAATTACTAATTTATGTCATGTTGATATACTACAGTTTTTTAATGATGCATTTTTTTTGTTTCAATCTCGAATCAAAAACGCTTTAAAAATATTTTCAATGCTAAAAGTAAACGGGTGTTTTTGTGGAGAATTTATAAAACAGGGTGTAAATGATGAAAGTTGTATTGAAGATAAATACTTCAATACAAAAAATGCTATAATTGATAGCAGTACGAATCTTACAAGCTGGTTTAGAGAATTTGTAAAACAACCAATTTTAAATAAAATGGAAGAGTTCCAACTACGAGATAGTGGCTGGGCTCTCCATAAAATAAATTCATTAGAAATCAATATTAATAAATTAGAAATAGGAACGGGAGGTTCCTCTTTCATAAGGCTCCCCGAAGCTATTGCTATTAAGCGGGCTTGTGTTAACGTTAAAAATTATGGCGATAACGAATGTTTTGCGTGGGCACTCGTGTCGGCGTTGCACCCTGTAGCTCACGATACAGACAGACTAACATCCTATCCTCACTGGAAAAATGTCCTAAATATGGACAAAATACAATTTCCAGTGAGGATAGCGGAAGTTCCCAAAATTGAAAAACAAAATAACATTTCAATTAATGTATACAATTTAGAATTAATTAAATCAAAATTTACTGTTGTTCCTACGTGTTTAACAAAACAGAAAAAAGAAAAACATGTTAATTTATTATTAATTCAAAATCAATATTTCCCTAAATTGAACGATTATGAAGAAATGCCTGTAATTAATGATAACGTAGATATCAAATATCACTATGTATGGATAAAAGATATGTCGCGTCTTTTGGCTAATCAATTAAATAAACATAAGGGTAAAATGTATTTGTGTGATAGGTGTTTAAATTATTTTTCAAAAGAAGATAAATTAAACGATCATATAAAATATTGTGAAAATTTAAATAATTGTAAAATTTCTTTTCCAAATTACGATTGTGTTGAATTTAAAAATTTTTCTAATCAACAAACAGTACCTTTTATCTTATATAGTGATTTTGAGTCTATTTTAAAACCCGTAGTAGAGCCCATTTTGGACAATGTTAAAACCACAAAATATCAAAAGCACGAAGCCTATAGTGCTGGAATTTTTTTGAAGTGTTCGTATGACGATTCATTATCTTTTTACCGTTCGTACCGAGGGGAGGATTGCATGGTCTGGTTTGCAAACCAACTGAAAGACATTGCTCAATTTGTTTCAAGCAAAATAATTGATATAATACCAATGCAATCTAATCCCGATTTAAAATTAGCCACCAAGTGTCATATTTGTAACAAATTATTTAGCAGTAGTGATAAGGATAAAATAGTGAGAGATCACGATCATTTTACTGGAGAGTTTAGAGGATATGCTCATTCCATATGCAATTTAAATTTTAAAAAGAAGTTTAGGGTCCCTATAGTATTTCATAATTTAACAGGATATGACAGTCACTTCCTTATCGAAGATATAGCTAAATTAGGAAAAATATCCTTGTTACCCATAAACAGGGAAAAATATATTTCATTTACGTTATCCTTCGATGAGGATGAAACTGCTATAAAATTTAGATTTATAGATTCGTTTAGATTTATGAGCACCTCTTTAGATGAATTAGTTTCGACCATGGAGCTTGATAAATTTAAAAATTTAAAGTCTGAATTTCAAAATTTAGATACAACTTCGTTCAAATTACTTACTCGTAAAGGAGTATTTCCCTACGACTATATAGATTCTTTAGA
The DNA here is from genome assembly GCA_963924605.1 of Malthinus seriepunctatus. Lineage (NCBI taxonomy): Eukaryota > Metazoa > Arthropoda > Insecta > Coleoptera > Cantharidae > Malthinus > Malthinus seriepunctatus. The sequence goes on from OZ004600.1 coordinate 45,312,370, forward strand.
AAAATTAAATGAGACTGTTTTGCCACCCATTGAAAGTTTTTATAATAAATTAAACGATTCTAACGTTTCCAGCGAAGATTACGAACATGCTAAAACTATATGGAGTACTTTTAATTGTCAAACTTTGGCTAATTATTCAGATTTGTATATGAAAACTGACATTTTACTTTTGGCAGATGTATTCGAACAGTTCAGATGTGTTATGCATAAAACTTATGGATTAGATCCTGGTCATTACTATACTCTACCAGGGTTTACTTGGGATTGTATGCTAAAATATACAGGGTGTAAATTAGACATTTTAAAAGATATAGATATGCTATTGTTTGTAGAACGGGGTATTAGAGGAGGGATTAGTCAATGTTCTAATCGATATGCAGAAGCTAACAACAAATATATGACAGAATACGATCCGTGTTTAGCACAAAAGTTTTTAATGTATTATGATGTAAATAATTTATACGGTTGGGCTATGTCACAGTATTTACCTTATAAAAACTTTCAATGGGTGGATGACTGTGACAATTTTGACGTTACTAATATACAAGACGATTCGGATGTAGGCTATATTTTAGAAGTAGATTTGGAGTACCCTCAACATCTTCATGATAAACATAAAGATTTTCCGTTCTGTGCTGAACATTTAAAGCCTTCAGATATACAACATGATGATGTTGAGGGTTCTCCAAAATCTACAATTCCTAAATTAATGACAACATTATTTAAAAAAAGTAATTACATTATTCATTATAGAAATTTAAAACAAGCTCTGACAAATGGCCTTATACTAAAAAAAAATCACAAAATATTAATGTTTGATCAAGCTCCATGGTTGCAAACTTATATAGAATTAAATACTAGATTACGCGCAGCGGCTACTACGACTTTTGAAAAAAATTTATTTAAATTAATGAATAACGCCGTTTTTGGCAAGACTATGGAAAATATCCGCAAGCATAGGATTGTTAAACTTGTTTCCAAATGGGAAGGTCGCTATGGGGCTAAAAATTTAATTGCTAGTCCTAATTTTCATAATCGTACAATTTTTAATAAGGATCTGGTTGCAATTGAATTAACTAAAAATCATCATGTTTTTAATAAACCCCTTTATATAGGTATGGCCATATTAGATATTTCAAAAGTTTGCATGTATAATTTTCATTACTCCTATATGATAAACAAATTTGGTTCGGATAAATGCAAACTTTTGTATACAGATACAGATAGTTTCATTTATGAACTGCAATGCAACGACGTGTATGAAGAAGTAATGAAGAAAGATAGTCATCTATTCGATACGAGTGACTACCCAAAAGATAATCAATGGGCAATACCTCTAATTAACAAAAAAATACCGGGTCTTATGAAAGACGAACTTAACGGTCAACTAATGACCCATTTTGCGGGATTGAGATCCAAAATGTATACATACAAGTACAAAGGGGGGAAATGTGTTAAGAAATCGAAAGGGATTAGATCTAATGTAGTTAAAAATAAAATTTCGTTTGAGGATTATGTAGAATGTTTAAAAAATAATAGTAGCAAAGAAATTACTCAAAGAACTATACAGTCGAAAGCTCATAAAGTTTTTAGTATTAAACAACGAAAAATAGGTTTAAGCGCCTTCGATGACAAAAGGCACTTATTTCTCAATAGCACAGACACTTTACCTCATGGGCACTATCAAATTAAATAAGATGGACCGTTTTAAAAGGTAATAATAATATTTTTTATTTATATTTTATATTAATCATTTTATCTTCATAGAAACATAGATGACTCAGAGTTGTTACGTTATTACAAGATATCTTCATAGAAAATATAGATGGCGCAGAGCTGTCACCTGAAGAAGATTGTTCCTTCTTTTCAGTTTATTTTAAAACTAACCTCTGTTGTTTGTGTTTGAATACTTATAAAATATTTTTATAATTTATTAAATAATATGGATGAACAAATGTATGATATAATATGTAACAAAATGAAAAAATTAAATTTAGGTAAGTTATTTTTAACTTTTTTTTTAATTGTTTAATTAAATCTAACATATTCTTTCAGCATCATCTTTTCCAAGCCTTATACATGTAGTATGTAGTAATAGTAGGAAGAGTAAGAACCGACCACGTCGTTTACACAGGAAGAAGCAATCAAAATTTTGCTCTTACTGCAAGAAGTCCTCAAACGGATCCTCAGGCCATCTTGTGAGAGATAGAAAAGGCAGAATTACTTGTCCTGTTCTTTTTAACCTCAAATGTGAAATATGTGGGTGTACAGGACAGTATGCTCATACTAGAAGATGGTGTCCATATAAAAATAAAAATTTTTAAATAAACGATTGAATTTTACATTATTGTAATTATTTATTGTATTAAACCATTTATATTATTAAATTTTAATTATAATGTTGTATGTGAAAAAAAACTAATAAAACACATTTTATACATTTTATTTTTTTTTATTTTTTAAAAACTATTACAATGTTTATACTTAGTATTAAAATCCTCTAAGATCTTATCTTTATACTCTAAAATATAATCTTTAATACAGAGGTCAAGATCACTATCATTATTACAAATTTCTACAATCACGTCTATTACATCATTCTTATTACAATTTCTTTTAAATTCGTCAGCTACATTTGTTAATATATTATCATAATATTCTAAAAATTTTAAATTTAAAAGCTCATCAATTAAATTTAAAACATGCTCATTCATCTTAACAATTTCAGATACATCACAATATTCTAATTCGAAACATGTATAATAATTATCGGATAATTTCACATTTTTAAATTGATCTAATTTAGAAGCCGTTTCAACTTCCATTCTATCCAAAATCGGGTAGATCTTGGAAAATACATCATAATCGTTCTTTTCTTGAAAGTAATTCGTCATAACGATGTTGAGGATTTCGATGAACGTCTCCCATTCGTCTATACTAAACGAAATTTGTTGTTCATTATTTTCATCTTTAACAAGTTGTATTGCAGGTTGAAAATCTCTAGCTGGACTCAATCCACATTTTATAGTAAAATCAGATAGTAACATTTCAAAGTTAGTACTGTTTAGCAATCGAATTTCGTTTTTAATAGCCTCGTTGTAATACTGTTCCATTTTATCAAATTCGGAATTCCAGTTCACGTTATCACACCACTCTGAAGACATTTTTCAAACTAACCTTTATTTAGTGTAGACTTTTATTATAAGGCATTTGAATTATCAATCCAGCTATTATGAGAATTATCTAATCCCAGCCATTTTACATAAGACCGATTTTTATGTTTTTTTAAAACCTTTTCAACAAGATAAACATCCGGATATTTAACCTTTTGTAATTCGTAGTTATAGAATGCACCTTTTATAGGTGTATCTCTCAAATCCTTTAAAAGGTAAGTTATGGGATGTGTAATTTGTACCTTCACAACTACAAATATCTCTGTCGACCAGCCTGGTAAATATCCTTTATCAAAATGATATTTCTCTTTACTTATTCTCACATAATCTCCAACGTTAAATTTTTTAAGCATAGTTGCTAATTTTATAGAATTAAACGCTGTCTTTAAAACTCTCTTTTCGTTTTTATTCGTAATATCGATCGGTTTCATATGTGTTTTAGAGTGCTCTTTATTATTATAGTTAGATACAATTTGTGGTAATATGTCAATCCATTTATATTTACCACTCAAACTAAAATATTTGGATAATTTTTCTTTTAAAGTTCGAATAACACGTTCAGCCATAGAAGCTTTTGTGGATGAATACGTATGATAATGATTTATATGACATTTGGTAGTTAGTTGCTCAAATTTTGTATTAAAAAATTCTTTGCCTTGATCACTTTGTAAATTTTGTGGATAGTGCGATCTCCCTACTTCTTTCAATATCGAAGCAAACGCTCTTACAACTTCGTTGGCGCTTTTTGTTTTTAAAGGACGCGTCCACACATATTTGGAGAAACAATTGATAACGATCAATATATATTTAAAGTTTTTATTGGAACTCGCATACTTGTTATCCATTTGAGCCAAATCCATTTGCCATAAATCATTTAATCCTTTAATTATAGTTTCACGTCTTGGAAAATTTATGCGACAATATTTGTGAAGCTCATTGACGAGCTGAATTTTTTCTTTACTATAATTTAACATCTTTGTCTTTTTATTCTAAGATTTCTCTATTGTGTATAGTACAGTCCTACCCGCCTTTATATAATCTAAAAGTTGACTTCTTAAATTAGCTATTTGAGTATCCAAATACTGTTTGTTGACAGCATCAGCATCAAATTCGGGTTCTTTAACGTTACAGATTTTTAAATTTTCTACATCGATATTTCCATCTGCTGTATGTTTGATATCACCACCGCCATATTGAATGAATTTTGAAAATATTCGTGTAGAAGTTGATGACGAAGACTGACCAAATTTATCGAGAGGCATCTTTATACTAACATATGAATGTATAAGATAATTAATTTATATAACTCCTTCTTCCTTTAATTCATTAATGATTGAAACAATTTCATTATCATGCGATGTATTTCCTGCATGTTTAGAAGCGATTAGGAGACGTAACCTATCGACTAGTTCATTCAGGGAATTCCAGTAAACATATTCGATCGGTTTGGAATTATATTGAATTTGCATGCTATTTTCTAAAGGAATCAACGAACTACCCTCTTTTGAATCAATGATCTTTCTATAAGGTCGAATTATAGTTTGATATTTTGTAGAATTATTGCCAGTAATCTGTAGGCTTGCATCATAATGTCGTCTAAACAAATTTGTTTGAAGACCAATAGTTATATACTGACGTACATCATTTCTAGTATACATATGAGGGTATTTCTTAAATAAAAGTTCATATAATCCACGTGTTCCTTTATATACGAGAGGTTGATCTTGTTGTGATGGAAGTGTAACGATAATGTTAGAACCATTGAATTGCAATGTTGAGTCTCCAATTTTAAATGTTTTTTCATTCTGATTGTATCTTATACCATAATTTCTATCATATTTCTTCTTATGAACATCATTAGTCAGTTCTTTTATGAATTGTCTAGGGTATGGAGAAGCAAATTTTTCTAAATAATCTTCAGTTTCAATACGTGAAAGCCTGTCTATTTCTCTCAAAGTTTCATCCTTATCTTCAATAGGTTCATCTTCCATATCATCAGAATATGGTGTATCATCATCAACACTATAAACATCCTCATCAATATCACTGTCTTCTATTAAAATTGCATCGTTATAGTCATCATCGTGTTGGACTTCTTTCGGAGAGAACTTCAACTTTCGTTTAACTTTAGGTGTTTCATTTTTTAAATGATGCGGTTTAACTGCCTCACTAATACCTTGAAGAGGCTCCACTATAGGTTTGAATAATTTATTTAAAGCAACATCTTCTTCAGATTTTCCTAATTTAAGAGCCAAATATTTTTTTCGTATGCTTTTAGAAAGTTCGTGAATTTGTTTTTTAACATTAGAATCGGAAGATGTCATTTTTATTGATGACAGTAAGTGCTTAACTGACTGCATAACGTCAAATCACTCTGTAATATACCAGTTGACACTGGTTTACTTTTGAAAAATACTGGTCTGTCTGTCTGTCTGTCTGTCTGTCTCTCTGTCTAGCTGTCTGACGGTCTATATTAGTGTCTCCTAGTAGAGGTGAGTATTTTAGAAGTATCAACATAGTTATCGAACCCCCTACGATAACGTCCATTAGTTAAAGGAAAATCTTTAACTATTACTAGTGGACTATAAGTTTTATTCCAGCATTCTGCACTTAGAGCTTTTAATTCATCGTAAGATATATCGGGTGAGACGTGTTCGGCATATATGTGTTTTAAATTTTTTTCATCTTGTTTAAATATCACAATTAAATTGCAATTATCTCGTATTAATTGTTTGGGTATTTTCGAGTACGTTTGACACAAATAAGCAGCATCGATATCTTTATGTCTACACATGGAATAGTACTCTCGTATCTTGTTTTGCTTGTCACAAGCTACATCATCGAATATAAAAATTGAATTCTTGCGAGCTTTGATAGGATCGATTATTTCATCATTATCTTTGTACGGAAAATACCCTACACCTTTTACACTATTTAAAACCGATTTTAATAATTCGTATTTAGGTTGGTACAAGGACTTGGAATAAACGTAAATATTTTCAAATTTAGCTCCATTAGGATGAAATAACAAACTCAATAAAGCATTTGTTTTTCCACACCCACTTGGTCCGCAGAAAATTGCGCGAAACGAATTTGGTAGTAAAGTTCCATGTTTTTGAGAAGCGTTGATGTACTGATCACTAAAAATATCCAAATTAAGTATAGGTAACGTTTTTTCTTGTTGTTGAGTGCACTGCATCTTTATGTAAACTAATAACAATTTAATTTATTTAGATTTATTTATAATAAGTATCATCATTACATCGAGAATTTGTGAAAGCAACTTTTCTACTTGACATTTACAAAAACAACCACAACACTTTATAGAGTCATTTGATGTTGTAGATGATGATTCATCAAATGATAATCTATGCTGATTACAAAAACATGTATCCGGTCCTGTTGTTGTATTGGGGTTCGACCAAGCACAAGAATCTAAGTGTTTTTCTAAATTTTTTACATCATTTTTGTCAGGCATCATTTTAGAAACCACGTTTGACATGAAGCTACTATTACTACTCAAACAAAACTAATGAAAGGTTTAATATTTTTCAGGTAGTTTTATAATGAAAAGATTTGTTATACATAATTATTCTTTATTAAATTCATAGTAAATACATAAATATTCTTATATCTAAAGCATTTCATGTAGGTGGTGGGGGTGGTAAATGTCCTAATAACCAATTATATAATAAATTACAATTTTCAAGTGCACACATGCAATCTTCGTTATTTTTAGTAGAATGATTTAAACATTTTGTAGGAACACATTTTTGTAAAGTAGGTACAAAATCACCCCACACCTCACACTCTTCTACATTAATTATTGCTACATTATGATTTGTACCTAAAATATAATTTAAAAATTGTTTTTTTATAACACCCTTAACGTATACAGTATTAATTTTATTTTCAATTATGTCTCTATGTAAAATTGGAGCAATGTTGGCGTACGGAATAAAGCCACTGTTGAATTTAATTTTATGATGAAATCTTTCCATGAAATTAATTTCTCTTCGTATAGATTTGTTGTTGCTGATGAGTTCTTCATAGACGCATGGTGGTTTTAGCAAATACGTATTTTTTACATTTCCATCGAAAATACATACTTCTTTTGCTATAAAATTTTCATTGCAAAAACCTTGCACATCTACTACTGCAAACTTCATCGTAGTTCAATAAATCAATTCAAACTAAGTTAAGTTATCTCAAATAATCGTATTTAATTATTACATTTTTAAGAGAGTTTGCGTACTATTTCACTGAGGGGTAGATGTTCGATTATTGCATCATGGATTATAATACAGTATGCCTTAGTATTGGAGGGAAAGCCTGATTGAGCTTCGATATCTACTTTAACATCGATAGTGCTCGATTTTAGAGCGTCGATTCTTTTAGAACAATCAATTACAAATAATGCATTGGTTTTAAAAGATACATAATCCAACAATGGTTGCTTCGGTAATGTGTAATCATTTTTAAAGCTTTGATAAAACTTTGTATAATTACAATGTGCTTCGACATAATTATTTTTTTCAAAATCAAGTCTCATACGTTCCGAAGGAAAATAGTCACCATTTAAAGTAACACGTATGTCAGATATTTTAATATTATCAAATTGTGTAGCATCTTTACTCATCTTTCCTCTTCTATTTTCTTGAAAACCAACAATAACATAACGAGGACTTTCCAGAGCCGTACACGTTTTAACCGCCCAAATTTCTTTAGTAGCTCCTCTAGTTAGTTGAGGTAACTCGTGATATTCCCATTTCCTAAATGGAATTACTATGGGTGTATCTTTTTTAATAGCTGTTAATAAATTCATTTTCAAGATGTCGTTGGGTAACATAATATCGGCTCTCAACGAAATATTTTCAATTTTTATAGATGCTGCAACGACTTCTCCTTCCTTCAAAAGACAATCGTTATCTTGTCTCGCTCTTACAAGACGAAGTGTCTGTTTACCAAAATATACATATGGGTAATCAGTAAAAATTCCAAATAAATGTTTTAAAGGTATGCGAAATACAAACGACTTGTCGTCACTATTAATTATAGGGTTGTCTGGAAAATTCCATCCTGCAACATCTAAATGTTTAGAATCCAATACATTATAGCAGAGGTATCCTTTAATAGTACTTAAAATTCCAGGATCGCGTATACTTTCGACTTCTTGACCATTTAATTCGTAACTTATTGAATCGAAGAGAAAGGCTCCAGCATTATTTGCAAGAGATATCACTCCTGTACCTTGAGCTTCTATTTTTCCTTCAATAATTAGAGCTGCATCGTGCATTAAAATCCACATATCTGATTGATTTATCGATATTTCAACGACATCGTTGTTGTTGAAAGATTTTACGTAAGGATGATACGTTCGAGATTCGACTCTTTGAATTGTTTCATCATATTGAGGTTTTTGAAAAACGTCGAATATTTGACTTAACGACATTGTATCCTAGTGACTCGAGAAACAAACGATTTTCTGTAGTTAAACCGCTACCACTTATCTTAGGTGAGCGTTTGGAATAGACTGAAGGTAAAAACTTTGTTTGTTGAGTTTTATAACAGCTGCTTCGTCGTTGAGGTTTTTTATTAAACACCAACCCCATTATTTATAGTCTTTTTAATTCTAAGCGAACGATAACTTTTTCTTCACGAAAATTAACAGGCTTAAAATCTTGATCTAATACGGTCAACGTTATATTTGATATTTCACGCTTGTTAATTAGTGGTAGATATATCAAATTACGAGGTACCTCGTCTATTGCGAAACCAGGATCTACACCAATTGCAAATTCGTAAATTGTATGCGACGGCTTGTAATTATAAAACGCTCCTGTAGTTATATTACAATTTATTTGAATTGTTCTAACCTTAATTATATCAACAGGCAGATTAGATTCGTGTACTTTTTTCGGTTCTAATACTCGTTTTGAAAATCCTAAAATTTTGCCTATGGTATCGCTGTTTGTAAAATCGATCGTGTAATTCTCACTGTAAATTTCGCACTTTAACGTGTTGTGGTTGGGCTTCAAAGAAAAATATTTTTGGTGATCTTCCTTTTTTATAGATTTTGGAATTAGTGTTTGTCTTATATAATTTTCAATATCCAATATTTCATAAGATCCGGTCGGTAATGTAATTGTTTGTTGTTTCTGCTTAACACCTTTATCAGTATTATTATCGGTATAAATGAATTTATTTTCACCCTGTTGAATATTAGGTATACTATTATAAGAATGAAATCCAATCAAGGCTAGTCCGTACGATGCTTCTGGATCGAGCAATATCGGGTTTATAAAATCGAGAGATAACACGAAATTATTACTTTTTAGAGTAAAAATATAAGACATAGTAGTTGTTCTGGTATAAAGTTTAATAACACACTAATAATTTTTATAATTTTTTATATGTTTTATACAAAAATTCTAAACACAAATGTCCACAATTAATTTCGTTATATTTTTGATAACTGTCGTTGTTGTAAAAAATTTTCACATTCTTTCCAAAATATCTTGCAAGTTCTTGAGGCGGTTTAAGACCACCAAAGCTATCAAAATATATTACTTTATTGTTTTTCTTTATATAAGCTACCCAGTGACTTCCAGAGCTTTTAGAGGTATCCAAGTTCAAAATCGAACTTTCCTGTTGACGTGGTTTCTTCGGTAAAGTATCACGCATAAAAATTCCTCTAAAATATGGTATTTTTAATTTTTTCACATATCCAACTAGCTCTTTATCCCAAAGGGCTCTCTTAGGTAGCTTTATTGGTAGTTTTTTTGATGCTGTTGTTTTTTTAAAAATAAACCATATCCTCCTTTCGTATTTTTCTTAAGATATAGTCCGGAACCTTTTTTACCAATTTCTTCCATTGCATTATTATGACGTTTATCTTCGTCTAATTTCTTTCGAGCATTTTTTGCATCGATGACAGTTTTTGCAACGGCACTTGCACCACCAGCTAAAGATCCCATTGCTCCTAGACCTGCCAAGATGGGTAATAATAGAGGTAAAAATCCACCTTGTTTAGATTCAAACGGAATTATTCTAGGAGTACGTATCTTTTTACGACCCCCCGCTTTTCTGACAGCTACACGAGCCGCTTTCAACGCCATCGTTGAAGCTTTTCTCAATGACTTTATATCATTTAAATCAAAATTCTTCGCATATTTGCTTAACCCTTTTTTAACATGCTTCATAATTCCACGTTTAAATGGAATCCTCTCACTCTTGACCTTGCAACCCATTCCAAGTTTTCGTTTTGCTTTCATCCCTGTTGTGACAAACCAGGCAGCGGCTTTTTCTCCGAAATTTGCGTCCTTTGACTTTACCCTCTCCCACGCTCTTTGTTCTAATACGTAATCTGCTTTATGTCTATCTTCTAAGCTTGTATTTTTCGAATATGCAATATCGTGTTCTTTGCAAGCAGCGTCCAATGGATTTTTACCAGGATCTCCTCTAGCTAAACGTTTTTCTAATTTTGTACCCGGACCACAATACTGATAAGTAGGAATATGTAATTCGAACGGTAATTTATTAATTAGCGTATTTAACACGCCTTCTCCTTGATAGTTGTAAGTCAACATGAGAACTGATTATACACGATAGGTAACTACCCTATTTATATGTTAAAAAAAATTGTATTTATTGAAAGACATTTATTATAGTAAACAAAATACAAAAATTTTACTTCAAATACATAATGGAGTTTCTTATACTATTTCGAATACTTGTACTGGTTTATATTTGGAATTCTCATAAGTTGTCATCCCTCGATAAACCAACTTATATTTTTGTGACTCAAAGTTCTTCAAATTTTCTTTTATTACCGTAGTGCTTCTGCGTGGTAAAAAGACTGAACAATCCTCGAGGGTTGCAAGGGGTACATCTCCATATTTTCCTTCAATAATTTGTAGGTTTTCTATAAGATATAACTGATCTTGTACCAAGTCCTTAAGTTTACGTACTTCTTTAAATGTTGAAGATATTGATGAATTAATTTGAGTCAAATTCACTGTAATATAAATAATTTTCAACTAGTTAAATAATTTAATTAGAATATATTTGACTTACTTTTAAATTATTTTTATCGTTTTCGAAAAAACTGTTGTTAACACTTCAAACAAAATATTTTATTTGTAGTTAGAGAAAATTTTTTTGTATTTATACGCCCTATCCTAGCCCCTTCTCTGTGGATAATAATTTAATGTAAAAATAAAGTCAAGGTTTCGCTGAGTAAGCTAACGAAATAAAAACTACAATATTATTTTTCCTAGAAAATAATTACTTCATAAATAAAATCAAGGTTTTGTTGAGTAAGCTAATTAATTATTCATAAACAAAATAGAAGGTTACATTATTTATGTACTCGTAATTAAATTCGAAGGTTAAGTATTTTAATGTTTGCAAAAATTGCAATTTAATATAAGAAGAATGTGTCAAGGTTTTGTTTAAGAATTTTTTCATTAAATTTCTAAAGAATGTGAATCATACTGTTCTAATTAAAGTTGCAATAAAATAAAAAATTACATTTATGCTAACTAATTAACGCGAAAAAATGTGAATAATAATTTAATGTAAAAATAAAGTCAAGGTTTCGCTGAGTAAGAATTTTAGGAATTTCGCTTACGAAATAAAAACTACAATATTATTTTTCATAGAAATTAATTACTTCATAAATAAAATCAAGGTTTTGTTGAGTAAGCTAATTAATTATTCATAAACAAAATAGACGGTTACATATTTATGTACTCGTAATTAAATTCGAAGGTTAAGTATTTTAATGTTTGCAAAAAGTGTAATTTAATATAAGAAGAATGTGTCAAGGTTTTGTTTAAGAATTTTTCATTAAATTCATCTATTTAAAAGTTTCTCGTCGAATGCAGGGCCCCAAGGAACACTTCTTAGGTCGAAGACAAGGACCGAAGCCTCCTTTGAAAGTTTAAAGCTTCAGGCCCCCAGGGCCCCCCCAAGGCAGATTGTTACACCTCATTTACGGCCATTTTGACATCCCACTATCCCACATCTCACATCCCACATCCCACATCCCACATCCCACATCCCACTTCCCACATCCCACATCCCACTTTCCAACTTACCACCAGTAACTTTGAGGGCCATTTTGAATTTTTAAATTGGTACTCCCACTTCCCACCCCTTTTTTAAAATCGTACACCTACTTCACACCCCTTTTTCAACGCCATCTTGCTTTTTAAATTTACACGCCCACTTGCCTCCATATTTGAATTTACCACCATTTTTGTGACGTCACATCAGGCGGCCATCTTTAATTTTTAAATTACACGCCCACTTGCCTCCATATTTGAATTTCCCATCATTTTTGTGACGTCACATCCGGCGGCCATCTTTAATTTTAAATTACACGACCACTTGCCTCCATATTTGAATTTCCCGCCATTTTTAGTCGGCTGTGACGTCACTTCCGCGCTAGAACCCGCTTAGTATTACTACTTCTATTTAACCTACGAACAAGTTCACAATTGTCTAAAAGCCAATTTTTTTTTTTTAAATTTTGCTCAAATACAAAATGGCAATGTTTGCACTTCACAATGAAATATAAATATTATCACTTTTCAAATAAATAATGTGTTTAATTCAAAAATTACTTTATGCGTGCATTTTGAATCACCCTTTAAAAAGAAAAATTTTAAAAACATTAAATTTTTTACATTACAAATGCTTACAAAACATTTTTTACGTTAAAAAATAAAAATTATGTTGGGTTAAGATTTTACTTTGTCTGTCTAGACAGAGAAAAGTACTTTGCTGACAATTTTTCCTGCCTCGGCGGGAACGTTAAACTTCACCGTTACCTATTCAGTGACACAAAAGCGACTTTTTCTGACGTTTGAAGAAAAAGTTTTTTATTAAAAATTTTTTAAATGTTCGTTATGATAACAAAAAAAAACGAACCATAAAACTGCATCGGATGGAACGTTGTGAAAAGTAGGGAAACTGTAAGCGAACCTAAGCGTGTTGAAAAAGAACTTAAATAACAGTGGATATGAAATAGTAGAATGAGTATAGAATGGGGGTTTGGGTCATATAAAATTTACAAGTTTATAAAAAAAAATTACAGTAGTGCATAGTGCTGACCAGTCACGCACTCATGGATATAAAGCCCTGTATAATAAAAAGTGAGTTTATACTTCTGCAACTGTAATTAAAGTAATTTTATTATATCTTTTACGATTTAAATGATATTTGGTGCTTTTATACTCTTTATTGACCTTGTCTGTACCTACACACATTCGAGATTCGACATTTCTTCAGTTTCTACTGTAAACTGAAAAAAAGTTCTTTATTTAGAATCGATTGTTAATTTACAAGGATTCACACATCAACCCACCTACTAAGGTCATTTAGTAGAAATCTCACATCTAAAAATGCCAGTTGAATAGAAATGTGACGTTTATGTGAAATCTTACGATGATTCACTCTCTCGACTTTTTGTTATTTTTAATGAAAAACTTTTTAAAGAAATGTAGTTGAAACTTAATATTAGTTGGAAATTTTTTCAAAGAAGACTGTCTCAACACGTGGCCGGTTGCCTTATTGGAATGGGGGTGTAAATTTTCATTTAATTTTTTAAATAACCGTGTTTTGATCTCACACAGCTTGCTTTTTTCAGGACCGACAGAAAGAGATACTCGTACAATGATACTACAAGTTTCTTAAGGAAATTTTCTAACGTTTTATTTGTAATATAATATTCTATCGAGACTTTGTTCATTAATCCAAAACCCACCTATTTTTAATTCAAAATTAATTCCTTTTACGCTTCACAGCGTAAAAATCACAGGAGGTAAAAATTGAGAATGGACAACTAAAGGAAATATTAAAAACCCCATATTATCCAAAACTTAAAATATAGAAATTTTGAATTTGGATATTTCAAGACTTCAGTGTCGAAAAAAATACTTCTTTGAATAAATGTATTATGCATTTAATTTTTTATTATGTTATTTTGATTGTTAATGCGATATCAAAACTATTGGATGCAATAAAATTAAATTATTTGCCATTTCGTATGTACATTGTACATTATGATGAATCTACTGCTATAAAATCTTGATATTTATAAGTTTAATCGCTTAATACCTATATTAATTGTGTAGACATTCTTTCACTTTTAATTAATTGGCCACAACAATATGAAAATATTTTGAAATCAATTAATGTCGTGATATTGATTAGTTTTATTGTTTAATTAATTAATTTTTTATATACCTATTATATGTATGTAGTACTATTTATAGATAAATGTTTATAAAAAAAATTATTTATACTTAGTACTTTATTTCCTAATTAGAGCCTTAGACATTTACTATTTTTGATGTATCTGTGATCATTTGTGTTTGTCAATTTTTTATGTAGGTACATACATATACCTACATACAATAATACATTATAGCAATAGACCAAAGTATATCTTTCAATCATGAGTGAGAAGATTATTTGCCCGGAGCAATCAATAACTATCAGTAAGATTTATCAGATTTATCGGATTGATAAAATGCATTTCAGTTCCCTAGTATCGGATGTATTAATGCCACTACTTTTTCTATTTATCGAATAAAAAAAAAGAAATAGAAGAGTATTATAATCGTGCAGACATTTTTTTGATTAATTTGCAATGACAATATCCAACAAAAACCGATCATAGGAGTAAGCAATAACGTAGATGTGTCTATTGCAAGTTTTCTAAATTCACTACATTCCTGAAACACCAAACTTCTCAAAACTTTAAAAACTTGAACTTTAAAAAAGATGAAAGTCGCGACACCTAGCGTCGATGTAATAAAATGTCAAGTTTAGTATCGTTTGGTAGCTCTTTTGATCTCCTGAAAATTCCCGTTGCGTGATATAGGTACTACCTAAAAAAATCACCCTGTATATTATCTTAGTTTTGGATAAATCGATCGATGTTAGTAAAATTACGCCAACTTTAATGCTCATCTTAATTACAATCCACTAAAAATTTAAACTCGTGCAAAACGGTAATTTAATTCTTATAATGAACGCAAAAACAATACCTCGTTATACAACCCTGAAAATTAAACCTCTCAGACTACGAATTAACCACACGGATCCTACTTACTAAAAAAATTAAATCTCTCACAGGAAATTTAATATTTTCTTACTAAGAATGCACGCAACAATACAATGTATTGTAATATATAAGTACAGAGCGAGCTCACTAGATCGTAAAAGTTCAAACCATTTTTCAATTTCAATAAAAAGAATAAAGCTGACAATAATAAATACAATTCTAACATTGCACTAACTGAATTTTAAATTGCAACAAAAAAAACAGACAAAGGTATTATATCTCGTCATCTCGATAATAAACAAATACAAAGCTTATGTTAAAGTAACTTTAAGGTCATTTTGTTCCAACGATAGGCTGAAATGGTTGACATTCGTAATCAATAACGATACTTTAATAGTATACTCCGATAGTTACCACTATCTGTGAATACATTGTATAACAGTTTTTTTTGTTATATTTTATCAAGTGTTATGTAATAGTAATAATAAAAAAAGTATCAAAAATTAATCAAGTGAAGCTCAAACCAAAGAAATAAGAAACAACCAAAAACACTCGTAGCTGAATATTTAAAAATATACTGTTTCGCTGTTCAAAAAATTAAGTTCGATGCTTTTAAAATTCAATATCTCGAGGATTAAATATTCACAAAGAATGTAGGCAATTTTTTGATGTAAAAAATATCAAATAAATGTAGATGAGTTTTTTATTAATGTCTCGGTGTGATCAATACTTCGTACATTATGTAAATTGTAATAGTTGGGTTGGTACATTAATCTTGGAAGTTTAGTTGTCAAACTTAACTAAATCGCCAAGAACAAAGCTGTCAAGTGTTACGGATCAGAAGAAGACTTCCTGAATTAAATTATGAAATTTTGTTATCTAACACGACTCTGTCTACACATAGGATTAAAGTTTGTACAAGCACAATAATAAATTGATGAACAATAAAATAATGAACTTTTATAAAAATCAAGTTACCTATGAAACAATCGAATAAAAAATAAATAACTGAAATTAAATAAAAGAATATCAATAAAGTGTAAAAATAACCTACAAAAACTACTAAAAACATGAAAAAATTATCCCTATCAACCCTTATATTTTTGAAAAAGGAACAAAATTAGCTTTTCTATAACGTATTCAGACTAGGTTTGCATTTAAAAAAATAAAAGTGTATATATCTCCAAAAAGGCATTATAAATTTTTTTTTTCATTACACTATGGTCTTAGTACTATCTTTAACCACTTTTTGTAAATTTAAATTATCGTCATTACCTAATAAAAAAAGTTATAGATGTACAAAAAGAATAAAATTTTTCAGTTTTTTCTAAATATCTGGAGTGCTAATCATACTTGTCAAAAAACAAACGTAGAATCGAGTTGGCTATGAAAGAAGCTACACTTGGTGTCAGTTAACCGACTTCGTACCTATTACGATTTACGAGATCCCCATGGTGATCATGCTGCGTGGGATACCCTGTATGTGAGTTCTATTTACAATTTAAGATTGAGGAATTAACTTTGCTCAACGTGAATCAAGAAAATGGGAGCTAAAAAGCTGAGAATGGTTTTTATGTGAGTGTACAAACCTACAGAATCAAATTGAACGAGATCAATAAATTCGGATCTCTCGAATATAGTCAAGCTTTGATAGTCGTTTTTTTGTAATTTTTAATGACCTCCCTATTTTTACAAAGAATCTAAATAAAGGTCTTTATTCAAAACGAAGCCGTATTTATTGCTTTTTTATTTAAATTTACTCGGTTCACAAAATGTATTACGCTATTTAAACCTTTGTTATTTTTATCTATAAGCTACTTAAAGGTGGGCTTACCAAAAACGTACAAATCTTTTCCACTCGTCAATAATACACCATACGCTCTTGGGTTCTTTCTCTCCATTCTTTAGCCGATTAAAGTAGTTTCTATTTGAAGTTGCAAATAAACAAATTGAATACTGCTTTATCTAGATTAAAGACTACATGAATGAGTAGGAACAATAATTGCTCATTCAAAGTCTACAAAGCAAGCGTGGGTAGTGTGGATATGTAATCAGTAAAAATTCCATTAAACTTTTGAACATTTTTAAAAGATGAAATTCGAACGTTTGTTAGAACGTGTTGGACCTATCTTACGGTGCTGAAGTGTGAAGCTAAAACTCTCAGGTTTGAGTCTCAGACTCACCAAATACACTCGACCTTAGGGCCGCTTTACATGGACTAAATGTCGTACTAACTTGTTAGTACTGAATCAACTCAAGGAGCAAAAGTATCCGTGTACGTGCTTTTGCTCCTTGAGTTGATTCAGCACTAACAAGTTATAGTACGACATTTAGTCCATGTAAAACGGTCCTTAGTATTTAGTACATGACTAGTGGTAATAGCAGGCAGATAGTAAGTATAGGGCTTGCTTCACGGGAACGTCATTATATGCAGTGTTATTATATCCATTATATCCAAAAACACTTTCTAACAATCGAAGTCAGGTATTTTCATCACAATAGTTGTAACTACAGGCTTCAATAGGGTAGTATCACTGGAGTACTAATATGCAAAATAAATAAACGTTTACAATGTATAGCAATAATTTTTCCTAATGGCGAGCGGTAGGAATAAGTCAGCGCAGATTTGGCCTCTTTATAATAACTTAAATACTGCAATACAGATCTTTGATGGTGCGAGCGGTAGGGATAAGTTCGAGCAGATTTGGCCACGCCCTTTTAATAATTTAAAGACGTTTACTAATGCGTTGGTGGGGAATTTAGGTATCTGCGCATTTCCACCGCTCGCCAACATAAATCTGTCTTGCAGTACGTTTACTACTGCGTTAGTGGGGATAAATACCAATTTAGGTATCTGCGCATTCCCACCGCTCGCCATCAGGAAAACTTATTGCTATATATAATATCATTCTTGTAAAATACCTCCACTTGACGAAGCAGTGGGCATAACCTTTAATTTGCCCTTCAGACTAATAAAGATCTTAATCCTAATCCTAGAAGTCATAGAAGATAAACAAGATTACTTCTACTGGTGCACCGACAAATCGTGTATAACCAAAGTCCTCGTTTGATAAAAAAACTTTTAGTTTTTAACACAATATTATGCAGAAATATCAAAGAACAATTTATTAATCCATATTGTTGTTACTCCATATATACGATCAACACAATACGATGGTTATAGTTCTCATGTTAATAAAAGCAAAAATGTTTTTATTATTATTCACATTATTTGGTTAATCAGAAATTATTTTTTAATTAATTCCCTTTATTTACATTTCTCCCTTGTTTAAACAACAGTTCCCGAATAATAATTTTTAAACCAACAATAATAGATAGGTACATTATTTTTAAAACACGAAAATATAGTGGATAAAAAATTATTCGATGCTTCAACATAAAATTGATTTCAATAGTAGTACACTCTAATAATAATTACTAAATTTTCGATTGTATACAGTCTGTTCCACGAAATTATGCGAGCATGAAAATTTTGTAAACAGTCGACATAGGTAGAAAAGGTTGGTTTAAATTATACGAAATATAATATTTTAACCAGAGAAGAAGAGAGACGTCGAAATAAATTTTATAACTCGAAGTAGAATTCCAAAACTCTAAAGGATTTTCAAAATTATTGCTTTTAAATTAAGTTCTTTAAATTATATCTACAATATTTCAACGATGTTGATTTCAACGACATAAACATTAAACAACTCTTAATACTTATTTCGAAAAATAAGCAAGAAACACGCAAATACCTGCTATTACTATCATAATTAATTGTTCATTTTTCACTTTCTACTAAATAACTAAAAAATTTATAGTAAGCATAGGAAAACAAAATTTACACAGTTAACGCTTTTTATTACTTCCTTTTTTTATCTAAAAAAACAAAAAAAAATAAAGTAGGTACTAAATTTAATTTCGACAAAATGCTTGTATAATTTTAACATTTAAAACCAACCTTGTACAATATTTCTAACCGTTTGCATGTTCGCAAGGATCTCCACGCACACACGATTTCGTGGAACATACTATAATACTACCATTGATTATTACTACTAATTTAATGCATTTAGCATTAGACCCGGGACTAATTCGCATAAAGCTGAAACCTTTGCGATTGTGTAGTACCTTTTAGCCCTTATTATCATACTAAAAGTCCCCATCCTTCCGAATGGTGGAACACTCCCAAAATTGGGGTTGAATTTCAAAAATTACACTTTTTATCATTTTTTTGCAATTATCTCTAAAACTAGGTAGGTATAGTAAACGAAAAATTCTAAACAGTCAAAAATTGAAGAGGAGAAAATTATACGAAATAAATCTCTTTTGCGATTTTTCAATTTCAATAATGATCGCCCTATTTTACGTTATTGGAAATTTCTCATTACTTATCAGATTTCGATAAAAACAAAAAATATGTGGTTGAAGAGAACATTTTCTGCTTTAAATTACATGCACAATATTTTAATTTTACGTAATCTATCATGGAGAAAAAAAATAATGAATGTAAAATAACCTGATTTTTCTGAAAATTTAAAAATCTCGCAAAGTAATTGAGGAAATGTAAAATCCTTATAGGATCACTATCTTCATGATGTATCTATCTTCATCCATGATTATTCTCAAAAATAAGCAAATAATGACCAATTTTGGAAAAAAACTAAAATGAGATTTATTTCGTACAATTTTCCCCTCTTCAATTTTTGACTGTTTATAATTTTTCGTTTACTACCTAGTTTTTGAGATAATTGCAAAAAAATGATAAAAAAAGTAATTTTTGAAATTCAACCTTAATTTTGGGGAGTTCCATCCCTCGGAAGGATGGGTAGAAGGATAAAAAAATTTTTGGCACTAAAACTAATATTCACATTTCAAAAAGCTAAAGAAATATTACGAATAAAGCAATTTACATTTGCAGATGGTTGATTACTAAAATGATGGATGATGAATTACAATAATTAAAATAATTTATGTTTAAATGTGAACGGAAATCCTTAAATGCAACAAAGTAGGTGGTAAACTACGTAAGTAATCCTTTTGATTCTAATTACATGACGTAAACAAAAACCAAACATATTAATTTCAATCTAGAAGCAAAAAAAATTGCAAACGCCCAATTGAATTTTTGATTGTTTTAAAGCGACGTTTTATGTCTACAAGACGACGAGTTTGAAATAAAAAGTCAAAAATTGTTAATAACAGCAAATGGATGGGGTACTTATAAAACAATTAAGTACAAAAAGTGACCACATTAAATTATCAGACATCTAAAAATGTTATCCTTGAGACTGCACCTTCACGGTCATCTTGCCCCAATAACCTACAACCCTTTCGATAAATAAACAAAAAAGATGTACATTTGAGGTGAAGCTACCCACGCGCCCTTCAAACGTCCTAACTTTTTGTAAATGAAGACCCGTTTCTTTGTGCACCAAAATCATCAATCCATAGCAGATGCACATTAGTATACAATTTTATATAGCAACTAAAACCAACCTTAACTCGAGATACAGTAAAACTTATAATTAAATATAATGATAAACATGCAGAAGAACATCATCAATATGCAAGCAGACTAAAGAGGTGTTAAAAAATTTATGTGAAAAATATGAAATTGTCAAAAGCAGATGTGCACATTTAATGAGCCATAATTTGTTTTTAAAATCTTCTAATTTGAAAAATTAGCAAACAAATAAACATAATTGTTTATAAATATGAACCAGTTAGACAAAAATTTTAAAAATGTTAATTAGCTATGGTAAGAATTTTTTTGTCGTACGATTGATCGATGTACCCAATAAATTCCTTTCATTTACCGAAGAATTAATAACTTAATTTTTTCAAAACATTTGAGTTTAGAATGATATGTCATCATTGTTTTTTAAATGACACCCCCTATTTTATCTAAATTTTCTCATGAGTTTTTAGACCGCTTATTTATTTATAGCACCATAATAGCTCATTTATTGGCTCAGAAGAAACGTTGACGATCTCTTAAAAAATATATAAAACTAACCTTACAGAAAATTTTCAGAGAGATGAAATGGAAACACTATATCAAAAATCCAAAAGGCACCGAGGGCATCACAAAACGTTATTACAAAAATGAAATTGAACAATGGAGTTATACAAACGATAGTCAACTTTTTATTTTTAAATGGCTACCTATATTGTTTTATTTAGTCTGTTAAAAGCGTTTTTTTCTGAATTCACAATCCAAGGATATCCAAAAAGTTGACTTTGGGGCAATATTTTTATTAGAAAAAATAAATAAAATGTTTATCAAAATTAAGATGAGTTTCTTACAAATTTTCGAGAGTGCCTTAGAAAACAATTGAAAAAATAATGTGATTAATGTTACGCCACTGTTATTTGTAATTTTGCTCTTCTGACGCAATGGCATGACCGTATGACGGTCAGTCTGGTCAAAATATGGAACATCGTACGGCCTTCCTTTCCGACAAATATATCAAATAATTTAGTAGCATGGTAGCATGTTTGCTTATTAATAAAAAACATACAGATTCGGTTAAATGGGCAAAGTTGTGCAGTTTCCTATGCTGACTCAGATGAAGGTTTCAAAGAAAAATAATGCCGAGCGGTTCCTGAAAAAAAACTGAAAAATGCGTTGTTTTTTTAATGCTAAATATTTCCCTTGTCATAAAAGTTACAAAAAATATTTTTAGACAAAAGATATTCGTTTCAGTGAGACAAACTTAGTTACCTTTTCAAAAAGAATATCAAATACAGAGATATTCGAGATATTAATAGAAACTTTCTTATTTAAAATTGACGCATAGGAGATTTTGGCATGAATAAATTACAGTTTTTATTCTGATTTCAACAATGTATGTATAGCAATCCATTTAAAAAGAAAGATGATCGCGTCCACCATATTATTTTTATTAAATCAAGTTGCAATGAAAAAACAATTGAAATCGAGCAAAACTTATTAAAACAATTGACACTCCAAGTTTCCAGTTTAAAAGGTATTAATTGTTTTTTACGGCTCCTAAAACTGTTTTTGCAGTTTTGAAAAAGCTTGAGAAATAATAGTCCAGCTTCCAAAGGTTTTAACCTCGAAAAACTACTAAGGTGGCTATAAATTTGGAATTAGCTATAATATTAAGGGTCACATAATGACGCAAACAAGTTTGCCACTCCCAGGGGTGTGCAACATCCTGTAAAAGTGCCCTCAACAGTTAAAAGACTAACTGGAAGTGTAATAGAAATATCTAAATTATATTTGTACCATTTGATAGAGAATGAACTTCTGAACAATTCCTTATCTATAAAATTTTCTATATTTCCTATATTTTTGCGGTAAAAAAACAGAATGTCATTAATTTAGTAGCTGATTTAACAGTTTGCAGTTGTCAAACTACCATTTTGACATCATATTCGTAATCAGCGACCCCAAAACTACTTTTAAAAAATAATTTTTAATAAGTTTTATAAAAACATCCTCTATAAACAATATATGGCTGGAATCTACTCATGTTGCACACTCCTGAGAATGGTCAACTTTTTAGCATGTTTTAGCAATATCTAATAATAATACCTAAATCCAAATTTTCATCCCCATATTTAGTTTATCCAGGTCGATGCCAATATTTGACTTTTAAAACTGTACTATAAGATTAAAATTAAAATGACGAGAATATGAATTTTGGGCCCTAACTCAAAAACAAAAGAAGGTATGAAATTTTTGATTTCACCATTGAGCGTTTGTCTCAAAAAAGTAGATCGAGATCGTGTTATTTGTTTTCTCCTCTTAAATTAACTGAGATACCCCATACTGACAAGCAATTTGAACCACCCTGTACACTAACACATCCTTCCACAGTATAGAATATATGAAGAAGTTAACCGAGCACAGCATCTTTGAATAAATTAAGGTTAAGTTTAAATTATTATTTTAAATGGAAACTTCAAAGAAGGCGTAGTTTTACATTTTCAAAATTACGTTTCTATTTACCGAAGCTAAAAGAACGATATAATGTTCGACGTCGGCTGAAACTATATCTACACAAAAACTGGATGTTGTGTTTATAGGGGAGAGTGGGGTATAATGATCGGTCTAAGAAAGAATGCCTCATATATGAACTAAAGTAAGTGTTAGAAAAGCGGATCTTTTTATAAAAGAAAGAGTATAGGTTACGTAAAATTTTGGCAAGGTCACCTGGGTTAAATGATTAAAGAGCTTTTGTAGCAATGGACATAACGCCCACCCAGCAAAAGGATCATTTTACACCATAGTGAAGGTAAAATTATCCCTTCATTCGGGTAAAACGATCCCACACTGAATAACAGTACCTACCTATTTGTGATTGAGTTTTATAATTATAAGCATAACAACATTTTAGGTAAGGCTTATTAGTAAAGTTATATTTTTAGGCATTTAATACATGTTGTAAAACAATTCCCTAGGAGTGGGGTAAAATGATCCTGGGATCATTATGGTCTACCAACAGGGGATCATTTTTCCCCAAATGCACTTAGTGGATCTAATCTAACCTTTAATAATTGGGGGGATCGTTTTACCTAAAGGGATCATTATACCCCACTCTCCCCTATGTGTGTGTGTTCTAAGCTCACCTAATTTTAATATCTTTGAGGTTAAATTAATGGAAAAGTTCCGCGATGTCCTTTTTAATATCACCAAGCTTTAAAGCTAGACTCGAGCAACCTACTTTTAACACTATTTCACTTTTGAAAGTAAAGAAAATTCATTTCAAGTTGTTCTGTATATATTTTATAAGCTTCTATTTGATACCTTCTACATTTATTCAAATGTGCTTTATTTGAAATAAGTAACTTTCTAATGAATAGGGTCTTATGTAAAATTTCTTAACTTTATCACTTACTTATTATGTTGGCCTTTACGTAAAACGTAACTAAAATTTAACATCGGTTTATTCAAACTTTTCTTCTATATGGTCTTAACTTACAAAACTGAATTTACGATTTTATTCATCAATTTCCTTTAATTTCAATTTTTCATTATTTGAAAAGAGCTTTTCAAAACAAAAATTTTTTACTAAAAGAAGGGTTGATAATTTGTTGAATATTTTACAGTTTAGGGTTTAGGCAATTAGCTCCTAAAAGTTTGTGTTGATTAAAAAATATTCATCACTTAATATTTAATCACAATTTCGATTATACAGAGGTTGTTTTGAAAATGCTCGTCTTAAACACGAACAAAAACAAGAATGTGAAGTGTATTTTCAGCTTTTAAAAGGCAAGTCGGGCTCTAAACGACTATTCAGGGCACAAAAATTGACGAAGAAAATCTTGAAATACTTGATGTTCAGACTAGCAGCTTAGCCCATAAAAAGTCCCAACCTGGGACAACTTAGCTTAAAACAGTAGGTCCTTGTCTTTCGTACTTTCAAAAGGGGTCAATCGAAGCAACTACTGAGAAGAAGTAACAGCAATAGATGCGCACCTTTAAGTGCAGAGGAATTCAAAGGATATTTTAACGACTGAATAATAATCTTCGTACACTCTCCATACAGATTGAATATTTCGAGTTAGCATATAGGAATTTAATGAGTGGAAACAAGTACGAAATATTTTTAAATGATTACGAGAGAGAAAGAGTTATTTTTAGATAGAAGGAAGGCGTCAATTATTAATTTCAAATTTGAATTACACACCTGCAATTGTTGATAACTTAGGTATTTACTTTTACAATTTATTTTAATATTATTATTGGTGTTTTAAAGCAAAGATTTTAACAATGGCTCTTGATTTAAACGAAAATATTTAAATTATGAATTAATGCACGCCTATTTTCTATCTAAAAATAATGCTTTCTCTCTCGTAATCATTTAAAAATATTTTTTGGTTCCGCACATTTATATTCCTATATGCTAACTCGAACTATTCAATCTGTATACAACTCAAAGTGTAGAAGATGTAACTGTGACTATGAAGACACAACTATAACAGTGAACATCCTTTGTGATTATCCTCTAACAACTTCTATACTAAAAGATCCACGTTGGGAGCCTTCTGCCTTAACATTGCCATAATTAGTGACACAAATTATGCCAAAAATTTTAAACAAGCACCAAAAAGAATAAAGAAACAGCAAGCGATCATCTATACATACAAAGGATACAATTTGAAACATGTTAACATATTCATCAACGTAGTAGGCTGTATAATGTCATTTATTTTTAAAATTTTGTAAATTAATTCTACCTAGCTCGCAGGACTACATATTTGCTTTTGTTTTTTTGCTACTTACCACACAATAAATTATTTAAATTAATAATTAGTTACATCTCGTATGTAAATTTTAAGCTGACCTTGTTTTTAATGTTTATTTTAAAGTTGTAAATTTTGAGTTGATCGCGATTTCAACGAGTGTGTATTCAAAAAGCATTAAAAAAACAAAAATGCTATCTAGCGAGTGTGTGTGTATTTGTTGCAATTTCTGATAACATGAAGTTGTGTGAATGACCTAAATCGAAGTATCTCGATAGATAAAGTTTTAAAAAAGTTTTCACATCGAAAAGTTAAAAATAAAAAGATAAAATACTTAAATGCTTGATTATTTTTAAGGATTTGCGAAAAAAACTAATATTTTTCTTTTTATGCACAATAATAAATGCGTTGGGAAGCTCGTTTTTTCAAATAATAACATTATTAAGAGAAGAATTTCGCTTTTAGATTTATTTAACGTTTTCGAGTTATTTAAATTAATTTTTTTTTGGAAAATTTCCAAAAGTTCAATCTCTGTACTTGACAACCACACGCAGCTTAATTTTATTTAGTTATTTCTAAAAGTTTAAAATTTGATTATAATTTGGACAGTGAAATTGTATATTGTCCACATTACGAAATATACTTTTTTAAATTACAACAACTAGAAAATAGCAAATCCTTCTCTTTATGTTTTTTAATAAGTATTAAACCCTTTCTAAAAAAACCTTTTAGTGGTAGCTTTTTTAATCCTTTCATTAAGCTTAATAAAGCTGGCGTTTTCTACATTTTTGCAATTTAATTATTTGAGCTACCTACTACGTTATGCATCAACTGCATGAAATAAATACCAGCAAAATAACTATCTGCTTATATGTATTTTTGTAATATTTCATGAATATTTCGTACAAATTTTAGTGAATTTTTCATCTTTGAATACCCGTCAAAAATACCTCGCAAATGCCATACAGGTATTCAAACGTAATTTAATTGTTGTTTTTGAACTTTTATTGAATGCTATAAATAAAATTGTTAACACATAATTAATGAGTTCTTTTTTCTCTTAACTAGAGTCAACCCTTCCGTCCAAACGCACTGTAATCTTAACACTTCGATTCTGCCTTTGAGGTGCTCGAAGTTCAACAAATAGCGTCATTGTATTGTACTACAGAGACAAGTAGAGCTGAGATTTTAGGTAAAAATAGGTTCTATAAACGAAAAACGGCAAAAAATGCTAAAAACAATTAGGGACATATGAAAGGAAATCTTTGGAAACGGTCGTTAATTGTTTTTCGTTACCTAACTTTCCCGTGGAAAGGTAAAAAATCAAAAAATCTGGGTTCTAGAGATAAGCGATCATCCCACCCCCACCGGACAGTTTTCAAGGGCAAAGCATCAGGAATAATCAAGTGGTAGTTCTACCGCTCTTTCAACTACTCCAATTCAGCAATATCGGTGTAGGTACCGATATTACTGCATTCGTATTTAACGGAATATTTAGCTGTAATCCAGTGCGTTGTAGAAATTGTGTTGGACTCCTCTCGGTTTATTTTCCTCACAATCAGTACTTAGTCTCCACTGTACAGACCGAAGGTGTGTAACTGCTTCTTAAAGGCGTGTCCTGTATGAAGCCCTAGTAGTAGGACTAGCTTTTCTAAGATACTCTATAATGTAGGTTTTCCAAAGAAGAGTTTGTTAGGTCTAAAAGTGTTAATCCATGTTCTAGTTCATTTTCCGCTGAATCATCTCGCTCCATCTTCTCCTACTTTAATGTACAGGTTTCGCGATGAATAGTTGTCTTATACTTCGACTGTTCATCCAGGTTCTAGTTCATTTTTTTCTGAGTCACCTCTCTCCAGCTTTTCTCAGATAGGTACTTAATTAGGTTTTCCAAAAACGAGTTAGCCATGTCTAAGAGTGTTCTAGTTCATTTTCCACTGAGTCATCTCTCTCCATCTTCTCCTACTTTAATGTACAGGTTTCCCGAAGAATAATTTGCTTTGTCTTTTACTTCGACTGTTAATCCAGGTTCTAGTTCATTTTCTTCTGAGTCACCTCTTTCTCCAACTTTTCTCAGATACTTAATATAGGTTTTCCAAAAACAAGTTAATCATGTCTAAGAGTGTTAATCCATGTTCTAGTTCATTTTCCTCTGAATCATCTCTCTCCAACTTCTCCTACTTTAATGAACAGGTTTCCCGAAGAAGAATTTGCCCAGTCTTAAACCTAGACTGTTAATCCATGATCTAGTTTATTTTCCTCTGAGTCACCCCTCTACAGCTTTTCTCAGATACTTAATGTAGGTTTTCCAAAAACGAGTTTGCCATGTCTAAGAGTGTTAATCCATGTTCTAGTTCATTTTCCTCTGAATCATCTCTCTCCAACTTCTCCTACTTTAATGAACAGGTTTCCCGAAGAAGAATTAGCCAAGTCTTAAACCTATACTGTTAATCCATGATCTAGTTTATTTTCCTCTGAGTCATCCCTCTACAGCTTTTCTCAGATACTTAATGTAGGTTTTCCAAAAACGAGTTTGCCATGTCTAAGAGTGTTAATCCATGTTCTAGTTCATTTTCCACTGAGTCATCTCTTTCCATTTTCTCCTACTTTAATGTACAGGTTTCCCGAAGAATAGTTTGCTTTGTCTTTTACTTCGACTGTTAATCCAGGTTCTAGTTCATTTTCTTCTGAGTCACCTCTCTCCAGCTTTTCTCAGATACTTAATGTAGGTTTTTAAAAAACGAGTTTGCCATGTCTAAGAGTCTTAATCCATGTTCTAGTTCATTTTCCTCTGAGTCATCTCTCTCCATCTTCTCCTACTTTAATGTACAGGTTTCTCGAAGAATAGTTTGCTTTGTCTTTTACTTCGACTGTTAATCCAGGTTCTAGCTCATTTTCTTCTGAGTCACCTCTTTCTACAACTTTTCTCAGGTACTCAATATAGGTTTTCCAAAAACGAGTTAGCCATGTCTAACAGTGTAAATCCATGTTCTAGTTCATTTTCCTCTGAGTCATCTCTCTCCATCTTCTCCTACTTTAATGAACAGGTTTGCCGAAAAAGATTTTGGCAAGTCTATCCACGTTCTAGTCCATTTTCCTCTGAGTCGTCTCTCTTCATCTTCTCCTACTTTAATGTATAGCTTTCCCAAAAAAGAGTTTGTCACGTCTCATACCTAGACTGTTAATCCTAGAACTAGTTTATTTCTCTCCGAGTTATCGTTCTCCAGTTTTTCTCAAATACCTTCATGTAGGTTTTCAAAAGTTTCCACGGTTAATCCATGATATAGCAGCTTTAGATCAAAGTATAACGTTTCTGTACCCATTCTTGCAGATCATCAAATTTTTCATAGCTTTCGATACCACATCAGTTGAACTGAATTATCTTTCAATAGCCGACAACTTGACAAAACATAATATTTTGTTACCTCTCATGCCATATAGGTAGGTACTTGTTCAAACGGTACATTTTTTTATAATTTTTTGTTGCTGAGTTACGAGATAAGAGAGGACATTATTCTATATAAATTTAATTGTTATTTTTTTGGAATAAATTTAGCGCAACAGTTATTTGAATTGTTGAGTAATACAATAAATAAATTTAAATTTGTTAGCACATAATTAATCAATTATGTTAGATTACGGTTCGGTAAATAAATGTTAAAATAATTGTAAAATAGAAACGACGCCGGAATGGGTATAATATGAAAATCTAAATTAGTAAATAAAACAATACCGAGTGGAAATAGTCGACGCTTATCTCGACGTAGCAGGAAATGGGTATCGTGTAATGGTAGTTTCGCTTGTTTTGTATTATTGTATTGCTTTGACTATTGATGTTTAATTATGGAAAAACTGTACTAGTGTAAATGGCAAACTAATTTGTAAAAAGAAAGCTTTCAATTTTCTAATAAAAAGAATCATTGGACGTTTACTTCGCAGTAAAATAGCTTTTCCTAATTAACATTTTTCGAGGAATTACAAGCGTGTTGTAATTTGTTCAATTTTCATCAATTAAAATTTATTTCTTGTTCCTTTTATCTACTACATTTTTATTTTCTTTAATCTCTGTAATCTTTGCAAGAGCTAGAATAATGTTGGATTGAGTGAATACATATCTTCTAAAATTAACAATTCGAAACTTTTCAGTTTTTCCGCCACATTTCAGCAATGGAGTGCCCAAATAAAAACTTATTTGAATTTTGATTTCATTTGGCATATAACACTGTGACAAAATGAAAAACATCACATCCTGGTCTAAAAAAATTCTTTAACATCACAACCTTCGTAGATAATATGCCAGTCACTGATAAAAATACTTTTCCACTTGTTAAAGCAGTTACTAGCAATGCCAGTTATTTTGGCATGTTCATTGTATGAACGCATAACTTGGCGTAAACGTAACACTGTTCCATTCTGATGAATAGTAGAGCAGATGATAAAATTTATTAGATAGCGAATTGAAAGTCCAAGTTGGTGCTTTCCAACTTTGACTGAGTTTGAGAACAGTTGTTACTCTTTTTTCACCTACAGTTTTACATAGAATGCCTGTAACTGCCAGATGTGTATGTTTATTTGGAACTTAATTTTTTGACCTTTTGGCCATTAAATTCTGACCACTACAACATTGTTGACTGTTGTTGTAATGAAACTTTATTTTACTGCATATTTTGATCTTCCTTGGTACCAAAAACCATTACTGCACTGCCCACACAGGGTCATAAAATAGTTATTTATGTATCTAGAGCCTAAAAACGCTTTTAGCTCGTGATACATACAAAATTTTTCCTCCTTTTGCAAAATTAAATAAATTTTACTTGGAAGTTTTTAGGTTATGTATGACAGTTGTTGAAGACACACCTCTTTTTAAATATGTCGTACTTCTTTTTTGATTATATTGTTTCTATATATAATTTTTTTTGTTTATATACTTTCCTATGTACAATTTTTTCTGGTTATGTACTTTCGTTCGATCGAAATGACTAACTTTAGACGTGCATTCATGAAGCGTAAAGTACGATTTTAGACGCAAAAGTAAGAAAAAGTAATTTAATAAAAGAACTTACTGGGCACAAAATCTTAAATTTAACATAGGTATCTAGAAAATTTAAAAAGCAATTTCTATCAAATTCCCACGCTAGTACTAAACGCATTCACTAATTATTTATTTAGGTTGATTTATTTTAGATATCAATACAAATTACATCAATAGTGTCATTAAAAATGCATAAACGTATGAAAAATGTAAAAAAGGTAAAAGTTTCTAATGACATCATTAGCAAATTTTCCACACATGTTTTAAATTATTAGATGATACGATTAATTATAATTAATTAAATGGAATTAGATAACTAATCATGAAACTCATTACAACCATTTAACAGTTAATTAGATCCGAGGTCCATTTACCAAGCTCTCCAGCACGTTTGAATTTCATAATTTCAGCACTTGCTTAGCAAAGTCCTAAATACTATTTCAATTAAAAATTGGGGGTGTCTGGGAAACGACAGCCCCTCACTTTCGAATTAACATTACGACAAACGATCTTACTGTATTTTTAATGGTATTTGCTATTTGGACAACCGGCCTAAAGCTAACGCTGTAAAGGCAAGCTCTGATTAAATTTCACAGAAATTAAGACATTTTGAATTTTGGGATGTGTGTGCAGGGTCTTCTAGTACCCCTAATTTTAAAATCAAGATCGGGAGAATCTAGAAATTGAAGAGGTGATGAACCTTTCATACGTAAGGTCATACGCTTCTCCACAATTATAATATTACGTGATGACATTATTACGCAATGACTATCAATTTGATAACGAAAGATTGTCACAGAAGTACTATAATTATTACCTTTATTATAAGTGACTTAGTTTAATTGCTCATTACGAGAATATTGCAAGGTTTTAAAATTAACTAAAAGTAATTTTTTCTAGTGTCAAATAATTAGAAATTTAATCTTGTTATTAATTAATAAACATCATAGTGTACAACTGGTAAAAAGTAATTATGTTCTTTTAATTGCACACTTTAAGTAGTATTACGTAATATTAAAGTAACTAATTCACGCCCGCGCTACTTTTGAACCATCAGTTCCAAAAAGAGCTTTTTTTAAATTTAAATGCCCTTAAGGAGGAAATTTGGATAGAAATGAGCAGTATTTTAAATTGTGGTTTATTTTAAATATTTTACCAACTAAAATTGTTTGCATTATAATTACACTCCCCATGCAAAAAAAATAGAAATTAGCGTTGAGAAATATAGTGCATTGACGTGCTACGTAATAGGGCTTTTAAAAAAATTATACTGACGTTAATAGTGAGCCAATTGTTATAAAAATCATTATAATATAATTGCTTTTGGTTCAATACATAATTTTACCCTCACCCACTTTTTTTTTTAAAGTTGAAACCATTTACTGTAAAAGAGCTTTGAAACTAAAATTAGGTACCTATACTACTTTTCACCAATTTTCCTAATTTTTAAAAGCATGACTCAAGAGCTTTCCTACTGAAAGGGTAATAGGGGCAATATCCATTCTTCTAGGGCAAAAATTTGTAAAATAAAAAAGTAAATACAATTCTTCCAAAAATATTGAATAGAAAAAGGGACAAATCGCCAAAAAATGTATACCTAATAAGTAAGTTCTTCAAATGGTGACGTTGTACGGGATTGTAAACAGTTACACGCACAACACGAACATAAAAAAAAGCTGCCCACGTTCGAATACCGATATGGGACTCTAAAGAAGAAATAAATATTCCCAATGCTACTTCGTTCGATTTCTAATCATATCTGAATTACTTTATTCGTTTAGTAGTGAAAATTGACTTTCCATGAACAAAAGAGTTCTTCATTACTTCTTCGCAATGCACTGAAAACAATATGGTCCGTGTTTGGTGCTTATGAATTTTTTTCGCAGAAAATACAAAACCGAACTACACGTTTTTGGTCTAGAATTGATCGTCAGTCTATTTCGCATAATCCCATATTTTTTTTATTACGATCCAATGTTTAGAAGTTGAGAAATAAAACGTGAAAGAAAACGCATCAATGTAGATACTTTAAAATGCACTTTTCCGAAGGAAGCAGCAAGTGTTGGAAGTCCAAAATTTACTAGATTATTCCTGACACTGTCATGAACATTATTCAATCATAATATTTCTATTAGCAAAAGCTTTCTTTCAGACTACATTTTCCCGTAATTCGACGCCACTACTACCGCTCTTGTAGATGTAAATGTAACTGGTGAGCAGCGAACTGCAAAATAGGAGATTTACAATGTTGGTTCTCTATTTTTCTCTTTACAAGTACCAGCTGATTTACAACTCAGAACATGATCCTCATATATGTAGGTGTAAATTATAGTTCCACCATGATGATCCTCTTCTCGATTAGTACGAGGTGAATTGTAAAATCAACAACTGAGTGTATACAAGCACGATTTATGTGCAGAAATTTTAAATGAGCAGTATACCCACGTCGATGAATTCGTTGTGGCAATGAAAAAATGGCGACTGTTGAATTGACAAAAAGTTAAAATAAGTCCAATGCGAAAATGATATTTCTACCAAATAGAACTTTAAAAAAGGCAATAAAATATTATTTTCTATTTCTGAATATAGTTTCCAAACTCTTTAATGTAGTGGCAAGCCATTCCTCAAAATGGCATCTTCCATCCTTATTTAAACTTTTTAGTAAAAAGAATCTCTTTAGTAGATATTAAATAGACGACGTATCAACCCCATTTGATGACTCAAAGCACTCTACGATGAAGAATAAATATCGCTGGACATAAAGTAGATACAAAAGTTGACTTTTAGTAAATAACACAATGTATTTAAACCACACAAAAACGATGTTTTGATAAAATAAACTGCAAATGATTGCTGAATCAGAATAGTGGAACAAACAATAAAATTTAATTTTACCGTCAGTTTCTGTGTGTACGGTACATGCATTTAATGCAACAAAGTTGTATGCATATTTGTTACTACAATCGCAATTTACGCCACACACCTTTAGGGCGTAAATTTGCAGTTTTCTAATTACAATGTAACTATGGCAATAGCACTTGCATTAATTTCAAAGTCGTAATTTACACACTAAATATTTTTTGCATTTTAATAATATGGTCCCCAATACACGTTATTTTCATTTCTTTAACAAAGCAACAAAGGCGTTTTTTATCGAAGAAAAGGACGTCGTACGTCATGTATTTCCTGCCGAAAATAATATAAGGTTTACAGAAGCACAACTTTGTAAATTTGGGTGCAATTGACAACCCACATGCTGTGTATCAAATTTGCAGTTTGTACAAAAGAGATATGTATTGATAAACCCATTCCATCATAGGGGTATACGAATTATACAAAACTACATAGAGCACGATAAAGGCAATAGTTAACAAAGAACAAAATATTGCATGATGGAAGTGAATACTGGTTCAGCTGGTTAAACTTCTTGATTATAGTTATCATTGTCACTTTTTAACACTTACGTATTATAATATTATTCAAAATTCATGTAAAATTATAGGTAATACGCTTACAACATCCTAATCAGTTCTACTTGAGATGTAATAATTTTTCTCACGCTAATTCCAACAAATAACGTCTTTATTAATTTTATAATTTTTCTTGCAACAGAGGATTACATATTAATGAGCACACGTAAACCTAAAATTCAAAATCAAATTTTAGGTTACTTGTGCACGTTGTGAGCGAGCTTAGAAATTAACAGCCTTTCTTTTATATGCAAGGTGTGTCACAGCTCTCATAAATAAATTATCTTGGTAATTACACCGAAATATTATTTAAATTGAGAACTTAAAATATTAGCGCCGAACGATTTTTTCGTTAAAAACACTAAATTAAACTAATTACCATGTAGGTGCAATAAAAAAGTACTGACCATTGCAGATAAAGTTAAATATTAACAATAATTAATGTTTTATTATAGAAAAACTTATTTTTGTAAAAGTTAAAAAAATCGTTAAATTACAGTTATACCGTGCTTTATACCATTGTTATGGATGTGCATCATATATTCTGTATGGTCTGTGTAGCACAATTATTATTTAAACGAAAAGAGTAACAAAGATAGTTAAATGATGAGTTGCAACCTGCATATTATGTACCCTAAGTATATACGTGCAATTAGTTATTTTAACATATAATTTTCGAACAACAAAAAAATAATCCAAAGGTGTGAGTTCTGAGTTGAGCGATGGACGGACTCCGTCATGTATAATATGCAGCATTTAAAAATAGTCTAAAACAACTTTCGGAAAGTGAGCTTAGGGCTCCAACATACATAACCAGAACAACATAGAGTACGTCCGGATAAAAGTGCGCAGCGGGGCAAAAGTATTTTTTGCGATTCCACGTAACTCATAAAAAGGGGAACCCCATATACCGAGTGTTGAATGACTTACCGATACATAGGGCAATAGCACGTAAAATCACGTTTTTATAAATTCCTGCTTCCCTAAGTTGTAGTTAAACCTAGCTGAATAATTACATCTGCATTATATCCAATATCCATATCAGCGGAAAAACTGTCACTAAACGAATTTAGGTTATAGCAAAGACTATACAGTGTAAGACTGGCAAAGCTTATGGGCAGAATGTGACCAAAAATCCCTGCTAAACAAGATGTCGCTGGTCACCGGGGCATTTTCGAGTGAATAAGATAGCTTGTAGAGGAGGGAGCAACGAAGAAAGGGATAAAACAAGTTTACCCTTCGAGGGATTTTAAGCGATTTTGACCTTAAAAACCCTTTCACATTTTTTAATACCTATAGGTTTCGGTAGTCTCTTCTATATGGTCTTTGATTATAGTTAATAGTTAAGAGAAAGTCGTGCAATCGGTCCTAAGTGTCACAATTTTTATTTCCAAAGTACGTAATTTACAAAAGCTTTTGCTTTTTTTATATCCTATTGCAACATTGTCCATTACTCCAGGTATAGTTCTGGGCCGTGTGTAGAATGTCTGATTATTCTGGGAAAAATAAGATTTTTGGTGTATGACGCGGTTCAAATTTCTTTCTTTGATGCCAAAAATGTATTATGTTGTTGCATTTTTTAAAATAGATTCAAAATGTCATTTTTAAGAAGAGGTAAAAAGTTGTTTGTGTATTTAGAGCGACAAAATGACACTTTCTTGCTCCAGTGAGTAGTTCGAGGTGTAGTCAAGGGCTGCAATCTCACAAGCACGACAAAGACGTTTTGCGCTTGAGATGCACATTGCACAAGCCAAGTCGCTATTTCTACAACAGTTTCAAAATATAAACTAAAAAGAGCATTCATTCTACTACTACATTAAACAACAAATTGCATACGTCAAGTTTCTCAAGAGTGTTATGCAATGAGTTTTTTTTCTATTTCGCGCTTTTTAAACAAAAAGTTCTGAAAAATTTCTAAATTTAGGGAATTTTTTGATGATTGGTACTTCTAGTTAGTAGTTACTAATACTGACATTTGACATTTGCAAACACAAGATTAATTTTTTTTTCGTCGATCGATTGTTAATGCATGTCATTAACCAACAAGAAATTGATCATTAATAGCCCCTATTAATGATCAATTTTCTATTAACGATCAATTATGGTATAGGCAACCAAATCACACCAATATTGCATTGAAATTGTGACATTTGTGGTCATTTTTGTTTTCAATGGTACCTTTGATTGTAGATTATTATTGAAAACTTGACTTTTTGTCGTAAAATAAACTTAGATTTTCTCCAATTTAATGAGAGGCGATCGACGGAAAAATTTAGTAATCAACTCTTGTGTTAATTTCCGATTAATAATCTCAACAATTAACGCGCTCGCTGACCATTGAATAAATAGGTCCGGAAGGACGGTTAGCAACCGTTGCTTATAAGAGAAAATACGACAGAAACGACATTTTGGAAATCTACTCATTAATTTCGTCGAGTTGACATTACCATTGGTTGTCATAATCAGGCGCGGATGTATTACCGGGCAGTTCGGTGCGCAGCCCGGGGGCCCATGGGTTCGAGGGGCCCATGGCAGAACCCGGCCCTTCATATTTTTTCATGAAAAATTAGAGTGAATCTTTCTTAGGTCTCTAAATATAGGCGTCAGAAGGAAGGAGTAGGAAATGGCAACTGCACTCCTGGAAGCCATAAAACTCACGATTTTGCATTAAATTTTCAAAAAAATCTCTAGAGGTGTATCCCCCCCAATCCCCGGAAGTTGGGACCAGGCGCGCAACCACGGGTACGGTTTTCGGGTTAACCCCCCCCCCCAGAATTCTCGTCTAAATAAACAAAAAAAATCGAAAAGTATCATATTTTGTTAAAAATAATAGCTGCATTCATAACTTTTATTTCTAAAAATTACTAAAGAATGATCAGATTTCAACTTACAAGTTGCTCTAGACCACATAATTAAATACAGGAAGTCTATAAAGCAAAAGAGCCGCTTGATACGAATTTGCAGCAAAAACCTTATCTCGAGCTCGCCTGTACCAAGAAGAAACTTAAGTAAGTAGATTAGATAGTACCTAGTTTATAATGAATTTGTTAAACATATTCTGCCTGCAATAAAAAATTACTGGCAGTTGATGAAGTTTTTTTTCGGTACAAAAAATTGCTAAATTTCACAGTAAAGAAATATGTTTAAAAATTCCTAAAGTTGATCTAAGATCTGTTGACCTTGAAAATCTAAAAAATTTAGCCTGCGGCGCTGAGGGCCCATGAAAC
The DNA here is from genome assembly GCA_963924605.1 of Malthinus seriepunctatus. NCBI lineage: Eukaryota > Metazoa > Arthropoda > Insecta > Coleoptera > Cantharidae > Malthinus > Malthinus seriepunctatus. Next base: position 45,349,566 of record OZ004600.1, read on the forward strand.
ATCTTTGGAACCCAGGCCCATGATATTTTTGCTACGCCACTGACCAAAACCCCTCCCAAAATTAAATCCTAGTTGCGCGCCTGGTTGGGGCCCATGAGTCTTTTCTTCACCGAGGCCCACTCAGTGCTAGATCCGCTACTGGTCATAATCTTTCCTTGTCAGTGGGAGTATAAGCAACCAATTATATTGGAGAAATTGACCGGCAATCGCTATATTTAGAAAACCATTATTAGCTAAATAGTTCTTTCCTGGTAGAGTAGCAGCTATTTATTCAATAGACGTGACACTTTAAACTGTCACATTTTAAAGCTTGCGACGGGAATGTCTAAATATCAACTTCCCCGCCCATTTGTTAAATATCGCCCTCTTAAGAATTCAAGCTGGACTTGATATTACTTGAAACACTGTTTACATTTTGTCAACCACTTTCAAGTCGCTGGCTTTAAGTCAACTTGCTTCAAGTAACTTGAAAATGTAAACGCCGCATTTAGTTTCATGGTAAAATAATTTCGCTCATTTGATTTTAATTTACACAAACTTGTAGCTGCGTTTTTTATAATAAATACTGAACAAAATTGTTGTTTGAAAATATTGGCATACCACGCTTGAGAAGTCCAAAAGTAAGCAAGATAAGACAAAGATTTTATTTGTGTTCTAGATCTAGACTACAAAGGAACGGCGATGACTGAACAAAGACAAATATGATCCACATTTGCCAATAACAGTCCAGCACCGTGATCAAAGTGCACCAGAAGCAACCTCTAATGAGAAAATTAAAAAAAAAAGATAAATTGGACCTTCTTCTTAATTTTATTTATTTTTACGACTTTCAATTTCTTTAACCCTTCATCACAAATCTAGATACAGATCCCTCCCTATTCAGCAGACCACCTAATATACAATAAATAGCCATTTGACACCAATGTCTTCTCAATGGACAATTTTCAGCTAAATGCAAGAAAAAAGAATACAAGTTGATTCAATATTTGGACCAGACTTTTATACTTTTGCTCAACCCTGTAGATCCAACCAGAACACGTTTTTTTAACGCTGGCTATTATTTTAGCAAGAAAAGAATAAAAATGTTTTAAGTACTTGTCGTAGGTGGAATTGGGGTTAACGTTATTTTCTTCTGAAACCGTAAACCTATAATTTGGCAATACATTTCAATTAAAAACATTACGATAGTTATAAATAATACATATTAAAAAAATTTATATAAAAATGCAATATAATTATACTAATAAATAGTAACTGTTATATTAACGACACCACAACAAAACAATACTAGTACGTGTTTAAAAGTTTAATTACATGTAAACGAGCAGAAAAGATAATCTTGTATTAACTGCATAATATTTATATGCTGTATGTTACATTAAAATATTTTTAACAATAGATTTAGTATAATAAAAGAATCACGGGAGCATTGACCGAAAATATTATGTGTTCTAATTTGATAACAGTTGATAATAGTAGCAACTAATTACCTACCTCAAAAACTTATTTAGATAACGATTTATTTGAAATATCCATAGAGGGACCAAATTTACAATAGCTAGCAAAAGCGACACGCCGCTCGAATATGTATTTAACAGATCCCAATATTGATTTAGTTTCGAACTGCACATATAAGATGATTGATTTGATAGAATAGTGTAAATTTAAAGCTATTACGCAAACAGGAATTTCCACAAAGTGAATATTAAGTTTGCAGAGATTAAACCTACCAAGTTGAAAGTTTTTATTTGAACATCAATGTGAGCAACCACAAAACAACGTTTGTGTATCCAAGACCTTATTGAGGAAGTCTAAGGAGATTCTAAGAGCTTCGTTGCAATAACTAACTACGAATAATCAAAGGTTTGCATCCATTTGGGTACTAGCTTGCATCTTCATGAAATAATAGTTACAAAGCTAGTCAAACTTTAATGCATTCGAGAGGGTGGGTAATGGCTTAGTAACTGTTGCAAACGTAATGAAAAACTACCTAATTCCTAATAAGATTATGGTTTATCTATTAATGCACTTTAAATTTAGTTCTACACCGACAGCAAATACTAATCTTAAGAGCGAAATTTAAAAAGCTTTTATAATAAATTATAAATGGCTCCACCGAATATGTACCTATCTAATATCAAAAATGAAAAAAGTAGAAGAACTCTGAATTTGGTGTGAAGTTTTGTAAGGCTAGTGTAATTTTAGACCCCATTTAGAACCAAAAATTTTTAGTTACTAAACATAGAAACATAAGTATTGTAGATGCGAAAGTGGAAATTATATTGATTCCACCACAGAACTGAATTTGCTAAACGAGTGCCGCTCCTGATGATCTATCAACTAGGTCATAGCATCATCTAAGTCAACAGACAGAGTCAAATTCGACTCCTCCGAGACGTTTTCAACACATAACTTACCACGTGCATACCGAGAGGACAAAACTAAGAAGCCTAACAAAGTGAAGCTGTTACCTACATCCATGACGTAGCTAACGTAGATAAGTAGAATATCCAAAGCGTTTACCTAACAGAAGACTCGTAGCGATCGATATAAAGAGAAAACGCAAGTGAGTGATTCGTTATCTTTCCCATCTTTCCCAAAACGTGTTAAAGCTCCATGCAACAAAATTTCATAACTTGGCAGTTAATCAAAAAGCTTCAAACCTATAAATTTTTTCCTCCACTACACACGACTTACTACTTTTAAACATTAGCAAATCAACCTTGAAACGTCAAGAAGTATGTGACAGAATTTCTCATATCTATTTCAAGTAACGACGTGTGTATAACTTAAAAAAAGACAAAAATTTCACAATGACGAAAGATGCAAGCTCTCGCTAAATATACACCTTGTGTTAAAATTAAACGAGAAAAAACCTTTTAATGGTAGACAGCTGGACTACACTCAACCTACGTCACAATTAACCATTGGCACATTTTCAAAAATAAATTTGTGTCAATTCAAATAAATTATTACGACCAACATACACATTGTTTTAGGATTGAAGCCTGTTGCTCGTCCAATAAAAAGGATTACGTTGTTGGATATAAGTTGAATTGAAAATTTTTACATAATAAGTGAAAATAAATTGCTGAATTTTTTGAGTGTGGTGAATAATTTACAAATTTCACATTTTGAATGCGGTTTAAGTAATAATAAATTGTGAACATATTCTGTATAAATATTTAAAAAACTTCTCAACTTGAAGTAGGTACACTACAAACAGGAGTTGGCAAAACGTTATAAAATACTTCGGAATTTACAAATTTTCATTAGGAGTATTTAAAAAAAGTGTTATGCATTTCTATGCATCAAACCCTCATATTCATATAAAAAATTGCTTCTAGTACATTATGGTGAAATTTTGGAATCATCTGAACCGTTATTCTCCTCTAGACAAACTGGGGGTTCTTTTTAAAATTTATAAAAAAATTATATTCTTTGAAAGAGTCTCATTGTTCAGACCTACTACCCAATTGGAAAGTTCTGGGCACTGACTTTGGAGGCATGTATGTCAACCACAACTTTAAGAAAAATAAAGATCATAGGGATTTAACATGTAAAATCTTTTTATGGTATACCTACGTCGATTTATCTAAAGTGGGCGATTGAACACTTATCGGAACGAACTTAAAGTTAGCTAGAAAACTGTTAGGAAGCTATGAACGATTTTAATTTCGTATCTCTCTACCAAGTTTTCACATTACACTTTAATTTAGTGAAAAATATTTAGCTTGATTTGTTCGTATGTATGGGGCAATCCTGGGCTGTCATGAAACGTCAAATGGGCCACTTTAGATAAATCTTGGAACTACAGTCTCACCAACTTTATTAGCAAGCTGAAAGGGCGTGGCCAGCGCTGTCATAGATTTTAAAGTACACTACGAGTTAAAAGTATTGCAGCCGCTTAATTTGACAAGTAACTGTCACTAAAATTGAATATAGGTTAATATTAAGACAGTGAATTTTAAAAGTACAACTTACTATTGTACGGGTAGAAATAAATGAAAAGCCATAAAAAAATTTACCTGAGTATCCTAAATTATAAGCCGATAAGTACACAAAGCTGGTGAAAGTATAAGCAAAGAAACAGAGCCGAACTAAATTTTAAATTATTTATTTATGATTTTTAGATTTTTAAAAAGCAATTTTTAAGTTTTTTTAAAGTAGCGCAAAGGTTTCTTCCCATGGTCAGAACATATTTGAAAATAATCACAGAAAAATCACAAATACACCACAATTCAGTTTACTAAAAACGGTAACAAAAATGTTTAAATATAAACCATCACCAATTGCCAGAGATACCTGCTGTGCTACCTGTGGAGTATTCTAAGGGTGTCGATTACAAACTTTATGGTACTGCCAGAGGGTTTTTATTTATTTCTACTCGTACAATATCATTTTGAAAGGTGTTATCATAATCTAAAATAGTTGTAGATACACGCAACTTTCATGTACCTAACCTGAATCTTGATTATAAGTGAACAAATTTTTACCCGCAAAAAATATTTAAAAAAATATTATTGTACCTACACTTGGGTGCAAATAAATCGACCCACTTTGCACTTTAGACTTTAAATCCATTTTTTTTACAAATCAGACATGCGATTAAAAATGTAAACGTGTCGTTTGATAGGCTACTTAATCATCTTTAAAATGAGCCCTATTTTAACCCCTTATACAAAACCCCATTTTATAATAGACCAAATACCCGGCATTCAAGATAATAAGCAAAATCATCTTGATGACATAATGATAACTATTCTTTATTTTTAATAACGTGTATTACCTCTTCTTGCTCTAATAACAGCTAGCATACGGTTTGGAATAGATCTAATTAGGTTTCGTATCCTATCTTGGGGGCTGTTACGCATTTTTCTTCTACTGCCACTATAAGCTGTGGGATAGAAGAAACTGTAGGAACCCTAGTTCGAACCCTTCGTTTAAGCTCGTTCCACAGATGCTCTATAGGATTAAGGTCGGGGATGAATGCTGGCCACACCGTAACACGAATGCCGCCTTCGGTAAAGCTCTCACGCACGATCATCGCAATGTGTGGCTTAGCATTATCTTGCATAAAAGTAAAATCTTCTCCAATAAATTTGGTTTAAGGCATTTCATGCTCTGCCAGAATCTCGTCAATGTACGTGCTGCTATCAAATTCTTCCTATTGCGACCACGAGCCACCGCAGCTATGAAAACAGGATCCGTTCGAGCGTCTATGAAAATTGCACCCCAGATCATGCATGAACCGCCGCCGTAGCTGACTCGTTCGTTGATACAGCATTCAGAAAACCGCTCTCCAGGTCTCAGGTAAACTCTTTTTCTTCCATTGTTGCCGAAAAGACAAATTCTAGTCTCATCGGAGAACAAAACAGACCCCTTTTGCTCTAATGTCCAATTTACGTATTTGCGTGCAAATTGAAGGCGTGCTTGCAGATGAGCTACCGTTAGTTTTGAACCAGTTGCAAATCTGTGAGATGTCAAGTTCTTCTCCTTTAGTCTTCTCCTTACCGTCCAATGACAAACAGCCACGCCTCGTACCTCACGGAGCTGTTGTTGTACTTGAATTGTATTAAGTCGTCGGTTTCGTAGCGTTGTCGACGCAATAAAGCGGTTGTCTCGCTCAGATGTACGCCTATTTCTTCCTGTTCCTGGTCGCAGATTAAATGAGCCAGTCTCCTCAAAATATTGGTACACCCTTCGAACCGCTAGGCGAGTCATATTAAGCCGTCGAGTCACATCTCGCTGACTATGCCCGGTTTCGATTAAAATAACCGCTTGAGCGGCTACTTCTGTTCCAGTATCCATTTTTATTAAGAACATGATTATCACAAATGTCTAAAATGTAGAAATGTCGAAATGTCAAATGTTTAAAGAACAAAACTTTAAATATAAGTTAAAAGATATTACTCAAATATACAAGTTGCTTTTGTTTTAAGTTTCCTGACTTGGTTTAAAAGAATGGATCGTAATAAATTTTATTATTATTTTATTTAAGGTTTTTAAGTAGCCTTTCAAACACTCAAACAATTTTTGTAAATTTGATGTCTGATATCTCAAAAAATGCATTCAAAGTCAAAATTGTGAAGTGGGTCGATTTATTTGCACCCAAGTGTAGTTGACATATTTTCCGTAAAATAATCAAAATCAAAAATTGGTTGGTGGGGCTATAATACATATTTTAATTTCCTCCTGAAACATATAGATATAGTAAAACAGGTAAAACTAAGCACTTCTTGAGAAATTTCGAAAATATTACAAATAAAAGCTTCTCTACTTCGTTAAATAGCACATCTTGGTTATTGAAAGGTATGTGTCCCTAAAGTCAGGGGTTGGAACTTTCAAATCTCTAGCGACAAAGGCCGATATTGTTAAGCTCTCGATTAACCAATAAATTATAAATAATAATGCCAACATTTTTAACGCAGAGTTTTTTTTTGTCCTTGGAGAAAACGCCAAATTAATAATCAATTCTGATTGGTCAAGGGCAACTATTGACCGTGGGTAGGTCAAATTAATTTAATTTGGACATTAAAGCTTGATAATACCGTCAGTAAGATTACGTAGGTATTGATTTTTTAACATTTTTTTTTATCAAACCATCTCCAAGCATACAGTGTGGTCACTTTTATTGTATCCACAATTGGAATCTCCTAAACGGAAAGAGCTACGAGGTCGGTTAAGTTACAGAGATAAGTTGCACAACTTCATGCTCTATAAGAATTTAAAGAGGAAATTCCAATAATTTAACTGGTTTCTAAAATATCGTGAAAAAACTGAAAACTTGCACTTATAACTCTTTTATTATTTAAGGGATTGATTTGAAATTTGGTAGGTTTATATCACTTGATACGAGCTACCAACTAAACGCATAAAACTTTTTCTAAGCCTACTAGATGTGTTTTATTAATACACTACTTTTGACTACTATGAGCGCCGTGTGTTGGATTTTGGCATAAATAATATGGATTTTTTATTCTGTTTTCACCGATGTGTAATAATAATAATAATAATATAATACATATGTTTAAAAAAATGGCGAGCCACTTCATATTTCTTTTATTAATTAAAGTACCTATTAGCCCTGTAAAAACAATAGAAATGTATAACAAAACTTATTAAAACAAGAGCTACTCCAAGTTGTCATTTTTAATTTCATCAGTCGTTTTAATAAGTTTCTACTTCTATAGTTTTTTCAACTTATTTTATGGCTTCTACATACATTTTGTATGGATTATTGACTTCCAATTTTATTAATATTGAATTATAAAAATGCAAATAGAAAAAAAGTAATTCATATAAATGAAAGATAATTCTTTCAAGTATTCAACTATTTATGATGAATGTGTAGTACACAATAAATATTCAAGAGAAGTCTCGGCAGTACACGATAATAAAATGTTCGTCGAAATATTATTTGTATGTAAATGAAACTAAATATTAAAGCACATAAATGTTGCATATTAATAAAATTTTGTAGTAGTGCACATTTGTAGCCAGGATTTATTATCAGAATTACAGAATTACCAGCAGTTATAAAATTGTAGGAGGCAAAGTGCACATAATTTTAAAATTTAACGATTTGAAAATAGCTGAAACCTTAAAGTTAGTTACTTTTTATTTTTCACCTAAGTCTTCCGTGATGACAATATGACGAACAAAGGAATTCTTAATAAAACATTTTATTTCGTACAACCCTTAGGCAACGAGTTGTTTTTGGACGACGAGAAATTTAATTATTATACCTACATTAATAAGTGCAATTTCTGAAATTCATTAAAATTTTATTCGCAATCCCTTTGCAAAAGTAATTCATTTTTCTTAATGAATAAATGTTGCATCTTTTTGTATTTTATTAACAAACAAGTGTTTAGCACTAAAGCAGTTTTATAAACGCAAGATTCTTGCTTTCAGCGCTTTCAGTAAGCGCTGATCAAAAGTTTGTACTTTATCAAGTTCGTGCAGACGTCTAAAGAATCCTCAGAAACTTATTTTCCGAATAATAGCATGTAATCGAGGACGAAAGAAACTTTGAGAAAAGGAAAATTAGTACACACATCAAATAAAGTAAGAATTCTAGAGGTGGCAATTAGTCTAATCACATTAAAAATTGACCTCGAAAAAAATCTCAGAAAGCTGAAATTTCTTAATTTAAATAGAACACCCTGTATATTTTTCAATATTTTAAAATCTTGTAAAATTAGCTTAATGAAGATATAAAATAATGTATATTTTGAACTTCAATTTATGCCAAAATTATGAAAAAATGAAATTTTTGAAACAGTTTATACCTAAAAATTCTGCTTACACACAGGAGTCCCAGGTTCAATCCTTGACGGAAGCAATTTAATTTTTAAATTAAAAAAAAAATTTTATCATGTAATTTACATTAACATAAAAATAAATTTAATACAATATTACAAGATTTGACGGACAGAAAAAGTTCCTCGTATGGTCACATCCGTTGTTTTATCTCTATTTTCAAAAAAAATAAATAAAAAACAGTAAAACTCCTTCCAAAAATGAACAAATGACCTGATAAACGCTGCTTCCTGAGATAATGAAATAACACCAAACAACCTATACTGAGTTTTTCAGAGTTTCAATAATACAAAACTTAGAACCATTTGAGCTCAAAACACAAATGGCAAGTCCAGTAGATCCATATATGGTCGACGACACGTAATGCCCTAATGCTAATAGAAAAAGTTGTCTATGAAAGTAAGCCATTAGTCGAAAATCCATTGTCCTGATAAATTTTTCATAAAGCTATACTTTTTTCAAGAAAAAAAAACAAACGCCTACTGTACGTAAATAAATTCATTTATCAATTTGGAAATTGATTGAGCGCTTAATAATGGTGAACTAATTAATAATTTAAGTGACAAAATAGATTTTTGAGAGATAAAATGTTTTTTTTTTACTTTATTGATCATATTACTTGTTACACGCCTTATATTCGAGTAATATCCAAGCATTATTTGTATGTAATTTTAGCTCTATCAGTTCAAGGTAGAATAAGCCATTACCTAACAAAGTAACAAGACAAAGGTGACACTCGTAACCACAAACTCATTAACGTTATTAGAAATTGGAGCCTTTGATAACTATTTAATAAATCGCTATAAATTACAATTAATTATACAGCAATATAAAAATAAACATTTAATCCGTCTTCTTAATCAAAAAAGAGGAAGCTAACACAAAGTATTATTTTACAGTTAAATAATACTTTGTATTTAAATTTATTTTAATTTTCATTAGAACTTGGCCACCCTGGTTGGTGTATAAGTTTTGGGTTCTCTAATAAAGCTGTACAGAAATAGAAGTTCGCGCATATTTCATGAACATTGATTTATCTTTGTGTTGACACTCACTTCTTTAATATACTAAAGTAGGCTTACTTCGCTTACATTTCCTTAAGGGGGTAAGCTCCGCTACTAATTTTAATGGGTTCGGCCACCTTAAATTCCGCCGCACTTTGTCAGTTTTCAAAAAACAATTTTTGCAAACTAAAGTGCAAGGTGTATTATAGTGCGTTACAAGGCATTTTTTTTTAATTATTAATACTCAGCTTTTCAAATGTGAAATGAAAATTGATGAAAATTGCTTACAAGTGTCATGCTTCGCTTGTGAAGCGTATCATCAAGTAAAAGAATGAAAATACCGCTGTACCGCACTACAACCATGTTTATATTTTACATTTTTGTAAAAAAATCGTCAAAAAGTTTTCATACTTTTTAGAATCACAGTTTAGCTTACTTTCAACATTCTTATGAGTCTATATTGGATTTTAATTTTTTAAACCATTAGATAGAGAGAAAAACGATTTCTGAAATGTATGAATTTTTGAATTGGAAGTAGATAGTCTATATCAGCTTATTTAGACCTGCCAAATGACATTAGTTAATACTGAAGTAACCTAAAAGCTGAAAAAAAAATATAATGCTAGATTTCAATTTTTAGGAATATTTCAGGAAAGACACGACGACATGAGTAGTTCTAAATTAATTTTTACATGATCGAAGATATATAGAGCAGGGTACTACTTCATTTTAATTATTTAATAATTAAATAACAATCTGTTATAAAAATTACTTATAGAATTGCATTTTTAGGACCAGTGAAATTAATCAAACCCATCATGGCCATCTTAAAATATTTTTATAATATGAAGACAATTAATAAAGCAAATAAAGAGATGAGAAATGAAAAATAAGAAGCGAGACTGTAATTATTCAAAACAGGGAACCAGACGAGCCTTATGATTATTAAAAAGGAAACACTAAGAGAAGCTATTTTTGTATATTTATCTATAGTTAGTTGTATTCCATAAGTGAAAAGTACACATAAATATGTAGTTAAAGGTACAAACTAATTGAGGTAAGTAGGTATAACAGCATTTAGATATGCCAAAAGGTCAAGATCATAGACTAATACACCAAATAGAACATATGAAATACAGTAACCCAGTATTTGATAACTCCTTACTTTTCGCTTTTGATTAAAAAACTGGATAAAAATTACCTCGATAAATGTTTGATCTCAATAAAAAGTTAAGATTGCTTTTGAAGTTCTCAATTTTTAACAACTTTTAACTACACCCTCGTGTTAATAGATCAACTCAGACACTCGAAATTCCGCGTTAAGTAATTCTACATCTAATGAATCCTGACATATTTAATCGTTACGAAGACTTTCCTTTACACCATTGTAATTTTTCATCTAATTCAATTTGGGTGAGAAGTCTTACAACTAACGTAATCAATTTTCAGCAAAATAACTTTTAGTTGCTTTGTAATGGACGAACTAAATTACGGTCTTTTAGGACTCTTAAAGAAATGCCTGTTCCATACAAACAGGGTATCCATATAGTGAAATCTTACAAATGAGCTCACTAAAGCGTTTGAACAACTAATATTATTAACGGTAATTCTACGTCAGATTCTCTCATTTCAGGTCTCATTGTCTTGGTGATTTTATACATTACAAATTACCTAAGACGTTTTTTTTTTCTATCTGCTATGTGATCGAAGATATTTTCAAAAATAGCAGTTTTGGTAGGAATAAATGTAATTTTGACCCTGTTCCCGCACGCCCCTGATCTTGAAAAATCTCTCCCATAAAAACGGGGCCAAAATAAAGCGGTTGCTGAAAAAAAATTGCGTTCCCTAAATCTTTTCTCAAAAATTTTTTATTTCCACTCTTCCATAAGACCGTGTAGCGTCAAGAGTTAACGAGTACCCACGGTTTTGAATCTTTTCACTTAAATATAAGTCATAATACTACAGTGCATTTAGCATTAGCCGTGGGACAAATTAGTATAAAGCTGAAACCTTTGATATTGTATTGTACTTATAGCCCTTATTATAGTACTAAAAGTCCCCACCCTCCCGAGGGCTGGAACACCCCCAAAATTGCGTTTGAATCTCAAAAATTACACTTTTTATCATATTTTTGCAATTATCTCGAAAACAAGGTAGTAAGCGAAAAATTATAAAGAGTTAAAAATTGAAGAGGATAAAATTATACGGCAAAAATCTCATTTGCAATTTTTCAAAATATTTGATAGTTTTTGAGAAAAATGTTATTGAAAGTTAACCTATTTTGCGCGTATTACAGTACTCATGGGTTGCGCGATCAAAGTGATGCTGAGCGCCCTATTTTACATTATTGAAAATTTCTCATTATCTATCAGATTTAGAAAAAAACAAAAAATATGTAGTTGAAGAGGACATCTTCAGCTTTAAATTACATACAAAATATTTTGATTTTAAGTAATTTATCATGGAGAAAAAAAATAATGAATGTAAAATAACCTAATTTTTCTTAAAATTTAAAAATCTCCTAAAGTAATTGAGGAAATATAAAATTCATGTAGGATTACTATCTTCATGATGTATACTTTAATGTCCTAAGAGCAAAATTTTTTTCGAGTTTTATTTTGACAAAAAATTGGACTTTGAAATTCATAATTTAAAAAAAAAAATTTTTTTAGATATTTTTCTATCTTTAAAGGACTCTCAAATAATAAAGAAGAGATCTAAGGCCATAAATTTTAGTTTGTAGAAAGCCTAAATTTTTATCTCTTTATTATTTTCCTAGTTTTCCCGATAATTTCATAAATATGAGTAAAAGTGCAATTTTGGGGGGTTTTCCCCATCGGAAGGGTGGGGAATTTTAGTATGATAATAAGGACTATAAGTACTAAACAATAGCAAAAATTTTAGAGTTAGATAATTTTGTTCCAGGTTCACCATTTATGTAAAATTTCGTTACTGCAGTGAACTACAATTTTTTTGCTCATTTTCTTCATCGTACAAACTGCTGTCGTTTCTAAAGTAGAATTCCTATCAAGATGCGATTAGCAGATATAAAACCTTTAGAGTATTACCTTTATTTTCGTTTAAGAAAAAGTTTGAATTCTCAAAAATTAAGCGAGTAATGACCAATTTCGGAAAAAAATTACGTATTTAGATCTTTCTTCCTATTGTTGAAAATTTTTTGATGAAAACCTTAAATAATGTAAATTTTTAAGATGGCTTCTTAAAACGTATACTAATAGGCTTTCTACAAACTAAAATTTATGGCCTTAGATCTCTTCTTTATTATTTGAGAGTCCTTTAAAGATAGAAAAATATCTAAAAAAAATTTTTTTTTTAAATTATGAATTTCAAAGTCCAATTTTTTGTCAAAATAAAACTCGAAAAAAATTTTGCTCTTAGGACATTAAAGTATACATCATGAAGATAGTAATCCTACATGGATTTTATATTTCCTCAATTACTTTAGGAGATTTTTAAATTTTAAGAAAAATTAGGTTATTTTACATTCATTATTTTTTTTCTCCATGATAAATTACTTAAAATCAAAATATTTTGTATGTAATTTAAAGCTGAAGATGTCCTCTTCAACTACATATTTTTTGTTTTTTTCTAAATCTGATAGATAATGAGAAATTTTCAATAATGTAAAATAGGGCGCTCAGCATCACTTTGATCGCGCAACCCATGAGTACTGTAATACGCGCAAAATAGGTTAACTTTCAATAACATTTTTCTCAAAAACTATCAAATATTTTGAAAAATTGCAAATGAGATTTTTGCCGTATAATTTTATCCTCTTCAATTTTTAACTCTTTATAATTTTTCGCTTACTACCTTGTTTTCGAGATAATTGCAAAAATATGATAAAAAGTGTAATTTTTGAGATTCAAACGCAATTTTGGGGGTGTTCCAGCCCTCGGGAGGGTGGGGACTTTTAGTACTATAATAAGGGCTATAAGTACAATACAATATCAAAGGTTTCAGCTTTATACTAATTTGTCCCACGTGCCTATGTAAAATTTCAGTAGTGCACCGGACTATAAGGGCTCAAAAAATAAAAAAAATTGCGAAAATCGAAGAGGGCGTTTTTTGTACACTTCGACTTGAACATTTGACACTGGAATAGTTCGACCAAAAAGGCTAAATCAAAGAAGAGATGCATAAAATAAATAATACGTTCCTTTAGCTTTAAATAAGCGTATTGTGCAGAAATATATCTCATTTAGATCTCGAGTTATAAATTATTAAAGTATTCATGTTTTCAAAATAGTTCAAAAATTAATTTGACCGTCGATAGGTCAAAAATAATTTTTTCGCAAAACCGCTTTGTACACTTAATTTTGAGCAAATTTCCAACCGACACACCAAATTACGTCAAAAGCTGAAGACCTAAGGGTCAAACGTGGCCGATCTGACGATGTGCATAAACGTGCACATCTAACGTTTTATAATGACAGCACAGAGTTGCCACATGTCATATCAACAAACCAAGCTAATAAACCTTTGAATGTCAAACAATTGAAACACTGTAGAGGGATGCCAAATCGTTCCTATCTATATAGGATAGTTAATAACTATAATAGTTCCTAACTGCACATGTTTCTTAAGTTTTACTAACTTAAAGTTTGTGCAGTTAATTGTCAAATGTCCACGTCTAGATAAAATTCATCTATAGGTTCCATTATTACTTTATTCATTATCCAATCAACCAATCAAAACATGCCATAGCTATAATAATCTTTTTTAATTCATAAAAATTTCCAAATACCTGCAGAGTTCATGGTCTGCAATTTTTTGGTCATTTTATTCAAGGTTATTGGATGAAATAATTTGGTAGAAAATCATTTCCGCTTCGCGTTCGTTTGAACTATTAAACGGACACTCGTTACTAAGCGACGTTTTCATAAAATTTTCCACTTTTCAGACCTTACACCACAGTATAATAATATGCTACGCATACAGTAGTGCCGACGTGCAAAAATTGTGTCGCTAATATTGTTTTGCGCATGCGTGAATTTGTACTATCCGATTAATGGCGGCTTATTGTTGAATACAGTGCACATTCAATATAGTCACCTATGATAAAAGAAACCAGGCAACTATTTTTTATAAATTCGCATCATGCGTGAATTTGTACTATCCGTTAAATGGCGGGTTATTGTTGAATACAGTGCACATTCAATATAGTCACCTATGATAAAAGAAATCAGGCAACTATTTTTTATAAATTTTATGTCAGCATGAACGAGCATGAATGACAAATCGAATGTGCACGTTATTATTATATTTTTTATAAATTAAATATTTTTTATTTGCATCAAAAACCGAAACGGAAGGTACCTTGTACTAATGGAACATGATTTCAATACATTCAGATACTTATTTATGCTACCCTTTACAAATAGATATAAAAATAACAGTGACAGCTGACAGAACCTATAAAAATAATTTTGAATTTACGCGCGCTTATATACTTCATACTATCCGATTAATGGCGGACGGTGTTCAAGGTCACTGATTTTGGCGACAAGAAATACAATGGTAACCATGGGGTTGTCACTACTGTATGCGTAGCAAATAAGTATACTGTGCTTACACCACTACACCTTTTCCAGTTGTAATTCAGAATACATCAATTGTAATTCAGATTAGTCAATGGGGAATTAGACTGTCTTTTATTTATTTTATTTTATGAAAATAAAGATAAAAAGAATACTTTTGGCTATTTTAATTTTTCTCGATCTTCAATATTAAGCCCAAAAATAATTCTTAAAAGTGCTTGTATGGAAAATCGTCGTTTTTATTCATGTTGCAACTGCGCCTGCAAAGGGAGTGAGATATAATATAATCGAAACTAGTTAGACAGAGATAGACAATGTGGTCGTTGTTTTCAAAAATGTAATTAAAAGAGATGTGTAAAATCGAATTTTGTTATTTTCTTATTCAAGTTGTCAGAAAACTGACGAAAGTCATAACATAGGTTATGATTTTTCTGACAGTTTTCAGAAAAAATGCAGTTTTCCACTGTTTTTTCGAATTTGATTATAAAGAGACATGTAAAACCGTCTTTTTTATTAAAAGTGTCAAAAAAATCGTAACCTATGTAACACTACCGTCAGTTTTCTGACAACTTGAATAAAAAAAATAACAAAATTCGATTTTACACATATCTTTTAATTACATTTTTGAAAAAAACTACCATATTGCCTATCTCTGTCTAACTACTTTCGATTGTATTATATCTCACTCGCTTTGTAGGGGCTGTTGCAACATGAATAAAAACGACGATTTTCCATACAAGCACTTTTAAAAATTATTTCTGAGCTTAATTTACGAGTTATAGAAAAATTAAAAAAACAGAATTAATCGCTTTTACTTGCTCTAGACATTGGTATTGTCAAAAATTAAAAATTCAGATACAGTCTAATTCCCCATTGTATTTCAGAAAATATCACTTGTAATTCAAAATAGTCAATTGATTTTCAGAAAACATCACTTGTAATTCAAAATAGCCAATTGATTTTCAGAAAACATTGTATTTCAGAATAGTCATTTAATATTCAGAAAATATCAATTAATTTTTTTTCATATACAAAGCCAATCATATTTTACAATGTTCAGTCACATGTTTATTTTTACCCAATCACATATAACTTTAATTGACAATCACCCTAGGGTAATTTTCAATTGCTCTGCCGACGCGGTATCGTATAAAATTCAGCGAATTATCACTTTTTACGTTAAATTTAAATTTAAAAAAAAATATCTCGTTGAATATCCCTCGGGCATTGATGAATCCTTATAATTTTGTCTATCTTTCAAGTACTTTTTTTTTAAAAAACACCCCTCCGCTTATGCACTTTCAAGATATGACAAAATTATTTCGGTTGTTATCAATGCCCTAGGGTTATTACAGTTGAAAATCAATTGACTATTTTGAATTACAAGTGATGTTTTCTGAAAATCGATAGACTAATCTGAATTACAACTGGAAATGGTGTAGAAACAATTTTCAGAAACTTTTTCACAATAATTTCTCGTCAGTTGAATTTTTTCTTGATAGCCCACTTGTTTTCGAGTTATAGGTAAGTAGACACTTTTCATTAGAGCACATCAAGTACTCTTGATATTATCTAAAACAAAATTATGGACATAACCTAAAATAGTCGTGGTAGAAGTTTAGCAATTACTTTGAAGATCAATATGTGCCTATATCTGTGACAAGAGGAGTTAAAGAAAATATTTCTAAAAGATAATCTAAGAAGTCAAGTAAACAAAACTTCGTCTAAGAGTCAGATGGGCTGGTAGCTGGAGAGATGCTTTAAACGATGAGGGCCGAAAATGCGTCAAGGCTTGAAAATTCGATAAAAGAATTTCGTTACATGAAACCCCATAATTTTACTTCCAGACGAGTGTATTGATATTTAAATGTAACAATTTATTATTTTACTCAATCAAATACAATCTAATATAAAAATCATAGGTATATATTATTTAATTTTAACATTAAATAAAACTATTATTACTAAAGCAATTTAAAAATCTTAATGATATAAATAAATATAATGATTTTAAATTGTTATGTCAATAATTGTGGTTTATAGGATGCAGGAAACATTAAAAAAGTTAAACAAATATCAATTTTGGAACGTTAAATAGGAGGCAATTTGGAATATTGGGGGTAGCCAATCGAAAACGCTCGATTTTAGGAGGACAATTTTATTTGCTATTTTGAACCCATCAGCGGTAACGCAATCAACCCCAAAACTTTATTAGAGAAAGAGCCTTTAAAGCACATTAAAATTAATTTTCAACATTGTGTTATTTGTGTCATTGTGTTACTTTGTACTAATAATTTTCAAGAAATTGAGCCACTCTTAGATATAGGATGGTAACCTTGTCGTACCATCACCATTGGGATCTACACTCCCCTTCCCATGAAAGTCACCAAAACATCTGCCAGTGATTGAAATTATTAATTATTATTACAATAAAAATCAGAAATGGTAGATACCCACGTGACCAAACGGCTAGACAACCACCATATTATTACATTACGTTTGGTTGGTGGTTGCCTAACAAATTAGTCATGTGGGTCGAGTGTATTTCCGAAGACCCTGAACTATATGTTCAATGTTCATGGTCTAGGAAGTATAAGGTGATATTGGTATAAATTATAAAATTTACTTGGTAAAATGTCGTGCCAAAAGCATTCACTGGTTCTAAAACTATCGTAAAAATGTAACAACTGTTTAAAAAAGTTGCTATCTCTATGAGTCACTGTTTGGTAATAAATAATAACCTAGCCCAACTGAATAAGTATTAACCACGTTAACAACAAACAACATTAAAACGATTCTTTCTTTAATTGTTAATGTCTATTTAAATATAAACAATATATTTGCATATTTCCAACTTGTCCTATATTTGATTTTTAATGAGTGATTAATACGTTATTGTTTAATAAATAACGTTATTTATAGTTTTTAAAGTGTAATTCTAATGTTAAGAGAGATTGGAATTTCTTTAATTTCATTAAAAATTAAAACAAGTTGCAAATATTTTGCATATTATGATTAAACAGCTTTAATTAAAATACCTACTGATGTTTAATCTATTTTGTTACTTTGTAAATACAATTTATTGCGTTTCAGAGTTCCATGCAATATACCGGGTGGAAAACAAATCAGGATCACCTAAATAACTTTTTTAGCTTAGGATAAATCACTTTAAAAGTTTAGGACAGTAAATAATAACGAACACTTGTGATTTGAATTGCTATAGTAAGATGTTTGTTAGACTTTCAGTTTTATCGCCAATGGCATCAAAACAATGGTTTTTTAAATAGGCATTATTTTTACGTTTTTGGATTCAAAAAATCGTTTTGGATATAATTGGTAATTTTGAACAAAACTGTACTACTTTTTTGGATGTTGATGGTAACTATTGATGTATTGTATTATGTTCTTCTTAAACGACTGATAATCATTTTCAAATAAAGAAGACATTTTAGAAACAAAAAAGAAAATTAAAATTGGGTAATGTAATAACTAATATGGATAATCGTTAAATTTAAAATAATTATTACCGAATTGACACCTTTTAATTAAAAAATTATTTATTTAACACCGCCATTGCTCCAGTTAAGTCACAGCCGTACTTAAGGTTGGCGTCCACGCCTCGCATTGCTAATGGGACTCTGTAGATGGAGCTGTGATCGAATTTTTACTGAGTTAAATTTAAGGGATTTTAAGATCCTCCCATTGAACCTTTTTTTGCCACTACGTATACCTAAATGAATGTAGTGAAGAAGTATTACTTTCTAAAATAGGAACCATAAATAAAAACATCTAAACCATTCAACCACTGTTCATAGTAAAATCTGGGTAAAAGATTTGGGATCTATTTTTAGAATTGTAAAAAAATAAAACGAGTAAATATTTTGTTGACGTTTGAAAAAAAATTATTCATAAAATTGTAAAAGTTAGAATTATAGCAAAAAATAAAATAAAAATTAAACTTAACAATAAATTATTTATTTAATTACGAGTAACAATTCAATTAACATGAGAATTGCACTAAAATACGTTAAATATAATACAATGAATATAATATAGGTGTAAAAAATTATTTTTTATTCATAAAAGTATAAAAATTAGAATTCGATAAAATTGGAGACCAAATGTCGGTTTTTACGTAAATGTGGGTTTTTAAGTTGTGCCCTTTGTAATTTAGTTTTAAGAATGTTCAATTGTCAATGTTTACCTGTTTAAACCCTTTAAATACCTTTTGTGAGGTATCTTTAGTTTAATATCTTTCTAACTATTTTGCATCTTTATTAAACTTATAATACATAAATTGACGTATTTTTATTATTTGTTGGGAAATACTCGCAATACAAAAATATTCACAGTGCCAATCGTAACTATTATTGGATTTCGGCACAATTGTATATTACTTTTTTTTCTTTTTTCCAGTTTTTTCAATTGCATAAAGGTTCGTGTTATGATGCATCATATAAGAAGTCAAAGTGAGCTACTTCCTAGAAAATGACATTGAAAAGACTTCCTTATTCCCCTTAGTTCAATTTATTCTAAATTAAAGACATTTTGTAAATATTTATAATTGATAACTCAGTGAGCAAAATGAACTGATATTTTTTTACATTTTTGGAATCACAAACTAGTAAAGTCCATTTCATATAACTTGACATGTGTATGCTTCAATCTACGCATTACGTTTTAGTTGTTTGTACTCGCATTGCTCGATGCTGATAACCAGTATTACTTTTCTATGTACCAAAGAATCCGTAGGACCTACGATTTACGCACGAAACTAGTGCTCCGCGGAGCACAGCTTGGCAAACCCTGCCGTAGGTAGTACTGCACAGAACACGATTTTCAAACGATCATATGTTAGATCGAAACTTGAAAAGAATCGTCTCGTAAACCATCCAATTTTGACTGGAACGAATTTCATTTATGGTGCGGTGAACGGTTATACAAGGTGTATTGGAGGAACTTGTAAAAGAAAAACTAATTCAATAACAAAAATGGATTCAATTCTTTACTTACTAGGCATTTCAACGACAACACTGCATCCACTCGAGGACCTCGCTTACCAGAAACGGAATTTCTCCCCAAAATGAAAATCGCAAATTTTTTATTTGCGAAGTTCGTCTGAGGAAAAATTGCATAGAAATGGCTGATGCATTGCCTTTAACTGCCTTTAACCATATTTGAAATTTTTTATCTTTGAGGAAGCAGCGAATTCTCTTCAAACCCACATTTTGTAACATAACAACGTTTTCTTTGGATTGAATTCATTATTATTTATTATTAATATAACAATTAACACAAAGATCGTCGCAAAATTCGTGACAGTTAGTAAATTAATGGAGACAGGTGAATATGTCAGACGACTAGACGAAACGTTTCAATTTTTAAGTGGCGGTGATTTTGAATTTAAAATTTTTATGAACGCTAGCGCCGTAAGTGGATGGGTGCCCGAACTAAACTGCCCCCAAACATATCTCCATGGTTCCCTATTACAGTTACACTTATATAGTGGGTGTTGTGTGCAACTGACAAATTATTTTAAAATAAACTTCAATTTTTACATCATATCACATTCCTACTTGATCCCTATGTATTAATCCCTATGTATTAACGGTATGCCAGCGCCATACCGTGATGATGGTAAGAACTACCTACCCCCCTACCGATGATGGTAACCTACGTCTCACCCTAGCTCCCGCATCTATTGAACAATATATCTCAGTTATCTGTGATGTATACTATACTTCACTACCTACTCGTTGTCATTTTTTCTAGTCTTTTTTAATTTCCTAAAGGTTCGTTTTATGATGCATCATAATAAGAAGGCAAAGTAAGCTCCTTCCTAGAAAATAAAAAATTGCATAAGACATTTTTAATAACCAAAGAATAAACCTTTGCTAACCCAATTTAAAAAATCCTTTAGTTCGGATTATTTTAACTTTTCTTTATAAAAAAAACAGAATAATAAAAATAAAAATGTGTCGGCCTATAAAAAAATTATTTTTATTGAACTACACCTTTCCATAATTAACAAAACTAGTGTCAACAGACAAAGAAACATTGCGTAATACATTTTAAATAACCAAGCAATAAACATTACTAACCAAATTTTTAAATAGGTCAACTAAAAATTTACTACATCTACGGTCATTTTCATTCATGTTCAGAAGTCTGTTTTTCTAATTGAATGGCTACTAGTAGGTAGAAAAAGTCAAAAGAAGTTCTTATAGTAAACATCATTGAAAATCCTTTTGTTCAAATTATTGCACCCTTTAAAAGGTAATAATAAAATAGTAAAAGTAAAAATACGACACTGTAAAAAACCCTTGGCCTACGCTTACTTCTACTTTTCAAGCAAAATAAACTGATATGCATTGCTTCCAAGTTCCAAATAATTCAAGGAGTACAATAATGTACTCTAAGTATATAATAATATATATATAAGTATAGTATAAATAATCTAAGTATATAATCTAAGTATATAATCTACTATTGTTCTAATTCGTACATAGTACGTCGTATACGTCTCAAAAAATATCCGTGGACGGAACAATAATTACAATCCAGAATTGGATACACCCACAATTTCGAACCTTTTGTGATTCAAAAGGCACAAGTCATAAATAACATCGATGGATGAAGCAGGATGCTTATTGGTTGGAAAATGTTACCTAGTATCTTTAAAGCAACGCCCCACGTTTGCGTTTTCCAAAATTTTCTTTGGACTTACTTTTAAAGAAAACTAATAGTCAAAATTTATTCCGGTTTTCGGATCCGGCATCAGCATATGACCCTTTCTTATAGGAGACAAGCTCATGAATTTTCTTCAATTTTCGATACTTTTTATTTGTTTTTTGGAAAAACTATAGGCACTAAGATTTTCAAAATCTTTCATTAGAAACTATGTACCGTTATATTAACTCTGAAAAAATTTCAGTGCAATCGCTTAAGCCGTTCTCTTTAAAAGTATGTACCTAGCTCTTATGGAAGAATAACATGGGAAGACGGCACCCTTAAGGAGAAAAAATGGGTAGAACATCTTTAAACCAGGTTAAAATTCTACTAAAGGATGTTTAAATTATAAGAAAGCTCATAAAATTGGCATAATGGTATAATAACGACGGATAACGGGCAGGATGTAAAGATAACGACAAATGTATGAACAAGAAAAAAGAAAAAATGAAGTTTAGAATTTTATTCGTCAAACCATAACAGTACAAATTCAAAAGGAATAAAATCGAAAATTAATACAAGGTGTTGAAATAATTTTTTTTGTAGATATACAATACAGCCCACAGTAAGTAAAAGATTTCAGAGCCCTTCATTCGATGTGCAGGATGTAGTGTAGGTACACCTTCGCAAGAAGGGACTTTCTGGCCTCTCGATAATCCAGGACTTATAAATGGTGGCAGGCTTTGTCTAAGCGCTGATGCAGTTGTTCTAAATGATTACTGGTTTTAATTTTAAATACACATCTCGAAAAAAGCAAACATCTTCAAATCTGATGATCCAACAAACCCTACTGACACCCTCTACTGGTTAAGTAATAGGCACACAATATCCTATCTGACTCCGCTCATACATACTTTTCATTTTCAAGAATAGCCACATTTTAAATTTGGACAACATCGTCCACTAACCAAGTCACGTTATTACACCCAAAATTGGAAATATCTTTGAAGACTCGTGCGTATAAGAAAAGTTGACTCTGCTCTAGCGAGTGCACACGGAAACCACAAAGGGTGGTTTATTTATTACGATATCAAATTGAAATTTGGTCACAGGCCTTCCAAGAAAACTTGGTAGCTGAGGAAGCGTGGCCAGCGCTGCCATATATTTTGAAGTACGCCAACAGTTAAAAGTATTTCAGTCCCTAAATTTGACTAATAACTGTCACTAAAAATGAATATAGTTAACATTAAGGTGGCGATTCCCCCTATGTTAGAAATATCGCTAAAAGTGCTACACGGGAGCGGGTGAGTAGGACAAACTATTGAACGAACACAAAAATTATCCATATAAAAAATGAAGTAGAAAGATCGATCTGCGACCTAAGCTAAATTTTATTACTGAAATGGTGATAGTAATTGAGATAAGGCCTACTGAAAATCATGATATTTACTTGCTTTTTTTTACCCCTATTGTTGCAAATTTTCAAAATAAATGAAAATTGTGAGATATACATAATGTACTACATATTTATTTAACTTCATTTTGACACAAAATTTGGAAAAATTGTTAACATATTAAGGGAGACTCACCCGCTCCAGAAAACGCTTACAAAATTTTACATCTCTAAAACTAACGCATATTTCTTTGCAAGAAAGGAATTAACTCTTACTTCATTTTTAATTAGATCATTTTTTTGTTGGTTCAATAGTTTTTGCTACTTAAGCGCTACCGTGTAGCACTTTTAATAATATTTCTAACATGCAGGGAATCGCCACCTTAAGATAGTGAATTTGAAAAGTTTACAATGGAGCGTGTCAGTTGTCATGAAGTTCAATTTTATTCCACAAGGTCCGCACAATCGACGGACCCAACTGCCAAATTACAGTATTACCAAATTACTTTTGTTGTATAAAATTGTTTGAATTTATTCAAAGTTTGAATTTTATACAATAAAAGTAATTTGGTAATACTGTAATTTGACGTTTGGGACCGTCGCGTCGATTGTGCGGACCTTGTGGAATAAAATTGATCTTCATGACAACTGCTCTATTAACTAAAAATTGCTTTAATAATTAATTATACTGGGTGTGTCCGAAATAGTTAGCTTTCCGAGTCGGAAAGTCGGAAAGCCGGTTTTTGCTTTGTAACCCATTAACGCCCAGCGTCGTAATATAACGACAGCAAAATAAAAAAAAGTTGTTTCTTATGACCTTTTGTTAATTTTGACTATTTTATTTTTTGTGAAATCAAAATAAAAATTTTTTTGTGCCTGGGCGTTAATGGGTTAAAGCTTGTATTCAATCAAAAACCAGTTTCCCGACTATCTTTTAATTAAGAAAATAGTTCAAAAATTCAGTAAATATAAATTTTTGCAAAAATTATTACAACATATAATGCTTATAATAATAAATCAATGGTGCTCTTGTACTTGACTGTTTGTTATTTTGAAATTTCATGGAATACTGTTATCTTGACATTCCATAATTATTTA
The DNA here is from genome assembly GCA_963924605.1 of Malthinus seriepunctatus. Lineage (NCBI taxonomy): Eukaryota > Metazoa > Arthropoda > Insecta > Coleoptera > Cantharidae > Malthinus > Malthinus seriepunctatus. Next base: position 45,373,616 of record OZ004600.1, read on the forward strand.
TAAAAATGAGGTACCTTCGTTAAAATAATAAAAAAAAATGCACTGATTTTTAAATGTTTTCTTCTAAACTGAAACTAAAAATGGCAACTAGAGTAAAAAAGAGACCTACAATAGCAACCGTTTCGTTATTGAGCGTGTTCTCAATGCTTTCAATTACACGTCCACTGAGAAAGAACTTGGCATATCTAATAAAAATTATCGTACATAGAAACAGTCGGTTTTATCGAGCTTTAATGTCAACATTAAATTGATTTGAACTGCTTACGGCCTACTGTACTGTCCTTGACCAATCGATTACCAATTTGACGTTTTGTCAAAAGACAAATCAAAAACTGGTGTTAAAAATTTAATGTCAACATTAGTTAATCCAGAGCTCGATAACAGAGGCGGTAACAAGTGAATCGTGTTATGCAACAAGAAACCAACCCTCAAAATCTAAAAAATCATCTGTGACATGTAAGTTGTAAGGCCACCTACTGCACATACTTGCGAACAATTTAGAATACGGAAAAATAATAATACGAAGCTTGACTAAAACTAAATTCAACCAGAACAGAACTTTTAAAACGTGATTATCTCGGTTTGGTAAAAATGAGGTTCCTTGTTGCATAATACCATACAATTTTTGTTCGAGATTAACTGATATGGCCTGCTATTAAAGTTTTCCATCAAAGTGAATTGCACTGACACATACGACATTTTCTCCAAAAAGCAATGTAGAATGATAATCTTCCAAAATAAAAATAAAAATAGTGAAAATTTAAAATTAAATTACTTCACAATCTCCTGTAGCCTATAACCTTAGAAGAAAAATGACGCTTTTCCAATTTATTGAATTATAAATAATTTCCCTGATTTTTAGGTTTAAAAAAGTTTGAAATATAAATAGAAAATTCTTATTAAGTTGTATTACTTATAATAAAAAAAACTTTAGTTTTGTATGTTACGTAAATATTATTTCTCAGAGGTTAAAGGGACTTTTTGGTTGCTATTATTTATTTAAGGTTTAACAACTATAATATTATTATAAGTATATTTACAGTTGAAATTTACGTGTTTATCAGCACTTTCATGTTTTTCTTTATTACATAATTTGGGACCACAAAAAAAATTTTAAACATTACAATAATATTAAATATTCGTAAAAAATTGAATAAGTAAATGGATTATAAAAACTTTTATATAATTCTAGGACATTACTTACTAAATTTACTTTAAAGCTATTTGATTATGATTACACATTCGAATCGATATTTTTTAAATTAAAAAAAATTCGTAGGTAACCCATAGCTTTTGTCATGTATAAAAATAATATAACTAAGCGAAAAATGTTGAAAATATATTTTCCTTTCAAATTTCTACTCGAAAGTTTATTCTTGCGTTGCCTGATGAAACTTGCACCATTTCCAATTTTTGGAAATCAAGTGAACCTTAAAAAGCAAGCAAAAACAAATGTCATGTACTCGAGTTGTTTTTTCGTATAACATCCTCTTTGAAAAAAAAAATTGCAAAACCCAGTTTAGTTTAATAAAATCTAAACAAATCTTGGGAGAGCTTTGAAAACAAAGTTATTCAAGATTTTGTTATGCAAAATAACTTTTCTTACCAACAGTTTCTTTTAAATTCGCAGAAAAAGATTTTAACATCATATTATCAAGATGTTTTGTGAGATTTGACTTGATTGAAACGGATTATTATTGAAGAATTAAACAACTTTAAAAAATATATAAATGGGGTTGTTTCTAGCAACTATATAAATTTCCTTTTCCCATGACGTAATTAGTTGATTATAAACCATTAAGAAAATGATTAAGATTTGTAAATAGACAATTTACAAAAGAGCCGTAGCCAGGGGTATGCCAGGGCAGGCTGAGCATTTGAATTTTAAATAAATGTTGTATAAGAGCAAATAAATTTGCTGAATGTTCCATACATTGTAAGAAACAAAGAATTAAAACATTGAATTGAAAGTAACTATAGCTAAAGTAGTCAAATAAGCAACTGCCAATTTGTTGACAAACGACCAATAATTAGGTAATTTTCTTAATCGCCTTTTCAAGTCAAGGGTCCTCACGTTTCAAGGCCTACGTGATTTTCTACATGAACTTGCTTCTAAAATAATTAGGGATGCCGATACTTTCAGTAATTTCATTTCGGTGATACGTGTGAAACTACATGTCCGAGATTCCAATTTCCATCCTATCTTTACATCTCTATGCATATACATGTACGCATATAATTGTTTTTATAATGAATAATAAGTTAAATTTAATTGAATTTGTATTTAAATTTTATGTAATTGAATCAAATTAAATTCCATTGCAATATTTAACGCAAGTATGTAAAATTATTTGTATACAAAAAGGTTACTATACATACGTCAACCAATGGCAACCAATATTTTTCAAGTAAATGCCTTTAACAAAAAAATTTACAAATATAGGCCCATTATCAAAGGATTTCAATAAAGTAGTTATGGAACTACAGTCAAAACCGGTTATAACGACTTTAAAGGGACCGCAAAATTCGGTCGTTATAACCAATAGTCATACTAAACAATTATGTTTTTAAGAAAAACTATGGAAAAAAGCAAAAAAAAGTAACTTCTACATTTCGTCGTTATATCCGATATGTCGTATAAAGCGGTGTCGTTATAAGCGGTTTTGACTGTAATTCAAAATTTCAGTTTATATTATTTTAACTATAATTATTGATAAATTATCATTATTATCCCATATTATTATAATAATGGGATAACGAACTATAGCGTCAGCGATGTTGCCAAGTGTGTCATTTTCTTTAGGTTTATGATGGGTTTATGCAAACTGCCTTTTTTAAAATAGAACGGGTTGTATTATGAGATTATTGAGAAAAATCGAGAAATCTATTTCATTTTTATCTGAAAATATTAATTTTCAAAGATATAAAAAAACTAAAAACACATTTCCAAAGCATCTCTTTCGTCTCTACAACATTCCATACATCAACGATGATTTTATACCACATCACAGCACTCTAGAGAACTGATTATTTTTTAAGAAAAATTTTTATTTTGCCTATAAAATTAATTTTTTTGATGCTACTGTATTCAAAATTTAATGTAGATTTTAAAAAAGTAAAAATATATACGGTGTTCCATTTAAAAATCAAAAGTTGACTTCATTTCCGGCGTAATCGGAAGTGTCAGAATTTTCACAAGTAGTTAAAACAATTGCAATTTATGTGAATATAATCGACACCAAATTTCATTTTGATATGGTGATAAATAACGGAGTTATAAGAGTGTTCCAAACTCCTGTGTCACCCGGTATAATTATTGTTACTTACTATAAATTTACATCCACTCGCTAAAGCGGTTTTAACTAAATCGATTTAAAAAAATGACATGTAAACACTTCCAAAATGCTATACTTAAATCGATTTGAAAATGTATCTATACGTTGCTAGGGTTAAGCATATAAACGGCTAATTGGCATTTGGGTTAAACCGTTGTTTTACGTTAAAACCATTTAGTTAAAACCTGTATATAAAAACGTCAATATTCTCTAATTACATACCGTTTGGCCAAATGACTTTAATTTATGAAATGCCTATCTGAAATCATACTATGAGTACAGAATAGGTGAAGTTAAAAGTGGAGAATACAGTTGTTTTAATTGGGTGGGCATTGATGATAATACAGTAGAATCCCGTTATAAAGAACCCCTTTATAACGTTTTTCCGGATATAACGGACTAAATCTTTGGTCCCATTTTAGTATTTTGTTTATTTATTGTGTTTTAATAACGAACTTCCGGTTATAACGTACCAAATTCTTCGGTCCCTGATGGTACGTTATAACGGGGTTCTACTGTAATAATAAGATTTATTGAATACTCCTACTTCTGCCACTTCCAAATACAATGCATGCATTCAAATTCCCATAAATTAAAGTTGTCTGGCCAGATTGTATGTGTTTATATGAATAAACGAGACTTCAGAAGTCCAAAATGGTTACCTAATAATTCAAGCAATCACAATATTTTACTTTGTAAATAATATTACGAACTTACATTGTAGATGAAGGTGTTATTTATTAACGTTTCGCATAGCTTATCATTAATTTATTAGTACCCACTTAGTACCGAGTCCAATCGATTTTTGACGAATGATATATTTGCATTAAATAGTCATTTGCTTAATTTTAATATAAAATTTAATTGAGATGATTATTTCTCTACCATATATTGTCATTTAATTGTCAAATTAACTTTTAGGTAGGTCAAAAAGTTAAAATGAAGCATTTGTAAATTTCACCGCTAAACATTTCAAATTACTGCAAGAGGGATTTATGTTGGCGATCGGTGGGAATGCGCAGAAACCTAAATTGGTATTTATCCCCACCAACGCAGTAGTAGACGTATTTAAATTATTAAAGGGGCGTGGTCAAATCTCCGCGAACTTATCCCTACCGCTCCCCATTAATTTGTGTTGCAGTATTTTCTACAACTTTTATTTTAAAATTACTTAGCCTTGAACAAAAATTAATTAAAATAACCGTTGCTAAGATAATCTATAAATCTATTAATTTGGCTTCACAACCATCAATAACTAAGCAACAAAAACTATTTATCCCAATTACAGTAAAAAAATTTAACTTGAGGTAAGTTCGCGCAGGTTTGGCCACGCCCCTTTAATAATTTAAATATTCGTTGACTACTGCGTTGGTGGGGATAAATACCAATTTAGGTATCTGCGCATTGTCACCGCTCGTCTACTTAAAATATTTTTACTGTAGGTAATTAATTAATTATATAAATTATAAAGTAATAGAGACGGGCGACAAATTGTTTTCTATACGACTGTCACAAATTGACGCTTGACAGCAAATATGCGAGAATCTCTATTCAACTAAAATATTAATTTAAATATTTTTATCCACGACCGTCCAATAATACGTTCATTACTCTATGATTTTTGACCAGTAATGTGTGTCATTACTCACTAGTTGCAAATCATTGAATAATATACATATTACTCAATGACTATTACATTACTCAATGGTTTACCGGGCGACAGAGGGGATTGGAAAACTTTTATAGCTCCGTTTTTTGTCAACGTATCAAAATGAAATTTGCTGTGGGTTATAGTCATATAAATTGCAATTTGTTTAACTACTTTTAAAAATTCTTCCACTTCCGATTTCGCCGGAAATGAGGTAAACTTTAGATTTTTAAATACAACACCATATATATTTTTACATTTTTGAATTCTACATTAAATTTTGAATACATTTCCATAAAAAATTAATTTTTTAAAATAAATAAAAAAAAATTTTTCAAAAAATACTCGCGTATTCAATGTATATTTGGTTTATAATATTTGCAGTCGTGGATAAAGTATAATATCCTACTCGCGGGTAATGCTCATTACTCACTCTAATGATTACGACACTCGCCATACGGCTCGTGTCGCAAATTCATTCTTGTGAGTAATGAGCTTCATTACCCGCTCGTTGGATAATATACTATTATTTCTTCAATATAATGTGCCCTTGTAGTTTAGAACAAACTTTGACTCTTAAAATTTATTATAAATTGTACTATAAGGCAGATATTAAAATAAATTTTTAAAAAATGTCACATTGACGTCAGGAGTTCCAATGGATTTCCATGGCAACTATCGCGCTTTTGTTCACCGTGGTAACTTGTGTAATATAATATTTTATAAACCTCAAGGAAAACTTATCTGATTTGTATTGGCAATATTGCCATTACACATTTAAATTATCATCACTTTTTAACGTTCAAAGCCTTAGACTACAACAGTAGAGTAAAATAATATTCACGTTAGTACTAATAATGTATTGACACATAGCTTTCATCGAAACGCTAGGGGTCAAGTTAAATTTATTATCTTCGAGGTTAAGTAAATAGGAAACTCCTTTAATGACACATCGCCATTTTTTTTAAACAAACAGACACGTGAAGATAAATTTATTCTATAACGATTAAAATTGAATCGGGAAGAAGAGCAGACTAAAATTGCATATTTTATCATTATTCATCAAAAATATAGGAAATGTGTTACAATGTGTCGTTTAATAACACTTTCAAGCAAATGCCAGACAAATAAGATACGTATTTTGTCTATGTCAAAAACTATTATATTATGCATTTGTGCATTCAAAAGTGCAACTGAGTCATGCCGTTAACCTTGATTTTATAAGACAAGTTTGTGGATGTGTAACAGGTGTACAAGAGCCAAATAAAAATATGCAAGAAATTAGATCTTGATGAAGCATATAAGAATATAAATTACACGTAATACGATCTTTTGCCGATCAATAATAATTACACTTTTGTAATAAAAAAACAAGTTAATTTAAAAGGTACTCACCGGATGATCTCTAGTCTTCTGTGCTCTTAAAAATTTGGCCAAAATTTGAACTTTATATGAGAGATATAATTTTTTATCTCGTAATAATAGAAACGCCTTTCCCCAAATTTCCTTATGTAGATCTCGTACCCAAACAGGCGAAAATATGACTGGACACTGACCTTCTTGCGTTACTAGATTCTGCAAAACAAAATATATTTTAGTATAATTACAATTTAAATTGTTTATTTAACAATCAAAAGTGAGTATACTCAATCATTCCCCTAGGAAATTAGCACAATGTATCAATCCTGTAAATTGCAATTTTGACAATCGCACAATTTACTATGTTACCTTTACACCTGCCACGTTAAATCCACAAGTGAATCTATCGATGCTATAATTTACAACAAATTTTGTACTTCAAATGGTTAAAAAATCCAAAATAAAACAATTGGTATGTACTCTAGTTTTATTTCAAAATTTTTGTTTTCTCTCGTAAATTTCATGCATACGGTGAAACAAAAAAGAGAATTTCCAAAGATTTCCTTGAAAATCTTAGTATAAGCTCAAAGCATAACAATTTAGAGCCAAATATTTCGAAACTTTAATTAGGAAGATGTTTGATACAAATAGGTAATGAACGTTTATTAATTTAATCTTTTCGTTAATCACTAGGTAAAATGAGCAATTTGTTTTTAGACTTTGACGTTTGACCCCCTAAATCACAACCTGTAATCGTAATATGTAAGTTAATCTTCCGCCTCCGCATCGTTGAGGCATAAAATATAATTCATTATGTTCATGAGCTATACATAACATCCTGAAATAACTGACATGGGCACATCATTTTCAATGAAATATGAATTGCCACAGTTTCGCAAGAGGCGAGACGAATACACAATAAAATTATTATGTTTGCATTTACTTGAGATAATTCGGTTGTCTTGACTTTCACTAAGCAATCCACAATCCTTAATAAGGACTCGTAAACAATATGGTTTTAACAACCAGTAATAGCTACAAGCTAAATAATATCCACAGTAAACCGCTCAGTGACTCAGATCAAGTATACTCTTATTTCTAAACATTTATTAATATATTAATACTAATACCAATAAAATAATGTGAGTGGATTATTATTATAGTGTGCTTATAAATGTTAATTATATTACATTGATTACATGGTACAGGTACAGCCACAGAGGTTGTTTATTTTAAGAGTCACTTAAGAGCCAACGTCAGGCGACAAGTTGATTTTTCAGATGAAGTGGAGGCAGACGGGCATATAGTTTGGAGGCTGGACTTATTTGCAACGTGCTCTCCTACGAGTCTCCCACCACTTATTCTATCTATCTAAAAATTGTAAAATGACATTTAATTAAAATCCTTTTTTAAAAGGACATTTGATTTAGTCAAAAAATTATTATAAAATGACAATTTAATTAATTAAAAAAAAGGACATTTGATTTAATTTATAAAATCGAAAAATTTTTTTTAAATTTACAACTTTCATAATAAAGTAATAATTAAATGAAATGAAAATCTATTTTTTTATATAATTAGGTTATATTATAAAAAAAATAGCTTAATTTCTCCAATTTAATATAAAATAAAAAAATTATATTGCTACATTCTTAGAAACTGTCTGCAATGTCATTTATACCCAGTCGAGCATAATGAGTATAGTCTGTTCATATCTTTTAGAAGTTGACGTCTCGACTTTCACTGTGGGAGCCTCATAAATCATTCAAAAAGGTTCAACATCTTTCCCTTAAATTTGTTTAACAAAAGGATTTTAACAGACAAGAGTGTGCTACAATGCTACAGCATGTGCTAACAATCGCAGTAAACCGAGTGGTAAACCAGTTTAAAGAAAATATTTTGGTGCATCCCATTTTTGGAATTGTATTTTAATGACCATTTCTACAGGTATATTAATCGTTTGTCCCTTACGTTTAAAAACTGTTAGGATCACCTAGAATGTAATTGTAACAATTTAAATATTCTACACTTACCCCCCGCTACTTATTGCTTTTCAACATTACTATATTATTGAATTGTTGTTATTATCATTAATTATTAATTAAATAAAGTGTAAAAAACACCAAATTGTCAAATACAATTAAGTGTGTTTAGAAGCATTTTCTGTTTAGGTGTTTGGTACAATTCGGATTTAATAATAAGTAAATTAAGTATTAGGTTTTTATAGTGTATTATTTAATTGCATGATTTTGATTATTTAGGAATCAAATTTTTATCAATTATCAATTTTATTTAAGCTCTAATTCATTTACCAAAATATAGTTCCTTTAAACGGGTTTACAACTCGGTTTACTATATTATGATTGTCTTCTCTTTTAAAATGCTTTTATAAACAAATTAAAGGGAAAGATGTTGAACCTTTTTGAATGATTTATGAGGCCCCCACAGTGAAAGTCAAGACGTCTACTTCTAAAAGATATGAACAGACTATACGTTTGTTTTCATACGATATCTGATGTAACCGATACTTTATTTAATAAAATTTAAAAGAATTATTTAAAAACGAATAAACTTCCGTATCGTATACGGAATTATTGTTCTAGGAATTCAAAAATGTAAGACATAACTTTGCGGGGTGCAGAAATTTCAAAGGGAGGTCTTTGATTTGATTTTTCACTTGCAATTTATTGTTGTAGAAGACAATTAGGTATAGATAGCAATTGCAATTATTGTAAAAGTTCCAAAAATTAGTGAAAACCATTAAAATGGTTAGTTCTCCAGTGGGCAGAAACTCCGAAACACCAGCCACATTGTAAAATGTTGAAAAATGAATAACTATTTTAGAAGCCCGCGCTTTATAATGCCACCGCTAGCCACATAATCCTTTTGGTTTTCCTCCGCGTAAAACACAAAATTTTAAACTTTGATCTAGACACCTCGTAGAAGATAATGCAAGAGGTTTCAGAAAAATCGGTTCAGACTGTAAAGTTTAACGCATTTCAGTTTTTCAGTCTAATTCCAGTGCACTATAAATCAACTAAAAATTAATTTTTGAAGCTAAATAGCGCCAGAAATTTAATTTCAAAATTTATAAAATTTGTAGAAATAAGCAATTACCTACTATGAAATGCTTGTGTACTGTTTTCAGAAAACACGAAAACATTAGAAAATGATAAAATTAATAGGTAAAATAGCGCAAAAACTACATTTTCAAAAAAATTGTGGGTTTAGTTACGTCCTATTAAAAACAAGCCATACATATCCGAGAGGTCCGATCACCACCCTCCCTGTATGTACTCGTACTCGTACGTACGTACGTAAAATGTGTGTAAATAATGTAAAATAAACTTCAAAAATTCACAATTCTGGTAAAAGTAGTACATTTTTTATTTAATCCCCATCTACAATTAAAAATAATAGTTTTAATTCCGGAGTGTTTAGTTTAAATTATTTAAAAAAATAACAATAACAAAAGATAACACAAAATGCTATCGTTTTTCATTCAACAGCAGACTGAGGAGAAGGTTAGCGAAGAGGCGGAGTTAGAGCTCTCGCAATATCTCTGCGACTATGGGCGCCTACTTCAAGCAACCGCTTAACCACGTTTTATATCTACTTCGGACACATGATCGATCTAAAAATATTAAACTGCTTTTAAGTTTGCATGATCTTTATCGTGTATCATTTTTAGCACAATATTTCGTTTGAGACCGGCATAAAACGTGGTTAAATGCTAGCTTGAAGTAGGCGGTCATAGTCGCGGAGATATTGCGAGAGCTCTAGTTTGTAAACACTAGTTTTTGTAAACAAATTATTTGTTTTCACTTATATATGCGCCATCTATGTAGTCGTAAATAAATTAAAATATTTGTTTCGAAAATAGCTGATTCTGCCTAAACGGATAAAAAAAATTACTTCAAAAAATTATAGGTATTAGCATAATCCCCTAATAGAGGTTTATAGACTAAGTGGCATTGTTCAATCATCTTTTTATAAAGAGAAAAAAAATGTTTAAAATAACCCAAATTATGGAGTTTTAGATTGTACAATGCTAATTAATTAACACACCAATTTTGATTATTATAGTCTTTGAACCTTTGACTATTATCCCTTATTGTATATAACTTTTCCTTTTCATGAAAAATCGCTTTATAACGCCACAATTAGCTATGCCGTGAGTAGTGTTTTGATGCATTTTAACAGGAGTGACGTAGCCTCTTAAGGGTTCTCGGTAGTAATTTCGCAAGCAATGTTAAATTATGCTTACATTGTTTTCGCGTTATTTTTTTATTTCTGTACTTGAAAGAGCGGTCGACGTCTCTATGAATAGGTAACATAATTCTACAGTTCCGTCTCAGATGTTTAAAAAAAGGTTTTGATTATCTTATTTAGACATTATATTTTTTCTTTTCTCTAGGGGCTACGCGTCTGAAAATCTTTGAAATCCATCGTCAACTTTCCGAGTTACAGCAGTAACAGTAACAGAATAAGTGATAAACTTCAATTCCTTATAAATATCCGAGGGGTTAACCACTATTCTGAATTTGTACAGACAGCAGTTGACTGCCTATGATTGCATGTGCATATGTGCATAATGCTATGGCTGCCATTGACTGCAGAGTGCAGAGACCGCTCAATTTTTGTACATTGACTGCAGAGAGTGGATATAACCCCTGGTAAATAACGTAAGTTTCTTTATTTCTCACGTTTCACATACCCTTTTTTAATGAAATTTGATGGTAAAATAGTTTTCTGTTGTCCTGTAGTTACAGATTTTCCAAATCTGACATAGATTTCCTTGTAGGTATAAGCTACGGGCAACGGGCGTTAAAAAACAATAGTCAAAAAAAATATAAAAAATTGCTTATCTTTTATAACCTTTCTAATGATGTACTGCATGACTTACTAATCATTTACATTTTTGTTTCGTTGTATTCGATATGCAGTGTAAATAGTATATTCCCATGACTCAACATTCCAAGAATTCATTTATAAAACACGGGTAAAAATTTAATATTTAAGTCAGAAAGATAACTCAGGAATTAAGCAATATTAAATGAATTATTGTTGAATAGGTGGGGTGGGGTGCGGGTACTGCGGGTACTTAAACCGTAAAAAAATTATTTTTTGTAACAAATAAAAAGTCAGGTATGGTCCATTTTCCGAATTTTTTGCAGTTTTAACGGCTCAGATTTCGTCACACCAACAATTAGGAAAATGGGGATAGGCGAGTTGGGCCAAATTTTACCTGACGTTCACGGAGACGCTTAGGGTTTACTTAATCCTATCGACCAGTTGGGCCAAAGGATCGTTCTGAAAGACTCGAGTTGTTTTCTTTATTTATTATCTTCTATCTTTTTATTAGAATAATGTAGACGATGAAAAACTAAGTGATATTATATTTTATTATAATATTATTTTATTATTAACTAGAAGTAATTGTTTGCCCTTTTCACTTTTTACACTTGTTACCTCCATGTTCTTGGAGGGAATGAATACTAAGTTTACTAGATGGTATTTCGGTTTGCATTTATCTTTAAACTGTGAGTGAGAGACCAATTAGATTGATTTTCGAGAAATTTGTTTTTTTCAAGTACTGTATGCAAATATTTAAAGAAATTTTTGGAAGAGAAAATTTAATGTTATCATAAAACTACAATATTATAAAAGGTCGCTCAGGTAGTTAGTTCTTAATCTTCTCGAGTTTCAAACTTGGCCCAATTGTACGGTAGGATTATAACGGTAAAAAAAATTTGGCCCAACTAGAAGATCCCGAGGAATATTGCTAAAAATTTCAAAATACATTACTTTTAAAATACTGAGAAAAGTCCACAATTTTAAATTTTTGAAACGCTGTTCTGAAAAATAAAGATATTAAAGACTTGTATAGTTTTCCCTCTGACTCATCAAATTAAGTTTATAAATTATTGTTTTCCCTAGAATCGCAACAAAGGCAATAAAAATAAATAGGTAGGAAATGACTACAATATTAACAATTTTTTATACTATACCTAACCTACTTTTATAAAAGTATTTTTACTATTTTTAATGTCCGTAGCAGTTGCAGGGTTAAAGTACACAAGAATCTAAAACATTTGTTGCTAAAGGGGGAAAGAAAATCGTTTTGCCATTAATTTTACCTGAATGAACTTTTCATGGACTCATTTTAGACTGAAAACAGCATAGGTTAGCTTAGCAACAGCTTTAGGATTCTTAAAAGTGCTTGTGACTCCTTTGAGTCACAAAACCACAAGAATTACTTAAAAAGATGATGAGGCAAATGCACACTTTTTTACAGTATAAACTTTGATCTTTAGGGTATTTAGAACTCGATAAAAAAGGTTTCATTAAAATTCAATCAATAAGGAGTGGCTTTTTCTCAGTAATATTATTTTTCAGGTAATTGCTAAGATTATGTTACTTTGACTCACAAGCACTAGCGTAAATAACGGGCCCGCAGGGCCTGCGTTGCGGGAGGGTCCCAGGATAGAAAGGGCCCCAGAAACAGTTTGAAATTTCGTTATAAAATCGATTTGTGGTTAAATAAAATGATTATTAACGAAAATGAGTAGGACCCCAAAAATCTTAGTTACGCCACTGATAGTGGCATAAGTAACAGGCCCGCGGGGCCCGCTTTGCGGTTCGGCCTCAGAATCATCGTTTAGTTTGAAATTTCGTTATAAAATCGATTTGTGGTTAAATAAAATGATTATTAACGGGAATGAGTAGGACCCCCAAATACTTAGTTACGCCACTGACAGTGGCGTAAATAACGGGCCCGCAGAGCCCGCTTTGCTTGAGGGCACCAGAAACATAGTTTAATTTGAAATTTCGTTATAAAATATGTGGTTAAATAAAATGATTATTAACAGGAATGGGTACAGGCCCCACTCTGAATTTTGCGAAAAGGCCCCCAAACTCTTAGTTACGCCACGCCACTGCTCACAAGCACTTTTAAGAATCCTAAGAACCTGAAATTTGGTGTCATTATACATCACACTCTAAGGATCCTTAGAAAGGTCTGAATTCTTCTAAAAAAACAGAGGGCGCCCCCCCTTACCCCTCAATTGGTCCCCAGAGGGTTTTCAGGACTTGAAGACTTTTCTATAAATCTTTAGGACATGCCATTGAATAAATAGATCCGAAAGGAGAGTTAGCAACCGTTGCCTATTAAGAGAAAATACAACGGAAACGACATTTTGGACAAACTATGGATGACTCACTCATTTTGTCGAGTTTACATTATCATTGGCTATCATGAACTTTACCTATAAGTGAGAGTATAAGCAACCATTTCTATTGGAGAAATTGGAGAATATAGCTAAATGGCTCTTTCCTGTTAGAGCAGCGGCTATTTATTCAATGAGACATGATATACTACAGTAAACGAAATCTGAAGCACAGAATACATAAACACCAGTAACGCAGGTTGGGATTTATAATTTTTATGCGCATGTTCGAAAATAAACCTTTTAGAATATGGCCGCAGTCAATCAGCTGGCTGCAGTTGTGTGATTGTCATTTAACACGTTTTTTCGTTTTTCAAAATTTGTTCCAGTGACGCGTTTGTAAATTTAGTAGTTCTTTAGTATTTTAGTATAGTATAGTTATAGTGTATAGTTTTGTATATATTTAATCGTTGTTTAATTAGTTTTAAGTGTTGAAAACTTGAGGGGCGTGCATCGTCAGCATCGTGGTGTAAATTGTTAAGTTTTGTGATTTTTGTAACTTTTCTACTGACTATAATCGTAAATACTAAAATGCCTAAAGTAGGGGGCTACGTTTGTGCATTTAAAGACTGCAAATCAGCAAAGAAGTTTAAAGCACCGTGTATAAGTTTTTTTCAATTTCCAAAAGATCCAGAAAGGTAATGTAACTTTGAGATTTTATTATAAAATAAATAACTATTGTTTGAATTCTTGCAGGTCCAAACTGTGGGTAAAAGGCTGCAACAGACCCGATTTGGAAGTGAAAAAAGTGGAGACTTTAAACTCATATTACAGAGTTTGTTCTATTCATTTTGCAAATCATATGTTCTTAAACGATTTAAAAAATCGTCTACAACCCCATGCTTGCCCTGCGGACATGAAAACTCAGGCTGCTTCGGAGTTCCGGAAACGTAAAGCCAGTGCAGATCTTGAACCTGCTACAGAGAAATCATCAAGGCTGGATATGCAAACAGGTAATAATAGAGTAATATTAATGTGATAACTGTGTAAATAATTATGTAATTTTTTTAGATTTGTTGAATGTTTCTACAGACAATGTGATTGAAAATGCAACTGCAAATAGTTCACAAACAGGTAATGATTCTCACTAAAGAAATTAGAAACACTTAATTGTAACCAACTTTTTTAGATGAACTGCCTATTGAATTGCCTATGTATTCGACACCTGTGACAGTTCCGCTCCCGTTGACTTCTCCAGTTGCCACACAAACTGCATGTGTTTTGAGTGCCCATACACCGCGGAAGAAAAAGTTGAGAAAAAAGATCGGCATTTTGCAAAGATGTAAAACACAAAATGTGCAACGAGTGGGTCAACCAAATCTAGACCAAATATCAGTGGACGAATTTGAAATACTTGTGCGGAAATTTTTACCGGACAAAACAGCCCAATTTGTCATTGTTCAAGCCAGGCAACATTTGAAAAAGGCTTACGGAAGAAGATTCACTAGTGATTTTAAGAAGTTTTGCTTAAGTATTTACTTTGTTAGTCCAAAATGTTATTATTATTTATCGAAAACATTTTTATTACCGAGCAAAAGAACGTTACAGAAAATGACAGCAAATTTACAAATAGGACCCGGTATTCATAATGATATTTTTGAATCGCTTACAATAAAAGTGAAGTCATTAAGTGCAAATGACAAATTTTGTGTAATAAGTATTGACGAGATGTCATTAAAAGCGCATTTATTCTACAAAGTATCGACGGATGAAGTTGTTGGTTTGGAAGATACAGGCAACAATAAAAAACTGAACCCTGCTTGTAATGTGTGTGTGGTCATGATACGGGGCATTATTATCGTAATGACAACTTACCAGACTCTACTTCCAACCGCAAAGTAGATGAGCTCTCGCGGTTCTGTCTGGAGATAAAACAAGAGGTTGTTATAGCGGATGTCCCCGAATCGGTGAGTCCAAGCAACTTGTCTATGGACTCGTCGATCTTGTCTGATGGCACTGTAGCGGGAACATCGGCAACGATTGTCTGAGTACGAGCAGTCATGCACGATGTGGAGGTGGTCTCCATGCCATGAGAGGATGCTGAAGCCTCCACGGGAGTCGATCGCCAGGCCTCTTCTAATACTTTGATAAGCTTCTGATCCGCTACTATAGTGGACCACATCGTGTATGATTTTTCGCTTTTTAAAACATTTAGAAAGCTCTCGTACTGCAGGACTATATTCATTTCGATCTCCAATTCTCTCATCGTCGCTATCACCTCCGCAATTGACAACGCTAACATTTTCATGATACGTATGTTCTTCCAATCCATTGCCTGTTTCGTCAGTGATAGAGCATGTTGAAGTACTGCGTTCAGAAAGAGCATCGTGATTGGGTGCCACAACCTCTCGAAAATATGGATGATGTGTTCGTCGTCTATGCGTTGAGCTGGTTCGTTGTCTTGTAGTATTACCTGAGAGCAAGGCAGCGGACTGGAAGAGTCCTCTGAGTCGCTCACTGTTTCCCTGTTCTTCTGTATTGCACTCTCCTCGATTACTACTTCCTTCTGTTTGCGAACTGGAGCCATTTTCACTTCGTAACTTAATTGAATCAAACAATTCACGTAAAGACATACTGCCACTAAAATTAGTTCGCCTTATATTAAATAGACTTGGTAATGCATGACCCTAATCTTTTAATTATCGACAGTTACGTCGGCGACCTCTCTAATCTATCCGATAACTAAAAATAACTTTATTCCGACGGCGGCAACTGCGATAAGATAACACCATGGACTAACCATGGACCATGGCCTTCGGCCGGTCCGGTGTTATCTTGTTAACAAATGGAAATTACCACTAAATTACTTTTTTGTAAATACTTCGTCTTCAAGCAGCGAAGTACAAAACATCATTTTTGAAAACATTAGAAGATTAAGAGACGTGGGTTTGAATGTTGTAGCGATGGTAAGCGACATGGGTGGAAATTTTGTGAAATTTTCTAAAAGTGTTAATGTTAGTCCAGAAAGTCCGTTTTTTATGGTTGACGACATGAAGATTTTTTATATTTTTGATGCCCCGCACCTAATTAAAGCTACACGGAACAATTTAATTAAGCATACATTTGAGTACGAGAATCGAAGAAGTTCGTGGGACTACATTACCAAATTTTACGAAAACGACAAAAAGTTACAGTGTCGATTAGCTCCAAAGCTAACCAATGCTCATATGAGCCCAACGAATTTTGAAAAAATGAGGGTCAAGCTCGCCACCCAAGTTTTAAGTGGTACAGTGGCTGCGAGTTTAAACACATACATAAGTTTACAGGCATTGCCTGCTGAAGCAATGGCAACAGTAGAGCTTGTCGATAGATTCGACAAGCTGTTTGATCTCTTTAATAGTTCCAGTGTTTTCAAAGGAAAAAAATTGAATCTTGCCTTCAAAGGGGAAGATTATCAGGTGGAATTTTTAAACGCCGCCATTCATTTTTTTGAGAACGTCAAAATTCTAACATCCGAAAACAAAGATGTAACAAAAAAAATTACATCGATACATTGTTGGTTGGTTAGCATTAAAGGGTTGTTAGGATTGTGGGAGTACCTGAAATCGGTTGGTTTTAAATTTTTGCTAACAAGAAGGCTTAACCAGGACGCTTTAGAAAATTTTTTTGGAACCATCAGAAAACAAAGCGGGAATTGTTATAATCCAACGCCCATTCAATTTATAAATTCATATAAAAAGTTATATACAATTTCATTTTTGCATTTTTCATCTGAAAATTGTTCCGATGATTTTGATGAACTTCTTCTCACAATGTCATCTATTTACCGTAGTGTAGAAACTGAAAGGGAGACAACTGAAGTTACGAAGACCAATAGTATATTTAATGTGAGTTTGTCAACGGATCATTGTGCGTACAGACAAACCAACCTTGCGGAACAAAATTCCATCAGATATATATGTGGCTATTTAATCAAAAGATGCTTGGTCGTTCATTCGTGCGATACGTGTAAAACTTTTGCCAAAAACTATAATACGTTAGATAACTCGAGTTTCTATTGCCATTATAGAGCTTATGAAAATGGCAATAAAGATACTTTTGGCAATTTGTGCATGCCCCAGCAAGTGTTTGTGGAGTTTGTGACAAAATTAGAAGAAGGTTTTCTAAAACTATGTAATAATGTTATAGTACAAAGTAAGGTTATTGAGACATTAATAAATAATTTCCAAAATTATACATTACAACACCCCTGTGAGTATTTTCCTCTAAAATTTTTAATCAAGTTGTTTTGTCGAATGCGACTATTTTATTTATTGAAATTTGTAAATAGAGATTTTAAAAGTCAAAAAGGCTCTAGGAAAATTAGAATATTAAACCATAATTAAGCCGTGGTAGGTGGTGGTAGTGCTCAAAATTGTACTAATAACTTATATTGTAAACTATTGTAACATTGTTTAATATATGTTTTATTTGTGTGATACATTTTTTTATTTGGTAATGAATTTTTAAGGTAGTGCAAAAAATGTTTAGGTTGTTAATTTACCTTTTTTCGTCGAGGCAGTAAATCCAAACCTTTTTCATTTCTTGCTTGAGCTTCTCATAATTATGGAATGATAATTGCGTAATAAAAATTTTAAAAAAAATTTGTGTTTGCTTTCTTACGAGGTACTTATTGGTTATTTATTGTCAACCGCCAATTTGAATTTCGCGCCAATGTTACCTTTAACAATATGGCTGTCTACTTCAAGGTCACAGAAAGTGCATACTCGAGATCAAAGGTGCCGACAGAGAGCTGCGCTTCTGGTGTTATTATTATTCTGTGTCTGAAGTTCATGATGCCTATAGGAAGTGCTTAATTAATTATTGATACATAACTGTTAATAAGAATTTCAAGCCTTTTTGAATTTTTTTTTTGATAAACTTAATAATTCTTAGTTACTAATTATCAAAAGTGTAAGCATTTGCACCAAAAAATATGAAAGAAAGATTATTTTTCAGTTAATTTTTAAGATTTTGAAAATTGAATTCATAAGAACTGGTTTAAAAAAATTATGAGGCAAATGCACACTTTTTTACAGTATGAACTTTGATTTTTATATATTGATCGGAATTCATTCAAAGCGTGGATTTTTCTCTGTAAAATCCTGAATTACTCCACTATTTCGTGAAGTTATACTCGTAGAAATAAAAAACTTGGTGCCTGTCATTTTTTAGCTTTTACGCCGGAAAAACTACGAAATTGCCGTTAAACTGTTAAAGCAGTTCTTGCCTTATAGTGGAAGTAAATTAATTTCCGATGCGATCTCATTTTGATGGCTCCGTAAAAATTACTCGGTCTGTTCACAAGAACCATGAAATACTTTGCAAAGGCATTTTTAATAGTGAAATTTAAAAAAAAAACTTTTAGTTGAATTCATTAAGGGAGCGCGCGCTTCAGCTACGATTTTTTCCCTCATTAAACCCTATTTTGCTTCACCGAGTCCCGTTAAAAAAATATTTATAAGTTATGTGCAAATGTTCTTCATTTCTTGGTTCATCCGAAGGGGTTAAAAATTTAAAACATTAAATTTTGTTTTGATTTATATTTAGCTTGAATCCCATATCCCATTTATTTATCGTTTATTGATGATTTGTACTTGTAGCAGAAGACGTCTATTTCACAAATAAATGTACATGTACAAAGCTAACAAAATAGTAACATTTATTTCTACACCATAACTCAACAATACCCCACCCCAAGCTTGACAAATTTAAAATTTAACTTTTGATATTTTTATTTAGATAAACCTCCCCGAGGAATGTTATTTCAAAGTTGGGAAAACTTCTTTAGCAATTTCCTAAAACTTAATTTGAATTTTAAAATTTCAAACAATAAAAATACTAAAAAATTTAATTTAATTAAAAACTGGTGAAAAGGATTAAATGACAACATTCTTTTTTCTCCAATTTCGATCGATGAAAGTGCCCAACCAAATTTTTGTAAAAACAATGGACTAAAAAATTTCATTAAAATTTTTTAACCGATTTACACAAGCTACAATTAATTATACGAGTGTTAAGTTATTCATTTCATAGAATTATTTTACTAACAAAATTGCTTTCTTGGTACAAAAAATTACAAATTACACAACTAAAATGAATTCAAACACAATGCAATTGTAAAATAAATTACATTATTGCATGTTTAACGTAATTGCAAACCGTTGCCAAGTTGGAAATAAAAGTGCTAGGTCAGTGACAGTATTTATGACGTAAGGTCCTAATACTGTTTCCAGGAATTACTTATTCATTACATGTATGTTAATAATAATTAACTTTTCGTGTTTAGTTCAACGTTTAATAATATCAAGGAAAATTATTGGCATTATAAATACACAATTAATTTATTTGTAAGAAAAATAACTTTTCATCAATAATAATTTTATTCAAATTACAACTCTTTCAAATTTCGTTATAAAATTTTTTTCTAAATGACATTTCGTGTTTTATGTAAAGACCAAAAAAGACAAATTAATATTTAGCTCCAAGTCATTTCAACAGTCGAAAGTTTAAATTTGAATCTATTCGGTCGTCAGAACGTTGAAAAGGAACACGATAAAAGTAATAATTACCATAAAACAGGAAAAACGCGAAATCGGTTACTTTTTACGACCTTATAAGCATTAAATATATTTTTTTTATTCGCCATCATTTCACAAATAAAATAAGAAATAAAAATCTCAATTTTCTTTAAATCAATCAAGTTAATGTCACAGAAAATTATTCTTAGTCACAGCTCAGCTGTAACGATAATTTCTTTATCCAATGCTCAAGAAGATTCTTTAATCTATATTCAAAAGAAAAGAAAATTTTGGTCTTGGAATTGATATTCATGGCAGTAAAAAGACTCAAATTTTGTTTAATAAATAAATTGTTTTATAAGGAGTAAAAATGACACTTTTTTCGGCGAGTCGTGTCAGATAAAACGAAGTTGAATAGAGAAATTAAAAATAGAAAATATTGAAAAAGCCCCATCTTTTGTCAATTACTTGTACGTCTGTTGTCAAACATTTTTTTAATTAACTTTAAATTGTAAAAACAAGCTAATTATGAAACGTAACAAACAAAATTAAAGAAGGAAATTAAAATCAACATTAACTTGCTTCGAAATATGATTTTATGTTACAATTTGTTATAAACATACAAAGTTAAAAAAGTAACACTTTAACCTTACTTATTAAATCACAAAATGTCAACTCTTTTTGACGTTTGAAGAAAAATGTAATTTTTCCTGCTTTCACAAGAAAATAAAAATTTTTGTTTTCATTCATTCGAGCAGCAGGTGACATTGGTTCATAAATCTAGCATTAGCCTAGGACAATTTGGCGCTACTACTTTACCGTCAAAACCATTCAACGTCGACCCACCTTAACGCCAAGAATAGATAATTTTGCTATAAAAGTTCGTCTAAAATAGAAATGGTCCTATCAATCATTCTAGTTAGTAAATTGTAACGTTAATGATAGGAAGTGCATCGTATTTTATTTGAGTTCTTGGCCGTGAAAGCACAGTATCGTTTTTTTGGTCGTTCCAGTCTCTAGCTCATTTTGCAACTGAACAACAGTTTTGATACAATTCTATAGTTCTTCTTCTAAATAGAATTTTTAAACTTTTAAAAACTTTTTAAAAAAGTTATAAACATTTAAAGAAAATGCACTTTTCAGTTTTTTTAAATATCTCGAGTGTCAATAGATTTTTTAAATACAAACCTAACCTCATTTTTATGTTTTTAAAAAGCAAATTTTTTTCTCTTTTCAAAAATATAAGGTTGATAGGGTTGATTTTTTAAATTCCTTTACGGTAATACTAAAATAGAATATTTTGTTATTTATGTTCAAATAAATTTTAAAAATCAAGTTTGCTATGAAACAATTTCATAAAAAAGAAACAACTGAATTAAATAAATAAATAACAAAAAACGATCAAATTAATTCGAAAAAAAGTACCTTCTAAAAAAATTTAAAAATCAACCCTATCAACCTTATATTTTTGAAAGAAAAAAATTAGCTTTTTAAAAACATAAAAATGAGGTTAGGTTTGTATTTAAAAAAACATAAGTTTGCATCATATCTCCAAAACGGCGCACTAAAAAAATTATTTTGGAATTAATTATTTGCGTTCTAGTAGTGCCTATTATCTCTTTTTTGAAAATTGAAATTATGTCCATTAATAAAAAAGTTATAACCATTTAAAGAAAATGACATTTTTCAGTTTTTCCTAAATATCTAGAGCTAGAGTGATAATAGATTTTTTTAAAAAACAAAAGCAGCATCGAAGTTGCCATAAAATCGTGCACAATTTTCTCCATTTATGGACACGCTGCAGAAGTGGAGGGGAGACATTTTTGCCATAGCGTGTATTTTTACCACTTTAAGTTGAAGGAAAAAACTATAGATGGTGCCAACATACTGTCTACACTAGAGAAATGGTTTGTTGTGAAAAGAGAGAGAATTTGAAAATGTTTAGAAAAGGTCTTTGTTGTGACCATTTGAGCAACCCGACGAAATAATGGGAATTACAAATTACAGGGTTACAAAAGAACAGTAAAAGCTCAAAATTTATACCTGGAACTTTAAAATTTTGCTTGCGCCATCTAAAAGGCAATGCCTGAACTATTGTCGAAAGATTTGGTAGAAAAGACCGCTAAGGACATATTTTGATTCAGTATTTTGTTGCGTATTTCGTTTAATTAGCGATGGAATCACTTAAAAATTAGGTATTGTTCTTATAACGATCTCCACTAGGAGATAACGGAATTTCATCAATATTGGTTGCTTCAAAATTTGAAAGTTTCTTGTTTTCAAAAATTAATTTAACCTATTTATTCATAACATAAAGCAATGAAAATTGTCCATCTCCTTCATTGATCTTTCCTTATTAAAATTTCAAAAAAATTAAGTTCATATAACGTTAGTTTTTAAATCCTGCAACAAAAACTAAAGGCTTATTTTTAACGTTATTTTAACTCCAACTTTCGCCACTTTTTCAGCGCGACCTTAAGCGACTTCGTATCTCTTACGGTGTCCGAGATCCCCATGCTGTGCACGTTATACTGGACTATACTAATATGATAGAAAATTCTTAAAACTGTTATTAAAGTTAATATTCTTTGATCAAACTGGTATTTTTAATTTGCTACTAAAGGTATTATAAACTCTTTCAACTTTTTATAATTCTGTTCCTTTCTTATGTGTAAATTTCATTGCAAATGTTTTCTGAATTTCAAACCTCTGAAATCCCCTATGTATGCAACGTACACAACTAGCAACTTGAGAAAACAGATAAAAAGATATACCTGTAGAGAAAAAGTTGCATAAATAATTTAACAAGTTTCTTAATAATAAATTAAGAAAGCAAGTACTTATACATTATATATTTCCCTCGAAGAAAATATCGTATTTGTTAACACTATACAACAAAGGTATGTCTCAATTTGTCAAATCCTGGCTTATTTGTACAAAAAATTCAATGTCGTAACAATGTTCTATTATATGTATACTTTTCAATAAAAACATATCGAACAAAATATTTTCGAAATATTTTAGATATAAGATAAGTTCCCATCAAGTTTAAACATATAAAATAAATATGCAAAGAAGATACAGAAAAAATACTAACAGAAACATCTTTATTGATATTTCATAAAGGTATTTACTTGCTATTTATTAAAAAGGGAAATTTATATGTATAAAAAAATAGTCGCTAGGAATAAGCAATCAATGCGTCCCGTAAGCACATAACATTTCATCTGACCCAAAAGTATCTGCTCTCTCAGTAAAAATATCTAAATATCTATCTGCTATATTGGCTCTCCTAATAACAGGAAAAAGTGTCTGAGTTATACAACCGAGGCGGTTTGAAAACAAAAAAATTAGAAAATACGAATTTATAAAGTGCTTATGAAGTAACTTTTTTAAAATAAACATGTTGTCTATTAACAGGACCGTCTCAAAAAGCACACGATAAGATTTATTTTTGAAGGTCTGCATGCTTGTGATTCTTACGAAATGCAATTTGGGACCCATGGCCAACTTGCTGAATTATGCATTAAAAATACACCAAACCAAAACTTTATGGCTGGTACGCTTTTTAATTTTAAAAACTACACAAATTTTATTTTAATTAATTTCGAAGGATAATTAATCAAACAAAACATTTTTTAATTTCTACATTTTCGAGCACCCTCTTTAAATATTGAAAACACTGTGTCAATTTTACCAAATTTGCAACTTTTACTGCTATTGAATTTACCAATATTAAAACCACTAGCAAAGCGAGCCTGCATTTTTTTTTAATGTGAATTGCCTAGATCAGGGCCGTGGCCAGTCTGTGTTATCAGGGCAAGCTCAAAAAATTTCAAGGGAGGGTGAAAGGCTAAAATCAGGGTTTTCTCTCTTCTGGGTTTATATGAATCTGTTGACCACTATAATCTTCTCTGAGGATGGAATAGTTTTTGTCCTAAGTTTGCACAAAGTTAACTTTCTCTAAGGGCGAGTTTTTCAATCATCGTTTAAACTAAGTTCCAGCTGAACGAAGATCAATCTCATGCGCTGTAAATTTACTGTAACGTAAACGAGTTACGGCGCATGAGCTTGAACTTCGTTCAGCTGGAATTTGGTTTAAACGATTATTGAAAAACCGGCACTTAATCAATGTTTTCTTCTTCGGCACCAATCATTGTCGGAATTTATCGTTTTAATATTACTGGGACATCTTTAACAAGCTCTGGCTAGAACAGGCTTAAAATTTTCTAGGCGTACCCCTGGCTACGGCCCTGGCCTAGATGCTTTTTTCAAATGAATGGTTTCAAAAGTTTTGTTGTCGAAACTTTCGGATGAACTCAAACAAATATAAGATGCTGTTCTAGTCTTGGACTAGAAATTTGTTGACTTGATTTTATTCGGAAAATTAACCACGAATAACAACAAATTTATATAGTGAGGCATTTATGAACGTTAACTTTACTACATTGTAACACCCTAGTGTTGGTTGGGGAGCTGACACATGATGAAGCGTTGAAATTTGAAATAAATTGTATACCTTTACCGGACTTTCTATTCTTTCTTACTGAATGTTTGTGGGGTTTTGTGATTTACCCTTTCAAAGCGAATAAATAAAAGAAATCGGTTGGTATTCTATTTTTGATTTTAAATGGAATTTATTGGAATTTATTATCCAATCGTATATGGTTGGCTGTTGCTAGGGCACCGTTGTTCCGGATAAGCAACCGTTCCATATCACCCACTATCAATAATTTGTAACAAATAATTTACGGATAATTAATTAAAATAACTTATAACTATTAAATTTCATAAGATATACAGGGTGGTTTTATTAAGTGGTATAACATTGGGATCTCGGAAACCGTTACGAGATTGGTTAAATTAGCAAAAAGTTGCATATTTTGATGACCTTTAAGAATTCGTTTAAAAAATTTTAAAATTCAAAATGGTTTTCGAGATAACGCAAAAAAACTGAAAATATATCAAACGATAGCAAACTCGACGTTTTACGACGAATTAACTTGTTTTTGCAAAAATTACTCAGTAGGTTTGTCTAAATTCGGATAGCAAACGAGAACTTACTGTTTTGTACTTTCCTTGTCTCTTTCTTTTATGTTACGTTATGTTAATATCTTACTTTATGTTATTTTTTACAATGAAAAATAAAGACTAAAACTTAGTTTTTAAAGTTTTTGCATTACTAATAGCGTATTCGATTGGTTGCACCAGCGCCAGTGCAGTTTTATTTGCACTACCCCAGTTTTGCGTGTTTTATTGATGTTGCACGGCAACAATGCACCCATATACCGGGTGTCCCACTTAGCATGCTCACCATGGGGATCTAGTAAATTGTAAGAGATACGAAGTCGGTTAACTGACACCAAATGTAGCCTTTTTCATAGTCAACTCGATCGTACTTTTGTTTCTTGAAAAATATTATTAGCACTCTAGATATTTACAAAAAACTGAAATTTTTTTTCATTCATTGTTCATTTTCTTTAAATGCCTATAACTTTTTTATTAATCAAGATAATTTTAATTTTTAAAAAAAGGATAATAGGCACTACTAAAACCTATAAATTTAATATATAAAAGAATTTTTTTATTAAGCCGTTTTGGAGATATGATGCAAAGTTTTTTTTTTTTCACAACCTAAGAAGTTGTGTAAATCAAGAAACGTACAAGATAGAAAGTTTTCGTTTGGTATCCGAATTTAGACAAGCCTAATGAGTAGTTTTTGCATAAAAATGATAGGTCCCCCATAAGAAAATTAAAAGTTGAACGTCGCGACGCCTAGCGTCGATGTGATTAAAAGTCTAGTTTGGTATCGTTTGATAGCTTTTGTGACTTCCTGAAAATTTTGTCCCGAGATTTTTTTTTCTAAAGTAATCCATTTCGAAGCTACAGTCAAAAAACGAAATTGCAAATTTTCATCCCGTAACTCTTACGGTTAGCTCCGAATGTTAGTACCACTTTAAAAAGTCGCCCTGTAGTGTGCTTGTGTTCATTATTACTCTTATGACCTACATAAGCACTAAAATTCTCAAGAAAATTAATAATAAGTATTTAAGAACGTTAAACCGATACAAATCAATACAAATTTTTGAATCTAAAAATCAAAATGATGTACAACAAAATGATAAAGAGAAAATTTACGCAAGTAGGTATTTTATCGGTATTTTAGTTGTTTCGAATTTAGGTTCGCTGTTAATGAACAAAGAATTAGGGATTCTAAAAAATTCATTAATTATACAAATTAATATTAATGAATGAAATACTCCAATAAAATGATTCACGAGTAAAAGGAACAAAAAACGTAATGATGGTAAAACATATAATTAAATTACCCAAGTTCAAGGTTCCCTTAATAACTCGAATGACAATTAAACACACACATACTTGTGTATAATTAACAACATACACACACACAAATTATTAAAGAATTAATTAAACAAGTTTTATGATAAATAAGCAACGCTTAATTACTTTGCTATATCCAGTTTTAATATACTCGATATTTAAAATTTTCCCGTTTTGGAGGAAATTTCGATGACAACTTAATCTATCATACTGCCAAAAATGCTCCAGCACGCAAAGCTTATAAAACAAAATTAAAGTAAATTACCTGTAGAGATGTAGAGTGGTTTGTTTGTAAGCCATTAAATTCCTCATAACCATCCAAATCAATCATATCTGCTGGGAAAAACTGCTGTAAAGAACAAAGAAAAAACTTATTAAAAATTACTTCTGATTTATAAATATTTTTACAAAATAAGTCAATACATAACGTAATTACGTAAAATAATTATATATTGTAAAAAAATTGAATAATACCTTTTTGAAATGGAAAAAGTAATTTTCACATCGTTACTAAAGGTATTTCATTGTATGATTATTAAACTGATAACTTAATGATTTATTACATTAGAAGCTTTTTGCTAATTTTAATAGGTATTTGTTGGCTGACATTTTGGTCATCTGTGTGTTTTTTGGCACATATGCTACACTAGTTCCAAAAACTAGTAAGATATTCAAGGGCGGTTTATTTATGGGCGAAGCTATAACTATTTTCATTTTTCATCCTAATTCCCTATTTTCAGCTCTTAATGAACGTTACTGTGAATACTGTGATCGTACTCGACTTTCAACAGCTACAAATCTCAACAACCATACCATAAAACCTTTAATTAGCGATAACATAATAAATGATCAATAAATTTTTTTAAGGCCCAATGAAATTTCTTTTTATCTTTCTTATGTAGAAAGTCTATAAGCAGTTATGTTGAGCAGTGAGTTAATAAAAAAGTTATAAAATCTAAAATAAAAAGAAATATTTAAGAAATAAAAGTTCATCTGCCAAAAATTGCTCAATTTAAATTTTATCATCGACCATAATTTTTATTTCCCAAAAGGCAAATCACAAACGCAAATTGTAGAAATTTAGAGACGAATAAATCGGGAAAAATATTAAACGAAAAGTCCTCATTAGTACTGTTTATATCTTTTAAATGTCTTTCTTATTGCTCCTAATATTGTATTTAATCAAAAACTGGAAGCGACCTTTATAGTGCACAAAACCACTTACACCGGTAAGTTAAATTAATTAATTAATTCCCCAAGCTCTTAAATATGTAAGCGTTAATTTTGTTTAAGTAACAATGGATAATTGTTTCCTCATTTTCAATAAAGAAAATTTGAAAATTTACTGATGTGTGGACCCGCTTCTATTAAATTACTAAATGAAAATTACTAAAGTTATTATAACTTGTTCGAGAGGGTTCAGAAAACTTGATTCATAAATTAAACGGAGTTTATAATTAATAAATTCAAATTTATTGTACTGAATAATCGTTATTCAATTATAAAATATTAAATTGTGTTTAATTTATTGTTAAATTTGAAATATGTACGCTAGCACCATCTATCAGATTTCCACGCAACTAACGCAGTGAAAGAGCAGGTTGTTGCTTTTGTTAGTTCCTCGAATTAGCAACAGATGGAGAACACGCTTTGAAATTGAATATAAGTGCATTTCAAAATTTAAATTAGTAATTTTTATGCAAATTTTAAATATAAATTGTTATTAAATTGTTTTATTGATAATTACAAAAGCCATAAAACTTTATAAACATGTAATTGAAGTAATAAAATTAATTTTAATTACATTTTCGGTCACTACTTTTAGATTGTTTTAATTTTAATACTGAAAATATTATTATAGATATAAAATAACATTTTGCAAATACAGAAAAAATTGATAAGGGTTAGAAAAGTAAATTTAAAATTTAAAAAATTAAAAAGATGGATTATGGCAGCACTGGCCATGGCAATGTGACTGATATTCACATTTATATAAAATTGCTTAATGCTCTTTATTGTTTATCCCTAATCCCTATCTGTAAGGTGAAATAAACCTCAAATTTATTTCTTGTGATTCAATCACTTTGTAAAGAAATTCTATCACACAAAAATTGAATCGTTGTAGAATTTTTAATAAAATGCCAAAGGAAGAGTTAACAAGAAAGAAAGTTTTAAAATTACCCAAAGAAAATTTTCAAAACTTTTGAAAAGGATTCTTACAGCCGAAAGCTTATTTGAGATTAGACTGGGGCTTTTAAGCTTTTCTTTTTTCCGAACTAAAGAAGTGATTCAAAAATCGGGGAAGTCTTAAATCCTGTTTAAATTTGTTCGTAATTTATATTTGCAAAATATTGAAAGTTATCGATAATTTGTTAGAAAATTTACTCACTTGTGGGCTATGAAAAAATTCATATTTCCTATAGTCTTTCCTAAATATAAATCGCACATCGGCGTGCCTTGAATACGTTTGCATGTCCCTATGTGCAGATAAAACATACTCGTGGTCTTCTAAAAGTCTTTCTGTAACAAAAATTTAAAAAATCAATTTTAAATTGAATTATCTAACAACACAAATTATTATAGGTAATAAGTACACATACACATACTCCAGTTAATATCGTGTTTTTGTTTACAAAATTTATTTTATAAGCTATTGTAAATAATAGGTACCAACTTGTTTTTCGACATACTTATACTAAAATAAAGTACTTGCTTAATTTGTCGTAATTATATAACTAGCAACAATTTAAAAATATAATTGCGAAGGTATGGTATAATATTTTGCAATTACAAAAGTAATATTTTAAAATGCAGCTGAAAAGGATCGATAGATTATTATCAGTGCTTGCCTAACTACGCAACGCCATCTCTGAAGTAGATTGCTTTATTTTTATTTATTACACCTCCTGAAGTTTTAATAAAAAGCTATAAAACAAATTCACTAAAAGAATAGTAATATACACAGACAGACAGACAGGCAGCCAGGCAAAAAAGGCATACAGGCAGACGGACAGGCAGTTGCTTCAACTTTAAAATTAAGGGGCTTTTCGGATATATTTCTGAACATCAGGGTTGAAAAATGGTAGTTATAGCTCTGCGCCTCTTCGTCTAAAAAGTAATTTGGAAAAATTTAAACACTAAAAAAATTTTCAAATTTTTAACACCGTTCCAGAGCTTACTGCTTACCCAGACTTGGTTTGTTGGATAAGCAAAAGAAAATGTGTCAAACATGTCGAGTAATAATGATACACTTTCCACGGTGTAACAATTATGTATGTCAATAGTAATAAACAAACATATTTATTACGTTAATAACAAATAATTCATATTAACAACGGTAGAATTGAAACCACTTACTTCAATATTTATTAGTTTATTTACATTTGATTGAAGCGGAATGTATTGTACGATTCTCGAACGAAAAATTTTCTCAGGAATGCGGGTTCTGTCTATTAAAATTAAATAGCGGAACTCGTAATTTGCATTGCATTCGTTGATTTTACATAGATATAATTGTGGCGTTTCATTAATGCAGTTGCACAAATAAATTATAAAGATAACATCGCTACGTTTTAATGACGACTGGTTGGGACGATTGTACTTTACCGTCAAACTCACGGCGCCTATGGTTTTCAAAGAGATATTATCCCGCTCCTTTACCCCTAACGCTTTCTTTCAAGACTTTAGCAATACCTATTATACCTATTCTATTCGTGCAGTCGCCTCAACATCTGATTTGGCTTAAAACTTAAAAAAAATACATTGCTATAAGTACCAAATTAGAAATTATTTTTAAAACAAGATTACGTACTGATTATTTTCAATTGGACAAAATTAGACTTGAAAAACAAAACAATCTATATAAGTGCGCTCGAGTTACTCTATCTACTATTTAAGAAGAAGACACAACATTTTTGGTTTCATGTGAAGTTATAAATAAAAAAGTATAAATTTACAACAATACTATCAGTCATTTTATTAAACAATAAGTTTGGGTTTCGATCGTGTTTCACAAGGTACAAAAAAAGAGTGATTGATAACTTAAAAATAATATTTATAGATTGGCCATATACGCATAGAGAGAAGGTTAAGACCTCCAAGCTTCGAATGACTAAATTGTTTGAATAAAATTATTTTTTTGATAACGAGCAACAAGCAATTACTGAATAAATAATTAATATACACTACACAAACATATCAAAAAATAAATTGACAGGCATTTCTTCCAATGTCTCCATAATCGCTATTACCAAGTAATTGTAATAGTAGATATGAAATATTCAAATTATATTGATAAAGTGATAAGCAATATTTTTTGGGCAATATCGTGTAAAAAACTAATTTCATTGAACCCTACACTACATACGAATTAGTTTATTGTAATTTCCTTTGTATAGTTCCTTTATCTAATAAAATGCGATGTTAAATTACCATAAATCACTGATTACTTGTTTAATTTATTATGTTTGATAATAATTATTGCTTCTTCCTACTTAAAAATGATTAGAAGCAGTTTCTTAGAAATTTTGAAAAATAACTCAAAAAAAGACAATCCGGATTACAGAAGAATAATAAAATGCATTCTTTAGTGTGCCTGAAAAGTAAGATTAAGGAGTTCAAATTATTCTAGATTAGGGATAAACCAGATAGGGATCACTAACGATTCAAACTATCAAGACGCCACTGACTGATGCTAGCTGCTATATGAAACGTAGTTCTGGCTACTACGTTTTAAAAGCTTCATGTGAATGCAAAAGAAATGATCTACATATTTACAAAATTCACTTTTAGATTAAAATTATTATTTCATCCGAGAGAAAGCGAAAGTAAACAATGGAATAAAAATAAAATAATAAAAACGAAACTAAGTGAAAAATAAAGGTGTTAAATGAAAGAAAATAAACGCTATAATAAATTATACAACGTAAAAATAGAATAATAATATAGTAATTTATTAGTTATATTATTAAATTAAAGGCCATTTCTTTTTCATTACACAGATCGAATTAATTGACATCGGTTGAACAAATAGAAAGTTCAAGATCAATCAATTAATTAATTTTGCCATCATCGTTGTAGCTGCACTTTTCAGCTTTTAAATTAAAGACTTGAATTTTGCATTAAAAACATTTTGATTTAAACTCAATTAAATTTAAACAACTTTAAAGAATTATTAGTGATTATCAATTATCTTAAAAGTAAGTTTGTAGGTACTAATTATGTAATTATCAAAAGTTGGTCAACAAGAAAGTTCCAGTAATCTTCAAAGTGTACCTTTTTTTAAAAGGTAGAGTTTAAAATGTCAGTTTTGACAATTTAGGGTCGAAAACGATCCAAGACACTGGGGGCAGCGAGGAGATCTGAGCCATCCTTACATTTCAATAGTTCAATTTTGGAGAAAACGTAAGACATGCCCACCGCTACCCTCTCCCCAAATTTTGAATCAATCAGAGCCATCCAAGGTTTTTTATAGGTTTCTATTGGGCAAAAAATCAAAATGACCGAATCAACGTAAAAATCAAGATTGAGGTACTCTCGCGAGTCGCCATAAACGCTCCAATATTAGTTTCTAAAAATCACACAAGATGGCTGCCCAGCGGCCATGAGAAAAATTTGTAAAATCGTCCTAAAAGTTTGAAAAATCGCTGAGCCAAAAGTACGCAAAAAGTCAAAAATTCAGGAGCTAATGGCAAACGTTGGGACCTTCGACCTTCGTCTGTCAAGCGATTCGGACCGATCTCTTTGGCGGTTGTCAGTCACGGAATTTCAGCGTGTACAAAAAACAATTTTTAGTATCGCTTTTAAATTTTGGATCTGGCGTCCTTAGGGGGTCCATATCGTCGTTCCCGATCGGTTACTCGATAGTTTCCACAGCTACTCTAGGAAGGGATGCAGAAAAAATTACCTTTGCGCCGAGAATCTTAGGGCCTTTCTTATGGCATCTACAGCTTATGGACGTGACGTAAAACCGAAGCTTCTCTTAAAACTGACGAGATAATTTCTACGATTTTCAAACAGAGGGCGCAGCGATGTTCTCAAAAAGTGTCAATTTCTAGCCACAATTTGGGGATAGCGGGAGAATGCGTAGGCCCACGGCGGCCCACGCGATCTCGGAAGGGGAGAGCCCCTTCGGACAATTGGGCGGGAAAGTGGCAACTTTAATTACCTGTATACTACTTCTACTATTAAAGCAAGTCGGGGGAAGATGCCATACATTTTTTAATTAATTTATAAAAACGTTATTATACACATTTAGATTAATTTAAAAATATGTGTTTATCCCTCAAAGAATACACTATTAGATAGCAATATCAAATCAACATAAATTATTAGTTAACATAGTTAAAAAAAATTTTTTTAATTTTTCGACAAAAAAATCTTGACAAAAATGCATGGGGTAAGATGCCATAGTGAGTTTTAGTCCCGAATAGAAAGTCGGAACGATACTAAACGAAAAAAAAACTGTTTTATCCTTGTATATTATTGACCTCAATCGTTACATGTGTCATCAATCCATGTACATCTTTCGTGTAACCACTTCTTGCAAATTATGCAGCAAATTCAATCTACGGAGCCCATTGCTATCGTAATAGTTTTCATTACACATTTTCATCATTGTGGGCCCTATTGTCGCATTATTACTATAAATCTAAATAAAATGAGTCTAAGACATACTTTGCACTAATGTGTCGTCTCACCCCATTCTATGGGTGAAAATGCAAAACTCTCTAACTAAATCAAATTTGATGCGAATTTTTTTGCAAAAGTTACAATAGACGTGAAAAGTGCCGTCTTTTCAACTAACAATTCGTTGATATCGATAACACAAAAAAAACGCCTAATAAAATTTAAAAGCTGAGATGTAGCAAAAACTTCGTCAAACATAAAAACCTAATTTTTTAGAAAACTTTTCAATGACTTGCGAAAACTCGTTTTCAACGATGTTTGCTAGTAGCTTATAATCACAAGCAACCTATACATAAAATTTTCCAGAGATGGGTTGGAGGAATTTTGAAAAATGCTGGGGTGGCATCTCGCCCCACAGTGGCGTCTTCCCCCGACTTACCTTATATACTAACCCAATATCTATAATAGGTAGGTTAGGTATTTTACAACAAATTTTACAGTCTATGCGTGAAATTATGGTTATTTTTAGCAAAATTCATTTTTTAATAGCAAATTTTTACATTACAGTAGTGCATTCGGCCGGTATTTTTTTGCATTTTTCTCGAAAACGGAACACGTTAAGAAAAAAATACAACAATACTTTCTTTTAGAGAATAAAATTATTACTAATAATTATAATAAAAAATATTACTAATAATTTGGCCAAAAAAGTTACTGCAGAAAAATGAAGGTCAATAATTGCCTGCAACTGATGCCCACTAGCCTCGAAGTTTGTCCACGTATTTTGTTAACACGCTGAACTATTCCTAACCATAACAATCTATTACAACATAATTCATCAAATCATACGTCATTATAGAGATATCACGATCTATCAATCACTTGCAATATTTTAAGGAACTTTTAACGAAGAGTTTATGATGCGGATTAGCGATTCCAAAAGGTTAGTAGAGAAATGAACTGTCATAAACATTAATTTAAAACGAAACAATTTTGTGGGAACCATACATACTGTATGTTAATTATAAATTCATATAGTTTGTTGCTCTGGACGAATTTAAAATAATTTTTTTTATAAAATTAACCGAAATATGAATTCTTCTTCGCCACCTTTGTCCATAAAGAATAAATTACTACCAATCTAAAATACGAGAGGTGGCCTCTTTCAAGAAAATTTAATCTCGTTATAAATAATTTATGATAATGCAATTTTCATTTTCAACCCCATATTTTTTTTAAACATTCTTGAAGCGAATAAAAACTCCGAAATTCAATTAAATCAATAAAAGGGCGCTTGTGTTCAATTAGTTTAAAATCAATCACAAAAGTTTGGTTTTACAAAAAGAACTACTTAAACATATTATACCTACTACTTACTTACTTAACCTTTCAGTGCTAACAATCGGTCTCACAGACCGCCGGCGACTTTTATTTTTATTAATATTTTTGAAATACGAACTGCTACGGGTCGGGGGGTTATCAGTACCTTTAAACTAAATGTTGTTACACGTTTTTTTTAAATTTGCAAGTATAAGTTTATAAAGGTTCAATTACACAAGGCGACACTGATATTTTTTTATGGATTAAACTGTACTAAATCGAAAGGGTATGCATATTGAAGTTCAAAAATAAAAAAATAAAAATTTTTTTACGAGTTGTTTTTGAGATAATCGACAATTTGTGATTTTTTGACCATCTTTTGCCATTTGTTTTTCTCAAAAACTACTAAAGGAATCTCAAAAATTCAAAGTTTATGTTAAAGAAAACATTTCAATCTTTCCAAAAAAAATATTTTGAATTTTTGAAAAAAGTTCTAAAAGTTCAAAAAAAAGTTCTAAAATTTTATTTTTAATTTTTTAGAACTTTTTGAACTTTTTTTTTGGTTTTTTACTTTACCTGAGAAGAACAATTTTTTTTACACAAAATAGTTAAAAATTAGGAAAATCCTACGAGTCAATAAAATATGAAGCTAAAGATTAAAAACAAAAAAAAGATTTGTATACAGGATGTCCGGCATAAGCCTCCATTCCTTGAAGTGGGTGATTTGTGAGCTCAAAATAGAGTGATAAAACCGAATTTACCTTAGTCCAAAGTTGTTTGCCTACCAAGTTACAGCGCTTTGAAGTTCTTCAAAAAAA
This sequence comes from Malthinus seriepunctatus, assembly GCA_963924605.1. Lineage (NCBI taxonomy): Eukaryota > Metazoa > Arthropoda > Insecta > Coleoptera > Cantharidae > Malthinus > Malthinus seriepunctatus. Next base: position 45,408,794 of record OZ004600.1, read on the forward strand.
AAATCGATAAATAAGCGTAACTTTGGAATTAAAAGTGATGGAACAACGAAATTTATGGAATATGCTTTTCTTGATGAGAGGAAAAACTTGGTAATCAGTAAAAACCGATATGATTCTTTTGAGGTGGTTAGTTGCCCCTCCCTCGATGTTGACGCACCCTTAACTTTTTGTTTTTAACTTTTACTGATTACCAAGTTTTTCCTCTCATCAAGAAAAGCATATTCCATAAATTTCGTTGTTTCATCACTTTTAATTTCAAAGTTACGCTTATTTATCGATTTTTTTTTGAAGAACTTCAAAGCGCTGTAACTTGGTAGGCAAACAACTTTGGACTAAGGTAAATTCGGTTTTATCACTCTATTTTGAGCTCACAAATCACCCACTTCAAGGAATGGAGGCTTATGCTGGACATCGTAGGATTTTCCTAATTTTTAACTATTTTGTGTAAAAAAAATTGTTCTTTTCAGGTAAAGTAAAAAAACAAAAAAAAAAGTTCAAAAAGTTCTAAAAAAATTAAAAATAAAATTTTAGAACTTTTTTTTGAACTTTTAGAACTTTTTTCAAAAATTCAAAATTTTTTTTTAGGAAGATTGAAATTTCTTCTGTAACATAAACTTTAAATTTTTGAGATTCCTTTAGTAGTTTTTGAGAAAAACAAATGGCAAAAGATGGTCAAAAAATCACAAATTGTGGATTATCTCAAAAACAACTAGTAAAAAAAAAATTTTTTTTTAATTTTTGAACTTTAATATGCATACCCTTTCGATTAAGTACAGTTTAATCCAGAAAAAAATTATCAATTCTAAATTTGTCGCCTTGTGTTATTGTAATTGAATTCGGTCTGAGAGACCGACGTTATCACTAGGGTAACAAAACAATTATCACTCGCTGTGATAAATGCAGCGACTGTAACATGTAAAGTGCTATGTGCTACAAATATCCTATCCAAAATATTTCAGCTATGGTTGAGGATGACAAAAAAAATTATGTTTGTAAAAGTGTTGTTCCTAGGTTTATTTATAATATTACCAGTTATTATTAAATTTTGCTTAATTCGTTTCAAATCGCATACCTATTTAATTTATGCATCTTTTTAGTTTTGCTTATTTTTATAAAAATTAATTTTGGTTATTAATATGAATTTTTGTCGCTAAAATTATAATTAGTATCGAGAAAAATAACTAAATAATTTCTATTTACAATAAAAAAGTTATAAAAAGTACGTTAAAAAAATTAAAACCATGCACGGTCTCCGAGACCGACGTTAGCATGGATGTTATGTGGTGGCACGTTATCACTGGAAGGTTAAAACGTTAAAAAAATAATTGTTAGAGCATTTAATAAATCGACAACAAATCATCGAGTCGTTGAAAATTGAGCAGCGACCAAACTGTAACCCACAAGTCACACGAAAGTATAAAAATGCCATGTTTACGACCTAAATTTTTGCATCATATGGCCAAATTAATCTAAATACAGCACTATACTGCAGTCCATTTTGAAAATGAATAACAAAGAAAATTGTAACTTTTGAGGTATAATACATACTCACATAAAGACGTAGGTATAAACGACATTAGGATAATAACGAAATTTCCTGTAAACTACATTTGGCCTTTTATATGGTCTTACGTCGTTTTCATTTTTATACTTTTATGTCTACTTTAAGTGTGCAAGTAGTAAAAAGCTCTCCGCGACTGTGGGGATGGCTAAAGAAGAAATTTGCAACATTTTGTTACAAAGTAACAACATCCGTTCGTTACCATGTAATAAGCATAATCAAAAATGTTACAGCTATTGATTTACGATGCGTAATTTAATGACGATCAAAACAAACCTCCTCAAGAATCATGAATAATTTTAATGCACATGTTCAACCCAAGTAATTTTTATGAAATTTACAGTAACCACAAATTGGTCCTCATCAGGCTAATTTGGATTTGGAATTTCAATATTGAAGCAGCAGCAGTTAACTATTTTATAACCCTCCGTCACACTAAACTGTCTGACTGCGTTTCCCATTATAGTTTTAGAAAAAAAAAACTGTATGAAATTATCTAGGAGTGGTTATATGGATTTAAATGTCATCTTGCATGCACTGACATGACTGACTGCATGCATTTTAAGTTAAAGCCTTTGTGAAACATTTCAAAGCATTTTAATCATTTTAACATTTTACTACCAAGTTTTACAACCGTATCTTAACGGTTTTATTATCTCAACTATCTCAAGTCGTAATGGTAAAACATAAAATGATTCTAAGAAAAGCTCTAACTTGTAATGCGATTTCCAGTAAACAAATTCCAGTTTTTTAATTCATCTCGTCTGTAAGGCGTTTCAGTGTCTTATAAATTAAACTTCAATGAAAGCAATTAATATACGATTATATTTTATAACCGGAGACAGTTGTTACAAAAAAAGGGATGCGCCATGTGGAATTATCAAAACAAACCGCATAAAATAATAATAATTTGATAATAGGCAAGTGCATACTATGAGAATTAGCGACTCGTAGTGGTCAATTTTGAAAGTTGAAAGTTTGCTTTTCTAAAGCTCATAATTACGGAAATACAGAGGTTCAAAGCACATAATTTTTCAAAAAGTTAGGAAAAACTACCCTGTACGTGTACAGGGTGACCTATATAACTTGTCCGTTAATACAAGAGTTAGGAGAAAACTAATAAGACAATCTCCATCTACTTTTTTGAGACAAACTCAATTGTGAAACAAAAAATCTGATACCTTCTTTTGTTTTCGAGTTATAGCTAAAAATTTATATTTTCGTCATTTTAATTTTGATCAATAGCTCCTTTATTTAAGAAGATTTTTTTAAACTGTAAAGACTTATAACTGGAATTCTTATAACACTTTTTAACGTAGATTCCAGTGGCGTAGTCAAAATTTTTTTTTGATGGGCTATTTCCGAGTTTTTACACAAACTTCACTTTTTTTAAATACGAATCATATGTGATTACGACTTTATTAAATAGAGTATTTTTTTCAACTTTTCAAAACTATGACATTTATTGAAATTTCAAAATTTTTAATTTTTTTTTAATTAAAAAAAAGGTATTTAACTATTAGTTAAACGATGTAAGTAAGTGTAAAAAGCATTTTTTCTACTCCCATATGTGAAACTAAGCATTTCGTCATCACTTACTCGTTACGAAAATAGCATTTTCGTCTCTAGTGAGAAAAAGTGTTATTACAAGCAGATGTTGTTTACAACATGAGGTGAAACCAGTTTTTTTGTGGTCGGTTCACATTTTAGTAAAAAGAATTATTTTTTTAAAATGTACTAATTATCGTCGTAGAAAAAATAGCATTTACGACTCGAGATGAAATCCGTTTTTTTCGTTCGAAAGATTAATTCACTCGCCCCTACGGGGCTTGTGAATTAAATTCTATCTCACGAAAAAAACGTATGTTTCATCTCATGTTGTAAAAAATACTATTTTTATCATGTCAAAATCAGATTGTGTTTTGTTTTCAAAGTTAATTCATAATTTCTTAAATAAACTACTCTTGTGTTTTTATTATTAAAAATAATTTCAATGAATATTACATTTTTGAAATACTCCTATTATTTTTAATACGCTTTTCTATTTCGGGTAAATTTCTTTTATAAAATAAATACGCGTTTTACTTTTTGCCGCCCCTGAAATTTTGTCGCCCGATTCAAATGTACCTTTTGCTGTAGGGGTAGATCCGGCCCTACTCGGGTATACATACAACATAATCCAAAACTACACTACCTTTTGTAAGCTAATCCACCCTCTTCACGACTTCCTCACTGGGCTATTAACATAGAATAAGGACACTATTTATACCGGGTGACACAGGGGTTTGAAACAATCTTATAACTCCGTTATTTATCAACACATTAAAATGAAATTTGGTGTGGACTATAATTCACATAAATTGCAATTGTTTTAACTACTTGTAAAAATTCTGTCACTTCCGATTACGCCGGAAATAAAATAAACTTTAGATTTTTAAATGGAACACCATTAATATTTTTACTTTTTTGAAACCTACATTAAATTTTGAATACGGTAGCATCAAAAAAATTAATTTTACAAGCAAAAAAAAATTTTTTTTTTCAAAAAATAACAGTTGTCTAGATCTAGAGTGCTGCGATGTGGTAAAAAATCATCGGTCAGGCGCGGATGTATTACCGGGCAGTTCGGTGCGCCGCCCGGGGGCCCGTGGGTTCGAGGGGCCCATGGCAGAACCCGGCCCTTCATATTTTTGCAAACCGATTCGCAAGCAAATATAAATTTGTATTGTTTTAAATAGATAGCGTCAGGCTATACCGTGCGTTTCCAAAAAGGGCCCCAGCTTATAGGGGGGTTATTTGTAACTTTAGACAAATAAAACCTTATATAAAATTAAATAAAACGGTCTGCTCTACAATTTTAGCGAAAAAAAAGTTATAATTTTCCAAACAGTTAAAGCTGATGGCGTCTTCGTTATTTTTTTTAAATTGCACCATATACATTTTTTAGTTTCATATGATAGAGAATTTTTTTCTCTTTTCAATAAGGTAAAGCATTCGTAGGGTTAAATAAGAAAATTTTAAAGAAAAATTGAAAAAACAAAATCTACATTATTTTTTATCAAGCAAGCGGGTTGTTAAAAAAAACAAATGATTTTCAATTATTTAGTTAACTGCGTAAGCTTCTTCACTCAAATCTAATGTTTCATTATGCCACGGCCTCTGGTTTGGCTACCAGCAGCTTGTTACGAATAAATTAAAAGAAAAAAAACTTTTTTATATGGAGCTAAATAAAAGACTTGGTATTTTGAGCAGTGCCTGCTAATGTAAATGGGTTATTAAATGTTGCCAACTTTGTGTTGAAAACAACGGCTCTAACTTTGAACAATTTTTATGAAAATTTAGTAGTTTCAATGTTCATCGTCAATAGCTTTAGTTGCTGACGCCAATTAATAATAAATAAATAATATTTTAGGAGTTTTTTCTTTTAATTCATTTTTTTTTCTTCTTTTAATTTATTCATAACAAGCTTATCGTAGCCAATCCAGCGGCTGTGGTACAATGACACATTCGATTTGAGTGAACAAGCTTACTTAACTAAACAATTGAAAATCATTTGTTTTTTTGAACAATCCGCTTGCTTGATGAAAAATAATATAGATTTAGCTTTTACAGTTCTTCTCTAAAATTTTCTTAACCCTATGGATGCTTTACCTTATTGAAAAGAGAAAAAAATTCTCTATCATATGAGATTAAAAAATGTGTATGGTGCAAATTAAAAAAAATAACGAAGACGTCATCAGCCTTAGCTGTTGGAAAAATAATAACTTTTTTTTCTATAAAATTGTAGAAAAGATCGTCTCATTTAATTTTATATAAGGTTTTATTTGTCTAAAGTTACAAATAAACCCCCTATAAGCTGGGGCCCTTTTTTGGAAACGGACGGTATATTATCTTCACCGGTCACCGCTATCTTAGCGGTGAGTCAGTGAGTGTAAAGCTTATCATGTTATCATCACTTTCTAATATACTAAGTTCTACAGACGAGTTTATTTTGAAAAATGAAAGTGAACAATATCTTTCTTAGGTCTCTAAATGGGCGTCAGAAGGAAGGAGCAGGAAATGGCAACTGCACTCCTGGAAGCCATAAAACTCACGATTTTGCATTAAATTTTCAAAAAAATCTCTAGAGGTGTAGAGGGGGCCCCCCCTCCCCGGAGGTTGGGGCCCATGAGTCTTTTCTGCACCGAGGCCCACTCAGTGCTAGATCCGCTACTGTCATCGGTGAGAGCTAATTGTACTATGGAACTTATGTTTGCACCACGAAAGTTAAAGGTTGGGGTTGTGATTTTATACCACATCACAGCACTCTAGAAACCTGCGTAATTTTTGAAACAAAATTTTCTTTTTGCTTATAAAATTAGTTTTTTTGGTGCTTCTGTATTCAAAATTTAATGTAGGTTTAAAAAAGTAAAAATATTACTGGTGTTCCATTTAAAAATCAAAAGTTTACTTCATTTCCGGCATAATTGGAAGTGATAGAATTTTCACAAGTAGTTAAAACAATTGCAATTTATGTGAATATAATCCACACCAAATTTCATTTTGACATGTTGATAAATAACAGAGTTATAAGAGTGTTCCAAACCCGTTCCAAAATTGTCGACAATCCAAAATATTCCTCTAACATTATATATAATATAGGTATAGTGTCCGTATTCTATGATAGGTTGAGCAATATAATATTACATTTTAGAAAAACTAGGGGGACATTAAGGGAGGTTCCAAAAATTATAATAGAATAATATGAAAGTGTAATAACTGCAAGGCAAAGATGTCTCACGATACGTGCCAGATCCTGAGAGCTAAAATAAATTCATTCTGTTGAAGAGCTGAATGAATCAAAATAGGAATCTTCTTCAATTGAGAATAAATTATCTAAGTAAAACAAATAATATTTATACTCACACGATTAAACTAACTAAATGTGTATTTTCTATGTGACTGATAGTGATAAGCAATATCATATCTAAATAATAGTTATCATTTAACGACAACGTCAATGTTCTCATTTATTACCGTAGATAATATTTTTTTTCTATTTTTGTGTCCCTTGTTCTTAACAATTATTACTAATTTAAAAAAATACTATAAGTGATTTGATAAGGGAGTTACTATAATACATCATTCATTCTTACAATAGAAATCTGAGGCCATTAATAAATGACATGTCACTAGTGACATCGAGAAAGTAATTAATTGAAATGCAATAATTTTTAGAATGAGCTTAAACGATATGGTCATTGCAGAAATATCCAGTTTAATAATATTTATCTTTTTCTCTCGGTTCACTCGAAATTAAATTGACCTACCATGGTTTAAAAACGATATTCCAAGGATAAAAGAATTGTCCTTTGATACAAATATAACTAAATAATTACGAATTTTATTTATTTTAAAAAGAACGCAATTTGTTTTGTATTTGATTTTGTATAGAGCCATCAAACGAAGCATGTATCGAGAAGGCGTAGAAATTTTTTTAAATTTAAATTTTTATTACGCACTGATGATGGTTTGGACCATAAGAATTACCATAAGGTACGATCTTATCATATCGATTAGGGAAAAATTATTTTCTATAATTGATTTTTGTTTAACTTTTGAAAGTTATATCACATAATCATCTATTATTATAAACCCTACGCCTCCTCGACCAGTATTACATTATTTTGATTGTTGTAGCATAACAATATTTAAAAATTCTAGATATAACATTAATTATCCAAATTAGAAATTTTCAGTAATTACTACAACTACGTAATTTCGAAAATTTAATTTTCTATTTATAAATAAAAAGTTTACCTTCATGTAACATGTGTGGAAATAATGACTTGAACTTCACCTTAACTTTAATCATACGGAGTGTAAAAATGTACTAAAGTAACAACATTTAAATATTTTGATTGTATTATTTTAAGACCGTATCGCGTTCGTGTTGGAAACAAATGTGTATCAACACCTTATCGAATTATTATATACCTGCAAGGTAAGTTCGATCTTGAATTTTAGAAATTTTCAAAACGAATCGTTTTTGATTGATTTTTTCGTGTTTAGTTTTCTTTCTTCAATTTATTGTATTTATTTCAGCGCTTAAATTATTAATTTTATATTCCAAGCAAAAATGTTATGCCCTCCTGTATACAGAGGGTCAATTTAAAAAGGAGCCAGGAAACTTTTTAAATTGACGCTCTGTCAATATATGTATATGATTGGCCTCTTTTCTCCTAGAGGCAAATTATTTTTACTTCAATAACTCATTTGGGGCCATAACAGAGCTATTTCAAACCTTTCGAAGTTGGAAGTGAGTCTAAAATAGAAATATGTACTATCAACAATATTATCTTAAGAATGTTTCCCCTATTTTAACACCATAACCGAGCGGGTCCAAATTGCCAATATCTTGCGTAGTACAGATCTCTCTTTGCGCATTGGCTCCGCCCTATTCTTTACAAAAGTTCCGCAGTCTACAGTCGCTAGAAGCATGAGCCTACGTCTTGAGTAACTACATTTGATGCCGCTCCTAAATGATTGTCCCGCCATTTTCTGTGCGTAATGACGTAGGCAGATGGGGCCTTCTCTACTCACTACTTGTCTTGCCAAGTGACAATCGCCTTGCCATGTTCATACTTTCTTTCACATCGTTCTGCCATCCTCTAGGTGGTATTTCTCTCCTCTTTATCTCTCAGGGCATCCAACACCAAACAATCGATGATCATTTATGTTCTTCCATTCTCATCGTATCATGTACAGTCAGCCACACAATTAATGGTCACCCTGGCTATACGTTTAGCACGAATTGGGAATGTAACCATCGTAACACCTCATACTTAAATTGAGGGGCAACCTTATTATGCCAACAAGTAGTAAATCAATAATCTCCCTTTCTGTCTTTTTGTCGTTGTTGACTAATAACCACCCTGGGGTGACCAATAATTGTGAGACTGACTGTACCTATCCGTATAATTTTAACATTTTCTCTTAACCTCTACACTAGAACATTTTTCTCTCTATATTCGTTCTTCTAATTTCGCCATTGGGTCTGTGCTCTAGTTTGAGTACTCTACAGTTCCTTCTTATAAGTAATTTATCTCCAGTGAAATAATCTTTTGTTTGTATGTTTCAAAAATGTAAAAATAAAACTATACAGAATGTTTTATTTAAATTACAAAGGTTAGTCTCTTTTCCGACTTAACAGGTCCAAATATGAGGTATTTGGTATCATCTGGCAGGTAATATTTCAAAATGAAACACGCGTCGTTCGATAGAACTACGATGACGACCTACGACATATCCAAAAATGAATAAAAAACGACATCAGGGTTGGATTTTAAGAAAATCTGTTTGAGAATGTTAACCAAAATGATCAAATACCGCTTAATTTATACTTCAAGCACTTCACTTAATCACAATTTATTATTAGAAAAGTTGTACCATCATCGAACGAATTCGTGTAAAAAAAAGCAATTGAACGAACCTCAAAGTAGGATGACAGTTGGTTTTGTTAGAACGTGTCTCTAATTATCTTTTCATAATAAAAAAGTTGTAGAAATTTAAAACATTTAAGTTTTTCTGCAATGTTATAACAATGACCCATGGAATAAAAAATTAAAAACAGTTTTAATTTGGCCATTAAGAACATACTTTACTCATTTAAAGTTTCGTCCATCTCTTCTTTTTATTTTTTATAATAACCAAGATTCCCATGACGAAATGGAAAAAAATTAAGCAGAAAATATAAAACTCGATTTCTCAAACATCTCAATATAATAAAATTTATGTAATATGGCTTTTCGAATTGCAAAGTAGAAAATCCTTTTTCAATAGAGAGTAAACTTTATAAAAAATGTATAGGCGTACATTATTTTGAGTCTTCGGGAAAACGTATAAAGTTATTAAAATTAAAAGCAAATATTAAAATGTTGGAGTTTAAATCTAATATATAGAGAGTTGGTAAACAGAACTTTTACTACCTACATACCTTTTGGCTTGAAACTTTGCCAAAAACTGTAAAATTTGTAAAAACAAATAAATGACAAAACCAACAAATGGAAATTTTATAGGTAAGTAGGAAGTACATACATAAAAATTTTTATTAAAATTATTCAGAATATCAATGCCCTTTGATGTGAACGTACGAGATGTGATCAAATAGAGAACCCCATTCGAGTCGATTTATTAATTGGAATGAAACATTGCATAATTACATAAATACGCGCACCCTCTACGTCATTTTCAGCTTAAAAGCGTTACCTACTGATGTTGTGTTCCAGTGGTTTAAGGCGCAACTCAAGTCAAAAGCTAGCATAAGCAGTGAAATTTGTGTTTGAATGCCAATACAAACCAAGAGCGCTTATAATAGTGCTTTATCATTTATGTAACAATTTTACATGTAAAGTTTCATTCCAATTAACAAATCGGCTGGAACCAGTTTCAGTTGATCACCCATCGTATTAGAAACTGATAAAAAAAAATTATTTTATGCAAATTCCAATTTCATTACCTACGTCAAATTACCCCTAATTAAGTTTATATATACTTTGTTAACTTTTTGAACAATCGAATTTCGAAGTTAACACAACTAATTGATAGCAACTTGGTAACTTTACAAACTGTCAAAATTGCAAAGTTATTGCCAGAAGTATTTTCACTAATAGACACTCAATATTGCAAAACACATTCTCTTCTTCCTACATGCACAAAATCTGTTTATAATTATAGGTAGATGGGTACTGTGTTTAATTTGAAATATTTTTTTATTTTTTTTGCTACCGTTCGAATTTAAAAGAATTAAGGTCTATTCACACACAACCGTGATTGATCCGTCACGTCACCGATCAGTCAAATGACTGAGACAGTGATTTTATTTTGACCGGACAGTACGATTCACACACATCAGTCATGTATCCGTCATTTACCTTCAGTTATAAAACGATAAAATTTACAAGTACGTATATTAGTTCACATAAGATATACGCAAACAATAAAAAACTATTTTTTTTCAAAGAACAACTGCGGAAAAAGTGTTCAAAATAAAAAATATTACTCCAACTTCTAGTTTTAATTCTTTTCCTATATCATTTTAAATTTTAAATTTAAAACTAGTGTATTTTAAATTTAAATATATTTCGCATGAGACAAATCGTATAATACAGGATACCTGCATACATGTTCAATTAATTTTTCATCAATAATTTCCATGATGAACGGATGAACCACTATTTAACACCCTACTTGCCAACAATGACTGACGGTGCTTTATAAAAATATCGTCGCCGACGATATCCTATTTGACTGACCGGAGACGTGACGGCGTCAAAAGCAAAATCTCGGAACCATGACTGATGAGTGTGAATGGAGTCATTTAAAAGCACGCTTCCGATAATTTTTATACCCTTTTTGACTGACCGGAGACGTGACGTGACGGAACAATCACGGTTGTGTGTGAATACAACTTTATTTATAGAACAATGAGCCATGACTTTTGGTTTTTGTTAAGAGCGACAACCGACAAGAAATCAATATTACCTTTCACTATAACTTCTTGCTTCTAACACCCTGCAAAATCTAGTAACCTTATTGCATTAAATTAAAATTAATTTATAACAAGTGATAAGTGTAAAAAAATTGAAATATTTTGTAATTAGAAATTGGAGTATCTGGCACCAATCGTCTAACCATTCGTAAAGACCCGTCCACACACACAGGCTTGCCTTCCAGTTGGGCCTGTGCAGGCGGCCTACAGAGGCCAAACCGAAGAGTCTGGACATTGCTCAAGCGACCTGCACAGGTCAAACTGGAGCGTCTGGACACTGGACAGCGTTCAGGCCACCTGCACAGGCCAAACCGGAAGGCAAAGCCTGTGTGGGTGTGTGTGGACGGACCTTTATTATTTGCTTATAATTTAGAGTAACTTGCATAATTATTTTGTACAAACCATCACATCCCCCACTTCCCATCCTATAGCTTTAGGTACTCTAACAAAGACAATGGTCTAGACTCACTTTGTAATTGTAAATCTATTGCTAAAACCCAAAGCAAGTGTACAATTAATGTATTTTTGGCTGAGCTCCGTTAAAAATTAATTATGTCTACACATAATCAAAATAAAGTTGTATGTGCTAGTATTGAAGTGGTATGTCATTAGACTACGGAAACGGAACTAAAGGTCCCGGATTTGAATGCCAAACCTGCCATTCAATTAAGCGTTTTTCGTCGAGTTCAAATGTACTCGGTACTTGAAGCTGTGTAAACGGGTGCTTAACCTGCGATAATAATAGACGTGGTGGGTATACCACGATGATTACTTTCATTATGATAATACCGGTTTCATGATTAGCGATAGCACTAACTAATCCCCTAAAGCGTTATCTAAAAATATAAAAAGAAGCTGCCATTATATTATTTTAAATGTTTGCCTTACAACCTTAACGCCCTTCTCACTACATATTCGTAATTTTAATTTGTTAAAAACAAGACTATTAGTTTATAAGAGGCCCAACCCTGTCACTTTTGATTGACTTCCTATTACACATCTTTAGTTACACTAGAATGACTTCAGTCTCAGTTAGCTACTTGGATCATTAACATTATAGCTGCTTCGGGTCCGGAAGTTGATAATTCAATTAGCCTATTAAATTGAGTAATTATTATTATCAATTCAACCAACAAAAATAATTATTATCTAAAAGGTAGTTCAAAGTTCTAACGTTAAAACGTATAGACTTGAAAAGGTTTCTTTCGGTTTAGAATGCACGTGTGAATGGAACCACTTCAAATTTTACTTTTAATAGCAAATAATAACATCTTTACTATTTTGTTAGAAATAAACTCCTTGTGCAAGATTTTCCAGAACTGCACATAACAATGGTTTTTTTTTCTAACTAAAAAAGCAATTTTCCCATATTAAATTCTTTTGGTCACGTATATACGTCATTCTAGATCCGGAATAAAGAGTCTTATATTTCTTTTGACTACATGACGTAGTTTTAGACTCTTTTTGCACCAATTAGCTCAATAGTTGTAAAAGTTTGACCATTAAATTTTTTGTAAATTTTTTGATAAGATAATTTCTACTGGTGAAGCATTGAAATCTTTGAATAATATCTTGATGTGGGCTGAAGAACATACGAATGAAGTAAAGTTTTCTGATATAATCGTTCTTCAGAACTTAAGAGCTAAGCTAGTCCAAAAAAGTTGTAAGCAAACAAAACAAACAAATCTAACCAGTTTTTCCATCAAAAATATGAATAAGACATAATTTAATTTTTTTAATATAATTAACACAGCTTAATTTGCTTTAAAACTCTAAATAGTGACAACCTAATTAGAGTAGCACAGCCGTGCACTAATTGGTTCACTATATCGAGGCTCTACTGTATTTTCAATTATGTACTACACTTCAATAATTTTGTGACAAAAAGTAGTTTTGACTTTTAAAAGATATTAAATAACTCAAACAATTTTGTCCTAACTCAATTAAACTTCTATACAATAAAGAGATAAAGTAGAACTTCTAAACTAGGCAACTTATTCTATTATGTCAGTGGGTAATAAGTAATAATTAGGCTAATTACTAATCGATAAGAATCTAATAAGATGCTCATTTTCCTAATAATGACACTTTTTGTCGATTTTTATTATATTGTTTATAAGTAGGTGCCTATGTATTTAATATAACTTAATAATAACATACCTACACGGACAGTGGACACATAAGAACGTAATATGAAATGTTAAGTAAAAGGTCACACGAATGGCATATTATTCCTCGCTCCGATGTGACAAAAACCACGTAGCCACGCATAGGTAAGATTCGGCTGCTAGTTATTAAATTACAAAAAAACTACAACCGCAAACTGGACTGAGGTGTCTGCGGTTTAATAAAAATAAAATAATCATTTTATAATACTAAATTTAGAAAAAAATGTGCATTTTTTCATTACCCGATTAAATTCCACTGATTGGAGAGTATTAAAGTAAATCTGGATGTATTGGAATTTTTCTCAATTTTAAATTAAAACTTGCAAGGCTGTAAATGAACGAATTTCGAACAATTACGACGACAGTAATTAAAGTCCATTCCCCTTACAGTGTCAACCATTCGTTGATCCACTTGTAGCTCATTTAGAAAGAAATTTAAACATTATTTGGTCATGGACCGATCTCAAGGACCTGGGTTCAATTTTCAAATTGATGCAATCAATGTTTAAAATTTTATACAGTCCTATACAGAATATTTACTATTTACATAAATGCATCTCCAATAAAAAGCTCCAACAGAAGATGAGATACATTAACCCAGATTCATTAACATTAACCCAAAGCCTAATTCAAAAAATTGATCCAGTAAAGATCTGTGGTTTTTATTGATTTGTAATGGTATAAGCTAAAAGATAAAAAAATAAAAATTTAACATCAAAACACGTCAGAAATGAATTTGATCTTTTAATTATTTAATCAAAATCAAGACCTTTTTTAAAAAATCTGAGACGAATTATGTTACCTATTCATAGAGACGTCGACAGCTCTTTCTAGTACAGAAATAAAAAAATAACGCGAAAACAATGTAAGCATAATTTAACATTGCTTGCGAAATTACTACCGAGAACCCTTAACGCTGAAGTACAAAATTTAAACATTTTTAACAGTTCAGTATTTCAAAAAAAAGTCAAAAGTTGCAAATGGTCATAAAAAAAATTGTCTGATCTCATATAAGATCGCTGGGCGTTAATAAGTTAAGCAGTCCAAAAAGAATTGTTTTTGTTTATGACGTTTATACGGAATGATAGCATACAGGGGGTGGGATATCAAAATACATTTCTTTTAGTGAAATACCCTATACTATACGTATACAGTACCCCAAATTTGAGGCTCACCATTCACTACTTGTTGATTTCGTGCAGGAGGCGATTTATACATTTTTGAGTATACGGGAGCCTCTCGGGTCATATAAATAGATTTAAGATGTAAAATCATACTTTCGAAACTTCTTGCTTCCTTCCTAATTAATTTTAGAAAAAAAATCTTTGGCTAAAAGTTTTACATCATAAACTTCTGCGTCTAAATCAATTAAGAGAATCAATTTTGGATGCTTTGTAAGGCCAGAAATTTAATTTAAAAATTTCGAAAGAAAGAAACAAAAATAGCGATCTTTGAAACACAAATAAAAATTATCAAATCTTTTTAATAATGATTTTGGATTTTCTTACTTTATTATTTGTTTTATTTAATTTAATTACCCTCAAAAATACCTGAAAGTATACCTTTAATAGCTTTAATAAAAAAACACCAATTTATTAATATAAAATGCCATTAAACGAGTGCAACTTTTTCTACCTTCCTGGATCATTAAATATTGTTTAAATGACAAAAGTCTTAAATATTTTCAAAGATTAGGTAAATTAGAAAGATGGGTTGTGAAGAAAACTGAAAGATAGTTTAGGTAAGAGCTAAATACTTTCTAAAATACAGGATTTTCCATTTTAAAAAATCGAGTAAAATGACTCTTTGAAATCGATGAAGTTTGATTAACTTTCTTGAACATCCGATACAATAAAAATTATTCCCCCAGAGGGTACCTATGCAATTATACATGTTGAATAAGTTCTCGACTAGAATTTTGATGAGCTTTTTCCCTTAATTCATAAAATCAATATTACTGGGATTTTTAAAACAGCTATTGCAAATTCAATATTTAACAAAGAGTATACCCATAAGGGCATACACTTAAGCTATTTATTTATGGTAATAGTGAGCTACTGAAAGTGCTGAATACTAATCACACTTACTACCTCTCACAGAGAGAAATATATGTAAGTATATTAAACAATTGTATCACCTTGTTGCACAAATTGGTCCTAAAATAGTGACAGGGACAAATTGTTGAAAAATATATACAGAAATTGTTCAATATTGTTTGTATTACTGTTTTACAAAGTTTGTTAAAAAGAATTTAACAATATTTAGCAATTTAAAATTTTTATTTGTCATATTTAGTAGAACATTTTGTGACCACAAGTCATAGAGAATGAACAGTATAACTCAAGAATTTGTTTTAATATTTTGCACAATTATTGTATTTACTTTTCATTAATTGCTCTAAGAACCTGCACAATTTGTTCAAACGTTTATACTTTTTTTGTATTATAAATTAGTTATTATTGTGGTACTTTTCAGATAAAATTTACTGTACTGTTTTGCACAAGTTGTTAATTGTAAGTGTACAATGTTGTTCAATATATTTGTAGTAGTTATTATATAAATAATATGCACAAATTTTGCAAAAATGAAACACAATGTTGTTGGCTAAAAACAAAATTTATTTTCTATAAATAAATTAGCAAAAAATATTGACACCTAAAAAAATCATAATAATATTTAATTTAAACTTCAACTAAATGGTTTGGTAGAATACACTTGCAGTGGAACTACAGAATCTAAGTCTAGGATCGAACTTGATTCACTAGGTACCTATTATTGATTGGTTATCACTTATCACTGATATCACTGATGTTCTGATGCATCATCAAGACTAGATACTAATATCCGTTAAAGGAGGTTTTTTCAAAGCGGTCCCACCTGAAGTATGCTTGAGATCTGACTCGTTCAGAAAAATAAAGATGTCCTCATCAATGCTGTTTTCTAAAACAAATAAACATAGTCAAAATTTAGCGAAATCTTATATTTTATTAACTCGTCGGGATGTTAAAGAAAAGTTTCTTCAAAGAATTGAATGGTCAAAAGCTAAAATCGATAGATACAACCGGATATAACTAAAAACTTTTTTCATTTTGAGGTATCAACCTGAAATTTTAGGGGTAATTTTGAATTTATACGATATGTATGGTAAAACGTTTGTGTCATTTCCGATTTAGTCCAAAAAAATACCATCTTTGGTTTTTAAAACAGAAACACCACAATGTATTTTTCTGCAAACGTCAAAATAAGTCGACTTTATGTCACTCGATATTGTAAGGGTGAAGTTTAACTCTCCCGCCTCGGCAGAAAAACTGTGAGACAAAGTAAATCTTAACAAGCTATAGGTAATTTTTATTTTTAAAACGTAAAAAATGTTTTCTAAGCATTTGTAATGTTTAATGTAGTGTCTTAAAAATTTTCTTTTATAATTTGTTCTTTGCCTTTAATAATTAGCTTTTTTTACAATTTAACGTTAATTATAAAAATATTTAACAAATAAACTAGAAGTAATTGACAAGAGATGGCGCTTTTTCAAAATTCTCTATTTTTAATTAAGTTTCAAGTTTGAAGAAAAAATGAAATGTTTCATACGGAGTAAAAGCACTTTTTTGGCTCGTCAGTAGTAGACAAGTTCTACTGCCTAAAAAAAGTGACACTTTTACTCCTAATAAGACAATATACGTTTCTATACGGTTGCTCAGATACAAAACTAAATTTATTTTAAAATATTTTTTTATCTAAATGATAAAATACATTAAAAATAACTTTCTTAACTCAAAACAGTCAAAATATATACAGTAAATTATAGTGTTCTATTGAAAAACCAAAGTTAATATCGTTTCCGGTTAAACCGTAGGTGCCACTGTGCCACAGACATTTTACTGAACCGCATAAACTCAAATTTATATATTTAGCCTTTTTAAATTTTAGATTGATATTTCAAAAGAAGAAAAAGTTTTAGGGGCGAGACTGATTTTATTTATTTCCCCTCTCTATTATTAGAAAATTATTTTTAGCGTTTAGCTAAATAAAAACGGTTATTGTTATTAGGTATCCTAATTAATTTAAAAAAAACTTACCTGCAAATTTTTCAACTAATGAAGGGAATTTCCACTGCACTGGGTGAGTGTATCCTTTATGAAATCCATAACATAACGGTTGTTACAGAGCTAAATTCAACAGAAATAAAATTTAATCAGTCTTGTATTTATATTTTTTTAATATAAAATAATTAATTGTTATATTCAGTATGATTTGTCAAAATCTTAATTATTTACTAATTATTATAAACAATTAAATAATTAATTTTATATACTTACAGTTTGTTTGTTGGTTTCAATTAAATGGCGACACACACACGCACAAGCACAATATGGCTACACGAGTGACGAATTTCTTTAGATTTGTGCTAAATTGACATAAATGTTGCACAAAATTGTGCATCTGAACAGACAAGTTGCGTTGTTAGAGTAAACAAATTAATAAGAACTTACACATTATTGTTTTAATTTTTAAAAAATATATTATATGATATTATGTTAAAGTTTATACATTTTTATTTCAATTTCAATTACATAATTGTTGAACCAATTTATATTATTTGATAGGAAATTTTCTAAAAAATTATTTGAATGCCATTAAAACAAATTGTAGAAAGAAGTGCAATTGCTTGTTCGATTAACTAACATTTAAAGCTTGTACAAACATTTGTAATTAACCTATCTACGTATATAGCAAGTCACACAACAATTGTGAGGAATATGTGCACAAAAAGACGTTCCACAATATTGTGCAAAATTTTCAACACTCAGTTTTCTCTGTGCTGTTACAATACCGTTTTAACGTTTCAACCCTTCTGAGCTATGAGTAGTATTAAATTCGTGCGTTATGTAATAATAGGTATGTTTTCAGGTTATTTGTATAATTACCCACGTGGGATTCATGGTAAACTATTCAAAACTTGCATGAATGAAAACGTCAACATGAGTTGTTATAAAACGAAAAAAAAATCACTCAAGGTCGACTGTTATTGCCAATTAGATATAAAATTTTATTATTTTTAAAAAACACAAAAAAATCAATTATTAATAACTTTAATAAAAATATTAATTGAGATTAAAATTAAAAACAATTAAAAATTTATTACAAATAATTAATCAAAATATCACGAAATTTAATGAGTTTCAATTTAAAAATAAATTATAAATAAATATTTTGAATATAAACTACGCAATTTAAAAAATATCCAATTTAAAGCAAAAAAAACGAAGGGATTTAAATTCTTGAAATTATCCCCAATAAGCTCACCTACGCGACCCCTTAATTACTTTCTTCCTTAATTTTCTCTTTAAAAACAGTTAACGTTTTCATGAATAATTACATTAATTTCTTCCACTCTTTTATATGTTGTTATCCAACAAAACACTTAACTGTAATCAAGAAATTTCATACAAAGTTGCAGTTTTCAATTGGCCAGGAAGTACTTAAATATGATTGCACAGTAATTCATCTTCTACAAAATATGTACGCACAGGTACTACACACATGCATGAAATCGACGTTAAAACGCATTTAAATAATTTAAGTAGTATGTTTTTTTAAATGCAAGTTAGTGGAAAATTGAAGGATAATGATTGATTTTACCGACCGGAAATGTAAAATTTAAAATGATCAATTAAAATTTATGACTTACATTAATTTATGCAATAATTTTAACCTGATGATTGTTGATTGACGTACTTAAAAATTGATTTGATATTGCTTATTAACTAGATGAGCTATGTGCGCATTCACCGGACGTAACAGTTATGGAGGTGGAGCACCTACCAACTGCTACATCACTAGCGCTACTATCGTGCGGTAATTTTATTAAGTGAGCAGGTATCGAGATAGTCCAACATAATGCAAATAAAATGCGCTAGATAAAATGGCGACCGGACACGTTCCCAAAGCAGGGGTAAGTCACCGAACGATTTGGTAACTGTTACGTCCGGTGAATGCACCCATTAATTTGCTGATATTCTCTTGGTGTCTTCTCATAGAACATATTTTTTACGACGGCATTTGCAAGTTGTTGCTCGTGGAAGACCTCGCTTGTCAAGCTCAGCTTTTCATTTCAGTTACATCCTCTATGAGAAGCTGGATTTTTAGCTGGACAGATTTTTAATACCTTAGCTGCTTGAGTAATACGAATGGGCATACTAAGATCCTACTAAGAGCATCCTAAACTCGTTTTATTTAGAAATGTCAATTGTTGAGAATAAACTACTCTCCTTTCTAGCTGCTCACTTTAATAAAGTCTTTAGTATGGTAAGCCTACATAAGGATGGTTAAAGTGTTCGAAAAATGATCGAAGTTGCTCGGTGTTCAGAGTCTTTAGACTCTTAGATTCTTTTAGAGACACCCTGTAAAAGTAAACCCGTAAAATTTATTAATATCTTGTAAATATGAATCTTTTAGAATGTGAATTGGCGTAAAAAGTTTGATTTGTAAATATTATTTATACAAATTATAAAGTAAACAAACATTGGAGAGGAGTTACTCGTCCAATTAAATTATTAAAAGTGTTAAATGCGTTAAATAAATTTTCCCAGTGACAGTACAATAAATAATTAAGTACTCTAAGTGCTGTAAGTGCACTTAGAAAAATACATTCACAGGTTTTCTTACTATGAACAACTTCCTTGTGACTCCGCTTATTTTTTTAATTGTCCCCTATCCCACAGCTCAATACTTCAGTGGCTAATTTTTTTCATTACGCCACTGCCTACTATACTAGGTAAGTACACAGGAAATCAATGATATTTTGAGCCTAATTTGGACTGGAAGTTTTGCAAGGCCAATAAAACTCGGAAATAATTTTTAACCTCCAAAATATTTACTTAACACTTCGAAGGTGCTAGCATCTAATTAAAAGACTCTAAAAAACTGATTAAGTAACTATTTCGAGAAAAATATTTTTGTCTGTAAGAAAATCTACGCATTTATAGAATCGATAGAGAACTGTTTGGTTTAAAGCACATTTAAGAAATAAGAACATATAAATTTAATACTTACACGAATCCCAAGTTTAATTTTGATATCCTACAACGATCTTTCACGCACAACTGACCCACGTCTATACGTCAGATTTAACAGAGATTTGTTAAGTTTAGCTGTAAAACAGAAAGGTCTTCTTGTTTTCAGATAACTCAAACGAACAAATCGAGGTCTAAGAAAATGGTTCTTTGAAATTGTAATAACAAGGATAATATTAGCAACGTCGTGTTGTCCTTTACTCCTGAAACTTTTTGATCCCATTAGTTCTCCTTCGTATTAAAATACTTTTAGTGCAATTCATCAATTCGTGAAGGTTTAGAAAAGCTAGAGTAAAATCTTTACAAGATGACCGGGCGGAGCCGATGAATGCTCCTCAACGAAAATGTGACCGGATGGTAATAAGTAAAAATTGGATTTTAATTTTAAATTTTAAAAATAGGAATTCGAATATGTAATAGTATACAGGGTGTTACATTTCAAAAAACAAGTTTGGGTTGGCATTCCTTGGTGAATCAGCTGTATCTTAGAATATAGAGAGACCAGGAAGGAGCCTTGACATCCGTTGCCTATAAGAGAAAATGCGACGGAAATGACATTTTGGAAAGCATCGGATGACTCCTTTACTGCGTCGACTTTACATTATCGTTGATTGTCATGGTCTTTCCTTATAAGTGGGAGTATAAGCAACCATTTTTAGTGGAGAAATTGACCGGAAATCGCTTTATTTAGACAACCTTTGCATTCACATACGATTACCTGGCATGCTCTTTTCTGGTAGAGTAACGGTTATTTATTCAATGAGCTGTATGTACCAATGTACCTACCTAAATATTTTTAAGAACATAGTTTCAATAATAATGTATTTCTACTGTAACACAGATCCCTGATGGCGAGCGGTAGGGATAAGTTCGCTCAGATTTGGCCCCCCCTCCTTAATAATTTAAATACGGTTTTTTCGCTCTAAAACCAATTGCTGCTTATTTTGAATACTATAAAGTACCTATCATTTAAGCCAAAAACAAATAATTTTTTTTCAAGATTTTACCGTGGCCATACCCCTTAAGTAATTATTTTGAATTTTGACAAGCTCTAAATAGTATATTATAATACATGTGTATAAGAAAGACTTTATCGCATTAGCGACAAAAATTACGAGCACGAGCTAGCGAGTGCTTGTAACGGCGCGTATGCGATAAAGTCTATTTATACACGAGTATTATACGCTATTTTTTATTATAATTGCAACTAAAACCTCTATAAAAGAGAAAAAATCTGTATTTAAAATTTGAAAATTAAGCGTGCCGATTTTGGATATATTTGTTGCCACAGAGATGCTTTGTGTTTACATTGGAGAACAACAGTCACACAACAGTTAATATTATTGTTGTTACCTAGACGACTTTATAGGGCACTTGTGCTATAATAGTAGTTTATGATATGCGTGTTAAAAGGGACGGGTTATTTTGTAAGTTTGAGAAGATTACGAAACGAGTGAAACGAGTTGAGTAACTCAACGAACAAAATAAAATCACTTTTAACACAAATATCATACAATATTTTTTATATTTCGGCCTTTAAAATTAAAAATTGTAACAAATTTAAAATTTCAAAATTGAGGTTATTTTTTGTTGGTTGGTACTTCTGTTTATAATATAATGACAGTACTGACGTTTCAAAATTTTCTAACTATAAAATTATATTTTTTTTCGTCTAAAATGTATTGAATTGAAATAAAAATTAAATAAACACCTAAGTACATAAATATTAAATATTCTTTAAAATTTTAATACACAAAAATAACGTTTACTACAAAATATAAATTATTTAAATTCCTTATTGAAATTTATCGCATGCTAATGTCATATTTTTGAACAATTAAAAGTTTACTATTTTCACAAATTTTTACAAGTTAAATTTCTAGATCAATTTTTTTCTATAAAAGAAATTTTAATTTAAATCTATAAAAGTACACACAGTCCAGTTTTTGGTTCCACCATTAGGTGATTACCATAAACATGGTATTTACCTGTCGTGTCAACCGTTGACGTTTTTCACTATTAATAAGACAATTGGAACTTAAATTTATTGAAAGTCCGTTTGGCCTGATTGATAGAAGTGCGACTTCTGGTTATCAAGGTCGAGGGTTCGATCCCCGAAAAATTAAAAAAAATATTTAAAAAAAATACATAATACCACCTTCGAAAAAATAAATTTGACTACACTTTTCAGACACGCCTTCAGCTATTACGAAACTACTTTCGGTATCGTAATAGCTCCATTACAGAACCGAAATATAAAAATACGATTTTATGAACGCTTTTTAGTGTGAAATTGGCAGATTATAATGCAAGTATAATAAAAAATAATTTTTTTCAAGAAGAAATAATTAGCTCCGCCACTGAGCTCTGAAGCCACGCCCCGCGCAGATTTGGTCACGTGGTGTACTCTTCTTTCGTTGGGACTACTCTACTTAGCCTTTACCCTTCTCATCCCAATTTCTAAAACTTTGTAGGAGAGGAGTAGAGAGTAGGTAGCGAAGCTTATATCGCTATACGGTGTACAAGATCCCAGCCCGAACAGACTGTAATGATATTTTTGTTGTTTGGGTTGCAAAGTACAAATCTGTCAGGGGCTGTAACCCCTGTCTCGTCTCGTAACAGTCTCGTAACCCACCCTGTATATAATTTCATCTACATTCAATATTCGAGTGAGCTTATGGCTTTGAGTTACTGTCGCTCTTATGTTGAAAAATCGTATGATGTAAACATAAAAATTGACAGTTGTGACAAATCTAAAGAGAAACCGTTAGATAAATCTTTAATGTAATTCGGCTTAATATTGTCGAAACAAATAATAGCTACTTGTGCAAAGTGTCTCATTGTCGATTCAAGGAGTAAGTTGGCAAATACTCGAGAGCGAAAATGATACTCGGCGCTCGAATTACGCACAAGATTGTTTCTACAATCTGTGCTCGATTGGCTCAAGTCAGTTTGAGCAAACTCGAAATTTTTAATTTCTATTTAAACAGGTTGTTTGTCACTTCTGGCCAATGAGTGTCATAGTAATCGTAACCTAGCAAAGCTTCTTTGATTTAGTTCTATTAAAAGTCACAGCATAGAAATTTTTACATTGTCACTTTAAGCGGCTAGATGGCAATCCTCAGTAATGTTGGCTTTGCGTTGACCATGATGTAGCGTTGACATTGACATACGAAGCGCAAAAGCCTACTTTACAGAGCGATTTATATCATAGAAAAAGATTTCTTCGTAACTAGACTAGAATTGTCAATAATTATAGACAACTTCAAAAAGAAAATAATAATCGATTTCTTTAGAAAATTGAATATTAACAAGTTATAGGTAATTTAAAATATCCTCATTCTAAACCAAAAATAAGTATTACTTAAATAATGTGAACAACAATAATTAACAACACAGAGGAGAAATATTGTGATACTCAAATTATGAAAGCCTTTCACTTAAAATGTCGTAAAATCGGCATAATACACCTAGATTTGACTACAGCTCTTAGGTTGAATTCTACATTACACATTTATCCCCAGAATTTAATTTTTGTCTCAGTATAAAGAGGTTAACAATAGCGTGAACCGGTTTATACTGAGACAAAAATTAAATCCTAGGGATAATGTGTAATGTAGAGTTCGGCCTTAGTTACATGGATTTAACGTGTAAAATCATACTTTCGTAATTTCCTGCTTCCCTAATTATTTAAGGCAAAAACTTTTAAATAAGGGTTGTAGGTTATAAAATTTTGTATCTAAATTAATAAAAAAAATTAATTTTTCACAAGCTTTGTAACAGCTGAAATTAGATGTGAAAACACTGAAAATACTTGAAATAGCCATTTCGAATCCAATTTTTTCCCTTACAAAAGATGCAAAATTAATTTTGTATAATGATTTAGTTGCAGATTTTTATTTCCTACAACTTTTATACGACGCTTTCTTGCCTAAAGTTATTAGGGAAACGGGAAATTACAAAAGTACAATTTTACTAGTTAAAACAACCACCCCGTATTTTTTTATTCGGAAATCAAGTATTAAATCCAATTCGCAGCATGATGTTCAATGAACTAGCTAATGACTACCGAAAACTTCTATTGACTTTGCTCAATGCTGCGTAAAAATTAAATATGTGTTTTACGTATTTAAGCGGCAAATTTGTGTCACTGCATCAAAAAATAAAATCAAAAATGTTTTATGACTTGAAAACCATTAGCAGGTTTTTAGGAAAGGAGGTGTGCAAAATTAATTACAACAAAAGTAAGTTTGGGAGTCACTTTCTTTTCAAAGATATAGTCACTTTTTCGTTTGTTTTTACCTCACTGCGCTCAGGACCCTTGTATTCAAAACTTAAATATTTAACTCCCAAAAAAATAATAATAGTCTCCTAACCCTAATGAATAATTTTAAGGAAATATAAAACAATTGAGTGCAGCCATCAGATTACAGTCGAGATGACTTTTACAGTTGAGAACGCGCTGAAACCACACAAGCAGTAATAAATCGGTAACGAGGTTATAGTATATTGCTATCCTCTTAATCTAAAATCTAAACAGGTAGTTGTACGTTTAAATTGAGTAATGTGTACTGTGAACTGAACTGAAACTTATTAAATTATAAACTTACCGAGTCCTAAATCGACCCAGTGCTCCACAAGGCTCCAATTAACGCTCTTCGCTACTCTATTTTTAAGAGCTAAAAGTTGACATAAGTCGCTCGTACATAAATTTCTTTCCACTACTACGGTTTGAAAGCTACCATCGTCATTATAAAATTGAAGTTCTTCCTGAAAAATTATAATTTAGTTTTAATAAAAATCAAAAAATATTTGCAAACATATGGGAGCGAGTTTTACAAGTGTGCAGAGAGTTATATTATTGTTATTGTAATTACCTCTTTTTCGTTTGTCGCATCTTTGTCTTCAGGAAGTAAAACGTGAAATTCGAGAATATGGTCGTCGAGACGTTCATAATTTGTTGTGCTGTCGGAGCACGCACATTTCGTCCTTGGAAAACGGCAATAATCTGAAACAATAACGATAACGTAAGTAAAATCAAGTCCAAAAGTATCAAGATGAATTGTGATCAAAAGATAAACATTCACATTTTAAAGATCATACCTAAACCTCTTAAACGCATGTAAGGGATTTCGATCATTTTCGAAAAAATATTTTGAACTTCTTTCTTAACTTTACGTCTGTGGAAGAAACTACATCCCCGATCATCGGTATTAAACATCTTAAAAGTTTCTTTTATAAAAGTTAAGATGTTTTTAAAGATCGTTCACTAAATTAATTAAATGTCTTTTATTATGGGATTACAGAAATCCCACGGACTGCTTGAGAAATATGGAAGTTCTTGCAAATAATACTAAACTTACACAAATGAAAATTTCTTAAATTAATTGATATTTAATCGTTATATCTCGTTAAAAATCGTGGTATAACTCACGTCAGAAGCTGTCATTTCAAAATAATAAAAGATAAAAAAGACATTAATAATAAATTTTAATTACACATAGATAATCAGGATCTCTGATGATTTTTACATGATAACTTCAATATATCGATATAGTTTATATTCGTGCCACATTAACATATTTATATGTACCATAAAACTAATTTAAATTAATCTCCTCGTAGTAATTATTTTTTTTTATTGATTTAAAAACATTTGAACTCATATAGAAATTTAATAAACGCCAGTTATTGTTTTTTTATTATTAAAGAAATTGTTTGCGTAAACAAATTACATTTTTTAAATAAATAAGATTAATTTAAATCTTGCTACTGATTAAACTGTTCTGCAACAATAGACGTTTCAGGATATTGTCCAAATTATATGAAAATTTCAAAAATTATTATTGATTTATATTGTTTTTAATTTATGAATTTACGTAATCTACCCAATGGCTTTATTTTTAAAATATGAAAGGAAAATTTTAGAAATAACGCTACAAGTTGGACATTACTTTAATGTTACATTCAGCAATGGAACTACCCATGCAGATGCATACAATCTCATTGTTGTGGTAAAACTATTACATTCTGCAGTAATCCAGTTTACTTTGTTTCTCTGAAAACGGTAAATCGTACAAAACGCACAAGAAGAGCGTCGTGAAATGAAATACTGCACCAAACGCACCACGCACAAAATAGAATGTGAAACCAAAGTTTTGAGCAAGAAAGTTATGGAAGAAAAAATACACTCTAATGATAATAATATCGGACGCCCTCTTACGACTTCTATCAAATTACTATTTGAAGCACACCAATAACATCTGCTTCCATCACTAAAAAAATACTAGTTTGACCATTTGACCGAAATCGTAGCTCCAACGAGAACGAAGTATAGTTTACGCATACATATAAAGTTTTTCGGCCTCTATAAAGCCAACAGTTGCTCATCAGCTTATGCCAATACACAATAGCCATCGTAAATAATAGGCAAGCATCCGTTGTACTATAACGATTGTAAACCTACCCTTAAATATTCACCAAAGCATGTGGGTAGACAAAAACACCATTATCTTTTATTTTTATATAAGTATTTGAAATGAAATTTATTATACAATTAGTCATTAAACTTTTAATAGTTTAATTAAATAGTGCTAATATTGAACCTGTTACATAGGTATACAATTACTAATTATAAAACATTAAATTATTTAATTATAAATTAGTGCTAAATTTTTAAATTAGGTCGTTAAATTTCGAAAGGATATTAGGCTCCAGTGGCGTAAAAACTCGGCCCGCAGGGCCCGTATCGCGCAGAGCCTCCAAAAAATTGGGTAGTTTGTACCATAAAGAGGCCCGATCTATGTATATGAAAAGGCGGATCAAAAATTAGTTTTGTCATTTGATCATGGTGAAAATCAAAAATGTTTTTCCAAACATTCGTCTTTGAACATACTATTTTTGTTTAAGGACAGGAAAGTTTTATTTTCTCTAATCTATGTGTACTTTTGGCCGTTTTGTCGAAACTCTAAATTTTCAAATAAATATTTTTATTGAGTTGCAAATAGAAAAATTACGATTGGGAGGTTAGGGCCCCCATTCTGAATCATGCGGGGAGGCCCCTAAGTTCTTAGTTACGCCACTGTAACGCCCGTAAAAGACGAGAGCTGGTATGACACTCACGATACAGTCACCAAAAGGGTGGGTCGCTGGATCAGAAAGGTAATTTAAAAATTTAGCACTAATTTACAATAATTAAAGAATTAAATGTTTTCTAATTAGTAGTGTAAGGGCGGTAAATATGGACCACTTTAAGCATTTTCGGGAATAAAACCAAAAGCAACATAATATTTTTATTAGAATTAAATTCTTAGTATATTTAAGGAACATAAAAAAAAATCAAACTAAACTCTTATTTAAGAATGAAAAATAATTAATTTTTAAAAACACTACAAATTCTAAAAGTGGAAAATGTGTCTGGCAATATGGACCACCTATTGATTTTTGACGTAATTTTATTTCATCTCAATTTATTTATTTGCAGTACAAAACTTGCTCAAAAAGTAGTATTTTTCTGTGCCTTAACAATCTTCGTATGCCCATATTTTACAAAAAAACTATAGTCGTCCGAGTAAAGACTACTGCAATATCCCACGTTATTGTAGTAGTCCATATTTACACGCTAACATTCGGATTTAAAAAATGCATTTTAAATATTGTGTATTGACATAAACTGATGCGCAAATGTTGGCTTTATAGAGGCAGAAAAACCTTATATGTATGCTTGAACTATACCCACATAACTTTGTACAGACTATACTATAATATCATGTAGGTATTGTTCGTACAAAAATCTTTATTTTGATCAATTAATTATCATAATATAATCAATTTAATATTCTTTCATACTTGAGCTATTTACATTTATTCAATTCTGCTCAGCATCTCTTGAAGACTCTCGAATGTTTATAATCCATACCTCCTCTAATTCCTTTAAAGGACTCCAGAGAATTAAATAAATTATTAATTTAGTCAATGACTTAAAATTTTACTTCAATAAAGTTTTAAAAGCAGTATCATTTTTTACTATTTATACTCTTAATGAGCGGTAATTAAAAATAATAAATTTTAATGTCGCAATAATTTGGTAAATTACTCAACTTTTTTACAATAAAATAAAAAACAATATTATGATTTAATGTTAATGAAAATAGTTTTTGATAAGCAATAATGATAAAATTGTAGCTAAATAAAAATAGCAAATACCAAACAAAATTCATAGAAATAATGTATCTTCAGATCTTCACTTATAGATTATTATTTTTTTAAGTATACGCTGACGCCAAAAAAGCTAATTCTTAAATATTTTCTTAAAAATACAAAAGTAAGAAAACCTAATTTTTACTCTAAATTTTAAAGCAAACAACGTAGAAGTGATTAAAATAAAAATATATTGAGAAGGCACCTTATTAACGCACGAGCCCAAGTTTAAAAAACGAGCCGCAGGGGAGTGAGTTTTCTAATGGACTAGTGACAGGGACTCAAGTAATTTTAATGATATAATCAATAATTAATCCCTGAAATATTTAGCTGTCTTCTAATTATCTATAGCTCATATCGAGGAAAATATCACCTACTTTGCTTGTACAGTAGGCCAAACTCAACAGATGAATTTTTATTGTTATGTTTTTGTATAGATTAACATTAAAAAAAAGGTTGCCCAATCTAAATATTTGAACGCTTTCCAAATCTAACAATTTTATCAACTTTTTTTTTGTTTGAAGTAAATAAGGAGAAATATCAACATTTCCTCTATCGTCACAAATCAAACACGATTAGATTCTAGGATATATTATTCATAAGTGCAATTGAAATTTATGAACAGGCAACTTTTATTAATTTTTAGTTTCAGCCTCGTTAATTACCTATAAATTGCACGAGTAATAATTTTAAAGGCAATAGTAAATACCACAAAAATTTATTGTTGCATTTCAACAATTTCGCTATATAATTTCAAGTTCCAATTTTATCCGCATATGTAGAGGAAAATAGTAAATACTAATTACTACTTAATACGATAACACTTTATTTGTTTACAACTTAAGTCACAATATGAAATTGCTGTTGTGAAGAGATTGTCTCATTGAAAGTTCAAATTGGAGAAAATCGAAATTCGAAATATTTTGATTTCCTTGTAATTTGATGGCTTGGATAAAAAATAATTATTTGTTTGGATATAAAATGTAATGCTAATGACCATTATAGGAAAGCACCTTTAATGGTATGTTAAAAATCTGAACACGTTCTAGAGAAAATGGTAACTTGGAAAAATCATAATTTTGTATCTTTATTTTTTTTACATTGGTACTCACGTAATCCTAATGTAATGGGAAGTTCAATGCATGCGTGCGCCTGTAACAACAACCAATTCCATAGGGACAATGATGCCAGTCAGGGATATGAAAACGTACTTGCAAAGCAACCACCAAAATAACTCGAAAGTAACTTGTAAATGGCAATAGTATCCAAAAACCATTGGTTACACGTTCAATAATAAATTACTCTGCTTGTGAGTTTTTACAAAAGGAAGGAATTGCTATGAAAAATAGTTAGATCTTAGATCTATTATGTTTGTATTAGCAATTTAACAATATTTACATAACTTATGGCTCGTATAATCATGAAACGCTAATTATTACAAGTAAAGGAAAATTAATTACTTCCTTTACATATAACTTAACAACTTAATGGTGTAAAACTAAAAACTATCTCGCGAACATTGAATTTGAATCATTACACAACTACATGTTCGAAGAGTAAAGCCTCTCACAGACCAACGCGGCCTGATCGTGATTGCGACAGCGGCCGCGGCCACGTAAAGGTATGATTTCGCTGCGACGTCCGGCGGTCTCGGCAAGACGCGACAGCCAGCAGTCATGGCCAGCCGCTACCGCTGGAGTGATTTGGTTGAAAGTTGAAACGGCTGGCGTCCGCGTTTTGGCAGTCGCATTAAAAGTTTTGTGATGTTAGGTGGTACTATGGGCAAGGAAACTTTAGAAATGAAATGCTTTTTATGAGTTTTAGCATCAATATTAAACCAAGCCAGCATAGTTTTTACAATAAAAAATTATACTTTGCGAAAATTTCATTTAAAAATACCACCACTCTCCATAACTAAATTTAAAAATTAATATCTTCGAAACTGTGAGTCTAAAGGGCAAACATGTGCATATTGCTGATATCAGAATTTCATAATCTATCCAAATATCGAAAAAAAATAGGGGTTGCAATTTAAAAAAACCTTCGATGACGTCACTGCTCGAAAGGGGTGAGAGGTGGAAACATGAAAATTATCGGAAAATGTTTGTTTCAAAATAAATCAATTTGACGGGTCCAACCGTTTTTTGATATTCCTATCAGGAAAGAAAATAATTCCATACTCTTTGTACAATACAAATACGAAACAACCGCAGGGCGAGCCGCCAAGACGAAACGCGTTAACGAAATCACTTACATTTAAGGTCTATTCCCACACAACCGTGATTGATCCGTCACGTCACGTCTCCGGTCAGTCCAATTTTTTGTGATTTTATTTTGACGGACAGCACGATTCACACACATCAGTCATGGATCCGTCATTTACCTTTAGTTATAAAAGGATTTATAAAAATAACGTTGTCGACGTTATTTTATTTGACTGACCGGAGACGTGACGGCGTCAAAAACAAAATCTCCGAACCATGACTGATGAGTGTGAATGGATTCATTTAAAAGCACGCTTACGATATTTTTTATACCATTTTTGACTGACCGGAGACGTGACGTGACGGATCAATCACGGTTGTGTGTGAATACAACTTTAAAATGCAATTTCGCAGTGCTCGACTGCTGGCCGTCGCGTCTGGCCGCGACCGCTGGACGTCGCAGCGAAATCATACCTTAACTTAAATTCTACAGTCGTGGCCGCGGCCGCTGTCGCGATCACGATCACGATCAGGCCGCGTTGGTCTGTGAGAGGCTTTATATATGTGAGCCAATATAGTCAAAAATAAATTTCTCTTTGGAAGAAATGAAGTTTAAGTAAGTAATAAACTGAAAACTTGGCAAGGAAATTTATTAACAATGGGGAACTGGACACTTGTTTTTTTATTTTTTATTTTGAAACTAGAGTTTATTTTGATCTCATAGCATTTTTTATTTTTTCTCTAACACGAATATTAAGCCCAAAATAAATTTTTTAAAAACGCTATGACGTAGCTACTAATATACTTCTTCTATACTTCTTACTATGGTAAGAAGAGAGCTGGATATATATTAGTAGCTACGTCATAGCGTTTTTAAAAAATTTATTTTGGGCTTAATATTCGAGTTAGAGAAAAAATTTAAAAAAGTGATAAGTTTTTTGTTTAGTTCTTTACGTTTTTATAGAAAAAAGTACAAAATTCGATTGTAGTCCAGTTCCCCATTCTTTGCGTTAAAAATGGAAATTGCATCAACGGTGAAATATGCAACTATAATCAATTTATTGGCATTTTTGTTATTTTAAGCTTGATTGTTTCAATTTGCTCAACAACAAAAATTTTAAAATAACGAGGTCTAGGATCCATTTTCACAAAAGTCTACAGCGCTCAATTCAATAGTATCTGAAAGGTCTTGAAGAACTTACGCATCACCCCACTGGTAAACCAAACAGATGTAGATACACAAGTACAGTAATATCCTAGTATATCCTATAATTAAAAAACATATGGATCACAGGGAATGCGCAGTAAGGTCCGAAAGAGACAGAGATATAGAGAAAAACGAAAGTGGATAAAGTAAAATAGAGATTGGTTTAGAGAGATGTGGAGTGGGGGTATTCTCTCACCATAGTTAGCATATGTCAAATATCATATGTCAATGTCAGACGGGATCAATATATATGTCAATATCAGGGGAGAACCGACTATTAACATATGTCAATGCCAGAGGGGATGCTATAAATATGTCAATTTTATCTGTCATTTCATATTAATGAAACTTTGTTTAAGTTTAAAATTTCGTAGAGTAAACTTTAAATAAATTAGCGTACACCTACTACACTACAACTACTATAATTTAAACAATTTTATTGTAGCGGAAATAACTTTACGAAAGTAAAGTAACCGCCACCTCAAAATGCACAACACAGCGCATTGGCTTATTCCAACAAACAAGTTATTTAGTTATGACATGCACCGTCAGTACAAAATAATTTCATAAGTGATGTTTGCATTTGTTAGACTATAATTTACCTAAACTAATTACAAAACAGAATAATATTAAAATTTTATACAAAATTATATACTTATTAATGAATTAATGAATAACGCCGATGTGCGGTGAAGGTTTTCATAAAGCTTTACATTTTCCCTGTAGCTCTTCACTTAATTATTAATACAGAAATACAAAATCAAAAATCTCCCACGACGTGGAAGTTTTCAGAAAGTTACAACGCACCTTATAATGTTTCATTACATTAATTTATAATAAAATTCTAAATAAAGGAAAACACACCCACAAAAATTTGAATTTATAAATGGATTTTACGTATCTCATTTTTGCAAATCCGCAACGTATTTTACTGAAAATTAATTCTCACGAGTCTACTCGCTCATTCTAACTAATTGATTTTTATTGAAACACAAAAATTAAAAATTCGATTATTTGCGGTCCCTTGAGCAATTCATTGACAACATTTGAACTGTAATTAATGCGATGCACACGGATAAATCCCATAGTTCAAAGCAAGCTTTTTGAAATGACTAAAAAGCTTCCAAACAATTACATCTATTAACGCCTTCCGAGATCAAAAATACGTTACATATTATTCATTCACTCTTTATTTGCGCTATGGTTGCCCATGTTAGGGTGACAGATTCCACCCGGTATAAATTTGAAAAAAATCGGTTAGGTTAAGTATTGTAGAGTAGTGGCTTTTATTTAATTGTGTTAATAGTTAGCCTGCCAGTAGTCTGTTATTATTTTGGTATTATCAAGAGCTGTCAGTCAACTTAATAGGGACTTTTTATTTTGGCAAACCAAAAAATAAAAGTTCATGCCCAATCATAGCGCAAATAAAGGGTGAATGGATTATAATTACTATTCTATAATAGGGCCCGGTTATAGTGTTACTTTTGATTTATTTCCGTTCGTACAAAACCAGCAAAAATTTATTTCTAGCACTGTAAAGCGCATGTGTGACACAAACATCTGTTATCAGTAGCCAATGTTTGTAACATGAACCGATAAATGATATAGTATGCTTTATTTGCTTTTTCTACGCTTAGGCTGATTTATAGGGCACTGGTCGATATTGGACAAAGGTCGATATTCACCGACTTTCCCCTATATGTATAATTCAAAAATACCAATTTAGTAGCAGTACGGAACAAAATAATTCAACTGACAATGTTTAAATATTTACAAGCCGGTTACTAAGTCAGCGGGTCACAAACACACAGAATTTTTTAATTACAAGCAATAATAATTTAAAGTAATTGAAAAGTTCAGATAAACAATTGCTTAAATGCGAAAATAATAAAACTCATCAAGAATGTAAATCTCATTATTTTTTATTGTTGTTACGAGGTACGGTCGAAAAATTTCTAGTTATTTCTTGCTTCCAAGTTATTTTTTAAATGTCCAAAATTGTATAACACACTGTGACCAAGGGTCATTCACCAACCAAAATCGAACAGCACTTGGATTGTAGTGTATCATATTTAAATTGAGATTAGAAACGGTGTAAGATTATTCTCGCTTTAGCCGGTCTATAAAAGGCCATCCCTGACACTGTCGCTCGTATGGGGACCAAAATTCTTAGTGGCCGACGTTTAAAAACGAAATAGATCGCAGGACATCAACACGAATTTTTGTTTCCTATACAAAACCAAGTGAGTTTGATGCTGTCATCACCTGTTCATCAAACCAAAACTGAGTTGAAAGTTAGGACATTTAATAACGATGAAGAGGTCAAAGCCGGGGTGTCAACCACTGTTCTGAACTTGTACACTGACTGTAGTTGACTGCCCACGACTGCATATGCTATGGCTGCCACTGACTGCAGATGACTACCGCTGGCAGCTCAATTTTTGTACATTGACTGCATGGAGTGAATAACCCCACGGTCAAAGCAGAAAAATATATTTTTGAAAGATTCAGTCCAGCGAGGTTCTTACCGAAGAAGTACAAGGAGACAAATGTTACACTCAAGTCGGCAACTTTTTAAGTGCACCCCGTACAGCCAGTAATAAATGATCCCACTTCATCTCTTCGGTACGTACTTAATACATAAAACTCCTACACTTATTGTAAAAAGTAGATTGGATCTGCAATTACTTATGCAGAAAATTCAATTACAGTTTCTCTCTCCCACACGAAAAAAATTAACTGGGCAATATATATTTTTATGCAACACGTATAAGAAATGTTAAGCACGATTTTTAAAAAAGGCTCATTTATTACTGTTAAAAAGAGGAACTGCTTTACTTATCCAATTAAGCACTAATTAACTTTGATACGCAGATTATTTTTTAATTTTCTCATTCTCGAATGCAATTTTCTCTGTTGGTTAACTTTTTTTGCTGCAAATTATATGAAACTGAATTTACTGATTCGGTCAGAATCGTATGGAATCTCAGAAGTATAATATTCAGAAAAATTGAAAATACATAAAAACTTTCTAACTAATAATTACTAACAATAGCATAATAAAGTCGTATAGTAACTACCAATAACCTACCTTTTAGTACCTACTTTTAAAAAACAATTATTGATTCCGTTAGAATCTTTATGACTTAAAAGTTGTAGCTTGTAGGCTACATACGTGAATTATGTTTCAAAACGTTTTAAACGAGCCTCTTTATAATTTGTTTTTAATTTTAAAGTCGGTTGTAAACGCAATTACACACATTTATGTAAATGAAATTAGACTTTTTCATTAACTGCAAATTTCCATATGCAAATCGTTTGTAATTGAGGTGATTGTAATAGTTAGGTATACAGCTATTTAAGAAACCACCATGCAGTTGTTTAAAAATCTACAGAGTATCGTTGACTGTAAAAGGATCGACTTGTGGAAATTATTATAGATCAGAAACTGCAGTAAATGGCAGTAACCTAAGAAAGAGTTTAAATAGAGACATCAAAATGCAAATGTATCGAGAAGGCTTAAAATTTCATATGTAACAGTGTATGTACTAATAGTGAATAAAACAATATTGTGCTCTGCTGTGACAGTATCGTATATTATATTGTATTGCCATTGCAGGGTACCATATATGGCACAATATAGTTATATTTAAAAAAACTTATAAATCTTTGTATAACGAAGATTGTCTTGTTTCCAAATTCGTCAAAATATACTTACTGATTATTAAAGCTTAGGAAAGGTCCCATTTGCCAATAAATGAGCCGAATCCTGTATACAGAGTGGTGACTTGCGCAATGCAGCATAGGGATTTCAAAAGCAAATTCTTTATGTTCAATTATTTGCTCCGCAAATTATTTTAGAGCTACAGAGCATTTAGCTTTTTTGTAGAGAAGAAAAATACAGCACCTGAACATACTATTGTTCACAATTTTTCATTTTCGGGAACCGTAAAATTAAAGTCACCTTAATGAACAACATGATGCGTTAAATATTGAAATATTTTTTTGGTCAATAACCTAATAATGTTTATCCAGTTTTTGCGCATTCGTTCATAACAAACAAGGGTGATTTAAAGATTCTTTAAAGAGAGAGAATTTTGATATTGTTTATGAACGTCAAATTCGTCTGAAAACAAAATAAAATATAGGTAGGTAGGGATGATAGAAGTAAACAACCACATAATGTCTAGTTATTTGGCAACAACTAACTACGTCTGAAAGAAACTTCAAAACAAAATTAAAAAAGATGAAAGCACGACAACAACCTTGTTTACGAAAAATAACCATAGGTAATATTAGAACAAACAACAAAATGCGTGTAAAATACTGATACAAACTCATGAATATGTAGAGAATATGCAATGAACTACATTTAAAGAAAAGCATTAACATATTTTTAAATCCAAAACCTTATTTTGAATTGAAGTGGAACTGTAAATAGTTTACATTTTTAACCTACCCTATTGTCAAACACGACCCCATCTTTAAGTCCTAAATATTCTCAACTTTATGCAAACAAGCTCAATCTGTGGGCGCTACAGTCACTGAATAGTAAATCGATTTGTCAATACGAAAATGGTACTCGAAGAGGCTTTTTCATCTCACCTAATTCTTTTTCCTTTATGCTCGTTTTCTTGATTTATTTTTTACACATTCCAAATGTTTGTGAATAATTACTTCCGTTTTATGCTTTACGACAGTATCCGCGCACTACATGCATTCAATGTGCAACATATAGCTGCGAAACAACAGTTGTACGACTACAGCTGAAATTTTCATGAATTGTACACTACGCTTTTCCAAAGACCATTAAATGTTTATAAAAAAATTAATTTTATTGCATCCATTTTATGACAACTGACACTAGAGCCCGTTAAAGCAGCGCCACACACACAGGCTTACCTTCCGGTTTAGCCTGTGCAGGCGGCCTGTATAAGCCAACCGGAAGGGAAACCTGTGTGTGTAGCGCAGGCTTTACAAATGATCAAGCTTTTACTACAGCCAAGTGGACTGGGTCTACACAGGCAAACCGGAGCGTCTGTAGATTATGCAGGCGGTCTGTGCAGTTATTGCCTGCACGGGCTGCCATAGTAGAAACCTGCACGTGTGGAAGCAAAGCAATAGTTCCGGCTTACATCATGCACGGTTTTGGGCTGCCGTAGAAAAAGTCGGAGCGTTTGTAGTGAGCTTTAGGTGTGTTGAAATGAACCAGCATGCTCCTAATTGGTTGAGAAGTGCAGGAAATTTCAGTGTTTGATGTTAAAACTGGGCCCGAAGTAGTCGAAGGTACTGCATTTTCCTAAACCTCCATCTATTCCAAAGAATGGTGGACTTTGGAACCGTTTCTTTTCAGATGGCTATATATTCCAGCATTTGTCAAAAATATTGCTTAAGTTCGTTGTAAGCTCGTTTTGAAGTCAGAAAATAAGCTAACGTTTCAGGTACTTATATCTGCGGCTTTCATGATACTTAATCTCATCTACATACCTCAAGAAAACTCTACAATGGAAACAAGCAGAAGATCTCCAAGTAACATCTCTACGATAGATTTTGTTATTAATCACTGACAGTAAATGTTCTCTCAGTTTGTATCGAGGCAGATTTACAGCTGGCTCGTAGGATCTCTAAATCCTCATGATTTTGCCTACAAGCTAAGTAATATCTATCTCGTTCAACCCCTACCCTCTCGCTCTGGTGATTCAGAAATGTAGACCCGCTACACCTACTCTCGACTATTTTGAGTCTGGTGTGATCATCGAGTGAAGCGTGACATTCCTCTTACAAACCAAGTGCTAGCATTTAATTTACCTTACCTCGTAGCTTATCTCAAGTGTTTGAGTTGCGGGTGCCCCAGTTCTTTTGTGTTGTGAGACCACCAGAGAAATTCACCCCGGTGTGAGAGTTCGTCGTTCGTGGCTCCAAGAGCCGTCCTTCCGTCAGGCTTCCGCCCTGTTTTCAACGCCCTGAGGGTGTGGTAGCTCTTCGTTGGTGGCTCCAAGGGCCGTCATCGAGGATTTTACTCCTCACTGTCCCTATCACCTCGTGTGTGTGGTAGCTGACGGCTCTTAAAGCTACCCACGAGGCTCGGCCTCAGCACCTCCCCAGAGTATACCGAGTGTGTTTTAACTCATCAAAGTTAGGTCTCCGCACTATCCCCAACCCGTGTGAGTGGTAGCTGTTGCACAGTGGTTCAGCAGCCGCTGTGGTGGGAAATAGGCTACCGCCAAGTCGTCAGCTCCCCCCAAGGAATTTATATTTTTAATTATTTTATATAGGTAGGTGGTCCTGCATCCCTACTGGAGACTGAGCCCTGGTGGCAGAATCAAACGTTTTTATTGTGTATTTTTCTAATATTATGAGCTGTCAAGTTGCAATTTTGAGACAATAATATAGAATTGTTTATTTTGAAAAGTGTTGGTATTGTACTGGTAACTCGAATCTACCCCTTTGCTACCTCTGAGCTACGCTTCTAGGGAACTTTTACTAAGGCCCAAATAAATCACAAAATTGAAACAAACCGACAATTAATTAAAAAAACATCTGATGTGTGTAACAAATTTTAAATTTTTGGCTTCGTGCCCATGCGATTTCCTTTTGCAAACAGCAACAAGTTTTGAGAATTTGCGTATGTTGACGTTTTCATTAATCATAAGCGTTGTTTGTAACATTGAATAAAATGAAACCACAATGTGGACGACTTCAATTCGTTCAATTCAGCGTACAAATAGGCTAATAATACAGTTTTCACAACCTTTTTAAAGTTGGAGCGGCCGCTTTAATTTATTGCATTGTTGTTCCATAAATCAATTTCGATTTTTGCGGCAACAAGTTTGAAACTGAAACATTTAAAGTATCACTTTGGGGATGAATGCTCAAAAATTCATATTCTTCACTATTTTAGAACGTTTCAATTAAATAATCAAATTGTTTAATAATAAAATAGTAAAAGAATGCTTCCCCATAAAATTTAAACTACCTGCAGGCACTGCAAGTAATATATCAATATCACTACCGCTCTTATAGATTTGTGTTGGGAGCAGAAAACTGCAAATAAGCGATTTCCAATGTAATTTCCCCATGTTCCGCTTTGAAAGTCGGCACACGGTTTAACTAATTGAAAAAAAATGTAGCAAAAGTATATTCATTAAAAATTACTGGAGTCACACTGTTTTTCATCATCACCTACACCGTTCTCTGACCGATTAACGAAGGCCTCTAGCTACTCGTAGCACTTAGATGGATGACCATTTCAAATTCGGTCCCTATTATTCTAATGTTCTCCTGTCTATAAAATGAACGAAAAGTGTAAAACAGTCGACCAGACGTTCAATTTCATCAGCACCACATGAGGTTTCAAATTACCTCCGTTGTTGCATAACATTGAAAATTAAATATTCGTTTTTATTCTATAGTACTTCAATAGCAAAAAGTAAAACTAGTGGTTTGGATAATTATATCAAGTTTTTCTAAGCTCTAGCGCTCTATAAGTAATTGAACTCCGGTCACTAAATTGTTACGGGTTGAAAAACTTTGATTTAAACGACTCGAGACAAAATAATGTTTACGCATTTATTATTTCAAAATTAATTGTTAGATAAGTTTTGAGACAACGCAATACGATACATTAAAAAGTGGGTGATACCGCAAAGGCCTGCCTGATTACAGTAATTACAACCATTAACATTAGATAAGGACATGTTAGAACGCATTTAAATAATTATCCAAAAACCTTCACTGAAGTACATGCTCAATTTTATTAAATTAAACAGTTAACTTCGCTTCGATTGTACTTCAAGTATCTTTTCTATTGCTAAAACATTTCGTGAACTTACAAAGCGAAGAATTCACAAACCAAAATAATTAGTGACGGAGCGAATAAAATATTTGCGTGACTGAATGAAAATGTACTTTACATACCTCGAAAATGGCCAATTCTATAAAGTGCATTCGTGACTACGATACCCTAAATACTTCAAAGTAACCCAAACGAACCAAACACAATACCAATTATAGTTGGCTAATAATTATTATTATTATTACAAGTCAACAAGCTGTAAAAAATTTCATACCGCCCTCTTTCTTATAAAATTTAAATTTAAATGTTCGAGACGTACAAAAAACTTATTAACTGCAATCATTTGATTCCTTAGTTAGATTCTTCTCCTTCTGTTGAATGTAAGGATTATAAACTAATTATAAACTTTGTTAAAGTGACATTTTTGTGAATAATTTTATAAGTCGTATAAGATATAAATAACAATTATAAAAACTGTCCAATTGCAGTTTATGATCATAATCTTTGCATATTCAACACCTACAGTGCATAAAAAAAGGTAGGTATTGGAAGACTTAAGAGCTCACCACGTCCACCTCTCTACGAACCACAAAAGGTTGAAATTTAAAATAAAACAAGTTTTCTGAAAATTTACGATTTTCGGCTACGAAATTTAATACCGAGAAAGTCTCGACTTTTCTAAAAAAAATGCGAGAATAAAATCAAATTAAAATTAAGATGAAGCCATTATCTAAAATCAGTTTCTAACTAACGGAATCCCTTTTAAGTGTCAATTACTCTATTATTATCTTACTATACATTCTTTCCATATATTCAATTAAAGGAAGTTCGATAAACTAATTTACGTTTTCCACTTAGCAGACTTCCACTTACTGGCTTAATAGAACACCAATGGTTACTGTTTATGACGTAGAATCTTTTTAGTCTTTTTACAAATAAATTTTTAAATTCTATGTTTATAACTGAAAAATTTTAATTTAATTATTTCTTTTGTGGTTTTGATACAGATCGCTTTCTTCTATTTCTACTCCGATCTCCGATGTGGCCATAACAAGACTGATTTAAAAAATGTATAATTCCCGTATTATTCCGTTTCAATTAAGAAATTTAGCGTCATTTCCACCTAAACCGGAAGTCACAATACAAAGTGTTTGATTTAAACCGACAGCTAAATTTAACGGGCTTTTAAAATATACACAGGGTGTTCCTAAAAGGTTTAGATATTTCCCTAATTTGTGCTTCTCCTATTAAGATGTAACTGATAAATTTTATATCTCTAGAAAGAACTTTTCAATCCCTCGTGTATGAGACTAATGTCGACCCAATTGGATACTACATTTTAAATTGTTTAATTTTACTATCATGTTGGTAACACATCCACAAGTGATGAAGGTATCATAAATTAAGCAAGCGTAAAGACGGAGACACACGCACCTGCATACGTAGAGGTCTGTGGAGGCCAAAACTGCGTTTTTATAAGCAATGAAAAGCCGTTCTATCCTCGTCGCCAGTGTGATAATTTTAGATGTTAATAGTCTCAAGGGTCAACTCAAGTGCCTCTATTCTTAATAAAATATAAATTATCTTTACAATAATAATCAAGTTACCATTAAATTATTTTACATTACTGCAAGAAACTTTTAAATTGCCTGCAACTAAAACGTTGTTAGTGGGCGCCCGGCTTAATTAATTGTTGTAAAGAAAACTAACGTATTAGTTTGTATCAAATATTTTCAGCTCACATGTAGGTATATTCAAAACGTTGTACTTTTGTGCTCACGTGGCTTTTGGCCTGTTTAATCACTAGCAGACGTTTCCAATTGAGTAAACAGAGATGATCGTTGTGGTTCTCTTTTTGAAATCATTCGACATCGCTAGGCATAGGTGCTGATCATTGCCAGTGATTCAGTGATTGTACTTTTGTACATTCTTTTAAAAAAGATGTACCTAACATACTTTGCAAATTTATACATTTTCCGAGCAATGAAAAATTGAGAAATATTACTGACGTTCAATTTAAAAACGGTTCGCTTTGTATTTTGTGTTTCTTTTTCAGTAATATTATTAATGCCTCGCTAATTATGATTAAAAAGACAAAAGAGAAATAACTTCAAAGACGTGGTTATATAAATAAAGGGAATTTTAAATTATAAATAAGGAGAATTTTCCAAAAGATATTATGCAGCAAAGTGTTATGTGTGGCAGCAAACTTAACCTCTAAATACTATTTTTGACGTTTTAGATTTGATATTGTTTTCCATGGCAAGAGAGATTACATAACTATATTCAAATAGCATAATTTTATTTTATTTTCATTATCAAAAAATTCTCTATTGATTGATACCACTATGGCACTATCATATCCATACATGAGGAGCAAGAATATTTAAAAAATACGCTTTCCCATTCTTATTTCTCTATGCTTGGAGCTACCTAAAGGTACGTTTATACTAGAGATTTTATTCATTACATTTCTCTCAGATGTCGGAGAGAAACTTTTTGAAGTGTTTATACTATGACATAAATGTAACTGAATTAAGTGCTGACATTTTTGGTTGAGAGAAGATGTCGATATTTAATTACAATTTTGTTTAGACTAGAGATAGAAAAATAAAAATCTTTCCATGATTGAATCATTGTCATGACCATTGATTAGATGGAGTCAAATTAGACTGAAAACAGCATAAACTGCGAAGTACCCACACCTTGAATAAATTTTAAAGCTCAAAGTTTGTAAAAAAAGTGTGCATTTGCCTCATCATTTTTTAAACCACTTCTTGTTAATTCAATTTTCATAATCTTAAAAAGAATCTTTCTTTCATAATTTTTGGTACAAATACTTACACTTCTGATAAAATTAGTAACTACACAACAAGTTTAAAGATTTATAAAAAAGTTGTCAAGTCCTGAAAACCTCCCGGAGGACAAATTGAAGGGGGGCAACACTCCCGTTTTTTAAAGAGAAAATCAGACCTACGTATATCTGTGGATCCTGAAAGTGTAATATACAATAACACCAAATTTCAAGTTCTTAGGACGCCTAAAAGTGGTTGTGATTGAAAGTAACATCATCTTAGGAATTAGATGAAAAATAATATTACTGAGAAGAACTAACTCAAAAAAATGTGCATTTGCCTCATCATCTTTCCAATTCTTGTGATTTTGAGTCACAAGCACTATTAAGCATCCTAAGAACTTGAAATTTGATGTCATTATACATTGCATTCTAAGGATCCCTAGAAAGGTCTGAATTTTTCTAAAAAAGTACGGCGGCGTCCCCCCTTCCCTCTTAATCGGCCCCGGAGGATTTTCAGGACTTGAAGACTTTTTTT
The DNA here is from genome assembly GCA_963924605.1 of Malthinus seriepunctatus. Taxonomy (NCBI): domain Eukaryota; kingdom Metazoa; phylum Arthropoda; class Insecta; order Coleoptera; family Cantharidae; genus Malthinus; species Malthinus seriepunctatus. The sequence continues at coordinate 45,451,862 of OZ004600.1, forward strand.
ATAAATGTTGAGGACATGATATGCACTGGTGCCAAATTTTAAGTTTTTGAGATGCCTAGAAGTGCTTCATTAGTTATTGAAACGTAAATGTTAATAAGAATTTCATCACGCCTTTTTGAAATTTTTTTCCCGTAAACTAGTTGTTTAGTTACTAATTATTAATTAATTAATTTACTTAATTTTTCACTTGCTTATTAGCGAGAGCTTAAACTGTTTTAAATCGAAACTCTCGAGATAATGATAAAAAGTAGACGACTATTCTACTTTTGATATATCTATCCGAGACCTGTTAGAACTTGTCTCAGTACCGTTTACACTTACGACATTTTATCTCAAGTAATATATCTCAACTATATCAATCTATATGAATAAAATCTCTGATACCTTCTATAAGCAAGGTTTACACTTATTACATTTTATTCTAGAGAGAAATGTAACGAATAAAATCTCTAGTATAAACGTACCTTAAGACTCAATATATTCAAGAAGTGGAAAACTGATTTATTTAAATTATTCGCTTGATTCGCGTGAAAATTAATAATAAAATTCTTAGATAAATAACATGTGTTTTGATTCCATTGTAAGAATCTCTGAAAAGTTTCAACAATTAAGAAACTGCAAACCTAACACAAAGACCTCATAACTTAAAATTTCTGAAGTTCTTCTCCTAATGGTTTTTCTTAATGAACGAAGAATAAACAAAGTCGCCAGCTGATCGGAAAACTATCTCAGTCTACTTCGAAAGGAGAAGTTATTAATTAAACGCAGTGCAGCGCCTTTTATAGATATTGATAACACACTTGGAACTGATAACCCCCATTCATGGGGCGTGAAGATGCGCACAAATTAAAGCTGTACTTGTACAAATTGTAATTGTTAAAACAAAATTATCGTTGAAATAACTATTTTATTACCAATTCAAAGATATTTGTATTATTCCACGCATTTGTACGATAACTTGAAAATACTATCCAAATCAATTATTGAAACAATATTTTCGAAAACGTTTAATCTACATATAGGACGAATGCAAAAGTTTACTATAATGTATTTAATTAGGGAAAAAGTAGAAAGTAAAGTTTTTTTTGTGATTTGTTCCCAGAAGATTTTAACATCGCCATTTAGGTAATTTGCACATGAACGTGAATCTCTAATAAAATATAGGTATTCGTATTTCTTTCAGGAAAATTTCATTGTGATATAGTGAGAACAGAGAAGCTAATAATTTGTCAACAATATTATACAATTGTTCAATTTTAAGTAATTAAGTAATACCAGATAATCTAATATTTAAATGAATCTTCACGTGCAGCAAACAAAACAGAAACAATTTATAATAATAAAAGAGATTTGGTTGATTAAACAGTAGAGAAAACAAAACGTGACATAAAATTAAAAGCTGATATTACAAAATTACACGTGAGTATAGTTGAATACGTACAAAATTTCAGAAAACATTACTCAACAAGATGTCATTTAATAAATAACTAAAAAAATTCAAAAACTTCTTTACATAAAGTCGTGAAAATCAAAATTCAAAAGCCGATTCAAAAAACCATAGATGGCTTAGAAAAGTTTACACTAGTTTACACTTTACACTATAATAGGTATCTACACAAGAAGTTAATTTTTTATCAGAAAGAGCTTTTCAAGAAAGCGTGATGGCAGCATTTGGCAAAATATCTACAGCACTGAATAATTGACCAAAGAGAGCAATTTGAAAATGGATAACTTCTGATTCTGCCGAATCCTGTGTATCGACAGCTTATGATTTTGCTAACAATTTTTTATTTTTTATCGTTCACAAACTGGAGTACCTAAAGAAAATTCGTTTCTTCTTATATGTTATGTGGTCATTATAATCACATAAAAATTACTTAACAATCAATAAGGTGGAAAGAAGGGTATTAAGTTGCAAGATGAGTAAAAGTAGCATTAAATTACTAATAAAACTGGCGACAGACAAGACAAAGTTTACCGATGTTCATATTTAACACCGTTATTAAAATTCAAAAAAAATAAAAGTAATAAATTACTGGGGCGCCCAAAAGTTAATGATTGTCATAAAAATGACGAGTAATAATTTACATATTATGCAAATAATTCAAATTAATATAATAAAGCGAAATGGTGAGCCAACCACTAGCCCTGCTACCTACTTACGCTTGCATTGTTAACACCTCGGTTAACACTGCGCTATCGAGATATACGTGAGATTAAAAATCAAATTGTGTCTTACTACTCGATTATTGTCATTAGAACTTTCTGAATGATTTGCTTATTAATTCGTAACCAATGTAAACGTTAAGTAGACAAGAAGTCTCCAAACAACTCATTTCAAAATGAGAGCAGGTCCCTTTGTGGTCAAGAATACCATATAATGGTATAATTTAAATTTTATGCGCTATAACGAAGTATATGGCAGTTTCATAACGTTTAGCGTCAGCTCCTTTTACAAGACAACTGCCGACTGGTTACGAAATGAAACCTTCGGCATACCTGAAAATTAATTATGTTAAAATTCAATTGTACTCAATTTTTACGCTTAAGTCAGTACGTTGCAATGTTACAATCTTGTCAATATGTTTTGTCGTTGATTTTAAAATACAGACTTGGAGAACAAGGCGCAGAAACTCATGACACGATCAAAACCGAAGTTTTTTTTGATAATGTAAAATACACAATAACTAAAAATATATACCGTGCGCAAAAGAAATCGTTAATTAAGAACTAAGGGTTATTAGCAGATGCAGAAAATAATTCTCTTTCAATAGCTACCACTACCGCCCTTATAGATTTATCTGGCGAGCACCAAACTGCAAATAAGTTATTTCCAATGTCATTTTCCTATGTTCCGCTTTGATAGTTGGCACACGGTAGTCACAGTATTATATTCTACTCTATTTTAGAAATTGATTACTGACAGATGCAAACACATTTCTGCACAAACGTTTGGCATTATCCAAAATTTTGAAATAGCAAAAAAATGGACTGTAGCAATAGCACTATTAATATAAATAATGAGGAATCCACATAAAAAACACATGGATCATCGGAAATGCGCAGAGAAAGAGATATAAAAAAGAAGAGATAGAGAGAGTGAAAGAAGTAGGACAGGGATTGGTTTAGAGAAATGGGGAGTGGAAAAAGTAGAATAGAGATTGGTTTAGAGAAATAGGGAGTGGCCTGTAATCATCATAGTTAGAGTTCATACAGGTACAAAAGATGCCAGCTGTCAAAATTGACAGATACGAATTTCAACAATTCCGGCGCATACAGCTCATTTTACAATCAAATTAACCACTGACAGCTTTCGTGTTTTGTGGTTGAATTAGGTCTTTGGTTTTAAAACTCGTTCATATGTCACTGACAGATATTATCTGTAATATCTGCGCCTCTGGGCGGAACTGCGGAGATGACGTCACGAGGTGTACCTACTCTTTCGTACCTGTATGAACTCTACCAAGTGGCAAATGTCAATCTGTCACCATAGAGGGGAGTTCATCTGTCGCTCAAAATTTGTCATTGTCAAGGTTATTTCAATGTCAGGTGGAGTTATTTATCATTCAGACATTGGTTTAGAGAGATATGGATTGGCGGTAATATGTCACTATAGTTACTATTTCTCAAATGTTAATCTGTCACCATAGGTGAAGGGCTCATCTATCATGCCATGTCATTTCATCTGTCATTTGGTATGTCAGAGGGGTCATCTGTCATCCCATCTGTCATTCCATCTATTAAGCCATATGTCATTTCATCTGTTATTCCATCTGTCATATCATATGTTATAGAACCTGTTATTTCATCTCATCGATGAGTTTGACAGATATGATGGGATGATAGATGAGATTCATAAATGAGATGTAAGATGAGATTGACAGTTATAAGACAGAAACAATTGACAGACGAGAAGAAATAACAGATGAGATTGACAGATGAGACAGTATGACATAATATTAGACTGAGGTAATATCCATACATAGATAGAAGACGCATAAAGTGACAGAGATGGACAGAGAGAAGGTAGCGCGCATTCATGGTCTAGTAAAATAAATAATACAATAAATAAATTGCATTTATATGAATTAAAATAAATAAAAAACCAATTTAACTTGTTTTTACCATTTATTTGTGTGCTTGTAAGTGACAGGTAATTAAAAACCAACCAAATCTTGAATGCTATCAAATGTATTTATAATAACACATGCTGAATGAAACCAACCTACAAAAATTATTGGAAGTATCGAAGTGGAAATTAATAAATTTATTATATTAATTTAAAAATTTTATTATTATTATTAATATTCCAAAATTAATTAATATAGAAAGCCATCGATTACTTATTTTGTGTATTTGAAGTAATATACTTTAACATAAAGGATATAAATTTAAAATTATCTAAAATGTACATTGATCGTAAAACCGAGAGAATGGAAATCTCCAGCACAAAATAATTTAAAAAACCATTTCAATAAAGATATCTTTTCAGATGATGATAATCGATTCGTTCACTTTGAACAAGAGTTAATGAGTTTCATGCTCCAAAATGGAAAATACATACCTATTTTAACGATTTGAAATTCATAAAATATAATTTTATTCGCTTTTCAAAACATTTGGGAAAATATAAACTAAATTTTGGAATATTACTTTTTAATAACATGCGCTTATGTAGATGTTATTTATTTACGAATCGACTACAAAAGTGCGTGACATTCTTTTCGAATTTAACTGTAGAGCTTTTTTGGGTTTTTACAATAATAATGGAACGTATTTGAAATTTAAATGCATTTTCTGTTTTTCCACCTATAAATAAATACAAAGCCTACCCACTACCACCATACACAACTGCAGATTTATAAATTTATATTTGAGGATTTCACTTTAAAAATTTATATTTACTGTTTAACTCAGCTGAAATAACGTAATACCAAATAAAGTCTCATCTCGATATTTCCAACAGCAATTCATTTTTTCAAAATGATCGTTAATTTAAAAATAGCAGATTATATAAAATGTAAATATGTAGAAAAAAATTCGCAAATAATAATGCAAACATAAAAGTAGAGAATACAAGAAATTGAATTTTCACACACATAATCTTAATCCTCCCATCGAGTCAACGTGGTCTGTTTTATTTTTATTTATTCGGCATTATTGTACGGTTCGTCTTTAAATTATAAGAGGTCTTCCCAAATGCTTTGCACATACCTCTTTTTGGTATGTAGATATTATAGATTACATCTTAGGCCTCACCTATCTTTACTATATCGGTCTTTGTGTAACACTTTCAGTACATCAATCTTTGCTTATAATAGTTTCTGTCTTTGAGGGTGGTTCCCATGGTTAAAACCACATCCTTCTTTATAAAAACAGATTTTTGAGTAAGAGAGAAGAAATAACTTTTTATATTAATCAAGTGTGTATTAAAAAATATATTGTAATAATTTTTGGGGCCCAGGGATTCTGAAGTCCAATTTATTGTTAGAATAAGAATATTTAAATGTAGGTTTAAAGTTATAATTTTTGCTTTATAATAATTCCATTTTTGTGGGTCCTTTGATTCTTGGGGCCCTGGGCTTAAGCCCTATTAGTCCATATGTAGATGCGCCCCTGCGGGGCGAGTAATTATACGGACTTGTAACTGTAAAAAATTGATAAAAGAAACAAGGAAGTGAATGAGCGCCAAATAATGCAAGAATATTGGAACAATACAGAAAATAATAAAAAGTAGGCATAAAAATAAAATGAAGAGACGAGGTGTGATAACTCAACTTTTTCATTTATATGAATTTTGAAACATATAGTACAATTCCCTATTAAATGTTATGGTTCTTTTATCGCTATGTAATAAAAGAAACAGTATACGCATTTACGCATATAACAGTAATTGTTATTTTTGATGTTTAAACTTTTATATTGTCTTCCACGGAAGCGAGATTATGCCAATCAAATCATTTTCTTTTAAAATTTTAACAGCACATACTATAAAACTTCAATTACGGAATTATATTAATTCGACCTGGCCCACCAGTTATCCTTGACCAATCAGAATTAGTTATTGTAATAATTACAAAAATTTGACAATTAGTCAACGAACAAATAAAAAGCACCATGCGAAATTTAATGCCGAAATTATTTAATCGAGAGCTTTATAGTAACGGTAATATATCATTTTATAAGAACCAATAAAAATCAATTTCTGTTCCTAAGAACAAAAGCGTGGTGACAGTTATACCGTCATTAAATTTCGATAGGTTTCCTGTTTTGTTAGCAGTGAGCTCCCGGTTTTTACAATCAATGAAAATCAAACATGTCAATTAGTTTTTAATTGTAGGTTATGATTTATAAAGAAGATGCAAATAATGCGGTGTTGCCAGCTCGCGAATGGTTGGTTAAGCCATGTAGCCACCTCGGTGTATCGCACCTCTCACTGTCATTAGCACCACACTTAGCATAGCACCGAAAATAAATAAACCATTGTTTTATATGAGAGTTAGAGAGTTTCATATTCTAATTTATTTTAGGTAGGTGCTAGGAGCAGTACGAGGTGCGGTATGCCAACGTGACTACTCGCTTAGTAAATTTGCTTATAACTTTCAGCATTTTGTGACGTTTTTTTTATTTCAAGTTGCCTGCTGTGTTGATTATTCAAACTTGACAGTTCTATAAGTTAAGTACAAATTTCATTTGCTGTTATGGCAAATTCGGTAATTTACACACTTGGCAAAATACGTCAAACAACGTTGTTTTACATGTAAATGCACTGACAAGATATCACTTCAATTTAAATACCAAACTGATAAAAAAAAAGCATGCATGCCAAGTTTTCCTAAAATACACTCGAGGTTAATTTTTTATTTTAGAAAAACTTGCATTTTTCACTCATGTTTACTTTTTTCCATGACACAACACTTTTTCGTGAGAAATTAGATGAGAAGTTTTTCAGATAAAATAATTAACTTCTTGTTTATTTACCTCCGAAAAAATCGGGAGTAGAGGAGTCCTAAAAATACAATTTCTCATCTTACATGCCAAGTTCATGTTCTCGAAATTAGTTTCTACCACGTACAATATACAGGGTGCAACAGCAACGTCACGACAAGCTTTTAAACTGATAATTTTGGCAAGAGAAATACATGAACACCCTGTGTAACGTTGAAATTGCCTTGTCAAAATTAGCGACCAGTTCTAAACTCTGTGCACCGAACAGATGCAGCTAAGCCACTCCCCACAAATTTCTGTCAAATAAGGTTGACGCATGTCAATTCTTGTGTGTGTTTTGTAAACCGGATTTTAAAAATTCGGCCAAAAGAGAAATTCTGTTCGAATATCGCGCGCCTTTCTTGAGAGTGGCTTAGCTGCATCTGTTGGGTAGACAGAGATTAGATGATTAAGAAGCTGGTAATATTGCACCGGCGTAGAATTTATGCCCAAATTTTGCCCAATTTTGAAATATTCGTCTTCAACGTATAATAAGTCGTGGAGCGCGATTAGTCACGAATTAAAGCAATGTCACGTAAGTAAACGGCCTTCGCGGTCTTATATTACGCGTCCTAATGATACTAATCAATCAAATGGATGTCAAGATAAGTTATGTATTATTTTAAAGCTTCCGTATTCATGCCAAATTCACAATTTATTTTTTCGCTAGTACTACCTCTAAAAATAAAACTGATGGTAATATTTATTTGTATTTTTTTTTCTCACGACATAACGTCATTATAGAGCTTACTTCTCATTTAGTATTCGCTCTGTATAAATAAGTGTATAATATCAGATTATATGTTCATAAAAGTTCGTAAGCCTTCTCGTTCTTGATACATTCTTATTTTGATAGCACGGTATAAAGTTTGTAAGCTAAGATCAAACCTGAAATAAAAGTTGAGAACGTGTTGAATATATTTCAAGTTTATTGCTTGAATTTCAAATTGGTAATAAATACTGTTTTCAGTTCGATCAAATAAATCTGACGAAATATGAATGTCAACTCGCGTATTAAGTTATAAAAAATGTATGTAAAATAATCAAAACAAAATATATATAGTCTAAGTATAAAAATAAACTCCAAGCATAAAATGCATCAGTATAAATCAATAAAACATTTAATTCCACTTCGTAATAACATAGCGAAATTGGATTTAATTCTTTTTTTGTCTTAAAACCCGCAATTTGAATTGCTAATACAAGGAGGCTACGTAAAAACAGTAAATTAATTTAAACGTGTCTTCGCTTTTTACCTTTTCATTTGCTAAGCTCTTAAAAACATCTCGACGTCAACCTCGAAATCAACAAATGGATGGATACGATCCTTAAATTAACATTTTAAAACCCATTTCGAATTTGATTTCATTTGTCGGCGCGACCTTTAGCATTAACCTAAAATTTCGACAATTTAATTAGGGCAAACTAAAGACTTTATATTTGCATCAAGTGGTTGTGGTGCAAAATTCATTAAGTAGTTTAAACATTACCTATCTCACTAAAAACGCCATTTTCTATTTTATTGATCCATTTATATTCTTGTGCGCGTTGTACTATTATAACAAATACGCAAGTACGGAAATTACTGGACTACATATAGTTTTCATTCAAAAATGAAAACAATAACAAAAGATTTAGGCAAATGGGAAAACGTCAGAGGCGTATTAGCTCACTTGGTTATTTTTTTTTAGAAATTATACAGACAGACGAAATGGGCGCACCTTTATTTAAATTTAAGATTTAATACGGAAAATACGATAAGTGTAAAAGCGCAGTCAAAAATACATAGCACTTTTAAAGATTTATTTCATTGGAGAGCTTATGGAAGGATTATCGTTTTTATGCAGTACGATGCATTTAAAAAATCAAGAAAAATTATATTTAACATTCAACACCCATCGGGTATTTACAGCTATGGAAGACGACAAGAAAAGCGGTTCTGACTCAAAATTACACATTCTCTGAGGTCAGAGTGAGTGGACAAAATTTCCGTTTTTAGTCTAAAATGAATATTTTGGTCAAACCTCATCACTAGCTCATCAACTCATACCCCACTTTGATCGACATTTGAAACAATGTCATACCTATAGGTGAGAACATTATTAATATGCATTTCATTATTTTTGTAACTGCTGTCTTCTGTTGTAGAAGCGCACGCCGTTAGGGCGCCCTGTAGGTATAGGCTATACATCAATGTCGATGAAAGAACTGACTAAAAAAGAAATATTAGCAAAGAATATAGAGTTAATAATAAATAACAGTCATAAATAAAATAAATAAGTAACAGGGCCAACATTTTCTTTTCCTGTTTTTGGTAAACAAACAAATAACAAGAAACTATAATTAATCACTATTTTACTTTTTCAGTCGATACGGGAATATCCCATTAATTTTCGCAGTGTGAAAACAGCAAGGGCAAGGCAGCGCAAAAGCCGCTAAATATATTAACCAAAATAGAATAATTTTATAGTCGCATGCGCGAAGGAAAAGGCGGGTATGTCTACCGTAAGATAGTATCGAAAATCGATTTACTACGTCGTAGGACTTTATACGCCCAATGTTTACAATGCGACGTCTCGACGACCCAATTTAAAAAAGATTGGGTCAGCGACTTTCGTCTATATTGCATAAAATCGGTTTGACCCTTAAATGCTGTTTACGTTCGTCAAAATTTTTCATTACTCACAATTTTTACTATTATTTTTATAAATAGTAGATAAAGGTCATTAACGTGAAAATTTTCAGGAATTTTCAGCTTCAGTAATCAAAACATTTATCGAAGAGCTACGTGGCCCTGTAACTCGATTGCATTTTAATGTTACGACAAAACAAACGGAAATTATCGATTTTAGATATTAATAACTCACCCTCACTTCAATTCATTAAAGAAAACCTAAAATCATTATCTAAACATTAAACATACGCGTTAGTTATTTTATTAGAGCGTTCAATATAATCAAAAAGTGGGTCATTAAATATAGGTGTGCAGTTACAATTTATTAACATTACAAAACCTTTACACGTTTTTATATGATATTGATCAATAATAAATAGAAAACGAACAAACACCACAAATCAGATTTAATATGTACAGCTCAAGTATTATAATGCACTAACGTAACAAAAACTTTCCCATGAGCTCCACCCCCACACTTGATCATTTGAGCCCTCTTTTGTCTAATTTACAAATATTATTTTTATATAAAGTGTCAGGGTCAATCAATAACTTCTAATTTCTGATAGAACCTTTCTGTGCAGCAGAGTCTACAAGGGTCGTTGTAACGCCACTGCAAATACGGAATTAAACCAATGAAATCAAACACAAATACGAGACATGACCGTGGTAGAATATAAACACAAGTTGCAAACCAATAAACATATTATTACATATTGTTATGTATATGTTCGCTAAATCCAAACTTTCAAGTTTGGTCATTCCGAGTTTCTTATTTACGATCTATACTCGACCTACAACCATATATCCGTAGACATAGCAAACCGTTGCTCGTACAACCACCCTATTTCGTCTGCCTTATCCTCTATCCCGTGTTGTTCGTAAAACAAGGTCCTTAACCCTCGTAGCGTTAAGCAAAAATTCGACCGAATAAATTTAGGAAAATTAAAGTCTCGTGGATAATTCTTATAATCCGTTTAAATAAATTAGCAAATAATTCGAAAAACTAATTTAAAATTTACACCTTGGAAAATACTAAAATAGAATAATAACATAATAAGGTAGGTCGCGAATGCCGGTCTCGACAAGGACGAGTCGAAAAATGAAAAAATAAAATATAGTGAGCGAAAATAAATAAACATAAATATACAAAGGGATCAAAACTCCACTGTTTATAAGCGGGCTGACGGCTGGAGGATATATTAATATAAAATAAACATGAAAATCACAAATATAACAAAATGTTTCTCTGCCGTCTTGAACCTGTATGCAAATGTATGAAATTTTGATTGTTTGCTACATACAAACTGTCCTTATGTTAATTTGATTCGTATAAAAATCGTTCATTATGAAATAATGCCATTGTTGTTATAAAATTTTTTAAACCGCTTGAACCCTATAGCCATAGGTTACACACCAAAGTATGTTTTATTCAAACAAATATAAAATATATAAATAAAATTTAGAAAAACAAAACGCAGTCGTAGTATGCAAATTATTTTAATATTACAAAAAAATTAATTTATTTTGTTCAAAACAAACACTTAAATTATTTTTTGGTCTATAGAATAAAAGCAAAAACATTGGATGGTAGAGCAAAAGTTAGTTACTTTTTTATTTAATTTCTTGACCTTTTGAGTCTCACTGAAAGGAAAAAATGCAATAAAAAAGTTAGAAAAAGTCTGTATGTCTGGCAGTCAAATTAGCAATTTCCTATATCTTGATTTTTCTATTGTAACTTATAACTTTGTCGTTAATTTTTATTTTGAAAATCAAAACAATGGATTTTGTTTTTTTTACTGTAGTTTTAAAATGGCTTACTTTAGGGAAAAAATCTAAGGAAAATTTTTTAGAAGATCAAAAAAGCTATCAAACGATAGCAAACTCGACTTTTTATCACATCGACGCTAGACGTCGCGACGTTCAACTTTTTATTTTCTTATGCGGGACCTATCTTTTTTTGCAAAAATTATTCAGTAGTCTTGTTTAAATTCGGTTACCAAACGAGAACTTTCTATCTTCTGCTTTTCCTAATTTACATAATTTTTCAGGTTTGTTATGTTACGTTATGTTACCTACTTCATGTTATTTTTTAAGATGAAAAGTAGCGACTAAAACCTATTTTTTGAAGTTTCAGAAAAGCTAGTTAATTAGGAAATAAAATTACATTACCTACATTTAATAAATAATAATTTGATTTATTTTTATTTCCTGTTGAACTTACGTTTTTGAAACTTCAAAAACTAAGTTTTAGTCGTTATTTTTCATCGTAAAAAATAACCCAAAGTAACAACATAACGTAATATAACATAACCTGAAAAGTTGTGAAAAGACAAGCCTATTGAGTAATTTTTACAAAAAAAAGGTAATTCCGCCATAAGAAAATGAAACGTCGCGATGCCTAGCGTCGGTGTTATAAAAAGTCGAGTTTGGTATAGTTTGATAACTTTTTTAGTCTCCTGAAAATTTTTCACTTGAATTTTTTTCTAAATTAAATTTTAAAACTACAGTAAAAATATATGCAAAAAAATATTAAAAATAAATTCAAATAAAAAAGTTATTGGAGTTTCTCTAACTTTTTAAATTATTTCGAAAAAATTTGAGAAAATGCAAATTTAAAATTAATTCTTTTTTTATCTAAAGTTTGCTTTTTTTGAAAATTTCTTCCAAATTTTCGGACTTAAAAAAGCCAAAAAATTTAGATAAAGAAAAAGCTTAATCATTTTTTCATTTGAAAATTTCTTTAGAATAATATCTTTCCGTATTTTGGAGTTTGAAAAGAAGCAAAACTTTTTATAAAGAATACTTTTTTTACCTAAAAAATTCCCTATTGGCAACTTCATCCAGGGACAAACAGTATTTTGAATATTTTGAAAGCTCGTTCAATTAATTTTAATACGTACAAAAAAGTCCTGTTATAGCCACATTAATGTTTCTCAGTCGTAACGTTAAACAAAATGTGAAACGAACTTCAGAGCAATAGAATATTAATTTACAAAGCGTTCGGCACACATAACCCATGCTACATAATGAAAATTTTGTCCCAACTTACAAAGTGCAAGTTTAATAATCCAAATTCGCTCTATAGGGTATCCCACTTACCATGCTCACCATGGGAATCTCGTAAACTGTAAGAGATACGAGGTCGGTTAAATGACACCAAATGTAGCCTCTTTCATGGCCAACTCAATGCTGCTTTTGTTTTTTAAAAAAATTATTGGCACTCTAGATATTTAGCAAAAACTGAAAAAGTTCATTTTCAACAAAAAAAGCATTATGGACATTACTAAAACCAATAAATTTAGTATTCAAAAAAAAATTTATTACGCCGTTTTGGAGATGTGATCTAACGTTATATTTTTTTAAATGCAGGCCTAGTCTCAATATTATGTTATTGCAAATCTAATTTTTTTTCTCTTTTCAAAAATATAAGGGTTGATAGGGTTAATTTTTCAAATTTTGTTTAGTACCATAAAATTAGAAAATAAATTTGTTATTTAAATGTTAAAATATTTTTTTTAAATCAAATTACCTTTGAAACAATTGAATAAAAAAAAACAACTGAAATTAAATATAAGAAGATCAAAGTAAGTGTAAAAATATAACTAAAAAAAACTACTAAAGTGTAAAAAATAATTAACCCAATCAACATTTTTTAAAAGAGAAAAAAAATTTGCTTTCCAACGACCTAAAATTGAGGTTAGGTTTGCATTTAAAAAACTATAACTTTGCATCATATCTCTAAAATGGAGCGATAAAAAAATTCGTTTCTTTATTAAATTTATTGGTTTTAGTACTGCCTATTAAGCTTTTTTTGAAAATTGAAATTATCTTAATTAATAAAAAAGTTATAGGTATTTAAAGAAAATGAACTTTTTTAGTTTTTTGTAAATATCTAGAGTGCTAATAATATTTTCCACAAAACAAAAGTAGGATTGAGTTGGCCATAAAAAAGACTACATTTGGTGTCATTTAACCGACCTCGTATCTCTTATGGTTTACGAGATCCCCATGGTGAGCATGCTAAGTGGGGCACCCTGTATATTACATTTTAAATAATTTGTACTTAATGCTCATGGTTTTCGTTTCAATAAATTCTAATATCTGCAAGCAGTTTTAACATGCAGTCTTTTATGTGTAGCTCCTACGCTTGTTTGTTTCTATTTGGTTTAGTAATAAAGAAGCAAAATGCAATTTGTATAAAAAGGTTTGAGACTTAAAAGATATATGAGAAGTTTTAACGTTGTTTCACAAGTTTGTACAGAGTTTCTCTGTACAGTGTGTTCGAAAAGTAAAGTATAAATTTAAAAAAAAATACTGAGTCTTTTTAATTATTAATTGTCACTTTTTTATCGTTTTCTTTTGTTTTTTGTAATACCTAATTATTGTGGCAGTGATCAAATGAAAATTTTTTAAACGTCAATCTATATAAATTCTCGATTATACCATTAAAAAAATTTTTAATTAAATGTTGAAAAGAAAAGTTTCAGCAAACATTCCTGTAGTAACAAGCACATATCGTAGCAAAAGCTCCTGTATAATTGCATTGGTGGTACGGGAGACAGTTTGGACAATTTATGCAGTTTAGTAAGTTCATTTGTAAATTTTCAATTATTATTTCATGGTAGATTGATTTGTTTAATAAAATGTCAAAATTATGCGCTTGTTATTTATGGCAACTCCGATTCCGTCGATAAAATGTTCAATTAATGTTTCAAGGTATAGATAATTAGGTCAGATGATCCATGCGTGTTACATCGCTGAAATTGTATTTTTTACTTTATTTAACGGAATAAAAAGCAAATACAGCACCGAGAAAAATATGAGAGGTTGGCTATAAAAAGGCGATTATGATATGGTAGGTTCGGAAATTTTTTGAATCGTCTAGTAGGCAGCTCTTTAGAAACGACTAGAGTTGTCCTAGATCTTCAATACCATGTTTAGAGCCGGTACTTTAAGTTCCGGTTGAAACCTGTTTAACTAATCTTCATTACGAACCCTAATTGTGGCGTTACAAGTAACCGTGTTTAAATAGAACCGAGTATCAAATTTGCTTAACCGTGACTCAAAGTACCCACCCTAACAAGCTAGAAATTTGCAACTTTTCTATAATTTGAGCAACTCTGAATCTATTCAGGTTTAGTCGGGTTTAGTATATCGCAATGCTGTACATTGTAAAATTGACCACCCTATAGTACAGAGTAGGGCTTGGTATAGTATCGATACTTATTCGAAGTATCGATACCTTAGTTGGTATCGAATAACGATACAGAGGGTCGAAAGTATCGAAGTATCGAGGTATCGAGGCATCGAAAGTATCGAGGTATCGAAAGTATCGAGGTATCGAAAGTATCGAAAGTATCGAGGTATCGAAAGTATCGAGGTATCGAGAGTATCGAGGTATCGAGAGTATCGAGGTATGGAAAGTATCGAGGTATCGAAAGTATCGAGGTATCGAAAGTATTGAGGTATCGAAAGTATCGAAAGTATCGAAGTATCGAAAGTATCGAAGTATCTAAAGTATCGAGGTACCTACTGGAGTTAAAAAAAATGTTTTTACAGGTGTAGTTGTTCCAGGGGGAATCTTTGCCGCTGTATGTAATACACCAATATGATAACACCACATACGTCGTAACAATTCAGCGTTATATTACGCAGCGCCAACAAAGATAGTTGCTACACTACGTATCAGATTCCGTGTTTTTGCGTACTTAGCCGAGTTTTGCACCGGCAATGATCCGCTGGAACAAGTGTAGGTAGGTTCTCATTACTTCGATACTTCTGATACCTCGATACTTTCGATACCTCGATACTTTCGATACCTCGATACTTTCTATACCTCGATACTTTCGATACTTTCGATACCTCGATACTTTCGATACCTCGATACTTTCGATACCTCGATACTTTTGAATAGTATCGATACCGTCGTGGTATCGATACTTGATACCTGATTCGAGGTATCGCCCAGCCCTAGTACAGAGGTAAGGTTCTTAAAAAATGGTAATCATGAATCTTTTACCTGCAAGCGAATAGCGAATGTTTGCTAATTAGGCAAATATGTCATATCCAAGCATCGGCGAAGTAAACAAATATTTTCTATTTATATGTATACCAAACATCAAATACTTCCCGTTGACTGTCGGAAAGACAAATAATTATGTAGTTCGCCAAATAGCAAATATTCGCCTACTTCACGGAGGTGTGGATGAGATATATTCACCAAATAGAGAATATTCGCTAATAATAATGCTCTAAGGGCTGCATGACTGACTAATTTTCATCCCAAATGTTTAGTAAGTTCTGAATTGACCCAAAAGCGTTTTTTTACTAAAATCTAACTAACTGAACTAAAAGTTCAGTGTTAAAATTGGTGTTATACTGCTCTAAGGGTCGTTTTACATGGACTAAATGTCGTGCTACGTGTGCGACCGTGCACGACATTAAAGCTTAGATCCCCGAACTTTTGCTCCTTGACTTGTAACCTGTTAGTAACTTACAAGTTAGTACCTACGACATTTAGTTCATGTAAAGCGGTTCTAAGAAACAGTTAGTAGTACAACTGTAGTTCCATATCCACCGCAGCTTTTCAAATATTAAAAAGAAAAAACTGCATTTAAAAATAACAAAAATATTCTAAACTACTCATACAAGTTTTTGTACTTAACAATTGGGTCCATCATCATCTTTGCATTGCACGAAGCGCCTCGGGCTATTATTTTAATGCATAATAATTTACTTTTGGCAGGTAAATCATCAGTTACAAACTTGTAAAAAATTAATTTCATTTTCATCAAACTAACCAAATATTATGCAAAACACACACAATTTAAAAGTCATAAAAATGCTACTTATTCGAGAAAATCATAACCACTAGAGGCGCCACTTACATTCCAAGATGTCGGAAACCGTGGGGATAACATTGGACATATGATTTTGACGTTTACACACCCTGTTTATTTACATTCGTTTAATCAAGTTTATTGTTTACAGGCGGTTGTATTTGATATTTATAACATATTTTTATTTAAATTTTAATATTTGAAGTACTTTTTGTAGCTCTATTGCTAAAATAAATTTGTATTATTGAGGTTATGTTGACGCCCTCCATAAAATTTAGATAAAAATTGTAAACAAATAACACGTAACAGCCCCTACGGAAAGTATTTCATATTTAACCGATAGGTGTCGCACCCTTTGTGATTTTCGCGAATATTAAATTAATCACTACACATTATCAATTTATAAAATAAGAAAAAGTCAATATGAATAAATGTAAATTAACAAAAACTCCGCATTACAATTGTATTTCTAAAGTAGATTTATTATCTCGTAGATCAGAAAAATTTAAAAAATAATATTTAGAAACTATTAGACCATTTAAAGGAATATTTTGGGCCGTTTTGTTGGGCTTGCTTTTGCCCTGATTTTTCCTGTAGGGATGCCCTAACTTTTTGCTCGAGGGACATTTTTACGCGACCGTGCTGTTTAGGACGCTAGATGGTGACAAAAGAACAAATCTGTAATTTTACAAATTTAAGCTCGTGCTTAAATTTCAAATTCAAAAAAGCCGTTTTTTAGGTTCGAGGGGTACCCCCTTTTCTATTTCACTCATGGAAACGCGCACCGATTCTATAGAGGGGCCTCAAAAAAATTATTTTTTAAGGTTGTGGAATCTCGAAGTATTGTAAATAAAATTAGGGAAAAAATGTTTGTGCTGCTTATATATTAGCAAATAAATCTATGTGATGGTGATAATCAATAATTTAATGTAAATCCTAAAAATTGACACGTATAAAATTACACACACGCGCGAATTACAATTTGGCCTTCGACGTCATAATTTTAAGGTTTTTGAACCAATTACAAATGTTTGGTAATCAAACTTACTAAAAGCTATAGCTATTAAAATTTTAAAATATAAAATGATTGTGTCTTAATTTACAATAAAGTTGTTAATTCAATATTAAGTTCTAAGAACAGTTTAAGTGGTACAAAAAGAATTTGGGTTTCGTCTATGGATTTTTTGCAACACACACGGTAGTGAATTCATATTCGAATCTTAAATTGTTCTTGAATATAATTATGGTAATTACAGTTCTTCAATTTTTATTTCTAAAATTATTACTTAAACAAGGTGAATTTAGACGATCGAAGTCTAAACAGAGTTCCTACAACTGGATAGAACTTGTGATATGGCCTTTAATAATGTCCGAATTAGTACAAAATAAATTTTGTATACTTTATAACGCCAGAAATTTGAAAACTAGCAGAAATATAGCGATTGCCTTGTAAATAAAAATTGTCAAATGTCTGACGCTTTATCTGTCAAAATCATTGAATAAAGAAATACCTACCCCCTACTCCTCTACTCTACCAGGAATTTAGCTAATATAGGATTATTTTTCTAAGATTGCGATTTTGAAGTTTCATAATGACAGCGCAGGGTTGCCACATACCAACAAATCAAGCTAAAAAACATTGAATTTCAAAGAAATTAAATTGTAATGTGACAACTCCTGTACAGGGATGCCAAATTAAAATAATCCCTAACTGCATTGTATATTCACATTTCTAACTAACTTTAGGTTTGCTCCGGTAAGTGCCAAAATCGCAATCTTAGAAAAATAATCCTATAACATGGATCGCAATGGTTTTCTAAATATAGCGATTTCCGGTCAATTTCGCCAATAGAGATGGTTGCTTCTAAGGAAGCATTTCTAAAGAAAGATCATTACAGCCAATAATAATGTAAGCTGAGTAAGCTGTAAGATGAGTCATCTACAGTTTTCCAAAATGTCGTTTCCGTTGCATTTTCTCTTATAGCATGATCTTTAAAATTAGGGACTCTATTGCAAAAATTCAAAAAATATGTTAAAGGTAAAAAGGTTGAACTTAGGGTGGTTTTGAAATTTCAATTTTCGGGACATTATGCTTAGAAACCAGGCTTGAAAAATAGGAAAAAATTGATAATATTTAAAGTAAAAAAATCAGCACGTCTATATCAGCAGGTCTAAGTCTATCGGTATTGTCATGGTAGCAACGTGTGCTTATTTTTCATCACTTTCTATCGAAAAAGTGAATTTCTTTTCTAATAAATGCCAGTCATTAAAGAAAACAAAAATTACTATTGTTTAATTTCATTTAATTTAAATTACCCTCAAAAATGGTTTTGAACATTTGAATTTTTATTTGAGGTTTCACATCGCAATACCTATTTCTGCTAATTTTCGATATTTTCAAATTAAGTTTCTGGCGTTATAAAAAATCCAAAATCAATTTTGCTTATTGATTTAGATGCAGGGTCTTACGCTCTGCAATCTTGATTTGAAGATTTTTGTCTATACTAAACTGGGAAGCAGGAAATTCCAAAGCATGATTTAACATGTTAAATCCCTATGACCATCAAGAGCTCCGATCACGACCCGGTATTTCTAGACACGAATGCACCATTTATCAAAATCTTGTCAAAATACAAAATTATATTTAGAAGGAGTAAAGAGTAGGCCAAAATTAGTAGATATTGTCATAACCTCGGATATTTTTAGTATTTACAAAAAAATAATCTAAAAAGATAGCCATAAGTTTAATCTCAAGATCGTTATTTCCCTATCTAGCCAAAATTTGGTAATTTATACTTTTTTTAAGAAATCGTATGGAGATTATGAAACTTAGATTCTTTATATACAGTGTGTTTCACTTCTCACCTCATTTATTTTCTGACCAACTTTATTCGATGAAACTGTGTAGGCCTACTTATTACACGAAAAATCGGTTTGAAGAACAAAAAAAATTAGGACGTTCACGAAACTTTGGTTAAAACTCCTATTCATAATGCAATTTAAGAATCCGAAGAGTTCCTAATGATTGGGGGGGGGACTTGTTTTTGGGGGCCCTTAATTTAGCAAAAATTTAGTTTCTTGAAAGTCGAAGTGTCAATTTTGTTTTTTTTGCATGCAGAGTCGAATAAAATCAAAATCAAAGTGGCAAACCAACCATCGAAGAAAAAAATATGTTGTAATCTTGAAAATGCAAGTGCTACAGTGCATTTAGCATTAGACCTGGGACGGGGCTAAATTGCCTAAAGCTGAAACCTTAGCTATTGTGTAGTACTTATTATCATACTTAAAGTTCCCACCCCTCCGAGGGGGAAACACCACCAAAATTGAATATGAATTTCTAAACTTACACTTTTTATCATATTTTTGCAATTATCTCAAAAGCTATGGAGTAGATGAAAAATTATAAAGAGTCAAAAATTGAAGAGGAGAAAATTATACGAAAATTAGGTATAGCCTATTTTTGGAATGCAAAAACTTATCTCGAAAACGTAATCTTCAAAACTGACCTCATAACTGCTCACTATGGCACTTTGAATTAGACTGCCATGATTATAAAGGACAAATAACGTTTATCTCCATAGTAAAATTTATATTTTGTAAACTTGACAACATAGCAACGTTACTAAAGTCAAAGTTTGAAGTTTTAATATAAAAACACCAATTTTTGCTTATAGTATAGGCATTTTCGACTTTAATTTATGTCGAGACGGAATTAATTATTAGAAAGCTAATTTCTTCTGAAATACCTTCTATAGGTCCCCCTGTATTTCCCCAGAAAAATCCCAAGAAATCCTCCTTGGGGAACCCTCTTAAATTTTGAATAAACGGCCATCATCTAGCATTTTTCCAAGAAAACGCCATAACTCAGCAATTGACAATTATAGGAAGAGGCTATTGGTTAGATAATGAGTTTTTACAAACAATATGTTCTATAAAAATTTTCTATTCGAGCAATGGTTTTCTCACAAAATGAAATTTAAAAGAGTTATGTTTTCAAAAATAATATTAAGCAGGCAGATTGCTATGGTGAAAAAAAACATGCGCTCTGATGGACAAAAAACCGTTTTACTCCGAGACGAACTATGATAAAATTGCAATAAAAATATGAATTTAAAGCTGAAGGCTTCAGCTTTCATTTCCATATCTCTTGAATTTATTTTTGTTACATCTTGTGGTATTAAATAGCTAATGAAGTTTTTCATGTACCATTTTTTAAACAGTTCAAGATATTTTGTTGGAAGGATCATTTTAAAAATTATTCCTCTAAGGATATTGTTCCTTATGAGTTATTTTTCAAAGTTATGTCATGGGAAATTAATTACATATTTATTTCAAAAAAGCATAGTGATTTTATATTGCTTTACTTTTGGTAAATTTTATTTTCCACAAAAATTTATATTTAAAGTGCTGTAAAATGGTTAATATTAAAGATATTGAAGAAACTAATAACTCATTAAGAAGGAAAATATGTCTACTTTTTGATACACTCGTTAGATTTTACTTATTATCTCAAGTTTCCTTTTTCTATTGAATACATTGAAGAAGTAGAAAAATAGGCGATTTTTTCTTAAAATTCCTCCTAAATTAAGAGTACTGTACATTTTTAACAATCGCTTAGGCAAATGAAATATTATAGCTTATACTGTAATAATACAAAAATTAGAATGCTTTAGGATTTACTGGGGCTGCAGGAGTAGCTATTAAATTTTGTTACAAATTTCGACAATATCCAATGGTGTGGAGATATTTCAACAGTATCATGCAACTATTCTAAAAAACGACTTTTTATGCCTTTTTAGAGTTATATAATGCCTCCAAAAGAGTTAATTGTGTAAACGAGCACATATATACAGGGCGTTTGATATATCGTTTTGCAGCAGATATTTCGACTTTTGTCAAAATTTTAAATACATATTGTAATAGGTAAATTAGGCTGCTGATGCTGGTGCAAAAGATGAACTCCTGAGACTTGGTACTGGTTTGCACGGGTAATCGTCAAGAGAGACCCTTACTAGGCGTTATCATTCGAAGTCAGCTGAACTCAGGTTTTTTTACAAGGTTGTAACTCATTCCCCTCCTCCTTCTTCCTTCGGGCTTTGGACCGTCATCGGCGGAGTTATGAGCTGGCAACCAAAGAAAAACGAAAAAAAGCCGTCTCTCGCATCCTTTTCTCTATTCCTTCTTATGCATTTATTGTACGTCTTCTAACTCTCTTTTTTCCCAGAGAACGTCATGCAAAATGAAGATGAGTTTAATGAAAAAATGTTGTAAGTTTTCAAACCTGATTGGAAGTTTTCCAATCTTCTGGTGTACCCCCCTTTTTTTCGTTTTTCTTTGGTTGCTCATTATCTAACCAATAGCCTCTTCCTATAATTGTCAATTGCTGAGTTATGGCGTTTTCTTGGAAAAATGCTAGATGATGGCCGTTTATTCAAAATTTAAGAGGGTTCCCCAAGGAGGATTTCTTGGGATTTTTCTGGGGAAATACAGGGGGACCTATAGAAGGTATTTCAGAAGAAATTAGCTTTCTAATAATTAATTCCGTCTCCGATCTTATTATGCCTATACTATTATGCCATGTTGTCATGTTAACAAAGTATAAATTTTACTATGGAGATAAAAGTTATTTGTCCTTTATAATCATGAGCATTAATAATATAAATTAGTTTAAGGGTAGTTAATACCTTGGTATTTGGTATAAGGGGTTCCCCTTTTTATGAGTAACGTGGAATCGCGAAGAAAACTTTTGCCCCGCTGCGCACTTTTGTCCGGACTTACTCTATTATTTAAAAATACTTTTTTAAAGAGTGGTATTATTGATCAATAATTTAAAATAGGTAAAAAACTAAACACGGAAGAGGAGTATATGAATGTGAGAAGTGAAACACTGTATTTCAATTTGAAACCGTTGAGCTGTTTTAAAAGGTCTCCATTAAAATTAAATATGATTTGCTTTTAAAAAATATGTTATTAGTCAAAAATTGTGTTGTATTATCGCTAAAAGTAATGCTTTTATTTTATTTTAAATTACCTTTTTTTACTTATCATTTTGTTTATGTTTTTATTTAAGTATTATATTTAAAAATGGGATTTATATTAAAATGATGACTAAATCGGTAAAAAAATAAGGATAAAGTACATTGTGCCTAACTATTCTTAGAAAAAACAAAAATGTTAATGCGATTTCAAAAACTAAGTTATCTAGAGAGCATCCGGATACTTCGGTATTCTCTGGTTTTCTTTACTTATAAATCAATTACTTTAGTTGGAAATTACAATGAGATCAAAATTTCACAAGATTTTTAACACTCAAGTTATTATTGTTACCACAAATAAAAACAAAATTAACTTTACCTAACCTATAGCAACAATAATTCTGAACTTTGTGGTTAACACGACCACGCTAGGCCAGTTGCATTTTTGGTAAACAAGGATCCTATCTATACGAAAATTCCATAATTTTAAAAATAGCTTTGTTTCTATCCGTTTTTCAACCTAAAAAATGACTGACACATAACTACCTCGACCTATACCAACATTTCTATTGCTTGATCTAGGCCTGATCAACAGGTTTATGTGAACAGTATGAACGTCTAAACTAGGTATACAGGGTGGTCACTTTTATCTTGCACACTATGGGCATCTCCTAAACGGTAAGAGTTACGAGATCGGTTAAATTAGAGAAAAGTTGCACAATTTCATGTCCTATTAGAAATAGAAAAGAAAATTACGATAGCTTGTTTGGTTTCTAAAATATCCTGAAAAAACTGAAAACTTGCATTTTCTTGTTTATCACATAACTCTCTTATTATTTATGGCATTGATATGAAATTTGGTAGGTTTACATAACTTGATACGAACTACAAATTAAACGCATGAAACTTTTTCTAAGCCTACTAGATATGTCTGTGTTTTAATAGTCAACTTTTGATTTTCTTATGAACGCCATGTTGAATTTTGGCATAAATAAATTGTATTTTTTATTCTGATTTCAACGATGTGTAATAATCTATATTAAAAAAGAAAGATGGCGGCACACTCCACATTGCTTTTATTAAATCTAGTAGCCATGAAAAAAACACTGATAGAATTTAAAATGACAACTCGGGATAGCTTTTGTTTCAAAAAGTTTTGTTATATTTCAATTGTTTTTTCATGGCTAATACTTGATTTAATAAAAGTAATATGGAGTGTGCCGCCATTTTTGGTAAAACATAGAAAATTACACATCGCTGAAATGAGAATAAAATCTCCAATTTATTTATACCAAAATTCAACATGGCGCTCATAAGAAAATCAAAAGTTGTCTATTAAAACACAGACATCTAGTAGGCTTAGAAAAAGTTTTATATGTTTAATTCGTAGCTCGTGTCAAGTTATGTAAACCTACCAAATTTCATATCAATGCCTTAAATAATAAAAGAGTTATGTGATAAACAAGAAAATGCAAGTTTTCAGTTTTTTCAGGATATTTTAGAAACCGAACAAGCTATCGTAATTTTATTTTTTATTTCTTATAGGACCTAAAATTGTACAACTTTTCTCTAATTTAACCGATCTCGTAACTCTTACCGTTTAGGAGATGCCCATAGTGTGCAAGATAAAAGTGACCACCCTGTATACTAATCCAATTTCTAGAAAAAAATATCTCTACAATTATAGCATAGGTAGCGTGGCTTCCGACAACGTGATTAGTCGCCTCTCTTGTACGCACCAGGTTAACAGCTTCGCCGGTCTCACCAATCTACACCTACAATTGTGAAGCATTCAACTAGCACAACCAGCACTATAAATTTCATGCCATGTTAACCCATTAACGCCCAGCGTCGTCATATGATGACAGCAACAAAACAAAGAGTTGCTTCTTATGACCATTTGTAACTTTTGGCTATTTTAATTTTTGTGAAATCAATTTTTTTTTCTTTTTATTGTGCCTGGGCGTCAGGGGCGTAACTACCGGGGTGCGGTGGGTGCACGGCACACGGGCCCCCGTCCAAGAGGGGCCCCCAACCGTTGTCACCTTCTCGCAAACTAAGTATTCTTTTATCAGTTTTGGCTACCGTTTTACCCTATGGGCTAAACTGACTAAAGCTCAAGGCGCCAAAATCTAAGAGATGCCAGAAATTTACAACGTTAAAACGCGTTGACCTTCAGATGACAAAAATTTTCGCCTGCGGCGCTTTGGGGGTCTAAAACTTCCCCATGCGTACTTTCAGAGGCACAAATCAACTTTTAGCTCAAAGCAAATATCCTTAGAGCCACTGTCTTTAAAGATCGCACAGAATCAAAATGTATCGGAACACCATTTATTTCTAATGAGCAGCTTCCTGACCATAATTTCAGAATTTACTGATGCTTTCTAAAAAGTATGAATAAAAAAATTATGTATTAATAAATAGAGGCCCCCAACATTAACTTTGCACACGGGCCCCTGGAGTGCTTGTTACGCCACTGCTGGGCGTTAATGGGTTAAGACGTTATAGATACTACCGAGTGTTCCAAAAGTATGGAATCACTCTTAATAAACACTCTTGCTTGATTTCAATCTTTGGAATTGAAAAGTAACCAAATAATTTGTCATATATTACTATTATCCAAAAATACAAAATCCAAACAACTGAAAATCCTTCATAATGTGATCATTGGATCAAGTATTGTTGTTACCTTACAGAGGTGACAGACGCACGCCTGAGCGTCTCGCCTGTCATAATCCTCTTTGCGCCATTAAAAACAGTTTTACCTGGCTTGTACTGTTAAATACTATTCTATAGCAGCTTTTTTTGAAACTTTTAAATACCATTGCACTTTTTTCTTTCCTGGTAGTCAACTTCGCTTCTTTTATCGACCCAAATTTTAATATTTCTATGCTACATTACCTCTTTTGTTTTTGAATTCAACGATTGTTACACAAGATGTTTTGATTGTGTATTTATTGAAAAAAAAATCATAAAAATGTGTTGCGAAAGGAGAATAATAAATCAAGTAGTTCGCAATTTATTGTTTCATTGTTGTCAAGGAAAATAATTAACAAACTCTTTGATTAATTTGCTAATTCGGTTGTTGATTTAAAACATGGATTACCTATAATAGTCAAACAAAGAAAAGACTAACGTGCTAAGTATTTATTACGCTTGTAATAGGAATTCCGACTTCATAATTAGGACATAGAATGTGAATCACTCTGTATTGATCATTTAGGGGCATACAGGGTAGGCCACGAAACTCCCAACTGTGCTCCCTAAAGGTTGTTATGGAACACATATTATGCTTCGTACAGACTACGAGCTGCAACGTGTATCATGCAACGTGTAACATGCAACCTGCAACGTGGACGCCTAAACGCGCATATCCGGCGCGCTCTAGATTTGATCTCGAACCGCAGTTGTTTGGTGCGCTTACCCCATAGTGCACTTAAATTTTTGTAGTCTTCTATCTATATGTTTTTAAATAATTTAAAGGTATAAATTAGATGCAAATAGAGTCATACCAACATTTAAACGTCGCATGTGGTGCTTTTCTTTTAATTGACGAAATTTTAACTACGGAAAGAAAACCGCGAAGATGGTGGAGGAGCAATTTATACAAAAAGCATACTGGCCATAATCTTATTTTAGATTTAAAGTCACAAGAGTTAAGTGGCCAGTACAAAAATTTTATTCGAATGTCCAGTACGGATTTTGAATATTTTATTCAATTAATTGGGCCTAAAATTGCGAAAATGGACACGCATTTGCGACCAGCTATATCTGTACAAGACCGACTAGCTGTACTTTTCGGTTTTGAAATAGAATGTCAAATGATAGCGTGTTGGACAGCATTTTTTGTCCTTTCAGATTTTTGAAATATGGTTTCAATGCAATCGTACTGCTCAACTATGGAGAAGGGCAGTATCTGCAAAATTGTAAATTCTTGGAAAATTAACAAAAACTTTTTCGCTTTAATAATATTAATTATTAATTTTTAATATTACATTGGATTGAAACTTTGATGTACAATCAAGAACCCCTATAAATAAATATTTTTTAATTATTTACAACACAAAAGCAGATACTGCCTTTTTCCGTTCATCTTTTGTCATAGACCAGGTAGCTAAAAAGACGTAAGTGCGGTAGTTACTGCCTTCTTACGTAGTATTGTCAAGTTATTGCCTATTTCTATGGAAAGAGTCAATGAAAAAGTGAGACGAAACAGAATAGTTTTATTTTTTATATTAGAGAGTTATTGCAAAGTCAAATAGCGTGAACGTTAATAAAGTAAACCTTATTTTGACAATATTTTGACATTACTTTGACATCTGCGCATGCGCAGATTATAAAACACATAACATTACGCTATTATGGTTTAGCGTACAACGCTATTAACGTTCGTATAAAGTCAACCTTATTTTATCACCTTAACTTTAATAACTTGAATATAACCTCAAAAGTCACTGTCAAACGACGAAATTTGTCATTTAATGACATTGTCGGTGTCCTAATAGCGTATTACGTTAAATCTTCTGCAATAACTATAGCTTATAAAAACGTTATTTTGTTCACGCTATACTGTATAACGTTTACCTTAATAAGGTAGACGCTAATTAAGGGTTTTTGCAATAACTCTCTAATACCAATAACCTCTTTTTGAAAAAATTTCAATTTTTCAAAATACAGCAAAAACTCTACAAAACAAATTTACAATTTACGTATTTAAACTACTATACGAAAACGTTCGATTTTTAAAAATTTTTACCCTCACTTTGAGTTGTTGTCAATAATTTATGATGATGGTAATAAAAATTACAATAATTTCTGAACTGCATTTTAGAGCTGGGTAGCTTGATCTATAGATTTTATTGCTTTTTTTAATCTCTATTATATAAGAATCAAAGTCCTGAATGACTGACTGACTGACTGACTGACTGACTGACTGACCTATCATCGCCCAGCCCAAACCGCTGAACCTAGAATCGCGAAATTTGGAGAGCGTGTTCCTTTCACGATGTAAGCACCCACTAAGAAGGGATTTTTCAAAATTCCACTCCTGAAGGGATATACAGGGTGTTACAATATTTTTTATTATTTTTTAATACTACCAAACCGCTGGCCCTAGACACACGAAATTTTGGAAATACATTCATTTGACGATATAAGCAGACACGTATTCAAGGATTTTTTGATATTTGACTCCTGAAGGTATATACAAGGTGTTTATCTATACAGTGTAAGGAAGCATTGGAATATTATCATTCCCGATAGGAATATCAAAAAACTGTTTGATACGTCAAATCGATTTATTCAAAACCAAACATTTTCCGATAATTTTAATTTTTCTACCCCTTACCCCCTTCGAGCAATGACGTCACCGGGATTTTTTTTAAACGATAATTTATTTTTTCTTGCGGAATCGGATAGTACAGTTTGTTATCGTCACAATTTGATAAAAGGAGTTTTTGAAATTCTACCCCTGAAGAGATATACAAGGTGTTGAAAAGTTTTAAGGTATTTTTTATTAATCCCAAACCGTTGGTCCTAGAAACACGAAATTTTGGAACTGTATTCCTCTGACGAAATAAGCGAACACCCCTTAAAGGATTTTTTGAAATTCAACTCCTGAAAGAATATACAAGGTGTTTAAAGTTTTTTATATTATTCGTTAACAATGGAAAACCGCGGGTTGTAGAAACACAAAATTTTGGAAATATAATCCTTTGAAGAAGATTTTCCACAACGCCACTCCTAAAGTGCTATACAGGGTGTTTAAAGGTTTAATAGTGTTCTTTGAGATCAATTGATAAAAAATATGCTTCTTTTACCGACATAGACAGTAGACGCCCACCATCAAAAGATATTTCGAAGTGCAAATCGTAAGGGATATACATTCTACAGGGTGTTTAATGTTAAATCTTAATTTATTGGTTAAGAAAAATCGGTTATATACTTATTGTAACGCCATATACACACACACCAATAAGAACAGCTGTTTGAATCCAACTACCAAAAAAAGATACAGGGTGTTGAAAATTGTAATACTCATTTGTAACAGACACAGCGTACCATTCTACATTCATTTAACTACGTAGGCACCATCCGCTAAGAAGGGAGTGTTCGAAATGCGACTACTAAAGTGTGGTACAGGGTGTTCACAATGTTAATAGTGCTCTGTAAGCTACACATACGATTAGCCTTCTACATTCATTTCATGAAATAAACAAGTATTAAGAGGAACATTTTATAAATGAAAATACTAAAGAAATATACAGGGTGTTGAAAATTGTTAGAGTTATTTGTAGACCACGCAGCTTAGCATTCTTAATTCCTTTAACGACGTAAGCACCCGCTAAGAAGGGATGGTTCGAAAATCGACTTCTAAAGTGCAATACATGGTGTTCGCAATGTTAATAGTGCTCTGTAAGCAACACAAATGATTAGCATTCTACATTCCTTTCATGAAATGAACAAGCATTAACAGGGACATTGTATAAATGCAAATGCTAAAGAAATATCGAGAAAAATATAGAGGGTGTTGAAAATTGTAGTAGTCATTTGTAAGAGACACATCTTAGCCTTCTACAGTCCTTTAACGTCGTAGACACCCGCTAAGAAGGGATTGTTTGAAATTCAACTACTAAGTGCTATATACAGGGTGTTCAAAATGTTAATAGTGCTTTGTAATCAACACAAATGATAATCACTCTACATTTATTTGATGAAATGAACACACATTAAGAGGGACATTGCATAAATTCAAATGCTAAACAATTATACAGGGTGTTCAAAATTGTAATAGTAATTTTAAGAAACACACTTTAGCATTCTACATTCCTTTAACGTCGTAGGCACCGGCTAAGAAGGGATTTTTCGAAATGCAACTACTAAAGTGCTATACAGAGTGTTCAAAATGTTAATACTGCTTTGTAATCAACACAAATGATTAGCATTCTACATTTCTTTGTTGAAATTAACACACATGAAGAGGGACATTGCATAAATTCAAATGCTAAACAATTATACAGGGTGTTGAAAATTGTAATAGTCATTTGTAAGACACACAGTTTAGCATTCTACATGCTTTTAACGACGTAGGTACTACCCGTTAAGAAGGGATTGTTCGAAATGCGACTACTAAAGTGCTATACAGGGTGTTCAAAATGTTAATAGTGCTTTGTCAGCAACCCAAATAATTACTATTTTACATTCCTTTGATGAAATGAACACGCATTCAGAGGGACTTTGCATAAATTCAAATGCAAAACAATTATACAGGGTGTTCATTATCAAGTAGTAATTTGTAATTACTCACTGTAACAGTGAGCATTTTACATTCTATTAACGACATAGCCACCTGCTAAGAAGGGAATTCTGTAACTTAGGTTCCTAGAGGACTATACAGGATGTTCAAAATGGTAATATATTTTTTAAACAACAGAAATTAGCATCTTATTTTCATTTGGCGCCATTGGTACATTCTGAATGACGTGAATGTGTAAGAGTGTGAAAGTGTAACGCACCTATTTATACAGGGTACTAATATTTACGGACGATTACTACAAAAACTTAATCTTCGATGTTTTCGTCCCTCATTGTAAAAAAATAAAAATATCAAATTTCATACTCATAAACCATTCTAAATTAGTACATAAAAAGTAAATGAACATAAAATAAAAAGGTCCCGTGGCGAAGCTCGGGTACCCGGCTAGTAACAGAATATTTGTGTAGTTATTTCATAGTTGGGCAGCATACACTACTCTTTTCAACTTTAAATAATTTTATTTTTATTCAATTTGACAATTTACTATAAATAAGTAATGTTAATACTTTAGCTTAGAAATTGAGGAATTTTAATGTAAATATTTTTAATTTTAACAAGTACTTTGCTAATTAAATTGTCTTTATTTGAAAGATTTTTGAAATATTGCTTTAAAAGCGTATATACCCACCCACATTGCTCTTTTCAACTTTCAAACCGTCCATACTGCAACAGCGCGCCCCTTTGTGTTCGCTCTAAAAACCGACAATCGAGGGATCGTCTGCGCGCAAAGTCTGCAACAAACTTTGCAACGTGTAACGCGCGTCCACACTGGTTGCACGTTACATGTTACACGTTGCATGTTACACGTTGCAAATCGTAGTCTGTACGAAGCATTATGAAAAATGATATTCTTGTTTTTCTGCTTATTTTGGTGAGAGAAATTACCCCTTAGGCCGAGTATTTCAATCGACCCTTAAACTTAAGTGTAACTTTAAACTGACCTTCAACCAATAGAAATACACAAAATTGTAGTAAAGCTCAGCTTAACGCCATATTTAAGTTTAAGGGTCGATTGAAATACTCGGTCTTAGACGGTCCGCAGACTACAGATTTTTGATCGGCCGATAGTTTAGTCGGTTGCTGAATTTGTATTGAAATACATATATGCGATTGCGAATCGTTGGGTACGTGCGCACTCACATTTGTCTTAATGGTAATTAAGCAACCGACTAAACTATCGGCCGATTAAAAATCTGTAGTCTGCGGTGGGGCTTAAAGCTATGGCATCGCTGTTGCGCCCTCCATTTACAGATTCCTTTTATTGATTTTCGATAACTTAAAAGCTCGTTTAAATTATTTAAAATTAATAATTAATTAAAAATTCGTATCTACATTAACAAGTGAATTATTTCTCGGTGATTTTAAAATCTAATTACAAATGATAATTACTAATGAATATACTAAAACATGATTACTTTTCACATACCTAACTATTTAATCGGTAATAAAAATTCACATAAAATTTCTGCATGATTGCTACAAAACAAAGATCCCCGTGCATAATTCAGCAGTTGCTGTAACATAAAATTATTTTATAAAGGGAATTGGTTTTTTTAAACTTGGCCATTATCACTTGAAAGGTAAATTAAAATCGAAAGCGTATTCAAAAAGTATAAGAAATTACTCCAAAAGAATTAATATAAAAAGTTGTAAACATAATGCAGGTAGATTGTTGTGATTTTTATTTCATCCTTATTTGGTTGTACCTCACTACATGTTGAAGAACAACTTTTATGGTTATTCTAAAATGTGTATAGAGTATGTGGTTGAGGATTGCGAAATTCTGATTAGTATGCTATGTTCGTTTTATAAGTTATCCGTTGTTATTTTTAAGATGTCACTGATCTTCTTTCATCGTCTATTTTAAGTCGACTTCGCAAAGTCAAAAAATACCTTATATTATCCAAGATCTCGTCACATTTATTTTGTTCAAATATGCATGCATGTTAATACAACTAACTTTCAGTGGAGTCCACATAGGTTAGAAATTACCTAATTACTATATCACGTGCACTTTGTTATTAATTGCAAGGTGTCGTGGCCTGTCGTTATAAAAGGTTTGTTTCTCTGGTAGTTTGGAAAGGTTGGGAACTGTCATATACAAAAACATCCGACATTTCCAAAAATCAATTTTTGCAAATAAAAAATATGATAGACTAAAATTCAAAAATATTTGATATACAGTGTGTCCCCAGATGGACAATAGTTAATTTTTGCCATATTTAAAAAAATGAAGTTGATGGTGGTTACACAGAGACGAAACGTTGTGCGCAATTTTTAATAGTAGGTTGTGGTAGAGAATAAAAAGTGTGTTGTTTGTTTTTAAATATTCCTTCTAATAAAGTCAAGAAAAAATAAAATTAAAATTTTAACATTTCAGTTTTTTTGTGAATATCTTCTGAAGTAATTAAAATACCTGCGATTTCTTAACGTCATAATATTGGGCTCCTGATCGTGCAACTTTACCCCCTTTAACCACCTTCGTATCTCTTACGGTTTCCGAGATCCCCATGCATACACTCGAATTTGAAACAGCCTGTATATTAATTTTTATAACAAAGAAAAAATTTACCAAATACGCAATACGTAACTGAATTGAATAAAATGATGATACGATAATGAATAAATTTTATTTTTTATTAAGTACAACTAGAAATAGTCTCTCTATTATTAATAAATCATCAATTGATAGTGTGTATAGTACTTGTTACGTTATTTAATATTACCGAATAAAAGATATCAATCAAACGCTTATAATAATTATTTTTCAACTCTATAAAATGGCTATTGAAAGAAATTTACCTATATAAATAGTATTAATACAATCATACGGATATTTTACAATTGTGTATGTATAGAAAAATACATATTTTTTCTAGATGAGGCCCTGCTAGAGGTATGTTATTGTTATTGTGAAACCGTTTATAATCGTGTTTGATGATTTACCTTTAACGTTAATATAGCATAGAACTGGTGAATAATAGGTCTATTTAATAATCTTATTATTATTGCTGTTAATTTAGATATTATTACTTATAACTGAATTTACTACAAAATGATTCAAATTAATTCTTAAGTAATAATTTCTGACACTTATACTCCGTTCAGTGACCAGAAATAGCTAAGCCACTCCCACAAAAATGAATTGACATGCGTCAATCTTATTTGGCAGAAACTTCTGGGGAGTGGCCTAGCTACTTTTGGTCGCTGCACGTAGTATAATAGTTAGCATTTTACAAGAACTTCTAAATTGTATTTTAATTTCGACATAATGCCAAATAATAATAAATACTGTCTGCAAAATTAATAGTGGAAATGTATTTTCCTAAAGAAAACAGAAATTTCAGCTTTAGAATTGCTGAGAGTGGGTAATGAAAATATAATTTTGACACATCATGTCAAATTTTTATTTTACTAACTCCGCCCACTTCCGGTGAATTGACATGCCACCTATTTCCACCATATTTTCAAATGTGTCGATCGATCGTTAACAACCTAAATAACCAACTACACTTAACAATAATTTCACATTGTAACAATAATATTAAGAATACCATTGCAAGCCCTTTACCTATTGAAATTTAAAATTTGACACTTATCTTAAACTCAAACTCCCCACAAGCAATTTTATCCAAGTTCCCCAAATTTATAAAATTGTGTCAACCGAAACAAAAACGCACGTCATGTTAAATTTTTATCCTTGGGAAAGGATAATCCTAATTATTCTTTAAAATGAATATGGAAATATAAAAAAAGAGCGTTAGGACTGACATTGGTTGTCATTTAACCAACGGTTTATACATTTTCCCCATATTCTTATATTGCTGCTATTATTTTATAATTACACAAACGATAAATTAAACGAAAAATTTAATTTAACACTTTAAAACAACAATGAAAAAATTTTATCTTAGTAAAACAAACATTTTAACGTTGTTATAATGAAGTTGCTACGTATGTAAAATATGACACATTATTTGCTTATGAATTACGTACTTCTAATGAATAGGACAAACATTATCTTATAAAATTTTAAAGTGGAAACGCTGCCTGCCTACCTAAGAAAATAACGATTGTACTTGTGTTTGCTAACATACCAAAGATGAGTTAATGAGTCAATAGTTTTTAAATGGAACCGCAGTTCAGAGGTCAGTTGTTAAGAGTACCGTGTTGTTCAACATACCCCAATTTGAATAAAAACTAGTTGAAATTTTTTGATTTGCATAATAGAGTCTTTATAGGTATAATAGAATAATATGATGTGACAAGTCACATCTATAATGAGAAGAGGAATATTAACGTCATGTTAATCAAGTCATTAGTTCTATCCATAGTTGTTTGAAATGTTGGTGACTGTACGTAAAAATATATACAGGTCATTGCGGCATTCTTTTTTTAACATAACGAAGGGCATGTATTCTTGAAAGTGTGTACTTCAGAAACCATACTATCCAACTTCTATCGAGTCGTATTTAGTATTAGCATTTAGTATTGAACCCGGGACTAATTCGCATAAAGCTGAAAACTTCGCAATTATAGCCTTTATTATTATACTAAAAGTCCCCATCTTTCAGAGGGGTGGACACCCCCAAAATTGGGGTTGAATTTCAAAAATTACATTTTGTATCATTTTTTGCAATTATCTCAAAAACTTGGTAGTAAACGAAAAAATTTAAAGAGTCAAAAATTGAAGAGGAGAAAATTATAACAAATAAATCTCATTTGCGATTTTTCAAAATAATAAATACTTTTTGAGAAAAATGTTATTGAAAGTTAACCTGTTTTGTGCGTATTGCAGTACCCATGGGTTGCGCGATCAAAGTGATACTGAGTGCCCTATTTTACGTTATTGGAAATTTCTCATTACCTATCAGATTTAGAGAAAAACAAAAAATATGTGGTTGAAGAGGACATTTTTTGCTTTAAATTACATGCACAATATTTTAATCTTAAGTAATTTATCATGGAGAAAAAATATAATGAATGTAAAATATCCTAATTTTTCTTAAAATCTAAAAATCTCGCAAAGTAATTGAGGAAATGTAAAATCCATATAGGATCACTATCTTCATGATGTATACTTTAATGTCCTAATACGCAAAATTTTTTCGAGTTTTATTTTGAAAAAAAATTAGACTTTGAAATTCATAATTTAAAAAAAAAATTTTTCTTAAAATTTTTTCACTCTTCAAAAAACTCTCAATTAATAAAGAAGAGATCCAAGGCCATAAATTTTATTTTGTAGAAAGCTTATATTATATATTTTAACAAGCCATCTACAAAATAAACATTATTTAACGTTTTCACCAAAAAATGTTCAACAATATTAACAAAGATCGAAATACCTAGTTTTTTTTCCAAAATTGGTCATTATTTGCTTATTTTTGAGAATTCCAACTTTTGCTTGTACAAAAATAAAGGTAATACTCCAAATGTTTTATATCTGCTAATCGCATTTTGATACGAATTCTACTTTAGAAACGACAGCAGTTTGTATGATGAAGAAAATGAGCAAAAAATTTGTAGTTCACTGCAGTTATGAAATTTTACATGGTGAACCTGGAACAAAATTATCTAAAGCTGAAATCTTCGCGCCTGTTTAGTACTTGTAGCTCTTATTATCATACTAAAACTTCCCACCTTTCCGAAAGGGGAAACCCCTAGAATTGCACTTCTAGGACGAGGTATCGCCCAATCCTTAATTAAAATGTAGGTAATTAAAAAATGGTATTTAAAATTGACAGTCGGCAAATTAAATTTTGAGATGAGTTTTAAACCAGTTGAACATTTATCTAAAAAAGTGGAATATGATTTATTACTGCTCCTCAACTTTGAAAAAAGTTTGTAAAAACATTCAAACCTGTCGAATCAATCAAATTCAAATACCGAAAAAGGCTACCGTAATATTTAAATCGTATTTCACTTTATAATTACGAAAAGAAAAATTGATTATTTTAAATCAATAAAAATTTGTAATAGATGAAAAAAAATATATAAAAGTTATGTAAATATTGAATTTTGCTGGTTTTAAAAGAACTAGGTGAAGGGCAAAACTATATGGAGCTTAAATAAGTAAATGCGTGGTTTTTATTAAGCAAAAACTCGAATTCAACTTCAAAAGGTTTAGTAAAATTTAAAAGGGTGTTATGTATTTGGAAAAGCTGTATTTAACGATTAACGTCAAACAAACGTAATACGAATATAGATGAACTTCGAATTCGTATCATAACAGATTGCATGGTTCTGCTTCTGAGTAAGGGCTATTTGACATGGACTAAATATCATACTAGCTGTTAGTAACTAAATCAACTCACGGAGCAAAAGCACGGGAACAAGCTTTAACGTCGTGCTTCGAACTTTCTACGCACGACGTTAAAGCTTAGATTCCCGTGCTTTAGCTCCTTGAGTTGATTCAGTTACTAACAGTTAGTATGATATTTAGTCCATGTCAAATAGCCGTAAGCGCGATATTCCTTCCGCGCTCTTTTTCAATCTATTACTTTTCACATAAAAAAAATTCTTACAAAATAATGAATTAAAATGCATAAAATGTGCACTTTAAGTACCTTGTTCACACGATAAAACTACTTACAAAAAATGTAATCTCAAACAGTGGTACGCAAACTGTTATAATTGCTTACACAAATCGTAAGGTTTGATCTACTAGACATATCAAGTAAATAGCATTTATTAGCAAGTAGTATGAATAAATATAAAAGAACCCGACAAATATTTATTAGATTGGGTATTTGGATATTCAAAAACAAGTATAAAAACAATATTAATCTTGTTTGCTTGTAAATAAACGACAAATTATATCAAAAATAACGATGACAAACATGTCGTTGAATATTGAAAATATTTAATAATGTGTCAAATGGCACATCAAATTATAATCAGTTTCATTACGGATTTATTTCCTATTATTTTAAAATAGTTCAAAATTATGCTCCATAGCAGAAAATTAGCTTCAACTCTTCGGGTATAAATAATATATTGCACTAATTACTAATGATAAATAAACACAATTCCTGCAAATCATGTCAAAGATAATTATACAGCAAAGCCAAAATTATTGTTTAAATCGTGATAAAATACCTACTAATTTTAAGTACAGAAAATAAATTTAGGTGCTATAAACAAGCGTATAAAACATAATGTTAGTCACACTAATAACAGGGCTATCTTGGGATTTGGCAACGGCAGAAGTTACAAATTAGGTTAAATTACAAAAAAATATATATTTAACTTTAAACGAGTCGCAATAATCCGTTTTGATGTTGAAGTGGTGGGTACTTAGTAGTTCTGTAGTTATCGAAAAGTGAAAATTGTGAATTTTTATTTTCTTGTAAGTATAACTTAAAAGCTGTCCATTAATAAGAAATACCTACTCAATAGAACCAGAACGAAACTACAAAAAAAAATTATAAAAAAAAATCATGGGCATCTATGAAAAGACAAAAAGGTGGCGACAGCGCCATCTAGCGTCAGAATACAATAGTGTTCGCTTTAATTGATTTTAAAGATTTTTTTAAAGTTATTAAACCCAATTAAACCCTATGGACGAGCCATACGGATTTTGACACATTACGTTAAAAATTACACCTCTAGCTTAAGCAGTAAGGACACTAATTAATTTAATAGTAATAATATACATACGTTCTACTATTAAAAAACACACTACTTAAATAACAAAAAAAACACAAATTGATACAAATGATGCCAAAATTAAACGTGAATAAGTGTAATAGTAGGTTAAAATAAATCACTTGGTATTTGACGTATTGCTAATGAGTATTTTTGTCACCAGTGGCGTGGTAATTTTTTATACGTTCTTGGACAGTACAAGCAGGCATACTTGTATAACATACAAATTATAAGATACATATTAACCAGGCACTAGGGTAATACATATCTGTCTTGTACACGACTTTGACCCTTACTCAACAATTCAAAAAAAAATTCTAAAGACTTGGAAAACTTGTACGCCACTGCTGATAGAAATGCTTATTAGAAAAATTGCAAATAGTTTTTCACTTCAACATGCTTCAACCTACTAATATTTTTCATTCAATTATATTGGAGTTTAATTTTATCATCGAGTAAACTAAAACTTTTAAAAATCTTTTTTTTAATTTCAGTTTTGTATTTTACTATACAAACAATTTCTAGCCTGAAGGGTGTAAGATTTGATCGTGATAGCCCAACATTAATTATTTAACAATATGTAGAACTCGGTAATAGCATCAGAGTCAAATTAAACAAAAAACCAGCGCTTTTAGAAAAAGCGGAGGGATAGCAATTTTTTTTCACGAATCGCTTTATTTTGGGACCCTAATTGTGGCAGAGATTTTTCCAGATCAGTGGCGTGCGGGAACAGGGTCAAAATCGACTTTGTTTGTTGCAAAACTGCTAGTTTTGACAATATCTTTGATCACATTAAAAATAGCAAAAAAAATGCATCTTACGTAATTTTTAACGTATAAAATTACAAAGAGAATTAGACCGATCCGAACCCAAACGGATAGTTCGTTTATGCAGAAAAAAATAGAAACCATAGGAAGTTGATATATTTTCAAATTTAATTTAAGAAAAAAGTAAATGGCCAAATTTTTTTAAAATGCTTTTAAAAGATGTATTTTGATACACAGAAACACTGTACCAAATTTCAACTTCAAATATTTATTTAAACAGCCACAATCGCTAGAAGACTAAAAATTTTCAACCACTAATAAAGTTGGAGCAAATGATGGTAGAAGGTGAAACTTTTTTTTAAATGAAAGATATTGCCAAGCACTTTAAAATAATAGAAAATTGTAATTTTTTGTCAACTTCTTCGCCGTTTTTTCACCTAATGTTAACGAGTAGTTCACCGCATGTTTCATGTTTATCACTAAGTTACTGAGCAAATTATTGTTATTTGTATACAACTCCTCATAAATATAAGGCGAAAAAACGGCGAAGAAGTTGAGAAAAAATTACAATTTTCTATTATTTGAAAGTGCTTGGTAATACCTTTCTTTCAAAAAAAAGTTTCAACCTCTACCACCATTTGCTCCCACATTATTCGTAGTTGAAAATTTTTAGTCTTTTAGTGATTGTGGCTGTTTAAATAAATATTAGAAGTTGAAATATGGTACAGTGTTTTTGTGTATTAAAATACATCTTTTAAAGCATTTTCGAAAAATTTGGCCGTTTATTTTTTTTTTAATTAAATTTAAAAATAATTGAACTTTCCGTGTTTGCTATTTTTTTCTGCATTAACGAACTACCCGTTTGAACTCGGACCGATTCCATTCTCTGCGTAATTTTATACATTACAAATTACCTCAGATGTATTTTCTTGCTATCTTCAATGTGATCGAAGATATTGTCAAAACTAGCAGTTTTGCAACATACAAAGGCGATTTTGACCCTGTTCCCGCACGCCTCTGATCTGGAAAAATCTCTCCCATAATTAGCGTCCCAACATAAAGCGATTCGTGAAAAAAAATTGCTATCCCTCCGCATTTTCTTTAAAAATTTAGTTCGACGCTACTATAAGGGTGAAATGCGATAACAGTTATACCTAAAAGTTGACATTTTATGAATACATTTCAAAGCTTGTAAGCTAACATTCCTGTGAAACCAAACTCATATTCCAAATTATTACTAAAGATATATCATTGAAACTAACTTCGAACTAGCAGAAGATGGACTACCCTAAAGCTGAAGGCATATCACTTGAAATTACACACATTTTTCAAACAAAAGAAATTATTTTTTAAGTTTAACGACTATTCTTTAATGTCCTTAAATTTATTTAACATGTGCTCTACTATAATTCGTAACATTAAATTGTTTAAAGTGTTCTTACCATCATCGTTAGGTAGAGTATCTAAATTAATATAAGAATAATTAACTAACGCACTACTTAAAATTAAAAACAATATCTGTAAGTAATTGTTTCCTAGCTTTTGAGTAAAATATTAAAAAATCTTACTAGTCTCTGTCCACCGAACATATGCAGCTAAGCCACCCCCAAAAAAACGCGCGATATTCGAATAGAATTTTGCTATTGGTCAAATTATGAAAATCCATTTCACAACACTCACAAGAATTGACATGCGTCAACTTTATTTGGAAGAAATTTGTGGGGAGTGGCTTAGCTGCATATATTCGGTATACCCAGATTGCATCTAATACCTACTATAGAAAAAGAAAAATTGTTATAGCCATTGTCTATTAATTGTCATCGATGTAACCTTGTTCTATTTAAATCGTATGGAAACACCAACTGTAATAATTAAATGGGACAAAATTAATGATAGAAATGTTAAATTATTAAAGAAGGGCAAATATTCCATTCCAATAATTATTACTATAAGAGTGGGTGATTCAAAGAAATTTCCTAGTATTAGCTATTCTTTATGAAAGGGGAGAAAACAATAAAAGTCTGAAAAAGTGGATGAACAGTTTTATATTTGTTAAAGGAAATTAATTTCTAGTAGATTTCCCACTGGTATTAAAATCAATCAAAAATTATAGGCAATGTACAAAATATTTTTTCTTCAAACGTCAGAAAAAGTCGCCTTTGTGTCACTCAATAAGCAACGGTAAAGTTTAACTTTCCCGCCGAGGCACAAAAAATTGTCAGCAAAGTACTTTTCTCGGTCTAGACAGACAAAGTAAAATCTTAACCCAACATAATTTTTATTTTTTAACGTTAAAAATGTTTTCTAAGCATTTGTAATGTAAGAAATTCAATGTTTTTTAAATTTTCCTTTATAATTTAGTTCGTTGCGTTTAATAATTAGCTTTTTTTTTACAAATTAAAGTTGATTTTAAAAAATATTTGACAATTGAATTACAAGTAATTGACAAGAGATGGCGCTCTTTCAAAAATCAGAATTTTCAGTTTTACGCTTTGCGTTTGCAGAAAAAATTAAATGCTTTTTTATACGGAGTCAAAGTACAGTAAAAATAATTTAACTTGAGGTAAGTTCGCGTAGGTTTGGCCACGCCCCTTTAATAAATTAAATACGCTGACTACTGCGTTGATGGGGATAAATACCAAACAATACGCTGACTGAAAGTTCAAAACAAACATTTTTAAACGTCTTGCCTTTTAAATTCCAAATCAATTATAAAAAATGTGACAAAATTAAACGAGCGGTAAGTGCTTGGGAAAATCTCGTTAGTCGCTCTATGAGCAATAGAGCGATGCATGTTTATAAACACAGGTAAATGGAGTTTAATGCACATTATACATTAGCAAAGGCTCTTAAATCTTACACGTATATATAAGATCTAAAATTGATTAAAGCAAAGAAGCCTTGAGCCATCAATTAACGTTATTACCGGTTATTACAAATCTTGGTGATAACCTGATAATGCTTGAAACTGATTGAAACTATGCACAATAAAATTGAGAAGGGGTAAAAATGAAAGATAACCGTTTTTCTCAATATCAATACGTGATTAAAGAAAGCAATGTAGATAAGCTTACATTTTTTAACACTTTGTAGAAATCCTGATAGTGATAACCTGATAATGCTTGAAACTACAAGCACAATAAAAATGAGAAGACGGTAAAAATGAGAGGTTAAAAAATGCAATATAGATAAGCTATTAAGTTTTTTATCACCTTGTATGTTGAATATACTTTTTAGGTTTAATCGGGTTTAATATGCAATACTGCTAGCTATTTATGATTCCTCGATTATAACTCCCCTATATCTTCCAATTTCCGTTCCGGATCAAAAGGATTAAGGGCGTCTCGTCTATTTATATATTTCTTCAATTTATAATGGAAATTCAGAATTAAATAAAAATATCAATAATTAAATTTATTTATAGTTTATGATGTTATATTTAGTTAGCCTAGATACTTTTCTACATATACTGAAACAAAATCCTTTACCATAAACAATGGCTTACTTGTTTAAATGTCACAATATCGGTCACTACGAAGTTTCACCTCAGTAAGTTAAAGAATTGGACCGAACTTGAAAAAATCTATAAATTAAAGAATAACGAGCAATCCCTATATTTACAACTGGAGATTTTTAACTACTGTTGTTGAAGTGTGGCTGCTAAAAAATTAAGCTTTGAAATGGACCCAAAAGGTTCTGCGGATATGGCTCAAACATTGCAACTAAATTATTCTAGTTATCCTCATCAGAAGTTAAGATTGGCACAGCTCAATCCTATGACTAGTTTTCCCTGTCGATGACTTCTAAAGTC
Organism: Malthinus seriepunctatus; assembly: GCA_963924605.1. Taxonomy (NCBI): domain Eukaryota; kingdom Metazoa; phylum Arthropoda; class Insecta; order Coleoptera; family Cantharidae; genus Malthinus; species Malthinus seriepunctatus. The sequence goes on from OZ004600.1 coordinate 45,493,880, forward strand.
AAGTTTAGAGTTTGCATCTAAATATTCTAAATAAACATAAAAAACTGCACACATTTGCCCACTTGGCTGAATATAGTCCATTTTATTTTAAAATGCGTTTTTGTAGTTTCATAATGACAGCCCACAGGGTTGCCACATTACAACAAATCAAACTAAAAAAACTTTGAATTTGAAACAAATTAAATTGTAATGTGACAACTGTGTACAGGGATGCCAAATTAAAATAGTCCCTAACTGCATTGTCTCTTCACATTTCTAACTAACTTTAGGTTTGCTCCGGTAAGTGTCATATCTCATGAAACTAAAAAAGATATCAAAAATCGCCCGAAACCGTTTGGGTAGTACGAAAGAGGAAATTTAATGACGTGGTAAGTGATGCACCCCCTCTTACCCCCTAAGCTTTAGTCACCGCAATTAAATAGCTTAAATAGAAACCCCTCTACTTATGATACATCATTGGAAAGCCCTTAAAAAATGATTTCCTGTGGTAACAACTTAAAAACTGCATTTGGTTGAATAATTTTCATTTAATTTAAAAATAAAAAACTAAAATGCTATAAAAGTATCAGAGATTGAAGTGAGCATTGCTTCCGCTTCCATGGAACAAAACCTCCTCAACTCGGCATTAATATAAGGAAATTAGGCGAAACCTCATCACACATAAACGCACATTTTTTGTTGGGAAATAGAAAAGGCATGTAATCGTTTTTCTTCAAACGTCAGGAAAAGTCGCCTTTGTGTCACTCAATAGGTATATTTCTTTTACCGACAGGAATATCAATAAATGGGTAGACAGTAGACACGTAAAATTGATTGGTTTAAAAACAAACATACAGGGTGTAACTACTCGACTCATCCAAAGATATAGGAGTTGTAGATCTCGAAAAAACTAACATTTTTTTTATTTCGCCATTTTGAATTTGGAGCCTCCTATTCCAGATACAGTCGATATTAGTTTTTTTGTTTTTCTTTTCCAGTTTTTTTATTTTTAAGTTCTTAAAAAAATGAAAATTGTTTTGAAATCCTTGTAAATTTCTATAAAACTTTTGTATTTACATCTACCTTCTATCTTCATTAATACCAAAATGGCGCCCAATTGAAAACTTTGACCAAGAAAATTTCGAAAATCACACAGTGGATTTTCTAAAAAAGAATATGCGCTTATTCTACTCATCAAGATCTACATTTTAAGTCAAAAAAGTTAATAGAAATTTTTTATAGTTTAGGAGCTACAGAAGATTGTCTGTCAATTTATGTCAATAAATTCTTGAAGAGTAGACAGTTCCATTTTTTACAAAAAATAGTTTTTATTAATAATTAATAAAAATCACTTTCGAATAACAATAATTAACTAATAAATTCAATTATTATCAAAACTGACAAGGAAAAACAAAAGAGAAACGGAAAAACAGAAACAGCACTTTTTTAGAATTTGATCGTTTAAATTCAATCTCCTGTAGCTCCTAAAGTATAAAAAATTTCTAGTAGTTTTTTTAACTTAAAATGTAGATCTTCATGAGTAGAAAAAGCACATATTCTTTTTTAAAAAATTCACCGTGTGATTTTTGAAATTTTCAAGGTCAAAGTTTTAAATTGGCCGCCATTTTGATATCAATGAAGATAGAAGATTGTGCTAAATACAAAAGTTTTAGAGATATTTACGAGGATTTCAAAACAATTTTTATTTTTTTAAAAAACTTAAAAATAAATAAACTGGAGTAGAAAAACAAAAAACCGTATATCGACTGTATCTCGAATAGGAAGCTCTAAATTCAAAATGGTGAAATAAAAAAAATGTTAGTTTTTGCGAGATCTACAACTCCTATATCTTTGGATGAGTCGAGTAGTTACACCCTGTATTCCGATGATTTTCCGTTTCCGACACCTTCTTCGAGCAGAGACATCATCGAAAAATTTTTAAATTGCAACCCCGTATTTTTTTGCCTATTTGGATAGATTATAAAATTATGATTTCAATAACGTGCACATAATTGCCCTTTAGACCGACACATTGTAGAAAATAGTGGTGTAATAAAATGAAATTTTTGAACTGCAAGGTATAAGAAGTTTTGGGTTCAAAAACTGCTGGAAAACTTCGCTTTATCAACTACTTTGAAGTGATTACAAGTTACAATTAATATTCTAATTTTCAAATTGTTTTTGTACAGTCGGCCTCACATTTAATGGCCACTCTGGTTATATGTTTAGCACTAATTGTGGATGCAACCATCATAAAACCCCTACTTAAATTGAGGGGTAACTTTATTTAGTTTATTTCGCCAACAAGTAGTCAATCAACAACCTCCCCTTCTGTCCTTTTGTCGTTGTTGGCTAATAACTACCCTAGCGTATAGCCAGGGTGGCCAGTAATTCGAGGCTTGCTTGACTGTACAGTCAGCCTTACAATTAATGGTCACTCTGGCTATACGTTTAGCACGAATTGGGGATGTAACCATCATAACACAATTACTTAAATTGAGGGGTAACTTTATTTTGCCAACAAGTATTAATTGAACAACCTCCCCTTCTGTCCTTTTGTCATTTTTTGGCTAGTAACCACCCTGGAATGTAGCCAGGGTAGCCAATAATTGTGAGGTTGACTGTACCTAGGACAGTGAAAGAATGTGCTACGAAAATCTCCAAGTGTGTCGCTAAATCGTAAAAATAATTTTTAATTTCAATTATGATATTCATTACCAATAGTCAAATTCCAATATTTGACGGACGGAAAAGTTCCAATATGGCCAAATCCGTTGTTTTTATTATTATATTTATTTTTGTGTTAATATAAATTACATGATATTAAATTGCAATAATTGACAATAACTGCTACCTGCTGGGATCGAATTTAAGGACTTCTGCGTGTAAGTAGAATTTTTAGACATGAACTATTTAAATTTGGCATAAATTGAAGTTCAAAATATACATACATTATTTTATATGTTCAGAAAGCTAATTTTACTAATTTTAAAAATTTTGATATTTTTGTAATTTCCGGTTTAACCGGAAGCGTTTTGTTAACCGAAAATAGTGTCAAATAATACATATTTATGGGATTTATATACAGTGAAAACCGGTTATAACGACTTTGAAGGGACCGCAAAATTCGGTCGTTATAACCGATAGTCGTACTAAGCAATTATGTTTTTTAGTCAAAAATTAAATTTTTTTATTCAACAGAAATTACTCTATATCAGTCTTTATATCGATATTAAACACTTTTCTTTTTTTTGTGACTTCATAATTCTTTAATAATAACCACTGATTCGAAATCTGAAATATGTTGTAAACGTAAAGGTCAAAACGTGTGGGTGCGCGAAACTGCAGTTTAAAAAATTTTACTACATCTATAACGACTTAATCCGAGACTTAATCCAAGAAAATGAACAAAGAGTTTACTATATAATGATGAATCAGTTCTAGAAACTAAACAAAAAGATGTTTTTGTCGTTATATCCGGTACTATTCTGCGAAAAATATGATAAAAAACGTCGCTTTAAACGATATGTCGTAATAAGCGGTGTTGTACTAAACGGTTTTTTTACAATGTGTGTATATGGGATTCAGTCGGGACTTCTACATTTCGTCGTTATATCCGATACGTTGTACTAAGCGGTGTCATTATAACCGGTTTTGACTGTATATCGCATATCCATTTTCAAGTTTACCTTTCTATTACAAAAGAAATTAGAGATTTTTTAAATTTTACATTCAAAAAATCATTACTCCAAAACGGCTCGAGCGATTTTGATAAAAATTTATATTTCGATAGGAAATTACGTTTTCTGTAACATATCCAAAAAAAAAAAATATGGCAGAGGGAATTTTGAGAAAATTCATTTCAAAATTTTGACGTACTTTGGTCCCTAAAAGGTAGGCAATATTGAACCAATTTAGAAAATCAACTTGTTTAGGACGAAAGCCCTATATTTTAGCTGTACAATGCCGTTTTGAAATTTTGCAAATATGCGCCCAAAATAACCATATTGTTTTTGGAGACCTTGTATATATTTGTTATTAAAGCTATTTTTGGCGAGATAAAATAATTTTAAAGTGGTTAAAATCAAATTTCATCAAAATCGGTTCAGTAGTTTTTGCTCTGAGGGGAGGGGGACATACATCCTGACATTCTGGTTCACAAAACCGAAATAATATTTTTGCATTTTTGGAATCAGCGTGACTCCATAAACTCCAACAACTTAAGCTAATGCCGAGGCTTTAGGCTATGTATATTTTCAAAAAAAATAGCTAATTTAAAACTTAATTTTTCTAACAATTAATATTTTTAATTTTTCAACAATTATATTATTAACACCATAAACCAAATTACCGTTTTTTGGAACTTCAGTTTTCAAGTCCATTATAATGATGACTACAATTACCTGGTGCTCTAATAAATATTCAAAGATTATTGGGCTACTAACACGACAAAGTATACCCAATACTTTCTAGTTTGTTAAGCACATACTATTACGTAGGAATCTCATTCATAATTTACAATAATATACTGCCTCCTTATAGGTAGGTTGTTTTTCACTTTAATTAAAGAATTTATATCAATAAAATAACAACGGCCAATATAATTATAATAATAACAGAAATGTGTACTGATAAAAGTTTATACAAAGACAAAGCCCCGATACCAAGTCAAGTTAGAAAACTTTAATTTGAAACAATAATTTTGTTGTCAAAAGTGGACCACTTACTCTAAATTTAATCAGGCGAGAATTTAATAAAAGGGCTAATCAGGTCACATAACTAACTATGACCTCTAAATAACCCAGTTAAGTCATTACATTGAGCGACCCAAGTCAGTCCAACTCGTGAAATAGTAACAATTTACATCAATGACGCATTTTTCGAGGAAGGAATGAAACAACCACGGTGGGACAAAATTCTCCAAATTGGAGCTTTTATGTTTTTCCAAGAAGTAAAGAACAGGAACACACTAGATGCAATCGAAGAATGCAATATTTCCAGATCAGATCTTTTATTTGGAACGGAAATTGCTGGATGCCAATAAGTAACATAAGAAATATAAAAATAAGTTTCTTGTTTTAGTTACTTGTTCACTTTCAAAAAGAAATTCTCGAGGAAATTTTTTTGCGAAGTGTAATGAGATTGGGAATCGTAGTCAAAAATAGTTATTTTGGTAAACAAAATATTGAAGACTGGCGTAATAATATCCACTAATTGTACAGAGTATTATTTTTTAAACTATCTGTTGTTAATTATTTTTTCAACACTCGATGGCCTCTGGATCTTCCGACCTTACCACCCAACCCAGCCCCATTTCTTTTTAATTATTCGTTTAAAATTGTAAATAAGCAATTAGAAGTTATAATCAAATTACCTAAGAATAATTACTTCTATTACATAACCGCAATAATAATAAATTGATAATAATACGAATTTAATTAATACTTACGGTTGTTTCTATCATGACGAGTCCAGACTCCTAAATCCATATTATCGCTATGATTTAACAGGTGCCGCAAAATACAACAAAACACGTTTACAATTGACGCTTCTGGTTTCAAGTTCAAATTTATTATTATTACCCTAAATAATTACTTATTAATTTTACTGAACACAATACCGATCACTTGGCCAAAATTTAAAACAAAACGGATATATTACGCAATATTGAAATAGTTTTCTTCATAGTAAGGTATCCGAATATAATGACTCACACATAATTCACTGACAAACTTTAAAAAATGTTCAATGCAACTTCCAATTGAAGTACTGTAAATTTTGAATGTACCAAAAACAACAATGTATATCCAAACCGGAACAATAAATAAATTAAAACAACTTGTAAAACAACAATACTTTTATCACAAACACAAGTGGTCAATTTTAATTTTACCAAATAAAAATTGCACATGCAATTGATAAATTATTTTTGTAAATTTGTTTAACTATTCGTATCGAAATTTTTTTTTATCATTAATTTATAATTATCGTCAATTTTAAAATAAAAACAAGTACGAATTCGAAATACCGATGACATTTGATTAAACAACACAACACAATCCGACCGACTACGACGTCTAAATTCAAACTAACGTAGTATAGTTTGAAGAAACACAACACGCGACAGCGCACACGTTCAAACCCTATCGGAGTTTCTCAGGTTCAAAAACGCTAAAGTATACCCGTTCATTGGCTCGTTGATTACAACGTCAGTGTGAATGCGTACACCTAAAGCACGTGGGTGAATGTAGTAAATTTAAATACACACAATAATAATTGTAAATGAGCGTAGACTAGATGCGTTTTAAGCGTTATTTTGACCCTTGCTTATGTTATAGGTACCTCACCTAATTGGAACGATTTATTTTAATTAAATATTATTATAATTTACGCTCGCGTTATATCAATAGTCAAAACAACTATAATATTAAAGGATAACAAATGAGTCTACAATGCCCCAATGCGTCATACAATAAAGAATTTTTAATGGAAAATCACAATGACCGATTAGTAGGAATAATATCTACAATAGGGGACGATGTTTGTTTTCCCATAATTTTACTGCACATGACCGAAATTCCAAGACTTTAGTTTGAATTATTTTAAATCCATTCAGGATTTTATTTGACCCATTTCCTCAGTTACATTATTGAGCCAGATTTAATGACGTCGCATTCACCTCCAGACTCACCCACAGTCCCACAATCATCACTATTTGGGCCAGTGAGCCGACCCAAAAAAAATGTTTAGTTTTTGCAATTTTACACTTTTACCTGTCGCCTCAATCGATCAATCAGAAACGTCTTATTTCTTTTTCGCATTGTAATGTAATATATTCCCTAAAATTTATTTACGACTCAAAATTATTAATTTTAAGAAAAAATTTAATGTCAATAAACTAGGGAAAATATATTGGAATGAAAAACAAATAAATACGGCAATCTCTAAAGATCAAAAACAAACCTTGGAAAGGTCAGAAAATAAATCAATTGCATTTTCAACAGATCTTACTACGTTTCAGTTTCCAACAATGGAAATCAATAAGAAAAACAACGGATGAGGCCATACGAAAAACTTTTTCCTGTCCGTCAAATATTATAAATTTTATATTTTTTTTCTATTACAATTTAATTTGAAAATTTTAAATTATAAACTTTTAAAGAAATGCACAAAAAAATACAACAGGAAAAAGTTCATCGTATGGCAACATCCGTTGTTTTATTATTAAATTTAAAAAAAAAATTAAAAATTGGTTTTGTCCCTTAAATACCAATTTCATTTTTTTTAAATTTGGCATAAATAGAAGTTCAAAATATACATTATTTTATATTTTCAGAAAGCTAACTTTACGAGCTTTCAAAATATTTAAAAATATGCATGCAATGCAAAAAAGTTGCATTTAAATTAAGATATTTTATTCCATTTCCGGTTAAACCGGAAGTCAAAATATAAAGTGTTTGATATCGTGTAATAGCTAATTTTACGATATTTCAAAATATTGAAAAATATATAGGGCGTTCCTAAAAAATTTTATATTTTTGTAATTTCCGGTTTAACCGGAAGCGTTTTGTTAACCGAAAATAGTGTCAATTAATAGATATTTATAGGATTAATACAAATATCCAATTTCAAATTTTCATTTTTATTACAAAAGAAATTGGAAAATTGGAGATTGAAGTTTTGAGATTCAAAAAATCATAACTCCGAATCCGCATCATACAAGTCTTTAAAAATTTAAAGTTAGATAGATAATTACGTTCTCAATAACATATCAAAAAATTAAAAAAATGTTCGGACTTTTTGAACATTTTGGACGGTGTTTTTGAGAAAATTGATATCAAAATTTTGACCTACTTGGGCCCTTTTGAGGTAGGCAATTTTAAAACAATTTTGAAAATCGACATTTTTTAGGGCAAAAGCCTTATATTTTGGCTATACAACGCCGTTTTGAAATTGTTATATTATTAATTACCGGCCAAGTTATAAGGGAAAAACCACAAAATGGGACAATCGTTCTATTGGCCGCCATTTTGAAATAAAAAATTTGATTTTTTTTACAGTTAGGGCTCACGTGTACTAAGTATCTTATAGCCAAGTAGAAATGAATTTGGCCCAAATTTGCAAATGTGCGCCCAAATTAACCACTTTATTAAAGCTACTTTTGACGATAATAGTAGATTGTTTGATTAGGAGTAAAAATGTCACTTTTTTAGGCTAGTCAGTAGAGCTTGTCAGACGAAACGATGTAATGCAACATGCAAAATATTGGGTGATCCATAAATCCTGACATTTTAGTTCAAAAAATCGAGAAATTTTTTTTGCATTTTTGGACTCAAAACGACGAGAAATGCAAAAAAAAATTTTTTTTTTTTTCTCGCATATAACAACTTTTTCTTGGATTGGAAAAAGTTAAAAATGTAGATAGACTTCATTTTCATAAAATTCAAAAAACTACGCAAGAAACGTGCTAGTAGTACCATCTATGTGAAATAAACTGAACACATTTTTTTGAATTGCAGAAATTAAACTTTTCTACAGTTGAAATGTAAATTTGAGTCATAGGCGATTTAAAACAATAAATTACGACAAAGCAATTGCATTTGTTTCACTATACCTTACATCAAAGATGATACCTTACATGATGTACGTATATTTCAGAATTTCGGAGATAAAATTGTGTAGGTATTATTACCAGTTCTAATTTACAACTATTCACGTTGATTTTAGGTAGTATCATTTATAATACATTTTAAATTCAACGGTAGCACCTACAGAATAATACAAGTAAAAGTCCAAAATATACTTTAAAAGTATGTATTTTATACATGCATTAACAAAAAGATTTCCATAAAATTATTATCTTATAATATCATAAAATAGTTGCGTAATAGCATTTATATTAAAATAATTTACCAATTGTCGAGTAAATCTAAACCCGTTTTAGGTATGGTCGATACACTATTATTATCAAAAGATATTTCGTCGATATGATTTTGTAATTGTTTAATATCACAGGAATCTGAGCTGTCATCTTTCTACAATTAATAACCAAATAAGATATAAAAGTTAATTTATAACTGCTAATTACCTTGATGTTTTTGTGTTCTTTTATCTTTGGTGTTTCTTTTTTAATTCCAAAAATTCTCAAATCGCGTTGACTAGGTGTACGAAAACAGAATGGTGCAGAGTGCTCATCTCGATAGGAGCAATTATCATCAACAATAGTTTTCATAGCAAATTTATCCAATTCTTGCACTTCATCTTCTACAGAGGTATACTGTAAACGAGCTTCAGGTTTTATAATACTTTCGTTTATTATTTGTTCTTGTTCTTCTTCGGAAAGTTGTATCCATAATTTATCATAGGCAGCTTTGGTTTCGTTAATATCTTGGTACAGTCTTTTTGCAATTGGATTTAGCTTACCAAAATACTGCTCTGCTAAATTTTGCAGAGACATATTACTTATATCACATATACGATTGCTTCTTAATATAAAATTGAATTCAAAATAGTCAACCTCGCCCTTTTTCAAATGTAAGGTTATGTTCTATGTTATAAGTGTAAGTGCCATGTTAAAAAAAAAAGCACTGTTTTCAGAGCCGCTCGTAATTTGTGGCGGTACTAAAGGTTGAAAACTCGGGTACATGTTTAAAACTCGGCTAAATGTTTAAAACTCGGCTTAAAGCCCGCAAAATTCAAAATAATTTATTAGTGCTTTACTAGCAATGCAGTTGGTTAACTTCCATGTAATTTAACAGAAACTTTCTTTGTTTTAATAGTCAATTAAATTTCGCTTGGAATGAAAAACCAACTCTAGAAGAAAAAGAGATATATACGGTAGATTTCTTTATCTTTATGAACGCGTGGTTTGATTAAATTTTCATTTTGGCAGTGGCTAAGAAGGCGACAGTCATTTTCAAATAATATTCTATTTTTAAGTATTAAGAAATACTTTACAATTTATTTTTATTAACGATTTCTTAAACTTAAATCTGATTAATCAAAAATAGATAGATCAGTATTAAAATTATTATTTAATAATATTGCTGTGACTCCGATAACAAAATTTATAAATCGAAAATGAACTAACATAACCTCAAATTTAAACATTCAAACATTGTAGAAAAGTCAGAGAAGTGTTGCTGAGTATTTATAGATACAATGCCAAAAGTAGTTTCGCGTAGTATAACGTGCTCAGATACAAAAGACCAAGAAGAATATGGTGATGAAAAGCCTTTGCATATATATTATTGTTTATGTGGTCAAATGACTTTAATTTTAGGTATGTTGGTACTAAATATTTAAAAACAAATCATAAGTTTCTTCTATTCTAGATTGTTCAATAGAAAAATTACCTCTTAGGAAACGTGACGGAGCTCGAGTACTTGATGGAGTAAATCATGCACACAAAGTTACTTGTGATACGGATGAAACAGTTTACGTTAAACGAACAGAAGGTATAGAACGACAGTACAGACTGAAATGCAAAAAATGTGGTTTACTATTATATTACAAGCATGAGCCTCAAAGTCCAGTTAGCTTTATAGTAAAAGGATCTCTTATAAAATCATCTAATGAAGGTCCGATGAATGATATATACAATCAAGTTGCTATAGAGAAACCCAAAAAAATTATGGTCACGAAACATACAAAAAATATGGGCAAATTTAGTTCGGTAACTGTATCTACTATTGATGAAGAAGAAGATGAAATTGAAGCGGTATGATGACTTTGATTACCTATTTTTTAACTTTAGTTCTTATGTAAAATATTCTGTAAACATTTTAATATTTTCAGAGAGAAGTTGCTGACAGTTACGCTAATAATGCTAGAATTATTGAAAAGCAATTGGAAAGAAAAGGGGCTAATAAAAGAAAGCAAGAATCAAAAAATCATATAGAAATGAAGAAAGTTCGTGGAACACTAATAGATAATTAAAAGACACTTTTAATCCACATTGAAAACGATAGTTACTGTACATAAAAATTTCTTTCTGTTAACAGTAATAAAAATAAAAAGCTATGTATACATATAATCAATACTCCTACAGATGAATTGTGTCCCAAACAGAGGATTTTATAATTACGAATTAATATTATTTTTAAATAAATATGAAACCACTTCCAATTATTTAGAATTTAATTAGTAGATACCTTTAAAATCACAGAAATTACATACAAATCAGTCAATTTAATGCAGTGTTCTAATGACTGTACGTGATAAGTAATATTATTATTTACTTTGTACTTTGCTTGAATTTTGTCTATAATTATTAAAAATTTGCTATAATCATATTACATAATTTACATATTTAAATCATCGTTCTGGATGTATTTGTTTTCAGATGTTCACAGATATTTATCACATAAGTATGAACACTGACAACTTTATTATTAAAATTAAAAATTATTGACAAATAACAAGTGTTTAAATAATAATTACACATACATTTTTACACGTCAAAATTAATGAACGTAAATAAAATTAAAATTACAATCGACAAAACAAAAGATTCGCTAAAATTAAAAATATTAAATTGTCTGCAGTTAAGCACTGTAATTTAAGAGATCAATGATTAAAGAGTAATGGAGTATTTTCTTTGGCAGGTGTTTCGTGGCGAGGACGACCACGTTTATAACGACAATCATGTAATAATAAAGCACTATAACTCATACTTTTTGCACTGTAAGTACTAGGACCTTCTAATCTATTACGACTACAGTGCATACTATCCAACAAGTTCACTCTTAACATTAAGTCACAACTGCTTTGCATACCCATAGAAGGTGGGTAAATAGAAGATACATTCTGATGTGCGTGTGCTTGTGATGCTCCCATTGGACCTAAATAATCTGAACTTTGAGGTGCTGGTGCTGATGGTCCTGCTTCGTTTTGTATCACACTATGTTCAGGACTCACAACTTGTACAAAAATTTGTTCGTCATAATTTGGTGGTACCCATGTTGGATTAGTTGTGGCAAAATGAATTAACGATAATTCGGTTTTTCCATCTTCACCTTGATCACACTGAACAACTGGATTAACTTTCTCTTCCCTAGGATTATGCCAATCCGGGTTCCCATGTTTTCGAATGTCCATTAAAGCAAAACTGCACACATCACCTATCCCTTCCTATAAAATACAAATGATTTATATATTCATTATTTTGAAATGAAAATCACACTTACCACCTCTATTGTGAAATTTCTAAGAAAATCGACGATATCTAAAGAACGTGGAGCCACATGTTTCCACAATATGTACGGAGTAAGTAAAGGCGACAGTAAATTTTCCAGTATTGCGCTTGAAGATAATTGAAAGAGTTGTTCAAATTCTTTCCTCACTCTAGTAGTATGAGCCTGTCCTTGCCAGCCAGGAGGTAGATAATGAATGCATTCTACAACACTTGCGAGTAACGTTTCTGGACACCAAGCTAAAGTTTCATCAGGAATTAAAGCTCGGCACACTGCAATGCTAAATCCTAGTAAAGCCATATAAAAGAATCCACGTTCAAAAGACAGTATGTCTCCATCAATTAATGTTAGGATAATTACTATAGAAGCTATTGAACCGATCATAAATGCAACATTACGAGCTAAAACACTAACTATTGGTGAACTAAACGAAGATAAATATCGAGTTGATGGTCGATGTGCACGATTTAATCGAGTATTCAGTTCATGGTCTAATTCGTTAAAATGTCGTAAGTACAAACGACCATATAACGACCATCTTCTAACACTGAGAAAACCAGGTTCCCGCTTTATCATCTCAGCATAGGTGAAGAAAGTGTGAAGTATTTGCCAAACAAATATCAACGGTGATAAAAATAAGCAAAGTAACGCAACTCTATAAATAAGTCCTTTTAGTTTTTCTGCCAATTCTTTCCTATTACTATATAGCTTATAAACATCGCTTAATTTCCACTGACTCTCAAAAGGAGCCCATGGACTTAAAAATAGTATTCTCTCCATTATAAATCTCAATGCGGGAGTCCAGTAAACAATTTCACCAATAAGCGGAACTTGTAATCTTGGTGGAAGCAATTTCTTATTCGCCATAGCCACAAAATAATTGTCTAGTCTCAAAATTCTTTGATATATATCTAAATCGGTCAATTGCTTTGAATGTACGACTATACGTTGGCTCACTTGTGCATGTCTAACTTTTACTTGTACTTCATGCCATGTCAAATTAACCAATTCACTGTCAGGTATTCCTAAGGCAATATTATAAAATTCCTTAATATCCCAAAATCTATATAGTACATAAACACGACGAAATAATAATATTAAAAGTATCAGAAATGCTAAGCCAACAACAATCCAAATGTAACTACATAAACTTCCTATACAAGTTATTGGATCTTCCAAAACATCTTCTATGGTTATCTGAATCAAAACAAATAATTTAGCTTTATCACAATCTCGAATACACAAATCTATTTTATTTTTACACTAATAGCTTCATTTAACTATGACCTTCATGTAAATGCCAATTTGCCATAAGTCATCAGCAAGAAGCTTTTCAAAAATTGAATCATACAATACTACTTAAGAAAATGAAAAACATACCTTAACATCAACTGGTGGAGAAAATAATAGGCCGAAGGATATGCAGTTGAATACATATATCGTTAAGCAAACGACAAATATAAAGTTAATTAATTCGCACACTTCTGCTATAGCAATACATCGAAAACCTTGTCGCTGATGGTATTTATATACTCTCGTGAAAAATTTGTCTAAGTTTCCTACATGATTCCATGTCTTAACTGGTGATGGAGCAACTACATGAATTAACATTCCGTGATCACCATGTTCATTTCCATCTTCTAATGGTTCATAATTCTGCATTCTCAACTAATAATTTGATATACAGCTGCAGAGAGAATAAAAAAAATTAGATTTCTTTGTTTGGGCACCACATTGTTTACAATGATTAGTCAATAAATACTATACTGTTTGCATGATTTGTTATTCGAGAAAATCACAAAGGGTGCGGCACCTATCGGTTAAATATGCAATACTCCCCGTGGGGGGTGTGACGTAAATATTTTGCAAAAATTTTTATAATTTCGCTGCGACATCTATTGGTTAAATATTAAAAACTCGCCGTCGGGGTGTCACGTGTTATTTATTTACCAAATTTTGTAGCAACATAACCTCAATAATACAAATTTATTTTAGCGTACAGCTACAAAAAGTACTTAAAACATGTTTAAAACATTAAAATTGAAAGAAAAATCTGTTATAAATATCAAATATAATTGCATATAAACATTAAATCAATGTAAATAAACAAGGTGTGAAACGTCAAAATCATATGTTCAATGTTATCCCCACGGTTTCCGACATCTTGGTGCATTTTGGTTAATGTAAGTGGCGCCTCTAGTGGTTGTGATTTTCTCGAATTGTAATCAGCTGATTTTAAATAGTAAACAAAATACACTAGTTCTTGAAAACTGATTTACCTTTACATAAATAAGAATTTTGTTATTTATTACGCAGCAGTTCGTCACGAAAAATTTAGTGAAGGCATTGTCAACAAAGGTAGATACAATAATTTACCTAAAAATTGAAATCCATGGAATTTATTTTCTGACATTAACAATAAAATTTATTTTTATATGTCGCAACTTATTATTACGACATAGCAAAAGACAATGTGCCAAATTTAAAGTAAAATACGTTGCTAGGAACAATACAAAAAATTATCTAACTTACCATCGACATCAGAAACGAAAATAAATTAAAAATTTGTTTTCTTTTGGTATTTGGCAACACAACATTTGTACCAACTCAAATTTTTAAAAATTAAAGTTCCTCACAGCAAGTGTCAAAAAAATTCGCTGCAATGTCATTATTTCTGTCAAAACTAAATAAGATTCGTGGTTATGAATTGTACGAAAAGTGTTACTGCCACGTAATTTTATTAAATTAAGAAAATGGGAAATGTTACTAGCGCAGATATTCCTGGAGGCGGTACAGAAGGTTACCATGTCCTACGAGTAAGTACAGTTTACCTTAACTTATTTGCTATTTTATTTTTTAATTCGATTATAGGTTCAAGAGAACTCTCCAGGTAGTAAAGCAGGATTACAAGCATTTTTTGATTTTATTATTGCAATTAACGGGACACGATTAGATCAAGACAATGAAACTTTAAAACAAGTTTTAAAAAATGGAATTGGTAAGTAGATACAATATATTTTATAAGGCTGAAATATAAATTTTGTAATTTTAGATAAACAGTTGCCTATGACTGTTTACAGCAGTAAAACTCAAGAAGTACGTAGTGTAACTATTGAACCTAATGAAAATTGGGGTGGTCAAGGACTACTAGGTGTTAGTATTCGTTTTTGCTCGTTTGAAGGAGCAAATGAAAATGTATGGCATGTCTTAGAAGTACATCCTAGTTCTCCTGCAGAACTTGCGGGCCTTCGTTCGTTTACTGATTATATTATCGGTGCTGATTCGGTTCTTCATGAAAGTGAAGATTTATTTGCTCTTATTGACGCTCATGAAGCAAGAACCTTAAAATTGTACGTTTATAATAGCGTGGATGACTGCTGTAGAGAAGTTTCAATAACTCCACATAAAGGTTGGGGTGGTGATGGTAGTCTTGGTTGTGGTATAGGTTACGGTTATTTGCATCGCATACCCGTTAGGAGTTCAACAGCACAACCTTTTAGCAACATACAAACGCAGCAACATAATCCTAAAATTGCTTCAACTAACTTTTCTGAAGCAAGTAGTTTATTGCAATCATCAGATTTATCTCATAGTGTAGCACAAAATATTTCTTCAATACCATCTCATTACACCACGTCGGTGCCTCTTCAAAGTGGTGTAATGTCAAATACTCCTTTAATGACAACTGGCTCGCTATTTGCTGGTGAAGGTTCAAATCCTAACTCTACAACCCCATCGTTTTACAATCCAGCTGGAAATATTCCTACTTCTTATCCATTACAAAGTAGTTATTCTTATCCCGCTGCATTTACAGGAAGTACAAGTATAAATTCTGCACCACTAATCCAAAATTCTATATCGAATTTGACGCCATCAATTCCTAGTTCTATTCCTTTAGTACCGAGCTCAGCATCTTCAATTCCTAGCTCTACGCCTTTAGTAACTAGTTCTGCACCAGTTATTCCGAGTTCAGTACCTTTAATACCAACATCAGTACCGCAGTTTTCTCCTTATTCAGAAAATATAGCATTAAATCCTCAATTTGGTCCTGCTCGTACGCTGTATAATACTGTTGCACCCCCAAATTCATTTCAGTATATTAGCCCTCCCACTCAAACACCCTTAATTCCTGCCTTTACTTTAGAAACTTCGCAGAAAGCCCCACCTTTAATATTTGACCCAACAATTGCAGCAAAATCTGCTGAACAATTATTATCTAATACAACCACAACTTTGAGTTAATTAATTTAAAATTTAATAGTCTCCTGTAAAAATCAAGATCTTAATGAAAGTATCGTATGGTTGCAATGTAGGATTTTGATGAATTATAAGAGATAAGTTTGTAAAACTGTTTTTAGGCCAGTGGAAATTTGTTTTAAACTTCTATCAGGCTTATAACTTAACTTGAAGCCAAAGTAAATTGAATATTTCTAAAGCACTGAATGAGTTGAAAAGAATCCAGATGGTGTTTCGAACACTACATTTTTCTAAGGTTTAAAAATTGTTTTTATGATAAAAAGTTAAATTTTGGAAAGCTTGTTTAATGCACTGAAAAGCGTTGTAAATTGAAGTTGATATTTTGTATTAAAATTTGTGCAAGAATGGAGTCGGTTTTATTATTGTTTTGTAGAGTTTATCTCGATTGTTGAGATTTTGTCTCACTTAAAAACTTGTGTAATTAATTACAAATTAAAAAATACTTGCAATATAATAATTAGATATTTTTGCAATTGTGATCAAAGTTTTTACTGTAGTAATCTGCATTTGTATTTTATCGATAATCCATATGATCTAGAAAGTTAAGGTATTTGCCTGATTGTACATTATTGGTATTTATTATTGTTTATGCAGTTTTAATTGTTATTGTATAATGATTTACACACTGTATCAAATACCTTTTAATTGTATATTGTTTTTACAGTTTAAAAAACTTACTATGTATTTAAAAAATATAAAATTTTTAGTAATTTGTGTATAAAATAAATATTAAAGAATAATTATTAATCTACTCAGTTGTTTATTGGTGGTATTAAATTCACATTAAATTTTCACAATACTTACTAATAATGACGAATGATTATCTAATCTTAAAGTACAACTGATATAAAATATCAGTAAATTCTTAATTATTTAAGTTAATCAAGAATGTGATACCTCAAATGAATTTTATTAACTTAAAGCTTGAAATTGAATTAGAGGATGTTAAATATGTTACGATGTCTGTGTCCTTTTAGTGATTGTGGAACAGGTAGCTATAATTTAACAAATACTCCAAAGAAACGTGATTCTAGAATTTTGAACATTCCCGAGGTAGCAGGTAAATAATATAAAGATTAAGAACTATTAAATTTATAGTACATATTGCACAATTGAAAGTTGCAAAAGATCTGATCCTGATTCATAATCTAATGTGAGCACTTACAAGTTCACGACGCTTGCAGTTTCTTATGAAAGACTATAAATGATGACAATGCCTATCTGTAGTCTACTGTGCTTTAACTTATGAAATTCAATTTAGCACACCTAAATTAGCTAACTTACTTTTTACATAGCATTACTCTCATCATCAATATAGTAATCAGAACTCAGATAAAAATATAAATCGCGTCCCAACAACCTATAGACTATGGACCTGTAACAGAAAAATCAGGGTGATCGTATTCAGGCTCATCTTTTGGGAATAAGCTATTTGAGTGCTAGCGAACACGAAAATCTGGTTGGCTTCCAAAAGCACTGGCTGAAGGACTCCAGGGCTGTTAATAATAAACTTCTAATTGGTAAGAAGGGCGGGAAACCCATCTGAGAGGGATACCAAAGGAAAATCTAACTTTTTATGTAAAAAGTAGTTACCTATAGTTTGCCAGTGGACAACCCCTGTACGGGTGTGTAGCAAAAAGACGTTAATTTCAACCCAGCTCCCACGCTCTCAGAGCCATTCTAGAGAGTAGCCAAATTTTTTTGTCGATTCTTTTTAAAAGAATGAAAAAATGTCCAAGTTGCATCCCGAATGCTGTCATATTTCTTACGTTTTTCCTTCTTTAAGAATTTCATTGAATGATCCTGAGGCCTTAAGACAGTGCTTTTTCGTGTTCGCTGGCACTCAAATAGCTTATTCCCAAAGATGAGCCTGAATACGATCAACCCGATTTTTCTGTTCCAGGCCCATAGTTAATGGAGTAATCTTTGTCGCTTTATAGTTTTTCTTTCAATTTTTGAGGTGCTACAACGGGTTATCTCTGGCTACAACTTTCATCACTTTATACTTAAAGCAAAAGGTTTGTCTTCACACACGGGCTTGCCTTCCGGTTTGCCTGTGCAAGCGGCCTGCACAGCCCAAACCGGAGCATTGTAGTCATAGCGTTCAGGCTGCCTGCACATGCCAAACCGGAGCATTTCGAGGTGGCCTGTGCAGGCCGCCTGCATAGAAGCACAGGCCTGTGTGTGAAGAGGAGCCTTAAATCATTATATTTTTTTAACTGAAGCCGCCTTCAGTTAAAAGCCACCTCTCTTCTCTCTATGAACTTTAAACATCAAAATGCATCTTTTTATTCATCTTCAAATACCAAATCATTTTTTTTGAAAGCTATGATTTCTGCAAGATCTATGAAGTCACCAAGTACCTACCATTAAAAAATACATTTTTGATATAATCTATCAATGTAAAATCATATAATTATTTTATTTAAAGTCAGAAATAGGTACAAAATACATTTTTTACTTGAATAAAACGGAATATAATTTTAATTATTTATTGCTTTCCTTAAAGATAAAAATAAAGAAAAAGAAGAAATCCAAATTAAAACGGAAGATGAAACCAAACCGTCGACTCCTGTTATAATTCACCAGATAAAACATACATCGCCTTCTGTAGACAACTCAACTATTCCCATCGAAAGTGACACAGAATCAGACAATGATTCGATTACTAAACGAAGAAGTGGCTTAGCTGGGCATGCTACTAATGTCGAAAGACACAACATCAGTTCGATTGAAATTAAAAAACATGATAAAACGAGCAAGTAATGTTACCTATTGTGCTATTTTGAAAATCATTTATTTTTATTTTAACTTTTCAGGGATGAATTATTAATCAAAGAAGCGATTTCCCAAAATGTTTTTCTTCATAGTTTATTAGAAAGAGAACGATTGCAAGCTGTAATAGATGCGATGTATCCTCGAGAAGTTAGGGAAAATGAAATTATAATTTACCAAGACAGTGTAGGAACGCAACTTTATATATCTGCAAATGGAAGTTACGAAATCATCATTAAAAATGAAATTGTAGCATCCTTTGAAGATTCTAGAGTATTTGGAGAATTGGCTATTTTATATGATGCCAAACGACAAGCAACTATAAGAGCATTAACAGATGGACTTATTTGGGTATTGGATCAAAATATTTATCAACGATTAATGTTGAAAAGTGAAATTGAACACCAAGATGAATTAGTGGATTTTTTGAGAAAGGTGCCCAAACTTAACACAGTTTCAATTGACGTTTTAAGACAAGTGGCTCATTTACTGCAACGTGAATTTTTTGCTACAGGAACATGTATAGTTCGTCAAGGTGATCCTGGAGATAAGTTCTACATCATCAGTGCTGGAGTAGTTATGGTATCAAAAGAGGACGAAGGAGATGTAACTATAGTTAATTCTTTTAAATATTCTTCTAATATTTTTTTTACAGAAAGGAGAAATGGGTCGTGGTGAGTACTTTGGCGAATTGGCTCTATTATATGACGATGTTAGACAAGCTACAATTACTGCTCAAGCACCAGGTGTTGAATGTTTTTCTCTATCTCGACAACAATTTATCGATCATTTTGGTGCTGTTGAAGACATAGGTAAAATTCCAGAAACGAGACGAAAATCAACGGCCCCTCTAATAAACCCTTATCAAGACATAGGAATATATCACCTAAAGCGTATCGGTATTTTAGGAGTTGGAGGCTTTGGAAGAGTTGAACTAGTTCAACATAGAGAACACACTAACTTGACTTTTGCATTGAAATATCTTAAAAAGATCGATATGATTGAACAACAGCAACAAGAACACGCGTATAATGAGAAAAAAATTCAAATGAGTTGCGACAGTGCGTTTATTGCACGCATGTACAAAACTTATCGTGACAATAAATACTTATACTTTTTGATGGAACCGTGTTTAGGAGGCGATTTATGGTCCTTATTACAGAAACAAAAAGGACGTAAATTTGATGAAAACGCTTCACGGTTTTATTCGGCTTCAGTT
Source organism: Malthinus seriepunctatus (assembly GCA_963924605.1). Lineage (NCBI taxonomy): Eukaryota > Metazoa > Arthropoda > Insecta > Coleoptera > Cantharidae > Malthinus > Malthinus seriepunctatus. The sequence goes on from OZ004600.1 coordinate 45,514,304, forward strand.
TTAGAAGCTTTAGCATACTTGCACGAACGGAACGTTGTTTATCGCGATTTAAAACCCGAGAATTTACTTCTAGACAATAAAGGATATTTAAAACTGACAGATTTTGGCTTTGCAAAAAAAATTGGTCATAGAGGCAAGACTTATACTTTTGCCGGTACTCCAGAGTACGTAGCTCCAGAAATAATTCTCATGAGAGGTCACGATCGAGCAGTTGACTATTGGGCATTAGGAATATTTGTTTATGAATTACTGCACGGAAGAACTCCATTCCGTAGTTCTGATCCAAGTTATATGAAAACTTATAATTTAATTTTAAGAGGAATTGAAAACGTAAAATTTCCAGAAACTGCTTCCAGACCTTCGGAAACTATAATAAAAAAATTATGTAAATCAACAGCTACTGAAAGATTAGGTTGCCAAAGAAACGGTGCTCAAGCTATTAGAAATCATAAATGGTTTTCTGGTTTTGACTGGGATCAATTACGGTCTTGCAACATGAAAGCTCCTTTTAGAAGAAATGTTAAAGGCAATACTGACTTGCAAAATTTCGATAAATATGAAAGAGATACCGATGTCCCTCCAGATGAACTTTCTGGTTGGGATAAAGATTTTTAAGAAATGATTAATTTACATGGCATATTATTTACACATAATTACAAGTTACAGGAGTTTTATTAAAGAAGAAATGAAGTACAGTGAAATCTCTCATAAGCTGACAGCACTGGTCGCTTCTTAATTGTCTGCTTATAAGAGGTGTCCACTAAAAATAGAGAACATTAAATAAACCATTACAATAGTCTTGGTTCCTGTAAAATTTTCCGTTTAAGAGAGTTGTGGTGTCCGTTAAGGGAGCTTTCACTGTATACGCTTTTTTTGTGTGATCATAAACCAAAGTAAATCTTTTAATAATCCAGAAACTGACCCTTTGTCTAAACAGAGTCCAGGTATCTACCTACTGTGACATCGTACATCAATGTAGAAAATACATTTATGAGATAGAGGAGGGACTAGTTTTCTCTTCTTTTAAAAAAATATTAATTTGTATCGAAAATATTTTTGACTACATTTTGGCTACCTCTCAACCAAAAATATGCACGCTCACAAAACAAAGTACTACTTGACTGTCTAGACACAAAAAGAGCTATTGATTACTATTCATAAAAAATTTAATTATACAGAAGAAGCTATTATAGCTATATTACATACAAGAACATAATATTTATAGTTTTTTTATAATTATCAGAATGTAATAATGTAAATAATTTGAATATTAATAAAAAAATAGATCGATCTATGCATTTACAGTTTGTTGAAATTAGATAAGAAATCAGATAATTCATTAAAAGAATTATGTAAATTTGTAGTAGCGGTACTTTCACTATTTAAAATGTTTTTATAAACATCTTCATAAACTATACTTAATCTCTGAACACTTGCTTCCATATTATTGTTAAACTTTTCACAATTACTTATTTTACTTTTATATAATTTTCTATCACTCGATAACTCAACTTTTTCACTTTCAATCTCTTTTTCTATTCCTTGTACTTCGAGTTTGATATTTTCTTGCATAGTTTTGTGCTTCAACGCTTCAGAATGCATTGTTTCTTTTTTGGTTTGTGTGCTATTAGAAAATTTAAGATTATCTTCATTACATTTTTCTAACTCGTAAGATTTTTCTTTATAATTAAGTTTAAGAGATTGCAATAAATTATTAACTTCGTTTGTTGCAGTTAGTAATAATTTGCATTCCTCAGCAATTTCCAACAATTTCCCATATTTTTCATCTGCTACTGCAAACTCTTCCAAATTTGGTTTTCTAGACTGTAGGTTTTGTGAACAAAACTCAGATTTATTATCTAATTCCGCAAACCGTTCTATAATATTTTTCTTCAACTCCAACTTACTCTTATAACCATCTTCAGTTACAATTTGTTCATTTAAGCTTTGTATATTTGCCTTGACATTTGCAATTAAAGTTTGTTTCGTATTATATGTATCAACAAGAGCTTTCAAGTCAAAGCGTAATTTTTTATTACTTCGATCTATGTCATCTTTTATATGTTGCAAGTTATCATAACGCAGTTTTATTTTCTCCTTATCATTTTGCAATTTCGTATGTAACTCCTTTAAATTTACAAGTTCTTCTGCCTCTTTTCCGATGACCTCTTTTATATTATCGATTGCGGTCTTTTTTACTTGCACTTCTTTTTGAATTTCTAATTTTTTAGCAAAGTTACTTTTAAACGTTTCTATATGAGTTTCGTAAAAAATTAAAAACTGAATCAAAATTTTTAATCTTACAATTGTACGTTTAGACGTTGGGTCGTATAAATCCGTTAAAGTAAGTGATATATTTTTATAATCTGTGTAACATGGATAGATCTTTTTCATAAATTTATTAATGTAACGAAGTAAAGAAAATACCGAATCGTCTTTGTTTTTGGGAATACTATCGAAACTCTTACCATCGTATATTCTTTCGTTAACTTGTTCTACAGTTTCGCGAAATTTTCTGTAACATGAAATTACAAAGTCAGAAGTTACGTGTTCTAATTGCTGCTGTGTTATTGGAAAATCTGGCCAGATTTGCGCGAATGCTGAACTTATATCACTTTTTGCCATTACAAACTATTCGGATTTATTTTTAATCACAGAACAAAACAATTTCTTTCAAACTTTTGGCTCACACGCACACCGCGCACACCATGCAAGCCCAAGCCAGTAACCGTCACCGAAGCCGTCAAAATTCAAATTGTCTGTGACTCTGCTGAGAGTGGCTGTGGATCGCAATACGCGTTTTTAGCTTTTAGAATGATTATAGAAATTCACCCTGAATTAATTAATTAAGTAGGTTTGTTTATATCTTTTAAATAATTAAAACAGATAGCTTAAGTAAAACAATTGTTGATAACTTGATAACTCAAATTTACTAACTTACAAAATGGTTTTTTGAATTTCCCGGTTTGACCGGAAATTCAAAGAGTAGTACAGTAGTACTTGCTTGGCCGCTTGGCCCTCTATTGGAGAAGTTTTGGCAGTGCCTTTTGGTGTAAAGGCGAGAATCATGACGGGATTTAGTGAAAAGGTAATATATTTTTATATATTTATAATGCACAAATATTTCATTATTTAATTTAAAATGTAGTCAATTTCTGTAGTAATTAATTTAAAGTATCCAATTTGCAAATGGATTCTTTATCTAGAAATCTAACCTCCAATGTACGTACACGTGTATTTATTGATCATACTTTTTCTTAAAGGCTATTTTAATCGATGGTAGAGGCCATTTGCTTGGCCGATTGGCAGCAGTGGTTGCTAAAACTTTATTAGAAGGAAATAAAGTCGTAGTAGTAAGATGCGAGCAATTAAATATTTCTGGAAATTTTTACAGGTTAGTATTCAGTAGTTACTTGTAATAAACGATTTTAATTTTCTATACTATTTTAGAAATAAACTTAAGTTTATGTCCTTTTTACGTAAACGTTGTAATGTAAATCCAGCTCGTGGACCTTTCCATTATCGAGCTCCGTCAAGAATCTTCTGGAAGACAGTTCGAGGTTAGTTCGTTTTGCAAATTTATTCATCTATTATTTGAAATGATGATTTAATTTACTTACCTACATTATTTGATGTTACTGTGAAACTAAAAAATTCTGAAGATGTTTTGCTTATGACGCATTACATTAATGTAAACGTATATTATAGTAAACCTGTTGTAGGTATGTTACCCCACAAGACTGAAAGAGGAAAGCAAGCTTTGCGTAAGTTGAAGGCATATGAAGGAATTCCTCCTCCATATAATCGCAGAAAACGTGTAGTTGTACCAGGTGCATTACGTATTCTCAGCCTTAAACCTGGCAGAAAGGTATAACAATTTAAATTTATTTTACGATTTTTTGCACGAATTGTTTTTAGTATTGTCATGTTGGACGTCTATCTAGTGAAGTTGGATGGAAATACAAAGAAGTTGTACGTGCTTTGGAAACAAAACGTAAAGTTAAAGCAGTTGTTAGCATTCGTCAACGAGATAAGCTAAAGAAAGTAACTAAAGCAGCACATGCTAAAGTTCTTAAACAAGTTGCACCATACACTGCTATCATAAATTCATATGGTTACAATTAATAAAGAGTACAATTGTAATATTGTTTTATTTTGTATTTCAACCTAAGTTAAAACAAATATATTAATTATTTGACTACCTAATTACTTTATTTAATAATGAACCAATTCTAATAAAAATTTATGAAATTCAAATATAGTGTTAACAGTAAGAAATCTGTTTGTGAAATGCAAAATTGCAGTAAATTTGATACAGCGTTTTTGATTGAGACTGCACTGACACGGAGCCAGTCCGCTTATGCGCTGGTTGAGTAATCACATGATTGCTTTACAGGTATAGTATTGCACTGGGTCAGTACCAAATAAAAGTGCTCTGGTGCAACCAATTGAATTCGTCATCATAACTTACAATACAGAAGTCATTAATTAAAATAACGTTTTAACTCTTTACAATCGAAAGAATAATAAAATTGTTTTTGCATTTCTCGACGTTTTGTCCCCCTGATTCCAAAAATGCAAAAAAACATTTTAGATTTTTTGAACCAAAATGTCTAGATGTATGTGTATCTCCGGAACTGTGTGGGGCAAAAACTACTGAACCGATTTTGATGAAACTTGATTTTAGGCACTTTAAAATTATTTCATCGACAAAATACGCTTTTATAAGAAATCTATACAGGGTGTCCAAAAATAAGGTGGTTATTTTGGGCGCATATTTGCAAATTTGGGCCAAATTCAATTTTACTTGGCTATAAGATAGTACATCTGAGCCCTAAGTGGAAAAAAAAGTTTCAAATTTTTTTATTCAAAATGGCGGCCAATGGAATGATTGTCCCAATTTGTGGTATTTCCCTTATAACTTGGCCGGTAATTAATTTTATAAAAATTTCAAAACTGCATTGTACAGCCAAAATGTAGGGCTTTCATTCTAAATAAGTCGATTTTTTAAATTGTTTTAAAATTGCCTACCTTTAAAGGCCAAAGTAGGTCAAATTTTAAAATGGATTTTCTCAAAAACTGGTCTGGCCGATTTCAACAAATTTGAGTATGTTATAGACAACGTAATTCTCTATCGAAATATATATTTTTATCAAAATCGCTCGAGCCGTTTTGCAGTAATGATTTTTTGAATCTCAAAACCTCAAAAATCTCTAATTTCTTTTGTAATAAAAATGAAAACTTGAAAATAGATGTATTTAACAATCTCATAAATATCTATTATTTGACACTATTTTCGGTTAACAAAACGCTTCCGGTTAAACCCGAAATTATAAAAATATCAACATTTTTAAAAACACCCTGTATATTTTTAAATATTTTAAAAGCTCGTGAAATTAGCTATTACACGATACCAAACACTTTATATTTTGACTTCCGGTTTAACCGGAAATGGTATCAAATTTCTTAATTTAAATGGAACACCCTGCATATTTTTAAATATTTTGAAAGCTCGTAAAATTAGCTTTCTGAACATATAAAATAATGTATATTTTGAACTTCAATTTATGCCAAATTAAAAAAAAAAGAATGAAACTAGTATTTTGGACAGTTCATGTCTAAAAATTCTGCTTACATGCAGAAGTCCTAGGTTCAATCCCGGACTTTCATGTGTTTTATTGGTATTGACCCAGTGCAGTGCACTCAACTATACCTGTGTAAAACAATTCTTTGAGTGCACTCAACTGGTGCAAAAGCGCACTGGCTCCGTGTTGGTGCGGTCTCAATCTAAAACCCCATAAGAATCTTGTTCTTACTAAAAGCGCTCGCAAGAGCAAATGGTATCTAAAAGAATACAAATTAAAATAGATTTGTTTATTTCGAATGTTACATTAAAAGTAAATATTTATAATAAGTAAATACATAAATATTTATAAATGAGATCAAATACAACTTAGGAATTACTTTACCATTAACAAAAATGTTACTATACGAGATCATTACTGAATAATCACATATTATTTATTAAAAACTATTCTTCTTGACGATATTTATAACCTCGTAACCAATCCACACATTGTTTATGTTGTTTGTAACTAACATTAATTGATGACCAACGTCGAACCCATGCTTGATAACGAACAACTCTACGTTCTCTTGTAGCTGCAAGAGAAATCCTAGCATGCCTCAATGCATGTGGTTTATAAAGAAAGCCACGGTCAGTAAAGAAAACTTGCCTTGCACTAAGTGGACTCAATTTTGTATGTTTACTCTTCATCAGCGGTGAAGAGTGTTTCACTTTTTCAGATCTATTTTCTTTCATTATGCTGTTATGTACTTCGATTATCTTTCACAAAATCCGTTTAAAATCTATTTAAATCTTCGAACAGATACCAGCCTATTTCTCTCTTACAAATAAATAACAAATACTTCCACCATGAGTAAAATTAAATCCAATTAAATCTCATTAACAAAAGAAATTGAGGTTAAGTTTTAAGCGACGACATGCGCAAAGTCAAACTTGTTACACAGCGCACCTCGCGACCAAGGTAGTTACTAATTAGTAATTTGCTCGAAAAGTAAGGTTATATTAGTGAATTTAGTATATTTATTTTATTTAATTCTAATCTCATATCTCATGCAAGGTTTAAAATATTATTTTAGATATGCTTGAAGCAACTACATGTAGTGATTTAAATCACAAAATGTATCCTTTTGTAAGCTTAAAGAAAATCATTTAACTCGGAATGTTTTCCTGACCATTACGATAGAGTTCTTTCTATACCTTTTCCAACAGCTCGCTTAGCAGAAATCGCATTTGATGTGTTAAAAGTTGATACAGAACCTAAACGAAGCTGTGTAATTAAGGAATTATCTTTAAAATCGTGCATTTTAGAAGTGTAAGTTTACTTAGGAACTAACTGATTTAAAATAATTTTAAACTGTTTTAGAAAATTTAGTGCTGAACTAGCTAAGCAATTGCGTGTAGCAGTGAATAGCTTTTTTGAGAATATTATTTTAATAACCGAAACAATAAATTGTGCCGGACCTCCAGTAAGCGATAAATATTCTTACTAGTTTAAATGGAAAATATGCCAGAACACACACCGGCGCCAACGCCAATTAGAGCAGTATATGGTTTTGCCATGTACTTATCATTTAAAGTATTCTTTGTGCTTTATTTAATATGGGCGTTTACTCCTAATTGGTTTTTTGATTATATTGGTGTTACGTGTCTACCTCAAAGATATTGGGCTGTTGCTATTCCAATTTACGTTGTTACAGCTGTTTTGATATTTGGTTTTGTAATTTATCCTAGTATTAATTTGTGTATTACTCCGGATGTGAATGACTTTAGAACTATTGCTGATACATGCAAGTATAACAGCAACAACAAAAAACAACTGTTTGTTAATAATACCACTTCAAACGAGTGTGTTTGTACAAATAAGGAAAAATGTGATTATCAAAATTATCTAAAAAACGCAGTTAATTATAAGGAGAAGTTTATACCATTAATTGAAGATTTAGATATAACACAAGTGTCGCGTTTATTGTATTTGAAAATAAAGTCGAATTAAACAAATAATTACTATTGAGTTTAATTTATTTGAAAAAGTCAAATCACCAATAATTACTAAGGTTTATAGTTGTTTGAAAAATCTTACACGTTATAAACTACCTAAAATTAAACATAATAATGAGGTTTTTTAACAACAATTCCAAACTCTGCAAGTGCTGGTGTTAAATCCTCCATTGTTAAACAGTAACGACGATCTTTTGAACCCTTTGCCTACAAAAGACATTTTGTTTGTTCTTCTTAATACACAAAAATAATACAATTTACCTTAGAACTACTGTGACTGCTAGATGTATTACTAGAACGCATTTTACAATGTTGTAGGGCATCATTTGCAATGTCGGAGATAAATTTTTGGGCTGCAATTGAAATTAATCGAAGTAGACGAGGATCTTTGGGTTCGAATCCCGAATTATTCAAAAAATAAGCAGTAACAGCATCAGGTATCTTAAAGAATAAACAAATATAATATAAATGAAAGTGAAGATTAAAGACTTACTGTAGGTGTATAATCTTCAAGTTGTAATAAAAAATCACTTAATGGCTGTCCTAATGTTTGTGCTTGAGTATCTGATTCTTCATTTTCTTGTTGATTCATTTTTATACTCTGCTAAGGTTGTAAAGAAAGTTAAATTATTTAATTATTTATGTTATTAATCTTTATTATTTATTTGGTTTTTGTTCGCACCAGTCGGTACGTCACGTACAGTCGTATTCGTATACCAATCCTGGCAGTGGTAATATAAAATTCCCTAAACTTGAACGTAAACAAGGACACGTGATCATCACACAGTGATCGCAAGTGCAATAGTTATGCCCTTAATTTAACTTTAATAAAATTAAAAATAGATTTAAGTATGTTAAGTAACAAACGGTAAGGAATTCTTAAGTTTGATTTTTGTTTATTTAAAATCCATAATTTTATAGTGTGACAAAGCAGCAAATTAAAACTGAGAGCAAAGTAAATTTAGAAAATGTTTCAAAAGCTTCCACTTACGAAGAGACTGTACGACAGTTAGATATTTATTATGGCATTGGTGAGACAATATTTAAAACTAATTTTTTACCTAAATGTAGTAAAAGTTAAATAAATAAAACAAATTTATTTTGTAGTTAAACGGCAACTTCTTCGATTTCAAAGTCCCATAACTGGATTATTTCCTGTTTTTTCTACCGATACTGAAGTGGGAAGTGTTCGAGACAGTGTTTACTGTGCTTCTGCCGTTTGGGGTTTACATCAAGCTTATAGGTCAATAATTCATGTTTTAAAATACAGAAAAAGAGTGCATAATTTATTATATTCAGGCGTATCGATGATGATCGTGGAAAATCTCATGAATTAGGACAGGCAGTTGTTAAATGTATGAGAGGAATTTTACAATGTTGGATAAAACAAGCGTCCCGAATTGAATTATTTAAAAAAAATCAATGCAACACTCACTCGTTGCATGTAAAGTTTCATCTAAATAAAGGAGATGAAATTTATGGAGATGATTCTTATTATCACCTTCAAATTGACGCAATTTCTTTATATTTAATTTTCTTAGTACAAATGATATCTTCTGGATTACAAATTATTTATACCCAGGTAAGCAATTTGAGGTATTTTTGTTAGGCTGAAAATATATTGTGTGAATTATTAGGATGAAGTAGCTTTTGTACAAAATTTAGTTTATTATGTTGAACGTGCATATCGTACTCCAGATTATGGTGTTTGGGAAAGAGGAAGCAAATATAATAATGGCACTTCTGAAATTCATGCTAGTTCTATTGGTATGGCTAAAGCAGCTTTAGAAGCAATAAATGGTTGTAATTTATTTGGTGAAAAAGGAGCATCGTGGAGTGTTGTTTATGTAGATATTGATGCACATAATAGAAATCGCAGTATATTTGAAACTATGCTACCAAGAGAATCATCTTCAAAGGTACCTACAATTGTCTTAATGTTTAAGATAAATTTCAACAAATTATTTGTAGGATGTTGATGCTGCTTTACTTCCTGTCATATCTTTTCCTGCTTTTGCATCACACGAAGAAACATTATGTAGCGAAACTAAGGATAATATAATTCAAAAATTGAAAGGAGATTATGGTTTTAAGCGTTACAGTAGAGATGGGTACAAAACTGTTATTGAAGATCCTAATCGAAGGTACAGTATAATTTTTTTGTTTCTTCGTTACAAGATATTTTTTACCAGATTTTATAAAGAAGGAGAAATTAAAGACTTTGAAAATATAGAATGTGAATGGCCATTATTTTACATATTTATGATAATTGATGGTGTTTTTAAGACTTTACCAGATCAAATTGAAGAGTATCAAGAACTACTTAAACCGAGATTATTAATTGATCAATATGGAGGTCAATAGACAACATTACACCGATATTGCTCATTTTATTACATTTGTTTTAGATCCTGTAATACCCATGTATTACTATGTACCTGAAGATTACATAGAACATGAACGAAACGAACCTCATTCTGTTTCAAGAAGGCCTGCACAAGAACCAGGCTTATATTTATGGAATCAATCAATGTTTGTACTGGCTCAACTTCTTACAGCTGGTTTACTGCATATTACTGAGCTTGATCCTATTAGACGTTATTTACCTTCCTATAATAGGCCTAGAAAAGGTGGCAGATATTCAGCTTTTCAGGTATGTTATCACAGTGGCTATTAAATATTACAAAAGATCATGTAACAACAAACGAATCCACTCGAAAAGAAGTCATAGTCTTTGAATTGCTATGCCTTTACAAATTCTTCATAACATTTTTTTCAGTAATGATCAAAAAAGTTTTAAAGGAAAGTTTAAAATGAAATCATTTTTATAAAACTATTGTAGTGTTAAGTTGGAACCATTTCATACAATTAACAAAAATATTCATTTGTAGGAAATGCTTATTTTCTAAATTGCTTAAAAATTTCATTAGCACTTAACAGTCATGTTGCTTCCCAATTTAAATAATTTTAATATTTTTATTTGTTTCACATGGTGCACAGGCAAAACCTTCTCTTGTAAGTATTTCTAAATTATTTAGTTCAAGTATGGAACAGAATCCTGATTGTCTAACTTACTGATCATAAGAAGAGAGAAATCGGGACTGTTCAACTTGTATTTTAACTAATAATTGTATGACAATGCACGAACTACGTAAATAATATTTCTAACCCTAACTTGTGTTTAATAGTAAAAGTTTAATAGATAATTACAAATTAAAAAATAGTTCTATGAAAGGTTTAGAAAATTTGCATACTTATAGAGTGAACTTAACTTCAACCGACTTCTTGATGTAGAATTGTAGTTTTTTTATACTTCAATTTTAATTACAATCCCGCGTTTACAATTAAAATGTGTATCTTATTAATAGAAATCATATTAATTTACATTGTGTAGGGAACTGCAACAGATTTAGTAGTTCAAATTGTACTGATAGCTGAGTCGATGCGTTTACAAGCAATGATGGCAACTTATGGTATACAAACACAAACACCACACGAAGTTGAACCAGTTCAAGTATGGTCATCGACACAATTGGTTCAAGTTTATCAAAATTTAGGAATAAATTACAAGTTGGAGTTACAAGGTAGACCTGGAAGGCCTGTTGGAAGTTTGGGTACCAGTAAGGTATAGATCTTAGCTAAAACCACCATAAATTAAATACTTATAAAATGTTGTAGGTATACCGTGTTTGCGGTATGACAGTGTTATGTTATCCGTTGATATTTGAAGTATCTGAATTTTACTTGTACAGAGACATGGCACTTTTAATAGACGATATTAAAACCGAATTACAATTCGTTGGACGATATTGGAGATTATCTGGTAGACCGACAGTTTGTTTGCTAATAAGAGAAGAACATATGAGAGATCCTCAATTTAAACAAATGTTAGATCTGCTTGCTATGCTTAAAAAAGGTTACTGCGATGGAGTTAAAGTAAGAATAGGTCGACTTCAAAATCTCATTTCAAGTTCATGTGTTGGTACGAACTTCTTACATTCTTTGATATTATAAAATGTTTCATTTATACAATTTTAGAGCACTTAGACTTTATGAATATTTTGGATTTTCCTGATCAAACTTTTACTCAATTTAAACAACTAGAGCATGATTACATTGGTTATCAGAGTCTTACAGATGTCCCTAAAATTTTTAATTGTGACGTAGAATTAAAAAGTTATGAGGTATGCTATAGGTTTCTATTTAAGGTTTTTGTGTTAGTTTTGTATATTTGTGTTTAAGTCTTTTGGTAAGAAACCTAATCAGGATATAATAGAAGAAATTAAAATTAATCAAAATGTTTATGCTCGTTCTCAATTAATTGGAATTTTATTAAAACGTGAAGGTCCTAATTTTCATATTGACGCGTACACAGTGAAAGAACATTTACAACAGTTATATCATCAAGCTGGTTGTATGAGACATTGGGCAGCAGTTCGTTTTACTAGTAGTTTACTGCGCCACACCGTTGATTCAATAAGTCCATTTATTACTGCAGTTTTAGTTCATGGAAAGCAGGTAATTAAATTTAAAATACATTAATTAAATTTTACTTACAATTCTTCAGCTTACAGTAGGTGTAGTTGGGCAAAAAGAAACTGTTTTTGATAAACCCATGACTCCAGCAGAAATTGAAATTGTTGTGTATGATACCATACAACCTTATGATATTATTCAAGCAGTACTTCAACAGGAAGTAATTTTATATTGCGGAAGACTAATTGCTACAAATCCTGAAATGTTTAGAGGAATACTTAAAATTAGAGTCGGATGGGTCGTCGAAGCGTTGCGCCTCTATCTGAAAGTTAGTGGAAGTGTGAAACAAATTGAAGATCACAGTCCCTTCGAAATTCGAGAACTTATAGATAAAGTTTTATCTATCAAAGATTGGGCTGCAAAAGAAAAGTAATTGTTTAACTTTTTATTTAATTGTGATTATTTTATTACCGTATATAGGTTGAGTCCATTGCACAAACGTCAGCTAGAAGGATGTTTGTGCAGAGTTCCTAATTCATTTTATAATCAAGTTTGGGATGTGATGACTAGAACTCCTCAAGGTATTAAAGTTATGGGAAATGTAATTCCTCAACAACCGACACTTTCAAACATGACAAGATCAGAGATTACATTTGCTTTAATTGTTGAACAGGTACGTTTTTATATGTAATTATTTTTATACAACTCATATAATTATTTTTTAGATGTTAAATCAAATTCAACAACCAGAGTATCGACAATTAATTGTAGAATTGTTATCTATTGTTTCAACAATTCTGTCTCGTAATCCTGAACTGAGTTTTAATCAACCACTAGATTTAGAACAACTAATTAAAGATGCAGCTTATATGTATTCAAAGGTAATTGTATTGTATGCGAATGTAAAACTGTTATGACTTTTTAATTCTAGGATAATCATTTGGAAGGCAGTAGAGTTTTTTATCTATTTGAAACCTCTCAAATACAGTGTATTGGTTATTTAGCAAGAGCGGTCGTAAATAATTTGTTAAAAGATGGTCAAATTGATAACGATTTAGGAAGTGATAGTGAATTTTGCAATGTTTCTTGAATCAAACGACTTGTAATTAAAATTAGTAAAGTTATACATATTATTGTTATATTATATCATTTTAGTTTCGTTTTTTAGACTCGAAAGTAGTACTTAGTACAGTTTACATGTAAAAATCAACTATAAATTAAGAAAATCTAAGTATCTAAATTTATTTTAGTGTTTTCCATTACCTTATTGTCTCTTGTACAAACAATTACGAATTTTGTATGTCTCGCTGGTCACTACTGTTTGTGACACATCCAGCCAATAGAAGACTACCCTTAAAAGCGATTGCAATATAGAGCAGGGCCCCAAAGGTATTTGAGTTTGCAAAATATGAGGACCACATTCTGTCAACGGATTTGAGTTTTCGAGGTATCAATCTTCAATATTTTGTATTATCTGATATGATAATAAATGTATTATCATTCCTTAAAGATAAAAAAATCTTCAAGTCCCTAAAACCCCTCGGGGGACGTTTGAAGAGAGGGGGGCACCCCTTTTTTAAATTAAAAATTTCAATTTTTCTAGGGATCCTTAAAGTGTGTTGTACAATGACACCAAATTTCAAGTTCTTAGGATGCTTAAAAGTGCTTTTGACTCAAAGTAATAAAATCACAAGTGGACTAAAAAAATGATGAGGCAAATTCACACTTTTTTTACAGTATAAATTTTGATCTTTAGGGTATGGAGAACTCAATAAAAAAAATTTCATTAAAATTCATTGAAGGGGAGGGATATTTTGTCAGCACATGCACAGTCATGTTATCGACCGTTTAAGAAAAAAAATTCCTGTTACCAACCTCTTACCAAAATCATGAAAAATTATTCTTCTTTGCCGTTTTGAGTTTTTCTGATTCCAAAAATACAAAAAAAGATTTTTTCGATTTTTTGGACTAAAAAATCCATATTTTTATGCCGACTTGCAGTGAAATTCTCGTTCAAAAAATCGAAAAAAAATTTTTTTCTTCGAACGTCAAAAAAAGTTGACATTTTGTTACTAAACAAGTAAGGTTAAAGTTCTACTTTTACATCCTAGGAGGTAAAAGTAAATTCTAACTCTAAATATTTACAACAAATTGTAACGTAAAATGATATTTCTAAGCATTTATAATGTAAAAAGGTAATGTTTTTATAAATTTTCTGTTATAATTTATTCGTTGCGTTTAATAATTAGCTTCTTTTTTTTTACAAGTTAAAGTTAATTTTTAAAAATATTTGACAATTGGACTACACACAATTTTGAAGAAGAAATTAAATGTTTAATACAGAGTAAAAATACTTTTTTTGGCTCGTCAGTAGTTGTCAGACTCAACTTCGTTTCGTCAGCCTAAAAAAAGTGACATTTACTCCTAATCAAACAATCTGCTATTCTTTGAACGTCAGAAAATGTCGCTTTTGTGTCACTCAATAGGTAACGGTGAAGTTTAACTTCACCGTTACCAAAACCAAAAGAAGAATTCAAAAAATCGCTCTTCAACCAAAAAACCTAAATAAGAACCGCCCTAATGTGTAGTACCTATAGTATATTTGCTTGAAAAACGTTAATTACTTCTATTAATTAATTAACATCCCTTAAATTATATTAAGTATAGTTCATCTACAGCTCAAAATAGAATTTGGTGATTTGGTAAATTTTATTTATAATGAGAGGTGTAGGTAATCTTAATTAGGGGATGATAATAGAATTTTAGTTAAGAAGGGTCTTTCTATTACCTATCGACTACCCCTATTATGTAATTTAAATTCTCTATCTCATCTAGTTCAAAAGCGGAAGGCCCAAATGAAATTATTTTGTCACAAAATTGCAAATGGGTAGCTACGAGTATATACCTCTACATAAGTGCTAAAGCTTTATGTGAAGTTAAGAATTTAAATTGAAAAATGTTTAGATTGTACTAATAAATAACTTGAACAAAGTGAAAGTTTCTAAATTAACATACCTACGCTCCTGCTAAATTAGTTGATAAATTGTGACCAAAAAATTAAGAAAGTTAAATTTGTAATTTTAATGGAAAGTAATGTGAAATTGAGAGTTTAATTGACTTTTGATTTCAAGCCGATAATTTTTAAACTTAGTTATAATCGTCATCAATTCATAACATTCAAAATTATTAATAAATTTACATTTCATTTTTTTGTGATAATTAGCCTTCTTTTTATGCAAGACCCTGTGTATAATCTGAAAGTACGACAAGGGCAAAGTTTGGTTCGAGTTTGACCACAGTTTGACAGCTGTTTGTTATTGTTTGTGGCATTATTTATTTAATACCCACAAATATTACCAAAATTATATTTATTAAAATTATGACGACATAAATAAATGTACAAAGTGTATCACCTAAATTTATGGTAATCCAACTAGAGAAGGTGTTTTCAAACTGACTCATAGATAACAAGGTTATGTTAATTATTAAAGTATTAAGATAACTGTAAAGTACACATCAAGCTAACATACGAAATGAATAATAGGGTTTACGATTATGGCGTTTTAATCCAAAACACCCTTGTTAAAGATTTGCAACAGAAACTTCAACAGAAAACAGCCTTGTTAGGTTCAATCGTTAAAATTGAAGGCGTTTTAGGCAATCGAACTTTTGCCTTAAGATTTCTTCAAGATGACAGAGAAACTTGGGAAAGTGAGAAATTTTGTTGTGAACAAGAGAAAATTGTGTCAATTAGTGAAACATTTTGGCCACATTTAGCAGCTGTTAATTCGCCTCAAGAAAGAGTAAAACTAGCAAAGAATTCAGTTTGGTGCGAACAGTTAATGCAGGTATCGGTTGGGTCTCTAATAGGATATTTAAGTTCAAACGAAGTACTGTTAGGTACAGTAACATATATAGGTAATGTTATAGGAAGAGGAAAGTGTTTTGGAATTCGCCTGCATGTAAGTTATTTTCTTTTCTAATCAACCAAATAATCAAATAATAACTTTAGGAAAAGAAAATTAATAATCAATGTAACGGATCAAGTGCTGGAGTACAATATTTTGAGTGTTTACCTGGTTATGGTATTTTTACTACTGTAGAAAATATTGTGCCTCAAAATATTCCTAGTGTTACTAGTAAAGGATCAACTCAACTCTCTTCACTTAGTCACTTACTGAATGATTTAACCGACAGAAAAGCTACTGCTAATGGTACTACAAATAATTGTGATAAATACAAGAAACCAACGCAAGACGTAAATTCTTTTAAATATGATCGTCAGTCATATTCCAATGAGAAAAGTAGAAATTCGAATAATTTTAGAACATCTTTATCTTTGCAAAATATATTAGAACCTGGACAAAATTTAAGTGTAAATACAAATAACGATTTTGATCAAAATACAATTTTACAACCAGATAGCACGTATTTAATAAATAGTAAAAATAAAAATTTAATTCAATCTGAAACACATAAATCGGAAATTGATTTAATTGATGCTATTGGAGGTGTTTGGACAAGTTCTAATAAATTGGAAAATTCCACTTCAAATTTTGGGAAACCAGTTGAGAAACCGTTAAAAACTTCTCCAACAACATCTGATAGTATATTGAAAAATTCAAGAAATAAAAGTATTAATCCTGTTTCTCACTTAATTTCTGGCAGCAAAACAGTACCGAGGAAAGTTAAATTATTTCAAGAAAATTCTGTAAATAAAGACGTCGATAGAAATATGGGGGCAAAGAAAAATGTTGTAGAAGGAAGTAAGTATTGTATTAATTTATTGAGTATTTTTATATTTAACTTTTAATAATAATTTTGAAATTCCATGGAGGTATAAATTTAAAGATAATTAAAATAAGCAAATTTTGTGCGTAATATCCTTTCAAATTATGAGTTTCTAAATTCGAGGCTGTAAAAGTTTAATTTAAAATAACCTCAAGGTAAATTACATTAATTGTTACGTTTTAATTTAAACCATGCAATATTATTTGTATTTTGCTAAACAGTATTATTAACGAAGCTATTACTTATAAATCACCCCCTACATATTTATTTTAGTTTAATAACTATGCTAACTATAATTAATTTAGTTAATTTTGTAACGTGTTTAAAAATAGTTATGTCGAGTGGGAAGCCTAAATCTTAAACCTTTTTAGTTTTCTATTTTTAATACTTACATAAACATTCATTTTTCATACATCGCTAAAATATTCGTTTGTTTTGAAATACTATAAATTTGTTATGGCCACGTACACGAATGTTAATAAAAATCGCATTAGCAGAAATAGCCCTAACCCTAATATTTACAATAATTTAAATTATAAAGCCACGTTTTATGATGATGATGTTTACAGTCAACTTCCTTTATCTGTATTAGAAATAAATCAAAACTACAGTGAACAACGCAAGAGTGCTCCTGTGCAAGTGCATTATGATTCACCTACTCCGGGTACTACAAATGACCTTACAGTCGGAACTTTGGTAGAAATATCTAACGATATAAGCCAAGATCCATTGTACGGAGTTATACGATGGATGGGTGCTCATCCAATATCCAAAGAAGTATTAGTTGGCGTTGAACTCGAAGAAGAACAGATTCACTTACCTTTAACTTTATCTGATGGAGTTTTTAACGAGCAAAGGTTTTTTAAGTGTAGTGAAAACAGAGGTTTGTTTGTTCCTTTAAATCAGTGTCATAAGGATTCTAGATTTATGGATGAAAACCCTACATCAACACATCACGTAGCAGATCGAATGTTTGGTAGAGAGGTAACTTTTGTAAATTAGTATGTCTTCTTTATTGTTTATTTTGTTTACTTTTGAAGATTGATTGTCCAATTGTAAAAGGAATTGTAGCTCCTTTATGCATGCCCACTGAAGATGATGTCGAGGCTGTATGTGGAAAGTTTCGAGGCATACAAGGGCATCATAATTCCTGTTATTTAGATGCAACGCTTTTTGCTATGTTTACATTTACTGGTGTATTTGATGGAGTCTTATTTCGACCAAAAGGTTTAGAAGATATTCCATATTATGAAGAAGTAAACAATATGTGAACTAATAAAATAAAAAATTTAACTTAATCGTTTCAGGTTCAACAAGTATTACGTGAAGAAATTGTGAATCCGTTACGCACTAACTTATTTGTACGAGCAGATAGAGTAATGAATTTACGTAAACTTTTAGATCAGTTGAGTTCTGTGTCTGGACTAACAAGCGAAGAAAAAGATCCAGAGGAATTTTTACATTCTTTGTTAGCTCAAATTTTAAAAGCCGAACCATTTCTGAAGCTCAGTTCAGGACAGGAAGCGTATCATTATCAACTTTTTGTAGAAAAAGATGATGGATTGACTTTACCGTCGGTGCAACAACTATTTGAACAAAGCTTTTTAACAAGTGATATTAAACTTACGGAAGTTCCTTCGTGTTTAATTATTCAAATGCCGAGATTTGGGAAAAATTACAAGATGTATCCGAGGATATTACCTTCACAGTTATTAGATGTTACAGATATAATTGAAAATTGTAAGTTAAAGATAGTAATGAGAAAATAATACTAAACTAATTGTTACAGCTCCGCGTCAGTGTACTGTTTGTGGAAAGCTTGCTTTATGGGAATGTAAACAATGTTTTGGAGAATGTGGTATAGGATTAGAAAGTACAGCTTTTTGTCATCAGTGTATTGAAAAAGCTCATTCACATAGCCGAAGAATTTCTCATAATCCTAAAAAACTTAATGTCTCTCAAGATTTTTCAATTATGGCAGAACATTGTCATCCGCCCCGACTTTTTATGGAACTTTTTGCTGTTATTTGTATAGAAACATCACATTATGTTGCATTTGTTAAGTGTGGAGTTGGACACGAAGCACCTTGGTGCTTTTTTGATTCTATGGCAGATCGAAAAGGTATAATTTAAATTCTAAAAACAACGGATGTTGCAAGGAACTTTTTCCTGTTGTATTTTTTAGTGCACTTTTTAAAGTTTATAATTTACATATTATTTTATTTATAAGATATTAAATGAAATTTTAATTTAAAAAAATTCCACTATTTGACAGAAACAGTTCCTCGTACGGCCACATCCGTTATTTTTATTATATTTATTTTTATGTTAATATAAATTACATGATATTAAATTGCAATAATCTAATTAATAATATAAACCAAATAACTATTATTTTTTTTTCTCGATTATAACAACTTTTTCTTGGATTGAAAAAAGTTTAAAATTTGCAGTTACATTCACTAATTAATGTATTTTTAAGGTGAACAGAATGGTTACAATATTCCTGAAATGGTTGCATGTCCAGATGTCTCAAAATGGTTATCTGATGAGCAAATTTGTCGTGCCCTTAATGAAGAAGCTCCTTCAGATAGGTATTTACCAGAGCATGCACGTAGATTATTATGCGACGCATACATTTGCATGTATCAAAGCCCTGATGTTATGATGTACAGATAAGTCTTCGCTCGCATTAGTTCAAAATTGTTAAAAATTATAATATTTATTTCAATACCTAGGTCAAAAAGTGTTATGCAATATTGTAAAT
Source organism: Malthinus seriepunctatus (assembly GCA_963924605.1). Classification (NCBI taxonomy): domain Eukaryota; kingdom Metazoa; phylum Arthropoda; class Insecta; order Coleoptera; family Cantharidae; genus Malthinus; species Malthinus seriepunctatus. The sequence continues at coordinate 45,533,923 of OZ004600.1, forward strand.
TTTTTAATTTATTATAAAAACAGCTTGTTATTTAATTTTATTGAAATGTAACTGTTAAATATTTATCACTAAAAATTTTAATATTTTGTTGACGATTTAACTAAAAAGATGCTTTAATGCAGAATTAAAGTTTATTCACATTTGTTATTTACTTTGTTTTTAATAAAACAAGAAACATATAAATAATATGTAATATATTTTTGTCAGATCAAATGTATATTTACATAGTAATAAAGTATTATTACGTGCTAAAACTAAGACTTTAAAGTGAACATATAAACACACAACTAGACTAAATTGTTAATTCTAAGATAAATATTAAAACTGTCCTTTCCAAAAATAAACATAATTTGTGAGATCGCGTAATACAATCGATGAAATGAAGTCTTGTAAAACTTAAAACTATTAGAACCAATTCAATAGAATCTGTGCAAGTTGTAACAATTTGTTAGTGGAACTAAATATTAATTTTGTTAAAAATACGAACAGCCCTTTGACTAATTTTAGTAATAATCATATAGTTCGTTCACAGAAAAAATAAAACACTTGTGACTCCTATAAGTACAAATTCAAATTGTATTTTATTTGCCAGTAATACTTGCAACTAACACCATATACTTAACTACATTTGTACTTTTGCTCTCACCAAAATGTACACAAATCTAAACAAAGACGATTACTTTGGGTACATAAATGAAACACCTAGATTTTGCTCTCAGTTCTTATGTTGTACATGTCCAGTAAAATTTGAAAAATATCACATTAAGAATTTGTGAGAAAAAAGGCTTAATTATAATTACTATTTCTATATAATTCCGAATACCTTTTGGTCTAATGAAACAGATTTTATGCCCAAATAGATCACTACAGACATTCAATGATTAGAGATTATGATTAATGAATTTCACTGGACTTCACTGAAGAAAATTTAAAGAATGAAAAATTTACAAGCGAAGTTTCAAAATTTTAACAATACTGCTTTTAGATCAAGATTTACAAAAATAGTTTTGAAGATTAATAAAAGCAAATCTAAAGATTAAAAAATATTTATTTCTTACAATTTAATTAAAATGTCGACAAGTAAAGTTTTCTTACATTAAACTTCTTTCATTTAGCCTTTTTTATATAATAATTTACGTTTTAATGAATACGATGAAAGGTTTCCCTATGACTAGATTTTATAATTGCGAAGTTTTTCAAACTTCAAAACACTTCATTACTGATACAGAGGGGTATCTAAACAAAAGAAGTTAGACAGTAAAAAAGTATTTTCTCAACTTGTCTTGTTGTTTTTGGCTTTTATAAAGCAAAATAAATCTATTTAGTTCTAAACTTTGCTCTTTTATTTTGAAAAATGAATCTTTTTCTTGCACAAAATTATTGCAATCGACATTACTTAAGGTGTTTTGTGCTTATGATCTATTTGCCCTTGAACTCAAGTTATTTTTTAAACAAACCTACCAACTTATTGTTAATCTCAAATTGTTGTTGATTAATATAAGCAAAATAAAGCAATAATGCTAATATGGATATAGATAACCTAATCTATAACAAAAACAAATTATAAAACGAGACTGGCTCGTTTAATCAAAATCGTCTTCATCCATAGCAAAATCACTGCCAACTCCAGAATCAGAGGCGTAAAGGGGACTGAAAAAAGTAAACATACATTGTAACTAAACACAAAGTCATAAGTAGTAATATATTTTATCCAAATTGAAAAAACTAGAAGTCTGTTAATTGTACAATTAATACATACTTAAATGCTCTGCATGTGAAGAACACAATCCGTTTAAGCTTTTTATTGTAGAAAAAATAATTGAAACTCCAAAGACAACCGTCTTCACCAAAAGGGTCAGATGCCAAATCAGGTATATAAGAGTAAATGTCACATTCCTTTAAATTAATTTCGTCTTCCACAGCAGCCCAAAGTTCTTGACGCCAAGAACGATAATACTCTCCTGCACTTATATTTAGCTTTGTATCAATTTCATTTGTAACCCATTGTACTGAAGGTTCTTTGCTGAATTCATGACTCTACAATAACAAAAAAATATTGATATAAAATTTATCTAAAATAATCAATAAGTAAACAGCGACAATTAGCAATAATCACGGTAAATTTGAATTAAATTAAACAAGAAAAAATATTTGAACAAACAATATGACTAATAGTATTCTTAAAAAGCTACGATAAAAACGAAATAACATGCTTTAATTATTTTGTTTTATTTACCTTGGCATTGATAAAGTCGTAATCTGGAAAAGCCGAGTTAAGCGTAGCAATGAGATAAAAGAGAGTTTTGCGACTAATCGTATCGCACAATAATCCGTCTTCATCTCCTGATATGCTACGACTGTAACCTTGCGGAGGAGAGAGTGCTTGTAAATCATTGGGTTGAATACCTTCTGAGGTAAACCTTTTGTAAAGAGCCTTTTCTCCTCCTGCCATCTTACAAGAATAACTTTCGATGCAAACTAATATTTTACTGTCACTTGTTTTGATACTCAACGCATTATTAATAGCTTCAAAGCGAGGGCTTTCTAAAAGCTTCATGATTATTAGTTATACACAATACAATATATTAAGTAACCGATTTATTTAATTTTTAACGATTATCAAGTAATTTATATTGTACACGGAGGAACACTACTTATTAAACAGTTCTTGAACATTGCAGTTGGGTGTATGAATATTCTTTTTCTCTTTGAATGTATTACAGCCTGACTCAAAACAATTTTAACTGATTTCTTGTCTAAAAGATGATTATGGAACATTACAAATGTAATATTTATAAATTCACTTCTTTATTTTTGTTACTAAACGTCAGAAGGTTGTTTACTAACAAAACGACACACAAAGGATTTTGGACGAGTCCACTATACAACTAGGGTGTCACCAAATTAATAAAAAACTTCAAAAACAAATTTTAACAGTGTTCAGAACACTCGAAATCTTTCATCATTAATACACCGATTCACAATAAATAGAAGAATATGCACTTTTTTATTTGATATGGGAATTTTACACCAATTTAAGTATATTTTTGTAAGCGAACTTGTCAAGCTTGACACTTCTCGATAGTAACCAAACAAACGCAGGGTTGCCAACTGATACATAAGTAACAATGAGTAACAATGGTTTCATAAATTATAAATACCGTAATTAATTTAAGTTTACAATCCAATAAATATTATAAATTTATGTTAGATCGTATTTGCTCACGAAAATTAGTTAATTAATTTTTAATAGAATAAAAAAAAAAGACCACAAAGTTTAAGCTATAAAAATGTAGTTGGCTGCATTTTTGAATTTGAAGGTTTATTATAAAAAGTAGGTTTCCAGATTTCTAAAAATTAACATTTTTATAAACTAAACTTTCGAGTTGCGCTTATTTGGTAACAGTACATTAATTAATTTACTATTACGTACTGCTAAGTATTAAACTCGTAGTTTATTTTACTTTTATAATAATTTTTAAAATCACATTAAAAAGAGCGCTTTTTTGGATTTTTCTCAAGAAATTAATAACAGAATTACTAATTTTATGTTTCCTTATATCGAATTAAGAGCTATTAAAAAAATGCTCACAATATGACTTTATAACTAAATACGATCAATAAAAATCATTTAATTGCAATCGAAATCGCTTAATTTGCGCCAAAAATAACGTCATTCTCATTAATAAAGTTTATAGTCTAATCAAATTAAAATTTGTACTCGGAAAAATTTCCAGAAAGCTGGATTTCTGTATGAACCTTGATATTGCCATAATAAACAATGTCTCAAAAGTCCCCATCGATCCGACTACACCTAAACATTTTATAGGCGGAGGAAAATCAGAAAATGCAGTTTATTCGAAATATTTCGTAAACTATCGATTTTTTGATACCAATAGCTATTACAAAATTTGTAGATCGTAAAATTTCCTACAACAAAGGTTATAGAATGGTTATAGGTATTACTATCACTCGGGGTCTTAAGTCTGCTGCCAAAATAACACTTAGAAAGAAGAAAACCCTATATACTTATTTAGACCATTATCTTCAAAGATATCGAGTTCAGATATAGTAAACCTCAGCACAATTTGAAACATAATTAAATTCTTCATCACTCTACGCAAAAATATACAGGGTGTTATATTAAAAAAATCAAGATTTTGCCACTTGAATATAACTAAGTTTGTTCATCTCAAAAACCATCCTGTACAATAAAATCCAATTTTCTTTATGGGAAAGCATAGAGAACAGTCTTAACTACGTCGACAGCAAATATCTTGTCTTAACCTGCTAAAACAACCACCCTGCGATTTTTTAAGTAATTTCTGCATTTATAAAAGTAGTCAAACGAATCCTAATTTGACTACATTTATAAATGCAGTAGTTGCTTTAAAAAATTGAGTGGTTGCTTTTGTAAGTTAAAGAAAGATTTTTGGTTCCTACGTATAGTTCAAACTACCCTCTATCATTTCCCATTATCGAAAATTGATTTTATTCTACTGGGTGTTTTTTTTTGAAAAGAACAAACTTTGTTATTTTCAAGTAACGAAAACATGATTCTTTTAAATGGAACACCCTGTATATTTTTGCGTAGAAAGATAAAGAACTGAATTATGTTTGAAATTGAGTTATGATTTACTATATCTAAACGCATTACCTTGGAAGATATAAACTAATTCAACATTTAAGGTTATCTTCTTTTTAAAGATTATTTTGTGCAGCCAACTTAGGACACTCGAGTGATAGTGATAAACATTTCTTATAGGAAATTTTGTGAGCTACAAATTTGATAATAGCTACTTTTGGCGAAAAATTAATAGTTTACGAGATTTTCTTGCATTTTTTTAACTTTACCCCCTTATAAAATTTTTAGCTGTGGTCGGATCGATAGGGACTTTTGAGACATTGTTTATTACGGCAATATCAAGATTTATGCAAAAATCCAGCTTTCTGGGAATTTTTCCAAGATTACACTATAATTGTATTTAATTTTACTGGACTATTATGTTCATTTGCAACAAACAAGGGAATTTGCGAATCGTGGATAATAATAGAATATTATGTTATTGGCTGCCATTTCCAAATCCAAAAAATATATACCAAGGTGTTCCATTAAAGAAAAGGTTGAAAATTACTGTACTTCCGAAATCAGACCCATTTCTGTTTTTCCAGTAGCATATAGCTAAATGAAGAAGCCAAAGTACTACAACTTTGCTAATTTAACCAAATTCTCATCTTTAAAAATACAAAAGTTAGCTATCGTAAACTGTTTTTATGAAGGGGGGGTGCATATACAAATCCTGCATGGGACAATGTGGGCAGTGGCATAACAAGTACTCCAGGGTCCCGTCTGCAAAGTTATAATGGTGGGGCTTCTATTTATTAATACATAGTTTTTTTTCTTCGTATTTTTTGGAAAGCAGTAAATTCTAAAATTAAGGTCAAGAAGATGCTATCTCACGGGTTTATCCCCAAAGCGCCGCAGGCGAAAATTTTTGTCATCTGAAGATCAACGCCTTTAAACATTGTAAATTTCTGGCGCCCCTTAGATTTTGGCGCCTTGAGCTTTTGTCAGTTTAGCTCATAAAGTAAAATAGTAGCCAAAATTAATTAAAAAAATTTGGTATAAGGTGATAACGGTTGGGGGCTTCTCTTGGGTGGAGGTCCGTGTGCCTTGAACCCACCACACCCCGGTAGTTGCGCCCCTGAATGTGGGCGTCTGTAATCATCGAAGTAGGCTTTGTTCTTGGATAAAAAATTTAAAAAAAATTAGTAGAGTTTATTTTCTTCTCACTCTGTATATTTAGTCATAGCCATAGTCAGTATATTTAGTCAGAGATGAAAAAAATGGGTTTTAATAAATTTTCTTCTTTGAAGGTGAATTACTTCGTACAATAAATTGAGTTGGAGTAGGTCTGCTATTTAATCAAATCCAAAATCCAATAAGTATTGTCAACCAGACGAAAGCTGGTGAACTGACGCTAAAATTAAACATGCGCCTCGACGCAAACTTCGGCCGTCGGTTTTAAGTCGTGTGGACGTTAATCCCAACATCTTTCTATTCGTTGGTTGTTAAATTTCCGTTCAGTGTATATTCTTGTACAAAATATTATAATTCAATGTTGAGCACTGGTGAGTAAACGTGTGCGACAAAATCTATTTACAAAATCTCAATTAAACTTTTCGTATGTTTAATTTAAAAATAACCCATGAGTAATAATAAAACCTATTAAATCTGACACGTGTTCTAATTATTTTTTCAAAATTTGTTGCATGCTGTATTGTTAGCTTAAACAAAGTTTTACTTTATTCTTTATTTAGTAAGAAGAGGTTTTCCCTATTATTCAAAAGACATGCTGATGATAATATGAGTATAAGACATCAAGAGCCATCAACTGCTAGCATTGGACAAAGTCCTGGCTGTGATCCAAAAACGTCCAAGCGAAGCAGTGGTCTCTTTTCTTTCTTCAAATGGTTTAAAACGTCTACATCAAGAGAATCCGTGACTCAAGAAATATCTTCTTCAAGCAGCTGTGATAGTTTAAATTCCATTAGCAGTATTGGAACAATAGCGTCATTTTCGTTTATATCTCCAGTCGATTATACCTCTGAAGTAACCGAAAAGAAAATTGTTCCCGGTCCGGAAACGGATACATACAAAGCAAGACTGAAACAACGCGACAAAAGAAGAGAAAATGATAAAAACCTAACGCTTAGAAAAAAATACAACTTATTCTTTCATCGAGATACTTTATTCAAACCTGCACCAAATTTAATCGAAGAAGCTGACAACAGCAAAAGTTTACCTCTGATGACTAAGAAAACAATGAAAGCTGAAGAAGAAAAATTACATCGTCGAACTAACAGTGAATCGTCTAAACTCAAAAAAGCTGGTGCCTATTGTCACGTGAAAGGAAAAAGAAAAGCGCCTCAACCGCCTTTAACCAAAAGTGTTCAAGATGGAACTTCCACCATGAGCTTACGAAGAAAAAAACGCCTAGCTCCTCAACCTCCGGGCTTAATAACCCCAGAAAAACTGTTAACGTCTTTAGAAAAAGCGGACAACGACACAATAGAATACGCCGATGCTGATATTATTTTCAACGATTGCTTAAAACTGGATCACGGAATGTTAAAAGCTGTGAAAGAAACAGAAAAAAAATTAAACAAATCCGCTTCAAGTTCCTCTGGTTCTTCAGATGCACCTGTCTCTCCGAGGCCGTGGTATAAAAGAAATTCAAGTCGCGATTCAGGAACGTCAATGAAAAAAGATAAAGAAACAGCACAAGCAGATGATAAGTATGAACCTATTGAACTTTACGTAGATCCTAAAATTTTTAAATCTAATAAAGACGAAAATAAACAGTGTAAAAAGAAAGAAGACAAAAGAAAATCTGGAATTTCCTTTTTAACCAATATTAGTGAGTTGGATCGTGAGGCTTCGGAAATAATTAAAAAGGAAAATAGAAAGGAATTGGAAAACGGTGACTTTGTGCCTCCGCCATTTATGCGTCCTAAACACGAAACTAAAACAAATTCAGATAGTTGGATTTCGCCTAAAAGAAAATCTGCTAAAGATTTGATTGCAAAATTTAACGCGATTACTAGTGTTACTAAAGTTACGGTTAATTCGGCGATTTTCGGTGCTAAAGAATCCGGTGCATTCCAAAAAGAAAATTATAAACGCGACTATTTTGGGAAAACGGCAAGTATAAGTGAAGAACCTTCAAATAGTAAAGAAACTGAGAGTTATAATAAATTAAATCAAGGAGAAAATTTTGATAGTAAAATTAGAATACCGCTCATGAAGTCGGAAAGTGCTATTATTAAGACAAATAATATTGAAAGTAAGGAAGTTACAAAATTAGAAAAAAAGAGTTGGTTTTGTCCCAAGTGTTCGCTCGAAAATGATTATTGGAGAATAATTTGTTATGTTTGTGCAACAATTAAACCATACTTTGACGATTTAACGGCACTTCCTACTAAAAATAGTACACTTGAAAATAATAAAACACAAAATTCAGAAATAAAACGTTTTCCGCTCAGTACTAATTCAGATTTTACTAAAAATACAACTCAATCTAAATTTATCAGCAATCCTCCTCCATTTGAAAGACAACTAGAAAGATCTAAAACACAAATTGGATTTTCAGCTTTAGCAAAATATAATGAAAATCAAAATAGTAAAAAATTTGTCAAATCAAATTCGGTGGATGAAAAACCAAAACAAATTTCTTCCGATAAACAAGAAGAAAAAGAAAGGTTAAAAAAGATGCTCATCGAAATGAAAAATTCTCTTCCTAAAAGAAGATATAATTTAGGCGAAAAATCAACAAACAGAACTAGTGTTATTCAAGAATATGTAGAAAGCGCAACAAAAGAAGAAGCAAAAAATGGCGTGGAAGAAGAACAAAAGGACGACGCTGAAAAGGTTGCAGAAATTTTAATTACAACAAATGAAACAATTTACGAAAATATTAAAGTGAGAAGAACCGAAAATCCCAAACCGATCAAATTATCTTCATCGGCGCAAACAAGTGGAGTTATTCACAAAGTAATTGCTCCATCAAACATTTTAGACGCCATACAAAAATCTAAAGAAAAAAATAATTTTGAATTACTGAGACCTAAAGATTTCGCTAATATTTACAACGTTAAAACCGAAGATCCCGATCAACACATATACACAAACTTAATGGAAGATAAGCACATATTCCTCAACGTGTCAAAAAAATTTAACGAGATTAAAAATAGTTATGCTAATAATACCGACACCCTTGAAGTAAACAGGTTGTTAAAAAGATTGGAAACAGCAATTGCGAAAGGAGAATTAAGTGAAGCTTCTAATCTTGCAAGAGATTTAGCACAACTTAAAATTAACTGCTCAGTTGTACGTCAAAACGCTAAAGAAAATCCTTCAAATGCTTTTGCGTAAGACCTTAATTAAAAATTTTGTGTTTTTGTACATTTTTTAGATTTTAGGGTCAACATGTTTGTCGAAGACAAAGTCTCTCACAGAGGACCCTTTCCAATTACTGTTACAGAAAATCAAACAGTAGCTCAATTGAAGTTCCAAGTTGAGAAGGAGTTTCAAATACCAGCAACAGTTCAAAGATGGATTTTAGGAAAAAGATTGGTTTTGGATGATAACGCAATATTAGATAATCTCAACGTTAACGAAGGATGTTCCATATTTTTGTACCTCGTAGCATCTGGAAATGGTAAATATTTCTTTTTTTTTTTCTAAACAATGTTACCATGAGACGAGATGAGATTTTCTCGAAAGTTGATTCTCGATCTCCAGGCACGTAACTAACTTCCTAAAATCATGTGGGCATGTGGGCTACATATTATGGAGCCCACATGAAACTTTTTAAAGATGAAATATTTTGTGTAGAATTCAGATTACATTGTAAATATCTGCATTTTTGCCTATTATTGTCATTTTATCAGGGCGGGCCCAAGGGTTAGATAGACTTGGGCCCACCAGGGCTCTCTCGTAGTTAGGTGCCTGTCGATCTTTAACTCTAATATTTCAATTTTCGAACTTAAACTCAATTTTCCAGATATCAAAACTGAAACGAAAACAAAAGACGTTAATGAAGATGTTAAACCGAGTTGTAGTAACGAAAAGAGTGCTTTAAATGTAAAAGAAGAAATACCTAAAATTGAAGAACCAACTGCTTCATCATCAAAAGAACCCAATAACATTATAAAAGCAGTTAATATTGAACCAATCGCATCAGAAATTAAAACGCACAAAAATTTAACAATGGTCGATGAAGATAACGAAGACTATGACTCAAACACACTAAAACCAGAAAATAAAAATTGGGAATGTATTATGTGCACATTTTTAAATCTTCAAAATAATAACGTTTGTGCAATATGTGCTACGGTAAGAAATATTAATTCTTTAAATTCAAAATCTACAAAGGGAACCAAAACTAAACAAGAAATCAATAATTCTCCAAAAAAAGAAGAATCTGTCGATCCTCCTAAAAAAGAAGAGCATTACATGGAACTTTTGAATTTAGACAATGCTGATTTGGTAGAAAATACAGAACCGTTCGAATGCTTGATTTGTTTAAGCGATATTGAGCGTCACGAAGGAGTAACTTTAAGAGAGTGCCTTCATCAATTTTGTAAACCGTGTTTAACTCACACCATCGAGTTTACAGAAGATGCAGAAATTAAATGTCCGTATCGTGATAATCAGTATAGTTGCGATGTTTTTCTTCAAGATAGAGAAATAAAAGCTTTGTTAACTCCAGCTAAATATGAACAGTTTTTGACTAAATCTGTAACTCAAGCTGAAAATACAATCGACAAATCTTTCCATTGCAAAACTCCAGATTGCAGAGGATGGTGTATCTTTGAAGATAACGTAAATGAGTTTTATTGTCCTGTTTGTCGCATCACAAACTGTCTTACATGTCAAGTAAGTAAACTGCTGTTGTACCTCACTTAGCTCAATAAAAATAATTTTATTTAAGGCTATTCATATGGGACTCAATTGTAAACAGTACCAAGAAAGTATGTTAGATACAGCGACTGATGAAGATACTAAAAAAACAAAAGAAATGTTGGAACAAATGGTTAATAAAGGTGAAGCTATTAAATGTCCAACGTGCCATGTTATATTAATGAAGAAATGGGGTTGTGATTGGTTACGATGTTCAATGTGTAAAACCGAAATTTGTTGGGTAACCAGAGGACCTCGTTGGGGACCTGCTGGTAAAGGAGATACCACTGGTGGATGTCAGTGTGGTGTAAATGGTATTAAATGCCATCCACAATGTAATTACTGTCATTAAAGTTACTTAATTTAAAGTTTATATTAAGTGTGATTTTTAAATAGGTAATAAATAATATATTAGGTAAACAATTTTAAACGTTTATTTATAATTATTTGTTAAATTATATTCGCAATTAAGTACGATATTAAGATTTTTTATTTAAACTTTAGAGGAATTTTAATAAAATTATTACCGAGATACCTGATATAAATTTAAAACTCCCGCCTAAACTAAAGTTGATGACGTGATTCGTAAGTTGCCTATCGTTGTTACCGGCTTTCAAAGCACCACTTTGCTTGTTTTTGAGGTTATAAACGATCAAATCACGATCAAATTCGTTTTAACTTGTTTGATTTAAAAATACTTGGTTTAATTTAAATCCTGCAAAATGGTAAGAATATTTAACGTGTATGTAAGTGATTATAAATAACATATAATTTTAGACGATTGGTAAAAATAATAAAATGGTCCAGCATATAAACTACAGGGTACGCGTAACCTTGCAAGATTCTAGGACTTTTATTGGAACTTTTAAGGCGTTTGACAAACATATGAATATGATTTTAGGAGATTGTGAAGAGTTTCGCAAAATTAAACCTAAAAACTCCAAAGTCGAACGAGAGGAAAAAAGAGTTCTCGGATTTGTTTTACTTCGAGGTGAAAGTATTGTATCATTAACTGTAGAAGGTCCACCACCACCAGAAGAAGGTTTACCAAGAGTACCCATCCCTGGTGCTGCTTCAGGACCTGGAATTGGTAGGGCCGCAGGTAGAGGAATGCCCGCTGGAGTTGGTGGAGTTCCTCCAGGCTTACAAGGTCCCGTAAGAGGTGTGGGAGGACCGTCTCAACAAATTATGACTCCAGGAGGTCGTGGTCAAGTAGCCGCTCCTCCACAAATGCATGGAGGACCTCCAAGAATGGGAGGACCACCACCGGGAATGATGGGTCCTCCTCCCGGTATGATGGGAGTACCACCAGGTATGGCAATGGGTCGCGGTGGACCACCACCTCCGATGGCGATGCGAGGACCTCCCCCTGGAATGATGCGCGGCGGTCCACCAGGCCCTCCTAGGCCATATTAATTTTGTGTAATAGATTGCTACTTTGACTAAATCTAAGATTTAACTATAATAATTTAATATAACCGACTAGTTTTACTATGTAAATGAAATGTTATTTGTCTCGCAAATGAAATCTTATTTGTCCTGAAAATAAATTTATAAATTTTTCTTCAGCTTTTATTATTTTAAACTTGGGTAATGGTGTTTACGTTATTATTACAATAATTAACGCATGTAAGAGTTGAGAGAGGATTTTTAGGAATTTGAAGTAGAATATATCGTTCTTGTGCTAAGTACAGCAATCAATAATTCGTCTCTTAAATTTAAACATTAAAAAGGCTGTTTTATATTCAAAAAATTTAAATTTGTGATGATATGTTGGTGGCCTATCAGCTAGGTGCATATTTCATTGATACTTTCAATTTAAGACAGCGTCCTCTATGTTTCAATAGCTATGTTCGTTTTTGATTTTTAATTAATTAAACAGTAGCAAAACTTTCCTCTCAATCCTTCCCCAGCTACAACCCCACAACAGAGGAGGTAATTTAAAAATAAAATTTCTTCTTTTCGTCTTCTGTGTGCATTTTTCAAGGAAATCATTTTTTTGTGATTTCGCTTCTTCGTCATTTTGAAGGGTTAGGGGGTAGTTTTGCTACTTGCGAGGTTCTGAACCGAAACTATCCCTTTAAGGGTAGGGTACCCATGTTTAAGAGACCAACTAAAATTACTTATATTTCAGAGTATAATTAAAATTAAAAGTTAATTCTTTGACATTGCATTGAAAATAATGTGTTCTAAAAGTATTTAAAAAAAATTATATAATTAATGCCTAATTGGCGGAATTAGGTTTTCATTGATTTTCTCGAGAACTAATCGAGCGAATTATATCAATCTCGGTATAATGAATATTTCAAGCCTGATCTAGGTGGTGACTAAAAATTAAATAATAACCTTAATTAATAAATGCAAAAGAAACAAATTTGCAATTAAATTTGCGTAAAAATGTATATTATCGGGTATAGCTCCCATGGTTTTGTTTATTTCATTTTGATTTTACATTACCACCTAAGGAATACAACTTAGTTTCTGTATATAAAAAGAAAATGTTGTTAACTGGTATGATTTCGCCAAAAAACGCTGTTAAAGTTTGTTAATTTTTCTTAAATCAAATTAACAAGAACGAGCTGTCAGAACGATAGAAAAGGAACGCACATACAGATCATAAATAATAGCAGAGGGTAGTGTTATTGTCAGTGCAGGTAAACAAACCCTCGACCACTGTAATAAAACTAATTCTTTTTGCTATACGAATTTTACTTAGAAATGTGTCTTTAAAACTTTCTTTTCTAATACATACTAACTATATTAATATTAGATTAGACCTAGCTATTATTTTGTAAGACTTTTAGTAAATTGATGTAAAGCAAGTCGGGGGAAGATGCCACACATTTTTTAATTAATTTATAAAAACGTTATTATACACATTTAGATTAATTTAAAAATATGTGTTTATCACGCAAAGAATACACTATTGGATAGCAATATCAAATCGACATAAATTATTAGTTAACATAGTGAAAAAAAATTTTTTGTATTTTTTTGTAAAGTGAGTTTTAGTCCCGAAATTGAAAGGGGTGGATATAACAATCGGTGTTATGGAGCTGGGTTGTCTTATAACTCGGGATACGAGTTCCATAAATTAAGTACGGCTCAAAATAAAGAAAAGAAAAATTTAACTACATTTTGTACACGGCGACGGAAAAGAAAATTGTTACGAAACAAGTATTACAAAAAACCCAATAAAATATTAAAAGTTACTAACGAAGACTGCGATTACGGTTCTGACTCGGCTGAACCAGATAAAAGCGAAACCGAATTAGAGAACTCCAAACTAAAAATTATGAACGAATTAGAAGTAGCGAATATCAAAGAGGTGCAAATTAAAACGTTAGGTCAAGCTAACAATATAGAATGGATCAAAGAAAGGAGAATGAGGTTAACAGCTTGGTGCTTTGGAAAAATTTGCAAGTTGAAAGACACAACACGTAGAACTAACGTCATAAAACAAACGTTCTATAGGAATGAATTGATAAACACGGCTGCTATTAGATATAGGGTTGATAACGAACCAGTAGCTATAAAAAAATTTGAAAAAAAGTTGGGTTTGAAAGTTAACCCCTGTGGTTTATTTATTTGTAAAAAATTTAAATTTTTGGGAGATTCTCCAGATGGAATTATAAGTGAAAATGTTATAGTAGAAGTTAAATGTTTGCACAGTATTAAAAATTTTAAAATAAGGGATTGTCTTAAAAAAAAGCACTATATGTGTAGGGATAGGTGAAAATGAAAAACTATTTTTAAAACCACAGCATAATAATTACATGTACCAAATTCAGGGACAGCTGTATATTGCTCAGAAGAAATCATGTATGTTAATTTTATATACAGATGTAGATTTAGAGGTGATAAAGGTTGACTTTGATCAAGCATTTTGCGATAAAATGATGGAAAAATTGTGTGCATTTTGGCATACTTATGTTCTGCCAGTGCGCATGATGTGCGCAACGAGATATCTAAAGATATACTGCTTAAACAATTGACTTCTACTATAACTTTTTTAACATTTTTTGTTCATGTGGGTTGGCTTCTAAAAATTAAAACATGTATACAGTAGGGTGCTTCTTATTTGACCTATTTGCAAATTTTAATTCTTACTCTCAATCGACTCAAAATAATTCAAAATAAATTATCCACGTAATAAAAAAAAATTTCTTGGACTAATTTGTGGTGTAAAAATCTGAAACTAGATAACATGTTGATCCACAAACAAAATTATAACAAACTTGTATTTTTTTAGCAACAACTAGTATTTTAGTATTTTATAAAAATCCTCAAGTTATATGGTTAGTATACACCAATTTATATGACATGTTCACATGTCGTTCATAAGAAGCATTTTACAACACTCTTGTATACATAATATGTTACGTTGTGTGCATTTTTTTAACTTCTTCGGCTATAGGAAGAAAACTACAAATTCAAAAATTACTTTATTGGTAGAAACTCGGTTTTATTTTGATAAAAGAAATTTAGGAAATTATATCTTTTACTTTGGTAATAAATTGCAAAAAAACTTTTTTCCCCGTTTTTTTGATATTACCAAAAAATTGCATATTATGAAAATTTGAATTTGTGGTTTCTGAATGTTTGAAATCTTTTCAAAATGTAGGTATACAAAGATTTTATGATTGTGAATCAAATGGGTGAACATAATAATTGTAAACATGTAAAAAACCACTGTAATAATTGGGTAATAATCTTGCTATTTTAGAAGACTGAATAGTGAATATATTTGTGTTTGTTTTGAATTTTTTTTATTTATACTTTGAGTTTTGTAATCGCGCTTATTGTTTTATTATATAACATCCATTAAATTAGGAAAATGTTATTCATCGATAATAAATTCGTATCAAAACTTCAATACATTAAATGAAAAAAAATTACGAGTACATTGTCTATAAGTTAAATAAATTCTAGCCATCTTTTTAAAAAAATTTGCCGTCTTTGAATGTCAACTCAAGCAGGTAGTTTATTGTATGTTTTTATTATCATTGCTCCTCAGTGGGTGGCTAAAGCAAAATTGGTACCTAAATATGATTTATAACTATAGGTAGTTTGTGTTGCCTACCGTATTTTAAATTACAAATTTTAAAAAGTGTCGCCCTCATAGCAGCTAATATTTGAACTCGACATGGGTACCAAAACCTTAATTCACATTACTAAATTATCTATGTTTAGGCTTAGATTCGTTTTTGTAATTTTCAACCCCAATTTTAAGAAAAATTTCCATAAAAATATTTCCAACTTTCTACATCATTATTCGACTTCGTCTTTCAGATAAACAAAATAGGTTGTTCTTGGTGTCGTTAAACGATTTCGTTAAATAAACATTAAAATCGACCGTAATGTTCATCACCACTCCACATCCTCTACAAATGTAGTGACCAAATGCAGTTTTGAATAAATCGAATTAAATTAATAACAACAACCCAATAACCCATCCATCTGTAATTGATATTTACATTATAATTAGATCGAGGTGGAAAAAACAAAACCTTCTTCAAGTTCAATTTTAATGATTCTGTTTGTTTTGAATCCGTGGCCTTGTTTATCAAGTTGCAAATTCGTTAAAATCTCAATACATAATCTTACATTATGCAAAATTTTATTCTAAAATTACGATTTCTATATTTAGGATATAGAACATTATAAATGTCGAAGATCGGATGGAATTTATTAACGCCCTTTTGAAGTATATTTTCATAAATTGAAATGAAAAAAAAAGTGAAATGCCCCAGCTTCCAGATTTACAATATCTTTTTGAAAATATTTAAAAAAATGAAAAATTATATTGATCTCTCAATAATGAAATTAACAAGAGTAATTGATATCTTATCATAAGCAGATATTTTTTTCCCAATTTGAGTCTAATTTTTTTTTAAAGTGACAATCAAATTTTTTGTTGTTTTATGCAGGTCGATAAGATATCTTATTTCGTTGATCTGATGAGCTTTCTGACTAGTTTCATAATCATGTTTATTTCAACATTGACTATGGGCGAAAAAATTAACACAATTATTCACAAAGTGTACTTATTTTTTATTATTCATTCATATAGATAACACCAATGATAAGGAATACAATAAATTATTACCACTGTTGCACAGCGGTTCAGACTTAGAATACAGTAGTACAATTTACACTATGAAAATATTAAAATTACAGAAAAATCAACGTCTTATAAAATCACGACAATTATGACTTCCAACATCACAAACAAATAACAGTTCTAATTAAACATTTAGAGTAATAGTTTTAAACGAAATCATATTTAGGCGCATATAAAGCGCACGTCTGGGTGCAGTGCATCAGTGTAAAATATTGCGAGGGGCAGAGCCCTAGGCACAGATATGAGGTAAACGTCGAATTCATGCAGTCTTTTATCACAGAGAAACTAAAATCCATTCTGTTAAAAGTTAAATATAACTTTTCTTTAATAAAACTATTAAATTGGTATAGCCAAACAAAAAAGTTTTTGGTTCATTAATCGAATTAATATTACGAAGCGCGGGCGTAGTGAATAACAGAACTGTAACGAACGGGCGAGGAATTTTCATTGCATGTTTCCATCGATTTTAATATCATCTTTGATCTTTTACGCGGAGGTAAACTCAATTCGGGATCAGGTGACACCGAAGATGCGGGTGAAACGGGATTGGAGCTAGGCGGTGTAAGAATGGGCTCATCCTCCGACGCGATGTCTTCGACTGCCAAACAAGCCTCTACTTGCCGTCTTATGTTGTCTCCAGCATTTAGTTGAGTATCATAAGAGAGGCTCGGAGAAGAAAAGTAAGCTGGATGTCTTAACGCGGCTACCATTTCGGAAGACCCTTTCGATATTAAATTTAGAACGATGTCTGGTGAGCGCCGGTATTGGTCGTTACTAACACGTTCCGTGGCCGATGCGGCAGCGGCGAGAAGTTCGACGCCCGACGTTGGATACGATGGAGATTGCTGTATGTACGCAAGAGATGACGGGGATAATTGTCCTCGATCTTTAGTGTATAAATAATAACGAATATCGGAATCGTAACTAACAATTGTAGATTCAGGTATGCCAACGAACTCAACCGGTGAGTCTTTGTTTTCTTTATCGCTACTGGACGAACATGACGACTCGCTAGGTACTAATGAGGTAGATGATACATTTTGTGCGTTTTCAGAATGACTTTTGATGTGAGCTTCCATGCATTTTTTTGAATTAAAGGTGTCGTTGCAAATTGTACATTTGTATACTTTTTCGCCATAATGAGCAACCTGATGAAGTTTAAGAACGTGATTGTAGCCAAACGATTTTCCGCATATTTCGCACGAATATGGTTTTTCTCCGGTGTGAGTGCGCGAATGCACTTTTAATTGCTTGCTGCAAGTAAAACCTTTTTGGCACACACCACAAACGTAGGGTTTTTCGCCCGTGTGTGTTCTCATGTGAATTACTAATTGTCCCGATTGAATGAAAGTTTTGGAACAAATCGTGCACTTGTGAGGACGTTCACCCGTGTGGATTCTCATATGGCGATGAAGTTTACCGGAATGCTCAAATGCTCTAGAACAGACGTCGCACTTGTAAGGTCTTTCTTTTGTATGAATTCTTCGATGCACACTTAAATTCTCCTTAACGCTGAAACTCTTATTACAAAATTCACATCGAAACGGCTTTTCTCCCGTATGCGTACGATAATGACGAGTTAAACGGGCCGGCACGGCAAACGTTTTAGAGCAAATGTTACATCGATAAGGATCTTCGGTTTCTTTTGCGTGAGTGCGTTGATGGGCTTGAATTGCAGTCTTAGATGTAAACATTTTATTGCATAATTGGCACTGAATATTTTCCTGATTTGTTTGAGAATTAGCGAATTCGGTTATTGGAAGATCGGGACTGCAGACAACCCGTTTTATAGATAATCGCGATTCTTCCGACGTTTGTACTGGACCAACCGGTAAAGACGCTTCGCTGTAATAACCAACCATTTCTGATGATGGTTTCGACTGTGTCCACAAATCTGAAACAAAACAAGATTCTTTTGTAAATAAAATAAATTGGTGGAATTAAAGAGAAGTGATGAGGAGATTAAAACGCACCTTCGTTTTCTGTTTTGCAACGCGAAAGTATCGATTGTATAAAAAGTTCTTGAGGGGTTAATTTTTTATTTTTATCGGTCATTTTGAATTGAGTTGGTATAAAAATATTAAAAGGCACTTGAAGATGTATATTCTTTGAGACGTAGTACAACAATGCAAGTTTTGTGACATGTGCGAGTCGGGTTGAAAACTTAAGCTCCGCCCTATGCGTGTGCAGTGCGTAGGAGAGAGGGGTCGGTTTTTGACCCCATAACCAAAATCAAACTTTCAGTAATAATACTAATGCATCAAATAAGTAATTTAAAACCTAAAGTTCAAATCGTATGTTTAAATGCTTTTAAATTATGACCGTGAGCACAAAAGCGTTTTTTTTGTAATTGGTAAAATGTTATGTAAATCGAAATGAATCTAAACGAGGGGGTGATTGTTTATTATTGCAGGAGAAATAATTTTCGGTTATGAATTTTCAGCTCGAGGCGTAAGCGAAGTTAATTTGAGAAGGGTTGAAGAGGAATTACACAATAATAGGGTGTTTGGATTTTGAGTAAATAACATTTAAAGGTTATTCGATTAGGACAAATTAAAAAAAATAGATTATTGTCTAGTCTAGATAAGTAGTTGCGTAAATAGAAACACGCAAACAAATACTAACGTCTTGAGTAGGTCAGGTTTAACAGTAAAATCGCATTGCGAACATGCTTGTGGCAATATCTCTCGAGATAATATGAAATCTCTTTAAAAATAAGTATGAAAAATAATTTTTCTATTTATATCACCTCTCAAACAATTTAATGTGAATACAAAACAACAAGCAAGATAGCGCCGGACGACACGAGGAGAAATGCAATGAGGCGAATAACCACTATTTCATTTACTGCTCGTTATAGGCGGGCAACGGCAAGAGCGCATTGAGGTCGCACGAGTACTATGTACGTAGTTATTCGCCTCCACGTGGCTCTTGGGGCGCTTTTTACAACGAACGCCGACCTCGTCAACCTACAGAGACGTAGGTCCTGAAAGTTCGGATACTCGATTCCCTTTGCGCACGGGTCAAGTATGTTGTTGCATTTTAATTAAAAAATTCTTGTAAATATCCATTATTCATTAAAATGTTCAAAAATTGGTCGTTGAAAAAAATAAAATTTTGAAAAACTAGGCTCCGCTTGAAGATTTCAAAAACACTTTTTGACAAGACTTGAAAAGTCAAAATATTTGAATAGCTTTTGAATTTATTTAATAACTTAGTAACAATAAATAAAATTATTATTAAGCCCATTACCTATCTCAACAATAAACAGAACACAGAAGCTACTTAAGATAAGTACCATTGGTGAATAGTGGTACTATTTTATAAATTAAAAAACAATCAAAATTTGTCAAAATTACTTACATCTTATACGTAGTAATTAGTTGTCCCTCAAAGGGTTTTCTTTCAAAAAATCGGGTTTTTTTCAACCTCCTCAATCAAAATTAGTGATTCGAACTGTACTTATATTGTTTATTACATTACTAAAATCTCATGTAAACATTTGATTCACAAAAATATTAAATAATAATGTTAATTTATTGACGCTTTTTTATTTTCATACAATCACACGGCTTACCAAGATTGAACTAAATGTTTACCTCCTACACGTTCGGAATACACCGAAAGTAATCGAAAGCTTACGAGATAGTGTACCTTTCCTTGCTTCTCTACTCCCTTCATCCACGATATGCCGCTTAGTCTAGTCTGGTAAAGAAACGGCACGTGGCGGCGAATAACCACGGTTTTTAAGCGAAATTATACCACAATGTTTAAATTTTAAAGCGCCTTTTCAAATAACATTGCGAAGAAACAAATTTTTTGTCAATTTGCTAAATTTTAGACTTCAGCTTAACTATAAAAACGCCTTTAATCAGCAAAATAACGAAGAGAAGCGCTAATTATGTGAATTTCGTCACAATGACAAAATCATTACGGACTAATTTTCTTCTGCTGATTATCTGCTAGATTTGATAAACAAAATTTAAAATTCAAAAGTAAGTTGTTTTGAATTGTAAAAGTTAATAAAAATTGATGGGAAAGGAATTTATATTGTGATCTTGTAGTTATGGTAATTTGATTTTTCACATTGCAAATTGTAAGCAAAAATATTGTAATTTGTATACAAGATAACTCGGCGAAAATAAACACATCCAACTGCAAAAATATAATGGCTAACTGAACTAAATGGACATTGACCTATAAGCACACGTGGGGAGAGTAAAAATCACATTTATTCGCCTCCTTTTGCACTACACTTGGAGGCTAACGTACCCTTCCCCACGGGCTGTGGGCAGGGTTACAGCTTACAGCAAACATTGATCAGTCACTTTAAACCTCAAAATGTTATCGAGGTTTGTTATTTGTCTAATTTTTTCAATAACAAATGCAACAACCTTCCACGAATTATTTTTCGATTATTTCCAAAATAATTTTCATTTGTGAAACTCCAATTTTCGAGAAAATTACTTTCGAAAGAGAAAGTTTATATAGACGGAACGATCCGAAATTCTACGATCTCTTACGATTGTCATGACCACCTTGACCAATCTCAACGTAAGTTGTTTTAAGTACGCTCGTTTCAAAGTTATATACGGAAACTCGGTTCTAATTTTACACCGACGATAAAATTTGGCTCTATTTAGTCATTGATTTTTTAGTACTTACTCCGCAACAACCACTTGTGCCCTTGAATCATATATATTTAGCAAATTTGTTGAATTTTAATAAATATTTACCACATTTGTTAATACCACAAATCATTACTTTTTGATAAACAAGCCAGTTCTTTAAAACTACAAAAATTTAACTGTTGTTCAAAAATTAAATCAATTTTGAATTTAAGAACATTTATAAAGTTGTGCTTACGCACAATAAAGTTTCAAAATTTTAATTTGAGCTACCCTCCCAAAACCCTTATTTGTACCAATACGTATTTCAAGCGTTTATTTATAACTGCAATTTGTTAAACAAAACAGTAATAAATTTATTTTTGTACCATTCATGTTTACTTTCCCTAGTTGTAGTAATATTATATAAACATGGAAGATTGTATTTTCAAAAGTAGGTTAAAATTGGAAGCACTACGCAACTGGGGAAAGTTTATTGATTTGCGCAGGGCAACTTGAAAACTAGAATCTCTTGTTTTAATCCACCATCAAACGCCGCAACGCATTTTTTCCATTTTCCCAGTCCCTTCGAAAGTAAAATTCGTTAATGGTGCGCAGTGCGCGTAGTATTAACCCGGGCCAAAATTTGTTGTGTACGTTCGATTCAGTTAAAATTCTTTTTTTTTGTAGTAGTGGGGAGAAAGTTCAGTAAACCCTACACGTGGAAAATGGAACCGCCCTACATTGCTTTCTATTATGAATGCTTTTCGCTATACCTGCCTGGACCAACCCTCTGAAAATGAAAGTGCCCAATCCAACCAAAATGGTTGTTTTGAAATATTTTAGATTTATAGCTCGTTTTATAATGTTGTAAGTGATAAAAGTTGTAGGTACAACTTGAGCTTTTGTTGAAAATAAAAGAAAAGCTTGTCTTGTCACCAACGTTTTTAGCACTTGATGAAAAGCTGCTTTCGGAAATTAAAAACTGTTTCCTTTTCATATAAATTTGCTTTGAAAAGTAATACTAACAAAAAAAATTTATGAATATTTCTCCATGTTTTGAGTCCCAAACAATCTTAGAAAAATTGTGGTGTTAGCCAAATGTCAAAGACAAACTAAAACTTTTCTGCAAAAATTATTAGAACCGTTTAAAAAAGAGAAAACGTTGCTTTGATAAAGTTGTTCAGACATTCGATATCACGGAAACGGGGGAGAGGGAAAATCTGCTTTTTAGATTTTAGTTCCCCATAAGCGAAAAATCATTTTCTTCAATTTAACCATTCTGTAATAATAACTCTGCAAATAAGCGAGATCACCAATGTTAGAATATTAGAAAGGGTTATTTGAAACAGAAACGGGTGATGTTTGTATAAGATCCTGGA
This sequence comes from Malthinus seriepunctatus, assembly GCA_963924605.1. Classification (NCBI taxonomy): domain Eukaryota; kingdom Metazoa; phylum Arthropoda; class Insecta; order Coleoptera; family Cantharidae; genus Malthinus; species Malthinus seriepunctatus. The sequence goes on from OZ004600.1 coordinate 45,556,501, forward strand.
AAATCAAGCTACTTTAGTTTTAATTTTCCACATGGAAAACTCACTTTAGCTGTTTTCCAGACATTGGAGCAATTTATTCCAAAACTTGATTAAACGAAAGTCGCACGAGTGGGAAATTATCGATTTTTGAACAAAAATATATTGGTGCTTATTTCACCAAGATCAGATTCGCTGGCGTAGATGGATTTTAAGTGTTGGCAATATTTTTTCTTTTTTTAGTTTGCTTTCATGATATATCGTCCCCACCGTGGTAAACTCGCGAATCTGCAAAATCGCGATTTTGCAGGAGAGCGAAAAACAAATTCATCGGTGCCTGTAACATCCATTTTATTTCGTTTCAATGATATTTTTGAATATAATGTGCTACTTTAAGATACCTTAAAGTTTATAATAAGAAATTTGAAATTTTTTAATTTTAACGGCCTTAAATGCAAATTTGCTAGTTTACTATAGTGAACTATAATATTGCAAGGTTCCATATAAAGGGTCCTAAATACATTATTTTTGAAACGCGACTACATGTTGTACGAGATAAAATGTCCTAAAAGCATTAATTTACCTAACTGTGCACAAAAATCCAATATCCATACCGTGAAAAAAAAATTAAGGGTATTGGAAATCGAAACTTGACAAATTTTGTACATTCATTTGTATAAAAAGAATTATTTGTGCTACAATTGAAGATCTTTTTTGTATTTAAAAATAATTTTCTATTCCTAAATAAACACTATATCAAATAAAAAAAAGATCAGCTCTATGCGTTATTTAATAACTGAAAAAAATATGTGCAAATGAAACAAAATACAAATTACTAAAAATTGTCACAACTTTAGTCAGTTCCACAGAAAAAAGTTGTAAAGCGAGATTATAGTGCTTTTAAGGCTTCTTAATTTCATAGCCAAAGCCACCTTAGGTGCCACATCTTTTTACTTCAGACAAAATCTTAGGCACAATTTCGAGCTCTATCCGCTTATAACAAGTTAGAAATAGAATATTACGAATTTAACATGTTTTGGGGGGGGGGGGCACGAGTTTACCACGGTGGGGACGATATGTATGTTGTACAATGTTTCAGCGAATCTTTGCTGCTGAGGTGGTCGGCAATGTACGTAAAAACACCCAATCTGATAAGTATAATATGTATCATCTATCTTTGTTGGCGCTACGTAATATGAATTTAAATTGTAACGATGTATGTCGTCTTATCTTGACATACACCAGCAAAGATCCGCTGGAACAACTGTATGTAGGTCAATCAGATAACATAATTAAAATTATTAATGTTTGATTTTGATTACGAACCCACTTATCATTTCGGAGATAAACCATAGACAAAATTTCTTGAAAATATTCCAGACACCTGCGGCTATGATGGTATTATTTTGCTTGTCCACGTCTATTTGAATATGCTGGCGATCTCTGATCCCTGATGATGACAGTTTAATCATTTACCATCATTGGAGTAAAATATCACATAAATGACTTGAGAGGTGATGCTGATATGCGAATAGCGAGTACATCAGGAATTATTTTTGTATTTATTTAACAAGTTTTTCCGAATGTTGATATCAGATCCAATTTTTTACCGAGCGAAAAGCTGTAATAGTCTTAAACGATTCCAGTCATTCAGTTTATTTTCATCTTAAAAGTGCAATACTATAATAAAAGTAATTTATGTTGTTCACTCACATTTGAAAAAATTTACCGCACATATCCTGATTTTCTAATAGCTTAAATCCGCGCATTACGTATATGACTTCTTAAAAGGTGGACACCACACAATAAAAACCAAACCACATCTCTTACTAGATATTCAAAGTACAAAATTAAAAATAGTATCAAAAATTCCACGATTAGAAATAGCATAATTGAAGGATATCATCTCAAACTCGGAAGTTATGAAATGCGCATTCTTTTATTTTGTATAGTAAAACTTGGCGCTGGGAAACATTATACAGGATGTTAGTGGAAATGTGTTACAACGTTCTATTTTATAGGATAGGGAAGACCAAATGTGATCTTTATTGCCAGTAAATCGAAACCCATGATCAGAAATTTGCTCCCTTAGCATTAGGCCAAATAAGCTAAAGCATGTGGTGTAGCATGTTGCTGCTTACCCTATGAAAGATGCCTATAGGATAGGCCTAGGGCTAGGGTATAGCAGTAATCGGTTGTGTTGAGATAGCAGATATTAGCTGCAATCTGCAATTCTAGCCATAAGCCACTAGATCTTCCCCAGACTACACTGGAGTTTTTTAAGAAGACTCTTCCTGTGTCTAATGTCCCCACTAGAAAAAATCTAATATTACAGACGCGACGCTCAAGTATAGTCACTGTTTAGGGCTCGGCTCACAATAGGACCTCCGCGTCCAATCCAATGCCCTTAAAAAATTTCATTCATATACCCCCACACTTGCTAATTAAAAATGAAGTGGTGTGCCATTTGGTTGAAACCTGAAACCACATACAGTAGAACCCCGTTATAACGTACCATCAGAGGCCGAAAAATTTGGTACGTTATAAGCGGAAGTTCGTTATAAAAACGCAATAAATAAACAAAATATTAAAATGGGACCAAAGATTTAGTCCGTTATATCCAGAAAAACGTTATAAAGGGTTACTTTATAACGGGGTTCTACTGTATATGTGTAGCACCGAGGAGGCGCAATTCCAACCATCATGAGGTTACTTGAAAATATACGTTCTCACACAATTTCATTAATTCTTTCAAGGCGGATCTCTCCTTTCGGCGCCAATGTGTCTCTTAGAAAGAATGTGCAAATGACACCAAGTGCTGGTGTCAAAATACTACAGGAATTCAGGATTACTTTCGCACTACAGTAAGGCAATTTGATTGTATCCGCACATTTATAGAAAAAATCCAGTGCCGTAACTCAGAATTTGGGAACCCTCCCGCAAAATACAAAGTGAACTTAAACTTTGATTCATTTCCGATTTCGGAATCGATTGCTTTTGGCAGTGATGTGTGTGTATATTGGCATTCCTCACGCCTTTATTGAGCTGTGATATACCTACAAAAATGAAAGTTTAATCTTTTAAAGTTGCTATTGTTACTAATTTATTATCGCCGGGAAAAAGCCACTTCTAATGAATCCTAATTTAAGTATATCTAGCAACCTCTCGTTGAAAAGGCAAAGTTCAATTTATTCAGATTCTATAAGTGTGAGTGACGACGGTGTGAAAGTTCTTGATGTATTGCGAGGAGAAAGGGTGGAGATTTGGAGAAGCATCAGAAGAATTATTTTTACATAATGGCATAATTGATCTCTGAGTTCGATAAAATGACTATTATAAGGGTAGAATACCATAAAATTAAGGTTTAGTCCTTCAAGTTGAACGCCGCACTATCCCCAACTCGTACTAAAAAAGCTATCTGATCCTGATGCATAACAGCCAAACGCACGACTTCGGAAACTGAATAATTAAAATAAAATGGACAAAGCAAAGAAAACAGAATTTTAAAGAATGTGAGAGGAATGCGATAAATAAAGTTTAAGAATAATGCTTTGTGCTTTTGGATAGTTGACCCCAGAAGGGTATGGAATGAATTTTCTTTCTCTTTTACGTATTTCAAAGCTTTTGAGAAAAATTCATAAGCTTTCCTACGAAGGAAGTTAATTTTAAATACCTAATCAAAAATAAACGTTTTTGATATCGACATAAGAATTTCAATAATTTCAAACAGTAACAGTGGAATTCAGAGTTCAGTTAAAAATCGCGAATAGTCTTTCACAAAAGGCCTCTATAAGTAAGCCACTATTAAAGACTATTAATTTAACAATCTACATGAATTTCGTTGTTTACTGTTTTTTCATCCAACCCTTTGCTCTTTGAACCTTTGAAGTTCTTATCTTCTTCTCAATCTCAATCTTTTCCTTTTTATCTCTTTTAAATATTCAGTGAATCCTTAAAATCTCCTCTCGATTTGAGATTTTTTTGTAAGTTTTCTGTTTTAAAAATATTATTTTGACTTTTCCAAATAGCACATTGTTGGATTGCTATATTTTCGCTTCTAAAAAAATTCAGATGGAACTCAAAGGGTTTTAGCGAGCTTAAAGACATTTTCTGATAAAAAAAAGAGAACCGATGAGTTTGTATAAAAGTTGCCTTATTAAAAATAACGCATTCCTCTTCTGATGGCGTACTTTCGGATATCCACTTAAGGTGCGTAGATCTTTATTCTTAATTTAAACGTACGGTTATATGGAGACATTAGTTTCAAGGTTAGTTATGTTTAATAACCTTTGTGAAATTGACCGCATTTCTATGTAGTAAACCATTCATTCTTGTGTGTTAATTTTTCTTTCTTAGCGCCCTTGACCTTAATTGTTTTCGTGATACCTCATGCCATCCCAAGAAAGGAATCTACACCACAAATTCTCTTATTTATTTCATTTACGATATAAAAAGTTAGTCTACTATTCTGTCTGTAACTGATATATTTTAATTTAAAACACCTAAATACATAATAGTTAATGAAAGATTAAATAATGTTACCCAAACAAACGTTTGTGAAATCTTTAAATAACGTTGCGTGTGAAAAATCATAGAAAACAAAATTAAATTACTCAACTTGATACCAATTTCTTCTTCGTCCCTTTGTAAATAAACCCTCCTGCTAGTATCACAATATCTTACTTCCTTATATTTGGAAGTATTGATTTGGAAGAACCCTCTGAAGGCGGGTGAATGAACCTGCACGTGTATCCATCGTCCACGTGCCGAACCCGGCCATAGCTGCATTGCTTACCCTAGTTTCAAGTCATAAGCTAAATTCCAAGTCATCGAGAATTGCTCTTAACGCTTTATGTTGTCCCAAACCATCGAAAGATTGAACGCGTTATAAGAGCCATCGTTCAGAGATAAAAAGTGGTTTTCTTTTGATTTAAGAAAGCGCGGTCATTTCTAATGGAATCATAACTTGAAGCTCGTGATTCATTATCTTATCAGTTTCATGTATCATAGTGTAATGGCCTAATGCAAATATAAAAAAAATTACTAGTGACTAGTTCTTACAACGATAAGAATTAATTAAGGGGCAGTTTTAGAAATAAGAATTGGGGTATATCATTACCGAAATTTGAATATAATCGACTCACTTTTTAAAAAGGTTTCTTAAGAAGTAATTAGGGGAGAAGTTTTGGAGTCAGTTTACTCTTGACCACTGACTTAAAATAAAATTCATTTAAATTGTGCGTATATGGCACGTGAAGAAGAAGATACATAAATGTTGATTAATTACAGTCGTGAAAGTTAATAAATAAGTAGTATCGAATTCATTGTCATTAGGATTTAAAGATTCAGCAGAAGAAAAGATAAAATAAAGCATTATAAGAATACTTAACAACAAAACGTAATAAATTTTACTTAAATTTAATTTCAAAAGTTTCTTCAATTTCTCCTGAAACCAGCAAGATATTAGGTGCTTTTTTTCTCTCTTTAGTTGGAAATTAATAGGTAGTTTAAAAAATTGTAAAATTAGACTGAAAAGCTCCGATGTACCTCACAATTAATGGCCATTCTGGCCATACGTTTAGCACGAATTCTGGATGTAACCACCATAACACCCCATACTTAAATTGAGGGGTAACTTTATTTTGCCAACAAGCAGTAAATCAACAGCCTCCCCTTCTGTCCTTTTGTCGTTGGCCAATAATTGTGAGGCTGACTGTACATAATTTACGTAGCCTCTATATTATAAAAATATACAGGGTGCTATATTTATTTCATTTTTGAACTCACGAAGAGTCAAAATGTCAAAAAAATTAATTTAAAAAAATAAAATTATTTTCTTGCATTATATTACGCAAGTAAGTAATATCTTTTCAAAGTATAAGAAGTGCATATACCTATACGATAAAGTAAAAATCTATTTACAAAGTTGCGTTAACATTTACTGTTGCACTGAGAAGCAGCAAAAAATAATAATTAGTTTCTTTTGTAGGTACTTATTATATGACATGAATGTAAGCATATCGCAAGTAATTGTAAACGTTATTTGAATGTGGTTGTATCCAATAAAAAAATGTAATATGTAATTATATATAACAGTCAGCTTCTTTAACATAGCTGACAATAGTGTAAGAAAATTTACAAGAAATAGCTAATTTAATTAAATCTTCCACTCAGATTAACAAACCATGCAAATTAAAAGACTACCACAGGGATCAATCTAAGTTTTGTGTTAATCAAATTGAAAAAGAAAACGTAATTGTTTTATACAGTGTGTTGCTTCAGATGGACTCCATTCAAGAACTCAAAAAATTAATGAAATTTAGAAAAAAAATTTTAATTTTTCAAAATCAATCTGAGATTTGGTTTGCAATATTCTATGCAAATTACTTATGTGATTATAATATGGTAGGATTTGAGGAGAACAAACAGTAAATGCAATTTAAATGTCTTTGTTAGGGCAGTTAAAAAATGGAACTAAAACTAAAATGGATGTGAAATATTTCACATCCATTTTAGTTTTATATTCATGGTTTAACGAATTTAAATCAAGCACCCCTATATTTCCTCCCTTCTAGCTAGCAGGGCAAATTTGCTGAAATACAAGTCGAACTTTAGATACTGAACACAACTTATACCGTGCGTTCATTAATGTTAGGTCCGTGTAAGTTTGGTTGCGTACATGTCAGGACATTTTAGATTGCCTAAAAACAAAAATCTCTAAGGGCCAGTATTATAAACGAAGTTTGAAACTTAACCTAAGGTTAGCTGTCATTTTAGTTTGACACAATTGGACAAAATTGTGAAACTGACGTTTATTTATAATTTCAACCCACGGTTGAGTGGTTGAGTCAACCTTCGGTTAACTAGGCTTTATAATACTGGCCCTTAATTATTTAAAAATCTGTTGTAGTTACTAAATTTAAACTAACCCTAACTGTGCCCGCACAGTTTTAGAAATTTTGTATGAACTTGAGATTTCGTCTCAGAAATCATCTCAGTTTGAGTTTAAGTTTCGTTCTAGAGTTTGGGCCTATAGAGTGCAGATTCGGAGTATTTTCTCCATTAATCATTTGACGACGAACAAATATAATGATCTAGATAGATTTTAACGAAGTTGATGCAATGATACTAGAGATATATTTAGATATCCGATAATCCGGATAATAAAAAAAATAAAAAAGGGGGTTCTCTCACGAATGAAAAACTACAAAAATTAATTGCAGAAAGTTTGGAACGATAAGTGGAAACCTGGAAACGCTAGGGAAGTTCTCAATGGGTGGGTATGAGCTATGGGGTCATTCCAAATTTGATTATAGACTACTTCCAAATCAGTCAATCAGAACTTGATTCGCAATTCGCAGATCGCATCTGATGTGTTATTTGGCTATTTACCCAGGCAAATAATTTGATAATATAGATGTGTTTGTGCATCCGTCATAAATAAACCTGTGTCTTAAAAGAAATTTTTTAGTGTGAATAAAAAAATGTTTTTTCTAAGGTAAAATTACGTTAGGAATTATAAATCTCGCGGGAAAACACGCCGGAAGGTAACATTTTTGTTCCGCCGGTTGGAGAAAAAATCTTTATGAAATTTTTGCGTAATTTTCAACATTATTACTTACCTTACCTGACGTAGTATGCAAAAGCATATAACAATCAACAAAAAGCTGAATAAATTGTTTCTGCAACTGTCAGCAAAATCACAACTTCCTCGTCTCAAAAATGTCTAGGAAGTCATGTAGAGGACCTGACTACTGAAGAAAATTCTTTTCTGAATTAATTTTTTAATGGATAAGAACAGAACACAAATTTGCGTATTTTAGAAATACAATTTTACTCTAAATTAAATTAAATAACGTGGTAGTTGCTTGTTACTGAGAACAACACAGTTGAGACAACGTGCGATCTTTCCATCATCTTTCATTTTACTGACTTTTTAGATGATTTTTTTTCTATGTTTGACATTTTATTTTAATCAAATTTTTAATAATTTTGAAATCATGTTATACTTATACGTGGCACGTTAGAGAGCAGAGAATTGGAGAAAGGGGCTCATAGGTTTTCCAGAACGAGTCCACGAGCGAGGCCTGGAACTGGCCTGCTTGTACCGTAAAATAAAATAAAATGTATTTTAACTACCTTTTGAAGCCTAACACACAATTTATTGCATTAGTACCAGTGGCGTAACAAGCACTCTAGGGGCCCGTGTGCAAAGTTTATTTATATTTATATTTATTAGGTTCGTTCCAGCAGCAATTCGAACGGTAATAGAACTATTCAGAACTGTTCTAGACATGCGCAATTCGAACAACGCGTTCCAGCAATACAAATCTCGAACTACTGTCACTCTGAATTTGACGTTCCAGCATAAACGAATTTTGATTCGGAATGATTCGGAACGGTTTTAGAATTGTAAAAGCAGTTCTAGGTTCGAAGCAAGTATTTATAATTCCGATCATGTGCAAATTGAATCTGTCGACTTCGCGCGTTTAGTTTAGCAACAGAATAGTAGTTTACTCATTTTTTAATCAACTTTTGCATAATTTTCTTCGTCTTCCTCATCATCAAGCTCAAGAACAGTTTCTAGAACTTCTTTTGGGCGAAAACCGAAGTAGCCCTAAAAATGAGGGATACGTTGAAGAAACCGTACCACTATACAACTACAAGGAGTTTTTGGAACACCTTCGGGTTTTTAAAGGAATTTCGGAAAATCTAGCGGAGCAGTTTAGCACGAACGACTATTATCAAGTTGAATCTTCGGGTGGATTTGGGAAAATATCTCCCTTAAAACATATGTTAATTTTTTTATGATTTTCCGGACATCAAACGGCTTTTTTTTCTAGACGTGGAAGATCGTTTCGATATAACGATAAGTTCGTTACATCCAGGGATTGGACGTGTAACTGCTTTCTTAAGCAACATGGCTGGCCAAGTTATAAAATGATCAAACGCTCAAGAACATCAAGTTTTATTATGAACTTATGGTTACTAAACTGAATTTAATCATAGCGCTTAAATTATTTGAATTAGAAGCTAAGGACAGTCCAGAAAAACTTATGTGAGGGCATCTAGCTCTTTCTGTAGAAAATATAATCACTGTTCCCGTTCCAGCATTGACAGTTCAGAACTGATTCGATCTTGGAATCGAACCGCGCATGCGCAGTAACACAGTACCTGTAACCGTTCAGAATTGTTTGCTGGAACAAACCTATTAATACATAGTTTTTTGGAAATCAGTAAATTCTAAAATTAAGGTCAGGGAGCTCTGCCCATTAGAAATAAATAGTGGGTATGGATGCATTTTGATTCTCTGTGATCTTTAAAAGCAGTGGCGCTTAGGAATATTTTTAGGCTTTACATATGGTGCCTTGGATAAAAGTTTATAGGCGCCTTTCAAACTACGCGTGCAGAGGAAGCCTAAGGGATTAAAAATTTTTGTTATCTGAAGGTCAACGCGCTTTAGCGTTGTAAATATTTCTGGCGTCCCTAAAAGGTCGTTTTCACACACAGGCTTGCCTTCCGGTTTGCCTGTGGAGGCCGCCTGTACAGACCGCCTGAACGATGTCCACACCCTTCGGTTTGAGGTTTGACATGTGCAGGCGGTCTAGACAGTGTTTAGATGACCTGTGCAGGCCGCCTGCACAGGCAAACCTAAAGGCAAGTCTGTGTGTGAAGACGAGCTTGTAGATTTTGGCGCCTTGAGCTTTAGTCAGTTTAACCCATAACTCAATTTAAATTTGGGAGATGGTGACGACGTTCGGGGGCCCCTTTGTACGGGGGCCCGTGTGCCGTGCACCCACCGCACCCGGTAGTTACGCCCCTGATTAGTACCTACATAATAATTGCATTTGTTAGTTGTTACTTATGGTTTTATATACACTTGCTAAGTTTTAAGTTTTTTTATACCTAAGCAAAAGTTCTGGTGAATTCAAAATTTTTGAATGTTTTCATCTAAGTCAATTATGGAACACTCACTCATGATATGAACACAATACACATACTGTATACAGGGTGTAAGTTAAAATCACCGACAAACGAAAACTGGAGATTCTGTGATTCAAAATAAGATAAAACTTCTAATAAATTTTTTTCCGAAAACGCCCTTTTAAAAAAATACAGGGCATTTAAAAAAATTATTTTTAACGGTTTTTTCAATATTTGTCTAAAACTAAAAAAGATATTCAGTTAAAATTTGGTGCACTCTAATATCTAATCCAATGCAATTATTCATGCGAGTTTGAGTTCACTGGCGCAATTCAGTGGCGTAGAATTATGTAATGCGATAAGGTACCTAAAGAATAAAGACGTACGCCGCTGGATTTTTTGAAAAATTCTAATTTTTGTACTTCCCCATTTGGTTTTGAAAAGAAAATTATAATTTGTAATTTTTTGATTAGGCACTTCATTTTCGAGATACGAACTTACACCCTGTATAATAAATTAACTTTAAACGATCCCAAATATATGTCCAGTATTAGGACGTCTTCGGGGAAATGGAATTCTTACATATGTTAACATGAAGATTGAAAAGGAAAACGAATTAGAAGAAAAAAAAGGGTTAATCGATTTTTTATAAGTTTGCAGCTATTCCAGGCTTTTAGAGATGTTGGTTCAAACTGGATCTTTTTCTTAAATTATATTTAAGCTGTGATGTCCCAGAAGAGAAAACTTAAAATAATCGATCAATTTCGACGGTAGCGACATACTGGGTCATGATAGATGAGATATCAAACAAAATTTAGATTTGAATTTATTATCAAAGAACTGATGTGTGCGTATAAATGGAAAACAATATTAACCCCTTTTAATCGAGTTTGACAAAGCTGTAGAGATTTAGATAGTACACTCGCTAATCGTTAGCTCATCAAGCAGCATTATTTATAACGATGCATGGTGATGAACACTACACTTCCAGCGTCCATCCGTCTATATTATTTCCACATATTATACATCGGATTAGTCCATTTTAAAGGCTTAGCAGGTACAACATTGTGAAATCGATAAAAGTCACATTTTGGTATAATGAATTTGATACTTGAACTGAACCCGAAATCTATACCTACAGTCCGTTTCAAATAACAGCCCTTCCTAACATGAGGATCTTCCTCATTTGCAGAGTTAGAGAATTGGTTAATAGGAAGAAAATGATCCCTGGCGTATGTCGATCTAAAATCTGAAAACAAAATTTACCCCCTTCGCCCGTTTCCGTGATATGATTGAAAACATCAAGAATGCCGTTTAAATCTGAAAAAAACTTTCTTAAAGCAACTTTTTCTCTACATTATAAGATAAGATGATTCTAAAAATTGTTGCAAAACAGTTTTGGTTTACCTTTGTGCAAAACCAACTTGACAATTTCTGATGGGCGCCATTTCGAATATTCATATTATCGGATACAGCATAAAATTCCAATTTCAAAAATATGTTACCTAATATGTGTGCTGTTGCAAAATCACTGAAGTCCGGAGGTTCATCAGATTCTTTTTTCTATTTCGATACCTACTGTTGAATGATTTTATTATAAGCTCGTCATGTCATCCGATGCCTAAAATTCTTTAAAATTTTCAGAAATCATACACCGCAAAAAGGAAATGTTATCTAAAAAATGGCAACATCCCAAAAAGTATATAATAAGTTAAGCTTTTTCTTCAAAATAAAACAATCTTTTATCTCATAGATCATGAAGAACTACCTACGAGTCTGTGTGAACTACTGATTCAGCGATCTGGGCATCATCATTTCCAAAATAAAACTTATGTAATTTTTTGGCAAAACTAAACTTGACGATTTTGAAAAATTTAGTTTTCCATCTATTAACCGATTTGGGGTTGGTATACGCTGCTTCAACAAAACGTAACCAAATACTTAAAATATGTACTTTTTTGTAAATTGGAAATGAGTTGGAAAACAAACTCTTTCGTACTCAGTTAAGTAATTGATCAGAAAACAGTATTTTTAATTACAAGAATTGGAATCCTCCAAAAACCACCACTTTACAAATTCCTGTGGCGTTTTTGCTAAAACACTTAATATGAAAAGGGGTAAACCTTCTAAAATACAGGGAGACTGAATAGCATACAAATTAGCACACTACAATAGAGAAATAATTTAAGAGCCCTTTTAAGTGGATACGTTAAAAACTTTTCAAATTATTTCAACTTGTGACATTATTAGTTTAACGTTTGTTTTAACTTAATCAAAAATCAAAGAGACATTTAAAATATTAGTCAAGTCGGTTTTATTTAAATTAAACGCCTATTTCCTATTTGTTCTACTGGATAAGTGGATAGATAATTCCTCGCAGTTGAAGAACCTTTACTGAAAATGTGTAAAAAGCAATGTGTATCAGGTAGTTGTTTAAGTTTAAGGTGACAAATATATCGATAGTTTAAATTTCACAATAATAAAATTAACGTCATGAACTGAAAATAATAGTACGTTATACAAAGTTCCTTGAACTCGATTTTTGGATCCTGACGGTGGTCCATAACTTAAGCTAACTTGTGACTACATATTTTATTTTTGTTACCATCGCCATGCAATACCCAGGGGTCAATGCATTTTTAACAAACACTATCTTACGAGTGTTTGTTTCAAACTATTTATCGACAATTTGATATTCCCAAAATATGCCCGTATCGTATAGTATAAGTACAAACTGTAGAGGATTGAACCTACAAAGTCTCATAATCAAAATTCATTGACCCTTGTTTGTAATGATGTATAAAATTTTTCATGCGATCAAATTTCTTAAAGGTAAATAAAATTTGCAAACTCTTTCTTTTTTCTTACTTATCAGTGGTGAAGATAAGAAAAAAGTCATTGAACATGTAATTAGGTAAGTGTTGAAGATTATTGCAAATTTTATCACCGAGAGAAGTAACCATAACCAACCATAAGCCGAAAACTATTTCAAAATAATTTGCCAGATTTATCATTTGGATTTTAACCCAACAACACAAACCAAAAAAGTTTCAAATTCCAATAAATCTATAACGATGTAACGTATATCATGAGGAAGGTTTGAAAAACGATTTAAGGTGAATTATTTATTTAAGCTCGTGAAGAGCCGCCTTTTTTGCTTCTTTCAAAAATGCTGTTCTAATTCAAGAGCCAAACTAGTTTTGCTGCACATCAAAACAAGCTTTTTTCAACTAACTTGAAAAAGTGATTTATTTGAAGAGTTTCAGAAGTGGTTGCTCTCTCCAAATTTAAACAAATTGGAGAAAATATTTTGACTTTTTGTAAGCAATGTCCATTATTTCTAGCACGAATTTATTTATTTATAGGTACTTAAAATGAGTATTCAAAACGTCTTTGTGTTGTAATTTAACTTTCAAGAAAATCAGATAATACATAATAAGATATTCGTTGCGAGTTGAAAGAAAACATGTATGAATAAATTAAGTGCACTCAAAAATGCGTAGTGTATGCAGTCTTACACCTTTTGTAGGTCGATGGGTCGAAAACCTTCAACGCGTCGCACGTGTACCTAACTATCGGTGATTTTTCACTAATTGTTATGAATATTTCAGTATTTGTATACAAATTCGTAATTTTAAAATAGAATCATACAATCTGGTTCACGGATGGATTATTTAGTTACACAATTAAAAAACATTTTTGGTTTATTTTTGATCATAAAATTAAAATTGGAAGAATTTTAATTCTTTCCTGAGCTCTTTTAACTTAAAGTGAAAGAGAAATTAATAAGCAGGTGCTTAACTGCCTTCAGAATGCATCAAAATATTGCTTTCTTTGGAGCAACCCCCTTATACAAATAAACAATTCCTTCATCGTTCTTCACTATGAAAAATAAGTTTAAGTGGAATAGAAGAGCGAAAGAAAATTGCTAACAACACAACAACTGTAATTTGTGTTGCGTTCTAAATAACTAAAACTAAATAGTATCTAACACAAAGGTGTAAATAAAAGAAATATAGCTGCCTTGTACGGTAACAATTATGGCAGATGTCTTAAACTTGACCCCAACAAGATTTTGTACCAGCCACCTGTTTAATTTGGGTTTACACGAATTCTACTTCTTATATAAAATTAATAACACAAAAATAAAAAATATAATTGTTTAAATAATTTCTTCCAACACCGAGTCAAAAAATCAAACTTTTGTAAAGCTTAATTTTGAAACCTTAAAGTCAAAAATTCATATTGAAAGTTATTCTTCTCATGCACGTTTTTATAAGGTTTTATTAAACTTCCCCAAACGGGTTTTTGTAAAATATAAATCTCTTATTAACATGCGACCATTCAGAATTCGCCGGTTACGTTCTTAATTTTGGTTTTGGAAACAACACATTTTTAGAGCAGCGAAATAAGTTAATAAATTAATTGCTGTAATTAATAAAAGATATATTATAAACATTTAAATTGTAAATACAATTAATAATTATTTTAAAATACAAATTTCAAATGAACGACGACATCTGTTGAGTAATAGAAACTTCTTTTCTGATTGGTAGATTACATTACATTGAACAATAGCAAAAGGATTTTAATGTTTGTTTTGTATTTTAAATTATATTTTAGGATATACAGTTTTAAGACCTAGTGTTTCTTTATTTTTACTTAGAATTAATGTAGAATTAAAGATTTCCATAACAATAGTTAATTTCTTTTATTTTTACGAACAACTTTAAAATACAAATTTTGGTTCTAGTTATCGTTTTCTAATGAATTTCCTCTTTTTAATATTATAAATACATTTAAATTACAAAATATTCTATAAAAAAAAATTAATTGTATAACTGTTATTACTACATTAGTACAAATTTTAAAATATTAAAGCAAGACAAATTTTTAATTACAGTATGACTTAAATGGTAAATAAACATCTCTATAAATTTTTATATACAAGTTTATAATAAAATTTGAGATTTAAGGATTTAGTTCTGTAATAAGCACTACTTCCTTAACTAATAAAATTTATACACTAACCCCAAATTTTTGTTTTAATTAAAGTTCAGGTACATTTTGAATTAGTGATGTGTTTAAAACACTAAGAATAAATTCAAGAGTTCCTAAATAATAAAATTTTGAAAGGTCAACATAAAAACATTTAAAACAAAATAGGTACATACACTTTAAAATAATATACAATATACATTTAATAACTTCACATAGTACGTGGAAATAAACGTTATAAATAAAAAAAAAACTTTTGTATGTAATAATTTTCTCAAACAAGCACCTTTTGCAAATATACATACACAGAGTGAGTTCAAATTAGATATTACTCTAACAAAGCACAAAATCAAATCTTCATAATTTAAATACATAGCATTTAACAATTTCAAACGATCAATTCTAATAACAAATTAAAATTACGTGTTTTTTCAACTTACCCTGTGCATACTTAAAAATCAAATTCGAACCTTAAATCTTAATGTACCAATACTTCTTTAGCATCAGATGTACTTCCTTGTCGAGTAGGACTTAACAATTCCTGACGGTCTCTTTCTCTCTCTCTTCCAGGCCTAAACGCTTCTAACAACGCTTCTACACGCTCTTCGGTGGGTCCCCACTTTTGATATCCAGATGAGTTTTGTAACCACACTATAACCGTTCCATGAGAAGATCTAATATTTAACTCAGAGCTACAACATAAAATTAGATATTTGTACAAGTTATAATAAAAACTTAACAAACCGATTTAAAACATGTTGAAATCCATGTCTATATTCGTGTTCGTAAGCTGGAACTGTAACTTGTTTACGTTTAAACTGACTTGACTCCAACTGAAGAAGAGCATTTAACGTCGGCTCTCTATAATCTGGCATAAAAACTATAAAACTAAGAGGTTCAGAGCTGTCACTCAATAACTTTTCCATATGATCGACAGCTGATTCCATCAATTCTTCTGAATATGGCGGATGTGCTTCGAAAGAACCAGATACCGCTTTCATTTGCAAAAAAGGTCTAAAAAATAATTTTTTAGAAATTTTTAGTTGTTATTAGAGGATTTAAATTATACCCTCGACTTCCAAAATATGAATCACAATCTGCAAATGCCGAACAATATTGTTTAAAGTAACAATTAAGCGGCGAAGCAAAACACTCAAAACTAACACCAAACATCCTTTGTAAACATTCAAACACCGTTACAGGAAGAGAAGCTTGGGTATCTTGACAATCTGCATTTGATGTGTTTAAAGATGGATTAACACCAAGAAAAGTAGCATAACGTTTCAGCATAACCCAAACTCTTGCTATAAATAATTCAAACTTTCGATCATCAAAACAACTATGTCTATAAAGATGTTCCTGTAACAAATTCAGTAATGAATAGTTCATATAATAGTAGAAAGTTACCAATTTTTGAAGATGTGTGCTGTTAATAACCAGAGTATCACCCTGAAACCTCAACAAAGCTTGATCTCTGTCGGGTGTATAATCGACAGTGGGTAGACGAGGACATGGAAAAGCAAACTGAACTGGATAACACCATACTTTACGAGTACTGGGAATATTAATAGGTGCGGGTATTTCGATATTTTGTTCTTTTAATAATCTTATTGTTTTTTCCCTTACTTTTTTACCATATTCCGAAGAAAGATTGTAGATTTTCAAACAAATTCCTTCCACAGATGGTTTCACCTAAATACAATAAAACATTGATTTTTCAAATTCTATAAAACGTTAAAACTGTAAACAAACCGTGTCTGTTAAATGAGGTTGACACTGTGACTTTAAATGCGCGAGTCTATCTTGAAAATCATCATAGGTAGCCCCAACAGTTCGTCTTAACCATTGAAAAGTTTCATCCACATTCCATTTTACAACTTTTCTGCTTTCAGCTTCTGCATTACGAGATTCCATAATTTTTTTTGCAGCTTCTGCATATCTGGATAACTGTTTTCGAGCATCACCAGTAAATTTTGGACGAATTAGTTTTATTGGGATATCATTCATTATTTCCTTGTACATAGATAGTGAGATTTCGGGATAACAATTGCTGGGAAGAAGTGGGTCTATACCTACAATTTCATGTGTTACAAGAGGTTTTATACAATCGAAAGATACAATATTATAAGTATTAATATTTTAGAAACTAAGAACCAGTTAGTTTATTTGATTCCATGTATTTGTTTATATGGTAAATAAACTTGAACTTAAAATATCTGTATATCTAATCTATAGCACGGCAGTTTAAGTTTTCAAAGATCTTATTTCAACACATACATTGTATTAATGTCTACTTAAATAACTATAAATAAAAACAACTGTAGAAATAACGCACCTGTATCAATAACTTTTCTTTCCATAAGCCATCGATTAAAAGAATCTTTGGGTGCATCGATAGATTCTCGAGAATGACAAAGTTCTTGATAACACTGTCGTAATTTAGATAGTAAACTACACCTGTATGCTTCTATTTCAGGGTGTGAATGCATATAATTGCATGGAGATCGCTCTAATATTATGACATTTGTAGGTACATCTAAATCCCACGGTCCCGCTAAAACAAACTTCTTGAGTTGAGGACCACTAACTTCTTCAGATGATCTTCTTTTAACTACAGCTACTGGTGTTTGAACTAATGGTATCGCTCCAACTGGTGTAATAGGTGGCTGATGACAAATTCCTAGAGGATCTGTGATCGGATCAAATTGGGGCTTAATCAATGGCATTTCCCATAAGCTTTCTCCAGACACTTTATTCCAAAAGTAAGGTCTGTTTTCACGCTTAGACCAAAACTTACGCCAACCCTGCTGGCTAAGTTCTGGTGGTAAATCATATTCTGGGCAAGCGGGATTGTTTATCGGAACAACTCCTTGAGGTGTTGTGGGTATGGCCATATTGATATGTGGTATAGGAGACGAGTTAATATTTGCATTTTCTGCGGGAGGCCATATAGGTCTCTCCTCTTGAGGTTTTATTTCCATTTCGTCGTTCATTGTTTTGTTTGTAAATTAGTATTTGTATTTTACCTTTTCCACATTTAATAACTTGCAAAAGTTGGCTTTGTAATCAATTTCAAACATGGCACAAGTTAGCTATGAATTTAAAGTAAATTTCCACTTTTTTTAGAAGCACGATCACTTTTCATTCATTACCTACGCAACCAAATTATGTACACCACCAGTTAGACGCCATTTGTTCACTGAGCCAAAAATGAATAAATATTTTGGTCTACCTAGCGCTTTGTGAGTTATTTTAGAACTAGTTTAAAGGTCATGCATGTAGAGATGGGCGCAATAAGTTAAATTTTTTAGTTTAATTTAAATTTCTATAAAGATTAGTTTTTTTATGACTTAGTAGTTTTTAAGTATAATAGTATAGATGAAAGTGAACTTAAGTATTAGTATTTTTAAAGCTCATAGCTAATTGCTACATCTTACTAATTACCCATCTTTAACTGTCATTTATTTGAGGTTATAAGGCACATTTTCTTTGATTAATTTCAACACATTTCGATTTATGTAAAAGAAGTTATTTTATTGTAAAATAGTGTTTTGATAAAATGGGGAAAAAGAAAAACAAAGGTTGCTTAGTTATTATTAATCTTATAGTATAATTAATTAATATTTTATAGAATTTGATCATCTTACGATTGAAGAAAAGAAAGTAATAACAGTCACCGAAATTGTACAATTACTTATTAAAGCAAACGAAGAGAAACGAAACGTTAATTTAAATTCATTAAAAACCAGAATAGCTTCAAAATATGGTCTCGAAACATCTCCTCGCTTAGTAGATATTATAGCTGCTGTTCCAGCTAATTATAAAAAACTGTTGGTACCAAAACTTTTAGCTAAACCAATTCGCACAGCTAGTGGAGTAAGTAATTTCTTGCAGTAGTTGAAAATTAGATAACTAATAGTTGTATAGATTGCAGTAGTAGCTGTAATGTGTAAACCACATAGATGCCCTCATATTAATATGACCGGAAATATATGTGTTTATTGCCCTGGGGGTCCTGATTCCGATTTTGAATATTCTACACAGAGTTACACTGGCTATGAACCTACATCTATGAGAGCTATAAGAGCAAGATATGATCCTTATTTGCAAACCAGACATCGAGTGGAACAGGTATGTATTTTATTTGAAATTATAGTGTTCGTTACATTAATTTATTTTAGTTAAAACAACTTGGACATAGCGTTGACAAGGTAGAATTTATTGTGATGGGAGGTACTTTTATGTCATTATCGGAAGATTACCGAGACTACTTCATAAGAAATTTACATGATGCACTCTCTGGTCATAAAAGTAGTTCAGTGGAAGAGGCTGTTAAATACTCCGAGAGATCAAATGTGAAGTGTATTGGAATTACTATTGAGACAAGACCCGATTATTGTCTGGAAAGACATTTATCAGATATGTTAAAGTATGGGTGTACTAGATTAGAAATTGGTATACAATCAGTGTATGAAGATGTAGCTAGAGATACAAATCGAGGACATACTGTTAAAGCTGTATGTGAAACTTTTAATTACTCGAAAGATGCAGGCTTTAAAGTCGTAGTTCATATGATGCCTAACTTACCTAATGTTGATTTGGAAAGAGATGTAGAACAGTTTATCGAACTCTTTGAAAATCCTGGTTTTAGACCTGATGGCTTGAAAATTTATCCAACGCTAGTTATAAGGGGTACCGGCCTTTATGAGTTGTGGAAAACTGGAAGGTATAAAAGTTACCCTCCTTCTGTGCTTGTTGACTTAATCGCAAATATTTTGGCTTTAATTCCACCATGGGTTCGAGTATATCGTGTGCAAAGAGATATTCCTATGCCTCTTGTCAGGTAGATAATTGTAAACTTATTTAGCAGGCCAAATCATGATTTTTTTGTAGTTCTGGTGTGGAGCACGGGAATTTGAGGGAATTAGCGTTAGCAAGAATGAAAGATTTAGGTCTGAAATGTAGAGATGTGCGTACTCGTGAAGTTGGTATAACTGAAATTCATGAAAAAGTGAGACCTAACGATGTCGAATTTATTAGAAGAGATTATGCAGCTAATAACAGTTGGGAGAGCTTTTTGAGTTACGAAGATCCAAAACAAGATATTCTTATAGGATTACTAAGGTAACTTGTTTCTTGTGGATGTTATAATTGTTCACTTATTCTTTGTTCTTTTAGACTTCGACAGTGTTCTTCAGAAAATACTTTTCGACCCGAATTAAAAAATAAATGTTCTTTAGTTAGAGAACTTCATGTTTATGGTAGTGTCGTACCTGTTCACGATCGAGATTTATTGAAGTTTCAACATAGAGGATATGGGGTTTTATTAATGGAAATGGCCGAAAGGATTTCCATTAGCGAACATAGATCTAAAAAGATTGCAGTAATTTCGGGTGTTGGAACTCGAAACTATTATCGTAAATTAGGCTATCAACTGGAAGGTCCTTACATGGTTAAAAGTTTAGAAGAAGATAAATATGAGAGTGCAATTAATTATTATGATAAACGCAATGCAATTACTCCATCAACTAATAAGAGCAGTATAAATAAGGCACCTGTAATTTTAGACGATGAGCAGTTTTTCAAGCAATGGGATCGAGATCATAACCGAGTTGCACAGTTTCAAAGATAATTGTATTAGTAAAAAAAACAACGGATGTGGCCATACGAAGAACTTTTTCCTGTTCGTTAAATATGACTACCGTTGATTGAAGGAGTTTTATGAAGATACACATCGCTTAGTTAAAATGTGTGCCTGTTTTCCTACCAATATTTAAAAGTTTCATTTAATATCTTAGATATAAATATAAAAAAAACTTTATAAAGAGCACTAAAGAAACGTTTGGATATTGAAGTTAGGCATGAAAACAGTTCCTCGTATGGCCACATCCGTTGTTTATTAATTTAAATTACATATTAAAAAAATTTAAACAAACAATTTTTTTTTAAATTGCTTTCGTCCGGGATCGAACCTAGAATTTCCGCGTGTAAGCAGAATTTTTAGACATGAACTGTCTGAAATACTAATTTCATTTTTTTTTAAATCTAGCATAAATTGAAGCTCAAAATATATATTATTTTATATGTTCAGAAAGCTAATTTTCCGAGCTTTTAAAATATTTAAAAATATACAGGGTGTTCCATTTAAATTAAGAAATTTGATCCCATTTCCGGTTAAACTGGAAGTCAAAATATAAAGTATTTGGTATCGCGTAATAGCTAATTTTACGAGCTTTCAACATATTAAAAAATATACAGGGTGTTCCTAAAATTGTTGGTATTTTTGTAATTTCCGGTTTAACCGGAAGCGTTTTGTTAACCGAAAATAGTGTCAAATAATAGGTATTCACGAGATTGGTACATATATCCATTTTCAAGTTTTAATTTGTATTACAAAAGAAATTGGTGATTTTTTAAGTCTTGACATTCAAAAAATCATTATTCCAAAACGGCTCGAGCGGTTTTGATAAAAATTTATATTTCGATAGAGAATTACGTTTTCTGTAATATATCCAAAAAAGAAAAAATATGGCAGAGGAAATTTTGAGAAAATCCATTTCAAAATTTTGACCTACTTTGGCCCCTTAAAGGTAGACAATTTTGAAAATCGACTTGTTTAAGACGAAATCCCTATATTTTGGCTGTACAATGCCGTTTTTAAATTTTTTTAATAATAATTACCGACTAAGTTACAAGGGAAAAACCGCAAAATGGGACAATCGTTCTATTGACCGCCATTTTGAATAAAATAATTTGAAATTTGTTTTTTCAATTGAAGCTCACATGTACTATCTTATAGCCAAGTAGATATGAATTTGGCCCAAATTTTCAAATAAGCACCAAAAATAACCAAAATGCAAGTATAATAAAAAATAATTTTAAAGTGGTTAAAATCAAATTTCATCAAAATTGGTTTAGTAGGTTTTGCTCTAGGGGGGGGGGGGTTGCTACACACATTTTTGGTTCAAAAAATCGAAAATTTTTTTGCAATGCAAAAACGGGGACTCAAAACGTCGAGAAATGAAAAAAAAAATTTTATTATTTTTCATTTTCTCGATTATAACAACTTTTTCTTGGATTGGAAAAAGTTAAAATTAATTAAGCTTGGTTTATATTAGTTGTAAATATTACAATTTTACATTAAAGTTTAATTATTAACAAAAAGCGAACATGAACGTTTAAGTTTTTTAATTGAAGTTAACGAGATTCAATTACTTTTCTCATAAATTTAAAATAAAAAACAATTAAAAATCTTCAAATTCTTTGGTATAAAGGTCTTGGGAAGGCATTTTTATTGCTTCTTCATCGTAAACATCAAAATTGCTTGCATCTCCAAAGCTTTTACATTTGGGTATAAATGTGGGTTCGATTGTTCTGTAATAAATATTTGTAAAACTGATATCTTTGAACCATCTATGCGTTCGAATATCGTTGGTTCCACCTTTCAAATTACCGAATCTAAAAGTTTTAAGTATATAAATTTAAAAGTATGTCTTTATTGTGTTTTCGTACCTTTTAGATAAGTCAACTTGTAAAATATTACGCAAGATATCTTTCAGTTCAATGCTGAAATGGTTCGCATATTTATATTTTCCAGAAACAATTTTTTCATAAATAGCCATGGGATCGGCAGCATAAAATGGTGGATAACCAGCATTCATTTCATAAATTAAAACTCCAAATGACCACCAATCAGCCGATTTTCCATAACCTTTACTCAAAATAATTTCAGGAGCAAGATACTCTGGAGTACCACAAAGTGTCCAAGTTCGACCTTTAACTAACTTCAAGAATTTTAGTACTTGGGAGTGATTCAATAAATATTGGAAATACTTTACAAAATCCAAAATCGGTAATTTTCAAGTATCCTTGATTATCGATCAAGATATTTTCAGGTTTTAAATCACGATATATCAAATCTAAATAATGCAAATATTCTAGACCTAACAGAACTTGAGCAGCATAAAATCGTGCCAAATGTTCATCAAATTTGTGTTTTCTGTGGAGTGAAGTTATTGTTTCAATAAAGTCAACTGATGAGAGTGCAGTATATGAAGATCTTACCTACGTAAATGTGTAAACATTTCACCACCATTAATAAACGGTAAGACAAAATAAATGTTACCGAAGTCTTTAAACGAAAATTCCATGTAAACAACAAATGGAAAATTTATCGACATTAGTATTCTTTTCTCATACAAAGTATGTTCTACTTGTTTGTGTTTAATGACTCGATGTTTATCTAAAATTTTCATCGCATAGTATTTTCCACTGTTTTTTTGTTTTAAAAGAATCTTACAAAAAAATCAGAGTTAATGTTTTACTTAGTTTTAAGAAAATATAAAATGTTGGAATCGATGCTCAAAATGACAAAACTTTGGCGAGTTTAAGTATTTAATAAGTATTTATTAACTATTTTTAATTTGGAGCACTTTTTATGTAAAAAGTTACAAGGTATTGCTTACCACTCTTCCAAAGGAGCCTACACCTAATGTACGAAGTTTTTCAAAGTCGTTAAGTTCGCCTTTTGTTAAGTTAGGTTGACTCCATTTTTGTTCAAATTCCTCTTTCAATTTTTCTAATATTTTCAGGTATTCCCCATCAATAGCACCACCACTTTTACCCTGTAGAAAAATATGGCATTTAATATTGTCCTATAATAGAATAACTAGATACCAGTAATCTTGATTCATAGGCTGCTGCATTATGTTTGGATCCTTCCGAAATCCCTAATGTAGGTCCAGATCTTATATTTTTCATTTTTAGTTTCTTTACTTTTGACTGCCTTAAAAAAACAAATTGATCTCTAAGTTGACTTTTTAATTTATACAACCTTGATATAAAAGTTAAATAATAAAGTGCAAATATTTTCTAGTTCTTCAATACAATAGCTCTGTTCGCTTGACTTGCACTAGTTACTCCGAACAGTTAGTGAACCAATAAGAATAAAAAATACAGAATGAAGTCTACAGTCATTGGTTTACAGACTGCTCCGAGCAACTAGTGCAAGTCAAGCGAACAGAGCTATTGCTACCTACTTTAATTACGGTACTACGATTAAAGTAGCTCCTCCAACTAAATAAAATTATATTGCTTTACTCTTATATGATTAAATTAAGCACAAATTACGATTGTAAATTTTTAATATCATAAAAAAAATGTTTACAAAATATAACACACTTATCGCACAGTTAATTTAACAATTAAGTTTCAACTAAAGTTTTGATTACAAATAAAAAAAATAATAAAATATGAGCTCATGTATGATTTCGTTTTGTAAAAAAAATTATAAAATATCAATGTCGAAGAATTTAAATTCATTTTCCTTTTCGTCAATAAAATTTTCATTAGTAAAATTACTGAGGAGTAGGTTGTGGAGGATAATTGTATCCATATTGGCCTTGTGGAGGAGGAACTTGCCCTGGTGGCGGACGAGCATATTGATAACCTTGAGGTTGAGCTCCATATTGCGGTTGAGGAGGATAACCCGGTTGAGGTGGGTAACCGTAATTACCAGCAGGAGGAGCTGGAGGATAAGCTTGATTGGGAGCTGTGTAACCGCCGGGATTTGGATTTGCCGGTTGCGAATTTGGGGGGTATGGGGGTTGGTATGGTTGACTTGTAGCCGGAGTTGACGATGTTACTGTAGGACTCGCAACATTGGGTGGTGCTGAAAAAGGAGGAGATTGGTTGTTACTGGGACCATAATTTGCAGGGCTAGGACTAGCTTGATTAGAATATGGAGTACCTGGTGTGCCTTGTGGCTGATTGTTTGGAGGTGGAGGGTATCCTTGCTGAGGTGCATAACCTTGCTGGGGAGGATAAGTTTGTGGAGCATTGGCATTAGGATAAGGATTTGCATTTGGTGCATTTACGTAAGTAGTTGGTTGGTTATGTGGTGGATTCGCTGGAGGAGGATAAGGGTTACCTTGTGGGGCACCAGGTGGAGGGGTTCCATAACCTCCTGGTGGATAATTGTTGTGACTTGTGGTAGCAGGAGGTTGCCCGTAAGCGGCTTGTGCATTTGCGGGGTAGCCAGGTGGCTGATTTGCTGCATATTGACCTTGTTGAGGGTAAACGCCGCCTTGAGGGGGATACTGTCCCGGGTAATGCCCTTGTTGATATCCACGCTGAGGGTATGGTTGAGGTGCAACAGCAGGTCGCTGAGGACCTGCCGGTTGTCGATAACCCGGTTGTTGCTGTTGATGGTTGTAATTGTTCATATGCTGTTGTTCAGGATTTGGTGGCTGTCCAGGGGCCGGTACAGTTGAAGGCGGTGGCTAAAGTATTTGTCATTTAAACTAAATTAACAAACTGTATTAGGCGTAACTTACTGGAAGTAAAGAGTGGACATTTTGGGAAGCATCTGCAATACTTGCTAAATACACTAAATTTCGATGTAGCATTTGTTGAAAATGTGCACAGTCTTGAGCCTTTCCTTTACTTTGATACTCCTGAATAGTTTGAATTAAGTGACCATTCTCGTCCAAAAGCTTTTGTATTTGAGCTGGATTTGGAGGAGGTTTATTGGCTCCTCGTTGAGCAAACGTTAGCGACATTTTAATAACACCTCAATTTTACAGAAACAAGAATTACTAAGCTCAATATTAAAAAGAATAAAATTTTAAAAACTAGCAATTTAAAAGCTAACGCACTGCAATATTGAAATTTAAAAAATGTATTAGTTTTTGACGCTTACGCGAATGACATAAATACAAATACCAACATTCGATTCGTAACTTTTTTAGTTACGAATAGTTACGAGTAGGGGCGCAGGTGCCATGAATTTGACAGTAAAATAGAGATGGTAAGGGAGTGCAATTTTTGCGGAACAGTTCCGACCTGTTCCGAGTCAAATGCAATACCTGTTTCAAATATCTGTTCCGATTCCTATACGTTTCGATGCTGCTAAAAGTGCTAAAAATATAGAAATAATCGTTAGAGAGAGAGGTTGTCTTTGTTTGAGACAGGAAAGCAAAAGAACTGAGAAAGATATAAAATAATTAGGAGTTGTTACAAGACCTGTTATATTTAAAATCGCGGAGTTGTTCCTCGGAACAGTAACCACGTACCTGTTCCAAAATAACAGGTTCGCTCATTTCGTACCATCTCTACGTAAAATAATTTCTAACCTAAAAATCTTCAGATTTTAAAGTGTTGGAGGTGTTGGAATATTTTTGTGAATATTTTTCACAATGAAAATTAGAAGACATAAAAAAGTACATAAAAATTTAAATTTTTATGTTAATAATTTTAGTTTTAGACAACCTTATCAAATTTTAATTGACGGAACAATATGTTTGACTGCTTTAAATGTAAGTTTTTAATTTGAAACGTGCTCTTGTATAAATTACTATTTCTTTTAGAACAAAATAAATTTGGCCGATAACCTTCCTAAGTATCTACAAGCTGAATTAAAGCTATTAACAACACAGTGTGCTTTTCTCGAAACAGAGAAACTAGGACATAAAGTTTTTGGTGCGTTGCAGATACTAAAACAATTCTCAGTTCACAAATGTGGCCATGAGGGCAAACCGATACAAGGAGCAAACTGTTTATTGTCAATGATCGGAAAAAATAATCAAAATCATTACATGATAGCTACTCAAGATTTAGATTTGCAGAGCAAATTACGACTAAGACCCGGAGTTCCATTAATTTACCTACATAATAAGACACCGGTGTTTGAGCAACCTTCCCAAGCGTCTATTACACATGTGGAGAACCAAGCTCCTTTAGGTACTATTGAAAAGGAAACTATCGCTAAACTCAAAGAAGAAAGTGGAATACAACAAGAACCCGTCAAACCATCTAAGAAGAAAAAACGGAAAAAGGGACCAAATCCATTATCGTGTAAGAAGAAAAAGAAAAAAGTTGGTAATAGTCAGAGTGATAAAGTTAAATTAACCGAAAGTGGGAATATTCAAAAAGTTAAACGTAAAAAGATTAGAATAGCTAAACATGTTAAGGAGGAAATATTAAAAAGTGTAAATAAATAATAAAAGCTTACCTCGTTTATTATTTCAATACATAGGAATCATATTTGTCACACTGTGAACTACATAGATATAGAGCTACATCCTCTCGATATAATCTATTTAACTAATTATAATACAATACGTAGACCCGTTAATAATTACTCTACTTTATAATTTTCCTTCTATTCTTTTGATAATTATATCATATTGCGAAACATTCCTGTAGATAACTTATTATGTGTTAATTTAAAATCTTATCCAAAAGTTGAAACAGATTAAATAAAATACATAAAACTATTTTTATTGGCAGTCTTCAACTTGTATTGTCCTTTAATATACTTAAAATTAAGTAACACACTAAAATAAAAACTAAAAATTTGTATTATATAAGCACCATTTAAGTTAAAAGTTCATAATCTATAATTTAGTTTCAAGTAAATCGTTTTGGTGTTGAGATTTCTTTGTTACGTAATTAAACTTTTGTATTATTTCACTGTACCTATATTTGTAACGATGTGGTAAGTAGGTATAATGAATTGACAAAATAAGCGGTAAACAAAAGTTAATGAAAAAGTAATAACGATTATTATAACACCAATCATACTTATTGTTAAGTATTATGATTTAAATAAGCGTTAGAATAATTTGCGGTGAAAATTAA
Source organism: Malthinus seriepunctatus (assembly GCA_963924605.1). Classification (NCBI taxonomy): domain Eukaryota; kingdom Metazoa; phylum Arthropoda; class Insecta; order Coleoptera; family Cantharidae; genus Malthinus; species Malthinus seriepunctatus. Next base: position 45,584,038 of record OZ004600.1, read on the forward strand.
AATCACATTTGATATGTAAATAAAGTCAAATTTTCATGTAAATTACGCATGTTTTTGTATTAGGTTCGATTTGAAAATTTAACATAATCACAATTTAAAGAACAAATTTTCAAGTTAATTAAAATTCAGTTTGTTCCAACATACTTTTGCAATATTTATCTGATACAACGTCGAGTAGTTGTTCAAATTTATTATATCTGTCAACGGGTGTGGCAAAAGCCCCTCGACTACCCCATAAAAATTTCATTTGAAATTCAGTTTTGAACATATCTAAAGTTAAGTCTTCTGTTCTTGCTTCCCCTAGTACAATTTCAGCGTTTCTTTGAAATGTAGAAGTTGAATCTAAAAATTTTCTCGACGAATCTAAGTGTAATAACAAAGTCGTTAGGCCAAAATCTTGAGTGTTAATTTCCCAAATATTCAAACACGAAAAAGTCGATGCTTGATGATCACTAGGTGTTAAAAAGTCGTCCAAATTTCTTTCTAATAAAAGAATAAATGGAAGCAAATGCGGAATTGTTGTGTTGGGTGCTTGAGGGTTTGAGCAATTATTCATATTTTTTAACGTTGGGCGGAGTTTGGCTTCAAAATTGAACGCAGAGTCGGTGTATTTTTGTCTTAACATGTGCCACGTTGTATCTAATCTTTGTACCTATAAATTATTTATTGTAGAAAAGTAAAAAATTGATTAATAATTCGGAATTATACCTGTGGTAAACAGAGACCCAACATTATTCCACAAAATCCGTATAAATTTCCTAAAGCTGTTTTTGTATCGATTGCAACTTCTATCCATTTGTTTAATGTTTCGGTTCTTTCCAATTCATCCGAACTTGTTAAAATTGTTATTGCTACCATCAGTTTAAGGCATTCGGTTCTGTAACAAAATATTGAAAATGAAAATTAATTAAAGTTTAACAAACTAAAGATAAATATATTTCAATCTAAATACTAAACCGTACCGACAGTTGTACAGTGTATTAAAAGATATTAAAGTTATATTAGGTTTTTCAGAGATTATGATATGTGCCTTTTCAGTTTTGCTTTTGATTATTATTTACATTCCCTACTTCAAATACATTCCCAAAGAAAGAACTTTTAATTAAAAAGCACTGTATGATGTTGAGCTCATTTTAAGCTTCTATAAGGAAAGATATTAAAGATGAATTTTCGTTCCATTTCTAGACAGATGGGAATAATTTTTATCTAAAATAAACACTATTCGTGTTCAGCGCAGTCCGAAAATTTTTGAAATGGAATCGTGATAATCGATACGTTTCCCAAACATAAACTATTAAAAGACCCTTTAACCTAATCAGTAAAATAAATCTCTGAACCGTTTTCGAGATTATTTGAATCCTGAAATACTTTTGTTAAAGGTCAGGACTGAAATAGACCACGAATTTAATCCTTGTTAAACGAAAAAGTGCAATTTGGCTCAAGCTAAATGTGGGTTGGATTTTACCTAAAGCCATTATAAGTAATTGGTACATGCTGTGTTTAAGTTTCAAACCTAATTTCTCCGTTAATACTTTTTTTTATGAAAAAGTTCATATGGATGTCATCTCGAGCCCAATTATTTCGTTATGTAGCCATTACAAAATGTATAATTACAGTTAGTGCTTTTTAAAAAATTTATTTAGTTAAAAAAAAGTACGGACACGTTTTGTGGGTTGTAACATCATGCAATATTTCATGTAACCACATTTAGAACGATCAATTAAATTCAAATCCATCCAATTTACAAACCTTGAACATTCATTTAATTTTTAATAATAAAAGAAATGTTGGATTCAATAAAATTTAAAGGCGTTCCTATTGTGCGTTTAATTAAATTTATTATGTACGATCGAAATTGTAATTAACCGCCACTTGTGTTGGATATTGGGATCCAATGAAAAACCAATATCATTTCATTATACAGCGGGTATCGCGTGCGGGTCAAGAATTTGTATTTATAGCTCATTCAAATCATTTGTAGTCATTTAATATGAATTTTAAGAGATAATTTGTTCAGAACTGTTTATTCAGATGAATATACTAAGAGAGACAGAGACGGATCCATTGAATAAATAGCCACCACTCTAACAGGAAAGAGTATTCCAGGTAATCGTATGTGAATACAATGGTTGTCTAAATATAGCAATTTCCGGCCAATTTCTCCAATGAAAATGGTTGCTCATACTCCCACTTATAAGGAAAGATCATGACAGTCAATGATAAAATAAATTCGACTGAATGAATGAGTCATCCATAGTGTTCTAAAATGTCGTTGCTAAAGCTCCTTTGTGGTTCTTTATCTTCTAAGGACGAATCCATAGGCCAGAATTAAAATTTGGTGTAGGAAAGAAACCTAGAGGAGATCTAACAACAAAAAGTTTTCAAGGTACTGCAGGTGGAGACGTTAATGTAAGGCTTAAGATGCTAGAGAATATAAAGATCATTGATAGGCTTTTTTAAATCAAACTTTTGAGACTGCTAAGCGTTATCAGTACCTACCTACTGCTAAGAAAAGTTTATGCGAAGTACAAAAGAACTTTTTTAGAGCAATAGAGGAGCTGAGAACTTTTTCAAGTAAAGCCATGCTTTGGTAACGTGCTTAAGAAAATAAAATAATATTAGAAGTATCTGAAGGATATGTCTGGACTCCAAATATATACTTAGATAAACTTAAACCTTGCTTGTCCTACAGTAAAAATGAAAAAATCCGTTCCTGCTAACGAATTTGCTCAAAAATCCAAATGAGCGTTTCGCGTGATGACAAATCGATCAATTACATTTAACTTAAACGACACGTGTATGTTATACAAATTTATAATAATAAATATTAACATAAAAAGGGAACACAAAATTACGTACCTTTCAATTAAATCTAATCGTAGTTGATGACCGTGTGGAAGTAAACACAATTCGATGCCTGTTCCCAACTTTTTAATCGACTTATCAATATCAGATCCAAAAATTATATCCAAATCAGTTTTGGTTAAATGATTAGCTAATATTCTAGATCCAGATTCTTTTAAAATAAGTTTAATTCCTTTTAAAGCTTGATTATCGAGAGGTTTGTTTTCGTTAACAGGTAATAATATGGTGTGAAAGTTTTCTAAATCGAATCGACTAACTAAATTTAATTGGGGCGTTTGTAATTCTAAAAGCTTTTCTTCGGCTTCTTTGTAATCGAAATCGTAATTCTTAAGAGTTGTAGTAGATTCTGAATTGGTCATGTTATATCTAGGATTCTTAATTATAACTCCAGAATTTCTGTGATTAAATTCCATCGAATCTCCAGCCGCCGAACTTAAAGCTGAATCTCCTGATCCATTACCCGAATCAGATCCTGAAGCGTGGTACGATGTTACTCTTTGTAAGTTTCCATGAGGTAAAAATACGTTATCGAAAGCGTGTTTGCTATCGGCAATATCAGAATCTTTCGATTCCGTTCGAATTATTGAAGGAATTCGCGAAGGTTTTGGTGGTGGTGAGTCGGGTAAACTGAGGTCTTCTTCCGATGCAAGTAGACGACGCTCGGCGCAAGGTGATAAAGACGGATCGCTCGTAACCCTGGTTATATTTTTGGTATTTCTTCCTAAAACTATTGTACTTGGTGATAATGAGAGTCTAGCGCAAGGACTTCTAGGTAACGAATGTGTGGAATATTTTAAATCGGAAATTATAACATCGGAACCGACGGAACGTGTCATTAACGGTGGTTGGATTACGCCGTCTGCACTATTACATTTTTCTTGACTAACGCGATTCACTTCTGAGGGTGTTAAGGAATGAGATCTCTGTTTTTTAGAAGGTAGTCGGGGAGGATTATCTCGGGATATTCTTGTTGGGGAAGGAGATGGTCTGTACAATCCGGGATTTATAGGACTACATCGCATTTGCATATTTGCAATTGGAGTTGTAGCGGGTGATACCATTCGGCTTTGACATAAGGGAGTTGGGTATTTTGACGCGTAAAACGATAAGGGATATAAGCGGTTTTTAGGAAATTGGATTCTAGCTGCAGATGCAACCGTAACCGGTTTTCCAGCACCAACGTAAAATGTTATTAAGTCTGGTACTGTGTCGAAGGCGTCGTCTTCAAATTGATATTGGACTCGTTCGTATACTGTGTCTGGTTGGAGAATTATTTTATTAATTACAAAATGTAAGGGTTGTTGTTTGGTTCTGCACGTTAATACGTAGTTTCCTGGTTGTGAAGTACAATCGCGTATTAGAAAACACCCTTCTTCGCGAACAATGTCTTCAGCTCGTGCTCGAGGAATTGCGCCGTGATACCAAGCGTGCGATCGGAGATCCCTCGCGTCTAAAGATAATTCCCATTCTAAGGCCTTTTTGAGTGCTATAGCATCCATCGTAGGATCCATACAAGGTTCCTGCAAAAAAAAGAATAAATTATAATAACTTTAATGTTCTTCAACTAATTTTAGAAATTAGAAAATTAATTTAGAAGTTTTGTTCCTTTTTGTAGATTCATTGTCTGAAGCTGAAGACACCTATTTTGTTAGTGGAAGTTTAAAAAGTACAAACAAAAGAACCCATCTCGACAGTTTTCCAACTTACTTTATCGTAATTCAAACAATATTGAGCAATCTAATTAATTACAAGTTAGGGGTTGGTATTCAAATAAGGCGGAAATTTGAAAATTAAATAAAATTCTATTGTTAAAAAAGTTAAAATCTTTTTGTTTTCTGCTCAAATAAGTAAATAAAATTGTAAAAATGAATAAAAGAGTTAATCAATTTTTTAAACTTGATTGTACGCGTATTTGAATAAAATTTGCAGGTGTTGATTTAATATCAGCATCGCGGTGTTTTGTTTTGTTACGACGCCGACTATTATTGTTTTAAAATAGTGTGTTTGTAAAAATCACTGCTAATGACTGCTGTTAGTTGTGTTTGTGTTTTCAAATTTACTCAAATAAATTAATTATTTTAAGGGATTATTATAATATAAATTTAGTGAGTGCACGATAAAGCGACAACTAAACGATGCCAACCTCCTACAAAGGTAAATTTATTAAAAATAGTTAATAATAAATTATTATTCTTATTTTATTTTAAATGTTTTAACTTTTCATAGCCATTTTGAATTATTCTAATAAGTAAATTTTTCAAGGTTGTATTTTGGTCCAATTTCAAAAAATTATCTTTATATTATTTATAATTTGATGAAAAATTTACTTATAGATAGTGTAGTCAATGAACCAAAATTTATCCTGATTTTACGACTTTTTTTGTAACAGCAATTTTTTTCTCTTAATCAGTCTAAACCAATAAACCATTCATGTAAGTTTGTGTATAAAATGTATCAACCCAGTTTTGATCGAAAGGCACTTATTCTTCGACATTAGTGTAAAATTTCCGTTTCACTATTCTTTTAATAACTTCGCTTGTATTGGTCGGATCGGGACCAAAAATTTTTCGTTTTGTTTGTAATGAATCTCTCTTTAAAACTGCCGGGGTTAAAATAATTTATATTAATTTCCTAACCTCAAAAAATTCAAAACTGCCGTCATTGGTGGGCCGTAGTTTTTATATAGAACTTGAGTAATAATTAATGTTATGGTATGAAACTTTAGAAAGGTGTAGCTGATATAATAACAAATTCATATGGCAAGTTGGGTCCAAAAATATTAAGAACAACGGCTAAAATTTGCATTTTGGTTCAAATTTTCTTTTTCATATTTGTTGTGAGCAATTGGTAGTATCGCAGCAATTCTTCTCTTGAAATGTAGAAAATTTAATGCTCTTTCAGTTGAAAACAAAAACAATTACATTAGACCACTTTTTCTTCCGATTTGCTTGAATAGAAAAATAAAATTTTTCAACTATTTGCCCACAAAATCCATTTAACAAAAAAATCCGAAAATCACTGTAAATTTTGGTTCCTTGACTACACTACTAAATTTCAAACAAAAGATTTTTATGAAGAAGATTTCTCATATGAAAAACTACCCATCCTTTTCGCGGAAACTTTTTGTTCAACATTTGTACCATTATTGTACATTCTAAGTAATGAAAGACACTCCATCGGATGGAGGTAATTTTATAGATTTCTGCAGCATAAAAAATTGTTTTTAATTATTTAAGAATCGTTTAATTAAGACAATCTTAGGGTTTTCAGCATTTGTCATCGTCATATTTTTTTGATTTGTGTTACCCCCTTGTTGTTTGGTATTAAAATTTTGATTGTTGAGGACTGCTTTGGTATCGAACCTTTCCATTTTTGCTTACTCGAATGCGCCTATTGAAAAAATTCGGTCGAGATTTTTCGAAATCTTTATTTCCTCCCGTTTACCGATATGTCTGTGTGAGTGAACGTGAACGCGTGAGAACGAATATTATCTATATAATGAGGTACTTATTATAGCTATAATATAATATCAGTATGATTTTATGATGGGAACAGAGGTTTGGACTGCATTTAAAACAAAATTACCTGACTAGAGGATGGTTAAAATTGGGATCAAAAGTTATAAAATAGAATTCAAAAATAACCCGAGATAGGTAACAATTTGCAATTTCAAATTGTGAACATACGTTTTAGAACTAATTTTAATTCAAAACCACTCCCCTTGTTGTTTGAGAGGATGTAAAATTGCATTTTTAAAAAATGCTTACATCAGTTGAAACACAAATGTAGAAATTTTATCCCAAAACTACTACCCTTTCAAGAAGTCGATAACGCCGTTTATTTCAAAACTCATCATGATGAATCAGTTTTTTAGAGCTAATCAACTGTGGAACCGTTTTTAAGGTTGCTCTGAAACATTTCGACGACAAGCACCTAATTAATAATTTCTGGCCTTTGAAGTTTTTCTTTTCAAAATAAAAAACTTTGAAGCTTAAACATAGCGTGGTACTATTTTAAATTAACACGAGTTACTTACTTAGAACTAAAAGTTTTAGAAAAGAAACTTTTTCATTAAATGGAAAAGCGCTTCTAAGAGTTGAAAAATATTTTCTTTATTTCAAGTTTTATGTTTAACTAATGGTACATGGTATGCGGGTATTGATAAAAATTTTAATTACAACAAAATTACAATCTCCACGAAGCGTGTAATATTTGTTGCTTAAGACTTCCTTCAAGAGAACTTTCCAGGTGGAGTGGTATTTTCTTACTTTAGGAAATAAAGGCACATCGGGTTTCGTGTGTTTATAATTAATTCCATCCTCTCCGGAAGAAGTCATGTTTCTGTTTGTTACCAAATTAGTTTTAGGTTGGACTCATTTACATCCACACATTACGTATTCTAGAAGATGTTACATATATTTTGAATTAAACATTGTTCAATAATATACAAAAAAAACAGATGTGGCCATACGAAGAACTTTTTCCTGCTCAATTTTTTTGTGCACTTCTTTAAAAGTTTATAGTTTATAATTTTCTTTAAAGTATCATTTATAACTTATTTATAAGATATCAAATTAAATTTTATAAAAAAAAATATTAAATTATAATATTTGACGGACAGGAAAAAGTTCTTTGTATGGCCACATCCATTGTTTTTATTATTATATTTATTTTTAATGTAAATTGCATGATATAAAAAAAAATTAAAAAAAAAATCAAAAAAAATTTCCTTTTAAATTGTTTGCGTCCAGGATCGAACACCTAGGACTTCTGCGTGTAAGCAAAATTTTTAGACGTAAACTGTCTTAAATACTAATTTCATTTCTTTTTAAATTTGGCATAAATTGAAGTCCAAAATATACATTATTTTATACATATGTTCAGAAAGCTAATTTTACGAGCTTTCAAAATATTGAAAAATATTTAGCGTTCGTAAAAATTTTGATATTTTTGTAATTTCCGGTTTAACCGGAAGCGTTTTGTTAACCAAAAATAGTGTCAAATAATAGATATTTATAGAATTGATATAAATATCCAATTTAAACTTTTCATTTTTATTACAAAAGAAATTGGAGATTTCTGAAGTTTTGACATTCAAAAAATCATAACTCCGAATTCGCATCATACAAGTCTTTAAAAATTTAAATTTAGATAGATAATTACGTTGTTAATAAAATATCAAAAAATTAAAAAAATTTTCGGACCAGTTTTTGAGAAAATCGATATCGAAATTTTGACCTACTTGGGCCCCTTTGGGGTAGGCAATTTTGAAAATCGACTTCTTTAAGACGAAAGCCCTATATTTTGGCTATACAATGTCGTTTTGAAATTTTTATAATATTAATTACCGACCAAGTTATAAGGGAAAAACCACAAAATGGGACAATCGTTCTATTGGCCGCCATTTTGAATAAAAAAATTTGAATTTGTTTTCTACAGTTAGCGCTCACGTGTACTATCTTATAGCAAAGTAGAAACGAATTTGGCCCAAATTTGCAAGTATGAGCCCAAAATAACCACTTTATTTTTGGACACCCTGTATATATTTCTTATTAAAGCTACTTTTGCCGATAAAATAATTTTAAAGTAGTTAAAATCAAATTTCATTAAAATCGGTTCAGTAGTTTTTGCTCTAGGGGAGGGGGGCATATACAGGCTGTCTCACGAAATCGGCGCAGCATTGGGATATCGGAAACTATAAGAGATACAAAGTCGGTTAAATGGGGAAAAACTTTTATATTGTGTGCCCATTTTGAAAGTGTAATTAGGTTTTGCAGAATTATCATAGCCAACTAGATATGAGGTAAAAACTGAAAAAGTGCGTATTTTTCTTTTGCTAATAACTTCTAAAGTAATGGAAATATAAAAAAATAGTTGAAATAAAAAGAATAGATATTTCTAAGCTTTAGTCAGTAGCGTAGCAAAAAAATTTATTTAGGGCTTAATTTGAAAGATATGACACAAACTTACCTTTTTTTAAATACAAACACTATTTTATTTTAACTTCAAAAAAATGCTTATTTTTTTCCCTTTTCGACGATATGTAACAATTAATAATACAATTTCTTGCTTTTTTTCAAAAAATAATTTTCTTATTTTTTCAAAAATTCTGTTCAAGTCGACTGGTACAGGTTACTGACAAATTATTTTTTTACAAATAGTAATTTTAATAAAAAAATGTACCTGTACAGTCGACTTGAAGAGAATTTTTGAAAAAATAAGAAAAAATTTTTTTTTGAAAAAAATCAAGAAATTGTATTATTGATTGTTACATATCGTTGAAAAGAGAAAAAAATAAGCATTTTTTTGAAGTTAAAATAAAATAGTGTTTGTATTTAAAAAAAGGTAAGTTTGTGTCATATCTTTCAAATTAAGCCCTAAATAAATTTTTTTGCTACGCCACTGACTAAAGCTTAGAAATATCTATTTTTTTTATTTCAACAATTTTTTTATATTTCCATTACTTTAGAAGTTATTAGCAAAAGAAAAATACGCACTTTTTCAGTTTTGACCTCATATCTAGTTGGCTATGATAATTTTGCAAAACCTAATTACACTTTTGAAATGGGCACTCAATATAAAAGTTTTTTTCCCATTTAACCGACTTTGTATCTCTTATAGTTTCCGATATCCCAATGCTGCGCCGATTTCGTGAGACCTGTATACAGACATTTTGGTTCAAGAAATCGAAAACATTTTTTTTGGTTTTTGGAATCAGCGTAATTCAAAACCTCGAGAAATGTAAAAAAATTTATTATTATTATTATTATTTTTTGTCTCGATTATAACAACTTTTTCTTGGATTGGAAAAAGTTAATAAAATCCAAGTCTTTATTTATTAAATTACATCTTCAACAACAGTTGGAAACAAGAAACTTTTAGAATGTAAAATAGCTAAGTTTTTCACTAAAATTGTTTTCATCAATAATTATTGCTGCATGAAAATGTGATTTTTTTTCAAATGGAAGTCGACTTTTTACAAAATACATTTTTGAACTTTCGAGTTATCTCATCATCTCTACACACTGCTTACCTACTTCAACACGCAACTGCTTTTTTTAAATGAGAAAAGTTTGGAGGTGGTTTTCTCACTCATAGAAGCTAAAGGGTAAAATCTTAGCGTTTTTTCTACACTATTTTGCATTAATTAAGTGCAAAACTATGGAAGATATTTTTAACCATTATTGTATAGACCTATAATAGCACGAACTTCCTAATCAAAAAGCGAGTAAAAAAATATGTATTTGAGGAGGGCTTTCTGAACTGAAATTTAGGTTCTTTCATCATGTTTATGCGAATTATTCTTGATAAAGCAAAATAATTTCCTGAAAGAGGAAATTTATTTGCTGTATACTCACCCATTTGGGGATTATAGTGGTTTCTTGCATGGTAGATATTATAGATACTCGTAACAAAGATGATTATTCTAAGAGATTAATTTTTAGAGTTTGTTAAATCATGTTTTTGATTAGGACAAACCTTGTTAAAACATATCGATCATCTTCGTAAGCTTCAATTTATTTTGAAATTATGTAATTTAAATTTATAATTTGTGCGTATAGTCTTATAGTCAATATTGATTAATATTTTTTGTTCAACCTGTGAAAGAAAAGTTTTATGAACCTTTTGAAAGGGAATTAAATTCTTTGAAATCTGGAAAGCGATTCATGAAAGTTTAACTTGAAAGCCTTCAAGCTTACAAGATTCTTAAATAGGATTTCCTTGCTTATTTTTATTTGAAGTATTTTGGAATTTTTGCTCTCAGGGGGGTTCAAAACGTCGATAAATTTAAAAATATATTTTTTCAAAGTAGTACTTTACAAATATTTACAAAAATGTAAAATGCCGATTCCATTCTCTTGCAAGGTTGTATAATAAGTATTTTAGTCACTTTTCACCTTCTGAGGATTGGAATTTTCAGTGATGCCTTAAAAGAAGGAAAGGGTTCGTTGCAAACCCAACTAACAATTTGATGGTTTATAAAAGCTGTAAGAACGTTTACAAAACAATAATTATAAACCATTGCTGCAATAAAAACGTTTCCTAAACGTGTATACAACCCTTATAGAGCCCAAATGGGCGCAGGTATATAAAACAATTTAGTACTATAGGTCGTTGTATAACGCCTGTAAACACTCTTACCAGATAGTTATGAAATAATAATAGATATAGAGTTTATAGGTGATTTATAAGAATGACTAGAATTTCAATTTTTTTTGTTAAGAGCTGCAGAAAGCAACATCTATAAATACAATAATATTTTCTTAGACCTATCTAGAGGAAACAAATTAGTTCTCAAGCTATATTACCTTAACCGGTCTAAACGATAGATTTCAAGGGTGATTGAAAAAAAGTTGTAGTACATGGCGATAGCCATCATGGCTAAGAATTTTAAGTCAAAGCTTTTTGGAGATGATTATGCATGGCCTACAGGATTATTTTTGCATACGAAGCGAAGATTACTGTTATTTATATACCACAAATATCATGAAATTTTAATGCGCCGTGCGTTTGCTTAATATTTTTAAAATTATTGAAATTCCCAAAAAAATTAATATTTTTGAAATTGACTTTTTCTGATAATAAAATTATGTTAATATATTTATAAAGACATAAAACTTTTAAAGTACCATTATTTTTCTCTCTAAAACTAGTAATACTATAAATAATTTAAATCATTTAATTATCTGTCAAATATGGCGGCGATTCGGACGTGTTGTAGTTCTTTCAACATGGCCTCTTCCTTATAAAATGCATTTGCCACGAAAGCAACTATTATAGGACAATTAGATCCAGTTAGTGATTACTACAAAATATGTATACAATATGTGTTGTATATCTAATAAAGAAGCAGATACAGGATCGTATTTAAGAACATTTAAATTTGAATGTATTATCCAAACATTCAATACAAAACATAATAATGTATTTTTTATATTTCGGTTCTGTAATGGAGCTATTACGATACCGAAAGTAGTTTCGTAATAGCTGAAGGCGTGTCTGAAAAGTGTAGTCAAATTTATTTTTTCGAAGTTGGTATTATGTATTTTTTTTAAATATTTTTTTTAATTTTTCGGGGATCGAACCCTCGACCTTGATAACCAGAAGTCGCACTTCTATCAATCAGGCCAAACGGACTTTCAATAAATTTAAGTTCCAATTGTCTTATTAATAGTGAAAAACGTCAACGGTTGACACGACAGGTAAATACCATGTTTATGGTAATCACCTAATGGTGGAACCAAAAACTGGACTGTGTGTACTTTTATAGATTTAAATTAAAATTTCTTTTATAGAAAAAAATTGATCTAGAAATTTAACTTGTAAAAATTTGTGAAAATAGTAAACTTTTAATTGTTCAAAAATATGACATTAGCATGCGATAAATTTCAATAAGGAATTTAAATAAATTATATTTTGTAGTAAACGTTATTTTTGTGTATTAAAATTTTAAAGAATATTTAATATTTATGTACTTAGGTGTTTATTTAATTTTTAATACATTTTAGACGAAAAAAAATATAATTTTATAGTTAGAAAATTTTGAAACGTCAGTACTGTCATTATATTATAAACAGAAGTACCAACCAACAAAAAATAACCTCAATTTTGAAATTTTAAATTTGTTACAATTTTTAATTTTAAAGGCCGAAATATAAAAAATATTGTATGATATTTGTGTTAAAAGTGATTTTATTTTGTTCGTTGAGTTACTCAACTCGTTTCACTCGTTTCGTAATCTTCTCAAACTTACAAAATAACCCGTCCCTTTTAACACGCATATCATAAACTACTATTTTAATTTAAAAAAAAGCAATTATTTTTCTATTTTTGAATTTGATTTTTGACTACGGGGAACTCGTTTTCTAAATTAACATTGGCGTCTTGGCAAAAACGGTTATCTACATTTTTAAAATGTACAGGATCCAAATTTTTGAATCCAAATGGTAAACGTTAAAAAGAATAAACTGTTTTGCTAGAAAGCCAACCAGAACCGTTGTTATAACAAGAAACTGGTACAAATATCAAACTTCAGTAAAATTTATCTGTTGTCCAACCAATCACAACACGTAATTCCAAACTGCGTATTACGACATATTTTTCTATAACCTATGCACTCTTTGCTATTACACAACAGTTTCTTAAGGTTTCTATTGTGAGCTATATTTGTTCGTTTATTTGTACATTTTCATAAGTATGTTGTAAGAGTTGCAGTGAAGATAAGAAGCTCAATTACAGAAATGTTATAAAGCAGTATAGGGAAATGTTGATAAAAAAGTTTTATAAACGTTCTTAAATAGTATATTATAATACAAGTGTATAAGAAAGACTATATATAATATCGCATTAGCGACGAAAACTCGCAAGCTCGTGCTTGTAACGGCGCATATGCGATAAAGTCTACTTATACACGAGTATTATACGCTATTTTTTATTATAATTGCAACTAAAACCTCTATAAAAGAGAAAAAATCTGTATTTAAAATTTGAAAATTAAGCGTGCCGATTTTGGATATATTTGTTGCCACAGAGATGCTTTGTGTTTACATTGCAGAACAACAGTCGCACAACAGTTAATATTATTGTTGTTACCTAGACGACTTTATAGAGCACTTGTGCTATAAAGACGATTTTATGAACGCTTTTTAGTGTGAAATTGGCAGATTATAATGCAAGTATAATAAAAACAATTTTATATAAGTCCTATAAACAATTTTATAATTTTGCTGTAAGAACGTTTATGGTACTACTTTAAAGAATTATTTAGTTCAGGGAACAAAATAATGTTTAATAAAGCCTCTTAACAACTAATTAGCACTTGAGGAGCAAGAATATAGCACTTATAATATAAATCAGGCTTTTTAGCTAAAGGTTATAAGACAAGAATGTTAGTTGGGAATTTAATGTAAAAATATTCCAAAGGGAGCGGAGTTTCAAAAAATAACTTTTAAAAAAATAAAGTTTTTTGAAGCTTAGTTTAAATATAACTAATAATAGTGGAGTCAACGAAGTAAAATTTTTTTCATTTTGGGAAAGCTTCGTAACACAATTGTTTTTGTTAATCCCCAACCAACCCAATTTTGACCGAAAGGCACTGTTGTTTCTTCTTTAGTACAAATTTAATTTTGATCTTTTCAAGTTTTCGCTTCACTACGTTAACGTTAAGGATATCGTCGGCTACATAAGAAAACCTCGTAAGCACGGCTGGACTGGCCCGGCAGGCTATGGGAATTTTCCGGTGGCCCGTGGTGTGACAGAGAAAAAAATATGTTGTAAAAATTTAGATAAATTGAAAAAATCAGAAATATAAACCTAGACTATCAGATTTTCCGGTACGAATTTTTTTCCCAGCCCTGCTCGTAAGTTCTAAATTTGATATGTGGTGTGGTGATACAGCACGTGAAGACGTTAATATTTTAAAGATTACCTGGGCGAAGCCAATGCATACGACGAATATGTGACCGATTGCATAAGGTCGTATCAATTTTAGTGATACTGAGAGAGAGAGAGGAAGAGAGTACTCGCTCCCTCCATCTGTACTACGCAAGATATGGGCTCCACCCAGACAATCTTTAAAAAATCAACGTCTATTATGGACTTATAATTATGTATTTGACACATCTAAGAGTTAAGAAGCCTCACCAAAACTACAATAAGACTATTGTACAACAGAGGAAAAATTACATTTTTGTTAACGACGTTTCCTTATTTAACCGACAATATGTTGGCTTATATTAGTCGAATCAGAACCAAGAAAATTTAGCTTTGTATGTATTGAATCTCTCTTTAAAACAGCCCGATTTAAAATTATTTTTATTAATTTCATAACCTAAAAAATCTAAAACTTGGCTAAAACTTCATTGGCGGATCGTGTTTTTTTTTAAATAACTTTCGTTTAAATTAATGTTATGGTATGAAACTGAGGGAAGTTGTAGCTTTTATAGTACCAAATAAGTGTTGTAAGTTTGGTTCAAAAATAGTAAGAACAACGGTAAATATTTGGATTTTGATTTAAATTTTCGTTTGCATAATAATTGCTGTGAGCATTTGGTCGTATCTCAATAATTATTCTCTTGAAATGTAGGAAACTTAATGCTCTTACAGATAAAAAAAAACATTTCATTAAAAAGAAAAATTAGATTTTTCAATTGTTTAGCCACAAAACCCATTTTAGTGGTCGAATATCTTTTTATTTTCAACGGCCAAAATAATATTAGACCTCCTACAAAATCGAGAAGGACCTGTCAATAATTCTGAGCTAAAACATTTTGTTTGAAGTGTAACACGATGCAAAATTCTATCCAGATGCTGGACCAAAGTACTAGTACAGTATTACAGCATGTTGGAAATTTTGTATCGTTTAAAGCAGCTACATGGCATTTTTCCCCTAGCGACGTCCCTGAGATCAAAATGGAAATAAATTTTAGATGCTCGTGTTGAGCTCTTCAAGCACTTTCATTTGAGTCCAATCTCATCAAGATTGGACCAGAATTGCTTATAGCGTATTCGATTGGGACCGCACCGACACGGAACCAGTGCGGTTCTGCACCGGTGGAGTGCAATCACATAATGAAACACCAATAAATCACGTGAAACTGGGGTAGTGCAGATAAATCTGCACTGGCACCGCACCGGTGCAACCAATCGAACACGCCATTAATTTTAGTTTTCCTTATTTCACTATCAGCGTTATCAGTGATAACAGCTAATTTCCCTGTAACTCGGCAACCAGAAGAGCTAGAGCTCCCGTTTTATTTTTACTGTGACTCTGGAGTTATTTTTACCTTTTTATAAATTAGTTGAATCTTATCTTTTCATTAAATACTTATCTAAACTTTTTAATTATAGGTTTAGAAAATTATTGAATGTTTAAATTCATTGTAAAACCACGTGGAGGGTTATAATTAGTGATAGCATGTAATTAGTCTTTTTTTCTTTTACTTCCGTAATTCATTGGCATCCCTGAATATTTTCCACCCTTTAAATAATACGAACGTCTCCTACGAGCGACTCTTAAGGGAGATTTAATGCAACACCCGGTTTCCGGTGTTACGGAAGGGTATCAGATGACTTAAAATTAAGTATTCATGCATAAGAACCAGGCTGGGCGCGAGAAGTCCATCTTAAAGTCTTCATATATTTCGGATAAGCTTATAGGTATAAATTATAAATTCAATTATGTGCCTATATTCACCGTATGTTTTTACTAAGCCATGTTTAGATCGCTTTAGCTCTTTAGTAGAAGAAGAAGACTAATAGATTTAATATCTAGTGAGCGAAAGACTTTTTTCAGCAATTCCATTTTAGGATTATTAATCTAATTTTTATGGATTATTATAACAATAAGAAAAGAAAGGCCAAAAAGAAAGCCACTGTATAGCTGTATGTATACCAACAAATTTAATTAAATACCCAAATTAAGCCTCAGCTTAATGCAATTTGTTTTGGTAAATCTAGGCAATTAGAACTTTACCATTTTGTACATTCTACTTTTTTAATTTAAAGCAAATACACTAAAACACTATCTTGAGATTTGCACTTGCATAAATACCTTGTAATAAACAATTTTCGCTCAATAGCGTAATATTAGATGTAATTAACAAAGACTGTTTGTTCTTGGCGTAATGAACGTTTATTTTGTTATTTGAAATATTGAATATAATTTAATTTGATGATAAAAGCTAACGATTCTTTAGAAAATTCGACTTTAATAAATTCCGAAGCTAAAATGAGTAAGTTTGTTGTTTCAAATATTCAAAAATTCCACTTCGATGGCAATTTTTAGGTAACAAAATTAATGTAAACGAAGTATCTTTACTTGATAAAGTTGGAATAGGAATTGGAGAGTTTTTAGCAACTACAATAATGGTTTTTGTTGCATGTATGGGATGCGTAACGGGAATTAGGGATGAATATGTTCTCTTACAACAAATGGCTTTTAGTTCTGGTTTAGCGGTTATGATAGCAATTTTTGTAAGTACCTAATAAAATTTATAGTAATTCAAACCTGGATTTTTTATAACTTTTAGTTGTTTGGTCATATAACTGGAGCACATGTTAACATTTTAACTAGCATAGGAGCTGTTATAGTTGGGAAAATTCCTCTAGTATTGTTACCAATTTATTTTGTTGCTCAACTGTTTGGTGCCATATCTGGATACGGATTGCTCATAGAAAGTTTACTATTTTTTTAACTCTACTTTTAATATTTTTACGTTTATACTTTTAGTTGGTTACACCTGAGCCATTTATGCAGCTCAAAAATGCCACTACACACGGAACATGTGTAAATATGCCAAATCCACAAATATTTACTTGGCAGGTATTGTTTACGTCTCTTGATTTAATTTCAATGTAAAAAGCCTACGCACGAGGTTTAATTATTCTAAAAGCGACTACCTAATATAGGTATAGTTACGTAGAATATTCTGTTGAAAAATTCTTTTAGTTATGGCCGATACATTTTTATAGCTTATACTGCAAACATTTACTTCGATTTTAGTACGAATTTTATAAGAAGGCAGTTGAATTTTTACAGCTTTACAGGGGTACCTATTCAATTTTATAGCAATTTAAGTGAAAAATTGTTCACTTTGTGAAGAGAACTAGCTCCATTTTTTTAAAAGTATATAACCGAGAGCTTTTTGGGGTATTAACTTTAATACGTTGTGCAAAAAATTGTGGAAGCGTTTAATACGTAGGAAAATAATATAAAGCAGTAGTAAATCACTGTTATAAAACCATTTTAATCTTGACAAACAACAGAAATACAAATATTGACGTTACGTGTATCAACAAACGCGATATAAAATTAATACGAATAGGTAACAAAATAGAAAAAATCCCCCAGAAAAATCAATTAATTTAGAAAACCAGTGATGAAATTGTGTGATGCGAGAGAAGTATCAGAGATCAGTAGCTATGTGCAAATAGAAATTGATGAAGGAGGTCACATTTGGATGTATTGGGAAATGTTATTGATGTATGATATAAATTTCAACCGCTGTGCTGTACTTGCAGAAATTTTAATGTTTGCGAAGTCTTCATTTTAATATAATGATTTATGGGGAGAAATTCAAAAAAGGTCGATAAATATGATTCAAGTCCAGAATAAATAGATATAGTTTAAATAAGTTGAAGAAAACATCCTATTGGAGAGAAATATTTTCACAATTTAATCCATTAGTGCTTGTATTTCGGTTTGCTTTACGGTAGGCAGACGAAAAGCAGTAGAATTTGAAAATTTTAGATATCCATATTATTTTGGACGTTTCGATTTTACATTGTTTCATTGCTTCATTCATTTAAAGTGTAAACTTCCAAGATTTGAACATAACCACCCTTGCCATGGAATATAACATAAAATCTACAACGTCAAACGTTTTAAAATTTTGGAAATCCATATTATTTTTTATGTTTAGTCTTTATAATGTTTCATTGCTTCACTCATTTAAAATTTAAACTTCCAAGGTTTGGACTTAACCACCCTTGCCATGGAAAATAATATAAAAACTACAACGTCAACGTTTTCAAATTTTGGAAATTCATATTATTTTTGATGTTTACATTTTATAATGTTTCATTGCTTTATTCATTTAAAATCATAGATTACAAATTTAGAACATAATCTCTCTTGCCACAGAAAACAATATAAAATTTAGAACGTCAAACGTTTTAAAATTTTGGAAATCCATATTATTTTTGATGTTTAGTTTTTATAATGTTTCATTGCTTCATTCATTTAAAATTACAAGATTTGGAAATAACCGCTCTTACAATGGAAAACAATATAAGATTTAGAACGTCAAACGTTTTCAAATTTTGGAAATCCATATTATTTTTGATGTTTAGTTTTTATAATGTTTCATTGCTTCATTCATTTAAAATTTTAAATTACAAGTTGAAGACATAATCTCTCTTGCCACAGAATACAATATGAAATTTAGAACATCAAACGTTTTTAAATTTTGGAAATCCATATTATTTTTGATGTTTAGTTTTTATGTTTCATTGCTTCATTCATTTAAAATTTTAAATTACAAGTTGAAGACATAATCTCTCTTGCCATATAAAACAATACAAGATTTAGAACGTCAAACGTTTTCAAATTTTGGAAATCCATATTATTTTTGATGTTTAGTTTTTATAATGTTTCATTGCTTCACTCATTTAAAATTTTAAATTACAAGTTGAAGACATAATCTCTCTTGCCACAGAATACAATATGAAATTTAGAACATCAAACGTTTTGAAATTTTGGAAATCCATATTATTTTTGATGTTTAGTTTTTATGTTTCATTGCTTCATTCATTTAAAATTTTAAATTACAAGTTGAAGACATAATCTCTCTTGCCATATAAAACAATACAAGATTTAGAACGTCAAACGTTTTCAAATTTTGGAAATCCATATTATTTTTGATGTTTAGATTTTATAATGTTTCATTGCTTCATTCATTTAAAATTTTAAATTACAAGTTGAAGACATAATCTCTCTTGCCACAGAAAACAATATAAGATTTAGAACATCACACATTTTTAAATTTGGGAAATCCATATTGTTTTTGATCTTTAGGTTTTATAATATTTCATTGCTTCATTCATTTAAAATTTTAAATTACAAGTTGAAGACATAATCTCTCTTGCCATAGAAAACAATATAAGATTTAGAACGTCAAACGTTTTCAAATTTTGGAAATCCATATTATTTTTGATGTTTAGTTTTTATAATGTTTCATTGCTTCATTCATTTAAAATTTTAAATTACAAGTTGAAGACATAATCTCTCTTGCCACAGAAAACAATATAAGATTTAGAACATCACACGTTTTTAAATTTTGGAAATCCATATTGTTTTTGATCTTTAGGTTTTATAATATTTCATTGCTTCATTCATTTAAAATTTTAAATTACAAGTTGAAGACATAATCTCTCTTGCCATATAAAACAATACAAGATTTAGAACGTCAAACGTTTTCAAATTTTGGAAATCCATATTATTTTTGATGTTTAGATTTTATAATGTTTCATTGCTTCATTCATTTAAAATTTTAAATTACAAGTTGAAGACATAATCTCTCTTGCCACAGAAAACAATATAAGATTTAGAACATCACACATTTTTAAATTTGGGAAATCCATATTGTTTTTGATCTTTAGGTTTTATAATATTTCATTGCTTCATTCATTTAAAATTTTAAATTACAAGTTGAAGACATAATCTCTCTTGCCATAGAAAACAATATAAGATTTAGAACGTCAAACGTTTTCAAATTTTGGAAATCCATATTATTTTTGATGTTTAGTTTTTATAATGTTTCATTGCTTCATTCATTTAAAATTTTAAATTACAAGTTGAAGACATAATCTCTCTTGCCACAGAAAACAATATAAGATTTAGAACATCACACGTTTTTAAATTTTGGAAATCCATATTGTTTTTGATCTTTAGGTTTTATAATATTTCATTGCTTCATTCATTTAAAATTTTAAATTACAAGTTGAAGACATAATCTCTCTTGCCATATAAAACAATACAAGATTTAGAACGTCAAACGTTTTCAAATTTTGGAAATCCATATTATTTTTGATGTTTAGATTTTATAATGTTTCATTGCTTCATTCATTTAAAATTTTAAATTACAAGTTGAAGACATAATCTCTCTTGCCACAGAAAACAATATAAGATTTAGAACATCACACATTTTTAAATTTGGGAAATCCATATTGTTTTTGATCTTTAGGTTTTATAATATTTCATTGCTTCATTCATTTAAAATTTTAAATTACAAGTTGAAGACATAATCTCTCTTGCCATAGAAAACAATATAAGATTTAGAACGTCAAACGTTTTCAAATTTTGGAAATCCATATTATTTTTGATGTTTAGTTTTTATAATGTTTCATTGCTTCATTCATTTAAAATTTTAAATTACAAGTTGAAGACATAATCTCTCTTGCCACAGAAAACAATATAAGATTTAGAACATCACACATTTTTAAATTTGGGAAATCCATATTGTTTTTGATCTTTAGGTTTTGTAATATTTCATTGCTTCATTCATTTAAAATTTTAAATTACAAGTTGAAGACATAATCTCTCTTGCCATAGAAAACAATATAAGATTTAGAACGTCAAACATTTTCAAATTTTGGAAATCCATATTATTTTTGATGTTTAGTTTTTATAATGTTTCATTGCTTCATTCATTTAAAATTTTAAATTACAAGTTGAAGACATAATCTCTCTTGCCACAGAAAACAATATAAGATTTAGAACATCACACATTTTTAAATTTGGGAAATCCATATTGTTTTTGATCTTTAGGTTTTATAATATTTCATTGCTTCATTCATTTAAAATTTTAAATTACAAGTTGAAGACATAATCTCTCTTGCCATAGAAAACAATATAAGATTTAGAACGTCAAACGTTTTCAAATTTTGGAAATCCATATTATTTTTGATGTTTAGTTTTTATAATGTTTCATTGCTTCATTCATTTAAAATTTTAAATTACAAGTTGAAGACATAATCTCTCTTGCCACAGAAAACAATATAAGATTTAGAACATCACACATTTTTAAATTTGGGAAATCCATATTGTTTTTGATCTTTAGGTTTTATAATATTTCATTGCTTCATTCATTTAAAATTTTAAATTACAAGTTGAAGACATAATCTCTCTTGCCATAGAAAACAATATAAGATTTAGAACGTCAAACCTTTTCAAATTTTGGAAATCCATATTATTTTTGATGTTTAGTTTTTATAATGTTTCATTGCTTCATTCATTTAAAATTTTAAATTACAAGTTGAAGACATAATCTCTCTTGCCACAGAAAACAATATAAGATTTAGAACATCACACATTTTTAAATTTGGGAAATCCATATTGTTTTTGATCTTTAGGTTTTATAATATTTCATTGCTTCATTCATTTAAAATTTTAAATTACAAGTTGAAGACATAATCTCTCTTGCCATAGAAAACAATATAAGATTTAGAACGTCAAACGTTTTCAAATTTTGGAAATCCATATTATTTTTGATGTTTAGTTTTTATAATGTTTCATTGCTTCATTCATTTAAAATATTAAATTACAAGATTTGGAGATAACCTCTCTTGCAATGGAAAACAATATAAAATCTAGAGCATCAAACGTTTTGAAATAATGGAAATCCATATTATTTTTGACGTTTAGATTTGATTTGTTTTTCATAGGAAGAGAGATTTTGTCCAAGGTGTTTAATTTTAAATCTTAAATGAATGAAAGTCTAACGTGTAATGGTCTAACGAATGAACTAAATCATGGAGTTTTTGATAATAAAAATTATCATTCGAGTTTATTTATCAGTCTCTTAAATTGAAATAGAGAACAGCAATTTAACAAAAAAAGGGATTTCACATTTTAGTTTCCTATTACACACGGAATGAGTCATCATCTGGTATAAACAGACAGACAAATAGACGCCAATAAGCAAATCTATAAACAAGTTCACCTACCGATGAACGGGTAGATAAGATGAATGGGAAGATGAAAAGACAATTGATAGGGACAAGTTCAGTTGTCCAGTAGTTGGAGAATCAAAGAGATTCTTCCAAAACTGATATTTTCTCCAGAAAGGAAGTTAAAACCAAGACTTCTGCAATTTTTAACTTTTTTTTCGAAAACAACCCTTATGGCAAATGATACAAAAATGAAAACTGTTAAAGATTAATGCACTTACTTTAATATAATCTCCCACTTTATATTCAAAAAATATTCCATTTCAGGCAGTTATGGTAGAATTACTGTTATCGCTCATCCTCACATTAGCCAACTGTTCGAGTTGGCATTATAAAAATAAAAACAATTTAGATTCGATGCCATTAAAATTTGGATTTCTAATGTGCGCCTTAACAATGGTTGGGGTGAGTTTAAGATAATTAACAAATGTGTCCACTGAATAATTAATGATTTAATTTTGAAGGGTGCTTATACTGGAGCTAGTTTAAATCCGACAAAAAGTTTTGCTGCCGCTTTGTGGAATAACTACTGGGAAAATCATTGGGTACGATTTTTTTGTTTACACATCACCATCAATTAAAGTCGTTTTTTAGATTTATTGGGTTTCGCCTATAACAGCATCAATTTTGGGTTCTTTTCTTTACAAAATAATTTATTTAAGACCTAACAAAGATCAAAGTGCTACGTATGATTCTTAAAGTTAACGTTAATTAATAATACTTTAATGTAGTTTTTTAAACATAAAGTAAAAAGATAAAATCTTAATATTATTGTTGATGTCATACTAAAAAGTGAAATTTTACGTTTAATTAACCCTCGGATTAGAATTTTACAACATTGCTAACGTTTTTGTTCAAATTTCTCATAACGCCATAACAGACTAAAATGTGCTATTTCGGTCTTAATTTAAATTGGATTACATCTAATTGAAGCTTGTACTCACCATTATTAAATTGTTCAAACTCTTGCTCTGAATGGCATCAGATACGACCTTTAAATCGGATCTGAAATTAAAAAAAATTGCATTTAAAAATAAATTTAACGATATCATACGTCGTAAATTATTTATTTTAATTAAATCCGTAATGGTTAATCAATATACACTTGAATTTTAATTCCTAATTAATTAGACTATTAAAAACGGATTGTTCAAGGGTTAGCAATTAGAGGGTTTTTTATTGATGATATTTATATGAGGTCTCTTTCACGTGTTGATTTTTTTTTCAATATTAATGATACTGATTCTCTCTAAATGTGTTCGTTCCTTTGGGGTTTTATCTTAGTTTATACAGGGTGGCTGAAATTCATATTCCAACATAATGGAGATTTCAGGTTTCAACCAGAGCATGATCATCCCGTTGTATCTTGTGAACTTGTCGTAAAAATAGTCAGTGCAGCTCCTGCATTACAATTTTTTTGTTTAATTTTTGGGACCGTCTAGAATTGTCGTCAAAATTCTTTGACATTAAAAAAATGAAGTACGTGATTAGAAAGGTGTGTTCTCAAATATCTTAATTTCTTGAATTATTAATAAATATTGAGGGTTCCAAACTCAAGTTATATCCTCAAAAATTTTATTATTCTTATTTTTGCATCCCTTAACTACAATAGTAAGAAAAATTTATGCTCAAGTCTCATGAAAACACATTTACCTTTATTTTAAGGGTAGTTTTATAATACGGATTTTACTTGAACTCAAATAACTAAAAAGTTTCAAATGTGTGGCATATCAATCAAACCGTCGCGAAAGGTACTATGGAACGGAGCAAACAAATTTCAACAAACTTTTCATGGATGTGAATTTTATTTGGAAATGATGTGAAAATTCTTTTAATTTTTAAGATATAGAACGTAAGCTTGGTTTGTTTGGATTATTAAATGCAACACTAAATTCATTTGTACACTAATATTTTTAGACCACTCTGTATGACAAGTTATAGAGCTCGTCCAAAATAGACGTGGACCTGTCCGCAGCATTATTGGTGGGAAGCGCATCACATGACTTTAAATCGAGCATTCATAGGACGTTAGCTCATTAACACGGCGTGAGAAGCTCTCACGTCTAGTCCATTTCTATTTTAGATGAGCTCTATTTGTGTAATTTTAAAAAAATATAGAAATTGATAACAAAACCCTATACAAACTACAATTTAATTTCTTTACAATTTTAACACAATTTAGTTATGTTGTTTGGTTGTGGTTGGTTTCATAAATTCATACAGACAACTTGAATGAGTATAACTAATGGTTTAAGCATTTTTTGAAGTTTCCTTAGTACTATAATAAATTATTAACTACTATAGAAAAATTTGATAAATGGTTTTCTCTTTTTTTACTAAATGTTCAACTCTACAAGGATTTAGATTTGATATTTTATAACCACCGTTGGGCGTAGCCAATTTTCCCGATACTACAAATTTGTTCATTGGATTGATTGAATCCACACATCATTAATCACTTATTATTTTTTTTGTTCTAAAATTATATAAAAGTAGGGAGTAGTTATTAGATAAAATAAATGGATACATATTTTTAGGTTCGTTAAGAATTTTAATGAGTTCCGATATACTCAATCAATACATTTTTTACATGAAACAATGCAATTATTAGAGAAATGAGTTGACCTAATAATAAAACATAAAATAATTAAACTAATAAACTCGATATTTATTGCATTAATTGTTCTTTATTTAGATATACTTACATCTAACTTCGTGATGAACGGTTTGAAAATATTTTTTAGAGGAAAGAAAATAGAAAGTTACGCTACAAGGGCGCACTCGAAGTTTTAAGTTGACAAGTTCACTTTTTAATTATTATCCTTGTACCTTAATGAAGGAATTTCTTAATTGAATTTAGAAAATTAATTAAATTAGTTTACTCGTAGAATTGAATAATTTACATTTACCTGCTTAGTTAATTTAATTAAGTTTAATCTTGGAAGGTTATCTGAAAACATGTTCGTCACTTTTCAAAAAAAGACGAAAAGCTCAAATTTTGAAATTAATGAGATTAAGAAATTGAAGCACTGTATTAACTATATGAGTTGTATGACGTAATAAACAATAAAGTGGTTGGAAAGACAATCATTTGAAGAAAAGTAACTAAGATTAAAAATAAATGTTGCAACGCTTAAAGCATCTCTGGCGAGGGGCCAACCACTGTTCTGAATTTGTACAACGACTGCAGTTGACTGTCTATGACTGTATATGCTATGGCTGCCATTGACTGCAGTTAACTAACGTTGACAGCTCAATTTTTGTACATTGATGCAGAAAGTAGATAACTCGTAAAAACTTTCCCTCATACCTCCTTAAAATCATATATGAAAGGCGAAAAATAAGCAACGGGCTCAAAGTCTTAACCATTCATGTTCGGACAGGTGGGTCACCACACCATTTACAAAACTGCTAAGCTAAATATATATCTTTTGGGCACCCTAAATAATTCATAAAGGTAAAATAATCAGACATTCGTATCAAAAAACTAAAAGTGCGTTCATTTAAAAATTCTAGTACGGTTCTGGTGCAAACTCAAAGGAGCAAAAACAATAAAAATGATGAAAGAACGTTGTCAACGCAACTGTCTATTGTAACCCCATTCAGTGAAATTAAATATTTGTAAACAAACACAGAAAACACAAGAAATAACAGAAAAGATACCCTTAAACATTACTAGAATATAAATAAAGAAGAAGAATGTGAGGCTTCAGAAGGAAAAGAATATAACTTTCCATAGAAAGCACGTACATTGCAATTTTATTCCTAGAGGAATACTTGGGAAAAGTTTCAGCCTAACTTATTTTCAAACTTATATTTAAACGGAATTTGAATGACATTTCGAAGTGTTACTTGGAATGATCATTATTATTCTGTAGAGATTTCGATGAAATATCGATTCGTTCACCAAGTTTATGTAATCTAAATGTAAATAAAATATTTATAAAAATTCTTGATTTTGACAGAAAAATTACAAAACGAAAAAGTTTGGTCACAGACATCTCTCAGCCTTCTCGATAAGGTCTACTAAATAGTCCAATCAAATTACACAAAAATATGGTAAAAGCTCCGAAAAATTCCCAGAATGCTAGATTTTTGTGATTATAGGTTTGTTCCTACAAACAGTCGAACCAGTTCAGAACGGTTCAGAACTGAACAGCGCAAGCGCACATTGAAGTTGGCAATACAAATTTCAATTTGCGCACACTCCGCCCAGTTACGAACTAGTTCGAGCTGTGTGGGAACAAACCTAACCTTAATATTGACATTCTAAACAATATCTCAAAAGTTTCCATTGATCTGACCCCTGCTAAAAATTTTATAAGGGGGGAAGGTAAGAAAATGCAGTTTTTTACAGATGCAAACAAACTCTACAAAAATCCAGCTTTCTTGAAATTTTTTCGTGTTAAAGCGTAATTTGACTGGACTAAAACGTTTTTTTTTTATTTTTCATTACAATTTCACTTATTTGTTTATTAAATAACGTTCAACGTTAATTAAAGTTTTCAAAAAGCTCTCGCTTTTAATGAATTAGCTAGTGAAAAGCAAATAAAATCGACGGTAGTTGAAAAATTACTTTGGAAACTTTCAATTTTTATTTTCAGCTACGACGTGATACACTTCGTTGATTACTAAATTCTTGTAACTAAAAAAAAGTTAATAAACTTCTAATAAAATTAGGAATTAATTTTTGGCGAAATTACTACAACAAGAAAGTTGTCTAAAAGTGTGATATAAATAAGAGTGAAATCAAGTTTCTGTCAGATTGTTTTTCCACAGTTTTCTTTTATGCGAGTTCGATAATAAAAATTTCAAAGGATTCATAGCTTTATTGTTATTTCATCAATATTATTTTATTTACTACGATTTATTTATAAGATGTTTGCATTAATTGGGTATTGATAAATTATAATAATATTTTTTACATTAGAATCATTGCGGTTTTCATTTAGAACTACAGAAGTAGAGCTAAAAAGTGCATAATTAAGTCCGATGATAATGAAGGCATTAAATAGCTATTTCCTGCTTTATGTAATACTTGTATTTACCTATAAATATGTATGTAGTATGTGGAACATTTTTGTTTGTACCGGATGCCAAAAGAATTTGGAAGTTGTCACTAGCTGTGTTATAAACGTCTTGTGGCACTTTAGAATATCGATATAAAATCTATCAAAAAATTGTCAATACACGATAGTTATTATTTTTTGTAATATACCGGGTGTAAACGAAATCAGGCTCATACATATCTTAAATTTTTTTATCTTTGGAGATATCAATCTGAAATTTTAGGACGTTAAATAACTTCTAATTTTGAGTTGATGTGCCATAGTAAAATGTTTTTGGCTCTGCCTGTTTCACCGGAAACGACAGCAACTTAGATTTTTTAAATGGAACACTATATATATTTTTACTTTTTTGAATTGAGGAAGTCACTTTTAAACTATTCTGTCATTTTGAGAAAAAAATATTATAAAACAAAAAATTTACTTTACATTTAATTATTTTTTTGAAAAAATGGAACAAAAATTAATTTTTTGACTGTCATTTGTTAAATGGATCTCGGAGTAGGTATTTAGTATCAAACTGTTGGGAAAAAATCGCTCTATTAGAATATCCTAGTGAGCCACATAGGTGCCATTTGAAAAAACGGACTTATTGCCAAAAAAGTAGCCCAAAAATATTTGAATGCTTACAAAACACAAACTAATTAAATTAATAACACGATTTCATTTTTCCTGTAACGCTAGGCACTAAAGGTAACAATTTTTAGTGGTCACGGCTACCTAGATGTAAAACTAAAT
Organism: Malthinus seriepunctatus; assembly: GCA_963924605.1. NCBI lineage: Eukaryota > Metazoa > Arthropoda > Insecta > Coleoptera > Cantharidae > Malthinus > Malthinus seriepunctatus. The sequence continues at coordinate 45,612,216 of OZ004600.1, forward strand.
TAAAAAAAATAATTTTTTTTTTAAATATTTTTTTCTCAAAATGACAGAATAGATTAAAAGTGACTTCCTAAATTCAAAAAAGTAAAAATATATATTGTGTTCTATTTAAAAAATCTAAGTTGGTGCTGTTTCCGGTGAAACCGGAAGTGACAAAAACATTTCACTATGTCACATCAACTAAAAATTAGAAGTTATTTAACGTCCTAAAATTTCAGATCTATATCTCTAAAGATAAAAAAATTAAAGAGGTGAGCCTGATTTTGTTTACACTCAGTAGATAATCAGATGAGTTAGGCCGTGTTAAAAAGTAAAAAACTCGTGTGCTTGATGCTAGGTATGTAAGTACACAAGCACATCGCTCGGAAATAGCCGATCGGTCCAGCCTATCTTACGTGTCAGTTACATTCGAACATACAGCCCGTGCAATGGCTAAGATAGAACTGTCGACTCTTTGAATCCTTAGTGCTCTTCCTATTTTATTAATAGTTTATTTAAGTTTCATTTATGCTGGATTTAACAACAAATCTTCCATACAAAATTCGTACACAGTCTCGAATGAAAAAACCTGGTTAGTAACGGACTAGGGAGTTAGCGAAATTGACTGATTTATTTCTACACAGGATGTATTTAAAGATCAATTAGAGCTTTTTTGGTTTGATTGATTTTCTTGAAATATAAAAAATGTACCTACGTTGTATGATGTTCCTAGGACCTTTGTACGATTAGGTTATGCACTTAGTTGGCATAGGGTTAGGTTAGATTCTTTTCCAAATCCCCACAAAGTTTCGAATGAATAATTTTTGGTGACGCAACCCTATCGGGTTCTCGAAATTCTTGTTAGTCTCAAAGTTGGTCCATTTTACCACAGAGCGCGTTAAAAAATCATATAGGACCTAGTTGGTTTGCTTGTAAATGCACTACTAAACAGCTGGATACATATTTACAGAAGAGACTTTTAAGGACCTTGTAACGTCTGGCGATGGCTCCTTTGACTTTTTATGTTTCTCTTAGGACTTTTTAGAGTTAGTTTAGGTTCAGTTAGCCTATAATTGATAATTTTACGCACTCTAAAGAATTCTGTAAATTCTTATTTTACCATTGAAGTCTAAACTTCCTAGTTAGACTGTCTTCTTTTGGCCCTTTGGTCCTTACACCCACTGCTCTGTTTTAAGGATGTTTTAAGGACCAGGAAAAAATATGGAATTCGAAATAAAAATTAAAGCAATAATAATTGTAGTGTTATATGGAAATCCTCATCAGGGATAATTAGTTGTTTATTCACCATGGACTTGGAGATAACTGACTTGTGAAAACTCGGTATTAGAAAATTAAGAATATAGTTAGTCCAGCAATGCCGAATATTTCAGACATACAATTCAGTTATTGACCAAACTGTCAAGTTTAGTTGCAATTATCTTTAAGATTGCTAGTTTGATATAAACTACGAAATTGTATAGAGAAATTTGCCATTTTCATAAAACCCCGTAACCGTTAGACATGACGACTAGACATTAAATTTAATGGCATTAGCAAGAGTTAGTTCATCGTTTAGTAGGAAATATATTTGACCAACAGGGTAGGGTCGTTCTTGGGTTTTTGTTCGCCCAGGTGCCAAAACAATGTGGTCACTCTTAGTATGATCTGCAGGTGTATAGTGTATTTTGAGGGAAAAGTTTCCTAAGCAACATGGCTATATACTCGGCTGAAAGTGATTCGCGATTAAAATCACCATAGATTTCTGTCTGAAGCATGAAACTTTTATTTTTTGCCTTTACAATAATGCGTGCTTTGAGAGGTCATAAGTAGAGGAACAAGCTTGATAAACTGACTTGAGCTTGAGCTGACTTGACAAGCTTGTAAGTGCTCTAGACAGCAGTTACTGTTCCATCTAAAAAGAATAGAACAACAAAACGACGTCCAACAATATTCCAAACCACACTTTTATCTTCTCAGACCTCCATGGATGCACATCTTTTATCCAGTTAGAAATTTCGCATCAAACAGAGTTGTCATTTTTTTATTAGAGTGGAAAGTTTTTGAAAAAAAATCCTTATGTAAACGATCTAAAGTTTCATGCTACCATACGAGGTAGAAAAATATGGCGATTCTAAAAATGTAAAAAATCCAATGACTAATTATTTTAAGTTCGTTCTTAGCTCACACAACGTCAGTTCTGTAACCATTTTACAACTATTTCAAAATTTTTCAACCATTATGAGGATTCCATTAAAATTTTTACCGGAAACTCATTTCTTTTATTTATATTTTCTTTCTCTTATAATAAAAATTTTTATGTTACAAGATTACTTTTAAATTAAGTTCATTCGTTTTGCTTAGTGAAGATAGCCTGTAGCATGGCAATATTGATGACCAACATATTTTAACAAATCCTGACATTCCTTTATTTTCTAAGTTATTTGGAAATCAAATAGGTTTCTTTATTTACTTTCTGACATGTTTTCCCATTTCTTACTTTCATAAGTTTATTCTTACTTTTAATGCACATTTTCAAAATTTGCCATAAACGTTTTAAAGGCAGGGCCGGACAGGCTAGTGGTTGGCTCCACTGCCTACAAAATAAATTGGCCACAAATGCAGTGGCGTAGTGAGTAGCGACACTTGATATATCATCAGCCTGAGTTCCAAAGAGTTTCCACAGGCCCTCATAGCGCCGCAGGCAATTTTTTTTGAAATGTTCAAAGTCAACGAAGACAATAAATTAAGCAAAACAAAAAAGTTATACATGTGTCCTCATCTAAAGTGAAACACACTATAATATGTTTATTTTAAACTTTTTTCTTCATTTTGGTTTTTCTATTTGTTTTCATTTGGTCAGAATTTCACTTGGCCCTACCGGCGATCGTCAGTCAGCCGGCCGGGCCAGTCCGGACATGTTTAAAGGTGTCCATTTACCCCATTTGTTCCTTTAGATCACCCCCTACAACTCTGGACTCGTCGGATTCTTGAAGAGCACATAGTTTTGAATAAGGTGGAAATTCACTTCGTTATATTTTCTCTAAATCCTAATTCTACTGTATTAAGGCTCCTCTTCACACACGGGCTTGCCTTCCGGTTTGCTTGTGCAGGCGGCCTGACCAGGCCACCTGAATGCTCCGGTTTGGCCTGTGTAGGCCGCCAGTTTGGTCTGTGCAGGCCTCCTGCACCGGAAGGCAAGCCTGTGTGTGAAGACGAACCTTTACTACGTAAATGCTCTTATAAAAATATTTACTTGGAACTAATTTATTGAAAGCCTAAAAAACTTCAGAAGTGGGTGTTGCAATATTTATAAATAAAATAATGCAATAATCTCCAATAAATCTGGAAACGGTCACAAGTTCTTCGAGAAGCCTTTAAGAATGGCTTTCATATAACTATGGACAAAGCCATAACACCCAAATTATCCATAGCATACCCGCGAACTGAGTCACTTTATAATCATTCTCCAACTTTATAAGAGGCCATTGAAGTTTTGAACGTTCGGAATAAAGTATTATTAGCTAAATAATTCTCAAGTTCTTATTAGTAATATTCAAGTATTCTTCAATACATCGAGTGCGCCTCAGAGTTTCATTTAATAAAACCAAGTGCCGTTTTCGACTACCATTAATTGAAAGAACCAAATAGCTAACAACAGGAAGGGGTTAATTTATTTGAAATAATTAGTAATTATTCTAACGTGTCGGGAAGAATATTAAAATCTTGTAGATTTATTTAAATTTCAAGAAGGAATTTTAATAAAATTTAATAAGTTTAAGAAAAAAACCGTCGATTTAAAGTTTGTAAAAGTGGGAAGATTAATGAAAAATGAATCATTTGGATATTAAAAATTTCAAGCTTTTATGTGATGAAATATTAAAGAAAGTATTAAACCAATTTATTAATTTTTGTGATAGCGTGCTTGAATTCAAGTTTATTTATCTTTTTACTTATTTAATAATTTTTTATCCCCAAAATTGTTATTCACATCTGACGCCAAAATACGTGTTTTAGTTAAAAATGCGTGTATTACACGACATATTTCATCCAAAAATGAGCTTCTCATATAAACAAAATTTAAACACGACACTCAAAATTGAATATGTTTTATGTTTAATCATTTGTGTTTATAAAAGATGAATAATTTGTAACCATAAAGCACTTAATCTCGATATAGTTCAAGTACTTATTCAAATATTTTAATTGATAATTAGCGTCGTTTGAAAAAGTGGTCTTTCTTTAGACTAATTACAGTTACAAATTAGTTAAAAAAAATCAATAATGAAGTTACTTACCAAAAATGGTTTTTAAATTAAAACGAGCTCTTGACATAACGAATTTAACTTCTATAGTCGTTGAGAGAACGTTAATAATTGTAGCATTCTTCAACTTATTCTTATGTTGTTCAATTAGCAAATGTTAGCTTCTACACATTCACATAAGTATGCGTTGTAATTAAGTATAAAGCCCATTAAAATTTAAATTGTTACTACACCCATAGCGTTACTTACTAAATGTTAACACTTCCTAAAACAGGAAGTGGTACTAGAAAACTGTAAATTTTTTGGCAGTATAAGGTTTACTAATCAAAGGCCAAAAGGTTTCGATTTTTAATTCGTACGATGGTAATTTTAATTCACTATATAATTCGATTACAATTTTACAATTTATTTACATGTATTTAGTTAGTACTACCCGGCGTTTATTTATATGTATAAAGACAAGTTTATTTATATCAAAATTCACTCATACAACGCGATATTCAAAAAGTTCATTTGATTTAGAACTGTACGGAGGACGACAAATTACACACGACGATACTATCAATTTGTAAAAAAACAACTAAACATCGTAGTTGAACCCTGGACAATCCATACTGATACATGGGATTTTTAGGTGTACGCTGAAACACAAACACACCCCCACAGTGACAAGGAACTCGGGAATCCAGAGTATTGATTTATATAAAGCGCAGTCGCGAATTTTATTAAAAATAAAGACCGGCAAAGATTTGCGAAAATTGTTTAAAAAGCATATTTTTAATTAACAACATTTGGCCAAATTTAAACAAAGAAAAATTGAAACTTTTCACAAATAGCCAAATAATTTTGACTGTGGCTTATGATGGTAAAGTTTGTTATCTTTACCATCGTACATTTTGTACGCACATAGGGTCGATAACAATGATTGCAATAGATGAGGGTATGTTGTTTATCTCACTTTTTCGTGAGATATTCTTTTTCAGTACAATAAAGAATTAGTCGTTAGAGTCATCGTGCGTTTAGGGTGCAAAATATGGAAGGAGATATAAAATGATAGATCACGAACATTTTGAATTTAATTTTTAGTTTGGTTTGTGTTTAAAAATAACCATCAAAACGAGCAAAACTTGCAAATTTAAATTATAATTTAAGATTCAGCTTTAATGCTTATTAATTTAATCCCGAGTTGACAGAACAATAACCCGCGATGAATAGGAGCTGAGAAATTATCCCCATTATAATAATAGATTTTACGTTAATTAGCTTTCAAAAAAATCCTTTATAAGCCTAATTTACTACTTTTTTTATTTAAAATATTCCTCATATTTATAATTTTTGACAAGACGGATGATATAAATTAAAATTAAAGTCGTTTACGTTATAATTGCTTCGTTACTAATTTATTTTTACCTGGGGGTGCCTGCGTAAGCGCAGAATAAATTTTAAACAAAAAGACCTACTATTATTCACTTGCTATGAAATGAATTAATTATTTGAGCTTTTAAAGCTTCCAATAGGCAATTTCAGTCTATCATGGTCAAGCTTTAAGTGGCACTTAATATGACTTCAAGTCCATTAAAATCTACCTTACATAACTTCAGCCCCCAAGTGGAAAGGAACTGTCTCGATAAAATAGGCAGGTTTTAACGTTTAATTTAAAAGCTGATGCGGTATGGGATATTATTTTCTTGAAAAAAGAAGACAAAAGTGCAATATCAACATGATGTGGCCATTGAAAAAATAATTGTAAAGATGCGAACGAAACTCTCTCCACTCAGTTTCAAGGGTCATTACACACCCTTACAGGATTTCTCATGGATTTTGGTTTTTAAATGTGCTCATTACGTTTTTCATCTTATAAGTACACCAAAAATGTTTGTCTGTAGCATCTGTAGCAAGAGTCATCTCATATGCTCAAATATTGCGATTATGGACTACTTTAGTCGTTTTTCACTTTTTTGTACTCTCGTTATAGTTTTGTAAGGATATTTAAAGCTTTCTTTGACATAGTATCTACGAGGTTCAGAATCGGTTTAGTTATTACCAAAATACTTAAAATAACTTTAATAAGGTCCAGTTTTTCAGTTGTTGGTTAACCAAAAATTAAATTTAGAGATTAAATTTTTGATTATTTCAAAAGTTTACGTTAATTTCATTATTACAACAAACAAAATTAACCAGAGATACGTGTTTAAGTAATCACGATTTTAACCAGTTACTAAAAAACCAGGCCTAAGAAGTCATAAAAGGTGAGGATTTTTGGTCATAAGAATTTAACATGTGAAATTACACTTTTGTGATTTTCTGCTTCCTTAATTATTTTTAGCAAAAAAGTTTCAAATAAAAGTTGTAAGGCATAAAATTCTGCATCGAAATCAATAAACAAAATTAATTTTACATGCTTGGTAATGGTGGAAATTAGACATGAAGTGTCGAAAATTACCCCTAAATAGCGACAGTCATGACTCATGAGTTTTGATGTATCGTTAGTTCACTGAGGCTGGATCCCCATGGATACGCATTTACGGATCCGTATAAGTTATAGCCAATAGAAAACGGTACAGATGGTTTCAAGGTCGCTACGTACGTTTTCTATTGACATATACAGGGTGTATTACAAATAGCGCCAAATATTTACATCACGCTATTCATCCTCAAAAACTAAACAAAAAATTCCAGTTCTAATTTGGTCTTAATCCAATATTTTTTAAAATATAAGCAATTAAAAGTTTTTAAATTTGGCAACAAACTGCAAGCGGAACAGCAGCAGCTTGACGAAAATCGTCAAAAATGACAACTGTCAGACTTCATTTACCTATTTAATTTTATTTTTTACAATCCACTGTTGCAACATTTTGCAAAATAATCCGTAGCAAAGACTTCACATTTTTTAAGTTTAAATTACAAGTAAACTAATTACCGAAACTGTAAAATTTTTATTCGGTTATTTATTTTAGTTGTTGAACTATGTATCACCGATACCATTGAAATAGATTTCTACGCCATAGTCAAAATAAAATTCAAACTACGACCATTAATAACACGCTCACCAATGGGTTTTAAGAAAACTGCTGCCAGAGTTTTTTGCTTGATTTTCGACGTAGAATTGCGCTATGTAAATATTTGGCGCTATTTAAAATACACCCTGTATATATATTGGTACAGATGATTATATAGACTATAAGGGGTCGTTTATGCTGGCCGTTAACTTAAGCTTTAAGCTTTAACCCTGAGTTGACTATAGGGAAACTAATGCTACGGTTCAAGGTTAAAGTTTAAGTTAACGGCCAGCATAAACGACCCCTTATAGTCTATATAATCATCTGTACCGTTTTCTATTGGCTGTAACTTGTTACGGATCCGTAATTACGTATCCATGGGTATTCAGCCTGACAGCATTTACGCGTCTACTGTCAAATTTAAAAAATCCATGGCTATCGCTATTTTAAGGTATATCCTGTATATCGCTGGAATAAAAAGACCGTTCTTTTCCCAAATATTTAGCAAACAGTTTGGAAAGGATTGATTCTTATGATACGCGTACCGTTCCTCCAAATGTGAGCCGTTCTAGTCAATTTTTGTGACTCTGTGTATATCGTTAACCACTGAAGTAAAAAGTGTACACCAAAATTGCAAAAATTTGCAAATATTCGCAGAAATTTGCACAAAATATGCAGAAAATTACGGAAATTTGTATAAAATTTGCAGACATTTGCACCAACTTGTACACCAAATTTGCAGAGTGGTAAACCCTCGCTCGAAGCCATCGTTGTGTGTCTCTCCATTTATCATGTTCTAAATCTTTTGCTATTAGATCATGTCGTACTCGTTCTCTGCCTATTTATTTATCATCTTCTATATCTTTTGCTTCCAGAGCATCTCGTACTCATTTTATTTATACAATATTTCTTTTGGGGTTGCTTTTGTGTGTCCCATTCTATTAACTAACACATAGTCAGTTGAATATCTATAGGTACTTGTTATCAGGATATTTGACTGGAACTAAACCATTAGATATACACTGTAAAGAGGACCGGATCAAGCAACGTTGACGACTTAGGCGTTAATTATTTTCGGACCCCTACAAAAATGAACTGCAGCCCACAAAACAAATATTTATTTATAGTCTAGTAACGAAGGGGTTAGAGGTTATAGAGGACATGGAAGAGGGTGGAATTTTTTTAGGAATGTGTTTGGATTAGTTAGAAGGTAAAAATACTATAAGTCCCTGGTCCTAGTTACATGGCTTAAGGGAGAAAGGGAAGGCAGTAAAATGATCTCGTTTTGGGGGTTTTCGCTTATATCTCGAAAACGGTGGATCTTAGGAAAAAATTATCTTGAAAAAAATGAAAGCTTATCAAATTTTCTACAAAATTGTTTCTATTAATTTTTTTCTAGTTCTTATAGTTTTCGAGATATCCGCCCGCAAAAATCGTTAATGTACGAACAAGATAATTTTGCCTCTCGTTTTTAGTCAAACTTTAGCTGCACATCAGCCCTTCGTTTTACAGTAAAAGTTTTCTTCAGAAAAGAAGTTGTAGAGCATTAAATTTTCTTTACTATTTTAGGTGAAGATTTCAGGATTTCTTTACTGCAAAGTTTTTTCCTCTTAGGTTTTTTGAGCTTTTTCCTTTCCTCCGAGCCCTTTACAAAACCGGACCCTGAAGCACGCATTTCATATGCGCTTCATGGACAATCCTGCCCTGACTGTACATTGTGTTAAAAAATATCATCTTGTTCATTCTTATAAAGTTTTATTTCAACGCTCTATTTTAGTGCATTTTACTAAAAAAATTATAAAGTGGATTTAAAAGTTATAAACTTTATTATGCTTTCCACACTTCACACACACATATCAGAGAGGTTAGCTCAACCAAGCAACCCTTTCATTAACTAACCACTAGTACAAAGTTTGTTATAACTAAAATAACCTAACCGAAAATTATTTCCAACCATATTTATTTTGTTTGTCCTAATCAAATTCTAGTCTAATTAAATTAATTCTAATTTGAATTCGGCACGAGCTGAATTAAAAAATTCACGAGTTGAGTAATTTTCATGCTGACGTGAAGAATAACAATGTCAAGTTACATAATACTAGGCGAAACGTCACGCATTAATTTATTTAAATAATTAAAACCAAGACCAAAGTATGGATGATAAAGATAAAGTGACACTATTGTTCGTGAAAGTGGTTAAGCTCCAATGGGAGCCCTCTCAAGTTCACTTAATCTACCTTTTGTTAACTACAATTACCGTGGCACTCGAAGCTTTGTTATTCTCAAATAATAATTATATAATTATGCAAAAATCTAGAAAATTTTAATTTCGAACCATAAACAATTTTCTTAAAGAAAACCTCATCAAAGAGTGCGTGTTAAAGCTTCTTTGAGAAAGTTGATAGATATTAGATAAGGCGATGGAGAATAAAAGAGCTTTTAAGCTTTTTTATTTTTCAATTAGAATTTCTCTTTAAGATAAAAGAAAGTTTTAGAGATATCTTAAGTACTGTTAAATTGGTTTTAAACTTTCCTACGAATAAACTTATTTTTTTACTTACAAAGTGTCAGGAGCTTGAATTTTTATCCTATTATCTGCGGCAACGCTGTGGCGTGCGTAATTAGTTCTTGCAGAAACTGAAATATAAGAAAAGATATTATTAAAAATAAGAGACAAATTGTTTGTTATAGTGCTATTTTTCTAATTAGGATGAAGATGTACATCGGGGAGTTTAATTTGACAAATAGTCCCTTATTTGACACGTGAGGTTTTTCTTGTGTTAAATGATCCACTTTATTGGCAATTTCAAACATTTGTTTGTTTGGCCCTTTCGAATTACTGTAACTATAATAGCTTTGCTACCAAATAAATAAGTCTCAGGTGTTTTTGAAGTTTTTTAATTTATTTTAATTTGTGGTTTCTTTACCGGGAACTGAGATCGTGAAAACTATCGAGTTTACTAAATTTCAACCACCTACTCTATTGCTGCTGTTATAACAAGCTATTACACTGTTTCTGTTTTTCTTCTACATTGTATAAATTAATCTCAATTTGACCTTTTCAAAACTTTGAAAATTGATTTAAATAGTCGATCAAATGGAGGAAAATTTGATAAGATCTTCCGTCTTATTCTTATTTTAGTGTCAAAAGTCACACTTCCATTCAAGCAGCAGTAACGATATGACAAAGAATGTCAGAGCCATTTTATTATTTTCATTTTTTAAATTTATGTATTTTTTTATTATACTTGCACTATAATCTGCCAATTTCACACTAAAAAGCGTTCATAAAATCGTCTTTATAGCACAAGTGCTCTATAAAGTCGTCTAGGTACCAACCACAGATAACTGAGATATATTCTACAATAGATGCGGGAGCTAGGGTGAGACGTAGGTTACCATCATCGGTAGGGGGGTAGGTAGTTCTTACCACCATCACGGTATGGCGCTGGCAGCATCGAGATCCGCGTATTTAATACATAGGGATCAAGTAGGAATGTGATATAATGTAAAAATTGAAGTTTGTGAAGTTTACTTTAAAATAATTTGTCAGTTGTGTGAATGTTTGAGTAGTGATCCCCAAAGCAGAAACCATGTAGTGATATGGCATCTAAATTGAAAAGAACAGTTTAAAATTTGAATAAAAAACGGTGTTCAAATCATGAAGTTAATAAGAGCAAATTTTAGTGCATGATAAATGATGTGTTCGACGAGGAGTGTAAAAGAAGAGTTACTATTTTCAAAACGGTTTAACTTGGTTAATACATTGGCATCGTAGAGAAATCGGATGAAAACCTAATTGAAGGCAAGTTTAAGTTGATATTTAGTTGATTGTGGAAACACCCAATTTAAAACAAAGTTGAGCAATGACCAAATTGTAGAAATGTAGTAAATAATGTTAAACCAAGTTGTTACGTTAATTTTTGTAGCAACTAGTTAATAAATATATTACAATAAAATGAACAGTTATTTTATTTTAATTTTCACAGGAAGTTAAAAAAATGAAGAGGTGGTCATAATACGATCACTTACGAAAAATAACGAGTTAAATTTAGCAAAAATTATTATTATTATTACAAGCACCCCAAGCACCAAATTTGTTGGCAGCGCCAACAACGATAGTGGTAAGAACTAAAACATGGTTACCATTTAGAGTGGGGACTCGGCCATCTATTTCTGAATATATAAATCTATAATCTGTGGTACCAACAGTAATATTCACTGTTGTGTGACTGTTGTTTTCCAATGTAAACACAAAACATCTCTGTGGCAACAAATATATCCAAAATCGGCATGCTTAATTTTCAAATTTTAAATACAGATTTTTTCTCTTTTATAGAGGTTTTAGTTGCAATTATAATAAAAAATAGCGTATAATACTCGTGTATAAGTAGACTTTATCGCATACGCGTCGTTATAAGCACTCGCAAGCTCGTGCTTGTAATTTTCGTCGCTAATGCGATAAAGTCTTTCTTATACACATGTAATATAATATACTATTAGAACTCAAAAATAGCAAGGCTAGCTTAATGACTTATTTTGGCCGTATAGCTTTAATTTTAAAAATTGAAGTCTAGAGGGAAACTTTCTTTGCCGAAAACGCGCATTTTGATACATTTAAAATCCGTGCTATAAAGCTCTCGATAATTTAGTTTGTATTAAATTTAACATGGAGACTTCTGATTTGTCCTTCTAATAAATAATCAATTCTAATTAGCCAAGAACAGTTGTTGCCAGGTCAAGTTAATTTTAATTGGGCATTAAAATTTCAATGTCGAAATTAAAGATTTATAGGATGTTCTCTTTAAATATACAACAGGGTAAATTATTTTTTTATTATCTATCTGATTGTATTAGCTAATTTTGAGTATAAAAGTTTTAAGGTTGTATAGAGATTTATAGTTTATGGAATCCCCATCATTAAGCAGGTTTTGACCTATTATTCAGTTTATCAGTCATTACTGAGACGTGACTTTTACAATACTCAATAAATAATTAAGTTAATAATAAATTTGGTTGATTAAAAGCAGCTATACAGGGTGGTGACTTGCGCGACGCAGCATAGGATTTCATGATTCCAATGGCAAATCCTTAACGTTCAAGAATTTGATCCTTAAATTATTTTAGAGTTAAAGTGTTTTTCTAGAGAAAAATAATAACGCATCTACACATATTATTGTTTACAATTTTCCATTTTCCGAATCCATAAGAATAAGAAAATTAAAACTGAAATTATTACAAAAAACAATGATGCCATCAAAACAAATCGCATTTGTCATTATATAGTTTAACCTTTATTAATTTCATTTATTTTCTGTTTCGGAAAATGGAAAATTCTAAACAACGATAAGTTCAGACTTCAGTTGCAATATTTTTTCTTTATAAAAACCTAAATACACCTCAGTTTTAAAATAATTAGAGGAGTAAATATTTGAACAATTTGCCATTGAAATCTCTATGCGACATCTCGCAAGTCGCCACTCTTTATACGTGTTTTTGCATTATTTAATTATAAAACTAATAGTGCCTAGTAGTAAAAGTATTGTTACTCTGCATGACTGAACCATTTCACTTTTTCTTCAAACGTAAAATTAATTAAAACTAAAATAGAAAATTCTGAAAAAGCACCATCTCTTGTCAATTACTTGCAGTTTAATTGTCAAATATTTTTAAAATTATTAAACGCAACGAACAAATTATAAAAGAAAATTTGAAACACAATAACGTTTTTACATTACAAAATATAACGAACCAAAATTTATCCTGATTTTCAGACTTTTTTTGTAACAGCGAGTTTTTTTCCTTAATCGGTCGAAACCATTCCTGTGAGTTTGTGTATAAAATGTCTCAACTCAATTTTGACCGGAAGGCCCTTATTCTTCGACTTTAGTGTAAAAGTTTGACTTTTTCAAGTTTCCGTTTCACTATTTTTTTAATAACTTTGCTTGTATTGGTCGGATAGGGACCAAAAAATGTTCCTTTTGTTTGTAATGAATCTCTCTTTAAAACTGCCTGGGTTAAAATAATCTATATTAATTTCCTAACCCAAAAAAAATTCAAAACTACCGTCATTAGTGAGTCGTAGTTTTTTATAGAGAACTCGAGTAATAATTAATATTACAGTATGAAACTTTAGGAAGTTGTAGCTGATATAGTAACAAATCCATATTGCAAATTGGGTCCAAAAATATTGAAAACAAAGACTAAAATTTGCATTTTGGTTCAAATTATCTAATTCATATTTGTTGTGAGCAATTGGTGGTATCGTAATAATTCTTCCCTTGAAATGTTGGATATTTAATGCTCTTTCAGATGAAACCAAAGACAATCACATTAGACCACGTTTTTTCCCGATTTCGTTGAAAATAAAAATAAAATTTTTCAACTATTTATCCACAAAACCAATTTTAGTGGTCGAAATGGTTGACTTTAAAACCAGTTTGAATGTTCAAAAATAGTTTATAGGAGTTCTTTAAGATTAATTTTCAAAAATACGTAAAAGAAGAATTAAATTTCGACCACTAAAATTGGTTTTGTAGGCAAACAGTTAAAAAAATTTTTTTTTATCTTCAAAGAAATCGGAAGAAAAAATGATCTGATGTGATTGTTTTTGTTTTCATCTGAAAGAACATTAAATTTCCTACATTTCAAGAGAAGAATTATTGGGATACCACCAATTGCTCACAACAAATATGAAAAAGAAAATTTGAACCAAAATGCAAATTTTAGCCGTTGTTCTTAATATTTTTGGACACAACGTGTAATACGGATTTGTTACTATATCAGCTGCAACTTCCTAAAGTTTCATACCATGACATTAATTATTACTCAAGTTCTCTATAAAAAAAACTAGGACCCACCAATGACGTTAGTTTTGAATTTTTTTAGGTTAAAAAATTAATATAAATTATTTTAACTGAGACAGTTTTAAAGAGAAATTCATAGCAAATAAAACGAAAAGTTTTTGATCCCGATCCGACCAATAAAGCGAAGTTATTCAGAAAATAGTGAAACGGAAATTTTACACTAAAGTCGAAGAATAAGTGCCTTCCGGTCAAAATTAGGTTGAGACATTTTATACATGAACTCACAGGAATGGTTTAGAAAAAAACCATTAAGAAAATTAAGAAAAGAATTGCTGTTACAAAAAAAGTCCAAAAATCAGGATAATTTTTGGTTCGTTGACTACACTATAAATAATTTTATGTTAGAATTTGTTGTCAATAAGTAAGGTTAGAATTTACTTTTACCTCCTAGCATGTAAAAGTAGAACTTCAGCCGAGACTTCAGCCTTACTTATTCGGTAACAAAAAATCAGCTTTTTTTGACATTTGAAGAAAAAATAAATTATTTAACAAAATCTAATGTTTGAAATTTTACCCATTTACTTCCAAGCCCTCCTCACGTTGTCTAACGATCTGTTCTCGTACCTTTTGCAGCAAATTAGGGGTAATATTTCGAAACCCACAAATAATAGGTATCTTCTTTAATGTCGTGGCATGGAGTTGAAAGAGTAAAATCACCACATTTTTCACATATTCCCATCAGAAGAAAATAATGGGGGTTTAATTTGACGATAGTTCATCTCAAAAAGCAAGCTCGTCGACCTAAAACTTGAATTTCTTTTGTAATTTTTACAATAACTAAGTTGTCTTTATTTTATTGACATCAAGGCTTCTCATTTCATTCTTTGCGTTTACAATATTCTTTGGATTCTTCCATTTAATCCTGTTTCAAATACTTCTCATCGTTTACTCATTTTGTTCAAACCGAAGATGCCTTTACATCATATTTAGGACAAAAAAGCTAACATTGTGATTTTGAATTTGTTGGTAATGGGGTTTTAATTTCGAATTATCAAAAATCTTAGGATAAAAATTGATTCATTTAATTTTCAAGATATTCAGATGTTACGTAGTCAAAATCAAATTTGAAACATTGTCAATTTGAAGTGTAAAAAAATAGTTTTTAAGAAAAAAAAATACTAACCATTATTATTATGATATTTAGCCCTTAATGCTGTGAGACTCGACATAATTCTAGCTCTATGAGAAGCAATCTTAACTCCTAAATTTTTAATATCAGATTCGTTATATTCGAGCAACTCCTCCACACCCTGATAACTCGAAAAAATCCCTTCGTATTGTTCCAAATCGAGAACTTTGAGCCATTCTGCTATATCCAAATGTTTCCGAGTTTTTCTTTTTCCAACATCATTTACATTCGATTGGCTTTGACGAAATTTTGATTTAAGAGACGCAAACGAACCCAGTCTTGGCCACGTTAAACCTGTAAACAAAACAAATCGAGATTAGATTAAACTGTTATAAAACTACTTAAATCAAAGTTGTAGTTGTATTTAAAAATTGTTTGTAAAATGTAAAACAAATTAGCTCCCGATTTTTGAATATGTTGCAAATCGTACGACCTAATACCGTCACGTTTTGGGGTACTCACGAGGCTCGTAAATATTTCCCAACACGTGAAATACCGTTTTCATGTGAGAATAAACACCAAACAGTAGTTATTTGTACTTATGGAGTAACAATAAATTTCAAGAATTACGCAATTGAATTTTGGTCGATTCCACATTTTGAATTTGATAAATATAATAGTAAAATATCATTTTTAGGAATCTTACCTGACATTGTATTTACGTCGAATGTTTTTTTAACTGAGTAATAAAATGTATTTGACTATAATATAGGTACCTACGTAATATTACAGATAAGAAATTTATCATGTAAAAAGACCATATGTGAACATTACACACGGAACTTTTATTTACAAGTAGTTAATTTAAATATTTTTAAAACGATTTTACATCAATTACACTGGTTGTAGAAGCGAATTATTCGAAAAATAAATATTTTGATGTAAAACGTTCTGCAACCTTTTATAGCATAGTTGAAACTAATTACATCTAATTATTACAGTTCTTGATTCTTGTCTGTAAACTTCCGTTTAACACCTTTGAGAGCAGGGGAAACTCAATCTGCGATATTTATGTAATTTGCATGTTTAGCGTTCTGCAAGATAATCATCAAGTGAGGAATTTGTCAATGTAATTACTTCTTTACGTTTGAAAAAGGAATTAAGTTGAGGAATGTAGTCACTTACAAATTCATTTGCGAATTGAAAGAGAGCAAAAACAAATTGAATTGCCATTTATGGATAGACCATTTATGATTTTATAAATATTTTGAAAGAACACTTGAAGATTATTTAAAATTGAAACAAAAAGGGAACGAAATGCCTTCAAATTTAGAATTATTATCAAAGTACTGATAACATTTACTGACAGACAGCTGATTGAGCTGTAACGTCACCAGATTCTCCTAACCTAGTACTAGGTATACACTGATTACAATTTTTATATGTATACTGCTAACAAAAAGAATAACTATTATAGCCAGTGGCGGCGCTAGGCGGTAAGCGAGGTGAGCTTTGCATAGGGGTGCAATATATGTTAAGGGCGCCGCGGGATATAAAATATTACAACAAAAGAGGGGTCACTTTTTAGTATTTTCTTGGTATTTTCTGAAAGAGTATTTCTTTCTGATTTCAAAAATATGCTACAAAGGGGTTCGATTCAAAAAATTGGAAATGTTGCGGCTATTAAAAAAAAGTTGATGGTGGTCGGTGGTTCCAAAAACGAAATATTTGATTTAAAATCTAACTACAGAATCAGATGTAAAAGAAAAAGTTGCTGTAGAGGAGTTCAGTCAGATTTTCATAATTTTTGATAATAAAGAAAATACAGCCAAAAAAGAAAAGTAGATTTTTTGTCTTTTGTCAATATTTTCAAAATAAAAACAGCTAGGGCACATTTCTTTTTAAAATTATTAATGAGCATAAAATTTGGCAACTTGGACGCCATTTTACCGTTTCTATATCTCTTCAAATAAGCAATATTTGTTTAGAAGTTATTAAGACCGTTCCACACTTTTAGACCTGACTGTTGACTGTAGAAGTGTGTAAGATTCTATTAGGAATCTATTAGGAGCGAATCAAGGAGACAAAAAATCCTCGGAAATGTCACTAATCATTCTGGGTATAATAAAGTGAATAAGGTAGCTTGTTGAGATGCTTCTCACATTTGTTATGGGCTTCGAGAGTCTGATATGTATGGTCTTTGGTTATTAGTTAAGTTAAAATTTTTGAAATATAATTGTGAAGTTAAATTTAACTTAAATTTTTTTATGACAGTTTTTGTAGGTGTTGGGGGGCAAAATATTTTAAATTTGCAGGAGGGGGCAGAATAGGTAGCGCCGCCACTGGCTATAGCTTAGGGTTGATGATACTAATTTGTTTATTACTGGAGTAGCTATAATTTTAGGCTAGGTTCATAACGATATTTAATTCTATGGCCGGCTTCTCCAAAATTTTGACTCAAACAGCACGTTACGAGGGTGGAGAATAACTTCATAACTAGTTTAGGAGTGGTGATACGAAAAACTGTCTGTTATTACGATTATTTGTTCATTACTACTAGGGTCGGGCTGACTTCATTTGGTTCCTCTGTAATTTGACCCCTGAGTCCTTTTGACGCTGTAGAAGAATCAATTATTTTCACGATATAAAGAAATCATTTTATGTTAGGTTAGGTTACGGTGGGTTGCTGCTATGTCTTTACGCTGTGGTTACTTATACACAAGCGTTTAGTATTAGCCCCTGTTGAAAACTGCCAGGGACGGACTGGCTAGTGGTTGTTTCCACAGGCTGCGAAATAAATTGGCCTCAAATGCAGCAGCGTAGCAAGTAGCGACACTACCCCGGGCCTGGGTTTCACAGATTTCTCATAGACCTCCACAGCACCGCAGACCAAATTATTTGGAATTTTCAAGGTCAACGGGCTTAGATCAACTTTAAGAATTTTTAAACATATTTGTGTACTGTAAAATAAAATGAAACAATTCATTTAGCAAAACAAAAAAGTTATGCGTGTGTTCTCATCTAAAGTGAACCACACTGTGTGTTTATTATGAACTTTCTTATTCATTTTGATTTTTCCATTTATTTTCATTTGGCCCCAATTTGACTTGGCTCTACCGGCGATAACCGGTCAGCCGGCAGGGTCAGTCCGGGCCTGGATATTGCTAATCTGCTGACCTGGACATGGACAGTCCGTCCCCGATTGCTACTATATACAGTAGCTTCAATTTTTAGTCATTACAATTTTCTATCTTTGAGCGCTTTACAGCTAAAGACTAAGGAGATAAAGAATTAATTAATGAACCTTTCGAAGAGTAATTTTTTTAACTATACAGGGTGATTTTTTAAGTGGTCTAGCTTTAAGATTTCGGACACTGAGTGCGTTTAGAATATTTCAAAATTGAAAATGGTTTCCGAGATAACGCAAAAAAATGAAAATTGGTAATTAGTTTCAAAATGGTTTAGTTTAGAAACAAAATTTTAGGGAAAAAGTTTTCAGGAGGTCAAAAGAGCTATCAAACTATACTAAACTCGACTTTTTATCACGTTGACGCTGGACGTCGTGACGTTCTTCAACTTTATACATTGTGATTTTCTTAATTTACACAACTTTCCCAAAATATTGCCTCAAACTTTTAATTTTTGCAAATTCGAACAACTTGATGAAAATCGTGGTAAACCTGCACGTACATAATAGGATATTTACTCGTATCATTCTGGACTTCAGGAAATCTTTAGAAAAAAATTGAGAAAAGGTGGTTTAGTATAGTATGGATGAAGTGAAGTGAAGGATTTTTGCTCAGAAGGATAAGCAAATTTTTGTGCTCCAGAAACAAACTGTTAATACAGGTCATTAATCAATCATTATTGAGAGTTTTCACTTTTCACTACCACCGTATAAGAAAGAATTTTTTTATTCGTTTTTAGGTATGTTGAAATTGAGAGTAAAAATTTTATAAAGTCATATTTCCCTTGCTATGATGTAGGCTCTTATGCTATATGATTACAAATCTGATTGTCTTCCAGTATATTTTTTCATCAAATTCTGGCATTCAATCATTCAAGTTCAACCGAATTTTTTACTCAAATTTTTTAAGTGATCAAATTATTTAAATATGATTTAATACTTATACAACTAATGTTGTATTAGTTATTCATTATAAATATTAATTATTTCTGCTTAATTGATCCAATAGGCGTGTCTGTATATTAATATTTATTCGAGTATTTATTTATATTAGTAGTTGGATTAAATTCTACTACATAGTAGGTACAGTTGTGCAATTCGTGTCATTAAATAATAGTAATAGTCCCGTCTGCGTTAAATTTCACATAATATGAAAAGGGAATATTGTATTGTTTGCTGTTGTGTGTAATTGCACTTTAAAATCTCACACTTCTTGAACATTATACTTTTTTTTGATGAGAAACGAAATGATAATGAACTGGAAACACAAAATAAAAAAGAAGAAGCAGACGAGTTGCATAATCATAATCACAAACAAAACCTTTGTACATCATGCAAATTTTTTATTTACCTCAAATTATTTAAATATAAATAATAATATTCTAAACAAAAATATTGCACAAAATCATGTTTAGAACGTGGGTTTGGAGCCAAATTAATACAGTCAATAATAAGTCAAGAGTTAAAGTTGAGCTTTCATTAGGAATTGCCCTGTATGTATGTAAGATTATACGCAACTTTAACATTTTTTAGATAAACTGGGAAAAAAATTAAATAAAATGTTCACCTGGCGTTTAGATAAGTCTTGTTAATGTCCCTGAGCCTGACAAGTGACAAGTTTTCTTTACTCCTAAAAAATGAGTACTCATTTATATAAATTTAAACTTAGGTGTTGAATGTTCAGAAGCAAAGGATGCATACAGAATACCTTTTCTTATATTGTTAGAACTAAATTCATTAATTTGTCTTACATAACTTTACTCTAATAAAAGTAATTAAGGTTTAAGGTTCGTTCTCACTGATGAATTTAAGTTAGTGTTTCACGAGATTCTTGTATTTTTATTATTCCTGCTGGCCTGCTATGCAAGCCAAGACAAGAAATAGTCAAGCAAGACAAGAAAGCTTGGCTTGTGAAACACTATTTCCGTCAGTGCTTAAATTTAAGAATTGGCTATATTTTTTTACATTGAGTTAAGCAATGGGCATCAGTTTCTTAATTTACTCTTTAAATGTCTTATAACAGCTTCCAAATTTTTACAATAGTATTCTAAGAAGCTGCTGCTGGGACTTATCTATGTTGATAGTCTGAGTAGAACCAAAACAATAGAATGGTGTGCAAGAATTTGGCAATCAGAAGAAACCCAAAGGCTATTTTTATCAAAGAATGTTTAGCGATTAGCCCAATTAACATGTCCACAGAATTGGTGAACTTCATCACTCTTTTTTCAGTGTTTCAAGCCAGAGTTTGGCAAATTGGCTATCCGAGTTTATTTTTATCAAAGAATATTTAGCGATTTGCCCAATTAACATGTCCACAGAATTGGTGAACTTAATCACTCTTTTTCAATATCTCAAGCCAGGGTTTGGCAATCAGAAGAACCTAAAGGCCCTTTTTTTCAAAGAATATTTAGCGATTAGCCCAATTAACATGTCCACAGAATTGGTAAACTTAATCACTCCTTTTTCAGTATCTCAAGTCGGGGTTTGGCAATCAGAAGAACCTAAAGGCCCTTTTTTTCAAAGAATATTTAGCGATTAGCCCAATTAACATGTCCACAGAATTGGTGAACTTCATCACTCTTTTTTCAGTGTTTCAAGCCTGAGTTTGGCAAATTGGCTATCCGAGTTTGGCCATTTTTATCAAAGAATATTTAGCGATTTGCCCAATTAACATGTCCACAGAATTGGTGAACTTCATCACTCTTTTTTCAGTATTTCAAGCCCGAGTTTGTCTAATTGGCTATCCGAGTTTGGCCATTTTTATCAAAGAATATTTAGCGATTTGCCCAATTAACATGTCCACAGAATTGGTGAACTTCATCACTATTTTTTTAGTATCTCAACCCAAAGTTTGGCAAGTTGGCTGGCTAAGTTTGGCCATTTTTATCAAAAAATAGGGAAAAGTGGGTGAATATCGACTTTTGTCCAATATCTACCAGTGCCCTACAGATCAGCGTAAGCGTAAAAAAATAAAATAAAGCATACTATATCATTTCTTGGTTCATGTTGACAACATTGACTACTCATAACAAATGTTTGTGTCGCATATGCACTAAAAAGTGCTAAAAACGACCGTGCTAAAAAAAAACGTTTTTACGGTTTTCTTTATTATATTTTGCTGCGTAGTTTTAAGGTAAAAAAAAATTTTTAATAGAAATAATTGCATATGTCTATTTCTGATGAATAGTGAGTTAAAATCAAATCAAACGAACAATCGGCCTTTATTATACTTTGGTAAAAGTCCTTACAACAGCTCATGGGGTAATATCGACCATCTCCGTCGATATTAAACGAAATGACTTTTTATGTTGATTTATGTACCTAAAAAATATGTAAGAAAAACATCTCGTCAATCTTGTAGAAAATGCAATACGACAAAGGCGGTAGAAGCCGTACAAGCATATGAACAAGAAATTATAAAAGCGGCATCGACATCTATGTACCAAGTCCCGCAATAGTACGGTGAAAGTTTAGTTTTAATGTATCTTAATGTTTTATATATTTTTTAAATATGTTTTCTATTATAAATAATAATTATATGAATTAATACTTTGGTCGATATTATCCTACCTGATGGTCGATTTTACCCAGCGGGTCGTTTTTATCCCTCCAAAAACTTGCTTGACTTTTACATTTATTTTTGGAGGAATGTGTTAATATGTTCAATTTTTACAATAATTCTAAGAAGCGTGGAAAGATACTGCACATATAAAAAAAATTTCAGATTTATTGAATCAAATTTAGAGATTTTATACAAAAAATGCCTTAGGTGGTCGATATTCACCCACTTTCCCCTATTTAGCGATTTGCCCAATTAACATGTCCATAGAATTGGTGAACTTCATCACTCTTTTTTCAGTATCTCAAAGCCAGAGTTTGGCAAGTTGGCTGCTGAGTTTACCCATTTTTATCAAAGAATATTTAGCTATTAGCCCAATTAACATGTCCACAGAGTTGGTGAACTTCATTTCTCTTTTTTCAGTATCTCAAGCCAGAGTTTGGCAACGGGGCTGGGTGGATGTAAACATCGGCACCTCAATCATGACCATGACGTCACAGTAAAATAAGTAAGATAAACCAAGATAAATTAAATAAGTCATAGGATGTTCATAGGTATATTTATTAAATTGAAATAGAAAAGTCACGCTTGATGATTCTTACATTTCTCTTCGAAATGGATGCTTCAAGTTCAACATTGCACAATTCTTCGCTTATTTGCTCACGAAAGATAATATAATAATAGATTAACACATCGTCATAATTAACAGATGATATGTTAATGAAGTTAATTAAAATAAACGATTAAAACGTTTTTATTGATTAGTTTAACGAGAAAGCAAATGCATTAATTGCATGTCCTCATGACGTCACAGTCTTTTAGTTCCGTTTCTTGTATGTAATTCATTACTCTTGAACTATAAATAACCATATACATATGTTATGTTTTTTTTATATAAAAACATTTGATGACGAATTAAATTGCTTTATTATTAAATAAAAATATTAACATTCCTGTATTACTGCATTTGTATGGAAATTTCAAAACGAAAAATTGTGAAAAAGGACAACAATTGCTAGTTTATTACTTAAGCACGATTCCAAACACGATTTTAGTTTTCTTTTTATTCATATTAGAAATTGCAATTTATAGTAAGTTAAGTTTAAGTTTAAGGTAAGTTGCCAAAAAAGGATGTTGGAAAGCCATTAAAATTTTAAGATATTGTATCGAATTTATGCAAATTTGAAATTATAAAAACACGAAAAGAATAAAATTAAACAAATTAATAAAAAAAATTCAAATAGGATTGATTCGAGAAGGCTTAGGTCTTCGTTTGAACAATTGTTATTTTGTTAATTTCTCAACCTTCTCGATACAGCTTTATTGTAATAGCTCTCCATAAAAAAGGGAGCTTGGTTGAAAATTAATATTTATACGTACTTCCACTTTTGTTTTGTTTAATTTTGCTGGACGATTTTCCCATTTCGGTGCACTAATGAAAACTAAGTAGCGCGTATATCCAAAAAACAAACAGGCACTCGATTTTAATCACTTCATTATTATTTTTCTTTTAACAGTAGGTACCTGGACACTTTTCACGCATTTAAAATATTTTTATAATTTGTAACACGTCTTATCTAAAGTCACTTTATATTATTTGTTATTAGCTCATCTAGTTACACAATTTACCAAGATTAACATTTTCCTCTCTTGCGTTCGAATTATTTCGTGTAGGATTTTACTATATTTGTATATTACTCGCAAACCTTGAACAGGTTGACCACCTACAAATAAATTTTAATTTACGTATAAGAAACACGTAAGTCACTATGTAATTAAATTATGCACAAAGTACTTATTGATGCATTTAGATCAAGTGAAAAGATAAATCGAATAGTTAGTTTTAAACACACAGTCTGCATTACAACACATACAAGACAATAGTTTAACAAGTTAGCTAAGTTGTATATAGTGGGGACTTCTTGATTTTATAAATAAATAAATAATAATGCAACAATGCAAGGCCTACTAACTGTCGTGATTTATAAAAAAATAATTTCATACCTACGGGATCTTGGAAAAATAAATATTTGATTTAATTGGTTCAATTAATTCAAAATTTTGTACAGTAGTCTTGCCCTTTCAATTAGCATACATCTACTCTACAATCTACATATATGGATCATTCTTTTACAAACCGCACGGATTTGAGAAACCGCAGAAGATTGGAGAAAATCCAGCAAATTATAGAAAATTCATATGTGAATATTTTCGAAAAAAAATTTCAGCAAAATCATGAAATACGGGTCAAGTAATTTTATGAATATAGGCTGTAAAAATTTTTTGTCAGATTCTAAAATAACAAGTTTAAATTGGTGTGTGGTTTGTAAAAGAACGACCCATATAGCGTTTTCTAGAAGACACCTAGAGAGGTATTGCGAAATATTTTAAAGGGAAGATTCTCGATTCTACTCTACCAGTTTAGTCTGAATTTTTCCAAATAGAAATGATTATTTTGAGTTTTTGTTATCTATCTTTGCTTTCTAAATTTATGTAGCTTACGAGATCTAGGAGGTTGGAAATTACGAGTTCTTGAAAAATTGAGGTTTTGAGGCCTTTCTTATGTTTTAGCCCATATACATTATACACCAACGCAAATTTGAAACATCCTGTATGTATTGATTTATAAAAGGAAATCTGTAATGTTCATGCATACAACAACATTTAACCTTTGATCCCAACTTTTTAGCAAATACCAATTTAATTAAATTTTAAAAAATTAATCAGTTTGCAAAATATTTCCAATAAAATCATACTTTGATAACATTTGACTTTGCTTGTACAAATAAAATTGTTAACATGAACCTTTCGTGGCATTTTAAATAATGGTTTTAGTGCACACCTACTCTTATAAATTTAAGTTGCACATGTTTAATTATCAATTTACAACTAGTTACATTTATTTATTTAAAAATTTACACATGTAAAAAGGTAAAAAGTAAAAGTCGTTAGGAAATAGCTTCGAGTTGATTAAATTATACTGAGGCAAATTTGGACATTTCTTTCAAAATTTTCATGGTCAAAATAAAAATTTAATTATAATTAAAATAGTTATTTGTTTCAATTTAAGTTTGGGTTTTGAAAGATCACAGTTTGGAACAGAAAAAAGAATTGGGTTTTAAAGATATTTCCCTAGGGAAAAATCTCGGCGAATTTGTTTAGATTGGTAGGAGAGAAATAAAGAAATTAAATTAAAAGTCCAACTTTTATACTTTTTATATCCAAAACGAACTAAGTTTTTCAATTTATTAAAGGCTCTCTAGAGTTTTTCCTAAGTGGCCATTAAGAAACTAACCATTAAGGTCTGTTTTACAGGGTGTCGACGTAAATTCGAGTCGTATTACTATTTTCTATTTTCTTTCTAACCTTCCGTTGGAAAGAGGGAAAGTTGGGTTAGATTATAGCAAATAATTATTTGACAATGCAGTAACGAACTGGAGTAACTTTGTGACCATAAAGTGAAAATATGGAAAATTTTTATTTAAGAGTTTTCTTCATTTTCATGGCGAGAAATAGTAATTTCAATAATTTTAATAACGTTACATAAGAGAGAAGAAAAAGAGGAAGGTACAATAATTACTATACACCATTCACCGACAAGATGCAGCTAAGCCACTCCTTAAAAAAAGCGCGCGATATTCGAATAGAAGCTTTCTATTGGTGATTTACACCACTGCGTCAACCTTATTTGACAGAAATTTGTAGGGAGTGGCTTAGCTGCATCTTGTGGGAGAGCAATGTATAATACTCAAAGGATGACATTAAAACCCATTAACGTCCAAGCACAAAATTTCAAACTTTTGCATTTTAAAAAAATAAAAAAGCCATAAGTTGGTCATCAAAAATAAAATGTTTCTGATCTCATATAAGATCGCTGTTTTCCAATTTTTTTGGAAGGGGAAACTCTTCTCCAATTTACAATATTTGATTGCTTGATTCCTATACGTTTCTATTGATTTTATTAGTTTTAAGAAACCCAATAGAGAGGAGGAGAGACTTGAATTTCTGATGTATATGTATTGTTAATATAAGATATGTCATTCAAGTATTTCTGTCAGTTGATACTATGTTTATATTAATTTGTTAAATAAGTGAACTAATAAAATATTTTGATTAGTAACGTGACCTTTAAAAATTCAAAATAAATAGCAAACGAACCATACAATACGAGATTAAATTTTTTTCACAATTTTATGACTTATAACCAAATAAGTTTAAAAATATCTCAATACAAATAAAAAATTGTTCCATAGCTTCTATAATTTTATTATAAGGATATTTCCAAAAGGATTCTTTGCTTTGCAAAATCGTTAAATCTCATGCTTGAATAACGCAATTTCATTTTAATATTGAACATTGTACGGGAAATGGAATTCGTTTGTAATAAATAATAGGTATAAAGTCGGTATAAACATTAAAAAGGAATTTACTATTGATGTAACCGTGCAGTGCAATAAACAAATGTGTCTGAAGAAGATCTAATTAGAATACAAGACGTCTTAAAACAATGCATGAAAAGCCGGTTAAATTGACAGCTAATTCATTTCTTTCTAATAATAATAATTTGTAATAAATATTAATTTTAACAATTTAGTTAAGGTGTGTTACAATAAATCATAATGAGATAAATTAATGTTTTGATAATTATGGTAATGGTTGTGGTTATATGTCATCACAACAAATTTGCATCTCTAACAGATCATATTACATCATCACCTGTTATTAGCAAAGTTTACTTCAACAATAATAAAAATTCGATTTTTCTTATAAAAAAGGTTTGACATTTACAAAAATTTCCCATCGGAACTAGGAAAATCGGAAATCGTTAGTGAGAATACAAAAATTTATTTTATTGCCATTTTGGTGATTTGGCAAACACAAATTACCGCAAACAAAAAAACACAATCAACTCGACAAATACACAGAAATACACCGTTCACTACCGTATAATTTAAACAAACTAAACACAAAATGTGTAAGTGCCAACGAATGGCAATAGCAACAATCTTAAACCGCTAACACGTCAGCAAGGCCGCTTAATGTTAATTTATTTGCAAAACTGTGATATATTAACTTTAATTGCTTGTAATAACAAAAGCAATAAATTGATTGGATTGTTGATTATTTATAAATTGGTATTTGTTTCAAAAAAACTAAAGTGAGAACATTTGAGAAATTTAATCATTTTATTTTGATCTAAGTAGTGTGTGGCCAAAAATGTTGGAGTAAAATTAATGTTTTGCCGTGAAAGATATTTTATTGTCGAAGAACTGTTGTTGCTATTAGTTACCTTATACTTCAACTTCAAAGTCTTGCCCGAGGGAAAGACCAAATATTTAACAAGAACCAACATCAATAGCTAAAAGGCACGAGCTCAAAGTAAAGAGTAGGCAGGAAAAGGAAAAATATGTATACCGGGTGCATACCACACGCAAGCACATGGGAAAATTGCTTTTCCCTATTGCGAGGCATTCACGTTCGCACTTGCCTTGAGGCGGGTCTGCAGACCAATCGTGTGTGGTGGAGTACCACTTCACATTTGCGCTCACACTGTTGGCCTGCAGGCCTGCCTCAAGGCAAATGCGAACGTGAATGCGAATGTGAGGCTCATAACTATATCAATTAAAAGATATCTTTCGTCTGCTTATGATAATATCAAAAACTTCATGATTAAAATGACTCTTTTCCTTTAAAAATTTAAAATCAAATTACAGAATTTTGCGAATTCTGACAATCTGTCTTGCTCTGGAATGGAAAACAATATAAAATCTATAATGGGAATATCAAAAACGTCAAACATTTTCTTAGAACATAAAACATCAGCAACGTATATGAACCTCATATACTTTTCATATATTTCATATATGTTCATATACGTTGACATCAGGAAGGAGCGTTGGCAACCGTTGCCTATACCAGAAAATGCCACGGAAATGACTAATATTTAAAATTAAAATCGTATATTTTTAGTTTATTAAAGGCAATTTCACATATTATTTACAGTTTTCTTGGATTTGGTCGGCATCCGGTATATCAAAATTGTCCAAAATATAATACAGAAATATTTTAAGCTTTATAATTCATAACATTCGAAGTTGGAAAAATATTTAGTTTGGTACATCAAACACTTTTTGTATGTTTTTCTTTTCAATTACAAAATAGAGAAAAGTTGGTAAATTTTACTTTTGTTTCAACATTATGTTATTTGAACAAATAAAGGTGTTATAGTTCAAGAAACTCATAAAAATAGCATTTCGATAAAGTGGGTAGATTCTTTAAGCTCTTGGATAGATCCACACAATATTTTTCTTTCCTTTTACTTACTAGATAAAAATTCCGGTTCGTGCATGGCAGTAAATTTACACAATTTTCACTCTATATTTTTAAAACCAAAAAACATTTCACTAAAAACGAAGAAAAACACACATGGCGTGTTTTTTGAAATTACAAATAGTCGTGTGCTCTAGCGAGCACTATACGTTTCATTGCAAAACGATGAATGAATTTAAAACGATTTTTAATTAATCTATTAATAAAAATAGACCATGGATTAATCATCGAGACATACAAAATATGTAATAATAATGAGAAACTATTTACAAACATTTACTACAATAAATTTATTTTAAACGTTTTTAGAGAAAAACGATTTTTCTATTTTTCGTGATGCGGAAAATAAAAATTTACTTTGTAGGATCGCAGGAAAAGACAAAATCGCTAGTCAGTAGCATGGTAAAAACAACGTGTATTCTAAATTGAACCAACTTGACGTATTTTAAATTAGAGAATTGTACTTGTCAATCCCCTTTGGGCTTTTCTCGGTTAAAAATGACAAAAAATGTGAGAAAAAACATAACGCACTGTAATACCTTTACGCTTAATTCAATATTTTTCAGGGTATTGCAAAAGTGAAATGTATAATTTAAATAACACAATACTCTTAAGTCTTAACAATTTGTTTGAAACTCCCGAGGGTAATGAATCAAGTTTCAGCAATTGCGTAACCATAAAATTTACTAACCAATGCTTAGATTTACATAAATAAAAATCCAAATAATTGCTCTGGAGGCTGAGTTTAAAGCAATCACTACAAAACCATCATAAGCAAGAGCTTGAAGTCAAAAGTGATCTTTTGAGTTTTCTGTTGCTTGCATAAATTATTCTATTACTTTAAGTAGTAATTTTTATGGATTTTTGCAACATTTAGCATGCACATATGGCATCAGAGCTCGCGAAGACTTGCAAAACATAAGTTGGAAGTGCAGAGAAGAGGATATCCGTTATTTTGGCTTTTGTCAAAATGTTTGGCTCCTGAAGCATTTTTTGGTTCTAGGTGATGAAAAAAATATATCCAAAGTTTCGCCGCTGTAGCTCAATATTAACCGGTGCCAGTGGAGGGTCGTTATTTTACATTGAAAATCCCATTTAACTCTAGTTAAATTATGTTTTTATTATCTCAAAAGCGTAATAAAAATGTTAAAAATCTAAAACTGTCGAGAATTGCACCAGGAAAGAGTATAATATTGTGACTACGATTTTTACTGTTTTGCTAAACTCATTAGGCACATACGCATAGCCTAAATCCCGTCATTTTTAAAAGGGATCTGAGGAACTGTAAGAGAGAGGTACTACAAAGTTGGTTAAATAAGGGCAAAGTTGCGTAATTGGATAGCAAACATTATTCAAAAAATAAAATTAAAAAATTTTCCAAGATTTCTGAAAAAATCAAAATCTGATTTATTTTTTTCTGAAGATATTTTCAAAGATATCAGAAAACTAAAAACACATTCTCTGTGCACCTTTTTTGTTTCTACAAGATGGCAATTTTATATTTTCAAAACAACGTTTCTAGTCAAGGACTGTTTTTGAAAAAAACGTCTCCTTAACCATGCAAACGGCATTTCATATAACATTTTGGTAACAGATTTTTCCCCTATATTTTAACCCCGCTGAATAAGAAAATTGCGGTTACCAAAGCGAAATCTTAACCGGAAGCGTGATATTCAAGATGGCGACTAGGATGTCCGCTTTATTAATTATTAATTAAGATTTGTTTGGATGGAATAATTATTATTGGAACTAGTACAATTATTTTGACTGAATTTGATATACAAGGTGTTCCACAATTTTTATTGGACATAAAATTACCGTAATATTGCTTCTTAAGGATGCGATTTAGTAGGTATAGCTATCGCAGTTGCACTTATTGCTGAGATGGGCAACATTTGCTAATTTTGCGTTGTAAGTTTCTCAAAAACCAAAAGTTAAAATGAAATTTTGATTTGTTTATCAAATAGTTGCCTTTAAAGT
Source organism: Malthinus seriepunctatus (assembly GCA_963924605.1). Lineage (NCBI taxonomy): Eukaryota > Metazoa > Arthropoda > Insecta > Coleoptera > Cantharidae > Malthinus > Malthinus seriepunctatus. Next base: position 45,642,444 of record OZ004600.1, read on the forward strand.
CTCGGAGATGAGCAATTTTTGAATGATTTTTGTAAAGAAATAAGGTGGCAATTAATAAGAATAATTTTTCATTTTTGTACTGCATTTTACAGTTATTTATTTTTATATAAATACTTCACATTTAAGGCTGAAATTAAGTCATCTCCGAGACTTTAACGGCAACTATTTGATAAACAAATCAAAATTTCATTTTAACTTTTGGTTTTTGAGAAACTTACAACGCAAAATTAGCAAATGTTGCCCATCTCAGCAATAAGTGCAACTGCGATAGCTATACTTACTAAATCGCATCCTTAAGGAACTAAACCAAACTAAAGCACACCGTGTGCTTAAAAATCGTCGTAATATACCTGTTTGCTCTTTTTATTTATTGCGATAGATTAATTATTATGGCAATTTTAAGACAAATATTTTTGTTAGCTCGGATAGATAATTTTATGGTCTACAAAAAATTACCGTAAAATCACTCTTTTTTAAGGATCTAGAGAGTCGGTAGAAGCACCGCGTGTTGTCTAAACATCAGACTACACAATATTTTCTTTATGGTGGACTTTTATGGACTTGATTTGCTCTGTTCAGGTTTTAACAGATACATCCTGGCTGGATACTGGGAAAGCTATACCTCTCTGAACTCACCGAGATGCTTCCATATTCTGCTTTATATAAGATGGTTTATACAACACCGGTGCTTTTATCGACTCTATAGCTCTTTTAGGAGTGATCTGAAGATAATTTTACCTCTAATAAAAATTGTAAAGTATAAAATGAACTATCCCAACCAATGACAGTATTAGTCGCAATTGTTTAATTGTTTTATCAAAAATAACAAAGCACACCTATTGAGCGTCATCTTGAATATCACGCTTCCGGTTAAGATTTCGCTTTGGTAACCGTAATTTTCGTACTCAGCAGGGTTGAAATATTGGAAAAACATCGGTTACCAAAATGTTATATGAAATGCCACTTGCATAAAATAATTTTACTTTTGAGTCTTGTATATTCGGTTTTGGTTTCGGTTTTTTATGTTATTTTAAAAGGAAAATAGCAAAGCTCCACTGACACGGGTTAATATTGAGCTACAGGCTACAGCGGCGAAACTTGGGGTATATATTTTTTTCATGACTTCTTGAAAAATGCTTCAGGAGCACAATTTTTCGACAAAGGCAAAATAACGTGAATCCTAGAAAAGGCAATTATCGAAAATTATATTGGTTTGTTGGCAACAATGTTTTGAGTGGTTTACACTGTTCAAAAATGTAAATTTTTTTCCATATATGATCATTGGTCAGATACTATAGCTTTCAGAAGTCAGAACCAAAAGAAGCAACTTGAAAGGCGAGACAGTAACCATCCCAGCTCTAACATATTAAGGAGGTTGACGTTGCTGATTGCTGCATTTCCTTAAATACCCATCTTGTTTATATTTTGTAAGCAAACATCGACGAATAATTATTGTATAAGCTGTAATTGGAAAATATCACCCAAGCGTGAAATACATAGATCTAATATAATAAATTTGAATGTTAACTATTTTCGTGTTTTGAATAATAATAATTATATATAATTTCGTTTGATAAAATCTAACCAATCTAACTTTAAAGCTGAAAGTAGAAGAGAGCTACCTACTTCACTGCAGACATTATTTAACCTAATCATAATGTCTGTTTCTGAACATTTCATTGGAATATATGTCACCATAAAAAATGTTAAAACAAATTACATTACATAAAGACACATCTAAAACAGACCTTTACAAAAATTTATTATCAGTATTATTAATAAATCAATTCAGTAACTGTGTCAATCATTCTATTTGTATACTGGTGCGGTGCAATAAACGAATTGATTAACTTCAGCTGCAGCGATAAGTTGTAAGACATCACTTACACTCACTTATCTGTAACTTAACAATTAACTTTATCGACAGTGATGATCTTGATCAATTTAAAATAAGTATAACTAATAAGGATAGTCTTTTATAATTTTTAATACCAGCAGTATATGATGGCTACTCATTAAATAACTTTTTACAAAATGATGTTTTTTCTACAAGTCAATTAAAATGTGCGACAGGCGAATCTATTGGGAAAATCTTTTTTTATGCTAAAACTTTGATCTAATCGTTCGGGAACGGCATATAAATGATCCAAAATTAGCTATTACCCTCTCACCATATAAGCTATCTAGCGTGCACAATGTCTATACAAGCCGTCAGGAGTCAGATTTTCTAAGAACTCTACCCATTGTCCATTGTCCAAGTATAGGATTAGGATACATCCTTGCTTTTTTAACGTTCCGAGGAGAACCACGCAGGCCAAATGATTTGAATAACGACCATGGAGGTACAGTGAGTTCCGATTAAGGCCGAGTATTTCAATCGATCCTTAAACTTAAGTGTGGCTTTAAATTGACCTTTAAACCAGTAGAAATACAAAAATGTGTAGTAAAGCTCAGATTAACGCACTGGCGTAACTAAGGGAAATTTGGCAATATCCAGATGGGGTCCCGATCCACCAATAATAATCATTCCATTTGACCACAAATCGATTTTATAACATATAAAATACTATATGATACTAAACGATGTTTTAGGGAACTTTTCTATCCTGGAGCTCTCCCGCAACGCGGGCCCTGCGGTCCCATTATTTACGCCAGTGCCGCCGGCGGCTTAACGCTACACTTAAGTTTAAAAGTCGATTGAAACATTCGGCCTAAGTCCTAGTATAACGATAAGATGAAGAGGCTTGAAGCTGGTTCTAACAAGTTACAGAGATGAGTATAGAGCCCATCCCATATAATTCCGCAATGTCAGTCCCTATGATTCTCCAAAACCTCTTTAAATCAGGACGGTTCTCGAATAAAAGAGGAAGATGTTGCAAAAGTGATGTAATAATGCTCAAAGGAGTGGGTTACATCAATGACATAATTTAAAAGATAAAATTTAGTCTTACAACTAATTAGTGCAATTTTTCTAAAAAAAATTGTAAAACTTTGAATGTTAGAAAGTATGAGATCAACCTACAATACATACTTTGCCAATAAACATACAAACTTAAATCGTCTCGGTCTCATTTACACAACTTTTATATGTTATGTAAATGAACATATTGAAACTAAAAATTTTATTAACGATGAAGAAGTCAATAAAAATTGTAAAGCGGTAAAGCTATCACTTTATACAATGTATCGAAGCTAAGTATGGTAAGCAGATCTTACCTGATACAGGTGGGTCGCTTGAGATCAACGCGACTCTCTTGTGCAAGGAACGAGAGCAACGAAACCCACGTATTTTCGTGCTCCCACGTGCTTTTAAGTTAGATATCATGCACGCCACTGCCACTCCTGTATACAAATCACGATTAATTGCATCGATATAAAGAAATGCAGTTTACAAATTTAATAAAAAAATTTTTTTATTATACTTGCATTATAATCTGCCAATTTCACACTAAAAAGCGTTCATAAAATCGTCTTTTTATATTTCGGTTCTGTAATGGAGCTATTACGATACCGAAAGTAGTTTCGTAATAGCTGAAGGCGTGTCTGAAAAGTGTAGTCAAATTTATTTTTTCGAAGTTGGTATTATGTATTTTTTTTAAATATTTTTTTTAATTTTTCGGGGATCGAACCCTCGACCTTGATAACCAGAAGCCGCACTTCTATCAATCAGGCCAAACGGACTTTCAATAAATTTAAGTTCCAATTGTCTTATTAATAGTGAAAAACGTCAACGGTTGACACGACAGGTAAATACCATGTTTATGGTAATCACCTAATGGTGGAACCAAAAACTGGACTGTGTGTACTTTTATAGATTTAAATTAAAATTTCTTTTATAGAAAAAAATTGATCTAGAAATTTAACTTGTAAAAATTTGTGAAAATAGTAAACTTTTAATTGTTCAAAAATATGACATTAGCATGCGATAAATTTCAATAAGGAATTTAAATAATTTATATTTTGTAGTAAACGTTATTTTTGTGTATTAAAATTTTAAAGAATATTTAATATTTATGTACTTAGGTCTTTATTTAATTTTTATTTCAATTCAATACATTTTAGACGAAAAAAATATAATTTTATAGTTAGAAAATTTTGAAACGTCAGTACTGTCATTATATTATAAACAGAAGTACCAACCAACAAAAAATAACCTCAATTTTGAAATTTTAAATTTGTTACAATTTTTAATTTTAAAGGCCGAAATATAAAAAATTTTGTATGACATTTGTGTTAAAAGTGATTTTATTTTGTTCGTTGAGTTACTCAACTCGTTTCACTCGTTTCGTAATCTTCTCAAACTTAAAAAATAACCCGTCCCTTTTAACACGCATATCATAAACTACTATTATAGCACAAGTGCTCTATAAAGTCGTCTAGGTAACAACAATAATATTAACTGTTGTGTGACTGTTGTTCTCCACTGTATACACAAAGCGTCTCTGTGGCAACAAATATATCCAAAATCGGCATGCTTAATTTTCATATATTAAATACATATTTTTTCTCTTTTATAGAGGTTTTAGTTGCAATTATAATAAAAAATAGCGTATAATACTCGTGTATAATTAGACTTTATCGCATACGCGCCGTTACAAGCACTCGCAAGCTCGTGCTTGTAATTTTCGTCGCTAATGCGATAAAGTCTTTCTTATACACATGTATTATAATATACTATTTCGTAGTAGGTACCTACTTATAATGGTCAGTTTCCATTATAGGATTTTATCGATGATTTCTCTTAAAATTTACTACAACTAAGCATCAGTTACAAGGAATAACAGGATTTCTCATGCTAGTATCGATTCTCATGCTAAAGATCTGACCCAAAAAAAATATAAGATTTGATGTTTTGGTTGATTTTCATCAGATTTATTTTGTGCTTTATACGCAATTGACTTAATTTGGTTTCAATTTTAAGTAGCGGTTCTCAGGCGCGGACTGACTGTACATTTTCAAAGGGAGAAGATATTTCTAGGGCCTCGGAATGTAAAATTTTGAATAACTTAGTCTTACTCCTGACATTTTTCAAAAGGTCCACCCGAAACCGAAGAATTATGGCAGTGTATTTTATAGCAGAATATTGCCCCAAGCCCAAACAACTAATTGTTTTCAGGAATTCCTGAAAGGTGGTGAATCCATTAAAAATTAATGCAATAAACTAAATGGCTTCCTAGGCTACCGATCTTGTAAGGTGATCCTTGAAGATTCGAAGATCGTCGTTTGAAGATGTATACCATTGCTAAAGCACTGAATACATCAGAATACATTTTGAAGATTATGTACCATAAACTGGGCATGAGTGGATTCCAAAATTGTAGATGGTCGATTTACATGTCGATTTTCTTGATATCCATACTACACTCTTGTAGAATTTTAAAAGTCACCTCACCTCCACCGGCCAAGTAGTCATCTCTAGACTTGAAGAAGCTTCACCGTGTATAAATCTGGAGATGCCAGGATTTTTTTATTATTAATTTTGCTAGAGAGCTCGGATTTTCTATAACTTCAGGGGCTCCGGACGCTGTAGCGCTCAGCGCTCATTGCCAGTCCTCGCCTGGTGGTTTTAGTCTCAGCAACATAAAAGCTTATCAAACTTTCTACAAGATTGTTTCTATTCATTTTTTTTCTATTCCTTATAGTTTTTGAGATATCCCCCCGCAAAAATCGTTTGTATGAAAAAAATTTTTAGCCTCACGTTTTTGTCAAAGTTTCGGCTCTAGCACCTCAGCCCATCGTTTTACAGTAAAAGTCTTTAGAAAAGAAATTGTGGGGCATAAAATTTCCTTTCCTATTTTATCGTGTGGCAAAATTTTATTTATAGGTACTTTAAAAATATAATGGTTAGGAATTCCGAAAAGAAGGATAAAGGGAAATTAGGAACTAGAGATGATCAAATAAATAGAATTGACAATGAGGAAGCGAGACAGATCTATAAGAACTCGTGAATGGATAGAGAGGAATATCGCTTTGGGATTATGAGAAACTGTCTTTTTTAGCAGTTCTAATAAATCTCATCTTTTATGTTAAATCATTCTAATCATGAACGTACGTATAAGCTCCAATTCTTCCAAGTTATGACTAATTTTGCTAATTTAAAAAAATCAAGTTTCACTTTTATTGTTAAAGCGAGACAATTTGCTACCATGAAATCTAATATACAACATACCCATTTGTAATTGTAATTTAAAACAAACGTGATCAAGCGAGGCATTAGACTTTACTAAGAATTTAAATGTACCTACTGGGTAAAATTGCTTTGTTTTAAAACATTTGCTTTGAATCACGTTTTCTTGTTTAGTTTCATTTAAGGGCGATAAACTGCAATGATATATATTTTGTACGCTGTATGAATTATTAAAATATTTTTTTGGAAATGTCTCACTCTTCGTGTCACACTTCCTTTAACAAATTGATTCAATTTATTGAACATAATTGAATTAGAGTAAAATTTGTAACGAAACGATTTACCTGGAATATTAAGGAATTCAAGCGGGTGGTGGGTGCCGATTTTTTAAACTGAATAATTTTGTAATAAATTATAGGACGACCTTGTCTTGGAATAAGTGCATATCGCGAATCAGTTCTAGTTCACAGTGTTAACTCGACATACCGGCATTCAACTGGTTAAATGCCGACCATGCTTCTTGAGGTGATGTACCTCCTATTTAGCAAGCAGGTGGAATCTTAAAGAGTGGCATCTTTCTGTAACCAGTTGTAAGTTTATCCTTTCGCAGAGATATTAATGCCTAGAGGTTCTGATAATTATACGAATGCATTATTATTCTTCTGCTTCATCAGTGGGTACGATCAAAAGAATTGCGTAGGTATGTGAAGATAAGTAGAAAAAACTTTGCTTTGAAACGTAAATTGCTCTTGCCGTATCTACAGATCACATTTACGTAAAAATGTTTTTTTCGATGGATCAATGGAAGTTTATAACTTATAAGGGCTGGACTGTGCTTATAATACAAACTTTATGTATGTTCTTGCTCTTAAGTTATAAATATGGTAATTAGTAATTACTTTTTTAGTGAGAATTAAATACATAAAATCTGAATTTACTGGTATTCAGTTACCTAATAAATTATAGTTTATTGACTATCAAAATAAAATCAAAGTAGCGTAACTAATGGCTATTCTCAAATTACCATTCGATGTATTCTCAATCCAAATTCTAGTATGTAAATGTAGAATAAAAGACTAATAACGCACAATTTTGGCTACTGAAGAGAAAAGTTTGTGCCGATCCTAATCGAATTACATTATTCTTTTTTTATTCATTTATTCAGAATTTCGGTTGGAATGCTAGTTTTCATTAGTTAGGTATTTTTAAACTATTCAAAACTTTCAGAAACTTCAACTTTTTGCTATAGCATTTTAATGTTAAATCGTGGTTGAATCTGACGAATGGTTATTTATTTCAGATAATGGTTCTGTCAATTTCAATTTGTTTTACCTACACCTTTCATCTTCAATAACGTATAAAGTTCAAACTTAAGGAGTTTACAATCCTTTTGTATTTCGATATACACTTGTGCAGTCGACCAGGAAGTTTCTTATTGTCTTGATTCTTGAAGCTT